>JARIHP010000014.1:0-1293977 GCA_029282125.1 Mycena amicta | reverse complement strand
TAACCCTAACCCCTAACCCCTAACCCTAACCCTAACCCTAACCCCTAACCCTAACCCTAACCCTAACCCCTAACCCTAACCCCCTAACCCCCTAACCCCCTAACCCCCTAACCCCTAACCCCTAACCCTAACCCCCTAACCCCCATTCAGGAGGTGGTTAGAATGCCCTTTTAACTGGCATAGTGAGTTAAAAGTTGAAAGTCGCAGATAATAGCGTACCAAGAATTCCCTCAAATCAACTTGTAAGCGGGGCAATGATTTAAAAGTCGACGTTGACGGAGAACAAGCGACCGTGGCTTCCCTTGGGTGTGAAGAAATGAACTTTTAACTTACCACCTGAGTGACAAGTTGAGCTTGGAGGTATATTGATCACCAAGGCGCCAAGCCTCTATCACGCAAGGATATCTTGAGGATTTGTTGACTGGGCCCTTGTCCGGGTGTCCCGATCCAGAGGGACATAGGTTGATAATAGGATCATGTCTGATTAAAGTGATACGCATCTGGACACGGCCAACAGAATGCCTGGAATAGGGACGTAGGTGCGTATCCCAGTGTGAAGTCAATCTTAGTCTAATGACATGATTTAACCAGATTCTGGAGCGGAAAAATCTCCTGATCAAGAATCTCTCACTCATATGCCGACACCTATTACGGTTCTCCCAGGGATAGGGCCCGAATGTCTGGGATAGGGACCTACATGCGCATCCCAGCATGAAGTCAATCTTATCGTACTGATATGATTCAACCAGATTCTGGAGCGGAAGAATCTCCTGATCAAGAATCTCCCACTCCCATCACTGCAGCTATTACGGTTCTCTCAGGGATAGGGCCCGAATGTCCAGGATAGAGACCTACATGCGCATCCCAGCATGAAGTCAATCTTGTCGTACTGATATGATTCAACCAGATTCTGGAGCGGAAGAATCTCCCGATCAAGAATCTCCCACTCCCATCACTGCAGCTATTATGGTTCTCTCAGGGATAGGGCCCGAATGTCCAGGATAGAGACCTACATGCGCATCCCAGCATGAAGTCAATCTTGTCGTACTGATATGATTCAACCAGATTCTGGAGCGGAAGAAACTCCCGATCAAGAATCTCTCACTCCCATCACTGCAGCTATTACGGTTCTCTCAGGGATAGGGCCCGAAGGTCCAGGATACAGACGTACATGCGCATCCCAGCATGAAGTCAATCTTATCGTACTGACATGATTCAACCAGATTCTGGAGCGGAAGAATCTCCTGATCAAGAATCTCCCACTCCCATCACTGCAGCTATTACGGTTCTCTCAGGGATAAGGCCCGAATGTCCAGGATAGAGACCTACATGCGCATCCCAGCATGAAGTCAATCTTGTCATACTGATATGATTCAACCAGATTCTGGAGCGGAAGAATCTCCCGATCAAGAATCTCTCACTCCCATCACTACAGCTATTACGGTTCTCTCAGGGATAGGGCCCGAATGTTCAGGATAGAGACCTACATGCGTATCCCAGCATGAAGTCAATCTTGTCGTACTGACATGATTCAACCAGATTCTGGAGCGGAAGAATCTCCCGATCAAGAATCTCTCACTCCCATCACTGCAGCTATTACGGTTCTCCCAGGGATAGGGCCCGAAGGTCCAGGATACAGACCTACATGCGCATCCCAGCATGAAGTCAATCTTGTCGTACTGACATGATTCAACCAGATTCTGGAGCGGAAGAATCTCCCGATCAAGAATCTCCCACTCCCATCACTGCAGCTATTACGGTTCTCTCAGGGATAGGGCCCGAATGTCCAGGATAGAGACCTACATGCGCATCCCAGCATGAAGTCAATCTTGTCGTACTGACATGATTTAACCAGATTCTGAAGCGGAAGAATCACCTGATCCCGAATCTCCCACTCCCATATCGACACCTATCACAGTTCGGCCAGGATTAGGGACCGAATGCACAGATCAGCACCCCAGAACTTGTCCTGTGCACCGACAACCTTCAGGCGACATGCAGGCACACTCCTGATGGGTTTTGCACATGTTTCTATTTTTGGTGTCAGAAATGATCCGATCAATGTGTGACATCCCAGGGCAACCCGCGACACCTCCCGATATGGTGCCACTGAAGTGCTGTTGAAATCCGATAATTTTAGAATGTGACCTGATTGCATCAAAATTTTGGCATCATAATCTGATGCGGACAGCTTTCCTGATCAAGAACCACCCACTCCCGAGCCAACAGCATCGACGGTCGGCCCAGGGATAGGGACCCATCACACGAGGATAGGGACCTAGGGCCCTATCCTGGCATGAACCAGCTGTTTTGCCGTTCTACATCCGGGGACGATGCCATCACAATTCTGAGTCAGCACAAAGGAGCGGACGGACCTCCCGACCGGGAACCACCTGCTCCCGAGGCACCAGCACCACCGGTCGGCCCAGGGATAGGGCCCCAAGGGCAAGCACGAGGATAGGGCCCTATCCTGGCGGTAAGAAGGATAGGAAGTGCTCTTGCCTCATGGCCCTCCTTATATATGGTCTGGATAGTCACATCACATGACTTGATCGTCACCCAGCAAAACCTTTCACCCTGTCCTGAACCCTGCCATGGTATCTCCATGATAACAGCTATACTTGTCAGCCTGATTTCCATCAAAAAATGATCTTTTAAGAGGTACTGGCTGTTAAAAGATGAGTGTATACAAAGAGCCGATAATTCTTCCAAGTGTAAAGTAAACTTTGACATAGAATGTCTTTATAAAAATTGGCCTGCCCTGCGCCAAATGTGGGTCATACAAGTCTCCATGGAAGCCACTATCTCATGCAGTCCTGTCGTGTCTTTTAGGGACCATATCAGCCTAAAAGATGCATGGCTATAAGATGAGACCTTTTCACACATGGTCCTGACCGGGGCTTCAACAAACTTGAAGAACATTGACTCTATGTTATAAACCAAGGTCCTTGGTGATTTGGTCGTGAACCGGTCTTGCCCGAGCACTCACGATCATGAACGGTGATAGCCCAGACATGGTCGGGTCATGAACGAACATCACCGGTCTTGCCCAAAGTCTCACGGTCTTGCCCGAAGCCTCACAGTCTTGTCCAAAACATCCTCAGTCGTGCACCAGGCTTGCCCAAACTCGTTCGGTCTTGAACCGGCCTTGCCTGAGCACTCACAGTCATGAACGGTGGTAGCCCAAACATGCTCGGGTCATGAACGAACATCACCGGTCTTGCCCAAAGTCTCACGGTCTTGCCCGAAGCCTCACAGTCTTGTCCAAAACATCCTCAGTCATGCACCAGGCTTGCCCAAACTCGTTCGGTCTTGAACCGGCCTTGCCTGAGCACTCACAGTCATGAACGGTGGTAGCCCAAACATGCTCGGGTCATGAACGAACATCACCGGTCTTGCCCGAACCCTCACGGTCCTGAACGGCCATGAACGAACCAAGACCAAAGGCTCAACATGCCAAAACATTGTTTGCAAGCCTGCAAATGATTGCATCATGTCGGGATCAGCACCATCAAGACCACGTCGAAAATATGGTCCTGTAGGTACCCTTACCTAAGCATTCCCACGACCTTACTGCAGTCCACAGCTAAGGTGCAGTGCCATCAGTGCTGATCGGATCAAGACATTTTTGATCCGGTCAAGACCCCCCGGCCTCTCCGATACCAACGGTCACCTTACCTAAGCGCCACAATGAAAACTGGCCTTGAACAGAGGGGGGCCTGGTTCACGGTCTTAAACGGTGGATAAGAAGGATAGTTGTTTGTGCAAGAAAAAAGATGAAAGCACTAACACTGGGCCATGGCGGCGACCAGATTCGATCGGGTGGTCTCTCTTAACATGGTTCGGAGAATATATGCGGTAGAGATGGCTACTGCCTAGCGCCTTTAATGGCGGCGTGCAAAGGGTGTTATATGGGCATCTGTGCACGAGCTGTGTGACCACTGACTAGTGTACGAAAGCTCATGGAGTGGCTGTGCATTTCTCCGAGAGCTTTCGCACCACTGAGATATTGATTTTGCAGGGGAGGTGCATATATGATAATTAATTGTATCGTGTACAGTGCGACTGCCGCTCAGGTCTCTGTGCAACGAGGACGTGGGATGCTGTTTGCTGAGGAGTGGTACTTGGAGATGGCTCTGTTATCAAGTACGGTACTGTTCGCACGAGGGCCCTACTCCCATGTTGCACGGGATGAAACAAGTTCTGCGGTGATCTTTGGCACACATTGCGTTTGATTGTAGTGCGCTTGAGCGACCCTTGATGCACCTACCCGCCCGTTCGATTGGGGCGGAACATTGACGACACTAGTAGTTGGCTTTTTTGGGTCATTGTAGAATAGATTAAGTAGGGACGGAAGCTCCCCAACTGGAACAGCCCAACGCAGACCTCTGCAAGCGGCAAGCTGTGACGTCTGAGGTTTTAAATAAATGACCATGAATGAGTGATGTGTCGAAGAAAAAGGGGGAAGCATTGACGTTGTTTTGGCCAAGGCGGCTGCCAGATTCGATCTGGTAGTCTCCCTGAACATGGTTCCGGGAGTATTACGCGGTAGACGGCTGACTGCATGGCGCCTATAATGGTGGTATACGAAGGGTAGTATAGCGGTGTCTATTGATTGTCGGGCGGTGGTCTGGGTGGAGAATCCCAGGAAGTTCCGGGGTTGGTTTGGCTGGAGCGACTGAGATGTATACGCTGTGGGCTGGGCTTCAATATTATGAAGTACGTGGCGGCACGAGGTGCCTAACTTTTTTTTTTGGCGTGCGTTTGGGGATGCGATGGCGCTTAAACGGCACTAGGGCAAGTTGGGTAATTTCTTTAGGGAATGCGTTGTAATTTTCGGCAGTGGAAATCCCAGCATGAATGTGGGTTTTTTTTTGTCACCGGAGTGTAGTTTTATGGAGGGAATGGATGGTTTTTTTGTTCGTTTGAGGGGATTGTACGTTGTTTTCCGGTCGAGTTTTTTTTTTGGGCGCAGGGAGTGTTGTATGTTGTGGGTTTTCTTTGGGATGAGTGTTGTCAGTTATTTTGGCGCGACTCGACGATCGTCGGGGCGGGTGGTGTATGTTTCTTGATTTTTGTGTTTTCAAGTGTGGTGAATTTTCTTAGTGTTGTAATTTTGTAAGCGGGACCCAAGAGTGATTGGGTCGGTGTTGTGAAGTTTTTACCGTGGTAAATTTTTTCAGTGTTGTAATTGTTTTCGGTGTTGTAATTTTTTTTTCAGTGTTGTAAATTTCTTGGGCGGGACCCGACAGTCGTCGGGTGGAGTGTTGTAATTTTTAGGTGTTGTAGTGTTGTAAATTTTTTAGCGGGACCCGACAGCTGGCGGGTCGGGGTTGTAATTTTGTTTTTCTTTTACAGTGTTGTAAAATTTTTAGCGGGACCCGCCAGCTGTCGGGTGGGGTGTTGTAATTATTTTCAGCGGGACCCGACAGCTGGCGGGTCGGTGTTGTAATTTTTTATTTTTTTCTTCAATGTTGTATTTTTTTTGGCGGGACCCGACAGCTGGCGGGTGGGTGTTGTAATTTTTTTTTCTTTTTTTTTTTTTTTTGAGTGTTGTAAAAATTTTGGCGGGACCCGACAGCTGTCGGGTGGGGTGTTGTAAATTTTTTTAGCGGGACCCGACAGCTGGCGGGTGGGTGTTGTAATTTTTTTTTCTTTTTTTTTTTTTTTTGAGTGTTGTAAAAATTTTGGCGGGACCCGACAGCTAGCGGGTCGGTGTTGTAAATTTTTTTAGCGGGACCCGACAGCTGGCGGGTGGGGTTGTATTTTTTTTTTTTTTTCTTTTTTTTGAGTGTTGTATTTTTTTTTTAGCGGGACCCGACAGCTGTCGGGTGGGGTGTTGTAAATTTTTTTAGCGGGACCCGACAGCTGGCGGGTGGGTGTTGTAATTTTTTTTTCTTTTTTTTTCTTTTTTTTGAGTGTTGTAAAAATTTTAGCGGGACCCGACAGCTGTCGGGTGGGGTGTTGTAAATTTTTTTAGCGGGACCCGACAGCTGGCGGGTGGGGTTGTATTTTTTTTTTTTTTTCTTTTTTTGAGTGTTGTATTTTTTTTTTAGCGGGACCCGACAGCTGTCGGGTGGGGTGTTGTAAATTTTTTTAGCGGGACCCGACAGCTGGCGGGTGGGTGTTGTAATTTTTTTTTCTTTTTTGTTCTTTTTTTTGAGTGTTGTAAAAATTTTAGCGGGACCCGACAGCTGTCGGGTCGGTGTTGTATTTTTTTTTAGCGGGACCCGACAGCTGGCGGGTGGGGTGTTGTATTTTTTTTTAAGCGGGACCCGACAGCTGGCGGGTGGGTGTTGTATTTTTTTTTTCTTTTTTTTTTTTTGGAGTGTTGTAAAGATTTTGGCGGGACCCGACAGCTAGCGGGTCGGTGTTGTATTTTTTTTAGCGGGACCCGACAGCTGGCGGGTGGGGTGTTGGCAGGGTGGATATCTCTATAAATTTCTTCAAAAACCGCCTACCTGGGGTCTGGATTCCTGGGAATCGGGACCCCTCTGGTCCATGGAATAACACTAGGTCTTTCGACTCCGGAATGGGTGTCAGCGGGGCTGAAGTAGACCGTCATACACCGTCCACTGGGCATGCGATCTTGTGCTCGGCGTCGATAATCCTGTTGCTGGTGCAGAGTCGGGCAGATTGCATGAACTTGAAGATCTTGCATCTGGGGTATCCGTGGTCGTGTGAGCACAGACACGGCGAAGGCGAGCGTGAGGGGACGGAAATGAGCGGCCTCAGCACATGCTGCAGTCTATCCCAAGTCCCACAGTCCGTATAGCGACTGGCGGTCATAGAGCGGCGAAACGAAGTGTGGTTGACGTGGTATGCGAGGAGCAAGGAGTCTGCGAGGGCAAAGCAGGGTCAGTAGAGGAGGTGTGACCAGGAGGAGAGCCCACTGGTGAGTTGTCGTACGCGCGCTTTGGATTGGCATTGCGGTCCAGGGCAGAATTGGGCGAATTGTTTAAGATTTCGTCGGGTGCGGACTCGTGACATGGCGCTGCGTTGAGGGCGTTGGCGGCGTCTGTCAGAGTGCGAGCGAGAGGAGGCGTTGGAGGTACATTGAGGGACGCGGAGGCTTTGGGAACAAAGGAGTTGGACGAAATCTGAGCGATACGTTGTGGGGCGCTTGCCTCGGTAATCTTACTCTTCTTTCGAAGTCATCCCTTTGTCCGTTGGCGGTCGACGCGATAGAATTGGCTAGAGAAGTCCGATGGATTCGATCGGAGGTGGGCTGTAACCTGAGAAGTGAGTCGAGGGATCGGCAAAGGAGGCAAGGAAACACACCACATGATTGCATCGACTTCCTCCTGCTCGCCGTGGTAGGTCCTCCTCACTCTCTCCCCCTCCTTCGTCGCCCGCGCCCGCCAGCGAGGTTCATACCAATCTGCCCGATGTTCCCCGGCTCGATATCCCCAGTGCAGACGGCCATCTGTTACTCGAACGAACGCAAGATGACGAGGAGAAGCGACCCACGTAGACCGTTGGACGTCTTTGAAGGCGTGCCATGTGCTTGTCGGTATGGTACCAGCGGGAGAGTCGCTTCGGCGAAGGTTGAATACAGTTTCGTTGTCGATGTTCGCGTGTGAGTCTGCCCTGTCACGCTGCCGTTGCCGTGATTGATTCCGGGCCGCGGTCCCTTTTCCTTCCCACCACTCGCACAAACCTTCGGCTTGGTCTATACCCGCTCGGTGAGTCGGCTTGCACGAGAGCCGTCGTCAAGCCACTCACATAGGTTCTCGTCTAGCTGTATTCTCAAGGGCTTGAAGTGTACGGTGTACGGCAGGTGCGTCGCAGTACTAGTGAATTCCCAGCGGTCGTCGATGCTCAGTATTGGCCAGTAGCTTCTCTCCCTGCCCGAAGCGCCAACACTCGGTGATCCGCTGCTCGACGTACCTGCCTGTAGACTCCTGCATCGTAAATCCGGCGCTCTCGGCGTCGACATTTCAGGCTGGCCAGACGAAACACCAAGACGATTCAACCGTTGGCGACAGATCTGCTAATTGACAGGCTCGAAGCGTCGGCCTGCCGCCCTCACCTTCTGCTACTGCCTATGGCTTGTATATGCCCACCTCGCTCCCTCGACCGAACTACTGCAAGAAAGTCAAGCCAAATCGCAGCAAGAATGCAGGCTCACCGTCTCGATACGAGGTGCGCTTCGTTTGGAGGTGATTTAGCATGGATTAGACCCAATTTTGCCAGAAGATCTACGCACCTCAAGCTGCCGACTCGTATCCTGCGCCGCTCACTGGCATCCGTCGTCGCTCACACGTGTGCGCACGCCCGAATAACGCCCGCTAGCGCCAAGCCGTGCTCTTTCCACCTCGCTCTTGATCACCACCACCATTCGATCGCCAACCCTGCCCTCTCGGCGTCGACAAGACCTGCAGAAAACCGCAAGACGAATCGATGGCGGGAAAGCAAGACCTTCCGATCGCCAACTCGAACTGTGGACCGCATCTATCATCCTCGTCGACCGAGTGCATCCACAAGTTAAATAAAATGATGCAAGAATGCGTACGCACCGCGTTGATCTAAGGTAAACTTTGTTTCCGGGTGTTCCAGCGCGACGCTGACCCGCTCGTATAGATGATATACGGACCTCTCTGCTCCAGCTGTGCCGTCCTCGCGCTCAGAGTCTTACGCCGTACTTCAGCCCTTCCCAGCCTGGTGCGCGCCAGAATAACGACCACCTCGGAGCATACGAAGGCACCGAGCCGACGGCGAATGCGAGCACCAACTTGAGGTAGCGCGGCGACGAAAAAGAAAAAGGCCAAGAGAATGTACCTTACATGGTAAGCTGCATTGCAGGTGAGCGCTACTCTGAACTCGCTTTTACAGACGAAGCCACCCTAGCCTAGGACCTTGTGTGTTGTTCTTTTGGCTCCGTCGGCGGGATGACAGTGGCGAACTCGAAGGCATGTGAGATTTCGCCGAGTCGAATGCCAGGGAGGTACAAGAAAAATCGGTACGGCGCGACGACGTGTTGATATCATAGGGGCCCCCTTCCTGCCCAAGGTCTAATCCGCGGCCGCGTCGGAGGCCATAGACGCATCACGTGCTCCGGGAAATTTCCCGGGGTGGGCCATTGACGACGTGTGCGTGTCCGCGTGCCCTGAGTGCGCGCGCGTCCGTGTGCCCCGCGCGCGTGTCCGTGTGCCCCGCGCGCGCGTCTGTGTGCCCTGCCCGCAGCTCCTGCGCGTCCGTGTGCGGCGTGCGCCTCTGCGGCCCTGCGCGTCCGGCATCAGACGGCCCGAGTTCTTTTTGATGGGACGATTGACCCGGACTCGTCCGGATGGATTTGGGCTATTTGCCAGTTGCCGTAGGTGCCTGCATTCCACGCGGAGCGCGTCAAGCCTGAGTATGCAACGCGGTTCAAGTTCTGCAGGTTTAGGTCGATATGCGCGAGTGTGGTGTCGATTTCGTCACCAGGGTAACCCCCTAACCCCCCCCTGAGGGGACGCACAGTTTCAGCGTACGCGGGGCACGCATCCGAGTCGTAGCGTGAGTGGGAAATTATCCAATCTAGGAAATGTTGATTCTGCCGGTGAGTACACTGGCACGCCATTGGGGCTAGCAATGTGTGTGCTTTTTTATTCCTCAGCGGCTGGTGCATGACGATGGGGTCATCCGTCCGGACGCGTCCGGGTGGATTTTGGGGGTACGCCTATGCGGACGGCATGCAGGAAAGTATTACATTTGTCAAGGACAATTTTGGTGGGTTGTGGGAGGAGTTTTAGTCGTCCAGACAGATTTATCTGAGTTCAAATTGTAGGATGACAAGGTCTGCTCAGACTGTATGTATGCCAGTGGCCACTGGCAGGATCAAGCTTAGTAGTAGGCAGTCGGCACTCAGACTTCAGTACTGGTAGGTTAACGTCGATGTCATTTTTTATGGTCCTTGAAAGACTCAGACTTGAAGTTTCGGCCAGCTGGGGCGCCACTGGATCACGTGCTCCGGGTAATTACCCGGGGTCGACGATTGATAACGACTTCCCTCCCTCTGTGGCGGCTGCTCGGGTTGGTGGGCGCCATTGGATCACGTGCTCCGGGTAATTACCCGGGGTGACTGGTGGTCCGCCGGCGTGTGGTCGGGCCGGGTCTGGGCCGTTGTTGGTGTCAAGGGTCACGTGCTCCGGGAAATTACCCGGAGTCGGTGATGACTTCACTCCGAGTCCCTCTGTCCAAGGTGGCCGTTGGTTGGCGGAACATGGGTTGCCAGAAACTTTTTGGCGCATGTGCTAGCACTGACTCTGGTAATTTCCAACGCTTGAGTTGTGTGGGGCTGTAGGGCCATAATGGCCATTAACGAGCAGCTATTTTCTGGGCGGAATAAGATAGGAGAGCGCAATGAAGAGCGTATTCTCGTTTCAGGGACAGAAGTTGCCGACTTCACGAATGCTCTTCTAGGTGCCGACGACCGTACCAGGACCTATAGCCCGAGTCAATCGGGAATATGCCACAAAATCTCTGAATCGCTACTCCGCGTCGCTCGCTAACCAATTCAAACTCACCGTGGTGAACTTTCTGGATACAGGAGTGGCCAATAGCGTCGCTGGCGCGTCATGTATGGTGCCAGTGGGTACAGTCTACTCTATCCAAATCGTTTCTCCGTTATGCACGATAGCTCTTGAGAAAATCGAGCCCAGATAGAAGAAATCGACCCGATGAACTTGAAACCTGTGAGTTTTAGTTTTTCTCATCTTGTACCGTGAATGACAAGAGAGACAACTCCAACCACGCGGACGTCTCGCTCAGTTTCTGCACCGAGCCCCCCGCACGTCCGACTCGAGATACCTCTTCCACTCATCCAACAACGCCTGCCCCACACCTGGTTCCAGCTCCGTCCCGTCTCTAGCCACCTTGACCTGCTTGCCATGGTTCCACGGGTTGTGAATCTTGCGCGTCCGTTGGAACGGCAGACGGACGGTGCACATCCACTCGACTTGAAAGTCGTGGCCTTCGCCGCCCTCGTATGGCTTTGTGTTCTTGTCCCACTTGTCGAGATTGGAGGTAGAAGCGGTGTCGGACTTGTCGTCCTCTGTAGCGGGGAGCAGCGCCGCAGGTATGCACAGGTAGGGAGAGACATATGGTAGCACCGGCTCAACCACACTAAGCAGCACCGGCTCCACCGCGCTAAGCGTCTTGTGCAGGTGCTGCAACATCGCCGGAGCGGAGTGCGCTTCTTTCTTCCCTTCTCCGTCCCTCGCCTGTGTGCGCGCTGGGTTGCAGTTCGGCGGCTGTTGGTATATGTCTTGCCGGAGGTGCGCGGGTTCAAGTTTGCCGGCGATCGTGGGCGATGCGGAGTTGCCTCTCGCCGAGGTTACTGCGTCGCGTGGTGGGCCAATCGGACTCGTCATTCTGTTATTAAAACACAAGAAATGTCAGTGATTGTCCGACAGCGGGAGAGAGAGTTGCAGAAAATAGCCCGAGGCGCCCAGTCTAGCCGGGAGGAAAGAACGAGAGTCGGGATTAGAACACGTACCTCCCATAGCCATAGAACTCCCCGCTCTTGTTGACACTAAAGATCAAGAAGACGTCCTTGGAGGTGCGGAATGCGCGATCCAAGACACCTTCATTGTGCTTCTGCGTCGCCCACAACCCCCTCTGCACGCTCGAGTCTAGGTCATCCTGTTCGTTATCGCCGCGTTAGTCGAGATACTGCGAATAGAGTGATCAGACGCACCTGCGTTAATGATTTAACGATGAAGTATCGCTGGGGGAAGTACTGTCGGAGCAGACTCGACTCGGTCGATGCGTTTGAGCTGGAGCTATTGGAGCCGCGCGGGCACAGTGCTGGCGTAACGCGCTCTACTCGTCTTCCTCTACCCTTGTCATGATCATCCGAGTTGCTTGACGGTGTCGCAGTGGATTCGCATGTTGCCGAGCCGGTCGATGAATCGTCCGCCGTCCGCTCCATGTCGGCCTTTGCCTGCACCCATCGTTTATGTATGCTCATCCCCCGTTGTCCACCCACCCCCGCCTTGAGGTCATCGGTCTGCACCCTCATGCGACACACGAGACGCGGACAGCGCCCGTCTAGTCGCAGAGGCACGCCGTTAAACCGGGAAACAGCACGCTGGAGGTGTTCCTTCGTCTCGTAGTTGACGAATGCGCAATTGGACCGGGAGATGAGGAATATGGAGAAGACACCCGGCCCGTTGACCTCTGGAACGATGGCCGCGACGGTACTCTTCAAACCCTCTGCCCACGATGTTATCGGCGGCCTGGTAAAGAACCTCCAAAGCTCGTCGTGCCCCGCGTCGCTCGGTACGTTTCCCACCCACATTACCCACTCGGAACGATGCGCCGGCGGATCCGGATGGTATGGTTGTCGTACCATGGGTTGCTCCCTGTTACGATCCCGACCCTTTTCGTCGGGTTCTCGACTGCATTTACAGGGATTGGACGGGCTTTGTGACGGCACAGCGGCCGAGGGCGATGCAGAAGAGGAAGCTGGTGGCGGCGGCATTGGTGCTGAAGAGTTGGGTGAAGCGAGTGCGAGAAACGTCCACCCTCAGCGAGAGGGTTTGTAGTGGGAGATCGTCGTCCTGAGTCAGGCGGGGGATCCATTGACGCGTGTAGGTCGTGTATAAGAAGCGAAGCGGGCGCTTATTCCTGCCAGCTTCTCCACAGGCGGAATGCTGTATGCACGAACGAATGCATGATGTATGGGTTACAGCCTCCTTGGATTGCGAAGAGAACTCCAGAATCCACAGCTTGCCCACAGCATCGTTGGCGTCTGCGCCGGGGAAATGAGAGCGCGTTGCGTCTGCCATGGTGGGTCGTCGCCCCGTAGAAGAAAGGCGTCTGTATGCGAAGAACCTCCGGAACGGTTGGGTGAAAAGGGTGGTTAACTAGCTCTTGAGCAGCGCGAGACTGGTATTGAATGTGGCGGAAAGGAAAGAAGCACGGGTGTGACCATCGCGTGATCGCTCTTGCTCCCGACCACCACGACGTCGTCTGTCTAGCCCAGAAAGCGACGACTAGGTTGTCCACGATGGCCAACTCAACCCTCGACGGCCCTCCTGGATCTCAATTGCCACCGAGCGGAAACAATAGAGCGATTTGGTCATGGGTGGCGCGAGTGGGTTAATGGAAGATGTGCATGCATGGTGCGTGCGCTTGAACTCAAACGACTAGGCTCTGACCTTGCCAGAGTCCCAGGGACGTTCCCGCCTCCGAGATTAGACACTTGGGCATGGCTCGAGCTTTCCAATCCATCGCTATTGAACGACGGAGTTCGTGTCCCTTCTTTCCACCCGAATTCCTGCCCTAACCGCGCTCTAAAGCCTTGCCCGATGGACGTCCGCAAGCTTCTCGGTCTTTCTCCGAGCTTCAACAGGCCCTCGTTCCAAGCTCTCACTCTTCGCGCCTGTCGTGATCACGCATGAGGTGTGTTCTCCGCCTGCAGCCCCGTCGTCAAACGCTGATTCGATTCTTGCAGACACGTCTTCGCCAACAGTCTAGGAACGCTGAGCATCTACGCTTGCTAAAGCAGCCTCGTTTCCTCGTCGCCATGGACGTTGTCGCGCTCATAGACGGCAAAGCGGGCTCTCGGACGGATATGGATGGCGAGGGCAGGAATGCGGCTATCTACGAGGGTACACAGACTGGTACGCCTGCCCCGTTTCGCTCTTCGACTGTTTTCTCACCTTCTGCAGCGTCTGCGTCGACTTTGCGACATCGTGAAAGCTACGCGTCACCTACCGGGTACATCTTCCCCTTCGTCATCACCCACAAACACCCCGACGATGTGCCTCGCACTCCGCCGAGAGTCCGTATCTCCTGCCGTCCGGCTACCACACCCGACAGACGACGACGAGAAGGCGCCACGTCATCTCGACCGACCGTACATGGTCTCGACGTCTGCGTCCCGCAAGAGCAGAAAGTGTATCGGATGGGCTACGAGGCCCGTCATAACTTTGCGGTTGCTTCTTCCGACTAACGACCACCACACACACCTCCTCCGCCTGCGTATCCACCCTTCCGCGAACGCGCAGTCCCAGTACCCCCTTCGAGCAATGCCACCTACACTGTCGTGTCCAACCGCACGCAGCGTTTCCATCTCTCGACTCTACACCACCTTTTCCTCCGGCCGAGCTGCGCTGGACGACGGCCTCGTTCTCGCCTTTCCCGCATGAAATACCCGGCGACGAGGGGTCGAAGCCGCCGTCTCTTCTCCCTAGAACGGGTATCCTACCCTTCGCTGTCTAATCCTCGCAACACATCCTCTCCTTCCCCGTCGACGCTTCCTCCACGCATTCCCCCGAGCGCATCTTCCATTACCATTGAGCTCCGAGCCTTTTGGCGGACGGCCATCTCTGAATCCACGTCGACATCCTCGACGTCTCCCTCCGTCCACTCTCAGCATCCATCCACACTGGGAGGCGATATCGAGCTCGACTCTCGTAGTCCTGCCTCCGTCCATTCCGCGAATCGAGCGAATACGTTAATAGCCCGGCACCCAGTCGAAACACCCAGCTGGTTAATGCGGACCGGGACAGGAACAGCCTACCTCTACGATGCATCGCCAACCCATCCTCACCTCCCAGCGTTTCTCTGCGATGAGGAGGACATATGCGAGACCGTCATGGTCTTGTAACGCGACATAGGCGTTCGCTTCCGCTGCGTTGTCCCGCTGTCGTCTCAACGCCATGGGCTACAGGGCGAGCTCTCTCTAGGTCGCGTTTGGCGATAACAAAGCTCTGGCGAGGGACTAGGGCGAGGGCCGTAGCTGGTGCGTCGTCTCTCTTTCATTCCATTCTTCGTAGCTGATACTCTCCCCAGTGCCGATCCGGGCGTCCTCAGGCTTCGTTCCGCCGCTGCGTACGCCCTTGCTCTGTCATTCTTTCATCCGCATCGGTACCCTCGACCACCAGTCCACCACCACCACCACCACCACCACCGCCTCCCCGAGTCCGAGTACTCCACCACGCTGCCATTCTATCGTCCGTCGGCCATGAGCGAGTCCAAGGCGTTCATTACCTCCCGGTCTTCGTCAAGACGCGCAGCCTCACCGGCGAGCCTCGAGAAGACCGCTTCGTTTTGACGTATACGGTCTCAGTCACTGAGATGATACGTCATGCCTGGTATCTTCTAGGATGGTTGCTCATCCAGTACGGCGTTCTGCACCCACATTGTTCGTCGACTTCATCGACTCGGAAGCGCACCCTCCGAGCTTCAAGAACGTCTCCTTCGCCCAAGCGCCTGACGTTTCAGTGACGGGGACGATGTGGGCCGGGAGGTCTCGCAGCACCGTCCCACTGTACTCGGTGCCAAATCTCGCCGGACGATGCAGCGAGACACCGTGGGGGAGAGCCTGTTATCCTCCTTCTTCCATTCAAGTTTATTTGTTCTTTTCGAATACGCCAGTATCCCTCCACTCGTTACTTTCTCTTTCTCTTGCTATGGACTCGATGGGCATGTGCATATATCTTTGCAACTGTTTATCTCGGAATCGTCTTCGTACATCTCTGAGTCGCTACTATCGCTTCCATCTCGCGGCCTCTTTTACTTCGTCGTCGATAGCGAATCGTCGTGTCACCAGTCATTAACCATGTTTCCAACAATCGATGGGAGAGCGGAATGAAGATGGTCTTCACTCGCTTATTCGCGTTATCGTGCCTTGTGCTCGCTCAGGGACAGTCACCGGTTACGCGTCTGTTATTGAAGTTGCCAACTTAACGACTCGGAATTCTCTTCCAGGTGTCGCCGTACCAGGACCCAATCTGCGTCAAGTCCTGGCGAAATACCACCGAACATTGGCCGAAACCGTCGGTACTGATTAGCCCAAGAGTCGAGAAAGTTAACCAGAGAACATCGACAAGAACAGAAGTCTGTTACAGAACGAAACATGCAAATTATTAGAGACTGAAATTTAAAATCCAGTCCAGTACAACTCTATCAGTACTCTAAACGCGACGAGCCCGCGTTATCTATCAGATTCTATCGTGCATCTATCTGTGTCAAATGATTATTTCGCCGGTCTCTTCGGCGTCTAGTTCAGCTTCCGCAGGTGGTCCAGCTTCCTCCGGAAGACTAGTGTCTCCCTCCGTAAGGACATCTTCCTGGAGCGCAAGAGCAGGGTCTGTACTTGCGGCAGTCAGACCATGACCAACGCTAACGAATGAAAAACAAAAACACGTACCCTGCGTAGCGCTGGTATCCCGGCGCGGATATTGTATCCATGGTTGGGTACGCGCCGCCGCTGCTGTAATAACCGCCGGCCTGTGTGAAGCCTTGGTCGTATAAACCTTGCTGGCCGGTGTAAGCCTCCTGAAGATACGGAGGCACAGATTGGCTGCCGTAGGATCCGGACTGCTGCTGCTGGTACGATTGAGTGCCGTAGAGCTGCTGCTGCTGAGGGACGTAGCCGTGGCCAGGCATACCGCTGCCTTGCGCTACTCCTCCGTAATGTTCGCTGTACTGTTGAGCGGAGGCAGGCGCGGGAGCGAACGGGTTCGAATAGGGCGGGGCTCTCTGTTGCGAAGATGACGAGCCAGAGGTGGAAGCGCCGTCGCCATGATCGATGGGAGCGTAGGTACATTTGAGGCCTTGTTGAACGCAGCGCATGCACGGCTTGTCTGCCGTCGAATCCGTGATACACTATGGCAAGTGAGTTATACAGCCAATCGTACACGCACGAAAGAACCCACCTTGGTCTTGCGCTTGCGACAGTTGAGGCAGGCGACATAAACGCGCGTTCGGCGCGAGTCGTCGTCTTGAGCGTTGGGCCGGGACATGTTCTAGTTAGCTAGGCTGCTTGGGTTGTCGAGAGCCTACCTGGATGTCTCTTGTTATAGGGTCCTGTAGGCGCCCATCGCGCATTCTGTCGCCGCAGTTATTTGCTTGTCCCAACCGCGTTTGTATCGCCGTTGGTCCGTGTTTGCGTTGTGAATCACGAGAAATGACATGAAACGGGAAGCTCTCTGTAAGTCTCACCCAGAAAATAACTGCGGCCGAATTATTTCTTACCCGAAGTATGAACGCACGAGATTGTTTCCCTTCTCGATTGAGTCGGCTTTTTCGGTCTTACTTGTGTTCTGCTGATCGATACCCGCTTGAAGTTCCCGAGAACCTGTGCCTTGAGATTTCAGCTGCGGTGTTCTCATCGTTTGTATGACCTTCCCTTCCCGCTGAATACGTCACCTTCATTCTAAATCTTGACGACGATGGGCTATGCGCCTTGATCTAGGGAGAGCCAGCTGCCCGGTATCACCCAATAGCACCACGGTCGCTTTCCTTGACCGCACCGTGTGGCCTTCTTGAATGTTTCGCTGGTCGGCGAGGTGCCAGTGAGAGTCGACGAAAACTGTCCAGTTTGTGTTCCGCGTTCTTGGGAACATGTTGCTGATGTGCTGCCTGCGAGGATCTGCGTGAGTTTAGAGCAGTGCAGGCGCACAGCGAATGTCAAAGAACAACGTCCGTTATCAGTCCGTGAGGCAGAGACGGTCGACAACCGCCACGTCGGAGTTGGCGCAGAGGCTAGGGCAGTCGGAGGTCGCCAGGAGATCGGATCAGGGTCGTTATATCAAGCTCAAACTGGGGTTGGCGAGTGGATGATATTCGACTTTCGAGGCATGGGGGGGGGGGGGGGGGGGGGTTAAATTATACTCGCAGGTCCAAATGCCTGAACAGCGAGTTTACGGAAGACAAGCGTACGGTACTGTAAGCGGTGGCTATGTCCTACAGATTTCCACACACTTCCCAACCGAACACACTAAGGGGGCTGAGCACGCAAGACGCTGGCGACGTTGGTCTGGCTGGCTCTCTACACGACGGGGTAGGCCGTCATGCACCGAGAATCGACTCGGCGAAGAAAGCAGGAGCACTGGTTAAAACCTCGTGGGACCTGGTTGGAGTCCTCCCCTTCCAGGTATAAATCCCCAGTGCCCACCAGACAAACGCCGCTGTCGCATGTCTTCCCTTTTCCAGTAGCATGCGAGAGCCACACGAAGAAATGGGAGAATCAAGAAGCCGAATCATCCTCCCCATTTGCGGGAGGGTAAACCAGGTATATTGGAGTTGCGTCGAAGATTTTCGTTGTTTCATACGCGTGTTTTGCTAATAGTGGCGTAACTTCACGGTTGGCCAGCACCCGCTGGAAGAACTCGACAGGAGTGGAGCAAGAATGTAGATCACTCTGGATCTCCGGAGCATCCTTGTAGAGTTTCGAGAGAAATATTTCTCGGAGATGGCGGAGTGGTGGGTGCGAGCATATGAACATGGCATGAGCAGGGTCCTCAACTTCTGATTTGCAGAAGCGGCATAGTCTCCATTCGCGGGGTACCTCCGGCTTTCTCCGCTCTTTCCAACGACGGCGCTCAACGGCCAGAATATGACTAGAGAGAATAAATCGCGTCAACGCGATGCGGTGGTTGGGTGCAGTGACTCGAAGGTAGTGTCGGAAGACGAGAGGTTTCTTGATAAGCTTGCCTGTCTTGCTATCGTACTCCACGCGCGACGCGAGGAGTTCCGAGACGCGCGACGATTCTTCAATCTTGGTCGTTATCCACGAGTGCAAGGAACCCTCAACGTTCTTCATTGCCTCCTCCACCATTTCTGGCCGTGTCATGATCTCAGAGATGTTGAACTCAACGTGCGGAGTCAGGCGCGAGAGGGCTTTCCGCAAATGAAGAATCCAAGAAGTTTTCCGGTGCCGTGCAAGCTCTATGGACTCTTGTACGGCATGCCATGCCGGTCGGGCAGGATCTTGGTCGTGCGCATGCAGCGTGAGCAAGTAGCGGAGGTACTTGAGCGCCAAGAACACACGGCGATATTGAATCGGCCATATGCCCGTCTCGGAAAACAGCACCACGGTCAGGGAACGAGCGCCGAGGCCCAGTACACGCCTCCAGAACATATTCTCCACCTTCTGCAAGCGGCGCAGACTTTTGGCATCAACATCGGGGAATATTTCGCACCCAGCAATGAGGTATGGGTCGACTTGAGCCATGTACATGTCCCGTGCTTGCCATACATCGATCCGTTCCAGAAATCGCTCAAGCCCAAGGATTATATTGGCTGCTCGACGGGCTTTTTGCGCTTGAACCACATACTGCTCTTCCCAAATCGAGTGCGTCCCAGACTTGAGCCAGATGCCCAGGTAGGCGGCTTTCTCTACTTTTGAGAGCGTCCTTCCATTCATCTGGAATGTCGGTGCTGGTTCGAGCTTGCGTCTTCCATTGAAGGCTTGAACTAGGCATTTCGCAATGGAGGTCTCGCAGCCGTTGTCATCAGCCCAGTGCTGTGAGTCATTCAGGTGGTCTTGGAATGCGGGCGGCAGAGTCGATGCATTCAGAATGTCGTCGGCGTGTGCAAGCACGTTGATCGTAGAGCCATTGAGCTGTAGATCGCCGTGACGTTGCCGGATGGTCAGATCGGACATGAATAAATTCCACAGCAGTGGGGAGCCCGGATCGCCAGTGAGGATTCCCAGGAATGACTCGAAGATGGGGCCAAACCGACCATCGACCCTCACAACATACTTGATGCTTTCGTATAGCATTTTCAGCCAAGCGATGAGAGGACCAGACATGCCAAACTGCGCCAGTTTTACCCACAGTGTCGGGCGGTCAGTCCCAGGGAAGGCATTCTTCAGATCCAGATATGCGACATGCAGAGGTTTGCGCTCGGATTCGGCCTTATGGATCAGGCTCACCAAGACAAAAACATTGTCGTTGACCCGCAGTTTGTCTTGGAACCCATTCTGGGCCACTGGGATTGCGTGAATGGACTCGGCACCCTCTCTGAGTCGGCGGTCAATAATCAGAGTCAGCATTTTGAGCATGCAACACTCTAGCGCTATTAGACGGTAGCTCGACGCCTCCATAGGTGGCTTGCCTTTCTTGTGTATTCCAATCAAGACGGCTACAAGCCAGTATTTCGGTGCGACACACTCAGTGACGCAGCGCTTGAAAAATCCAAGGAGGATTTCGTTCGGGACTGAAAGACAGTCTTCGTAGGAAAAACTGTCTGGTCCGACAGCGGAGTCCGTCCCATGCGCCTTGATATGGCGTTTTGCAGCTTGGACCTCCTCAATCGTGATTTCTCGTGAATACGACTGAAGGAGGGAATTGTCCGCCGGCTCTGTGCGCAAATCCTCCGCTAGGATTTTCATGAGTGAGAGGCGAAGTGCGTTGAAGGACGGAGGTATAAGCTCAGGATAGTTCAACCGGACCCGAAAGTCATCCGTCATGTTCTCGAGGTCAACTTGAATTTCCGGTGCTTGACCGTCGAGCAACCATCGTACAAAAATCCAGAACGCCTTTTCGCCGTCCCGGGCTGCATTGCGTAGCTTTTCGCGCATCTCTGTTTTCAGCCTGTTGACCTTGGCTCGACCTCGATGACTGGAATTATGCTCGTGTTCGTCTCCTTTATCCTCACCCCTAGGTGGTTTTCGGCGAGGAAGAGACATCGCAGGCAGTTCGGTATGAACTTTTGAGCAGTCATCGATTGAGAGTCCCTCCCCGGCCCACGGTACTGGGATAGACTCGAACTCGACAATACTACTCCGTTGAGCCTTCTTGGCGAGATCAAGGGCTTGTTTCGCAGCCGGATTTTTGTCTGCGGCATCAACATGCAGAAAGCATGTTGTAGCGTGACGGCGCGCAAGAAGGTCCACAATGGCCAGGTAGATGTCCTTGTTGCTGCCTGGCCAACCGAGTTGTACATTCTGTGCCGCTTTATAGCAGATATCGCGAATGATTTGTTTCGACATGCAGTAGATGACAAGGGTTTTATCCGGCTCAATAGCGTGTAGAGCTTCGTAAATTGCGTACAGGTGGGCTCTCTGTGAAGTCGTCGTCTGTGAGTGTGGACCAGGAACCGAGAGGGACAGGTTCCTTGGCGAGCCAGGTCCAAAGAAGACTGCGGCACCCGAGCCCTTTTTTGAGGAGGCTCCAGCCACATAGACGTGTACTCGACTTGATTGGGCAGAAACAGTCCCCCAGAGAGATTTCAGTGCTTGCTCCGGGTCTTCTCGAGCGTCCATAACCGCCTGATACTCCATATCGACATCTTGATTGCCAGAGAAGTCCGGACGCGGAGCTGTTGGCCTCCATTGAGGTCTGCGTCGCGCCTCGATGATTGACGCATCCATCGTTAGGCATATACGCATGTGGTCTGACCATTCATCCGCGGGATCGGCGCACGGTGTTTCGATGTGCAGCCTGCGAACCTTGGACATGAGCTCACGAGACACGATTGCGTAGTCAATCATGGATTCGCCGTTGGGTTGCCAAGACGTGTAACGACCCGGACTTGTCGTCTCCAGTGTAGTACCGTTGACAATACAGGCTTCATTGGAATTGCATTCATCGAGGAGTTCGAGCCCGCGAGCATTCTCTGTTTCATCCTCGGAGGTCCGAGGCCAAATTCCATTGCAGTCTGGTACCTGGAGAACACCAATGCGTCCATTTATGTCTGCGAGAATAATGACGGGCCTGGTTTGCGTGCAAATCGCGACTGTTTCCCAGAGCTTCTCAAACGGGGCTACGTCTGTCCAGTCTTGCCATCGGGAGGTTCCCGGGGGAACATATGCGCCAATGAGCCAGACTTTACCGAGATCGAGAACCAGGATGTCAGCCGAGCACAAGTGTGACTTTTCAAACTGAATGCAGTCCCGGATGAGCAAGAGCAGACCACCCCCTCGACGAGTTCCGTCTGATCGAGGGTTCCTCGGGTGCGACAGCATATGGTAACCTTGCATCACGGGCAGAGCTTCTTCTTCACCAGGAAGGAGGTCAGTCTCAGCGAAGAACATGATGTCGTATGTCTTCAAGAGTAGGCGGAACTCATCACTGAAGAACTTCACACTGAATGATCGAAAGATGTTCCAGTACATTATATTCACGACGTCTAGAACGCGGGACGGTTCCTGCGCTGCAGTCGACCCCGACGCCGGCAAATTCGATGGCGCGGTATCACTGACTCGCGCACGCTTTCGTCTCGCCGCATTCCCTCCTCCGCTGCTGTGGGTACGTCGCAATGCGGATTTGAGCCCGCTTGGATTGAAGCGGCTTCCGCCTCTTGATGCGACAGCGCGGGGACGAGCGGCTTGCAGACTTTGATGCAGCTTGAGCATTCGTCTTGAGGTCTTGACAAGGAGACCGACGAGGCGTTGAGGAACGAGCGACGGCGCCAGACCGATAGTACGAGCCGATTGATGGCGTCGCAACGAGGACGTGGCCGTCGTCATGCACACCAGAAAGCCTGCAGCGGAGACGACAGCGAGGAGCATCAGCTCCAGTCGAAAGCCGGTCCCAGAGAAGCACCAGGGCCCATGTAGGGTCGCAGCTGGTGTGGGTAGCATGAGGGCGTACCCGCTCTTGGCCATCCGCGACACTCGCACACCATCGATGGCATCGATAAGCTGCTCCGGCACCGACGTCGCATAGCGAGCGTCGTCTTGAGGCCCCACGCCTGCCAGCAAAGGCGTAGTACGTGGAGGAAGACCGGCTTGCGGTATCTTGACTTCCTGGAGACAGTGGTGGGGTGGTCGGGGCTCGTTGGAGCAAAAAGGTGCCCGGTGGGCGTTTGTAGCCTCAACGCGGGGCTTAGCCGATGATGACGTGGCCAGCTCGTAGGCCTGGACGCACGATAGCGTGGCCAGCTCATAGGCATGGACGCACGCGGGAGGGAGGGCAAAGCCCGTCATCGTCTCCCATAGCTCGTTCGAGCAAAAAGCTGCCCGCTGGGCGTCGAATGCCATGGCACGGGGCTTACACGATGACGTGGCCAGCTCGCAAGCGTGGACGCACAATAGCGTGGCCAGCTCGAGAGCATGGACGCACGGCGGCAGGAAGAAACAATTTGGCAGGCGGTCACGCCGACGTGACTACCCTGCTTCCTCCCCACCACCACAACGCTCGTTACCCCCCCACGCTCGCTACAACACACATCCTACTCCAATGGGTGCCACCGTCACTCCCGTACGCACGCGCGCTGCCCCGTCAAAGAAGCTCCACATCGTCCGCTCGACTCTCTGGTTTCACGACGGCAATATCGTCCTCGTCGCCGCCTCCGTCGCCTTCAAGGTCCATCGCGGGCAGCTACGACGACACTCGGAAGTGTTCGACGACCTCTTCAGCATCCCTCAGCCGCCCGAGCAAGACCTATTCGATGGATGTCCTTGGGTCGAGGTGTACGACTGCCCGACGGATGTGCTCTACTTCCTCACCGCGTTGTACGATGGCTTGTGCGTCGTCGTCTCTCCTTCTCGCCAGCCCTCTAACGCGCTCCCAGATACTTCAAGACCCCGCAATCGACCGACTTTCCCGTTGTCGCTGGCGTTCTCCGGCTGTCGTCCAAGTACCTCGTCGAACACCTCCGTCAACGCTGCATGGCTCGCCTAGAAGTCGAATGGCCGGCAACACTCGCTGGCTGGGACTCGCGCGAGCAAGCTGCCACGGACGCTCTTGGACACTACGCCCCACGCGCCACTTGTGCCCATCCCATCCTCGTCATCGACCTCGCTCTCCAACTCAGCCTTCCCTTCGTCTTTCCCGCCGCAATGTACGACCTCGCCCGCTACGGCCCTAGCAAGATCCTCGCCGGTACACCCACACCACCTCTTGTTTCGTTCGGCCCACCACCTACCGACTCGGGCGCCCCAACAACCACGCCGCCTCGGATGCACCTCTCGCCGGATCTCCTCGTAGCGACCTTCCGTGGGCGTGAATCCGCACAGCGTTACCTCGCTGAATTCGTCTCCAAGGAACTCGAAGGCCGTTCACCCGCTGCAGATTGCATGTACCTAGAGGAAGATCTACGAAGCCGCAAGTGCCGCGAATCCTTCTATTTCATCATGCTCAACACCCTGCGCTCTGTCGGTGGCATCGCCTGTGGACGCGACGCGGACCCGCTCTATACTCTGGTGCAGGCGATGGACATGCTTTCACGCACCGACTTTTCAGATGGACAACGCCACTGTGGACTCAAGATGTGTCATCCGTGCAAGGTCGACTTTGCGAAGAGCGCGCAGCGGGCGAGGGAGGAGGTGTGGGGCTTATTGCCGGGCTGGTTTGGGCTGGAGCCGCAGTCGGCGGATATGGTCGTCGACGCGGAGGCAGGTGCGAAGACAGTATAGGGATTGGCATTCGACGGAGGTTGCTCTCTACACACATCTATATCTCGACGGCCTGCGCACCCAGGAATTACATTCGTTTACCTCCCAGTTTGCCCAAAGCTCGAAATTCATGGGGCCGGGGTCGCAGTGGTCGTCGTCGTGCTACGTGTGTCGGTCGTTAAGAAGACTGTCGAGCAGGGCAAGCAGAAGACTGTCTCGTAATCAGTTGGAGTCGTATCCCAGAGTCAATGAACGGCGCACGAGTCGTAGTCAGGCTTCCGCTCGTGATAAAAGGGACGGTCTGGCACTGGCACGTCGTGGTGAATGGGAGGGTGATGCTTGCTGGGGGGGGGGGTCCCTCGAGGGGAGTCCAAAAGACACCATCCCTCCAGATGTAGTTGCGCACAGAGCGCGCGCGCATGACAGAAGAATATCAACGCCATACGAGTCGCGATGCCGACAGCAGTCGCGCAGATCAGACGCGGATCAATCCGTGAGCGGGCGGGATCGCCATCACCGGGACATGTAAGCTCCGGTGGGCTGTGCACTGCCGGCGCTGCCAGCGAAGCAGCAGAAGAAGGTCGCGTCGACAAGCAGACAACGCCCAGTAGAGCCCCAGAGAGAAACCAAGCAGAGGATGAGGGCCCAGCGCATGAGGACAAGAAGCAGTTGCCCAGCTTGAATGCAGGCTGTGGAACAGCGCCAGTCCGTGGGGCATTTGGCACACTGGCCGAGCACAGCGGCACGAAGGCCGGGCATTGGGAATGGGGCAACAACGACGCTGCGTCGGCCATAGATAGCCCGCAGGCATGGCTGGGGCGGAGGGAGGGGAAGAACCGCGCTCTCCCTTTCTTGACCACAGCTTGTACAGTCGCACGTAGCGACACGACGCTCCTTGGAGCAGAGTTAGAGGGGAGTCCAGCGGACACCATCCCTCGAGGGGAGTCCAAAGGACACCATCCCTCCCAGAGTTCTTCGGCGTCGTTTGCGAGCGCGCATTTGGGTGATTCGTCCAGATCGACATGATGGTCGGGATCAAGGACAGGGAGAAGGTCCGATAACCGGTAAACGAGTGCCGTTCGGCCACGGGGGTAGACAACACTTGCCGTGGAGTCGCATGGGCCATAAATCTACACAGCAGATGAAGGAGGCCGCCTCGGCACTCCAGCACGCGCAATGGAAGCAGGAGAGAAGGAGCCAAACCTGGTGCTTCGGGGGCGGGCGTGATGAGCGGGTTGGCAGGAACTCGAAACTCTTTCTGTGAAGCTGAGTGGTTAGCGATCCGTGGAAGTCAAGCTAGAGGGAAGGGAAAGGGAGGGGAATAATACCTTCGCACTCGCGCCGACGGCGAGGAGGAATACGAATACGACGAACGTTGCGCGGGCCATGCCTACTCGTATCGGATTCAAGTTCTTCTCCAGTCCAGACGACTTAAAGGCCTCCGTGGATGCGTTAGCGCTTTAGTATCTTCCCATTAGGCACCGGGACGATAACGACAGAGAAGCCCAAGTCATGCGAGTGAATCCCGTGTCCACACGACTGTATGCAGGAGAAACTGCGGAACTTTGAGCGGCAGGAAGTGGGGGTTCGTGGCCGGGCAACGGGGACGCATTACGAAGCATGTCGATGACAAAGGCCGAGGATGCCCGCCAGAGACTTACTGACAAGGCAAGCATGCTCGTCATCGCACCAGAGATGCTCGGAGAGAGAGAGTCAGAGCGAGAGTGACGAGGAGGCAAAGATTGGGAGAAGCAAGGTGTGTCAAGGAACTTGACACCCTGTGAAGCCGCACATGGCCTTCACGTCTCGAACCAGAACAAAAGGCTCCGTTGGCCACGAAGGCACAACGGACGCACCTCGGAACGGAGAAGTCTTGAAGAAGGAGTTCTGGAACGAGGGGATGTCAAGACCTGTACCCAAGGCACCCCCGGGCTTTCGGAAGGGAGAAGAGGAGCCCGAGAACACCAAACAGGAGTGCAGCTACCAAGAGCCAAAGGCTCGCGAGAGGGCAAATCAAAAACAACCGAAAACCCCAACAGGAGCTGCGCGAAAGGCAAGGAGAAGCAAGGAGAATGAAGGAATGGAGACTCGGATAGATACAGAATTGAAGAAAGAATGAGAATTTGAGACGACAGAAGAGAGGTGAAGGAGACGTAGAGTTCCATCCCGAGAGCTACACAAGCACTGGACAGGTCATCCAGACAAGAAGTCCTAGGCACTGAACGGCGGTACCTGGATTGGAGCTTCCAGCAGGCATGACCTGGTATATTTGCTCACTCTCAGCAATGGAGGAGATAAAGAAATTGGAGAGGGAGCAGAGGAAGAAAGAGAAAGACAAGATAGAACAACATAGTTGACTCAGCTTAAAGTGGGGAGCTTGATTCCCCAAAATTGCCCGAATAGGACGACAGGATGAGTAGATGTGATGCGAGTGATGTGACGGTGACAGAAGCCGTCATCCAGAGAAAAATCGTGCATCCAGCCCAGAACACGGCTGGACAAGACTGCAGTCAACCAAGAGGAGGCCAGATGATTGAACAAGCAGATGGAGAGTCATTGGAGACGAAACAAGCCAAGAAAGACGGTGGAGGAAAGCTGCAAGGGTGAGCGGCACCGTCAAGAAGAGATATGGTCATGTGATGATGATGGTGATGACAAATGTGAGATGGTGGCGCGATCCTCACTGCTGCCTTGTCTCCCACCTAGGTGGACTCGCACGCTCGTCCTACCTAGGCTCACAGTAGGCGAAGGCGGACGTGCTGTTATCGCCTCCAGTGAACGGCAATGCGGTAGGAAGGAAGAGTGATTTTACTGATCGTCACGGTGACGGTGACCGTAACCGACCTCTCTTGCTCCGAACCACCATCAGGTTTTACATGGACGCTTCCTGCACTTTATTCGCGGGTCTTCTGCTCTGGATCTCCGCTGCCTAGCTGGTTGGTCTGCGGGGCTATCCCTTTGACTCTTTACGATCTCTCTCAAACTCTCGTCAAGACGGGCATCTTGGAACTCCTGGCAGCGCGTTCTGTCCTAGATTTGAAGCTTCAAGCCTACGCTCTTCCGAGTCGTCTGTGGCTCCTCTGGTTGTTGCTCCTGTCTGTTTCGGCTCAGCGTATATTCAAGGAATCAGACTGTCGCTTATATCCCCGTATCACCCTCTCGTCTGCCGCAAATCGCCGCTTATAATTATCGTGTGCTTCACACTATAGCAGTGGTGCTTCGCGCTTGCGTTATCCGCCGCCCCTCTCTCGGTCAATATACTTGAGTACATTGAGCTCTACGGATCTTCTGAGAGCGAAGGCGCGATTATCTCTGGAGGAGCCCAGCTGCTACTTTACTCGCCGCCTACCTGCATTCATCCACTCTCGTTCGTCACAAGTCTAGGCTATAATGCCAGTTCGAAAAATCTTTTTTAACGCGACTCGTCTCGCGCGCGTGTCCTTAACTGCTTTGGCTTTATCATTTTCCTCAACATGAGCAAGCCTTAGTCTCAAGGGCGTGCCGCGCCGTAGGCCGACGAATGCATGAGGGACTCGCTTGTTCGTCACAAGCACAGGCTATGCAAGAGGGACGATGGTCTTTTTACGGATTTCCGGAAACAAACTCGCCTCGCGCTCGTACTGAAATGCTTCCATTTATCATTCATCAACTTCCTCAGGCCGCGGCAACCGACTTGACGCTCTTATACAAGCACCAAGTCCACGAAAGACTCCGAGTTGCCCGCTATGCATCCTCTCGGCACTCGATATGCGCCGCGCCGTCGACCGACATTCAACGGCGGGACAGGCTGGTTCGGCACAAGCACAGGCTATCATGCGACGTTCGAGGAAACTTTTGTTTTGAAAAACGGACCTCCGGACATATCCCACCCATCGCCCTTCTCTCGCATGCGGATCAAGTTTCCCGGCCTTCCATCGTGGACGAAGACACGCGCTCCGAAGTCGGGTCAACTTCCCCCGGCCATCTGTCCCACCCATTTATACAAGCATAAAGTCTATTCTATCTCACCCGACATGAACAAGCCTTGGCTTTGGCGCCGCGTAGCCGTCGGCCGACGAACTCAGTGGCCGGGCCCGCTTGTTCGCCACAAGCACAGGCTATTATAGTTGTTGAAGCGTTGTTCAGCCTTGATTTTTAACGCACCTCTGCACACAGACTCGTCTCGCCCTCGCACTTCCTTGCTTTGCTTTACTATGACTTCCTCAAGCGACCTGTTCGACCCACTTATGGGTTGCAAGCACAAAGTCTATTCTATCCCGCTATTCATCCGCTCACTACTCGACATGAACAAGCTTCAGTTTTCGTGCCGCGCAGCCGTCGGCCGACGAACTCAGTGCCGGGACACCCTTGTTCGCCACAAGCACAGGCTATAATGCGACGTTCGAGGAACTTTTCTTTTTGACAACGCACCTCCTGGCACAATCTCGTCACGCTCGAACTCAACTGCTCTGCTTTCCTTAACTTCCCACCAACTACTCTCTCGTACAAGGAACAAGTCCACGCAAGACTCTGAGACGATCCTGCTCCTGGGCTTATTCATACACGTCTGCCTCTGACTCCCAGCTAGCTTGATTTATAGCGACCTGCTATGCTACGTCTCTTGGAGATCATTGTTCGCTGCAAGGTCAAGTCATTAGAAAATTAAGAATCATTCTTTTTTAGTCCAGCTGGTGCTTCTCTACCGGCTGCCTGGAGGAGTTACGATCAAACTTGCGTAATTAACTTGCACGCCCAGCGGAGTTTTAATTTGGCTGGGGCTAACTTGTGTAACTTGTGCTTGGGCTAACTTGTGCTTGGGAATCTGATAGGTCTCTAAATACTTCAAATAAACCCTCTGATCATACTTTCACTATACTATGCCCCATCTAACCTCTCCGCCGTCGACTTTGATGCAATCACTTACCTTGATCGCTGTCGCCGACATCGACTCCAACGTCGCGGAAAAAAAATTGTCTCCAGACTCCAGAGCCTCTGGTTGCAGGATGGCCACATGTCCAACTCCGCTGCTAACATGCCTAGGCGCCTCCTTTAGAGACACAATTTAGATGGATTTTCCCCATTGGGATGATCACACCGAGGACAAGGTAAGGACGTTGCTCAACGGGACTTTGACGCTAAGGGCTGAAATTGTCCACAAATGTATGTTTCATTATGGTGGATGGAATGGCCGCAAGACATCTTCCCCCACAATCCTACTTCCAACACTATTCCGGCTTGAACATTACACCTCCATACTGTTAATATCTTCAAGCCAAGGAGGATTCGGCGCAAGTTAACTTGTTCAAGGTAGGTTGTCCAAGTCCAAGTTAAGTTCTTCCATGCAAGTTAAACAGCTAACTTGTACCGAAGAAAATTAACTTGATCTACTTGCCGTATTGAACGCTGCCTTCGCGATTCTCTCACTCCGCCTTAGGGCCTTCCCTGCTCTGGCTCTTCCCCACCCTCAGCATCGCTTCGAATTCGCTTGACCCCTCGCTCCTCCGACTCACTGGACTCCGAACTCGAGTCCGGTACGGTCACATTTCGCCGCCGCCGCCGTTTTACACCGGATTTCGACCTGGGGGTTTGCAGGTGGGCTGGCAGTGATGGAGAGAGAGCGGGTAGAGCCATCCGCTCTCGTTCCTGGATCGAAAGACGTCGCCGTTTGCATGGACGACTCGCAGGTAGATGGCGCTCGGCACACTGATGCGCACATCAGTCATGGTCCACGAGACAGGACTCGGGAGTATTTCCTGGTGGTGACTCGGAACGAAGTGAAAGAAGCGCTTGAATGCCAGTTCGATTGATTTGCTGGCTCCATCCGGCGGCCAACGGTGACCCCCCGTCGGTTATGGGCTCTGGAGTACCCACCTGATGTAGCGGAAACCTACAGGATACCAGTATTCGTTCAGATACTAGCTGTTCATTCAACGTCGAACGGTAGAAGGCCGAGAGTGACGTCAAATATGAGTTGAGTGCGAGTTCCATGCCAGATTAACACATTGGCGGGCTCAGAGGTAGTATGTTCACGGCTAATAAGTCGTTTGGAGGTCCTCAGACGTCGGGAATGTCGTCAAGTTAGAGGCCACAAGTTAACTTGCGCAAGTGACATAATTGACTTGGCATGGGAAAATGTTTGCTTGCAAGCGAACAATTTAACTTGCACGCCCAAAACGCAAGTACAAGTTACCCAAGTTAATTTGCCGCAGTGCAAGTTAATTTGGCAAGTTAAAAAGTGACACCTCGGCTGCCTGCGCCGTTCATACGCATCACTGGGTCAGTTCTCTTCAACTGAAGCCTTTCCATGACATGTTCCCTCTCCAAACTACGGGAAACGGCCCGAAGATAGATCTCCCGCCGAGAATTGACGATGGGATAAATCTACGCAATCATCCTGGAAGTGCAAGGCGTATTTGCATTGATAGTTTGTCTGAGGATATTGTTATTTTGTTACTGGGCGTCTAATTTAGGAGCAGACATTCTAGTCAGACTCCTTCCTCACCTCAGGCTCACCGTCCACAGATTCACATTCCGAATGCCTGACCTCCGATACGACGCCACGTACCCGGCTCCTGGGCCACTGGCATATGCCGCTCCCTCGTGCGACTACCCAGTTTCCCCTGGTTCTGGTTCTGATCGCCCTTCGGCTATGGCTCGGTCCCGGTTTCCCGGATCCGTTCCCAATCCCACAGACGCGCTGAACTTGAATGATAAGCCTGGCGATGGCCAAACGGAGATCGTTGCACCGGAAGCATTCTCGAATGAATCGCGCGCTTCCGCGTCCCTGCTTGCTCTTGTTGGATATCGTCTGGTATGCACGGATTCGCAAGAGGGGCGGAATGCGATGGGACGAGGTTAGACTCTGAGTGCCAAAACGTTTAAACGTTTGGGGTAATACTAGCTAGATGACTGGTTGCACTTGTTCCTTCGAGATCAGCTCCCCGGTCAACCTTAATCTCTTCCGGCGAATACTGACGGTTTTTCTTGCTGAATCCGTTTCGACTCAAGCTTTCAATGGCCAAACCTCCTGCGAAAGCGGTTCGTAGATCCTTGCATCGAAGAACGCACCACACCAACGCTCAATTGTCTCAAGCGTATGTATGCCCGAACTGAACACGGACTGCCTGCCCGGCTACACATCTTCACGCAACCCGGTTGGTGTCGATCTCGGCGCGAGGCGTTCATACTCCCATGCTAATAACAAGCCCACTTCTTTCCTTTTTCAGCCTCTAGCACGCACGCCCAGTCAAAACTATCTCGAAACATTGCGCTTCTCCGTCCACTCCCACAAGCCTTCGTCCAGCGAATCCCCCGCGACACGTCCGTCGGACTCCGTCCCTTGCCCATGGTGTCGTACCTCGCTACCGCGCTGTCCCTCCCCATTCCAGGGATTGGGGTCCACGCGTTCGTAGCCTTCTTGCAGTCAGGGTTACCTTATCTCATGTACCAAGCCAATCCTGCGCTGTACTCCTGAGTGATTTCGGGAGTGGGTGTGAATCGTTGCTTGAAGATAATCCTGGAGAGGTACAGCTCTGTCGCGAAGTTGGCTTGGTGGCTCGCGCGGGACACGATATGCTCCTGTTCTTTTGCCGAAGAGACTCGATTCTAAGGTAGGGAAGGTAGCTAACATGATCGCGAAGTATCTTGTCCTCGACGTAAGTATCGTGGGCAAGGAAAGTGAGATACATAGGATGATACACAACGAGCAACAAGAACCATATGTCTAGCCCCGAAATTCAGAGCGCGTTTTCTTCCAGAGCCTAACGCTTACCACTTCCTGAAACCCTTCAGCCACGGCGCCCGATACTTCTGGATCGCCGCCTCCAACAACCGATAATTCACTTCCAACCGCCCCGACACCGGATCGGGAATGCTGACCTGAGTGAGGTTGATGCTCGCCGGCATGAGCTCCGTGCAGTTTATGAGCGTCGCAGTGTTGTAGCCCAGCGTGCTCATGATGAGGTGCGCGGCACGGTAGTCCTGGTCCCTGCCGCGAGATTGAGTTTTAATGGGAGAGAGGATACGAAGGGAAGAGACAGACCAGTCAGGCTGGTTATCGATATAACCATGAAACTCCGCCATAGTACTCGCATTGTGCGCGAAATTGACATCGCTATCAAGGCGGAATACACCATCCGGCGCTGTCGCCACGTTCGTATCATTGTCTGCGCCAGCCCCAATTCGGTCAGCATTCGTCTTGCCCGCCGAAAAGGTTACCACCCACAGAAATTCACATCCCACAAGTCAATCGTAGAATCCAACGCCTCCCCCGCCCGCGTCGGGTCGACGAACCGTTGCCTCGCAGTCCCATGCGAGCCCACGAGCGCTATGAGGTCCGTCGGCGCGAACCCCATATCCGCAAAGCGCCCAATCAGCGAATCGACGCTGTCGAAAGGCGAGGGGAGGAGACCCTCCGGTGCAGGATTGGTTGGCTGGGGACGACCGACCCAGACGTCGATGCGTGGACCTCCCGGGCAGGAGAGTACGCCGAGGACACCAGCGAGCTGGATTAGAGAAGGTTAGCGACAGCGGAGGCACGAGGGTTAGGGTGTACCTGGAGGACGTCGCCATGCGACACATTGAATTTCGCCGGCAGCGGAGTAAGCGCTGCCGTGATATTCTGCAGCCCGTTGTTCTCAGTGCGCAGTACTTCAGTGGGGTCCCAGAGTAGCGAGCCATCCGCAGCACCGTTAGGCATCCCAAGGGCGCCAAGACGCAGAGAGAACGTCCCTAGCAAGTGTGTGGTCCGTCAGCAATACTCGCAGCACCAATAAAGACGGTAACCCACCTGCATCGTGGAACGCCAGTCTAACCGCCGCGCGAGACAGGTCCGTACATCTTCCTCCAAAGAGACCGCCCAGAATGGCATCTCGTACGCCATAGAACGGGACACATGCAGGATTGGTCGCGTTGGCGACGTGGGGAATGCCTGTACCATTACCCAGCCCAGGAACATTCCCGTCGGCGTCAGCGTCGTCGTCCGTGTCCCCATCCGTGTCGTCGTCGTCCCCCGTGTCGCCAGTGTCGTCCTGGCGAGGAAGGCGTAGGTTCGAGCGTAGGGAACGCAGACGTGGTGGGCTGGCGAGGGTCGGAAGCACAACGAGCGATGCGACAAGGAGGGCGGAAAAGAGCCTGCGCATGATGGCTATGTCGAGAGGCGACACATTGGCAGGCGGTCTTTATACCCGTCAAGCTGTCCATTCACGACACCGACCCAAGCGAGTGGAGGAGGGGGAATGAATAAGGACGCCCTCGCCCTCGCCAGGGGTGGGTAGTGTGAGAAGCGTCAGGACCCGCACGTGGTCACGGTGATTTTGTCAGAAGATCCCGCTGAGGTCAAGGTAGCTGCGAGCTCAGTGGCTGGTGGTGCTGAGCGCTGTAGCCAGAGAGAGCGTCGACGTGGCTGACACTTGACAGTGACAAGAATATGCTCCGGGATCGGAAGCAGCGACCATCTGCGTTTCGTCGTATATGTGGGCTATAGTGGAGATTCTTAGCATCGCTTGCAAGGAACGTAGAAGGAATCGACTCACCCATTCACCAAATGCCAGCCCACCGTCCGACACAAGGGGAGCTCATACCAAGGACCGGGGCAGGCGGCTGGGTAGGTACATGTCATTCCGAGACGGCAGGCAAGACCCTCCCAAAATAACGCTCTCCGAAATAGCAGCAGCCGTCCGACTCGAAGGAGGAGGGTGTTGGCAAGAAGGGAGAGGATGTCGGGCCCGAGAAGGCAGGGAAGCGTGAGTGGACACCATTCCCGGAGGACCACGAACGAGGACGTCGAGAGAATAGTGTATCGATGGGCAGCTCGAGGATGTCGTCTCCATGACGGAGAACGATAACGAGCCTGGGCTGAAGGTGACCAACGACCGCCGAACATATGGGGAGGCATCCCTGCACCCTCGCTGGATCATCGCTGAGGGTGAAGCTCGAGGATGGCAGGATCAAGGAAGGCGATCGACGATGCGGAAGTCGGAGTCGAAAGAACGATAGACCTCCCGAGTATTGGTACCACGTCGAGGGCCTTAGGTCCCGGACGAGTGGACGGTATTGCACAGACACCATCGACGGACTAGAGCCCCGCTCGATACTTGTAAAGGGCACAGTCGAGGGATGGTCGAAATCGCGGGACGGGGGTAGAAGAGGCTCGAAGATGTGGGCGTCATGACGAGGGCCACTGCGGATGCGGTGGTGAAGGTGAGGGTGTCGGTGGTCATATTGCCTGCCCACCCGACGGCCCGCGAAATGGGAAGACTGAGGTCGGAGGAGTATGGGGCGACCAATCGCATGGTAGGCTGGGATGCGGAAGCGTAAGCGGCAGCCGCCAACGCGAACGCGAAGGCGAATGGTGCAGACCCGCCCGTTGCCCGTTCCCCTGTCCATGGTCCGCACCGACACCAACGAATCCGGCTCCTTGGTAAGGCCCTCGATGTAGAGCGGGCCACGAGGTCCAGCGATACATTCAGCGACGATGACTCTCGGAGTGGGTCGAGGAATAGGTATGTCGTATCGGAGACGGCCAAGTAGTACGGCGAGTGAGTGGCAGGCGACGGAGGAATCGACCAGTACTGGTACGGGTGGGCGAATGACCGGAGCAGGGAGGAAGTGGAGCGGGAGGACGTTGCCGGTCGCTCAGCAATAGACTGTCCATGGTCCGCACCGACAACGACGAAACCGCGTCCTTGGCAATAACCTCGATGTAGAGCGGGCCTGCGACGAAGCCCAGCGATACAGCGGAGATGACTCTCGGGGGAGTGGGTCGAGGGGAATAGGCAAATCGTATCGGGGATGACCAAGCGAATCGACTGGTATGAGTGGGCTAATGACCGGAGTATGAGGGAAGTGGAGGAGGAAGCGGGAAGTAGCGAGGACGTTGGTGGTCGGTCGGTGATAGTGGACGAGACAGTCCTAACCGTCCGCTTGGTCGTTGTGTCGAAGGATACGCTCTCAGTCTCGGCCCAGCTTCCATCGAAAAGCCCAGGCCGAAGAGCTGGGATACATATCCCGCGCCGTCTTATATCCGAGTGCCAGTGACAACCCCCACCAACGTCCGCGCCGACGGTAACGACTTCAAGGCGACGGTGTCCAATACAGGTGGTGGGACAAAGGGCAGGGCAATGTCGACGCGTTCGGTGATAGCGTGAATTGGGTCCAGTGGTTACGCGTATCGGGGCGGGCGAACGGCAGGCGGCGGACATCAACACGGGGAAGTCGACCAGAACGGGAGACGGAAGACGGGGAAGATGGAGGAGGAGAAGGAAGCGACGACGTTGGTGGTCGTAGGTAGTCGGGCCTTTCAGCGTCGTATGAGGATGAGATCCGTGAGGATCTGGAATCCGCTGGCCGTCCTCTGGGAGGTTCGGGCCACAACCTGAGCAATGTTCGCAGGAGCGGCGCTGGGTATATGGAGAAAGCGCGAGCTGGAGGGATACGACAGGCGAAGGATGCGAAGAGGCGGGTCCGTTACGTGATAGAGACGATGGACCGTCCGCGACTCGAGTCGGAGGAAGGCACCAGCCATGTATCGAGGGCGAAGATGTCGGTCAGGGAAGGAAGCCGCGGTTAGAGAGCAGCGGTGGGTAGTGGCATGGCACCAGTCTTCGACGGGTCGCATGAAGATGAGCTGTGGGTTCTGCACAACCTCGTGAGGGCCGACTCTACAGACGAGGGTGAGAGCGTTCCCTGCTAAGAGGAGAAGGGGAACGCACTCACTGTCGTGGTATTCCTCGACGGGTGCCCTAGAGATCGTCCCAGCCCAGCTAACGGAGGGAAACTGTCAGTTTGCTTCGCAGAATCGTTCGCGGACGTCCACGGAGGCTTCCTAGCAGCTCTCCAGTCAGCGACTTGAAATCTGGAGAGTATACCAACGCACCGTTCTGCAACGCGGTCCTTAGCCCGTCCCTAGCCCTCGTCTCGTCTCGGATGCACTGTCACGTTAGCGTCGTCGACCCTCTCCGAGGCTACGGTGAGGTTTCTCGGTCGTCGTTTGCCGCACGGCCATTGCGTCGTTGCCGGTGGTCGTCGTTGGTGATGAAGGTAACACTCTGTGACAGCTGACATAAGCTCACACCTCTTCCTCTCTTTCGTCGCAAAAGCCGCTAAAAGGTCCTGAATTTATATCGTACCCCCTGGCCTCACCTTCCCTAGGCTGCGCTTGGTGCCGAAACCTTCGGCCACTCATCATAACCCTCCAAAATCAACTTCACCTGTCGAACTCCGTCGCGTCTCCTGCTCCTTGACCACCGCGGCAAGCCTCCATTCAACCTGCTCCGGATCAACTGCTCTTCATTTACTTGCCTCTGAGCTTCTCCAACATCTACGCCCGATCCACGCTGCCACCAACAGCCAGATACAAGTACACCTTTCCTCCGCCATCGCGAACAGTCTATTTGACACCTGGCAGAAAGTGCAGCCGTGCAAGTGGTCCATGCAATCTCGGCCGTTCCTGACCGCTGGTACCACTCGCTACTTCAGGTTCGAGAAGCGCTGAAGAGCTCTAGAACCCAGCCCAAAGCAACTTCATCTTCGTTCTCTCAGCCGAGGCATCGCGTCCAGCACTAATTCGGTCGAAGAATCCTCCCCCGCAACTCAAAATAGTCCTCGCTGCTCCTCAATATGCACCCGAACTCCACGCTGTACATGTCGTCCTTGTTCTCATCCTGAGCCAACCAAGGGCAGCGCCAATTCAAGCACAACGCACAAGGAAAGATCTCTCGCCAACGTTAGTCGCCAAGCCGTAAATCTATCAAGCTACTTCCCATGCCACCCCACCGAGTATGCGGAACGGACCGACATCTCAATTGGCACGGATCATACATCTATTCACACCACCTTGTGCAGCTGCTCCTTGTCTCAATTCGACGGCTCAGCGAGATATCTCCACGCAGTCTCGGCTTGTACCGTAAGCTGTGATTTCAATCGGCGGCGGCGGCGGCTCCGCGCGCACTACGTTATAATCTCTTCGGCGTCAATCCATCCACCTTGCACACCTACATACAATCCCTAGTCCAACGTCGAGCAAACGTGCCCGGAGGTGGTGCAGCAATCATGATCAACCGCTCTACGTTTCTTTGTACCGCCTTGAAAGTGACACAAACTTGCAACGAGCGGCAGCCTGCCTTGATAATCGTCCGACACACTGACAACTGGCAGCGGCAAAGAAACAACTCCGCCCGATCGCGACATTCGGCATTGTTTTCGGGATTGTGGCCGTCGCATACATCTTTCATTGATTTCTTGGAAGTCGGCGGTCAAGCCCTCTAATGATTGCGGAAAGGCTTTGTGTTCAAGCACTGAGTGTCTCTGTGGACGAAATGCTGGCCATTGCAGGAAAGCGCGCGGGTCCGAAACTCTGATTACACACTGCCCTGGCCGACCGACAACAGTGACGATTGGGACAATTAAAGCAAGTCACAAGTGCTCGGAGCGGTGGCCTTTGCTCCACTTCGACTTCTCGCTTGGTGGCGTTTTAATACGTCGCCGTGGCTCTAGCGTTAACGTTTACCACAGCCATAGCCACCGTTTACTTCACAGGCACCAGGACAAGACCTCGAGGATTATCGTCACGCAATTCTTGTGCACGAGGCGGCTGGGTAGTACCTAATGGAAACGCACTCGAATGATCTCTTCTCCTCCGCGACGATAACCAGAACAATTCCCTGCAACCCACACTCAAGAAATTCGCAATCTGGTTATCCGACCACGATCCAATCCCGTTCTTTGAACTCTGCAGCCCACAACATTTGGTCTAGGAGTTCGATTCAACTTCTAGTCTCGGTTACTTCAAACGTTCACAGAAGCTGCAGCTGCTGCAGGGTCCTCACGCCTCCAACTCGCGATTCCCACATCAATTTGAATCCCAAGTCGTCGACGCCAGCAGCGCGGCCACGGTCGTTTCATTCCACGTACGTCCCGTCGGGCTTCTTGTATTGACTTCAATCTCGCTCCAATCCTCTTACTCTTCGCTCACAGCATTATCCACACGAATATACCTGCTGCCAACCAAACTGAAGCATTATTCTACGAAAAGAACGCGCGGAATTGAATCATCTCATCCATTCTCCTCAAGATGCGCCTCCCTCCATCGCGAATTAATCTGCAACATCACCATGTTCCCAACTCAAAACGCTAACAAAACGGCCCAAACCTGAGACGAATTGAACACAGCTTGCGGGGTTCGAACATCAACCAGTGCACAGCGGCGATTGCGGTGGATGTTATTTTGCTCTGCTTCGATTTCTCATTCTCCAATCTCAGACGCGCTTTCCCCAGCGAATCTCCACCGACATATGCATACCGGCCGCTCCACACGCCCTCGTCGGATCCAAATGAACGAATTTCTCACCACCCTTCAGCTCTTTGCAGCGCCATCCATGATCCGTACGCCGATAGCTGCTTCTATGTCGTGATATCGCAAGTCAAAAACGCCAATGCTGATAATCATCTTTTCTCTTCCTTCGCACCAAAAGACTGTTTCGCTTTCGCTGCCCTCATCCAACCCGGTCTACCACCCAGCGCAAATCTCCTTCTCCTCAGCGTGTTTGCCGGAACGAAGACAGAAGCTGAGGGTTCTGATCGGAGGTTGTTTCTCTGAGGAAGCAAGAGTCGACTCACTGGCAATCTGTAGAAGTCCCTTGCCTCCACTAACTAGTCTTTCCCCGCGAAGCACTGCGCATGCACCCGCCGTCTGATTACTCCCGTGGTATTTGCAAGCAATGCTCCCTTCAAGCACATCTGGAACCCAATCAGCCCATCCATCTCTGCATCTATCTGTCCTCCGTGTTTGCCTGCTACCGCAGCCAGTCGCGAAAGTTCGTAATTGATAGAAAAGACTCCCCAGACATCCCATGTCATTTTTATGCATCATCGGCTACCACTAGTGCTCGTACTCGTCGGATCTGGAGTTCTGGAATCCTGGCTGGGTGCCTGGAATACCTACTCTCCGCGCAAGCAGCGACTCCCTCCCTCGCTGCTTGCCGACTGGGAAATCTCTGAACAATATCAGACTTCGTTGGCAGCCCGCGCGCTGCGGAGTAGACTCGCCGTTTGGTAAGATGAGTTTCCCGCGCCCTTTCCATTTACGCCATTTTCCCTACAGTCTCCGTGACCCGTTGATATGCACCATGCGGTGCCAGAGCGGGGTTGTTCCGCACGCGTCAATGTCTTTCTCAGGCGCTTGGCGCTGCTTGTTGTCTGCGAGTTGCTGGAGAATGATTCAGATTCAAAAGCCCGCAGCAGTTGGGGAGTCGGGCATCCCAAATACCACTCGAAATACAACCCTCCAAGTATAAACCAATTCAACGGCTCCTCATCAAATTCTTCTCCAATCTCTGTTGTTCGCCACCGAGACCCGCCGCGCCTTGTTCCATTCCTGCAACCTTTGCACGCATGCGCATGCCAGTGTACCCTGTCCTTCTCCTTGATGCGGCACTTCAACTCGGAGCTCACTGGCACTTCCAGAACTATTCTCATCCATATTTCCCTCCTTGCCCAGTGAGTCCGAGTCGAGGCCGCGCCCATGTCGCTTGTCCGCCCTCCCAACGACCCGAGTCCGAGTCGTGGGGCCGCCCACCCGCGCATACACTCCACTTCAACTTGTGTATGCACTCCACTTCAACCCGTGCATGCTCTGCCTCCATCTTTTTTCACTGCAAAAAACCTCAGTTCGGCCATCGAACACAGCGTGCTAGCCCGGATCGTATGCATCCTTTCATCATGACAGAGTTTCTCCGTCGTCGCCAGTGCCTTCCGTCCGTTGGGTTTTCGGATCAACGCACTTAAGGTCGGTCATCGCGGCTCAACGGACCGGACCGGGTCTAGACTCGGCCTCCACCACAACCACTAGCAAACGGAAAACTTGAACTGAAGTCAAGTCAAAGGTCAAGATGACACACCATTCCGTCCACCATTTCACTTGTCTCCCTGTCAAGATCTTCGGTATTACACATTTTCGGAAAGAGCTTGAGGCCTGTGCGCTGAGCAGAACGCCGCGTTTCAAATACTTACATTCGACTTTCTTTTTTGTTATTGAAGATCATCTGAATCACAATTTCGGTTCGGATCGCTGCATGCTGCAATAATTCGTCAAAGCGGTGTCTAAATTACATTAAACGGCGTCTAACGATGGGTATAACGCAATTATAAATAGTTTTTAGAGTGTCGCGTCGCGGAAACACGGAAACAAGTTGGCTCCGACCGTCCGAAAGGCGCCATCCGAGTCCCCGCCACCAATATCCGACGCGACGCGACGCGCTTCAGAGCCAGAGTCCAGAGTCCAGACTCCGAGTCCACGCACGCACGCACGCCAGCCATCTCGGGCCCGCTGGCCTATAGTGCCCAGCTTATTCGGGTGCCTAGCGGCGTCAGCTCTCTCCGATTCGGAACGAGCTCACCCCCCGCACACCGCATGCCAGTTTCGCTCCCCAAGTAAATGCTCAGCAGAGTAGTAGTAGTAGTAGTAGTAAGTAATCTTGAATCCGGGCTCGTACAGCTATGGCTGTCCACCCGTAGTGCTCGTCTTCGCTAGAGCTCTCCCCGTCCCCGTCCCACCGTGCTTAAACCCAGTTCGTCCTAGTCTGGATTCAGACGCGACGATTACTCCGCTTACCTGCGTCTGCTTACGCTTCTTTTCTTTTTTGCCCTTGTACTCACTCTGGGGAGCCTGAGCACGCGCGTTGTAATAACTATCTATCCCTATCCTTATCGCCGTCGAAAACAACTCTGTTTTTATATCCCCAACTCAAAAATCACACACAAAGTGCAAGTGTACGTCCCTTGATTCGTATTTCCTTCAAAAAATCCCTACATACATCGAGTGCTAGCTACTCTGCGCGACATAATTTTGGTACAAAAACGAGCGGCATAGATATGAAAAAGACGAGAATTAACCCCAGCAAAATAATCTACCCAAAAAAGATAAAGATAGAGTGAGAGCGCTATTAAGAAATGAAATGATAAGAAAAGCGCCCGGCGGTATGAAAAAAAGTTACAGATACGCAGCAAGCAAGTGAATGAATAAGATAAGAATATGTATGCCCAATAATCGACCCGAAAGAATAGTGTACCAATTGGAAAGAGAGGAGGGAAAAAAAGAATGTGCGTTGTGGTCCAAGAGAGTGCGGACGGGTTTGTTTGTTTGTTCGACGCCCGAATTTTGCGTTTCTTCCATAGATAGTATCAAGATAAGATTCTGCATGGGCTCGAGTCAGCGTCGGGAACCAACGAGGGGAAAAGAAGGACGTACACAATGTCCCGTCATCCAATTCGTCAAGCAAAAGCGTACCCCGCGTGCTGCGCTTGTGCCTGCTGAGAATAATAGTACTGCGCCTGCACCGCGCGATAGTACTCGGCATTCGTCATCTCGCGCTCGCGCTCGTGTTCCCGCGCTGGCGCGGATTGTCGGTGCTGCTGGGGATGCGACACGGCATAATACGCAGGACTCTCCGGTGGACTTGTCGGGGCCGGCGACGGCGACGAGGAAGCGGAAGAGTAGGGCGACGACGAGGCGTAGGCCGAGACAGGCTCGGGGGGTGCACACACCGCACGGTAAAACTCGTCCAGGTCGAGTCCCGTGTCTTCCTCCTGCTTGACCATGAAGCCCGCAGCGAGGTAGTCGCTTGCCTCGACTTGGCAGGGTGCCGTCTGCGGGTGTCGGTAGGAGTGGGGGTACGACGAGGGATCGGGGTTTAGGTAGACGGGGGTGACGACTGGGGAGGACGAGGCATACTGCGGTTGTTGGCCGGTCGGGAAGCTGGGATACGACGGCGAAGCAGGCAGGGAATGCGAGCCCGAGGGGTAGCACCCAGCGGCATACGCTGCATAGAGAGCATGGCCATCGCCCTCGTAGTCGTAGGGGTATGCCGCGTCGCTCGAGCTGGACGACGAGCTGGCACTGGAGAGACCCGGAGACGAGCTGGAGCTGGAGGAGGCGTACGAGGGAGAGTATGGCGACGGCATGGGAGAGTCGAGGCCGGCGCTACCACCATTGCCGTATCGTCTCCGCCCACGTACCCCCGCCATCATGCTCGCGTTGATACCAGCGAGCGCCCGCATCATCCGCTCGTTGAGCGGCTTGTCTTCGGCTGCCGAGTGAACGGTCTGAGGCAGTGGTGAGGATATGAATCACAAACTAGCGCGAGCAAGACTCACCTGGGCATGCTGTCGCAGGTTGTCGAGACGCGAGAATTGCTTGCCGCAGTGACATGTGAAGGGTCGCTCGCCGGTGTGTTTCCTGAAAGGTAATTAGCGCCCAGGTAAATGGAGGGACGGGAGCAAGACAAGAGCACCCGCATGCGGGTAATGGAAAATCTCGTCACCACGCGAGCCGCCAGTGGCGGCATGCACGATGACTAGGACCGACCGCCGGACAGCCGTGGCATCGCGGTAGAGGAGAGGAGACGGAGGAATAATGGGAGAGGGGAAGGATAGACGAGACAGGAGAGCGGGTGTGGGTGTGGTATTGGAGAAACGAAGAGGAATATAGAAGAATACTCACCGTATATGCCTCGCCAAATGCTCGCTCCGACTGAACACCATCCTGCAGTCGCCATAGCCAGCACACTGGAACGTCTTGGCCGGGGCACTACGATAGCGTTTCGTGCTGGCGCCAGGCGGAGGAGGCGTCGACGAGCTATCGTAGTCGAAGGAGACGACGGTGGGGTGGGCATGGCTCGGGGCAGGGGCGAGCAGCTGGAGATGGTGTTGCTCGTAGTGGTGTTGCGGGTGGGGGTTGTGGATGGCGAGCATGGTCGAGTCTTGGTCGGTGGTGGTGTGTGTGGTGGGCGGCGGCGGGGGTCGAGTACATTCCTCTTCTGGACTTTTATAACGAAGGGACCGTGTGGGATTTGGGAAGGAATTAGGCGAGAGAGTGGTGGTAGGTCGAGGCAAGAAGGAAGAGAGACGGAGTAAAAGGAGCTACCCAAAGGAGGCACGATCATCATTTTCCTCAGACAGCGCGGACTCTCAAATCAATTCAGACTCCGAATATGGATCTGCATCGCGAATCTAAGATGCACCAGATCTTACCATTGTTTGGGTTCGGCCGTATACCGAGCGATCAGTTCGGGCGGAGCGCCAAGGCAGATTTCCCCAAGTTCTTCCTCGACGGCCGCCGGGCAGTGTTATCGGCTCTGGGGATTATCTGGAGAAAGCCGATAACAAACCACAAGTGAAAAAAATATTGGCGGGGAGTCGGTCAGTGAAGCGTCGGTCATTCGGCCCAAGGCCGCAGGTCGGAACCATCTACCAGAAATAGGCCCTCCACAAGCCATGACGATCCTGAGCTAAACGTTTCACGTAGGTTCTTGTACAGCGAGTCTATTATAAGTAGGAAAATCCAAATCATATCACGGGAGAATTTCCCTTCCTCTAAGTTAGATATACGCGCGCTCGAGGATGAGGATGACGCCGCCGGTAAGCCATAACCACTTTGAAGGCTATACCTAAATACTGCTGCCGAATGTCTAGGTGATGGTGCGCACTGGTGCCTGAAGAGAAGAGTTATTTAAAATGAAAATGAAAATTAAACGAGCAGAAATCAACACGCGCTCGACCGACAACGATTCCGGCAGGAGCGGGTGCAGCTTTTTGTCCGAGTCCATGCAAATCAATAGGATCCGCATCTCGAGAGTCGGTGTTCGAATTCGGCGCCACGCAACGTACTTACACCGCCGGCCGAGTATAATCTTCAAGGTAAGTTACTTGCTCGGCGGCCTCGTCGATTTTCGACAGCCCCCGGCCCCACTGGCATCTACCATAGCGAGTGTGTACGAGCTACCGCCCAACCGCTTTAAATCTGGACGTGGGGCCGATAGGTATCTCCCTGCCCTGCCCTTCCCTTCCCCGATAATTTAGATTACTTTACCTCCTTCTCGAGAGGCTTGGCCGTTCGCTTCGTGTTTCAAGTTTTTCAAACTGCGCTCGCTCACTCAAACAACCTTAATTTTTACGATTTTACGCCATTCCTTTCCTTCCTCCCGCATTAGACGTGTCCACGTAAAAATGCGCTCCCTGCCGATAAGGTAAAACTGAATTCAATACTGCAAGCGTGGTTCGTGCAGCCTTCTTCATAAGTTAATAATCCTCGAATTCATGATCAGCTGGATGAGTTTCCATAGCCCGGATGGCCGAAAAGGTCTTTTCAGCAGCAAAGGCCGCTCTATCTCCGGGCTGACAGTCTCTCTCAGCGACTTCTCTCAGCGACTTGTTCAGCCTACATTATCTGGTGTGGGACTTGACAACCCAGTCCAACGGCTCCCTGATCCGTCTGATCTCAACAATCGGCAAACAGCTCCACTCGACTCCACTCGACTCCACTCGGACAGCGTACTCGAGCCAGTGAGGTTGTCTCCGCGCGGGATGTCGATAACGCTATAATAACGAGAAGCGGGGACCCGGGTTGTTTGTTGTGGGCGCTCAGCTCGGCGCGCTTGGCGCTTGGCGCGGGGAAGTTTTCCAGCGTTGAGCGCCTTGTGAAATGATCGTCATTGATGCGTTCAGTAACCACATGTCGGATATTCCCAATCGCTTCCGACTCGGAGCCATTTACCTGATTATGAATGATATGATATCCGAGTAAAAATATTCCGACGTCGCGTCACACTGGACGAAAAACCTACATTCCGAGTTCTCCTCCAGATTCGGATGGACAAGGAACTCACGCTTCTCCCAAACACAATAGCGTCAAGGTGGAAAGAAGTTTCCTCCGTCGCGATGCGGAGCACCGTATTCCGTTGTACCTGTCTGTGTATCTGCGTGCGTCCAGCCTGAACGGCAGCATTAATCACTCCTCTTCGACGGGAGAGCAGACCAGCACGCGAATATAGCGCAAACGGTTCCCAGCAAGCAGCACAATAATAGCACCAAGAGGCAACGCAGCCAGTGGGCATCCCATCCACCACGCGATGCCAGGTACCGAGAGCCACAGCGGGGGAGAGTTGGATTTCGATTGACACTTTGGTAGGGAAGCTTGATGAACCCGACTTCGAGATCAGAGCGTCCTTGGCGAATGAGTCTCTAATGCATGCGGAAAATCGTCCGGGTCCCGAGGACAAGCAGGTGAACAACAGGTAGACGGAAATTCGCCAGGATAACGCGGACGGAGCGTCGGCATCTCTGACTCGTCCACAAGGACAAGCGCACAGATAAGCGGAAAAACGGCGTGAGGAATGCGACGCAAAGATAGCTCCAAGTTCCAGAAATGAAGGCAACAAATAGCTCAGGACAGAATAGAGCTCGACGGAGCCGCCCAGGGATTGGCCTCTGCCACGCGATAGCAGTGAGAAGCGAAGGACCGTACCACGGTAACGCCACGGCACGGAGACCCTAGCCAGTGGATGCATGCGCAGCCGCTAATTCAATCCGACCCGCACCCATGGACGCGCAACACGGGCGAGGGGCCACTGGCTCGGCAGCGAGGTACCAGCCCATGGGCCTGGGACGCACCGCAGCGATTCGCTGAGAAGCAACAAAACCGAGGAAGCGACATCGATATCGTTTGTTTTGCGTTTTTTAGACTCGCTGGTTGGCCTTGAGAAGCTGGGCCGAAAAGGGAAGTAGGAACGCTTAATTTTGCAACAGTCCTGGAAAGAGTTGCTGCTTTCGGCTGCCAAGAGCATTCGTCTTTGATCTCGAGGCGTGTCGCGTGAGGATGGAGCGTAGAGATTGGTTGAGAGGGGGTCCGCGTTGAGGTCGGGAAGGCGGATAGGAAAGAGAGTCAAATCATCGTGGGTGAGCGTGTGATCAGCGCATGAGCAATCGCCAAGAGGATTGAAAGCCAGCCGCTCGACAGACAACCCGGCACCGAGCGGGACCGAAATAGGTAGCCTTGGCGAGCTCGAGCTCGAGCTGGGCATCGCTGGAGACGGTATATTCTTTAGTAGACACTTCCCCGTCGCCTGGAAGGTATCTCTGGCCGCCGTAGTGTGCCGTCCGCGCGCCAGCTGGTTACAAATACCCACCCCCCATTGGTGCATCTCACGCTGCACACAAGTCGGGCGACTCGGACCCAGCCACGCTTCCGACGCACGGATCCATTCAAGGTCGCTCGATGGTGGCTGCCAGCTCGTCAGCTCGTCGCAGGGAGTAGATATGACGCAAACACATTGAATCTCTCGCCGACGGGGTCCAACTCTAATTGCGCGTCCCACGAGCAGCGATGACTGGGAATATCATCAGCAACTAGCCTCGTTTTGCCTATTTTGGCTATCTTTGTGGAGGAACCGAGCAGTCAACCACAGCCCGTGGATTACGAGCGTTGAGTGGTTGCGTGGGAGGTCAGTTATCGCGGGCTTCCGTTGCAGCCTTGCGGCTGTCGAAACGGATAAAACTGGCGAGGAGTTGCTCAGCTAGAGTAGTAGGACCTCGCATGTGTGATTGTGAGGCACGGTGGCCCGCAGGGCACGATTCCCGGACAGAGCAGATGATGGTCGGGAGAAAAGAGGGTGTCGGCATCGTGGCAATGTGATCCGCGCCTGTGATCCCCTTTTCCTGATTTGACCATTCTGACGTCACTTTCCGCAAAAGTTCCGAAAACTCAACGTTGCTTCGTCCTAGAGGCGCGATAATCATGGATGATATTTTAATTCTATGATTCACGAGTGCCTTGAACCTTCCCATGCGTGCACCAACCTTTCTCTTCCCTGGATCTCCAATGCTGGTAACGACTGGCAACCCTACGAGCTTCTTCCGTTCCTGTGGAGAAGCCACGACAGCATCCGTCTTGCGCCGCGGTCTCGGCTCCGGGTATTGTTTGCAACGTCGTGGGTAATCCGTACACATGTCGGCGAAGGTTCAGAGCTCATCCACGGTGTAGCAATCTCAGAGCCTCGAAACGAAGAGGAACCTTGCACGTCACAAGCTCAACTATCACTCGGATGGTGAACCTGGAAACAAACGTGGAGGGAGGCGGACTAACACTGATATGCCGGATAGCTCCACCAGAAGATTTCGCGCAGAGTTTCATGATCAGGCCAGCAGTTTGAGGTATTTTCAAATGTTTACCTTCTAGCGCCAAAAAGACGCCATATCAGACCAACAACTAGAATTTGAACTTGATGTTTGGTGCGCCGAGCACCGATAGAGCGTTCGAAAGAAGCCTGAGCGGTGATGAACAAAGTATCGAGGGAGTCCTTCTGAGCAGAACCTCTGAGTTATCCGGCGGAAGAGACTAGTACGCATCTTTGCCCAAAGGACGCAGATTTCGATGCACTAGCTGAATATCCTTGAATGCAGCGGCGCGATATCAGACCGACAAACGAGAAGTTGACGCCAGGTGCCACTAGGAAGCAAGCGGGCAGGGGCGCCATCGTGCACCGGGCGCGTCATGGTGAAACTCGCTTGGAATTCAGCTCGGAGGAGCCCGAAGCAGTAAGTATAGCGTATACACCATCAGACAATTGAGAGTTTCCGTTCATTGAAATACCAGGACATCAGTTTGTCGTTAACTGTTGTTGTTGCTGTTGGCGCTCATTTGCCGGCACCAGACTGCGAAGTCAGAAGGCCAGGGAAGGAGAGGTGAAATTGTACGTCTTCGATTCAGTATTAGCCAGGGCAAATGGCTTCAGAGCCGTCACTGTTCGGAGGAATCGTAGGTCTTCCGGTCCTTCCAGCAGAAACATAGTGTAATTTGACACCAGGAGACGATAAAGTGCTTCGCTGAAACAACCACCGATTATCTGCGGCGGCTTCTTTGCTTTGACTGCACACAACAAAGGTTTCAGCAGAACTTCGGCGGAATAGACATTAGCGACGGACCAACTCCTCGACAAGAGATGTATTCATTATGGGCTCGGCAGTGGGGACGAAGCCTGAGGCGCGACATGTCAGCATGCAGGTGCCAGCCCAAGTGCAAGTGTGTGTAGGAGAGAGAGCTGGGCCGTCCGTCACCTTGAAACGAGCTCCTTGGCTATCATTCTCGGTGCCGTGCCAGGTTTTAGGCTACAGTACCTCGCCGAACGACAGAGACCAGCAGGGAGGCTTTGAAACACCTCGAGCGGTACCACCGACGAGTGCGGCGGGCGAGCGTACGACGTCGAGTCGGCATAGCGATGAAGCACTCCCAAGGCTGCGCCTCGACCGTCAATGCTGTTGAGAGACATGCGTCGGTGTCATGGCGAAACTCTAAACGGAGGCACCACTGTGTCGGGACTGATGGAAAGGCGCTGTCAGCGCCTGAATCCAAATCTGGAAGTTCAATCTGATGATGGCGACCGAAACTGTGGGTTGTCACTATCTGCCAGCCGGGCTTTGATCTCGGACCCCGCGTCGTCGCGCACCGACGCGCTAGGACGTTAGATGAAGCAAATTTGACGCATACCAGCAGGCAGTGTAGTCTGCATTGGCCGGTTTAACTTGGATGGAGTAAACCACGGATAAATTTTGATTCGGGACGCTCACGTTTCTTCCCACTTGGTCAATCGTCCAACAATCGTCCATGTGCGCCAGCTGATCCCTCCAATCGTACGAGGAGGATCCGACGATCGCGGAAGCGATGAACGCACTGATGCAGGAAGGAGCATTTTAGAGCGAAAAGCTGGGAGCCGAGTAGTCGCGCATAGTCCTTCATCCCGCTCAGGAACACCTTGGCCAGCCACGCGAGCAACGAGAGCTACTAATCCCCTTCTTCGAAATCCCTCTCCACACTGCTTCCGACATCAACAGCTGCTGTCCATCACGACACGCTGCGCGGCAGTTTACGTTGTTCTGGTCCGAGACTCAGTGAGCCCAGCTTTCGGTTTGGACACGAGGCTAGGCAGGCACCCAATGCGTCATCTACGCCCGCGGATGAAGTCTTCGAACGAGCAAGCCATTCAAAAGCCCAGGCGCAATGGCCAAGAATCACCAGTTCGGCTTAGCTTACCGTAACAGACTTCCGCGTTTTGTTCCGGTCCCAGGCTTTGACAGACGCAATTGAAGAGAATTGAAGCTGGGTCTAGACCTTGTGATCCGTTCGGCATGCCGAGCCCGGAATTGCAGACGGCTCAGAGATGGACAGATTGAGAAGCGCCTTGGTTTTTTTGTTGAATGAAGGATTCTGGTTAGAAAGAGTAAAAGGACATAGCGGTTAAGCCTGAGAGACTTGTCTGCCAGTGCAAAGCGATTGGCGGACGGAAACGTCGCATGAGAAGACTCGCACGTCGAGATTCGGGAAGTGCGCGTACCCGGGTTGGGGACAAGGACAATACAAGAGAGGCCTTAAACCTCACTGAGCGCAAGCCCGAAATTTCGAAACCACTGGCAGCGAACCTCCGCCAACAGAACTCGAAGTCGGAACCGCTTGGAGGTATAATGTATAGACGTTTGTTCCGGATGGTGGCGGCTCGTCAAGGCTTCAAAGTCAAGATCTTCGAGTTCGATAGGTGGCATTGTGAAATCAACATCAGCAGTTATGAGTCCAAAACAACTGACGGCGATGTGGACCAGTCAAAATTAACCAAGAACAAAACAGAACATGCCATGGCTGACTGGTCGATGCTGCATGTCGTTCTGAAGCCTAAGAAGCAGAAGGAGAAGCAGAAGCAGGAAATCTTCGCGTTTTGAATCCACATTGCGGATTGAAGGGTTGAGCGAGGAGGTCCCTTCATACAGGGCGTGTCCGAATATCAGTGTGGCGAGGAAATCCAGTGTCAGCATGCATACCAGCATCGGCCCGCCGGACAGCAAACCTGTGACGAGTGGAATGGTTCGCAGACGGATTCCATCCAAAACACGCAGAAGCCACCATCTTCCGGTTCGCGTACTATAAGCTTGCTCGCAATCGCCGCATCGAACAGGAGAACGGACACCTATCGATATCTATTATTACCTTGGCTCTCCGAGATCGTTCAGCTGCTGCCGCTGGTAATCATCAGCGCGAATCGCGGAGTCGGAGTCGATTGTGCGGGGGCTTTGTGGGGGGGGGGGGGGGTTGGGCTTTGCGGCGATCTCCAGGGGTTGTTCTGCAAGCTGGGCTCGTGTCGTGTTGCGCGCTGGGGTCGATGAATACCCGCGGTGTTGCCCAGTCAAGATAAAACACCCACATTGTAACGTCGCGTGCACCGGAACACTCGAGCCTGCGGATAATCGCATTCAGCCAAATTCCTGTCTCGGGGGAAGCTGTGCAAGCAGAGTGAACGTGAAGCCCACGTCCGGATATTCGTTCCATAATCCGGCGTCTATAGGGGACGTGTCCTGGGAACCCGAGGGAGAAATGTCGGAGATGTCTTGATCTCCGCCATAAAACTCAAACGCCGCTGGAGAATCGACAGCACGCAGGATTCGGCTATAGCAACAAAGACAAAGAAGCACGCGTCTTCACGACGGGCGCTGCCGCCTAGCGCCTAGTCGATATCGATCGCGACTCCCACCGCGATCCGGCCGGTCTATAACGCCTGCGTCCAAAATGAACTACATTCAATTCGCTCAACAAATAAATCAGCGAGGCGGTGTAATACCTTAAAATCGGCCGACCAAATTCAGGAGGCCCTCTGGATGCAATGAAACAAAGGTAGTAGGGAAAGAAAATGAACGCTCACCGGAGTATTAGTTCCGCACCGAATTCGGTTAGCCTCACCTCTGCGACGACTCCCGCGACACCAATCCGGTGAAGACGGAGCCCATAAACGAGACGATTAATAGGTAATATCGGATCCCAGGTAATAGTGCTTCTGCGATTAGCATGGATGTGATTAGCCGGCCAGGCACGCATGCTGGAACTTACAAACACCTTGCCGTTCGTCTGCTAGTTCACGGAATTTTGGTAAAACTTCGGCTGCGGCTCCTCGGTGTTCAGGTTTTGACGATGCGTTAGTTGGAAACTCAAGGTGGAATGCGCTCTGCGGGAACCAGGTCATGGTCGATCCGCAACTACTGCTTCGGCTTCTCGCAAATGCGCATTCTTCGGAGGTTCGAGTGGCATGACTGCAGTATCCGCGCAACCAAGCGGGAAGAACGAACGTGCTGGGGGGTGCCGTATCCGGCGTGTTAAACCGTCGCCGCCTGATTGACTACTGACGCACGAATGAGCGATGGCATTAACAACGGAATGGGAAGCTGCGTACTGACAGGAAAGAGAGCACGGACGGACGGAGCAGTTCAACGCGCGGTGGATGTACTGAGCAGATGGGTAGTTTTAGGTGCGGAAATGTGGCTCGAACTTCTGAGAGATTACGATGGGAATATGGGAATGAACTTGAAGGAACCGAGTCAGAGTGGGAATGACGCGTTACGCGGCTCCAGGGGGGCGGCTATAGTTGCGTTGCACGCTACCCTGAAGGGAGAAAATCAATGCAAAATAGTTCGATGCGTTCTGCATTGATGCATCTACTCGGCTGCTCGGCCGTAACGTATACTCTACCGATGCTTCGAGTAACATAGACGCTGTTCAACCCTGACACGATACTCGGAGCCTGAGTTGCGGAGAACGGAGAACATTGAACGGGTACGTACTCTCCATGGACGAATTTCGGCTGCAGTTGTCTGCGGTGAGATGGAGGAAAATAGACGATCGTACTGATGTCGGGATGTGGGGAAAAGACGGCTCGGGGAAATCGCTGAAAGTGTGAGGAGGTCTTCCAAAAGTAGCCGAGCTCGAGTACCCTAGGCAGATTAATCAGACATTGTGCGACAATGGATTGGAACATGCGTGAGCAGAAAAATGTAATTCAATCCAAAGACCAGTTCCACGGAGGAAATCATGCGTGCCGGAGACGTACCGGTGGATGGCGGCGGATGACAGACCTCGCTGCGGCCTGCTTCCTACATCGTAGATCTTTAGAAATCGACATCTTGTTTGGGGGGAGACTGAGCGGAGAAACAAGCCCTACGAGAATTCGGTTAGAGCTATCTGCGAGAGATCGGATTACAGGCACGGCGTACTTTAGCTGAACACTTGAGATGGAAGATTTTCAGACAAAATCCGGCCGCTGTCCATATGCATGCTTCCGACGTGAAATCGGTTCTTCTCTGTGGTTGTAGAGGATGAATGATTCTTGGAAAACGCCAAATGCCAGATGCAGAGAGTCGCATCATCGGTGAGGTTTGAACGCCGCACATCCCATCCATTCCATCGCCAAGCAAAGCAAGTCCAGCCTCAGCCGCAGTTGGCCGCAAGCGTTAAGTGCTAATTCCCGGCGACTGCTGGATTGGAGAACGGCAGTGGCGGGACGCCTCAAAGCCAAGAATGGACACACGGAGCGCGCCTCAAGGCCAGCGGCAGTAGCACCTTGGTGATCGTCGTGGTCGCAGGAGGCAAGTCTCAAAGTGGTAAATCATTCTCACGCCCCTATCTTTCGTGATCTTTCTCGCAATTCTTTCCATCCGCGAGGCTACGACGAAGACTGAGTCAGAAGTGCGTTACCACCCGTATTCGTACGAACAACCTCGACGCAGCATCATTACGAATGCAGGAACGTACAAGGGGCGAAATTTTGGGTATACATATTGCTACGGGGTAGCCTCAACATTGTGAGCAACGAAAACTCTACGGATCTACTCATGAGGTCGTGGTAGGCTCGAAAATCCCCTCGACAATGGTCTCCAGCTCGCTGATTATGTCGTTCTCCGTCAGCGCGGGGCACGTTAGGTCCATCGACACCGGGTCGGTGTCGTCGCGTGTGGAGACGGTTCGTACGCGGCGGCGGCGGCGGGAGGACGTCGCTCCGGAGGTCTTGAACGTCTGGTCGTACAACGTCCACTTGTCCGAGAACAGCGCGTACTTGTCCGAGGCTTTTATCGTGCCTGCGTTCCATTCAATAAGAATACACGGGGAACAAGAAGAATTTTTTAAACGGAAACGCACCGAACATGGATCCATCCGCACCGACATTCACCGACACCGCCGCACCCACTTCGACCTTCCCGCTGACCTTGCCATTCGCCTTGTCGGTCTCAGTGACACTCGGCGCTGACGCGGTGCTCGTCTGAGTTTGCTTGACGCCCACGCTGGCGGTTGCAGACGCATCGAGGTCGAGTGTCAAGCTGGCGCTGGCGTCGACATCAAGATACACCTCCGCCTTGACGAAGGTGAAGGCGCTCAGCGCGAGTTTGATCTCGGGGAAGAGGTGTGCGGTGAACTTGTTCTTGGTGGCGAGGGTGGGGATGACGGCGAGGGAGAGCTCTGTGGTGGGTGGATAAGGAAGTACGCTTCAGGGAAGAAGAGAAGACACACTGCTATTGCCCGTATTCACAGCACCCGCAGACGGTCCTTCCGGGTCAGCGGGGAAGTAGATCCGGGCGTTGTCGGCGGTGTACGTGAGGTCCACGGCGACGGAGAGGTCTGCGTCCAGGTCTGCGATGAGCTCGCCGTAGATACCAAACGTTGGCTGTAGCTTCTGGTCAGCAAACGGACGAAAGCGACGAGAAAGACGCACTCCAAGCGTAAAGACTCCCGGAAAGTCTATACCAGCCAGCGCCGTCTCCCACAACGCCTTCTTGCCCGTGGACACTGTCCCCTGCGCACTGGCGTCCAATTGCAGGGTCCCCGCGATCTTCCCATCCAGCCCCGTGAATACAGAGAACTCTTTGACTCGCGGGGGTATGACGCTGCCTGCTACGATGAGCCCGAGTGAAATCGTCGTGTCGATATTGGTGGAGAGGGCGGCGGAGACGGAAGCGTTGAATGTCGTGCAGCCGAGAGAAGCACTAAGGATGGGGAAGGTCTCCGTAAGTTGTATTGGCGGGCTGTAGGCAGAGTTAGCGAGTAACGGAGGTACGAGAGAAGACGTACAGGTCTATGGAGTTGGTTTTGTTAAACGAGGTCCAGTCTGCGATAGGAAGAATTAGCAGTCGGATGAAGCCAATGGGAAGACTCACTCCGTGTGCGAATCTCCCTCCGCTCCTCGCTCGTCGCCGGAGCCGAGACATTCAAATCCGGCCCCTCGAAGTTATACCCCTCCAGCGAGAACGATACGGGGCCGACCCTACGATGTCATTGAGCGGAGAAGAAAGGAGATGAAGGGAAAGCGCACTTCGTAGCGTTGACAGCAGCGAAATCCGTATCGATTCTGGCAACGAAAACCGTGCTGGTGAGATTCCCACTGGGGTCATACGTCGCCTCCACCGCCGCTGGTACGGACTGGTCAGGATCGAGCTTGATATCGGCGACTCGAGCAAAGGGGCTGGCTCCGCACTACCGCAACGTCAGTATCGCTGAAGACTAGGATTCGGGTGTACGCACGTCCTCTGGCAGCCTCACGAGCGTATCGATAGCGCCATGACCCTCGAATAGATGCTCGCAAGCAGCGCTGTGGCAGACAATCCGCACGTCCTGCTCGAGGGTGGAGGCGTTGCACGACAGGACGGTCCATCCTCCGTCGGTGGTGAGATCCGAGACCGCATGCGAGCCACCGGACTATTGCTTGGTGAGTCAGCCAGTCCAAGGGAATTTAAGACGACGCACGATTCGGAGCTTTGCAGACCCGCGGTGGTGTTTTTGCTTGTGCTTTGGGGCGTCAAAGTCGCAGGAGCCTTTGCACGCTTTGTGCGCGAAGGAAGGGAGTACGGGTAGAAGAAGGAGTGTCGAAAAGAGTGTGGCGCGCATGACGCGGGAGGGAGTGAGGTGGGAGAGGGAGTGTGAAGAGAGCGGGCTCGTTCTGAGTCCGCGCCAAGGTCCCCATGAGCGCTACTTATCGACACAGACCGTGATCCACGCGGTGATCATGAGCCATGGCAACGCAGCATGCGGTGCACATGCCCACCCATGCAAGATAAGTAGCTGCGAGTGCGAGTAATGGAGAACGCTGGGCGGTAGCGGTTATCCATTCATCGCAGAGGCGGATCGACGCTGACGGTGGTGGGAGAGAAAAAATCGGCGATCAAATCATATCCGATGATTGCCGAATGGAGGCAAGATCAAACACTGACAAACTGGGCACGAAGTTGACGAATGAGTAAAAGCAAAGCGGCTGAGTACGAGCGCGAGGCGAGTTTGTTTCCGACGGTGCGTTTTTCTTCTTCTTTCTTTTCAAAAGAAAAAGAAGATCGAGTATTTCAAATCGCCTGTGCTCGTGGCGAACAAGCGTGCCCCGCTATTGAGTTACTTAGCTACGGCGGGCAACTTGAAAGTGGAGGATGAATAGCGGGGAATTCAGAATCCTGCTCGCACATCGAAGAGAGCAAAATAAGCTGCCAGTGCCAGACGAATTCGAGGAATGATAAATCAAAGCAGCTGAGTACGAGCGCAAGACGAGCTTTGTTTCCACAGGTGGCGGAAAAAAAAATTCAGGTCGATATTGTCCATAGCCAGTGCTTGCGACGAACAAGCGTCTCCCTCCGCTAAATTCGTCCGCCTATGGCGCCGCTCGTAACCTGAAACGGAGGCTTGCTCGTTTGAAATAGGAGAGGATGATTAGCGAGCGACTCGGAGTCTTGCCTTGCTGCTCGTACAAGAGCGAGTCAAATCGGTTGCCTGAGGAAGTCGAGGAATAATAAAGCAAAGCAGGCTGAGCACGAGGGCGAGACGAGGTTGTTTCCGAAGATGCGTTAAAAGAAGAAAAATAACCGGGTAGCCCCACAACGCAATAGCCTGTGCTTGTGACGAACAAGCGTCTCCGTCCGTTAGATTCGTGGGCTCGTGGCACGGCACGTAGCTTAAGACTGAGGCTTGCTCATTGAAAGGGTGGGCGCAAGAATAGCGGGCGACTCGGATTCTTCAAGTTGCCTCCGAGTCGGCTTGCTTCTTGTAAACGAGAGTAAAATGGGTTGGGACGAGGAAGTTGAAGATCTAGAAAAGTAAATGAGTACGAGCGCAAGACAACGAAGGTGCGTCAAAAAAAAAAACACCTCCTGCGGAATGGTATGGCCTGTGCTTGTGACGAACATGCGCGTTCCCCCGGTGAATGTCAGCCTACGGCTCGGTGCGTAGCTTGAAACTGAGGCTTGCTTATATAAAGTGACGATAGAATGAATAGCAACCAAATCGGAGTCTTCCCTGTACTTGCTGCTTGTCAAGAGAGTAAAACAGGTCGGCACGAGGACCGCGGGGAAGGACTTGTGAAGGCAAAGCAGTTGAGTACGAGCGCGAGAGGCGAGTTTGCGTTAAAAGTATCTGAACGTGTCAACTCATGGCCTGTGCTTGACGAACAAGAGTCCTTTGGCCGCTGGATGAATGCAGGCAGGCGGGGCGCTTACACCGAGGCTTGCTCATTGAAAGGGCGCGCGGATGAATAGCGGGCAGCTCGGAGACTTGCGTGGACTTGCAAGAGATCAAGACATGTTGGAACGAGGAAGTTGAAAAAAAAAAAGTAGATGAGTACGAGCGCAAGACGAGGTTGTTTCCGAAGGTGCGTTGAAAAAAGAACACCGGAACCCACAAGCTATAGCCTGTGCTTGCGACGAACAAGCGAGTCTCGCATGCATTTGTTGGCCGACGGCGCGGTGCGTAACTTGAGACTGAGGCTTGCTCACGGAAAGCGCGAACGGATGAATAGCGGGATAGAAGGGACTGGCTTCTTGTATAAGAGAGTCAAATCGGTTGCCTGAGGAAGTCGACGAATATAATGAGGCCAAGTAGTTGAGTACAAGTGCCAGAAGAGGTTGTCTCCGAAGGTGCGTTAAAAACTCTCGCATCCAGGAGCCATAGCTTGTGCTTGTGACGAACAAGTGAGTTTCGCATGGATTTTCTTTTTCTTTTGCTGACGGCGCGGCGCGGCGCGTAGCTCGAGACTGAGGCTTGCTCATTGGAATGGCGAGCGGATGATTAGCAGGGATAGAATGACCTTACTGCGTGTATAAGAGACTCGTGAGTCAAATCGCTTGCCCGAGGAATTTGGGGAATAAGCTAAGCAGTTGAGTTCGAGCGCAACGCGAGGTTGCCAGTGTCTCCGACGGTGCGTTAAAAAGAACCAATTCACCACGGATATCGTATAGCCTGTGCCTGCGCCGAACAAGCATCTCCCTCCGCTGAATGTCGGCCGACGGCGCGTTGCGTAACTTGAAAATGAGGCTCGATCATGTGAAGTGGCAAGAGGATCAATAGCAGGGACTTGCTTCTTGTAAACGAGAGTGTAAGAGGTTCGCGCGAGGCAGTCGACGAAGCGTAAAGCAAAGCCGTTGATCACGAGCGCGAGACGAGTCTGGGTCCGGAAATCCGTAAAAAGACTCCGGCTTTCCTGATAGTAGCCTGTGCTTGCGACGAACAAGCGTTCCCTGCCGTTGATGTCGGCCTACGGCGCTGCACGTAGCTTGAAACTGAGGCTTGCTCATTGAAAGGGCGAGCGGATGAATAGCGTGCAACGGAGACTGGCATGGGCTTGCTTCTTATAAACGAGAGTGAAAGAGGTTGGCGCGAGGAAGTTGAAGAAAAGTAAAGCAGTTGAGCGCGAGCACGAGCACGAGCTTGTCTCCGACGGTGCGTTGAAAAAGCATCCTGCACCTAGTATTAGCAGCCTGTGCTTGCAACGAACAAGCGTGTCCCAGCACCGAGTTACGGCGCGGTGCGTAAGTTAACTTGAAACCAAGGCTTGAGGAGTGATACAGCAAAGCAGTCGAGTACGCGCGAGAGACGAGTTTGCGTAAAAAGTCTAGTCGCTGCTATGTGATGGCCTGGTCTTGTGACGAACAAGCGTGCTTCGGCCGCTGGATGAATGCAGGCAGGCGGGGCGCTTACACCGAGGCTTGCTCATTGAAAGGGCGGGCGGATGAATAGCGGGCAGCTCGGAGACTTGCGTGGACTTGCACGAGATCAAGACATGTTGGAACGAGGAAGTTGAAAAAAAAGTAGATGAGTACGAGCGCAAGACGAGGTTGTTTCCGAAGGTGCGTTGAAAAAGAACCCCTGAACCCACAAGCTATAGCCTGTGCTTGCGACGAACAAGCGAGTCTCGCATGCATTCGTTGGCCGACGGCGCGGTGCGTAACTTGAGACTGAGGCTTGCTCATTGAATGGGCGAGCGGATGAATAGCAGGCGACGACTCGAAGTCTTGCGTACTTGCTGCACGTACAAGAGCCTCCGATGATTTGAACGCAGAGCAGTTGAGTCCGAGCGCGAGGAAAGTTTGTTTCCGAAGGTGCGTTGAAACAAGGTGCCAGTGCGTTGAAAAATGAAACCCTACTGGGCATCGACCGTATAGCCTGTGCTCGCGACGAACAAGCGTGCGCCCGGCACTAGTCTGCGGCGCGGTGCGTAACTTGAAACCAAGGCTAGGCTTGAGGAATGATGCAGCAACACAGTTGAGGACCCGCGCGAGACAAGGTTGTCTCCGACGGTGCGTTCAAAAAGCCTCTCTGCATCCGACTAGCAGCCTGTGCTTGCGACGAACAGGCGAGTCCCGGCACCGAGCTCGTCGATCTATGGACGCGATGCGTAACTTGAAACCAAGGCTTGAAGAATGATACAGCAAAGCAGTTGAGTACACGCGAGAGACGAGTTTGCGTTAAGAAGTATTGAACGCGTCGACTCATGGCCTGGTCTTGTGACGAACAAGAGTCCTTTGGATGAATGCACTCAGGCGGGGCGCATACACCGAGGCTTGCTCTCATGAAACTGACGATAGAATGAATAGCAGCCAACTCGGAGTCTTGCTTGCACTTGCTGCTTGTCTAGATAGTAAAACAGGTCGGCACGAGGAATTTGTGACGGCAAAGCAGCTGAGTACGAGCGCGAGAAGAGTTTCCCGGTAAAAAGGCCCTCATTTCCCACTGTGCTTGCGACGAACACGCGTCTCTCTCCGCTGAATGTCGGCCAACAGCGCGGTGCGTAACTTGAAACTGAGGCTTGCTCATTGAAAGGGCGGCGGATGAATAGCCGTGGACTTGCTTCTTGTACAAGAGAGTAAGATGTTGGCATGAGGAACTGGAGGAATGAATAAATCGAAGCAGCTGAGCACGAGCGCGAGACGAATGTGTGCGACGGTGCGTTGAAAATTGATGACCCTAAACTGCAGAGGCCTGTGCTTGTGACCAACAAGCGAGTCCCGCATGCATTTATTGGCCTACGGCGCAGTGCGTAACTTGAAACCAAGACTTGAGGAACGATACAGCAAAGCAGCTGAGTACGAGCGCAAGACGAGTGTGTGCGGAGGTGTGTTAAAAATGGATTTGGCAACAACTGAACTTCGGAATAGCCTGTGCTTGTACCGAACAAGCAAGTCCCAGCACTGAATTCGTCGGCCGGCGGCGCGGCGCGTAACTTGAAGATAAGGCTTGCTCCTATATCGTTGAGGAATGATAACTTGAAAGCAAATCAGTTGAGCGCCAGCACGAGCGCGAGACGAGTTTGTCTCCGACGCTGCGTTGAAAAAAAGCCACTCTCGATCTTAAGCAGCCTGTGCTTGCGACGAACAAGCGTTCCCCGCTGTAGAAAGTCGCGACCGACGCCGTGGTGCGTAACTCGATACCAAGGCTAGGCTTGAGGTCTGATACAGCAAAGCCGTTGAGTACGCGCGCGAAACGAGTTTGCGTTAAAAGTCTTCGAACATGTAGACACATGGCCTGGTCTTGTGACGAACAAGCGTGCTTCGGCCGCTGGATGAATGCAGGCAGGCGGGGCGCGTACACGGAGGATTGCTCGTTGAAAGGGCGAGCGGATGATCAGCGGGCTGCTCGGAGTCTTGTGTACTTGCTGCTCGTACAAGAGCCTCCGATGATTTGGACGCAGAGCAGTTGAGTTGAGTCCGAGCGCGAGGAAAGTTTGTCTCCGAAAGTGCGTTGAAACAAAGTGCGTTGAAAAATGAAACCCTACTGGGCATCGACCGTATAGCTTGTGCTCGCGACGAACAAGCGTGCCCCCGGCACCAGTCTGCGGCGCGGTGCGTAACTTGAAACCAAAGGCTAGGCTTGAGAAATGATACAGCAACACAGCTGAGTACAAGGGCGAGACACGGTTGTCTCCGACGGTGCGTTCAAAAAGCCTCTTGATCGGACTAACAGCCTGTGCTTGCGATGAACAAGCGAGTCCCGGCACCGAGTTCGTCGATCTACGGCGCGGCGCGGTGCGTAGCTTGAAACGAAGGCTTGAGGACTGATACAGCAACGCAGTTGAGTACGCATGCGAGACGAGTTGACGTTACACAGTCTGCTCGCTGCTATCATAGCCTCGTCTTGCGACGAACAAGCGAGTCCCGCATACATTCGTCGGCCTACGCGGCGCATAACTGGAAACCAAGGCTAGGCTTGAGGACTAATACAGCAAACCAGTTGAGTACGTGCGCGAGACGAGTTTGCGTTAAAAAGCATTTGAACGTCGCACCAAGGCCTGGTCTTGCGACGAACAAGAGTGCTTCCGAGTCGGGCGCTGGAATCTGGATGGATGCAGGCGGCGGGGCGGCTACACAGGCTTCCTACGGAGTGACGGAAGGATCCATCGCGCTGCCAGAGATGATTGTACGTCCCCAGCTGCCGCAGAAGGAATTCGGTGCGTGAAGTAGCGGGCTAAGTTACCGAGCGTGTGAACTTCTGCATAACCATCAGTGTCACACTAGACACTTATCACCCTTCCCCCATGTGGCCTTCCCGCATGATGCGGTGTCTCTTCGCGCTGCGTTTGTCTGGCGTCGTTAGTCGGGGGCACAACTTCGCTGTCGCTCTTGACAATGACATCCAACTAACACCTCCATGGACCCACGCCAACTTGCGCCCACTTGCGCTCGTCGGCGCGCTAGCGGCATCATGATACGACATCTGCGATAAGGGCTCGGCAACTACGAGACTCGGGCAGGCACGTAGCGTACCCCGAGCCCCAAGCCCGAGTTTCGCTACTTTTCTTCCTTCCCTTCCCTAACCTTCACTCTCCCCCAAACCCTCACCTAACCCAAGCCATGCCCCACCACCACCAATCGCAATTCGCTCCCCTCCCGCCCATCCCGGACGTCAACATCTACACCCTGATGTTCGGACGCCCCGACCAGGTTAGCTGCCTTTCGCGTCTTACTCGCTATTAGACGTTGACGCTAGCGAACCGACAGGCAGATTGGCCGGACTTTACCTTCCAAGTCAACGACAAGACTGGGCACAAGCGGTCGTTCAAAGACGCACCGAAGAACATTGCGTTGGCTGCGACGGCCCTCGGTGCTGGGGGCCTGGGGCTGGGCACGGAGGAGATCATTGGGCTCGTTGGGAACAACAGCTTCGTGCGTCTTGTCTTTCCACCTCTCTCTCTCGTCCTTGTTACTCACCAACCCATCGTTCGCAGGAATACTTCGACATAACCCTCGGCCTGCTCAGCCTCACAATCCCCTTCGCGCTCATCTCGTCCTACTCCACGCCCCGCGAGCTCGTTCACGCGCTCAAGCTCACAAAAGCAACCCGCCTCTTCGTCGACGCGTCCCTGCTCGCAAACGTCCTCGCCGCCATCGAGCACCCCGACGTCCACCTCCCTGTCGACAAGATCTACATCCTCACCGGGCCGGCGAAAGGACGCACGAGCTTCGCTAGCTTGCTGCAGAGCGTCGTCAAGAACAACACCCCGCTTGAAGCCGTTCGCCCAGCGACGAAGGATACCCTCGCATACCTCATCATGTCGAGCGGCACCAGTGGGCTGCCCAAAGGTACCCATCTACCCTCATCTACCCTTGTCTCCCGCCCGCTGATAGGGAGTGCACACAGCCGTCATGATCTCACACGGCAACCTCTTCGCCTCGGCAATGCAAGCCATGGTCGTCGGCCAAGCCGTCGAGCCCTTCGCCCCACCGCGCAAACCCACCGACCACGTAATGACCATCGCGACCCTGCCCATGTTCCACTCGTACGGGCTACACGTCTACATCATGCGCGCCACGCTCTTCCCCGCGACGTTTGTCTTTTTGGAGAAGTGGGATCCCGTTCAATACCTCAAGTATATCGCAAAGTGCGTTTTTACTCCTCTTGCCCCCGCTTCCGCTCCCTTCCCTAAGACGCATGCTAGATACAAAGCCACCCACCTAACACTCGTCCCCTCTCTCATCCACCAACTCGTCAACCATCCCGACCTGCTCAAAACCGACGTCAGCTCCGTCGTCTTCGTCAACAGCGGCGCAGCCTACCTCCCGCCCGCGCTCAGCGACAAGCTCCTCGACATCCTCCCCAAGGGCACGGACTTGCATCAGGGGTACGGGCTTTCTGAGGGTGTGCGTATACGTCTCCTTGCTCGTGTTTAAAATACTAACGAGTCAACGCCAGACACTCGCCGCAACAACCCGTGTCCCCCCCGGACTCTTCAACAACCCCGGGACACCCCTGGGCAGCCAGGGGATGCTCCTCCCCGGCCTCTCCGCGCGCCTCGTGCTCGCCGACGACACCACAGACGCCGCCATCAACGAGCCCGGCGAGCTCTGGCTGCGCGGGCCCTCGATCTGTCTGGGGTACTGGAACAACCCCGCCGCGAACGCCGCGACGTTCGTCGATGGGTGGTTGAGGACCGGCGATCAGTTTAGGGTGGATGAGAAGGGGTTCTTTTTGTGCGTTTTTCGTGTTTCCTTCTCCCGCTTCCTTCCCTTCCCCCCCCTCTCCCTCCCACCCCTTGCCTTGCCTTTCCCTTATAATCATCTAACCCCGCCACAAAACAGCTTCGCAGACCGCGCAAAAGACACCCTCAAAATCTCCGGCATCCAAGTCTCCCCAAAAGAAATCGAAGACGTCCTCCTCGCACACCCATCAAAACTAATCACCGACGTTGCGGTCGCGGGCGTCTCGGCCCCCGGCGGTGGGAGGACGGAGGACGAGAAGGTTCCGCGGGCGTGGATTGTTCTTAGCGCGGGTGGGAAGCAGAGGGGGGTTAAGGGGACGGTGGAGGCTTTGGGCAAGTGGCATGAGGAACAGCTGAGTCGGTATAAGTGGTTGAGAGGCGGGATTGAGGTGGTTGAGACGGTGTGTCTTTCTTATTCCTTGTCTTCTTCCTTCCTTCCTTTCCTTCCTTTCCTTCCTTTCCTTCCTTTCCTTCCGTAGTTCCTTTCCTTCCTTCGTCTCCCTCCTCGTTTTCTTCCTTCTTGCGTACGACAGAACCTAACGAAATTTACTAGATCCCCAAGACCCCAACAGGCAAGACCCTCCGGAGAACCCTACAGGCGGAGTATGAGAAGAAACACGCGGCCAAGGAGAAGGCGAAGAACAAGGCGCAGGCGCAGGGGCAGACGCAGGTGCAGGCGAAGCTGTGATCTTGCGAAGCTGTGAGCAGTAGAGAAAACAACTTGTAGACTGCTTTTTCTTGTTTTTAGTCTAAGAAACTAAGTAGAGGCTGGCATATATAATAGAATTCGAATCGTTATTAATAACGTCGGTGTTCGTTTGGACTTCTTTTCCCGCGAAAGTTGACGCCAAAATATTCGAATTGCGGGCGGAAAGCAAAAAAAAAAAACTGAGTACAAGGTTCCGCGTCCGATTTGTCGAGCCAGCGAAAGAGAAAAAAAAGACATATTCCTTATCACTTATGACCCTGCGTTTGAGATGATCAAGCGTTCCTAGTGCCGCTCTTTCCTTTTATCGACTCGGGAAGCTAGGGCACGGATATGGCAGGGTTAGTTTGTGAAGGAAGGAAGGAAACAGAAGTAGATAGATAGTGGCTCAGGTATTTGGTATTTCGAAGAGCGTATTTTGCGCACCATTTGAAACAGCACCACCCGTAGATTGTTGTTGTTGAGTCTGCGTCTGACCAGTAATATCCAGATAGTCCCGCCTCGCAGGGAACCTCAGCGCCTTGGAGATGCGCAGCCGCAGCATATGACAAGTGTCACGAGCTTCAATGTTTAGCGGTCGACTCCCTGTTCGTACCAGGAGGAGGTTCTAGGTTCTGCAGCGTGTTTTTTTTCTAAATTACGGTAAAATGTCCGAGTGGCCTAGTATCGGAGAGGAGCAAGCGGGAGACGAGCCGTCGGCGCAGGACTGAAACTCGCTGCACATGTACGGTCGAACCTCGAAGTTGAGAAAAAATCCTGAATTGCGCGTACAGTAACATCGGAAAACCCAGTGAAAACCCACGAAAAAAATCGTACCAGGTTGCCAAATCGTCATAACCCTGTGCTTGAGACGATCGAGCTTTCTTTCCCGTGCCGTTTCTTTCCGACCCGGAATAGCGCACTGATATGGGAGGGTTAGTTTGTGAGAGAACTTGAAGGTAGATCTATAGATACTAATTATAAAGGTGAGTTGGTGGGTCAGGGTTTGGTCACGGTGTTGTCGTTTGAACACTAGCATCGACGAGGGCACTGGCATTTGCGCCACTATTTTCGCCACCGCCCACAGATTGTTATCGACCAGTGCGCGTCCGTCCGCGTCCGGCGCGTCCTAATATCCAGATAATCGGCCTTACCATCAACTTCAGCGCCGTAGAGATGCGCAGCCGCAGCATGTTCCGCGTCGAACTAAGTACAGCGATGACTTCCTGTTCGAACCAGGATGAGGTTCTATGTCGGAGGGGTGCTTTTTTTATATCTGCTTACTGTTTGCAACTTGAAACCGAGATGCGGGGATGTTCGAGCGAAGAAATTTCCGAGTTGCATCCGCACATCAGGCTAGCGGAGAGACTGGCAGTACTAGTAGCCTTCGAGCAAGTGGGAGACGAGTTGCGGGCGCATGGCTGGAACGCGCTGCGGCGGCTTTGCGTATCGCTGCACGCCCGAACTTGAAGTTGACGCCAAAGGTTGAATTGCGCGCGGTAAAATCGAAGGTCCCGCGAACAAGCGAAAAAGGCATTGGGCATTCCCATCTCGAGAGACAGTGAGAAGCAGAAAAAAAAGAACGTCCTCATCTCTTGGTACGACCCTGCGCTTGAGACGATCGAGCTTTCTTTCACGTGCGGTTTCTTTCCGACCCGGGATAGCGCACTGATATGGGAGGGTTGGCTTGTGAAGGAAGGGGAGTCGATAATGGGTCAGGGTTGTCTGAGTCGTTCGAACGCTGGCATCGACGAACGCACCGGGATTTGCGCCATTTGTCAATGACTAAATTGAAGGCATAGCAATATTGTGGTTGACCAGTAGACCTATAGAAGAAGAAAAAAAACCCTGCGCGGCGGCGTGCACCTGCCAGTGCATTCTATACCAGCAATATCCAGATAGTAGTTGACCTAGTAGAGACCTCAGCGCCTTGGAGATGCGCAGCCGCAGCATGTTCTGCCTCGAATAAGTACAGTGATTGACTTCCTGTTCGAACCAGGAGGAGGGTTCTACGCATTGTGCTAAGTGCGATGTTTTTTCTTGGTCTTATTGTGCTTGAAACCGACCGTGAGACGCGGGGGAAATTCCGAGTTGAGGGATGAAATGTCCGAGTGGGAGGGGAGGAACAAGCGAGAGACGAGCCGCCGGCGCAGGACTGAGAATCAAACAGTGTTGTTCATAAGTGCAATAGGGACGAGTGAGTTGAAGCAGAGTCGTCCGAGGTATGAAGCAGGTGGTGTGAAATGGGGTTGTGCCGAGCTCCGTTTCAAAGGGCCAAAAATCATAACGACACTGACCCAACGCCTGTGCTTGTTGCGAACAAGCGTGCCAGAGGTGGCCTCTCCGAGTCAGCGAATGTTCAGCGTGGAGTCGAGGCTCAGGCTTGTCGGTATGCGATGTGCCAGCGGCCTAGAGCAGGAACAGGAGTCTCTGGCCGGCGGGTCGCTAGTCCAGTCGGAGCCACCCGGGAGCGTCCCAAGTGAATGTAAGTGTGAGCAGAGCAGAGGTGTTCTTGATCAAAAGGACGTCAGGCTCGAGGTATACTTGAAGCAAGCCGCACTGGCAGGAAGTGCATCATGGTGGGCAAAGAGAAGCGTGTGACTCGACGTGACGATTTGTTTTGATTCCCTGCTCTTGCCAAACTCGGTGACATGCTCTTCCTTCCTTCCCTTCACGAGCCGATCCTCTGAACCGTACCGCTGTGTCTCGATTCCGTTGATGCAACAGGGGGAGCTCTTCGCCTTTTCTTCCCAGCGCTGAGGCTGGGGATTGGTCAGGATCGCCGACCGCGTCGTCGGTACCGTTTGTCGGGATGAAACACCCTCGGGTAAGCTTCTCCGGAGATCGTCCGAGTCGTCTTGACCTTTGCTCTCGCCCACGACAGTCCTCCTGAGCTCCTCCCATGTCCAGCAAGCTCGACTATCGCATTCGTCAATACCGTCCCTCCGACCTGCCTCCAATCCGGGCGCTTTTGTATGAGGGTTTCGTTACCAGCAGTGCGTGTCCTCTCTGACTCGGAAGCAAACACTGACTGACCTGTGCCTAGAGGGTAGCGTCGCAGATGTCGGTGTCCGACGCGCACTCACCCAGCCTCCCTGTATCATAGGATACGCTCACATTCTCAGCGGTGCAGCTCTCTTCCTTGCAAGCCGCAGCCACACACTCATCCCGCTCCTCCAGCGAATACCATTCTCCCAAACCACCCAATCCCGACTTGGCATAGCCCTCTCCGTCGTCGGGGCAACGCTTATCTTCGCCATACGCGGCGCCATTTCTGCGGAGATTCCGCGACGACGCGCTCATGAGGGCGGATATGCGGGACATCGAGAGTGGTACTGTAAACCCGGTGGAGGGTTCTGGGTCGCCGTGCGTAAGCGCCAGGCTATCGGGAACGGGATCGGAAGTGTGAAGGCAGGAGAGGAACAGGACGAGGAGGTATTGGGCTACGTCGGCCGAGGTGCGTCGCATCCATTCATCTTTCATCCGTTCTCTAAATCCCTCTCCTGCTTCCAGAATACCAACCCACCTCTCCACCATTTGCTCTCCGCGACCCCGCAACTCCCGCCGAAATCCGACGCATGATCGTCGCCGAGGCCCACCGCCGAAAAGGGCTCGCCAACGCACTCACTCATGTATGCTGCCCTCGCACACGCAGACACCCTCTCAAACCCGCCACTCGACTACGTCTTCCTTGGCACGTCGGACCTACAGCCGGCAGCGCAGATGCTCTACGAACGCCTTGGGTTCGTCACCATCCGGGGAGAAGTCATTGGTAATTGGGCAGGGACAACGGTGTTGAGGGAGTATCGAAGGAGAGTGGTTGCACTGGAAGATCGGCAGGTCTCCTAGGGTGGGAGACGATGAAGGAGGATTCTGCCGCCATGCCAATCGTTCGATGCATCTCAAAGGACACTCGTCGGCGTCGACGTCCCCATTACGAGCGCATGCCGCCAGTCATAACCGTACCACCTAATAACACACCTGCTTCTTTCGACTCCGAATAACGAGTATTCGTCTCAGCACGTTAGGCCACGGCGGGTATACGTACCCGGAGTGAATCGTACGCGTATCTTCGCTCACTCGTAGGCTGGCTTTTGGTATTCCTTGGCGCTTCGGCTCATGCATCCCACTCCCGCACGCGCGGACCCGCTTGAGTAAAAAAAAAAAGATCGGCGGACAGATGAACAGCCCTGACCTCGCGATGAACGAGGAGCTCCGTCACTCAGGACTTGGTCTTGTGCCTACGTCTGCGGAGTGCACTCAGTGCAAACAGGGTTGAGGTAGGCTGTATCACTGGTCGGGTAAGCCACAAGCCCGGGTCGATAATTATTGACCTATACGGCGCGAATCGGAACGGCGGAGATGCAAAAGAGGAACGAATCGGCCATGCAAAGAACCTGCCCCCGCGACGAACGAGGATCTCCGCGGTATGAACCAATGTTCCGCTTACGTGTGCGGAGTGCACGAACTGCAAACAGGCTTGATGTACGCATATCGCTGGTTGGATAGGTCGATACCGCCCGAACGGCAGAGAGTGGTAAAAAAACTATTTCCTCATTACAGAACAATGCCGCAAGTAGAGGCTAGCACATAACTAATAGATCCAAGTCGGTCGTTCGCCCAAAATGCCCGTCCACCGCACGTCGCCGGAGATCGAAGGTCCCGTGAAAACGCCAACGCTAAAAGAACAACGGGCAATCCAATATATGTTGAGAGCTAGTGAAAAGAAGAAGAAAGAAAAAAGCATTTGCGCAACATCATAATGACCGTGTGCTTGAGACGATCGAGCTTTCGCTTTCTTTCCCGTGCGGTTCCTTGTACCGTCGCGGGATTTGAGCGCACTGATATGGGAGGGTTAGCCTGGTAGAGTTCATTGTCTAGCATATAAAATAAATCTCAACTCGCGATCGGTCGTTCGCCCAAAAATTAAAATGCCCGTCCACCGCGCTGGACTTTTGGCGACATCGCTAGGCACCCTGGGTCCCGTGAAACGCCAATGGAAGTCGGGCATCCCTCCCATCTCGAGCCAGCAAAGAAAAATCTCATTCCGCGTGAATTGATGACAACCTGCTCTTGAGACGATCAAGGGGTCCGGCGCCTTAGTAATATCACCTAGCAGGGAACCTCACCGTGGAGATGCGCCGCCGCAGCATATAACCAAGGCTATCTTGAGCTTGTTTAGCGGTCAATCCCTGTTCGTATGCAGTGTTCTGATAAAGTTGCTTTTTGTTTTATCTGATTGCTGTTGAAAGTCGAAACCGAGACGCGGGTGAAATTCGAGGGATACAATGTCCGAGTGACAACCTAGTAGCGGAGAGGAGCAAGCGGGAGACGAGCCGCCGGCGCAGGACTGGAACTCGTTGCACGGTCGAACCTCGAAGTTGAAGCGAAAACCTGAATTGCGCGTGCGGTAAAATCGGAAATCGAGTGGAAACGCCCAAAAAATCCCTTCAAATCATTCTCATAACCCTGTGCTTGAGACGATGCTTTCCGGTAACAGTGCCGCCTTTTTTCTATCTATCAACCCGGGATTTGAGGGCACTGATATGGGAGGCTTAGCATGCGAAGGAAGGGAAGGTAGATACTAGATAGTCGATGGTGGGTCAAGGTTGTCGTTCGAACGCTGGCATAGACGAACGCAGCGGCATTTTGCGCCATTGATTTGAAGGTAGATCAATAACCAGTAGGAAAACACCGCGCAGGCGTCCGCATCCGACCAGTAATATCCAGATCGTCGGCCTTACCATGAACCTCAGCGCCGTGGCGATGCGCAGCCGCAGCATGTTCTGCCTCGAATAAGTACAGCGGTTGACTTCCTGTTCGTACCAGGAGGAGGGTTCTAAGCATTAAGTGCGATCTTTTGTTTTTTGGTCTTATTGCTGTTGAAACCGAGACACGGAGTTGAGGGATGAAATGTACGAGTGGCCGAGTGGCAACCTAGTGGCAGAGAGGATTGCAAGCGGGAGACGAGGCGCCGGGGTAGGACAGAGAATCGGGAGAGTGTTGTTGGTAAGTGAAATGGGGACGAAGGAGTTGAAGCGGAGTCGGCCGATGAGTAATAAATCGGGTATGAGGTTGAGGTTGAGGATCGGTAAAAAAAACCGACATCTTCTAGAAACGAGCGTAGACGAGAGTTGTGGGAGTGGGACTCGGGGAATTCCACTGATGGTACCCGAGTCCCACTGAACGGATGATTTGTGGGACTGAGTGCACTCCGGCAGCGATGGCCGCGAGGCAGCGCTTATCAAAACTGATGGAGCGGGGATGCGCGTGGTTTACAGCTTGTCTCTTACGTCCATGATCGCTGCACATCTGGCCTCGCGGCTGTTGGGCTTGCATCTGGACAACAAACGATACCTCGGCGTCACCGTAACTCCACTACAGCTTCCAGGCAGTGCATATCGACCGTGCAGTGTAATATCGACCTCGCTTGAAATCAATGCGGAAATCGAGCGAGAATTATCTGGCAGAGCCTCATGCAAGATGTAAAGCTCTACCGTCCCATTCTTGTGGTGTTCATATGACTCGAAGGCTGCAACGCGGTTCAAAACGCGCAAAAACGCGTCTCCTTCTCCATTTGGCTCTATATGAGCAGAACCGTATTTGATTTGTATGCTGTTCAAAGTGGAAAAAAAAATAACCTCCATCTAAACTTACGCTCACCATATAGTTTTCGCCTTTTGCTATAGTTATTTAGGCCTATCGAAGTATTTAGATGCTCTATCTAAAAAGATTTGGCGCTATCTCAAGTTTTTGCGAGCATCTCAACATTTTTCGCCGCCTATCGCAAGTTATTTCGGCGCTTGACGGGCGCTTGTAACGCCGTGTCATGGTCGCGGGGCCACCGCTGCTCAGCGTTGTCTCAGCGGCAATCAGACGAGCAATTCGGCATGCCCCGGAAGTATAGTTGCAGTGGAACTTCAGACTTCAGGCCTCAGGTGAGGTGATTTCATTGCTGTCAGAGGTTTATCTAATCGCAGCCCGGGCCGAACGGAAAGCTCCCGGCGCGGGCTCATTGTGAGCCAGGCCTATTTAGCTGGACGACCACGATGGCCCAGAACAGCGAGTCAAGGTCCCGGGAAGACCGATTGTTCGTCCAAACGGCGTGGCCTACCACTCACATTCAGCCACTTGCCCTTGTTTGAGTTTCAATCCGTGATCGCAACATACCTACCATCGTGCGGTCTTGACGCGAGCCTCTTTCCAAATGCCCAGTTCAATCTAACGATGAGGAAGCCGATGTGGGGAACCTACACGAGGTTAGTCGGGTTTTCGAATTCTGAGTGCTTGATTCTGCGGTCTTTGGCGCGACCTGATGACCGCAGTCGCTTTGAGGGGCTGAGAAGGACATCAGCAACTCTTGGGATATCAAGATTATGGCGCGGGGCATGGGACGTCGGATGGTGGACTCGGAGCAGCAGCGTGTAGCTACGGTCGTACCGGCGATGTCAAGCGATCCAAATTGGACCTGTGTCGACCATGGCAAACTTTAATGTATTTCGATCTTGCCGAAGGTATGGTGGACGAAGATTGACCCGAGGATCGTACACTCGAGAAATCCCCTTCCCATCGGCCACATCGCCGACGTCAAGATCTCGGACCTCGACTTGAAGAACCGGTGGTGCAGGCGATGAAGGGCGGTGCGGTTTTTCTTGCAGGCGGAGGAACATTGTGTGAGGATTCAAGTTCACGGCGTGGTATGGCAAAGAGTTGACGATGTAGAACTGGAACCAGTAGCAGCCGCTATGTTTGTCCAGAAGTTTGAAAGCAAGTACTAGAACAGAACGGCTAGTACAGCCTGCACATGTCCGTTAGCGCGAGAAAGTGACAGGGAGAAGACGGGCTGAGACCTCCCTCCCCATGCTGAAACCACCAGGGCCACTCCGTCCACCCTCCGTGTCTGCCTGCATGCACCAGGACTCGGGAACCGCAGAAACAGACGCGTTGTTTAAACACGCTTCGTGTTGTATCGATGGGGGAGTTGTCAGGCATTGTCCTACACACATATACCTCAGGACGCCAGCGCTGCCCTTAAAGCCATCGTTGAGACAGGACGACTGGCGACCGTGAAGGTTAAGCGTGAGAAGAACTGTCACAGCGTTACAAGCGCCCGTCAAGCGCCCAAATAACTTGCGATAGGCGTCGAAAAATGTTGAGATGTTCGCAAAAACTTGAGATAGCGCGACAATTTTTTCGCTGGAGCATCGAAATACTTTTCTAGGCCTAAATCACTATAGCGAAAGTCTAAGTTTAGATGGAGGTTATTTTTTTTCCACTTTGAACAGCATAGATTTGGGCTTGCGTTGCTCTGAAAACAGTACCCACCGGCTCGCTCCTCTTGTCCCACTGGTGCGCTCGCTTTTCCCCGCGTTCATCACGACTCACCAACCATTTACCTCCTAGGTTCATGATGCTGAACGAATCCATTATCGTAAGCCTTCCTCCTGCGATCGAAGGGGGTATCGCGCATTCGTTGGCCATCCACTGCTTGCTCATTGCAAGTTTACCGTTCTTCGCAGACGTTTCCCATCTCTTTGGCGAATCGACTCACGACCCTTTGCTCTGACTCGAAAACACCTCGTCGTGGATAACATCGCGCGGCCTGCATCTCACATTCTATATATATGCGGACCCAATGTTCGATGCGGAGCTCATCTTGGTCGACGAACTAATCGCTTATCGTTCTGAGGTGCGCGAATTATATCATTGCAGCGTTTCAACTCCTTCAATGCAAGCTCAGATTATTCCCTAGGCTACATCGGTCCTCTTTTCTCTTCGAACCCATGCACGACTTGTGGAACCACGAGCTGGATGCAAATAACCGCAAGACACCTTCAGTGGGTAGTATCCTGCTCCGGTCTGTGCCTGCAAAGCCAAGATACCCAGCACCGCTCGACCGAGTACCGCCGCCCTCGATAGCATGGTCTTGTTACTCTTTCGGCGCTTCCACAACCACCCCGCGCATCACCACACGAAACCTTGCATCGCGGTCGAGCACAGACTCCATTCGGTGGTGACAGCCATTGGCATCGAGGGTCTCACAGTTCAATCACAAAGGATTGGACTGGGAGCCGTTCCATATTCAAAAGCTGAGCCTTTATAAATAAATTCTGTGCAATATCTCGTCAAACGGGCCATCAACGGCAAGACTCCCATCATAATCGGCGCGATCCCTTTGAATCCCACCAGCAGGCCGCGGTCCCACAGATTTGACAGAAAGTTGTGGGATTGGGCTCCATCAGTGGGATTCCCCGAGTCCCACTCCCACAACTCTCGTACATACTCTCTAGAAACAACACCTGTGCTTGTTGCGAACAAGCGTGCCAGTGCCGGCTCTCTGGATCAGGTTCCAGGCGGATCTTCAGCAGGGAGTCGAGGCTCAGGCTTCTTGGTATGCGTTGTGCCAGCGGCCTACCAGCAGAGCAGGGTGCGGCTAGTGAGACTGAGGCACAAGGAGGGTCCCAAGTTGAATGCCAGTGTGAGCAGAGCAGAGGTTTTCTTGATCAAAAGGACGTCAAGCGAGTTATACAGCAAGCCGCAGCAAGTGCATCATGGTAGGAGCCAAGAAGAGGCGTGTGACCCGATGTGACGATTTGTTTTGATTCCCTGCTCTTGCCAAACTCGATGACGACGTCGACTCTTCCTTCCTCAGGCTTCCCTTCACGAGCCGATACTCCGCACCGTACCGCTGGCTCTCGATTCCGTTGATTCAACAGGGGGAGCTCTCTGCCTTTCTTTCCAGCCCTGCTTTTGCCAGTGCGTCCTCCATTGAAGTCGCGAGTCGCGAGAGACGGAAGAACGTGGCCCGAATCTCCTCACGGAGTCAAAGCGATTAGCAACCATGGCCGAGCCCAGGCTGCAGGATCGCCGACCGTCGATACCGCTTGTCGGGATGAAACACCCGCGGGTAAAAACATAACCGGAGATCGTCCAACCTTGCTCTCGCCCACGACAGTCCTCCCATGTCGAGCAAGCTGGACTATCGCATTCGCCAATACCGTCCCTCCGACTTGCCTCAAATCCGTGCGCTTTTGTATGAGTGATTCGTCACCAGCAGTGCGTGTACTTGTCTCCTCAATCCTACACAGAGACTGACTGACCTGTGGCTAGAGGGCAGCGTCGCCGATGTCGGCGTTCGACGCGCTCTGACCCAGCCTCCCTGTATCGTCGGATATGCACACATTCTCAGCGGCGCAGCTCTCTTCCTTGCAAGCCGCAGCCACACTAACTCCTCCGGCGAATACCATTCTCTCTAACCACCCAATCCCGACTGGGAATAGCCCTCTCCGTCGTCGGGGCAACGCTTATCCTCAGCATACGCGGCGCCATTCGCCATTATCTGCGGAGATTCTGCGACGACGTGCTCAACGCCGATATGCGGGACATCGAAGAGTGGTATTGCAAACCGGGTGGAGGGTTCTGGGTCGTGGTGCGTTCGCGCGAGGCTATTGGGAACGGCAACGGAAGTGCGAAGGCAGGAGAGGAAGAGGGCGAGGAAGTACTGGGTTACGTCGGCCTCGGTGTGTCGCTTCACTATTCATCTTGCATTCATTAAACCCTCTCGTATTTCCAGAATACCAACCTACCTCTCCACCATCTCCTCTCCACGACCCCACAACCACCGCCGAAATCCGACGCATGATCGCGCTCGCCAACGCACTCCTGCACGCTGCCCTCGCATACGCAGACGCCATGTTGCATCCCCCGCTCGAGTACGTCTTCCTTGGGACTTCGGACCTACAGCCGGCAGTGCAGATGCTGTATGAGCGCCTTGGGTTCATCACGGTGCGGGAAGAGGTTATTGGTAATTGGGCGGGGAACACGGTGTTGAGGGAATATCGAAGGATTGGGGGGGCCGAGGGCGGGTGATCGAGGGGAGGGTTTCGATGCACTGGAGGATCGGAGGGTATCCTAGCGTAGACGATGAAGAAGGATTCTCTGCCGCCACGCCCATCGTTCCCTGTATATCCTCCCAATCCGCACTCCTCCATGTTGACGTCCTCATTACCAGCGGATGCCGCGAGTCATAATCGTACCCTCTTCCTTCGAGTCGAGTAACGACTATTCATCTCAGCACGGGCCGGGCAGCTGCCTCAGCCTGACTTTGGTATTTGCTTTCGATTCGGTGCACGCGTCGGACATAAGTATCCACAGCTGCGCCTCCTCAACCTCAGCCAAAAGAAAGAAACAAAGAAAAACTTCTAGGTACCGTCTCGCGCAACCCACAGCCCTGACCTCGCGATGAACGAGGAGCTCCGTCGCGTAGGAGTTTGTCCTTGCCCTACGTCTGCGGAGTGCACTCAGTACAAACAGGGTTGAGGTAGGAATGCCGCTGGTCAGGTAAGCTACAAGCCCGGCTCAATACTACTAGTAATCGAATACTGGCCGGTGTGAATCGAAACGGCAAAAAGGAGAGACTCTTCCATGCCAGAAACCTGCCCCCGCGATGAACGAGGAGCTCTGTCACTCAGGCAGTCGTCCTTGACCAACGTCTGCGGAGTGCATTCAGTGCAAACAGGGTTGAGGTAGGCGTACTGCTGCTCGGGTAAGCTACAAGCACAAACCCGGCTCAATAATCGATGCGGGCCGGTGTGAATCGGAACGGAGGAGACGCCAAAAAGTGAATTCCTTGCAAAGAACCCTGCCCCCGCGACGAACGAGGATCTCCGCGGTATGAAGACTCGACCTGCGCCTTTATGTCTGCGGAGTGCACCAAGTGCAAACAGGCTTGAGGTAGGGATATTGCTGCTCGTATGGGTGAAATACCGGGACATTATTCAAAATGCACACAACTCGGTGCTTTTTGACCAAAATCCACACAGCTTGAGTGTTTTTGACACAGCTTGGATGGAATGAAGCCGTTCTCAACACAGGTTGAATTGAGGGCAAAAATGCAACACAGCTGCAGACAGCTCATGTATATTACAAAACACAGGTAGAATCATGAATACACAGGTGGGAGTGGCAGAAATCCTGCACAGGTGTGGAATTCTCCTAGTCACATCAATATCTCATCATCAAGTGCTGATGGTACAACAGATGTGCTGTAGAGAGAAATAAACAACTTGCACCAAAGACTGGTGGCTGCTGGGATTTGAACCTGGGAGGAGGGAGCTCTGACCAGGTCCCACCGTGATTTTTCCCATTAGGTTTTTTGCAGGGGGTTTTAACCAGCAGGCCAGCCTCGTGAGGGCCGGTCAGTCGAGGTGTAGAGAGTCTAGCAGTCAATCCCGTGGAATCGGTGTGTTCCTTTGGTAGATTGTAGTGTTAGGATAGCCACCCTAACATAGCTGCCGTCTGTCTTAGATAAACTTGCAGTTCAGGGTGTGGCCCCGCGAGTATAATATTGCAACCATATATCAACATATGATCACATCATATATGATCAGTTGGCAACCTGACTGTGACAAAGTTGAGCAATTCACCTGTGTCAGGAAAACCTGGTGGTGTCGTATGGTTGATATAAGGTTGCAATATTAGGGTTGAATCAACACAGGTTGAGTGTGTTTTCAACACAGGTCAGTGAAAGTTTGACACAGGTTTTGGCAACCTGTGTTTATTTCTTTTTCAGAGCTTTATACCTGAAAATAGACATCAAATACAAAATGATCTGGCTGATTTAATCATGATACCATCGGCAGCAACCAGTCGGCAGTTACCCTCCTGCTCTTAACACTCTGGCTTTTCCACTCACCTTTGTGGTGAACCTTGAGAGGAGATATCCACCTTGTGGCTCATCGTTTACAGAGTGGCCTCTGTCATTTCCAGCATACTTTCCTTTCTACAGCATATTTCGCATATTATTTGCTAGTTAGTTGGCTCAAGGATCAGGCCATATTCCTTTCTAATACACCACACATTCAATTCTTGTCCTCTGAGCAAGCTAATACCATCTTGGCTCACTTTGGTCCCACTGAAATTCTACTGAATAACCATAATGAAGTTGTATTTATCGAGCAACAGATCAAATATATCTCGGTCCGATTGATTGATGTGATGATCAGGATCACATGTAGATCACTTTCGAAAATGAAGAACAAAATGTGAACCTGCACTGGCTGTGTAAACATGTGCTCAGATTGGGCCAAATTATCAACCTGCGTCAAAAACCTCCAACCTGTGTCAAAAACGCTCAACCTGTGCTGTTTCACTCAGAAAAACCCTCACCTGTGTGAATTTTAATTTTGCAACAGTATATAAACCATAGTGTCGCTCAAATCTGTCCAACCTGTGTCTTTATTTTTCTCTTGTTCAACCAGAAAAAACAGACACAGGTTAGACTCAACCTGTGTTGCCACAATCCCACCTGTGTCAATTTGCTCATAATAATGTCCTTATTATGGTTGAAATAGTGTAACATTAATCTCCACTATGGGTGATATACTGTACAAAAAGTATTTGTGACATGTTCCGGAACGTACACACCTTTTTCGTGGGTCAACTACGATTTCCAGTGTTATGTCAGGACAACTTTGAGATTTTATTACAACTTGGCACCCTCCTGCATGTACAACTTTGTCCTGGATTCATCTCTTCGAAGGCCATCTTTTGGTATCAAAAAAGACACCTTTGTGGAGATGGCGTGGCAAGTGCAACCTATCGGGGTGCATCTCAACTTGAAAGGTAACAAGCAGTTTGGGGGTAACATCTTTATAGAAGACATCCTCAAATCAGCGAGAAGTAACTTGGCCCAGTGCACCTTGCTCTTTGACAACTTCCTCAGCTGTGCAATTTATGTGATTGCAAGTCCAACTCACGGCAAGACAACTTCCGCAGATGCAACCTCCTGGGAGACATGTTCGAAACAGGTGAGTAGCAACCTTGTAAGGGTCCAATGACATCTTTATTGAACTTTGTCCAACAATGGATGATGATCAACAGCAATCAGATCATCACGATGGCCAATAGAAAGGTGGCCGACGGGCCGGTGATCATGGCTGTCATTGCTCCTTTTCACTCAGCTTGTAGGATTTCAGTAGCTATAATGGGCCATGCACAGCGCCTCAGTCATCCGATCAGTCCTAGCATGGTGATTTTGAGCCATACATTTGCAGCAGAAACACTATTTACCGACCGATGCCTGAGATCAGTAGCCGAGCTGATCCGCCTGATTGCCACTGATGGCTCAGCTCTGAGTGGACAAAGTTATCCCTCAGGAAGTTGTCCGTGGAGGCAAACATGCCCCGCAGAAAGTTGCACACTGGTAACATGCGTCCGCAGAAGGTGCATGATGTTAGAAGTTGGCTCCAGGCAAGATGGAGTTTCACCTGGTCAAGTTGACTTGTCATGGCCATCTAAAGTTGTAATTGTTACGACCAGCAACATGCATCCGGAAATGTTGCACTTGACTTTCTGTAAAGTCGAGGTTGCACTAAACAAAGTTGCGTTCAACGAAGTTGCAGATGCCTTCGTGAAACTTGACTGCTGAAAAATTGCACTTGCGCTAGAAGAAAATGGAGCGGAGATGGAAGTTGTTTGAGTGAAAGTTGCACATGTGAGTGGTGGAGTTGCACAAAACCAAGTTGAACGTGTAAACAAATGTAAGATGTAGCATAAAAATACTTGTAAATTCTCAAACATGCTCAAATACTTTTTGGACAGTATATCTCCCATACTCCACACCACAGGTGGGGTGGTTTCAATGCAGGTTAGTGGTTTTGAGACACAGGTTGAACTTCTGAGACACAGGTCGTATAAGTCCAGTCTGGCGAGACACAGGTCAGTATTTTTTGCAACACAGGTTTCCGAATACATGTACATTTTGCACCACACAGGTTTTGAGACCGCTCAACACATGTTGAGGTTGGCCTGCTAGACTGAAATTACCTAACGAAAATCATCATGATTGGGTTGATGTCCCAACACGGCATGACTATGGCACCATAAATGGTGATTCTGAGTTTGGCAAGTAATACATTCAAGTTGATTTGTAGTTGGGGTAGGCAACGGCACGGGTCACCAAAACCCGTGCGGGTTGACGGGTTTGACCCGCGCGGGTACGGGTGCGGGTCGGCCCGGTGCAACCCGTGGACCCGCGGGTTGCCATCAAAAGCGGCGCCCAAGCTGTCACTTGGCGCAAATTTCACGCAGAATCAGTGTGGAGCGATGAATTGTGCTCAATGAAGCACTGTTCCTGCAAAGAAGGCAATCAACAGCATGATTTAGCTGCAATCCGGCCAAGATCGACACAAAACCAGCGGGTAAACCCGTACCCGTACCCGCGGGTACGGGTCCACAGCCACCGCGGGTACGGGTGCGGGTCGGACCCAAGGCACCCGCGGGTTGACCCGTGCTGTTGCCTAAGTTGGGGGGCTTGCCTGACCTGATCCCTTGGTGCCCTTGCCAAGATGTATAGGCCCACCATGGTCGCACTCCCCTGAATTCTGTGGTCACTCTAGAGTAATCTTGCACTGAGTGGAGATGAGTTTTGGAATACAATTCACCAACTGAAGTTTTATTTTTATTTGGCAGACCCAGGCTGAGTATTCAAGCAGGAATGAAGAAGTCAGTAAAGTTCAACATGTTCCAAGATGGCCATTAGAGACCAAACTCACCGGTATCACAATTTTGATCGCCGTTTTGATGCGGCGGCTTGCAATCAGATGTCCATCAGTTCATCTGTTGGACAATCAACCTCTTTCTGGAGGACAAAGCCAACCTGTGTTGAGAAAGTAGTGGTGGACTCAACCTGTGTCGCAGCGATTTCCCAACCTGTGTTGCAATTTGTGACACAGAAGTTGAAGGCCACCTGTGTTGCGAATCCCCTATAACCTGTGCAGTTCTATCAGGAATAATGTTACACTATTTCAACCATACCTTATGGTTGGTTTGGGTGGACATTATTATTTGTGGCACAAGTTGCCTAAATTCAAGGTTTTTTGACACCACTTGCCCTGTTTCCAGGAGAAATGTCCACAAGTTGAACATTTCACCTCTTTTCTGACACAACCCCCTCTGAGGAGAAAAAAGAGCACAACGCTCAGAAGATGTCACTAAAAAATGTACACAGCTCCCCCACAATGTCCCGAAGGTGAAGATTTTGACATAACCTGAAAACCATCTGCAAAAATAAAATGACCTGACCTGGAGATTTTGAATGCCACCTGGAAACACGACTTGGGAGACAAACATGACACTCTCAAATGATGTACATCAAATGATCAATCAGCTCAATGATCCGAGCTCCGCGACCACCCTTACTCGCCACACCGTTTGAGCAGCTGAACTGTTGCATTCCATCGAGCTCAAATACTCCGGGACAGATGTAGTTGCACTGTTGCAGTTCCCTATGTCAATTGACATAGCCTATGCAGACCACACATCTTCGCCTCCACCTGGGGAGTGGGGACTGACATGCATTCATGCAGCAACTCTGAGGTGCACAATGCAGAATTGGTTTGGATCTGAGATGTACAATTGGTATACCCTGAACGACCTGGAATTGGCTCATTGACAAAGGATGTTGGGCCTTAGTACGCTTTAGTAATTAAACCGTTGCTTGTTGAAACAACGGATCAGTACATCAGGCTCCGGATCAGCAGGCTTCCAAGTTCTCGCAGTAGTTGTGTCTTTCTTGCTGTCTCCAAGTTGTGTCAATATTAGGTGATGCCTAGAGTTGTTTGATTTCTTATCACACCTGGGTTCAGACCTTTTCTGCTCAAGATGGATGGTTGTGGATGTCTATGTTACTGCTAGTCAGGCAGATTGTGTCAAGTTAGTGGAAGGTTGATAGTGGTGCAGAAAAATCCAGGTTGTGTATTTTTTCCACAAAACCCCCATGTGTTTTTCCAATAATAATGTCCACTCAAACCAACGATAGTCCCAGTATTTCAACCATATAGTAGACGAGTCGGACCGCATTTGAGTTGTGAACCACCAGATTCTCAACCAATCCGATTGCGGCACCCGATTGAATTGTTCCGAGGCAAGGACACTGGCAATTTTCCGGACTGCAGGCGTCTGAATATCCAGATCGTTGGCCTTTTTCATGAACCCTCAGCGCCTTGGAGATGCGCACCCGCACCATATCGAGGACTACTAGAAGCGTTTGGCGGTGGCTTCCTGTTCGCACCAGGATGAGGGCCTTTGGAATCCGGTCTCAAGGCTTTTGCCTTGACGTTTTACCAGCTTTAAGAAACTCGTGGGACTGTGGGATCAAGTCTCCTTCTGTTCGGCTAGTCGTTTCATGATCATTTAATCGTCGAACACACTTTGTACCCCGCGCAACCGCTCTCAGAAATCCAGCGCGATTGTGAAATCGGTTCACACCTGCTGATTCTTCTTTGGATCCCCTAGCGTCAATTGTTGATGCAGGCGTCTGTTCGACTCAGACGTGCGCCTTGAAGAACACTTGCTCCGTTTTTTTTCCCCCTTCTCTCTCTCTCTCTCTTTAGCTTGGATCGCCGTCCGTAGCTCGGGTAACGCATCCAGGCGCTTTGCCTCAGTCAGCTCGAAGTCAAGTTTTTTTGAAAGCCAAGAATTCTTAAGTTTATTCGCTACAGTGGATTTTGATCATTTCCAGCCAGTAGATCAAGAGAGCTTGCTTTCCGTCCCACCGCCACACTCCCGAACGCTCGTAAGAAAAGAAAAGGACGCGTTTGTGTTGACGTGTTTACCCTCCACGTGATCGTTCTGCTGCCACGTCGACGAGCGATTGCGACATCAAGTTCCTTCTCTCTCCTGCTTCTCTCTTTGCGCCAGTCAAGCCGCCATCCAGAGGTCTCATCCAGCCAGACAGCGATGGAGTTCACGTATGGCGGACGACCGATGAGGAGCATGGACGCTGAGCTGAGTCTCTGCGCATTGAAGGTATCCGCTCCGTTCTTCCGTGGACTTTGCTGACCAGGACTACCCCAGCCTGCGCTGGTCCTCGATGTGCTACCTCGGGGAGAGAATGGAAAGACAACTGGGAGGTGCGCTACTCTCCTAGTTCCCTCTCAGAGTTGACGGTCACTGGCAAGAAGTAGTCGATGAAGGCAAAAGAGCTCGTACGACCCTCGGGCTAGAGGGAGACGGTGCGACAAAGAGGCACAGGCGAGGGTCTGAATGCATGGTGCGTAGTATCGCTTTTGCTTCGAGCAAGCTAACCGGGTCTGTTGCAGCTGGACGACAACCGACAGGACCTTCAAGAACATCTATACACCCTCCTGCTCCTTCCTCTTTCTCGAAGGGACGTCGACCGCCTCGTACCGAGGGTGTGCGTTCTCCGTCCCCAGTCCCCTCCTTCGTACTAATTAACGAGAATGACAGACACTCGCCGCAACGACACCCCGCTCGGCAGCCAGAGGATGCTCCTCCCAGGCCTCTCCGCGCGGCCCGTCAAAACTCCACCTCCACGACAGACGCAGGCACCAACGAGCCGGGCGAACTCTGGCTCCGCGGACCGACCATCTGCCCAGTACTGGAACAACCCCGCTGCGAACGAGGCGATGTTCGTCGATGGGTGGTTAAGGACGGGCGATCAGTTTAGGGTGGATGAGAAGGGGTTCTTTTTGTGCGTCTCGTTGTCGTCTCCCGCATCTCCCTTCCCTCCCTTCTTCCTCCTCCCTTACTCAATGCCAACACACAATAAAGCTTCGCAGACCGCGCAAAAGACACGCTCAAAATCTCCGGCATCCAAGTCTCCCAAAAAGAAATCGAGGACGTCCTCCTCGCGCACCCGTCAAAGCTAATCACCGACGTCGCGGTCGCGGGCGTCTCGGCCCTGGGCGGGGGAGGACAGAGGACGAGAAGGTGCCGCGGGCGTGGATTGTGCTTAGCGATGCGGGGGAGGGGGAAATGGAGGAAACGGGGAAAGGGAGGTGGTGAGGGTGTTGAGGGAGTGGCATGAGGAACAGCTGAGTCGGTACAATTGGTTGAGAGGTGGGATTGCGGTGGTTGAGACGGTGCGTTTCTTCCTCCTTTCCTTGCTCGTCTTTTTCTTGCGCTAACCCCGCGAAATTACCACTTAGATCCCCAAGACCCCGATGGGAAAGACGCTCCGGAGGACTTTGCAGGCGGAGTATGAGAAGAAGCAGCAGCAGCAGCAGCGGAACAAGGAGAAGGCGCAGGAGAAGGCGCAGGTGCAGGCGAAGCTGTGATCTGGCGACGCCAGCAGGTAGAACGTAGACGTAGACGTTCTTTTAGAAAGTAGTAGAGGCATATAATAGATTCGAATCGTTAACGTGCTGGTCGTTTGCACTTTCCCGCGTCGCTGCACCGCGAAAGTTGACGCCAAAATTGTGCGGAAAAAAAAATGCAAGGTCCGCATCCGATTGTCGAGGCAGCGAAAGAAAAAAAAAGACACATTCCCTATCCTTTATGACCCTGCGCTTGAGACGATCAAGCGTTCCCGCGCCTTCGGTTTTCTTCCGTATCACTGGGAAACTAGCGCAACTGATTAGGCAGGGTTAGTTTGTGAAGGAAGGAAACGGAAGTAGATAGATAGTGGGTCAGGTATTTGGATTTTGGTTTGAATTTTGAATAGCGAAAAGCGTATTTTGCGCACCATTTGAAACAGCACCGCCCGTAGATTGTTGTTGACCAGTCCCCGTGCGTCTGCGTCCGACCAGTAATATTCAGATAGTCCCGTCTAGCAGGGAACCTCAGCGCCCTGGAGATGCGCAGCCGCAGCATATGAAAAAGTGCGCTTGCTCAGCGGTTGTCTTCCTGTTCGTACCAGGAGGAGGTTCTAGGTTCTGGAATCTGCGCGTGTTTTTTCTTTCTTTCTTTCTTTTTCTAAATTACGGTAAAATGTCCGAGTGGCCTAGTGTCGGAGAGGAGCAAGCGGGAGACGAGCCGCCGGCGCAGGACTGGAACTCGCTGCACGGTTGAACCTCGAAGTTGACGCAGAAACCTGAATTGCGCGTGCGGTAAAAGTCGGAAAATCCAGTGAAAATCCACCAAAAAAATTTATACCAGGTTGCGAGATTATCATAACCCTGTGCTTGAGACGATCAAGCTTTCTTTCCCGTGCGGTTTCTTTCCGACCCGGGATAGCGCACTGATAGGGTAGGGTTAGTTTGTGATGGAAGGTAGATACTAGATAAGTCGGTGGGTCAGGGTTTTCTGTTGTCGTTTGAACACTGGCATTGACGAGTGCATTTGCGCCACCATTTTCAAGTTCGCCACCGCGCGCAGATTGTTATCGACCAGTGCGCGTGCGTCCACGTCCGCGTCCTAATATCCCATAGTAGTCGGCCCTACAATAGACCTCAGCGCCTTTAGCGATGGTTATCTTGGCCATATTTAGCGGTGAGTTTCTGTTCGTACCAGGAGGAGGTTTGTTAGGCTGGCGAGAGTTTTGCTTTTATCGTATTGTGCTTGAGACCGACCGTGAGACGCGGGTGAAATTCCAAGTCGAGGGATAAAGTGTCCGTAGTGGCAACCTAATGGCGGAGAGGAGCACGCAGGACTGAGACTCGCTGTACTTTTTGCCCGTCGGCCCGAAGTTGACGCCAAAGACTTCTCTGAAAAGACTTGAATTGCGCACGGTAAAACTTGAAATCGAAGGTCCCGCGAGACGGGCTTGGGACGGTCGAGCTGAGGCTTATACACCAAGAAATTGCGCGTCCGTCAGAAGCCAAAAAAAAATTGCATCTTGGCTACGAGTCAGACCCTGCGCTTGAGACGATCAAGAATTCTTTCCCGTGCCGCCTTTTTTTCTTTCGACTCGGGATTTGAGCGTACTGATATGGGAGGGTTAGCTTGTGAAGGAAGGAAAGGAAATAGTACTATTAGTAGCTCCATTTTGTGGTGTCGTTTGAACACCGGCAAATATAGACGAGATTCCTCGCCCAGCGGCTAAGATCTCACCGATGGCACACCGCATCCGAGTCTGCATCCTACCACTAATATCCAGATAGTAGTTGACATAGCAGAGACCTCAGCGCCGTGGAGATGCGCAGCCGCAGCGTGTTCTGGGTCGAGCGATGTGCAGCGGTGACTTCCTGTTCGTACCAGGAGGAGGTCTTGGGCTGAACGGTGTCAGAGAAAGTTTTTCTTTTTATCCTATTGCTGGAATTGGAGGGATAAAATGTCCCAGTAGCAACATAGTGGCGCAGAGGATTGTTGCAATAGGGACGAATCAGTTGAAACGGACTCGTCCGAGGAATAATAAATCAGGTATGAGTACGGGTTGAGGCCTGAGGTTGTGCCGAGCTCCGTTTTCAAAGAAAAAACAGGGCCAAAAATCATTACGACGCGGATACAACGCCTGTGCTTGTTGCGAACAAGCGTGCCAGCGGTGGTGGCCTCTCTGAGTCAGGTTCCAGGCGAATCTTCAGCGGACTCGGAGGCGAGGCTCAGGCTTGTTGGTATGCGATGTGCCAGCGGCCTACTAGTAGAGCAGGAGTCTCCCGCCGGCGCCGTCGTGGTTTGGTCGTGGTGAGCCACAAGGAGGGTTCCAAGTTGAATGGCAGTGTGAGCAGAGCAACAGCGTTCTTGATCTTGAAATGGACTTGAAGCGAGAGTTATACAGCAAGCCGCAGCGAATGCATCATGGTGGGAGCCGAGAGAGAGACGTGTGACTCGATGTGACGATTTGCTTTGATTCCCTGCTCTTGCCAAACTCCGCGGATGACGATGACGACTCTTCCTTCCTTCCCTTCACGAGCCATCCAACCGCTGCCTCTCCATTCCGTTGATCCAACAAGGGGATCTCTCCGTTTATTCTTCCCAGCGCTGCCTTTGCGTCCTCCAACTCGTTCGTGGCCCTCAAGGCGATTAGCAACCATGGGCGGCCCATGGCCGAGCCCAGGCTGGAGATTGGTCAGGATCGGCGACCGCGTCGGTACCGCTTGTCGGGATGAAACACCCGCGGGTAAAAACATCTCCGGAGATCGTCCAACCTTTGCTCTCGCCCATGACAGTCCTCCTCCCATGTCGAGCAAGCTAGACTATCGCATTCGTGACGTGATGATTCGTCAATACCGTCCCTCCGACCTGCCTCAAATCCGGGCGCTTTTGTATGAGGGTTTCGTTACCAGCAGTGCGTGTCCTCCCACTCGCGCAGACAACTGACCTTGACCTGTGGCTAGGGGGCAGCGTCGCGGATGTCGGCGTCCGCACTCGCCCAGCCTCCCTGCATCGTCGGATACACACACATTCTCAGCGGTTCAGCTCTCTTCCTTGCCAGCCGCAGCCCGACGCTCTTGCCACTCCTCCAGCGCATCCCATTCTCCCAACCCACCCAATCCCGAGTGGGAATAGCCCTCTCCGTCGTCGGGGCAACGCTCATCCTCATCATATGGAGTGCCATTCGCCATTATCTGCGCAGATTCTGCGACGACGCGCTCAAGGCGGATATGCGGGACATCGACGAGTGGTACTGCAAACCCGGTGGAGGTTTCTGGGTCGCTGTGCGTAGGCGTGAGGCTATCGGGAACGGGAACGATGGGTCGAAGGCAGGAGAGGAAGAGGACGAGGAAGTACTGGGCTACGTCGGCCTAGGTGCGTCGCATTCACTATTCTTCTTTCATCCATTCTCTAAAACCCTCTCCTCCGTCAAGAATACCGCCCGCCCTCTCACTCGGCACCATTTCCTCTCCGCGACCCCACAACCACCGCCGAAATCAGACGCATGATCGTCGCCGAGGCCCACCGCCGAAAAGGGCTCGCCAACGCCCTCATGCACGCTGCCCTCGCACACGCAGACGCCATCTCAAACCCGCGACTCGACTACATTTTCCTTGGGACTTCGGACCTGCAGCCGGCAGCGCAGATGCTCTACGAACGCCTTGGGTTCGTCACCATCCGGGAAGAAGTCATTGGTAATTGGGCGGGGACCACGATGTTGAGGGAGTATCGAAGGACTGGGAGGGCGAGGCCCGAGGATGGAGCGGAGGAATAGAAATAGGCGGAGATGCATCGATGAGAGCTGGGGAAAGGATTCAAGTTATCTGCCGCCATCCTGTTGGACGACCCAGATCGCTGCTGCCAATTGTTCCATGCATATCGAGTGAACTTCCAATCCACACTCGTCAATGTCGACGTTTCCATTGCGAGTGTTACCGTCTAATAACCCAGATTCTTTCGACTCGAGTCACTGGCATTTCCTCTCAAACGTTACGTCTAACTAGAGTCAACCATCTCTTTGTTCACTCTCAGCCTGCCTTCTTTTGGCCTGTGTGCTCGATTACGTGGAGGCTTCGGCCCATATCCCCAGCAGCGAGATTCCGACCGCCGTCCCTCTCGTACCCACGGACCCACTTGAGCGAGAAAAAAAGATATCTTTCGACCAACTTCACCCTTACAGCCCTGACCTCGCGATGAACGAGGAGCTCCGTCGCTCAGGATTTGTCTTGTGCCTACGTCTGCGGAGTGCACTCAGTGCAAACAGGGTTGAGGTAGGCTGTACCGCAGGTCAGGTAAGCTACAAGCCCGGGGCAATAATCAATGCGGGCCGGTGTGAATCGGAACGTAGCAGACGCCAAAAAGTGACGTCTTCGAGAAGAACCCTGCCCCCGCGATGAACGAGGATCTCCGCCGCATAGAAGGACGGTATCCGATCACGAACGTCTGCGGAGTGCACCAAGTGCAAACAGGCTTGAGATAGGCATATCGCTGGTCGGATAGGGCGATACAGCGCGAACGGCAGAAAGTAGTAAAAGAAGGAATTATCTCATGCCTGCACAGAAACCTGTCCCTGCGATGAACGAGGATCTCCATTGCATAGAAGACTTTCGCCTACGGCTGTGGAGGACACTCGATGCAAACAGGCTTGAGGCAAGCACAACGATGGTGGAGGAAGTACTTAGTAGTTGAAACTGCGCTAGGCATGCCGCATGCTGAGTGGGCTCACTGGCAACTTGAATCGGCGATAATTTGGCGTAACCCAAATTAGTAACGACGCACGGGCGAGGCGAACAACAAGCAGAAAATACCGGGAATCACTGCGCAACTTGAACAGAGGCCTGACCTCGCGATGAACGAGGAACTCTTGCATGATTGGAATTTGTGGTACCGCCGGATGTCTGCGGAGTGCACCAAGTGCGAACAGGCTTGGGATACACGCAGCGGTGGTCGGTCAAGATAAAGAAACGCAGAGCAGGATTCGGGCCTCAAACTGGAATTGCCGATGACCGTCGCGGTTCACTGGCACGGCATGAATGCATCTGACACTGGGAACGACCCGGGTGTTCTACGAGTATGGAAAGTTAAGTGCGATGTTCGTGCGCTTCCCGCCTGCGAATGAACGGAAATAATCATGGCTTCGTGTAAGTCGTTTAAAACGTAGACGACTCTGAACGCAGTTGCGTTGTGATTCTTGTGAACCACCACCAATCCGACTGCGGCACCCGATTGGATTGTTCCGAGGCAAGGACAATTCTCCGGACTGCAGGCGTCTGAATATCCAGATTGTTGGCCTTTTTCACGAACCCTCAGCGCCTTGGAGATGCGCACACCCGCACCATATTGAGCACTACGCCGAAGCGTTTGGCGGTGGCTTCCTGTTCGCACCAGGATGAGGACTTGAACCATCGACCGAAATCTTTTCTTTTACCTGGTTGTTTTCACCAGATTACACTGGTGAGACTGTGGGATTGAGTCTCCTTCTGCTCGGCTCGGACACCCTGGCAGCATAAGTAGAGTCGACTGGGAGTCGTTTCATGGTCATTTACTTAATCGTCGAACACTTTATAACCCACGCAATGGCTCTCAGACATTCAGCGCCATTGTGAAATAGATTCACACCTGCTGATTCTTCTTCAGCAGCAATCGTTGATGCAGGCGTCTGTTCGACTCAGACGCGCGCCTTGACACCGGTTGAACCGCAGTTTTTTTTTTTTTCTTTTCTTCAGCTTGGATCGCTGTCCGTAAATTGAGAGAGCCTGCTTCCCCTCCCACCGCCGGACTCCCTCTCGTAAGAAAAAAACGAGGACGCGTTTGTGTTGACGTGTTTACCCTCCGCGTGATCGTTCTGCTGCCACGTCGACGAGAGCCATCATCTCTCCTGCTTCTCTCTTTGCGCCATTCAAGCCGCCACTGATCCAGAGGTCTCATCCAGCGAGACAAGCGATGGAGTTGACGTATGACGAACGACGAATAAGGAGCATGGATGCTGAGGTGAGTCTCTGCGCCTCTTCCGTGGACTTTGCTGACCAGGACTACGCCAGGCTGCGCTCGTCCTCGATGGGCTACCTTGGGGAGGGAATGGAAAGACACTTGGTAGGTGCGCTACTTTACTAGCTCCCCTCTCAGCGTTAAAGTTGACGGTCATCCCGATGCAGCTGATAGTCGACGAAGGCATTAGGCAAGAGAGCTCGTACGACGCTCGAGCTAGAGGGAGACGGTGCGACGAAGGGGCACAGGCCAATGTCGGAATGCGTGGTACGCTTGAGAGTATGGTATTTGCTTCGAGCAAGCTAACCGGGTATGTTTGCAGCTGGACGACGACAACGCCTGAAGTCGGCAACAACATCGATACACCCTCCTGCCCCTTCCTCTCTCATTGAAGGGTCGTCGACGCGCCTCGTACCAGCGGCGACGCTTAGGCTCTCTTGAAGAGTGTATCGTGGTTTCCGACGGTATGCGTCGCTCGCTCCGCTCCTCACAAGCTGACCACGGTCCTTCCAGAGACCACCTCCTGCTTCTGGGCCTCCCCGCTTCTCTCCCCATTCGCCGCAACAACCCGCGTCCCCTCCGGGCTCTTCAACAACCCCGGCACGCCCCTGGGCAGCCAGGGCATGCTCCTCCCGGGTCTCTCCGCGCGGCTCGTGCTCGCCGACGACACCACAGACGCCGCCATCAACGAGCCCGGCGAGCTCTGGCTGCGCGGGCCCTCCATCTGCTTGGGGTACTGGAACAATCCCGCTGCGAACGAGGCGACGTTCGTCGATGGGTGGTTGAGGACGGGCGATCAGTTTCGGGTGGATGAGAAGGGTTTCTTTTTGTGCGTCTCGCTTCCTTTTAAGCCATTATACACCCACGCTAATCCATCCATAAGCGCAGCTTCGCAGACCGCGCAAAAGACACACTCAAAATCTCCGGCATCCAAGTCTCCCCCAAAGAAATCGAAGACGTCCTCCTCGCGCACCCTTCAAAATTAATCACCGACGTCGCGGGCGCGCGCGTCTCGGCCCCCGGCGGTGGCAGGACGGAAGACGAGTTCGCTCGTCTTTTTCTTCCTTCGTCTTCCTTCCGTTTTCGTCTTTTTCTTCCCTTTCGTCTTCCTTCGTCCTCCTTCCTCCTTCCCCTGCTCGTCTTTTTTCTCGCTCGTGTTTTCCTTCCTCCTTTTTCGTCTTCTTCCTTCCTTCTGTCTCCCTGTCCTTCCTTTCCTTCCGCTCGTTGTCTTCCTTCCCTTGCTCGTCGTCTTGGGTGCTAACGAACCGAACAAACAGATCCCCAAGACCCCGACGGGCAAGACCCTCCGGAGGACCCTGCAAGCGGAGTATGAGAAGAAACACGCGGCCAAGGAGAAGGCGAAGAACAAGGCGCAGGCGCAGGGGCAGACGCAGGTACAGGCGAAGCTGTGAACGAGCGACGACTAGTAGAGAAAACCTTGTGTAGATGTTTGTCTTTTAGAGAGTAAGTTAGAGGCTGGCGTATATAATAAATTCGAATCGTCATGGCCGTTGGACGTTATTCTAATCCCGAGCGCTTGGTTGGTCTGTGAGGGAGATGGATCGTACGTATGTAGCTAACCGCCGCCCGAAGATTGTTCTTGACCAGTCGGTTAACCCCTAATATCCAGATAGTCCGCCTAACAGAGAACCTCAGCGCCGTGGAGATGCGCAGCCGCGGCATATAACCCTCTTTCGATGCTTGTTTAGCGGTTGACTTCCTGTTCGTACCAGGAGGTGGTTCTACATGTATGTCGGTAGGGAGCTTTTTTTATATCTTGTTTACTGTTGCAACAACCGGTTCGAGGGATACAATATATATACCTGCATGCTGGTACTCAGGACTGGGGGTCAGAAGAAGAAGAAAAAGGCGAGCGCTTCTTGTTAGCTATGACCCTGCGCTTGAGACGATCAAGCGTTCCTAGTGCCGCTCTGTCCTTTTGTCGACTCGGGATTTGAGCGGACTGATATGGGAGGGTTAGCCTGTGAATGAAGCGAAGGAAATAGTAGCTCCATTTTGTGTTGTCGTTGGACCACTGGCAGATATAGACGATCTTACTGGCGTTTGCGCGACCAGCTATCGCCGAGAGGCTAAGACTCGGATCTCACCGAGCACACCGCGTCCGGGTTTGCATTGTACCAGTAATATCCAGATAGTAGTTGACCTAGCAGAGACCTCAGCGCCGTGGAGATGCGGCGCAGCCGCAGCATATTCGATGGTTAGCTGATTGCTCAGCGGCGACTTCCTGTTCGTACCAGGAGGAGATCCTAGCTTGTACCCGAACTTTTTTATATATCTGCTTACTGTCTGTCGGATGCGGAGAGGTTCAAGTGATGAAATTTCCGAGTTGCATCCGCACATCAGGGTAGCGGAGAGACTGCCAGTGGCAAAGGTAGTAGTAGCCTTCGAACAAGCGGGAGACGATCTGGAGTTGCGAGCGCATGGCTGCACGCCGGAACTTCGCAGTTGACGCCGAAACTTGAATTGCGCGCGTGGTAAAATCGAAGGTCCCGCGAAAAGAGCCAAAAGCAATCATTGGGCTTCCCATGTCGAGAGACAGTGAGAAGCAGAAAAAAAAAACGTCCTCATCGCTTGGTACGACCCTGCGCTTGAGACGATCGAGCTTTCCGGTACCAGCGCCGTTCTTTCCTTTTATCGACTCGGGATTTAACCGCACTGATATGAGAGGGTTAGCTTGTGGCGGAAGGGAAGGAAATAGTACTATTAGTAGCTCCATTTTGTGTTGTCGTTTGAACACCGGCAGATATAGACGAGATTACTGGCGTTTGCGCGACCATTTGAACCACCACCACCTCGTCGCACAGAGGCCAAGATCTCACCGATGGCACACCGCCTCCGAGTCTGCCATCCTACCACTAATATCCAGGTAGTAGTTGACCTAGCAGAGACCTCAGCGCCTTGGAGATGCGCAGCCGCAGGATATAAGAGGATTACCATGTGTTCGCTTAGCGGCGACTTCCTGTTCGTACCAGGAGGAGGTCTTGCGCTAGGCTGGTGAAAGTTTTTGTTTCTGTCGTATTGAAACGGACCGTGAGACGCGGGTGGAGTTCGAGGCATAAAATCTCCGAGTGGCAACCTAGTGGCGCAGAGGAGCAAGCGTGAGACGACTCGGAGCCGCCGGTGCAGGACTGAGAATCGGGAGTGTGTTGTTTAGGGACAAAGGAGTTGAAAAGGAGTCGTCTGAGGAATAATAAATCAGGTATGAGTACTGGTTGAGGTTGAGGTTGTGGCTGAGATTCAAAAAAAAAAAAGAGGAATCCTACATTGACAACGCCTGTGCTTGTTGCGAACAAGCGTGCCAGCGGTGGCCTCTACGAGTCAGCTTCTAGGCAGACCTTCAGCGGGGAGTCGAGGCTCAGGCTTGTTGGTATCGATGTGCCAGCGGCCTAGAGCGAGGAGTCTTCAGCCGTCGTGTTGCCGTCGTGGTGCCAGTGAGCCACACGGAGGGTTCCAAGTTGAATGCCAGTGTGAGCAGAGCAAAAGCGTTGAAATGGTCTTGAAGCTCCAGTTATACAGCAAGCCGCAGGAAGTGCATCATGGTGGGAGCCAAAGAGAGGCGTGTGACTCGATGTGACGATTTGTTTTGATTCCCTGCTCTTGCCAAACTCGATGACGATGACGACTCTTCCTTCCTTCCTTTCATGAGCCAATCCTCTGAACCGTACTGCTGCCTCTCCATTCCGTTTATCCGACAGGAGGAGCTCTCTGCCTTTCTTTCCAGCCCTGCTTTTGCGTCCTCCAACTCGCGAGTCGCGAGAGACGGAAGGACGTGCTCAAGGCGATTAGCTGCCGTGCCCGAGCCCAGGCTGGAGATCGGTCAGGATCGCCGACCGTCGTACCGTTTGTCGGGATGAAACACCCTCGGGTAAGGATCCGAGTCTCCGGAGATCGTCCGAGTCGTCTTGAGTCTTGACCTTTGCCCTCTCCCACGACAGTGCTCCCATGTCGAGCAAGCTGGACTATCGGATTCGCCAATACCAACCCTCCGACTTGCCTCAAATCCGGGCGCTTTTGTATGAGGGATTCGTTACCAGCAGTGCGTGTACCTGTCTTCTCACTCTTACGCCGACAACTGACCTGTGGCTAGAGGGCAGCGTCGCCGATGTCGGCGTCCGCCGCGCACTTACCCAGCCTCCCTGCATCGTCGGATACGCCCACGTTATCAGCGGTTCAGCTCTCTTCCTTGCCAGCCGTTGCCACACGGTCTTCCCACTCCTCCAGCGAATACCATTCTCTCAAACCACCCAAACCCGACTTGGCATAGCCCTCTGCGTCGTTGGCACTGCCCTTATCGTCAGCATACGTGGTGCCATTCGCCATTATCTGCGCAGATTCTGCGACGACGCGCTCAAGGCGGATATGCGGGACATCGACGAGTGGTATTGTAAACCGGGTGGTGGGTTCTGGGTCGCTGTGCGTCCGCGTAAGGCTATCAGAAACGGAAGTGCTAAGGCAGGAGAGGTTGACGGCGTAGGGGAGGACGAGGAAGTATTGGGCTACGTCGGCCTAGGTGCGTCGCATTGATCTTCCATCCTCTATTCTCTAAATCCCCTCTCCTCTTTCCAGAATACCAACCTAACTCTCCACCTAACCCTCTCCGCGACCCCACAACCACCGCCGAAATCAGACGCATGATCGTCGCCGAGGCTCACCGCCGAAAAGGGCTCGCCAACGCACTCATGCACGCTACCCTCGCACACGCAGACGCCATCTCGCATCCCCGACTCGAGTACGTCTTCCTTGGGACTTCGGACCTACAGCCGGCAGCGCAGACGCTGTATGAGCGCCTTGGGTTCGTCACGGTGCGGGAAGAGGCTATTGGTAACTGGGCGGGGAGCACGATGTTGAGGGAGTATCGAAGGACTGGGAGGGCGAGGGCGGGTGATCAAGGGGAGGGTTTCGGTGTACTGGAGGATCGGAGGGTATCCTAGAGTAGACGATGAAGAAGGATTCTCTGCCGCCACGCCCATCGTTCCCTGTATATCCTCCCAATCCGCACTCCTCCATGTTGACGTCCTCATTACCAGCGGATGCCGCGAGTCATAATCGTACCCTCTTCCTTCGAGTCGAGTAACGACTATTCATCTCAGCACGGGCCGGGCAGCTGCCTCAGCCTGGCTTTGGTATTTGCTTTCGATTCGGTGCGCGCGTCGGACATAAGTATCCACAGCTGCGCCTCCTCAACCTCAGCCAAAAGAAAGAAACAAAGAAAAACTTCTAGGTACCGTCTCGCGCAACCCACAGCCCTGACCTCGCGATGAACGAGGAGCTCCGTCGCGTAGGAGTTTGTCCTTGCCCTACGTCTGCGGAGTGCACTCAGTACAAACAGGGTTGAGGTAGGAATGCCGCTGGTCAGGTAAGTACAAGCCCGGGTCAATAATCTATGCGGCGCGAATCGGAGATGCGAAAAAGCAACTGCACCAAATTGCCTGAGGGATGCACAACGGCGTCGGAGTAAGTTAGTGGTAGTTGATTCTGCGCCCGGCATGCTGAGCGGGCTCAAGCGATAGTTTTATGTACTGGAAACTGGCAAACGACTCACGGGCAACTCGGAGACCCACAAAAAAAAAACAGAAAATAGCCGAAACAGAGGCCTGACCTCGCGGTGAACGAGGAACTCTTGCATTATTGCCATTTGGGATATGCAGAATGTCGGCGGAGTGCAACCAAGTGCGAACAGGCTTGGGATACACGCAGCGGTGGTCGGTCAAGGTAAAGAAACGCAGAGCAGGATGCACGACTCAAACTGGGAGGAATGGCACGGCACGAATGCATGTTGATAACGATAGTATGGAAGGTTAACGGAAATAATCATGCATTAATCATGGCTTCGTGTTCAAGTCGTTTGAACGTAGCTACAGTAGAACGCAGTTGTGTTGTGAACCACCAGATTCTTAACCAATCCGACTGAGGCACCCGATTGGATTGTTCCGAGGCAAGGACAATTCTCCGGACTGCAGGCGTCTGAATATCCAGATTGTTGGCCTTTTTCACGAACCCTCAGCGCGAGATGCGCACCCGCACCATATCAAGGAGTACTAGAGGTGTTTGGCGGTGGCTTCCTGTTCGCACCAGGATGAGGAGTCGAAGTTGTACAAACTCTTTTCTTTTACCTGGTCGTCTTCACCAGATTACTGTACTATTCAGACCATAAGTTCAGGGGGTCTTACGCATTACGCATTGAACTTACCGTGTCACAAGTTCATCAGTGACAAATTGCTATATATGGACGGCCGGCGTCACGCCGGCCGAAAATTTTGATGAAATTTAGCCTAATTTGGCAAGATTTCGATGGCAAAATTGAGGGTTACGCATTACGCATTTGCAGAAGTTTGGTTCACATGGCCCTCTTACGTATTACGCGAACTTGTGGTCTGAATAGTACAGTACACTGGTGGGACTGTGGGATTGAGTCTCCTTCTGCTCGGCTCGGACACCCTGGCAGCATAAGTAGAGTCGACTGGGAGTCGTTTCATGGTCATTTACTTAATCGTCGAACACTTTATAACCCACGCAATGGCTCTCACACATTCAGCGCGATTGTGAAATAGATTCACACCTGCTGATTCTTATTGGCATCATTCGTTGATGCAGGCGTCTGTTCGACTCAGACGCGCGCCTTGAAGCAGTGCAGACAAAATATTCTCCCGCATTTTTCTTTTCTTTTCTTCATCCTAGATCGCCGTCCGTAGGTCGGGTAACGCATCCAGGCGCTTTGCCTCAGTCAGCTCGAAGCCAAGTTTCTTGCCAAGAATGAATCACTCTTAAGTTTATTCGCTACAGTGGATCTTCATTATTTCCAGCCAGTAGATCAAGAGAGCCTGCTTCCCCTCCCGCCGCCAGACTCCCTCACGTAAGAAAAAACGAGGACGCGTTTGTGTTGACGTGTTTACCCTCCACGTGATAGTTCTGCTGCCACGTCGACGAGCGATTGCGACATCAAGTTAGTAACTTCTCTCTTTGCGCCATTCAAGCCGCCATCCAGAGGTCTCATCCAGCGAGACAGCGATAGAGTTGACATATGGCGTACGAAGGGCTCGGAGGTTGGACGCTGAGCTGAGTCTCTGCGCATTGAAGGTATCTGCTCCGTTCTTCCGTGGACTTTGCTGACCGGGACTACTGTACTATTTCGACCTCAAGTTCGCGTAATGCGTAAGAGGACCCCGTGAACCGAACGTACACAAATGCGTAATGCGTAAACCGCAACTTTTCCATCAAATTCCGGCCTAATTAGGCTAAATTTCATCAAAATCTTCGGCCGGCTGTCGCCGGCCTTCCCTATATAGTAATTTCATCATGATGAACTTGTGACAGAACGATGGTCACGCGTAATGCGTAAGACCCCATGAACTTGTGGTCGAAATAGTACAGTACGCCAGCCTGCGCTGGAGGGAATGAAAAGACAACTGGGAGGTGCGCTACTCTCCTAGTTCCCTCTCAGCGAGTTGACGGTCACTGGCAAGAAGTAGTCGACGAAGGCAAAAGAGCTCGTACGACCCTCGAGCTAGAAGGAGACGGTGCGACGAAGGCGCACAGGCGAGGGTCTGAATGCTTGGTGCGTTCGGGAGTATCGCTTCTGCTTCGAGCAGGCTAACCGGGTATGTTTGCAGCTGGACGACGACGATGCCTGAAGTCGACGGGACCTTCAAGAACACCTGTAACCCACCGGCTTCTTCCTCTTTCTCGAAGGGACGTCGACCGCCTCGTACCAGCGGCGACGCTTGAGCTCTCTTGGAGAGCGTATCGTGGTTTCCGACGGCATGCGTCGCTCGCTCCCCTCCTCACAAGCTGACCACGGTCCTTCCACAGACCACCTGCTGCTTCTCCTTAGCCTCCCGGTGTCTCTCCCCACTACACAGGCCCCTCGTCCCAGCTGCGGACAGGAGACGCCCAACAAGCGCCCGTACACGGACCATGCCAGCGAGAAGATGTTCGCCCGTCGGAGGAAAACAGAGTGTCCTCTGAAGGGCTCATGTCGTACGTATAGGATGTGCCGCGTTTCTCGTGGGGAATGCCCGGGGGAGGCTGTTGGTGAGTATGGAGTTCGGAATGAATCTGGCAACGGGGGTAACGCCCCCTTGTGCCTGTTTCACAGTCTTCCAGACCTGGGCTCAAGCGTCGGAGCAAGTGTGTAGGGGTGATCCAGACCAGGGTCAAGCCCACACACTTGCTTCGATGCTTGAACCACAAGGTCGGGTAGAATGTGAAGCGGGCACAAGGGGGCGTTACGACGTGGTGATCAGCCTGAGAGCCCTCTTGGTTGGTCCAGCCGCCGGAGGGAATATATATATATGGACCTAGAGCTTGTATGGTCCGGAATGGATCAATGGCTCATGCTTCAGGACAATGTGCTCGATACCCGCTGTTTCGTTTGGACACAATCAAGCTCGATGACGCCTGTCTACATATATCTTTTGGCCAGTCAATGTCCAAGCCCATACTTCAAGTTATCATCACACTCATCGATTTTTCTGAGTCGTCGGTGCCTCTGATCTTTTGAATACGGATTTAGGACCAAGCATGGTGGAACAGTAGCATCTTCGTCAAAGTCTGCCTCGATTTTTCCTTTTACCAAGGCAGCCTGAGCCGAGTATCCAATACGACAGAATGCTCACAGCAAGAACAACAACGGGCAAGGAGAGAGCGGCCCGGGTGGGATCCATCCCCTAGCTCCCACTTGAATGCCGGCCTCGTCCGCCGATCAGCTGAGTTTGAACCCGCCACGACCCGTACGCACGCCAGGCTAGGTAGACTAGACCCGTCAGTATGGAAAAGAAGGGTGACTCGGCTGGGAGCCATCACCAATCGATTCACTGTTTTCCCCGGATGATACAAGGCGTGGGACAGGCGACGCCCACAAGTGCATCGCACCGGATGCATTGCGCCTTGCTTCCCCCCATCTTCTTAGAAACTCATCCTCCATACCAACCCCCAATGGCCATTTCCGGTCCCTCCAACCCTAGCCTAGCTTGTGGCGACATTGCCGGTACTCGAGCTCGGTGAGTACCGACTACCAAGACGCCCTCCCGGACTGGCTGACAACTCAAACAGACAGCAGCTACACGCCTGCAGGCAGCCTCACGGCTTCTTCGTCGGCGCCTCCCAGTCTCCCTCGAGCGCGAACAAGACGCAGAGCTCCGTCGTACACTTGTGGGTCTATCTCCCCCACCGTCGAGTCAGTCGCTGACAATGATGCATAGCGAATCTTGGGAAGACGACAATTACGAATCGATGATTGTCGTCGAGAAGGACGAGCGAGATATGATTCGTGGGGCATCGGACCTCGACTGGAAGCGTAGTACCCTCATGCGACCCGATGCATGTAGGCAGGCGACCATGGACCTCGAGCTCATCTCCAACACATTACTCCCTCGCTCCTGGTCATCAACCCCCCGCAGTAGCTTAACTCCCAGCCCAGCGACGTCCGTCCTCTCCCTTGGGTCTACAACCTCTACATCCACGTCAAGCTCGTCCAGCCTGAGCTCCTCTTCTCACTCCACCATTCCCATCCCCTTCCACGGAGCCCGATCCACCCCAGCCTGCGTACCCATGACAGCCAAGTGGGCACACCTTCCGCCTCCCCCAGGCTATGTCCCCAACCCGGCGCAGAAGACAGCCTACAACGACCAGGAACGATTGGCACACCTGGAGGCCGACGAGTTCTGCTCCAACATCCGCACAACAGCAGTCTACTGTATGAGGTTATTTTTCGTCGTTTAATCCGAAACTGAATGCTGAGACGCAGTTGTTCGGAACTGAATCCGAGTGACATGTAACATGGCTGAATGATCAAACCGAATCTTGCTGTTGATCAAACTGAAATCCGACCTGCCATGCACGTGCATGCACCCCTGTACCGCTGTCTTGGAAAAAAGAAAAGGGAACCACCATCTGGTATACCAGCAATCCGTGATGATGATATCACCGGCAAGCTGGCGCCGATGATGCTGTTTTTGAGCGAAATGGGCCCCAATGCGTCCAAAAAAAGGCAGTTTGACCACCGAGCATCTCGGATGAGCGAAATTTGGTCTGAAATATCCCAAAAATAAAATAAAATGCTCAGGCTGGTTGAAGTGTATCCTCTTGTCTTTCTGCTTTCCTCCCTTGTGCTGTCTCATCGAGTTTTGTCAGTCACTTTCTAAGTTCCTGTTTCTACAGCCTACAACCATTTTACTCACTGGTCCAAGGTCTTGTGCCTTCTGTGACCTATTAGACAGCAATTCCCAGACTCTTCAAGTTATGGGCTTTGGTGCATCGCTAGACTTACTTTTCTTTTGAATGTGGTCCTCTTATCCATCCCAGTCGTATGTAGCCGGACTGTGTAATTTTGCACGAAGACACTCGTTAAGACAATGAACTGTCTATTGCTACTGCACATTGCTATGACTTGCGATGAGTCACTCCTTATTGTCTCTCTTCCTTCCCCTCTCACGACACACTGGCAGCCATGATTTACAATATGTAGAGGTTGAACTCCCTGTGCACGTTGTTACTTTAGCTTTAGGTCAAGGCAAATCAACGCCAGTTCTCCTCTTGTCTGATCTTTGGTTCTTATGTAGTGGAGCTCACCGCCCAACCACTAACAACTCCGGCCTCTTCTGCTACATCCTCAGGCTGTACACAGTACTGTACTAAGTATTTCGACCTTAACTTCAGAGTTTTTGATTTTTTTTTGTGCCTGAAGAGGCTGGAATTTTTTTCTTTCAATTTTAGGTGAATAAAACCAAGGACCTTTTTTTCTTCTTTTCTTCGGAAGTTACGCATTAGTACATGAACTGGTGGCCGAAATAGTACAGTACTCATACTGTCCCGGCGCCGCAGAGGTGTACGGGTATGAGACAGTTGAGTGCAAAATAAATACTATATTGAGTATTGACAGGCTCCACATTGCTCAAAGGGTCCGTAGAGTCTGGTTGAGGTGAGTGGACTTCAAACAGTGGATGAGGAACATTTTGCATGTGTGGTGAAAAGGTGGGACGGAAATGGACACCAGTATCAGCCCATATACTATATGCAATACAGAACCGTAAGGGTCCTCAGTGTGCTTGTACTGTACGGGTGCTCTTGTGGTGTTGCGAAATATGATGTGCACTTGTGTTCTTGGGCAGTGTCTTTCTGAGTAGCCATTGGTCGCAGGCCTTGGCTTATGTCCATGTACTTGATCCTGATTTATTTTAGCATCACATATGAATTATGTGACTTGTGAATGCTTGCAAAAGTATATGAACGGTTGAATCACATGGGTTGGTAAATTGTAGGTATTTTTCACTAAGACTTGTCTTATCCTGTGGTCAAATGGCATACAAATGTGCAGTGCCCTGGGCTTAGGAGTCCATGCAGGACGATTTATACCATCAGTTTCGCTTTGATTGTTGGATTGTGTGAGTCGGTGCATTGTAGGTATTTTTGGACAAGAGTTATTTTATGCTGAGGTTAAACTACATGCAAATATGTGGAGACTTGAGCTTAGGAGTACATGCAGCACGAACGGTAAATTTTGCACAATAACCGTCAGGATGTGTATCCGGCACTATAGTGCTTTAGTGTAAGGAGCATTTGCCTAGGATGCAGAGTCCTCAGAAACCTGCACCTCAAGAGTACCATCCCCCACTATGCATCACTATCCTACTATACTGACCTTATAAGTATCAGAAAAAGAGCGGTTCATCTTACAACTATAAGTTCTGAAAGAGCAGCAATAAATTGAACAATTACTGTAGTAATTGGACCATAAGTTCAGATTTTTTTTATTCTTCGTGCCCAAAGAGGCCGAAAATTGTTCTTCTGATTTTAGGGGAATTTTTGTCGACTTTAAGTCTAATTACTACGGTATAACAGGAATTGCATGATTACTAGTAGATATACCAGCAATGTCTTTTGAGGGCCTGCAGACTCTCCAATTTTTTTGTTGATTCGAGATCACGTGCCCTATCAGGATATTTGCCCGAAAACAGACAGAAAAGGTGCTTGATCAATCATGTGCGGCTGCTGACCGCCGGATGTTGCCATTTGTTGCCGTTGATCTGTGGGTGATTTTAAGCGGCACCAAACTGATGGCTGGGCCGCTGTCGGAAGGCACCCGATTGGCTGGGAGGCTGTGAGTTTTGGCAAAATAATATTTGTGTTTGAGCATTGGGCAGCTCAGATTTCAGTTTCAACATTCAGCATATCATGTGACTCAAATTTCAGTTTGTGCGTTCAGTTTTGGCAAAACAGGTGGGATTTCAACATTGAGCCTCGGAAAATGGCTCGGATTCGGGTATGTCGTATTAAACGACGAAAAATGATTTTATACTACTGCCACGGCTGCTGTAAGGATATCGCGCTCGATGCCCGCTTCAAGTATTACCCGACCTTGTGGCTCAAGCATCGAAGCAAGTGTGTCGGGGTCCAGATGCTTGCAATGGGGTTCCATCCGGTGAGGCGAGTATCTGGGCGAGGGAACAGTCGCTGATGATTTCGCAGAAAGGGACCCATGGTCGTGAGGAGGCGCTGGCGTTGGTGCAGTTGCGCACGGGGAAGAAACGGTACCAGCGGCGGGCCTCGTCAAAAAAGCAACAGCAGTCAGCCCAGTCCCGACTGGAGACACTCGCCGAGGCAGCCCGGCTCCAAGCCTTTACCGCTCCCGCCAGCTCGCCGATAGTGGCCATCCCTCCCGTCGCCCCACCAGCACTTGGTCCCCGCCGCCAAGCATGCCCACTCTCCAAGATCCTGTGCTAACGACCCCGGCCGACCGTTCCCTCTGTCGTGTTGGTGAGCAATGATACAACTCATCAAAGCAGCGGCACTAACGCACCTTCTCCGTCCTTGCAGTATGTTCTCTCATATCTTGTATACCCGTCGTTGGACTTCCGACGCTATGTAGCAAATACCCTTTGTATATTCTATCGATGCAATTGCATCGCAATCGCATTTGCGCCTGCGCCATTGTACCTTCTAAGAGGGAGAGTCAATATAGCAGTGGACGGGGAACATGTGGAAGTTACCAGACCCGGCTGAGGCATGTGGATGCCGTCTTGCTTTTCGGAGTCGACGAGTGGCTGGCTATCGTGACGGGGCTGCAGACCCGTGCCGCTGGCGGTAACCCGTGCCGCTGGCGGTAACCCGTGCCGCTGGCGGTAACCCGTGCCGCTGGCGGTAACCCGTGCCGCTGGCGGTAGCGCGTGTCGCTGGTATCCTAGCTCTCGCTGGCGTACCCTACGAACGTGCGTCATGATCAGCAATGCGGCCCGTCTTCGACATACAAGCATACACGCACCCACAACAATCCCTACGCATCGTGCTAGTAGCGACCCAGGACGGGCTCCAGCTCGCCGTCATCCCTAACGTCCCAGCCTGCCCTCGTAGTTGCTGATGACGAGGAAGACTGTTGACTCGGAGCCTGTATTCTCCTGCTTCGCCCCAACGGAGTACCGCTGCAGCGCTACAGCGGCCAGGATGACCGCCAGCACGCATAGGTATCTGCATCTGCAGACCCAGTGAGTACGTGTCTTGATCATGACGAGGAAATGCAATGACTCACCTGCGCAGCGTTTTCCTTCCGGCATACGGAATGGCTCTCTGTGTGTCGAGAACCCGTCCGTACAGCTATGGCAGCGTCGAGCCGAAATGCCAGTGGAATACTGGGCCGAACGTCCGCGAGATTCGACAGGGCGACGGGGAGATGAATAAGGGCAGCAGAGTCGCTGGTATGCCAGTGAAGCAGTCGACCTTCGTTCCGTCCAGGGACAGAGAAGAGGAAGAGAAGGCGCTTGAAGGTGATGTTGTCGTCATTCGTCGTCGTCGTCCTTCTGTGTGTGGCTGCATGTATAACTCGTTAGCTTGCTGTCAGTGGCAGCGGAGGTCAGACACACGCACCGGAGATTCTCCATCTTTCCCAGTCCCTCAGTCCAGCATCCAGTCTCTCGTTCAACACGGAATCGACGACGCTTAGAGCAGCGTTCATCCCACTGGCTCAGGCTCTAGCTAGCGCTGTATCGGGTCTTCTAGGCTGAGCCAGGCTGCCAGTGAGCCAGCGAGCGTCGACGCCGTCAGTGAGCAGCCTGAGGATGCAGTCAAGGGGTATGTTTGGGAGATCTTGGAGGGAGCTGCTAAGCGTACCTCCAGCCTGCTATGCCAGTCGACTGTCTCGGGAATCGCACGGGGTGTCTCGCCCTTGCCTCGGTACGCATGTCCAGAAAGCTAGCGGGTTCTCGTCAGCGAGCCAAGCCGCGGAGAGAGAGGGAGAAACGCACGTTCAGCGCTCAGCCTTCAACGACGCCCTCCAGGTCCATCTCGTCGTCTTTTCACCATCCCGTCGTCTTCTTCACCTTGCTATGGCCTCCGCCCTGCTGGACGAGAACGGCGACGACTCAAGGAGAAAGAGAGGGATGGAGAGCTAACTCGACGCTCGCAGTCAGCAGTCGGTGTTCGGAGTCGATGAAGGGGGCCAGGTTGGAGCGATCACGTGCGAGACAAACACGTCACAACACACTCAACGCCTGCAGCTCGGACTCGGCTTTCGATTTGATCTTGTGCAGATACTGCAAGTGCCTGAACTAAACCTATATATTGGTAACAGAGCATATACAGAAAGACTTGGAGGTTTATGGCCGCGTCAAGTCCCTCAACGCATTTGCTACTCGGAGGTAGGTTCTCGTCTACAGAGTCAGCGCACAGTTCAAAAGCGTCGATGAAGCTCACAACAGCCAAACAGCCAAAACAGCCAAAACAACAAAACACCCATGACAAGGCGCGTGCCTGCCTCGAACAGACCCATCCTAAATATCGCTGGAGTTCATGCCACCGGTCGGCAGGTTTGAATCTACTTCACATGCGCGCTTGACTGCCGCAATGTCCCTTGCGCCATGAGTAAGACGGGTCTTCAAAGTTCAAGCCAAAATACCAGCGTCGCTGACGCCCACTGGCAGAACGAAGATACCTGGTGCAATAATGTAAGAAAGATATCGCCTCTCTTTCTTTCCCCGGCATACTACAAACAGCGCTAGCAGCAACGTACGAAAAACTCCGATTCCACATGACGACCCGATCCTGGTACGAACAGGAAGCCTCCGCTATCACATTGACGTGGTGCGGCTGCGCATCTCGGAAGCGCTGGGGTTCTTGTAGAAGAGGGTTTGAGGCACTATACGCACGGAGTTGGTCGACGATCCCTGGCCGTCGGATGTCAATTTGACTCCTTCCAGCGAAGAAACACCTTGGAAAGGAATGTGAGATTCCCTTCCCTAATTCATCCACGCTAGGATGCAAGCGAGTACCAGCGACGCCAGGCTGGCTGGCCAAGATGAAGATACATTTCTGCAATGTCAGGAATATAGCGCACATTTCACGGGATACTGAAAACAAATAAGCCCGAGCAATATATCGAAGAAAAAATGGTGTTGGAACTGCCTAAGATCCGATCCTGGTACGAACAGGACGCGGCCGCTAAACCATGGAAAAGTATATCTTACGCGTAGGCATACTTCTGTTGCGCGAGCGAATTTGAAATCACGATAGCAAGCACCGAGGGTACTGGTGTGGCGGAGAACTGGAGGTACTAGTAGACACCGAGGCATGTACGTTGGGCACTACGGGTGGAGCCGTAGGTGTAACTTTTTGCCAAATTGCCCTGGTTATAACCAGGAGATCGGTTTGAAAAGGACCCGGTTGTATCCAGGCGGTGGTTATAACCAGCGGGTTGCCCTTTAGCCAAGCTTGTGCAGGGGGAGCAAAATTCAATGAATGCGCACAAGAGAATCGAACTCATGGCCTTTCTGTTACAAGCGTCCCTTCCTTCAACGGCGGAGAGCCAGTATAACCGTTAGACCACCGGGTAATAATGTTAGCTGTTCATTAAACCAGCATATTCTTAACCTAACCCCTAACCTTTTTTTCTTCTATGTACCTTCCTAACCTAACCTAGCCTAACCCTAACTGCTAACCACCTAACCCTAACTAACACTAACCTCTAACCACCTAACACTAACCAACCTAACCTCTAACCACCTAATTCGAGTTATTGTGACATTATGTGACATTATGTGACAGTGTTATGTTTGTGACAAATGTAACACCATGTCACGCTATTGTCACGCCTTGTGACAGTGTTACATGCTCCTTGTTTCGAAAAGCCCATGGTTATAACCACACCCTGGTTGTATCCATGTATTTTGCAATCCGTTCGCCTGGTTATAACCGGGCACCTTTCGAAAAGTCTACAGCTACGGGTGATGATATGCCTCCGTGCTGAAATCCTTCCGAATCTTGCACGACACAAACAGGCACTCCTTCAGTCCTCATCGCCGTTGCGTCGACAGCTGTACATGTGAGGCTGCCAGCGCCTTTCCGCGAACTGCGATATCGATTGTGGCCATTGCGATTTTATGCGGGGCTCGCAGGAGGAGGAGACAACAAGCAAAGACCAAGGACTCGGAAGGTTCGAGGGAATTGTCGGAACTCAGTGTCGCAGGCGCCCCGGAGTTTGCGTTTTCAAGTGCAAGAACTGCTAGAGATTATTCCGTCGTGCGCTTCGAGTCACCGTTTTTGTCAGCTGCAGATCGTCCTAGAGTAGTATTTCAGGCTGTAAAGTCATTCTCTGTTGGAGTCTCGTCACTGCTAGAGCTCGGCACCGTCCGTACCGTATACGGTACGGTTCGCCCGAGGCCCCACGGTACGGCACGGCATACGGTGCCAAGTTATGGCGGTACCGCTATCGTATCAACCGTACGTATACGGCACGGTCGGCAACCGTATACGTACGGTTGATACGATAGCGGTACCGTACCGTACCGTCGGTATCCGCATCAAACGAATACGGTGCCGAGCCCTACTAGGACTCGTCAGTTTTCCTTTGCGCTCGCTTGACAACGCAGCCAGATTCAACGCACCTCGGTTCCATCCACGATGATATCCTCGTCTCCGTGTGCCTGGCTGCTGCGGCTGGGTGCCGGGCTAGGCGGACTAGATGGAGGAAGGAAGAGAGAGCCATGTCACAATCTGATGGTGTGACACTCTTGCCTTCCACTTCCATCTCACATTTTTCGCACTCGAATGAATCGCGCACTGAGCATCCCGGAAGTACAGAAGCTCGTATGCTCGCATCTTGCCCTCCTGGACGAGGACTTGGACGTACACCTCTGTCCCACGGCGATGAGCGACCTCGCGAAATTGGCTCGCACGAACAAGGCCTTCAGCGAGCCGGCACTCGATGAGCTGTGGATGACGCAGACGATGCTCTCTAACGTGATGAGTTGTATGCCGGGTGTCTGGGGCGCGCGTAGGGAAGTGAGTGCTCCTTCCGTCGAATCTGGCATACTCTGAGCGAATTGGACTAGGACGTGAAGCGTCCCATTCGACAAAGCGACCTGAAAAGAGCCATTCCCTATATGCGTCGCGTCAAGTTCTTCCTTTGTGCCGGCCGTGAACAGCCGACGTATGCAATTCGACTCGCTCGCGAGCTCCGAGCGTTACGTCTCGCACTCGGAAACGCCTGTATCTTCCCCAACCTGCGCCTTCTCTTGATCTCATTCGAGAACGAACTCGTCCTCCGCGAAATTACTGCTCTATTATCACCCTGTCTCAAGCACCTCGTCCTAGGGACGGTGTCAACGAACCTTGCGTATACCATCCTCCCCACCATTACATCCGCATGTCCGCTACTTGTCCAAGTTCTCGTCACTCTGGGCGTGGCGCCCAAACCACATCAAATCGCTTGTTTATCCGAGTTTGTTTCGGCTCTTCCACAGCAGCTTGAGCTGTTCAACTCCGAGTATCTCGACAGCGGCGCACTGCTATCGCTTGCAGCCCTTCCCGTGCTCCGCGAGCTCACTCTGTCTCATTTGGATTCTAAAATCCTCGCTGGAATGGAGCTTATTCCCTCCAAGTTCCCCGCTCTCGCAACACTCGATATCCTTGCCGATGCGGTTTGCATTGCAGGCTTCGTTTCGCTGCTTTCCTGCTCGCCTTTGGACCATCTCACGATCCGAATCGACCCTCCTCCCAGCTATTTCTCTCTTGAGCGCGTCTACAACGCAGTAGGCAAGCTACCGACAATCACTTCCCTCGAAATAACGTTCATTACAACCCATACTGTTGGCCACGCCGCACGCCAGCCAGTTCCCTTCATCAGCTCCCTTTCCAAACTCCACAATCTGACCAGTCTGACGCTCAGCCCACCGGTCGATCGTGACTTCTCCAACGACAACATCTCCACCATCGCGAAATCGCATCCGCGTCTCGAGTCATTGACTCTCCACCGAGCACGCGGCGGCCCAGAGGACAACCCTTTCAGCCCACCATACCCGCTCATTACCATATCAGCACTACTCGTACTCGCGAAAGGGTGCCCCGCCCTCGAATATCTGCACCTCTCTATCAACGCAACACGGGGCTACATCTACAACTCCTTCCAGGATCGTAACACTGCAGCCGCCGACGCGCTAACCCGCCGCCGCACACGCAAAAAAAACCTGCTGAAATGGAATCTCGGGACGTCTGTGATGGATCCGGGGTCGGTAGCGTCTACGGAACTGGCGAGGCTGCTGACGGCGGTGTTCCCGAAGCTGAGGGTGGTATATTCGAATGTCGAACGTCGATATGCGCGGGGGAGGAGTGTGAAAGGGAAAGTGAAAGTTGAGGAGCGGGATAATAGGTCGCAAGAGCCCGATGAGCCGGGAGCTGTTGTGGCTGTAGGGGCTGAGGAGATGCTGTCTCGCTGGGAGGAGGTTCAGGATATGGTCGATGTGTCCCGGAGCATACGGATGGAGGAGGCTGAGTGGGTGAAGGCTGGCCATGGGTTTGTGGATGTGGACGAGGAGGAGAGCGAGTAGACTGTGAACGCCCCTCTTGGTCCGAATTTGTTTCTTGAATGATGTATATTTACCGCAAAAAGGATGAACCTCAACCGGTTACATCGCGATGGGCAACGAGGCTAGGCTCGAACATTTGTATGGTAATGCTGCGCTGTTCGCGCGCTTCCTGGCTGCGAAGGAAGGAGGCGTTTTGTACTGTCGTTTTGAATATAGACCAGCCCATTTGCGTTACTGTTGATCGTTGAGCACTGAGCAGTAGGAAAACACCGAACTTCTTTGGCAGGATTCGCAGGGAACTGCCTGCGTCTGCATCTGTGTTTCAATATCCACTGGCAGATAGTTGGCCTACCGGAAACCTCAGCGCCTTTGAGATGCGCACCCGCAATGCATAAAGCGTCCGGAGAATATATGTTTCGCGGTGGCTTCCTGTTCGTACCAGGAGGAGGTCTTGAGTCAGGAGTGCTGGTCCGAGAGTCTTTTTACGGTATGGTATTGGGCTAACTGGTTCAACAGAGGCGGCGAGATACTTATTTCCTTTTCGGTTTAGCGTGTCCGCGTCAGTAGTTTGATCTGCACGCTGCTATAAATCGACAGAGACAGCAGGAGTTGCACTAGATATGTTCCGAGAAGAATTGGAGGATGAACTGACTGGAGGGGTAATCATTTCGGCGCGCTAGACGAGTTGGTGTTCGAAAAAAAGAAGGGCACAAATATGTATGTCTTGGACATGTACAACGCTTGTGCTTGTTGCGAACAAGCATGTGCCAGTGCTGACCGTCAAGGTCCCAGGCAGGAATTTGAGGCGACGTTAGGCGACGTTAGACCAGCTTCAAGCTTATTTGTCGGCAGGTTGCTAGATCATAAATAGCAGGAGTCGGAACAGTCTGTCCGTTTTCTGTGGCGGCGCCTTGAAGTACCACCGGCAGAACTTGACGACAGAGCTCCAAGTTGAATGTGAGAGCAGCCGAAAGATTGGATGACAATTCTAGTGATAGTTGAAGCAAACCGCCGGAAGTGCATGGTGGTGGGACGAGCCAAAGAGAGGTGTGTGACTGGAGGTGACGATTTGTTTTGATCGGTTGGTCTTGCCAAGCTCGACCAAACAACCCTAACCTTTCTTCCTGCCCTTAACGAGCAAACTGTGCATCGTCCCGCCGCCTCTCCGTGGCCGAGCATCCAGCTCTCTGTGCGCTTTTGTCAATCCCTGGGTCGCTCACAGGCAGGCTCACTCCTACGTGTCGGAAATCATGATGGGTTATGGTGTGTCGCTGCCTCGGTTTCCGCCCTGGGTTCGACCGGTCCGCATCGGCCCAGACCACCCGGGAAGAGCCCTTAGTCGTTTGGCTTAACGCTCCTCGCCATACGGGGCACCATTCGCCATTATCTGCGGAGATTCGGCGACGAGGCGCTCGAGGCGGATACTATGTGGGCTATCGACGAGTGCGTTGGAGAAGGCAGGAGCGGTTGATGGCATATGGGAGGACGAGGGAGGTACTGGGCTAGGTGCGTCGCATTCTTCTTGCCTCTTTCATCCTCTGAAACCCTCTCCTGCTTCCAGAATACCGCCCCTACCTTCGAGTCGTCACCGTCTCCAACTCTCCGCGACCCCACATCCACCGCATGGTCGTCCGAGGCTCACCGCCGCAAAGGGCTCACCAACGCCCTCATGCATGCTGCCCACGCCAGCCATCTTGCACCCCGGCGCCCCCGACTCGAGTACGTCTTCCTTGGAACCTCCGACCTTCATCCGGCAGCGCAGACGCTGTATGACCGCCTTGGGTTCATCGCGGTCCGGAGCATGTCGTTAGTAATGGGGCAGGGATTGCAGGACTGCGAGTACGAGGGCGGGTTATCGGCGGAATGAGAGTAGGTGGAATGGAAGATCGGCCGAGATGCTGGGGGAAAGGTTTATCTGCCACTATTCTGCTGGCCGCCCTAGATCGCTACTTCCATGAACACTGCCAATCCACACTCCTCGATGTCGACGATCCCATTACGAGTGAATGCCGCCAGCGATAATCGTACTTCCACCTTCTTCTTTCGACTCGAGTACTTAATTGCGGGTAACTCGAGTGAATCCCCACCTTGCTCACTCTCAGCCTGTCTTTCGATATGTGCAGCGTGCTCTCGAATCTCGATTCGATGACGCCTCGCACAGGCGCGGTCCCACTTGAGCCAAAAAAACATTCAGCTATATGGAGAGACCCTGAAGGCCTGACCTCGCGATGAACGAGGAGCTCCGTCGCATACTCATTTGGAATACAAATCCAATGTACGTGGGCGGAGTGCACCCAGTGCACACAGGGTTGAGATCAGCATACCGCTCGTCGGGTAAGTGGGCCGCGAACCCTGCTCAATCGATACGCCGGAGATGCGAAAAAGTCAGCGACCTCGATGTGCCTAGAAACCTGACCTCGCGATGAACGAGGAGCTCCGTCGCATACATTTCGAATGTGGATCCACTGTACGTCTGCGGAGTGTGCACACAGGGTTGAGGTAGGCATACCGCTGGTGGGGTAGGTAGAAGCAGACCGAGGCTCAATTGATACGGCGCGAACGGCGGAGATGCCAAAACGTTTTATTTATTCTGACAGAAACCTGACCTCGCAATGAACGAGGATCTAGCTACTATATCGGACTGGCAACCTGGCCAGACTAGGAACCTGGCCACTTGCCAATTATAAGCCTAGATATCGGGGTATCTGCCATTTTTGTGATGAAGGGGTGGAATACAACCTATATTGCTCGGCCACGCCAATTTTTGGCCGAAAGTGACGGGTTCCTGTCAAGTGGTGGCCCGGTTCATGTCGGGCGGCAGGGTGAGAACATCAATTCATTAATGCTGAACAGGTGTGTTGCCTGTTTTCTCCGCCAATACTTGGCCAATCCACAACTTTGTAGGCTCATTTTCATGCCACAATCTTGTGCCTCCCTAGGGGTACACAAGACCCAGTCCAACCTTGTTCAACAACGTCAGAATTGGCCAACACACCCCCAACTCAAACTCACCAACCTGCGTCTTGGATCCAGGCCACAGATGCAAGCTTCAACTCCATGCTTCTGCGTCTCTGCAGGACCCACCAGGATAGTTCAACCATCCATATGGTCCATACCCCATTGCTCTGGTATGCTTCTGGCTCTCTGAATGCCAGGATAGTTAGAAAATGACCCTGGGGACCTTGTGAAAAAGTTCAAATGTCGGGTTCTCACCAGCTTGCCTGTAAAGTCAAGCTACAAGCCCAGGTGAGTTCATTGACTTCCAATGAACCTTTTTACAGCTTATTTTACCCACAAGCCTTCAACCAGTGGCACACTAGCATCATCTAGACCCCCAGGATGCCTCCCATGCCTCAAAGGGCTCATGAGATCACTCCGTTAGAGCACATTTGTGACCTTCAATATGAAATATAAATGGCTAGAATGCATCACCTGAACCTCCTCTACACTGTGGGTAATGACGCGGGCCTTCATTAGCCAGTAGCAGTGGATAGTATATCTACCGCCACATGAGAAACGTCCCGAGAACCTCAGGCTCATATCTGTGGTGTGCACCAGATGCAACAGGCTTGACGGACAAGCTACGGCGGTGGAGCAAGTAGCAGTAGCGAAATCGTCGTTAGGCCTACTCAAATTTCAATCGATTATTCGTATACTCAGCAACTTGTAAACGACGCGTGAAAGAGAAAAAGAAATCATTGACGAAGAATGACTCTGACCTCGCGATGAACGAGGAACTACCTGCATGATTACAAGGGTAAAGAAGCAACATGGCAGCGGAGTGCACAAGGTGCGAACGGGCTTGAGGTCCACGCAGGCGATCGGCGGAAGTAAAGGAACGCAGAGCAAGATTCACGACTCGGAGGAATTGCCCACGAGAGTTGATAAACAATGACCTGCGTTTTTTCTATGGAAAGATAAGTAAGCACTGGCAGCGAGACACTCGTCTTCCGGAGGAGGCTGGACCGTTCGCGGAGGTTGAATCAGACGCTGAAGAGACCGGCGAAATAATCACTTAACAGACGCACGATAGAATCGGATAGATAACGCGGGCTCGTCGCGTTTAGAACTTTACCAATAGAGTTGTATTGGACTGCGGTAAATCATCCGTCTTGCTCTTGATTTGCATGTTTCGTTCTTCTCTTGTCGATTTTCTCGACGCTGGGGCTAACCAGCACCGACGGTTTCAGCCAGTGTTCCCTAGCATTTCGCCTCTACGCGGCCGTGACTTGACGCAGATTGGGTCCTAGTAGAACGGTCATCGACACCTGGAAGAGCATTCGTGAAGTTGGCAACTTCTGTCCCTGAAGCGAGAGAACCCCTCTTCATTCCGCTCTCCTTTCCATTGCTGGAAGCCCGGTCAATGACTGCTGAGACGACGAGTCGATTGCGTATCGCATCGTACGCTATGGACCAAGTAATGGAGCCGCGAGATGGTAGTGATAGGTACTCAGAGATGTACGAACGACGATTCAGAGATAAAAAGAGTTGCAGAGATATATGCACATGTCCATCGTTAGCAAGAGGAAGTGGAAGTGACGAGTGGATGTATTCGAAGAGAAAAAAGAAGCGAGAATGGAAGAGGAAGGATGACAGGCTCTCCCCGCGCTGTCTCGCTGCATCGTCCGCCGAGATCGGAACTGAGTACAGCGTGGTTTGTGCTGCGAGACCTCCCGCGGCCCGCACCGAGATCGTCTCCGTCACCGACGTCAGGCGCCTGGGCGAAGGAGGCGTTCTTGAAGCTCCGAGGTTGCGCCTCTCCGAATCAATGAAGTCGAAGAACGATGTGGGGACAGGTCGCCGGACTGGATGAGTAGCCCATCCTGGAGGATACCAGGCACGACGTATCATCTGAGCGACCGAGACCGAATACTTGAAAACGAAGAGGCTCGCCGGTGAGGCTGCGCGTCTTGACGTAGTCCGCCGGCGGAAGGTAACGAAGGCCGTGGACTCGCTCATGGCCGGCGGATGATGGAATGGCAGCGTGGTGGAGGACTCGGACTCGGGGAGGCGGTGGTGGACTGGTGGTGGACTGGTGGTCGTCGGTGGTCGTCGGTGGTCGTCGGTACCGAGGCCGATGGAAAATGCGAGAGCGAGGGCGTACGCGGCGGCGGAACGAAGCCTGAGAACGCCCGGGTCGGAACTGGGGAGAGTATCAGCTACGAAGAATGGAATGAAAGAGAGACGACGCACCAGTGATGACCCTAGCTCCGCCGCCAGAGATCTATTATCACCAAACGCGATCTAGAGTGCTCGCTCTGCAGCTGACGGCGTTGAGAAGAAAGACCGCGTATGGCGCGTTACAAGACGACGACGTTGTGGTCTTCGATGTCCTCCCCATCGCAGAGAAAAGTCGGGAGACGTATCCGAGGGGTGATGACAGTCGCTGCCCGTAGAGATCGGCTGTTTCTGTCCCGGTCCGCATTAACCAGCTGAGTCTACGCCAGTCGAGCTCGACATCGCCTCCAAATGTGGACGGATGCTGAGAGTAGACACGGGAGACGTCGAGGATGTCGAACTGGATTCAGAGATGGCCCTCTGCCAAAGGGCTCGGAGCTCGATAGTCGCGGAAGATGACGCCGAGGCAATGCGATTGAGGGAATGGGCGGAGGAAGCGGTGACGGGGAGGAGAGGATGCATTGCGAGCACCTGGACCGAAACCAACGGGGACGACGACGCCTTCTACCCTTGGTCCGCAGGCATTTCATGCGGGAAGGGCGAGAATGGAACCACGTCCAGCGAAGCTCGGCCGGATGGAAGGGCGGTGTTATGTCGAGGAATGGGGACGCTGCGTGCCCTCGAGCACGACAGGTTCGGTGGCATTGCTCGACAGGGTACTGGGAGGGAAGGCAATCGCGATACGGCTGCGCGTCCGAGGAATGGAGGATACGCAGGCGGAGGTGTGGGTGGGTGGTCGATAGTCGGAAGAAACGACCACAAAGTGATGACGGGCCTCGTAGACCAGCCGATACACTTTCTGCTCTTGCGGGACGTAGACGTCGGCATCTGCGAGACCATGGACGGTCGGTCGAGGCGATGACGTGGCGTCTTCTCGCCGTCCTCTGCTGGGTGTGGTAGCCCAACAGGAGGAGATGCGGAGTCTCAGTGGAGTGCGAGGCACATAGGCCGGGTGTATGTGGGTGATGGCGAAGGGGAAGATGATATACGCGGTAGGTGACGCGTAGCTTTCATGACGTCGCAAGTCGACGCAGACGCTGCAGAAGGTGAGAAAACAGTCGAAGAGCGGAACGTGGCAGACGTACCACATGAAGACAGTCTGTGTACCCTCGCAGATCTAGATAGCCACACTCCTGCCCTCGCCCTCCATAGCCACCCGAGAGCTCGCTTTGCCGTCTATGAGCGCGATAACGTCCATAGCGACGAGAAAACGAGGCTGCTGTGGCAAGCGTAGATGCTCAGCGTTCCCGGACTGTCCGAGAAGACGTCGCTGCAAGAATCGAGTCAGCTTTTGACGACATGGCTGCAGGGAAAACACACTTCACGAGAGGCGCGAAGAGCGAGAGCTTGGAGCGAGGACTCGTTTGAGGAGGGCGAGAGACCGAGAAGCTTGCGGAGATCCGTCGAGCAAGGCTGTAGAGCGCGGTGAGGGCAGGGATTCGGTGGAAGAAGGGACACACCTCGGTCGTTCAATAGCGATGGATTGGAAGGGTCAAGGGATGCCCAAGTGTCTACTCCCGGAGACGGGAGCGTCACTAAAGCTCCGGGAGGGTCAGAGCCGAGTCTTTTGAGCCAAAGGGCACGTACCAGCATGTACATCCTCCGTCTAGCCACTCGCGCCATTCATGACCAAATCGCTCTATTGTTTCGCTCGGCGGCAATTGAGATTCGGGAGGGCCGTCGAGGGTTGAGTCGGCCATCGTGGACAACCTAGTCGTCGTTTTCTGGTAGGCAGACGACGTCGTGGTGGTCGAGAGCAAGAGCGATCACGCGTGATGGTCACACCCGTGCCCTTTCCTTTCCGCCATATTTACCACAGACTACGCTCTCGCGGCTGCTGCTCTCGAACGACTATCCCCTCAGCGATCGATACACGTCTCCTCCAAACCACCGCCTCGCGAGCATGCATCCATCTCTGAAACTGTCTTCGCTCGCGCGGCTGCCGGCGACTCTCAAGGTACGTCCGCTCGCTTGACAGAGATGCTAGCTTAAGGCGTCTGAATCAGGCGTCGGCTTTGGCTGCAGCACGCGGCTCACTCCGAGATTTCGACTCGTTCATACGTTTTCTTGCAAGCGACCCGAGATTCGAGAAGAAATACCTCCCTCAGCTCATCTGCGTGCTCTACGTCGCCTTGGATCCCACTCCGATCTCTGCGTTTCTGGCCGATGAAACCCCATCTGCCGTGGACAAAGACGCTTTCGCCGAGGTCGTGGCCCGGGCACTGCGCGCCATAACTTCTCTGAATCTGTGGACCGAACGGCGACTCGAGCTTCCGAGTCATCAGAAGACATCCCCTGCTGTCTTCGGTGATCTCTGGCCCAGAATGTGGGTGTGGATGCAATTTCTCGACACCTTCGACGGGTCGGGTCTCGTCACTTTGCCGAGCTGGTCCACCGTGCACCACTATCAAACGCTCTCCGCCGCTATCGACTTGGCGCGTCAATCCACTTTGCTGACTCGGCAGATACTCGATACTCCACACTTCTTCGACTTCCTTGGAGAGGCATGGGCGCGCCTAGTTCGGTGGCCCAACGAACTCTTGCCCCTCGAACATCGCCTGAGAGGCCTCCGTCATCTATCAGAAATGATTTACATGGACCTCGACTCCCTCGCAAATAGCTACAATCGTTTCGATGAACTCTGCGAATGCGCTGGTGGCCACAGGAGCATTGCTCGATTGTGCGTCAGCACGATAAAGCTCTTCTTCCCAACCACCTCTGCTCAGTACCCCGACGGTGCTTACCGCATGCTTCATGGGCTTATCTCCTTCTTGGCTCTGCCCGCTGCGAGGGACTGGCCGTTGCGGACGGCGCTGTACCAGGAGGATTTCTCCACTCATTTCACCATCGCCGTCCGCGCCCTGCTTGCAAATATGGATGATCCCCGTCCAGGAGAGGCGTCAAAGGCCAAGGGTATCATCGATCTTTGCTTCTCCATGCTCTGCATCGGTCTCGCCCTCCACATAACCTTCCGGGATGATCCCTTCGTTGAGGGTTTGAAGGCAGGGTATCTCTTCGCAACGTACTCTTACTTGCGTCATGTGGCGCCGGACACCGCGGTGGACTTTATCGAAGCTTTGAAAGGTCGGTTGATGTTCTTCTCAACGTCCCGGAATGTCCTCCGGCAGCTACGACGAGACAAGGCGGAACTGACCAACATGGTGGATACGAGTCAGTTCTCGAGCGAGCTGGCTGCTCAGACATGGCATGACGTTCTTACCTTCATTCGCGGACGATTAGAGCGCTTCGAGGAGTACCACGACCTCCTCCTCCATGGATGTGACAACTTCGCGGTGAAAATTTCGAAATCTGGTGCGAGTTGACCGCTCATTCCCTTCATTTAGTGTGGCCGCCTCCATGCAAAGACGAACGTGGCCCGATGTGGTCGCTGTTCACAAGTCCAGTACTGCTCACGGGCTTGCCAGAGAATCGACTGGACACAGCGGCATCGAGCGCACTGTCTGAGGTCTGCGGCAGCGCGGGGCCAGCGCCACATTTACGGTCGCCAGCGTATGTATCGCGTTATAACCTATCCCAACATGACTAACAGGATCAACCGACAGGACATTTGGTGCTCGACGCGTCCTTCATGCGCTGGTTGATGAACAGTGACCATTCGGCACAAGAGGAGACTATCGCGCTGCTATTCCTGCGCTTCTTCGCCCTCCACAGATCCGACGACACTCTCCCATACGTCCTATTCAACTGGATGGAGGGTCCTGAACTTGGTCGCCTCTGCCGCGTAACTGTCGAGCCACTGACTAAAACACCGAAGCTGGAGGAACTCTACGCCGAAGACATTGACCGGGCGCGCAACAGCCGAGGAAGATTTCAACTTCATTTCTTTGTATCGGGAGGCGACTTTGTCCCCTGCCCAATGTACTCGACCAGCTCGCTGTTGTATGAAGGCTTGGAAGCAATCGCCGCTCGGATACCAGCCGACGAGGCGCAGGATATGGACATGGAGCTCTATCGGGACGAGATTCGGGAGTTGATCGGGCTTGAAGCGAGCAGGGGTGGGCTAAAAACACATTAAATCTACGTGTTCCCTATGTTCTTCTCGGATACTAGTACATGATTGAACCTGAGAGAGTTCCAGTTGATCTTAGCTCCGGTTTTTAGTTTGTGTTGTCGTTTGAAACTGGCGTCCACGAGCGGGGGAAAAAACAGTCCGTTCACATTGATTTCAATCTCATGACCTGCGCTTGAGACGATCAAGCGCTTCCGAGTCTACTGCCGTTCCTTCCGACTCGGAAAGCTAGCGCACGGATATGGCAGGGTTCGCTTGTGGATGAAAGGAACGGAAGTAGATAGATAGTAGCGCAGGCTTTTGGTCTGTGTTGTCCTTTGAACACCGGCAACGAACGCACTGCACTGGCATTTGTGTCGACCATTTGAACGATTGTTATTTACGAGTAGGAAGACCCCGCGCGTCCGACCAGTAATATTCAAATCGCTCACCTAGCAGGGAACCTCAATGCGCCGCCAGGGTTAAGTAGGGGTTCTTGACGTTGGAGACCGAGAGGGCTACATCCCGATTCGCTTCGTCAGGCATCGCCCGTTGCTCAGTGATCTGGAGAAGATTGTCTCGGAACAATCAGCCGTCTTCGCCAAATGGGAAGCCCCGGTGATGGTCAAAAAGTACGATAGGTTGCTGGCTCAGAGGGGAGACAATCTCCTGGAGTTTCATTGAGGACACGTCTTGTAAGCGTCCCGTTCTGGTCGTATGTCCTCAAAATGTACACCTTTCTTGCTGGCAGCAAGCCCGGCTCAATCATATCGCGCGAAAGGCAGAGAGCAAAAAAGGACCCTCGAGCTTCACCTGAGAAGAAACCTGACCTCGCGACGAACGAGAAACTCCGTCGCATAGAAGATGCATTTCAGAATCCATTTTACGTCGGCAGAGCGCACCCAGTGCAAACAAGTTAAGGTAGGCATACCGCTGGTTGGGTAGGAAGCAGACTGAGGCTCAATTGATACGGCGCGAACGGCGGAGATGCCAATATTCTGACAGAAACCTGACCTCGCAATGAACGAGGATCTACCGCCACATGAGAAACGTCCGGAGAATCTTATATCTGTGGTGTGCACCAGATGCAACAGGCTTGACGGACAAGCTACGGCGGTGGAGGACGTAGCGGTAGCGAAATCGGCGCTAGGCATGCTCAGCGGGGCTCAATCGATAATTCGTCTGCTCAGCAACTCGTAAACGACTCGTGAAAGAGAAAAAGGACTCAGTGACGAAGAATGACTCTGACCTCGCGATGAACGAGGGACTACCTGCATGATTACCAGGCTGAAGAATAACATGGCAGCGGAGTGCACCAAGGTGCGAACGGGCTTGAGGTACACGCAGCGGCGGTCAGCTAAAGTAAAGGAACGCAGAGCAGGATTCACGAGGCGGACTGGGAGGAATTTACGATGGATATTCACTAGTGCGTCCAAGAAGTTTTCAATAAGAAATTGAGCAGCGAGTCGGGCGTAATCCTTCGATGTTCGTGCACTGGGAAATAATGGAAGCACATGGCGCGTTGTCGTTTCGTTTGAACTGAGAGAGCGCCTGTGCGGCACTTGTAGTTCTACGTTGTTGTTGCCGAATGCCTACGGAAAGATGCATCTGAATCTCGGACTTCAATCTCGATAACTGTCGTAGCAGGAGCCTCAGCGTCTTGAAGATGCGCACCAGCACTATTTCACAGCGGTTGAACGAAGGTTTATTAGCGGTAACTTCCTTTTCGAACCAGGATGAGGTCGTGACGACTGCCGCATCTATCATCCTTTTCAACAATTTTATTTCACGGGACTGTGGAAGTAAATCTCCTGCTCTGCTCGGCCAGCTCGAGTAAAGGTTGCACTCAGCTACGATAAGAAATTGTTTTAATTCGTTATGTAGGGAATAGTAACTGTTGCTTTTTTTATTTATCTTGGGCAGAGAAACGACATATCTATGGCTCCGATTGGCTCCGGCGGACTTCCGAACGCGCGGAAGAAAAGAGTCTGCAACTTTTTTGACGTGTGTTGGCTTGTTTACCTCCCGCGTGATCGCGTGACCCCACTTCCACATCGATTGTCGACCCGCGAGCTTTTCTCGCACCCCCGTTCAAGTCGCCATACAGAGGTCGAATCTAGCAAGATAGGCGACTGGGATGGAGTTGGCGTATGGCAGCCGAAGAGGGATGCACAGAATGGGGAGCTGTGCTGCGCCATGAAGGTACTTACCTTGCTCCTGCTCCCGTGGACTTCGCTGACCAGGAACACGCCAGCCGGAGCTAGTCGATGTAATATCCAGGGAAGAGATGGAGTAGAAGTACGGAGAAAACAGGAACTGGGAGCGCTGTTCTCTTATCCTCTGAGGTGAGGAAGGATCTTCCGAGTCGCTAATACCGCATCGTGGCGTAGGCTTTTCAGCCCGCCGGCTTGCTAGACAACCGTCGAAGTATCGCCGCTTCAAAGTCGACGGTCCCGAACGTCCAGCTGTGCCAGTTGTCGGACATCGCTCGCGTCGGGCAGGGACTCAAGACAGAGGATTCGAAGGGCAAGAGAGCTCTGACGTCCCTCGAGCCAGTGGGAGAGGCGTGCGACGAGTGGGAAAGGAACAGGCAAGGGCTCAGAATCCATGGTGCGTGCAGAGAGTATGCTTCGAGCAAGCTAACGGGTATGTGTAGCAGCCTCGGACGACGACGACGACGACGACGACGACCGAAGTCGACGGGACCTTCAAGAACACCTCTACTCCCTCTTGCCTCTTCGCCGTTCTATGGAGAGACGTCGGGGAACAGGCAATGGCCCAGAATCCACGGTACGTGTCGAGTATGGCATTGGCTTCGAGAAGGCTAACTGGATTTGTAGCAGCCTAGGAGGATGAGTCGACCGAAGGCGACATGTCCTTCAAGAACATCCTACACACACTCTCTCTCCAGCCGCTTCTCTTTCCTTGGAGAGACGTCGCCCGCCTCATACCAGCCGCTCTGCCTACCCTTCCTCACCCCGTTCAACACACTGCGTTCCCACCGACGTCAGGCGTTTTCGGGAATGTCAACCCGTAGCGAGCCCCCTCTCCCGAGTGCTCGACTGGACTCGACTCGGCGAGGATGGCGGACATACGACGGATGGTGGCATGCCGCATGCCGCTCGCGCAGGACCAGCATTCTCATATCCAATACGGTCGCCGCTTCGACAGCACTTGGCCCTTCGTCACCAACTGTAGCTTTCTCCCGGCTGGCGTCCGTGTTGCTGCAGCAAGTACGGCCTTTGACGTGGATGGAGGTGTACATGTGTATGGCGGTTTCCGACGGTATGCGTCGTCGCGCTCTCCAATATCGACTGGAAGCTGATCATCGTCCTTGCATAGACGACCTCCTGCCCTTCCTTGGCCTCCTCGTCTCTCGCCACACTCGACACAGGCATCGTCCGGGCCGCAGAAGTAGACGCCCAAATAAGCGCCCGTGCACGGACCATGCCAGCGGCACGAGACGCCCGCCCGTCGGAGGAGGAGGACCACCGAGCGCAATCTCAAGCATAGCTCATGTCGTGGATAGTGGCGACGACGGTCGTTGATGGCCGGGAAGGAATCTGGAGGGAGAAAAGGCAGGTGAGCGTCTCGAGCGATCGTCCTGCGAATACACGCACTGACTGCGTCGGTTGAGATTCGGCCCTGGTGTCTCAAAAACTCGGGTGCTTGACGCGAAAGAGACGGAGAGGACGTTGGTCGAACCGGAAAGAGAAACGATGGTGCGTTTGCCAATACAGCGATTGAATACCCTGACTGAATCTCCCTCAGTCTTCTGCTGGCGATTCGCCTCTACGGAGATGTGGGCTCCTCGGCGCGGGAGGGGAATATGACGGTCGACGATGCTGGGAAGGGCATTCGACATGTCTGAGGCAGGAAGACGCTCGCTCATGAGTTGGAGCCATTGGCTTTCTCAAGACGCGTACTCACCGTATACCGGTCGTGCCGCGGACGTTCTTCGTGGTGCTATGGTCGCCCTTTCGCTCTGGTACACCGCTCGGGCGGAGGAGGAGACGCAGAGAGCCCTATTGCTGCGCAGGCTGCGAATCGACGACTTTGGGTCAAGGGAGTAACCTTGCCCGTTTTGGAGGACGACCGTGACCGTCTGGGGACCTCCCGTCGCCACTGGCGGGAACGCAGTCGCTTGTGTGGAGTGGCATCGACGTGAGTGGATGCCAGTGCTTGTATATCGACGGCTGACGCGAGAGACAGCTGCTCCTCGATGGGTACCCCGGCGAGGGCGAGGATACCGTCAGCGGAACGGGGGCTGCGGTGGCCCGCCTACGAGACGAGAGGATGCGAGTCGTCAAGGCCGACATTGGCACATCTGCATCGAAGCAAGAGCACATCCACATGCGTCTGGCGTGTCGGCTGATATTCGGCGGCCGTCGTACTCTCTCCCCGCAAAATGCATCTCGCCAGCACGACGTTACAATTGAGGATACACAAGCACCGTCTACGAGTCGCTACATAGCACCGGAAACCCGACGACACGCAAACAATACAGAAAAGCATACGGGAGGATACTAGTCACCAGATGGTCAGTATGTGCTGCTTCGTCGTGGATGTCATTGCTCACCAATGAGACAGGGAATGTCGGGGGTCGTTAGCAAAGGATTTTGGAGAGCGGGCAGGCCTGTCGACGAGGGGCGAGTGCTGGCTGGGCGACGCGGGGGAGGATCTTTATTGGCGAGCTCGCGGGACGACGGCGCGGAGCAGTCAATGCCTTGAAACGGGCTGCGTCGGCGATGGCTTCTAGTCGGGTCCGGGGTGTCTGCTCTTTCGCCTTGGCCGTCGATTTGCGCTGGTAGCGCTTCGTCTTCCCCGTGCGTAACTGCACCATCGCCACCGCCTCCTTCCGGCCGCTAGTCCCAGTCTACGAAACCATCAGCCACTGCGTCCTTCCCTCCATATCCTCGACTCACCGGATCGTACCCCAATGCAAGCATCTGGACGCCGGCACACTTCCCCCGATGCTTCAGCCACAAGCTCGGGTACACCGAGAAGCGACCGTCCAGCGCAATGTCCTTGCGGCACCCGCGACAGTAGACTGCCGTTTCGCGGACATCGGTGCAGAATTCGTCGGCCTCGAGGTGTGCGAGGCGTTGTCGGACGTTGTACGCGGTTTTGCATTTCTGGTCGGGAATGTAGCCGGGAGGAGGCGGGAGGTTTGCCCAGGGACCGGTGGTGGGTACGGAGGCGGACGTGGGAATGGAGGAGCGAGATGACTCGGAGGAGCTTGAGGATGTGGATGTCGTCGTGGAGTCGAGGGAGACGAAGGAGATGGCCGGGCTGGGGGTAGCGCTGGTGCTGGGCGTTGACCATGTGGAGCGGGTGGGCCATGTGAAGAGATCGAGGTCCATCGCGACTAAACGCGTATCGGGTCGCATCAGGGTGCTGCCCGTCCAGTCGACGTCCGAGCCCACACTCATCGTGTCTTCCTCAACGACTCCAATCGATTCGTCGTCATCCTCTTCCTGGGAGGGATCGCTATGTATCGTCGTCAGCCAATGACTCGAGCTCGCGGGAGATGGACCTACGTAGACACCGTGAAGCTCTGCGTCCTCGACATTCTCGACGAAGAGGCGCTGACGAAGCTGTGGCACAGTCTGGGCTGCTGTCTGTGAGTGTGCGTCGTCAGCCAGCCCCCTTGTCTCTTGTCGCGAGTCTCTACTCACCGAGCTCGAGTGCCCGCTGGGATCGCTGTGCATGCGGAGGAGTGGGAGATGGTCATCGGCATTCGGTATGGGAGGATGAGCAGATGGTGGGCGAAGGCAAGACAGAAAGCAGTTTGCTGTATGGCCTTAACAGGCGCCAGGCCGCGTAGTTGTGGGCGTCCAACTGATTTGGCAAGGCTGTATCCTTCTGTCATTCAGGGGAGAACAATAACATCCATGGTGATGGCTCTCATCGCGTCGTCCTTCTCCCTATTGCTTTGTTGTTGTTCTCGCTGTGGCCCTTGTCTCCCGTTGGGACGCGCGTTTGACGGTTGCAATCGAGCGGATTTCGAAGAGGCAAGCCTTGTCCCCGTTTTGGCTGAGGAGATGTACGTTGTTCTCGTAGCCACCTCAGACTCGTTAACTCCTCCAGGACGAGAGACGTACGCCACTGAACGAACAGCTAGAGCTGCAGGCTGCTTTCTTCGCGCCCACACCAAGATAATTGTATCTATGACCCACCCGTTCTCGATCTATTCCCTTCCCAGAGTCGCGGGCGACACACTTACGCCTACTGGTGCGGTTGCGGAGTTGGAATCTATCATAGACGCCGCCAAGCGGCCATGTTCCTCACTTGCATTAATATATATTGACTACACGCTCAGACATATCCATCGATATCTTTCTTCCTCGTTGGTCTTCCTTCAACGTTTCTCGTCGTCGTCAAATGGTGGCTGAATTCAAACTACACAAAGGGTCAACGATTCATTATTACAAACACTGCTTCATTGCCGCGTCTGCAAGATTCCCCATGTCTGCTCATAAGAATAAGTACATCCCTCGGCAAATTAAAAATGCTTCGTCTGTCATTGGCATCCTTGGTCTCAATTACTCCATAATGCTGCCGTCTAACCCTGTTAATGAGTCCAGAGTCCCGCCAAGGGAAGCAACTCCTCTATCCGTCGACGCTCGATGATAATTTGGGACTGCTCATCTCGCCTTTCGAACCTCGCAGCGTAAGCCCGCAGGCCGACGTACAGGTCCGGTTCAGCGAATCGAAGGAGCAGGCCGTGCACACGGACTGTAGACCCTTGCGCGTAGGTCATCAGAGTCAGCTGTGCTCGGTCTCCCGCCCTCTGCGCTCGCTCCACGAGCACCCCCAACGAACCGTCAAATTCATAACGAGCCACTGGCGAAATCTTGAATTTCATTCGGCCCACGCGATAGTCGATCTCAGTCATGAGTGGAGTCCCGTTCGAGTTTACGATATACGGGATGGATTGCACGGTGATTGCTTCTCCATGGGCTGCATAGTGAGAGTTAAGCAGTGCACGGTGGAAAGCACGATCTGTGGGCTTTAGGTTTGAGCTGTATGCTGGAACGGCGTCAATAATTGCACTCCCTGGCCAAGAAGAATTGTCGCTTACCGATGAATGCGTCCCTCATGGTCTTGCAGTTCTTGCGGTGCCCATGGCGCCAATCCGCCTTTTGACATTCGCGAGAGCAGAACCAGGCGTCACGACATCCAGCGCAGCGCTTTAACTGACGTTTGTCGCCCACAACTCCGCACTACAAGCCAGTCAGCATTAATACACAAAAGCGCTCGTCGGACTGGGCTGACCTCCGCATTATCGCAAGCTCTCATCGAGCTCAAGGTTCCCGTATCGTAGACGTCGACGACTGTGAGACTTTCGCGAACCAACCGCTCACATTCCGTCCACTCCTGCCCCAATCCCACTCGGACAAAGTGCTGCGCCGGATTGAGCTCTGGATCTTCGATCTCCGCAAACGCGACGCGCAGTGCCCGCAAGACGGAGAGATATACACAATGCCGCGGAATTCCAGTCGCGAGGAGAAATCGTGCGGCGTCCAGCATGGTACCCCGCATGTACTGCCTAGCACGAGCATATTCCACCAGAGAACGAAGCAATCCTGCGCGCAGCGCCTCTACAAGGCGCAGTTCCGAGCGTGCATCCGAAAGGACGAGGGTTATTAGTGTGTGGAAGTTTGTGCCAGGAGTTTTTATGTTTTCGGGATGGTCTGTATACGGCGTGTTGACTAGACGCATGCTTAGCCCGGTGAGAGTAGCCACGACCCCTTCGTTTACGAGTGCTGCGCGAAGTTCAAGGCGAGGGTCGCCGTCTTTTTGAGCGTCACGGAGGAACTCCAAAGCTTTATACACCCGTTCGACATCGTTAGATTGAGGAGTGCCGAGGGGGTCTGGAATACTTTGTTGGAGATGACGAGTAAGAAGGGAAGCCAGATGCCCCCATGTCCCTCCCACCCCATCAAGAAGCTGCTCCATGTGTGGGCCGTCACGACGGAGGAGTTCGCGTCCATGGTAAAGCAGCGAGAAAGAAGCAGCGTAGATGCCCTGCCACGCGTCCGATTCGAAGTCCTGCCGCCTCTGGTCGGTCGCCTCTTGGGAGAGCATCGCGGTCCAGGCGCGTCCCACGATTGCGAATATCCGTGGATTGGACTGAAGGAAGTTGGACGCCGCCGGTTTGTGCTCGATCAGATAAGAATGCAAGATCTGGGAGAACAGGTGTTGGTGGGGACTGATATCGGATGGTTCGGAGGTAAAAGCGGCGGTGGATGGGAGTCGCAGGAGGGTCAATGACAACTGCTCTCGGAAGTCATCTACGAACTGCATCCACGCCCATATTCGGACCCATATTTCCTCCATTGCATGGTCAGGAATGCGAAATTTGATGAGGGTTATCATCGAATCCATCGCAGACAAAACGGCCGAGAGGCGTCGATGCACTGCGTCGGCGTCGGAGTCCCAGTCAAGGGTCGATATCGACTCCAGATGGCGCAGATCGAGAATGCTGTAGTACATGGGAGCAAGCAGGAGATGTTGCTGCACGGATAACGACATCCCCAAATCGTGCACCACCATGAGGGCAGAGAGAGAGCCACGAACGACAGCGCGCGCTTGTTCCTGGCACAGATTAGTTCGTTGCCCGATTCATAGCAAGGTAAAGTAACTCGAATTTGATACGGAAGCTGGGCAAGCTTGGATGGGCGAAAGAGCTCGTCCATGGTAGTGAGGGTAGAAAAGTGGCAGCGACCGTTGATCTGATCGATGGCGCGATTAGTGAAGTTTGATCCCACCTGAGCCGCTGACTAACGGTTCAATATCCCTCATAAACGGATTATCGGGAGGAGGAATCGGCATTATTCCTGGGCCCGAGCTCTGTTATAAAGTGAAAAAATCTCCTGATGCACTTTTTTTTACACGGCCGCTCACCAGAAATATTTACTACTCGCCGGCGCGGAACGCCGCTTAAGGCCGAAATCGCCGTGATCGCACTGCCTCGAGGCTTTTTGACCGGAGCCACCAGCATGTCGCTCACTCCGAACGACCGAGTCCCACCAGAGCTCTGGATAGAGACTTTCAAGGACCCAGATCTATCCTGTGACGACCTGCAAGCCCTCTGTCTCACCAACCGCTCCTTCGCGCATCTCGCTCGCCCATTCCTCTTCTCCGACTTTCGCTTTCGCGCCTACGTGGCCGAGTCTCATGCCGGGGAACTGGTACTGCTACTGCCGAATGCGAAGGTCGTGCGGAGGAATCTACAGCGTCTCGAGTTTTGGCTCTCCGACACCATTGCGCCACTCGTGCGGACATGCGAAATCGAGACGTGGAATCGCAGAGGGAGGATTCCGGAGGATGGACCCTTCATCACGGTGACCTCGGACAATCGGGATGGGATGCTGGGCCCTCTCATCGCGCGGCTTGAGCGTTTCTCCGGCGTGCAGCGTCTCTCGTTCTGGGGCTTGGAAATCGGTGGAGACCTGCTGCTCAAAGTGTCTCAGATGCTCAGTCTTCACGAGCTGAAGGTCGAGGCCTGTACCATGAAGGATGTTGTACCTTCAAGTTCCCCTCGTATCACTGACGGTCCACACATATCGCGCGTCGTCTTCGGCGGCCCGCGGAATGGAGTGCAGGGAATGGATATGCAGCCCTGGACACGGGCACCATTCCTCGACCCGCGGTACCTGCGCACATTGAACACCGGATGTGGCTTTCGCTCCTGGTTCGACAACCCGCAGGCCGTCCCAGTATTTCCCCTGGTCACTGAGCTCTCCATACCCATCGCGCCTTCAGAGCAGCCCCAGAACTTTAGGGAAATTCTGCCCAAATTCCCTGCCGTCGAGGTTCTCGAAATCACCGGCAGAAGTGACCGAGCCGGGTCGAGTCTGTTGCAGGATATATCTGCTGGCTCCCAGGGATTGGTTGCGCTGAAGGAACTAGTGCTCTTCGCATCCATCGATATTTTGCCGATCTTCCTCTCCCCAGTGGCTACGACCTCCCTCACGCATCTCACACTCGACGACCGATCTACCAGCGCTGCACGGTTACTAGAAAAACTCCCACAGACTCCGTTGTCCGGAGTGTTCAGCTTGGCCTTCACGTTGTCCGAAAACGGCCCTCCCGCGGTCCGTCCCATCCTCACACGGTTTCCTAACGTTCGCGAGCTACGCGTTGATCTACACCGGCGCTTGTACGGAACTGAGCTGGCGAGACACTCCGAAAATCCATTCGTGCGTGCACCTGTTTATACGGGCTAGGTTCAGCTGACCATACCTACCCGCAGGCGCTAACGCTATTCAACGATATAGCGAGGAGCGGGGTTCTGTCCTCGGATATCGTCTCAATAGCGCTGAGACACTCCTTCTCCACCGGGTTCGAGTTCCGGACGGAGAGCCCTCCCCAGCGCCAAGTTGGGCTCGACGAGCTGGCACTCCTCCGCGATGCATTCATCAGCAGGTACTCCAAGCTCACATCGTTGATTCTCCACGGAGGTGCGTTCTGCGTTAAGTGGAGCCGCGACACTGGGGGGTACGTGGCTGAATACATGACGAACGATGTCGGTATGGTGCCTCAATTCTTCGCGAGTAAAGTGTGAGGCTGATTTCGATCTGCTAGACGAAGCGGGGATCATTTGGGATAGAGAATACGAATGGGGATTCCGCAATGGTTCTACGAGTGCCGAAATGTAATCGAATAGGACGCATGAAATGTTCATGGGTTTGAATATGTTCATGGGTTTGACTATGAAAGAGTGTGGTCAACCTGAAGCATCGTTGCCGCCGGAGTATGCCAGTCACCAGAAAGGTGCAAAGGAATGGGTTCGAAAGACAACAATCGTAGCAGCCGAAGTGTGCTATTCTTCGCTCCGCACCAGATAGTATGTCGCTCCAACGATCTCGAGGCCGTACGTCTCCGCAAATTTAACTGGGTCCCAGTGACGTCGACCAACAACGGTGGTCTCTCGTTCGGGGGCGTCGGCGGGGATGGAAAAGTTGCCAGAGGTTGGTTCGCGGAAGAGGATAAACGCTTCATGGTGAAAGCAGAGTGAGAGGAAGAAGTCGAGGGATGGGCGGAACTCACAGTATCGATGCAATCCGCTCTGTGGTGACCGGAGTGGTGGATTTTTAACCTAGAATTCAACCAGTAGTAGGGTAAATACCAGCAGCTTTTAGGTTGAGAATCCACTGGTCGCAACCTAAGATAGGTAGAAACATCTACCTACTGTCTTAGGTAAAGAATCTACCTATTTTGTTCAATGTTAACCTAACGTCTGCCCGGGCTTTTCGAGTGGATTATTAACCAGAGGCAGGTTAAGAACACAGTGAATTTTCAACCTATAGACGGCGCAGTATCAACCAGTCGATAGCATGAAATCTGGTAATATTGTGATACACTACTGTACATGGGATCCAGTCCTGTGGTTTGCTCGCCGACGTCCGCCCAGCGCCAAGATGTGACGCTTACACCAGTCCCATCCATCCCCGCTTCAGTCAGATGCCGGAAGAACTAGAGAAGGTATGTCAGCGGGGAACGCTCAAAGATGAGAACGCGTACGTATGCATACGCCCAGCTCTAGGTGAGAGGACTGACGATGGGTAAGAATGCTGCAAATGAGTTAGCAGTGCTTGTGAAGAAGGATATCGATGACGGCGGACGAACGAGCATGTCGATGACGTGTCTATCATTGTTGCGCTCGCGGCGGGCAATGGGCTATAGTATATTCAACTCTTGCTGAATCGAAGAGGACGGTGGCTTACCGAAGACGTACAATGCCAATGGAGTTAGTCTGCCATGGAGTTAGTAATGCTCGCGGCAATGAATGGCGACGTACGCGTGCGAGCCCCAATCATGATAGTGACGCCTATTGCCGAGTCAAATTCAGCGGACAGGGAATATGTAGGGTGATAACGCACCGAGAACTCTGGCAGTGGGAGAGCAGCGCTGGAGCGAGAGAGCCCACATCGCATCCAGAGATGAGGATGAGCCGGTGGCGTCGACTACGCTGGCGCCGAACGTGCTGTAGTGTTATGGTGGAGTGTCTGAATGAATGGAGAGAGGGCTGTGGCGGGTGCCCTAGAGCGAAGAAGGTCGGTGTTGGTACGGATGAGGCTTCTGGGGTCGGGGAGTAAGAGCAAGGTGGAAGATGCAAGTACGCATACGCACCCAAATGAGCGCGTTCACCCCAGTTTCTGGGCTTGGACTTGGAGAGCAGGGACACTGGCATGCTGGAGCGTTGCAGCGATGCCGAAGAGACACGATGAATGGAGCGCCATCGAGGAGCTGGGATTGCCGCAATGAGCATCTTCCATTCGACAGCAGAAGCGACGTACACGGGGACCGCCATAGTCTCGATAGGAATCGGGGCGTGCAGGCGTGGCTGCGCTTGTCGTTGAGGACGGTTGAGGACGGGGCAGAAGAGGGCGAGATGGTGGGGAAAGACAAGAGGCGACGAATCATCAACCACCTGTCATCACACGTGTTCCCGTGTCACGTCAACAAACCTCGACGAACCCTCGACAGACCTCTCGATACACCGGAATTCATGAAGATAGTGAATAAAAGAAGCATATTTCTGAAACCTTGAGGCCTGGCCTGTCACTAAGCGTCACTATCCGAGCTTTCGTCCTCCGCACCACTACTCTTCGCGGACTCTTCATCGCTGTCGACCACCTGCGACTTCTTCTTCCTCATGGCCTTCCCCTTCCCCTTCGCCGTCGCCTTCTTCGGCTTTACAACCATCCCAGCCCGTCCGCGCGGCTTGGTCTTGTCGCGTTTCGCGGAATTGGCCTTGAGATGGCCGTATTTCGGGTCGGCCGCCAGAATACCCTGCTTTCTGGCCTGGGTGCGGAGGCTCTTGATGTACTGGCGGATCAGCTGCTCCGTGGGCCAGTCATTCTCGAAGCGCTCGAGGTAGGGATGACGAGAACGGGCCTAGATTAATCGGGAAAAGTGAGTATCTCGTTTACATAACCAGCGTCGCACTCACGATGATAAAAGCGTCGGTCTTGAAGGATGAGGGGATGTTAGCCCAGGTCTTGTGCCAGGGCATCTGCTTCTGGTGGACGATTTCGTGGATCGTGCGCTGCATCGGTGAGTCCGTCGTCAAAAAAAAGAAGTACCACTGACCTGAATGGCCAGATATTTCGCCCAGTCCACAGCATTGTTCGCTTGAAAGCGCATGCGCACGTAAAGGCTGGTGCCGTCCTTGGGGTCCTCGATGAGCGTCTTCGCGCTGTCATCACTGTCGGCGCCTTGGGCCTGTTTGAGACGAGTGTTTTCATCTCGGAGACGTACTATGGGAAAGGTGAGCAGTCTGTAACATGAGCGAGAGGGTTGTATTCACCAAGCTCATCTTTTTCCTCAGCAGACATACCTGTATTCTCGTTCTCGTTCCCTTCATCATCGGACACGGACACGCCGTCATCTACGCCCGAGCTGGTCCTCCCGCGACCTCCCTTCGAACCGTTCGACGTGCTCTCCGCCTTCAGACGCTCGATTTCCGCTTTCGCCTCCGCCAGTTCCTCTGCAACGCGTCCTCGTCAGCGGAGAAGTCAGAAATACACCAAGACTCACTGTTCTGCGCGTCAATCTCACGCTGCGCGTTCACTATCGCCAACGTGTTGCCCTCCTCGATCTCGTAATGCGCGAGAAGGCGCTCGCGGAAGCGCTCGAAGTTGTTCTCGATTTCGGGGTCAATGGGACGTGTCTTGGTCGTGGTCTGGTCCAGCGCGCGCTCCTTCGCGCTCCTCTTGGCTGGTTTCGGAGCGGGAGCGTCCTGGAGCTCCTTCTTGACCTTCCGATTCTCCTTCTGGAGCTTGCGCGCGTCTTTCGCGTTTTCGAGCGGATCACCATTGACTGCTTTCCGCGCCGCGGCGGCTTTGGGATCTTTGGGCATGGTGGTGGGCTTTGGAAGCGTTGGGTGGTAGGAGTTGAGACGGAGTGATACTGTCTCAGATGATAAGGCGATGACGAGGCACATGACCCCCGCCCCTTTCCTCACCTGCGACCAAAATGCCCACCAGCGACAAAGTCTGGTGTGAGCACTGTCAAGCTCGAGTCTCCCGCCGCAAGGAGCGCGAACATCGAGCCCTCCTCATCACACCTCAAGCTGCTCCGCTCGAGTACGATGCACCTCCGCAGTTCCGTGTCGATGGCCCCAGCTCTGAGCCCGACTACGATACATCTGTTGGCGAGTTGGCGGGGGACGTGGATGCCGATGTCGAGATGGGAGAGCCAGGCTTTGTCCAGGAGGATCCCGGTGAGGGTACTGTATTCAATGCATGGCTTCGTTAGCGACTAACGACCAACTAGATATCGTTGACGCTGATGACGGCGGAGACCTCGACGATCTTGCACCCGAGATGCTTGAACACTGGCGGCTATTTGGGAAACGAGTCGAGGACAAGGGCGAGCCCCGTTCGGACGAGGATGGGGATGGGGATGAAGATGAAGATGACGATGTTCTTGGGGATGGACTCGACGAGGAGCCCGTTCGCGCAGAGGATAGCGACGATGCCGACTCGGATGCAGAAGATGAAGAGCCCGACATCTTTGACTGGGATTCATTTAATCCTGGAGACCTCTCAGCCGAGGATAGGGCTAAGGAAGGAATAGAACGGGAACTAGCCGAGATTGGTGAGCGTTATAACTTGCGATATCTTCAGAACCATCTTATCTATTTTTTTTTTCAGCCCACAAACTCAGCGCGTACGATAAAGCGATTTGCCGTGCCTTCGCCTTCAAATACGAGACACACGCAACTGACACAGCATTCAAGAAGGCACAACTGGCGTTTCCTCAGACCCCTCCTCTCCTGAACCTCCATGCCATTCGCAAACGGGTCGAGCTATTATCAGGTTTCCAGCCGCAGATCTACGACTGCTGTGTGAACTCGTGTGTATGCTACGTCGGCCCGCACAAAGACCTGGATCAATGTCCCTATTGTTCAGAGCGTCGGTGGCGGGCAAACGGGAAGCCTCGCAAGAAGTTCACATACATTCCCATTATCCCGCGGCTGGTCGCTCTCGCCAAAAACCCCGAAATGGTGGAGAAGCTGCAATATCGAGCCAACCACGAGCACACGCCGGGGAAAATGGACGATGTCTTCGATGGAAAGCACTACCGGAATCTGCGCAAGCGGCAGGTACACATCCACGGCAAACCACTCGAGCACAAGTACTTCAGCGACCATCGCGATATTGCCCTTGGCGCGTCCATGGATGGATTTGCGCCGTTCAAACGGAGGAAGAAGACAGCGTGGCCCATCATTCTCTTCAACTACAACCTCCCGCCCGAGCTTCGGTTCCTCCTGCCATTCATCCTGGCCCTCGGCGTCATCCCTGGCCCATTTAAGCCGAAAGATTCCGACTCTTTCCAGTGGCCGATGGTGGAGGAGCTTCTCCGCCTCGCCGCTGGTGTTTCCGCCTTTGACGTTGCGTCCGGGCAGATGTTCATGCTTCACGCCTTCCTCATCCTCGTGTTCGGCGACATCCCAGCTGTCGCGATGTTCATGCGAATGAAGGGACACAACGGCTTCTCGCCCTGCCGTATGTGCGAGATCACTGGCTTGCGTGTGCCCAACTCGAAAGCGACGACTCACTATGTTCCACTGGATCGTTCGCAACATCCCCAGGTCAAAGCCGATCCCAATGCCATCAAAGTCTACGATGCAGCGAATCTTCCTCTCCGCACCCACGACGATATCATCCGGCAGGGCCGCGAAGTCGAAAATGCGCCAACGAACGCCGCGGCAGAGCGTTTGGCCAAACGCTACGGCGTCAAGGGCGTTCCACTGCTGTCCTTCCTCGATTCCCTCCGCTTTCCACGATGCTTCCCATACGACTTTATGCATCTCATCTGGGAGAACTTAATCAAGAATCTCGTTCTCTTGTGGACTGGTGAATTCAAAGGCCTCGACGAGGGCACCGGCCAGTATCAGTTTGCGAAAGCTGTCTGGGAGGCCATCGCATCCCTCGGCGCATCAGCGGGAGATACCATCCCCTCCGCATATGGCAGTCGTGTCCCGAACCTCTCGAAGGATCGCCCCAACGTTTCCGCCGAGATGTGGGGCTTCTGGACACAATACCTCGGTCCCGCCCTTCTCCACCGTCGATTCCGCAATAAGAAATACTTCGAGCACTTCGTGGAGCTGGTTCGGCTTCTCAACATCTGTCTCCAGTTTGAGATCGACAACGACGAGATCAAGGAGGTCCGTGCCGGCTTCATTGACTGGGTGAAGACCTACGAGAAGTCTGTGTTCTTCATACACAATGTTTTTGACCGTTAACCCATCTGCAGGTTATATTATCAGTACCAGCCGAGTCGTCTTCCAATCTGCCCATTGACAATCCACGCTCTCCTCCATATCGCCGACTCGATCAAATTCTGCGGGCCTGTGTGGGCATACTGGGCGTTTCCGATGGAGCGCTTCTGCGGTACGCTTACCGTTGGGATACGAAGCCGTCGGCATCCGTGGGCTTCGCTGGATCGTCATGTCGTCGAGGGCGCTCGCTTGACTCAAATCAAAATGCTCTACAATGCAGTGGAAGACCTGTCGCTCGAGGAACCTCGGAATCCAAATGTCCGCGGCTCGTTCTCGCATCCCGACTGTATGTCCTGTTTCCTCCCCGCATATTACTGCTGATTCAAATCATTCAGACCCAACCTGCATTCTGCTCCCTCCGAAGGCTCATTCTCGGCCGCCAGTCGATCCGATTGTAACAGCGCTTGCAACCCGACTCGATTGCATGGTAGGGGATGCCCGCCGAGCGCTGGCGTCTGCCGTAGTGGAGGAGTATGGGAAGGTCAAACGCATCGACACTGAGGCGGGCGACACCATGGTTTCGTGCAGCCTCGGGACCACAGCCGAGGACGCTCGAGATGCGTCGTATGTCCGCGTAAGTTGTTTAGTCCGACTTTGATTATGAATGTGGTTCTCACAAGACGTCCAGTACGAAGCCCTGGTGGATCAGAACGCGAGACACCGCAACGCCGCAATCGACTTTGCCAAGAAGACGTTCTACGGTCAGCTCACGCACATCTACCACGTTTCCTTTCCTACCGGCTTCCCCGATCTCAATCTCCAACCACAAACGACGTTCATCCTCGCCGCAATTCGTACTTGTACGCTGGATGCGATACGTAAACAACCGGTGGCCCATCTCAATGTTCACTTTTACAAGAGCCATGGCACGTTAGAGGTCGTAGATATCACCACGGTCCAAGGGCTGGTTGGGCGTGTGCCGTTGAAGGATCAGCGATGGGCAATCGCTGACCGTAACGGCCCTTTGACGCTCGCGGAATGGGAGGAGGAGAATAAGTAGTACTGTTTTCATCGTCTGTAATTCGTACAACATCCAATTTGACGGCTTGTTTAAAATCAACCTATGCTAGGTTATTCTCGTAGGTTAGCGGATGGCCAAATATCAGTTGCGGACTTTTAACCTGGGATAGGTTAGTTCCTTCAGGTTGAACTTTAACCTGAGCACAATAGGTTGAAACACCATTAACCTATTCCCAACCTACGCTAGGATAAAGGTGTACTCTCTACCTACCCTAGGTAACAAATCCACCTAACCTGTCTCCATAGTGCCGCTTCCCGTCGGTGGAGCTGGGGGATGATAAGGGCAGATCGTGGTCGCGGTGGATTGAAGAGCTGGAAGCAAAGGATCCTCCGAGGCCGTCAACCCAGTGATCTAGCAATAAGATAAAGCTAGACTTGACGGGGAGCTTCATAACTGAGACACACCAGCCAATGTCTCCAGTGCTTATTCACCGGCTGCGCTGCACTCGGTGCATCGGGATCGACCATCGCAAGCGTATACCGCGTTGGGCTTTCGATTGACGGCTTGACCAATCCATCCTCCCCGATATCCACTTCGTTAGGTACGGCGACGATACCAATCTGCGGTTCCTCCACCGTCTGTGCAATGGGAACCCCTGCACCGAGATCGACTGCCGCGCCGGTGGAAGGGAGGGTGACTTGGAGGAATGCGCTGGGTGTGAACGAGTAAGAGAGGATATCGGGAATGAGGTTGGCTTTGCGGAGGGCGCTGGTCAGGGCGCTGAAGGGTTCGACGAGAGGCATGGTGAGAGTTTGGGAAGAGTGGGGTCACATGAAATCCCCGCTCGCTACCGCTCCACCGCTCCGCAGCGGTAGTGAAGCGGTAATGAAGCGTTAGTTGTGATGGGAAGAACGTAAAAGACGTCACACGTCCATCGGCGATGTCGGGCATTCGCCTTGATGTTCGAAGCACGTTGGAGCTACATACTAATAAAAAAATATTTAAATCTCCTCCTCTGCTCAACGGAAAGCCACGAAACTTCGTATGGACCTCGTATTGTCTTCAACTAAACCCTTGGTGCAACTTGTGTGGTCAAAACTTAGCTTTTCCTTCAATAATGTGCAAGGATAAGGCAACTGCTCCAAAGATAATCGACCTACATTCATTTATAGACTTGTCCTATTCGTTTCTGAACACCTGGGGCTCATACATATTAATCTCCTTCATTCAACCCACCTTCTTCCTCTATCACCCATTTTTCAACCTTCGTTGAAGCGGTAGAGTTCGTGACGCCCAGTTTGATTGGAGCGGTAGCACGTTTGATGGCTTCCCACACGGAGCGGTAGTCCCATCAATTGGAGCGGTAGTGGAACGGCAGTGAAGCGGTAGTGCAGCGGTAGTGCATCGGCTCTGGAGCGGTAGTGCGGCGTCTCTGAAGCGGCAGTGCGACGTCTCTGAAGCGGCAGTGCGGCGTCTCGGAGCGGTACTCTTGAGTCGCGGAGCGGTACTCTTGGGGAGCGGAGCAGTGGGTGAAGCGGCATCTTTGAACATTTAATTTGGCGTGAACGATGTTCAAGTTGGGATAGCGCGCATATTGTCCTCCATCTTTCTCTTCTTGGCATGCGGTGAATCGCCGTTCGGTTTGGGAGCAGGGTACACGGTAGGATCGGTGAGAGAGAGTGCATGACTGGGGTGGTGTGGCGAGCTCGGGTCGTCTGGATCAAGTCTCGCAGTGCTCTGAGCAAGTGTTCAGCGAGGATGACAGAGATAAAGGAGTTGCACTAGCTGAAAGAGTTTTAATGAAGTAGGGTGGCTAGAGTTGAGAACGCACCTTGTTGGGAAATCCTTGAAGACGACTTGCTCGCCCGCCTCACTGCCTCAGTCATGTTTTTGCGAACGGCCTGTGCGGGTTAGAAAGTCGGGGATGGGCCATGAACGCGAAACGAACCTCGAGACGAGCTTTGATGAGCTTTTCCATTATTCTTGACGGTCTGATGAGACGCGTTCTGTGACGTGACACGCTTCAGGCCTACTCTCACTCTCCATATACCTTTGGAGCCCACTTTTTAACAAGATCTGTCGTGATTTTGGGGGCAAAAATTGAAGGCACTCATAATTGTGTCAGAAACCTTCCATCATGCCGAAACATCATGAATCGAAGGTAATTTGGGCGGTGAAGATCGGGGAGCACATAGTCTCATCAGGAAAATGACAACTCCTTTTCTGAGAACTTGGACGGCAGCTTTTTTGCTTTTGGCTTTTACTCGAACTTCTGGTCCTTTTCCCGGACCTTTGCTGGAGGCTTGAACAGCTTTTCACTTGCCCGCCTTTTTCGATAACTTGGAGTGCAACTTTTCTCAACAACAAAAAGGACCTCAGAGCAGTGGAATCTCAGAAGGAACAAGCTCACGCGAACCTGCAACAGGGCTGGCGAAAAGGAGGACGCTGTACACGCGCGCGGCGCGCGGTTGAGTCAGCACAATTGAAACCTGTAAACACGGCTGATAGGGATAGATGACTCAAGCTCGTTTGTGGGCTGCTACGCCGATAATAACTGGGCTCGACGTGGGCAACTTCGGAACCTCGAGCAAGACAGTCAAGTTGCACACAAGTCCACGAGTTTCACAGGGTGATGTCGGTTGCCAGGATCTTCGTCACATCTGATCATCACACGGCCTAGCGACAACAACCATCCTTCCCTCCCGCCGCCATGACCGCCCGCCCTCAACGCCCCTCAACGACTCACCGAGACCTTGCCAATGACGAAGCCTTCTGTCCTCGCCGTCACCCTCGACACAACGCGCAATACATCTCCTCAGAACCCAAGCGCCTCCGAAACCACCATACGCGTTGGCCACTTCATCGTGCTGCCCCCGCAAAGACGATGAGTCGTCGCGTCCAAGTCGTGTCCTCCACACCCTCCTCAACGAGCCAAGGCCATCAACAAACGCGCTCTCGAAGCCGACCGTTCTTGCGACGCGCTCCGAGCCCTCAAGCCTCCCGCTGCAAGTTCGTCAACGCCTCAAATCTGCAAGTCCTCCAGCAGCGGCGACCTCATTCTGCAAGTCTTTCAGTACCTCAAGCTTCCCGTCGTTAACCCTCACCCCTCTATCCGACGGCTCGGTTCATTATGGTCGGCTCGGTTCATTACGGTGTGTCTGCAATGGTCTAGTCGTCGATACCATCTGACTCACTTATTAGGAAGCTTTCCCATCTCACACGCAGCCGCAGCACGTCTCTCATCTGCCCCATACGTCCGAGCTCACCACATCCACCGACCAAGTAGACCGGCCGACGAGCTTGCTCTGGAAGCACCTTTGAATGCTGGTGAAACCAGGTGTGAACTCGACCATGTTGTTGCCTGCCGGATCGCTAACTCGGACTTCCACCCAGATCTTCTCCCGGTATGGTTCTTTGCTGTCGGCCTTCCTTCGGCGGCACGACGACAATGATCTTGTTGATATATGGCGGGTAGTCTTGTCGTTGTCCAGTATATGCATTGTTCGTCGTAGCCCATGCAATTCATTCACATTCAATCCCTACAAAAGAAACCACTTTTACTATCTCTGGAAGCTGACCTTTTTCAGCACTTTTCACTTGCTTTTTGACCTTTTTCCACTTGAAAAAGGAAAATTCCACTTGAAAAAGAAAAGGCACTTGGATTTAAAAAGGAGAAAAGCACTTTGCGACTTTTCGGACTTATATCACTTTTACTCCTTTAAAAAGGTTCAAAAGGTCCAAAAGCGCGACTTGTCATTTTCCTGATGCTATCTCCGCAGGTAGGATAGCTATAGACGAGATTTTGGGTGTATTCGAAAGGTCTGAGATGTCTAACCTTGGGAATATGCTCACGTCGCGTGTCAGCTGCTCAGAGAGGGCTCTACATGTACTCACCACATGTCTTGGAAGCAACATGAAGGAAATGACTGGATTTTGTGTCTTTATACGGCTGTGAACTCTTGGATACAGTGAATCGATGTGATATCTGCACCAATACCAATGTCCGCAGGCAAAAACACGATCACGTGATGATTCGGACGCCTTGAGAGGTCCGTATGGCAATATATAGCATTTTGGAGACGTCCCTTGCTAGTTCCACACCACTAATATCCAGCTGTTACTCGTCTATTGTATCATTATTACTATAGCACAGGTCTATCGTATCAAATGAGGTGTCGGATTTGCTGTTCCATCCTTTGCGAGTAACTCAAGTCTGATGAACATTCGTCCTCATGCAGGTCATTCGAGCCCATGTTCGCCTTGCGGCAACACTGCCGAGCGACTGACACGTCGCATGGCGCGAAAACGATGCAGAACTGACCTGTTCCCGTCAATCAGTGAGAGTCGCCTCGGCGACTGTCGACAAACACCTTACTCCGCCTTTTGTCTCTCGCCTTCATCACTCTTTATTCTGACCACAATCCCCTCTCCTACTCTCGCCTCAATGCCTCAAAGCTTCCCACAAGCTCAATGCTCAAAGTCTACTTATGTACCCTCAATCCCTTTGCAAAAAAAAACTGTACGTGCCGCAAGTAGATTTCAATAGTCGCCTCAAACCCTCCGCCTCATCCCAACGGCCGTCTTCTCAAATCAGCCTATCCCTTTCGCAATTTCTAACCCTGCTATATTGCTCGGTGTCGCAAAAACCTTTGCCTCGCGCCATTGCATCCACCAGTACCCGAGCGTGCAGGATCAGTCGTACGAGCGATGTGGGACGGACAATGATAGCCACCCTGAACCTGTCATCTCACCCTTAATAAGATGCGCCAAGTCAATTGCACTCCGAGTATGCGCGATCCTGCACAAATGCTGTTTTGGTTTTAGTGAACGGAGAGGGACGGAGAGTGAGGACTCAATGTGATGAGATGGGGAGTCGACCTGCATGGGAGATGACGGCGCATTGGTCCGAGTACGTCGTCGCCGAGATTCTCGCTGCTTCCTTCATGATCTCGTGACAACTTATAGCCCATGTGCCTGTTTATTCTACTTTGGACTCATAAATTGCTAGATTCGATTCACGTGTCGTCCCGACTTGGTTAAAGCATGGTAATCGAACCTTTTACTTCAAATCCAAATCTGAGGGCTGCCTCCGCCCCCCGGCGTCTTGTAGAGCCAAAGAGTATGGATACAGAACCTTCTAAAATATTTCTATAAGCTTGCACTGCCGCCGATGCGACAAGGTTGAAAAACTTGTGTTTCCGGAGCTGAGACTGGATCTGAATTTGAGATAATAGCATCTACGTTGAAGCCAGTGTCGTCTTGAGGTGGAGCGGTAGTGGAGCGGTAGGCATCTGTGATGGAGCGGTAGTGGAGCGGTCCGGAGCGGTACTGGAGCGGTGCAGCGGTGATTTACAGTCACCTGGCTAGATGACGTGAGCGGAGTCGGAAGACCAATGTTCCGTCGCCGGACCGTCGGCGATCCGGAACACGATCACGTTGATGCCAGTGAGCGCCCCTAACCTTTGTTGGCGCGATTTGTCGCGTTGTGGAATTGGAAGGCGGGAAAAACGTCAGACGGCATGTTCGCTGAGCTACTGTACCGATGGTGAGAGTGAAAAACTACATGATTCAGACAGCTAGTCTCCGGATCGACCTGCCCCGCTTCGAACGGGTAACTCGCAGCGTGGTTACTTTTTCAACATCCATGAATCGCCGCGTCGCGAAAGATGCGAAAAGGTCTTGGTGAATTCAGATCGGAGTGTGTTATCCACTTGGCCGCAATACAGCTAATTCTTCCTGGGTAAAATCCCGGACAGACCGAAGCTCACTATACACTTGGATTGAATTCCAGGACGCTATGCTGTCGGAATGAGTCCACGGGCACTCACCAACGCGGAAAATTGGGAAGCGTATCTGTACACTCGCGAAAACGTGATCAAGTCTTGAGTAGTGCATACCGGAGAGCCATAATGGAGCGCTCTGATGTCGCCAGGTTCCGGATGGCGTGCAGATGCGGTGGAGATGGAAGTTGTGAAAGGGCCATAACGCGCTCAGCTCAGCTAGGCAATGAAGAACGATGAATTGGACGCACGATGTCTCCAAATACTTTCTCCAATTGAATCCAGTCCACACGATCCGCCTGTCGCGTCGGTTTGTCCAGTGTCCGTCGGCGTTTCCATCCGACCGTCAGCGTTTCCGTCGGGGCGACGAGCTAGATCAAGATTCAAGAATCGCGAGCGCGAGACCATGTTCGTGTTTCTACATTCCTGTTCAACTAGCTCGCTTTTGACGTCGTATAATTAGCCAACCATATTGCTTATCTCGAGCCTGACCGCAGCGCTGGTGCTGCCCTCTCATCTAGTGGCGGAAACGCTGGCTAGTTCTCTGAGAGCCTTGTTCGTCGCAAGAGCAGGCTATCCGCAAGAAGGTATGGAGAATTTTATTCCAGTAACGAGAAGCAGGTCGCGGTGCGAGAGGAAGAGAGGCGTCGTGGATAGCGACGGACGGTGACCACGGTGAGCTCCAGAAAGTGGGGAGAACCCGATGAGGCAGCATGCACTGAGCGTTAGCATTGGCAAGCCAGCGAGAGCGGATTTGACGCGACGCACCTTGACTGACGTCGACATGCACTTATCCAGTTACATCGTCCCAAGGACAAGCCACTGAATCGTTTGTCTATTTCTTTTTTCGCACTTGCATTCTTCTTTGAAACAAGGCAGGGCTGCGCTCCGCTCCGCCCTAGGGTCTGTTCTCGAACTCAGATGTTCTTATCCACAGACATTACAGTATGTAAGTGGTAGTGATTTGAAGCAAGACAGCTTGCGTATGTAGAGATGGGCAGGTTCGGTTTAGTTCGGTTCAGAGGCCATTTTGGCCGAACCCCGAACCCCAAGTTCGGTTCAAAACCGAAATTTGCCGAACCTGAACCCGTAGGTTCGGTTCGGTTCGGTTAGGTTCGGCCGGTTCGACCCGTTTTTGGCCGGTTCTCGGCCTCGGTTCGGCCATTTTCGGTGCCCCGAACCCTCAGTTCGGTTCGGCACCGGCTCTGGCCGAACCTGAACCCCGAACCTGAGTTCAGTTCGGTTAAGTTCGGGTTTGAACCGAATATCCGGACCGAACCTGCCCATCACTATGCGTATGCGGTGAACATACATCCTTCAATGAAGCCTCGTCCTGGCCTCTACAGGCTCATTGTCTCGGCACAGGGCAGGGTGTAGGGAGGGCCATGCTTACGCGTAACGTGACCGCCGAGTAACAAAAGTTGTCCTGGAATGACTTGACTGTGATGTCTCTCGAGTGTCCAAGAAGAAAACTCATACCTTGGAAGCCGTCTTTGCGGTTCGCATCGGTGCTCAGTACAATTATTTGTCTGTGTTTGTGATGTCAGCTACGAAGAGACATATAGAAACCGGAAGGCGCAATAGCAAACATACCTCCTAGTCGGTGCGGCAAGCCTGCTTGGCTCCCGTGGAATAACTGTCCCTTGATGTCCGCAGAGAGGCTCTTCATCCTCGTCTTGCTTGCGGAACAGGCAGTTGGTATGCCTAATTCATCAGCGAGCTGGTGGGGAGAGGGGGAGCAACATACTCGATCGAGAGGTGTCACTTTTTAACTTGCCAAATTAACTTGCACTGCGGCAAATTAACTTGGGTAACTTGTACTTGCGTTTTGGGCGTGCAAGTTAAAATGTTCGCTTGCAAGCGAACATTTTCCCATGCCAAGTCAATTATGTCACTTGCGCAAGTTAACTTGTGCCCTCTAACTTGACGACCTTCCCGACGTCTGAGGCCCTCCAAACGACTTATTAGCCGTGAACATACTACCTCTGAGCCTGCCAATGTGTTAATCTGGCACGGAACTCACACTCAACTCATATTTGACGTCACTCTGGGCCTTCTACGGTTCGACGTTGGACTGAGAGCAGGCACATTCAGTATCTGGACGACTACCGGCATCATGTAGGCTTAGTGATGGGCAGGTTCGGTTTAGTTCGGTTCGGAGGCCATTTTGGCCGAACCCCGAACCTCAGGTTCGGTTCAAAACCAAAATTTTCCGAACCTGAACCCGGAAGTTCGGTTCGGTCCGGTTAGGTTCGGCCGGTTCAACCCTTTTTTTGCCGGTTCTTGGCCTCGGTTCGGCCATTTTCGGCACCCCAAACCCCCGGTTCGGTTCAAAACCGGCTTGAGGCCGAACCTGAACCCCGAACCTCGGTTCGGTCCGGTTAAGTTCGGGTTCGAACCGAATATCCGAACCGAACTTGCCCATCACTATGTAGGCTCCTACTGGTATTACAGAGCCCATAACTGACGGGGGATTGTCGTTGGCCGCCGGATGGAGCCAGCAAAGGCTCAGCCGCTCACGCTGAATGTTACGTTACGGTCGACCACCACCTCGAGTGCTTCTTTCTTCGGTCACCACAGGGAAACACTCCCGTCTCGTGGACCACGACTGATGCGCACATGACTGTGCTGGGCGCTATCGACCTGCGAGTCCTCCATTCAAACGGCGACTCGGACATCCTTCAATCCAGGAACCAGAGCTGATACCTCTCCCTGCTCTGTCTCCATCTCTAGAGGCAAGATTCAATCACTATCGAGGTCTTCCAGCCCGCGTGCAATCGGCCCAGGTCAGAATCCCGGGTAAAACGGCGGCTGCGGCAAAATGTGACCGTACCGGACTCGAGTTCGGAGTCCAGTGAGTCGGAGGGGCGAGAGGTCAAGCGAATTCGAAGCGATACTGATGGTAGGGAAGAGCCAGAGCAGACGGCCCTAAGGCGGAGTGGGAGAATCGAGAAGGCAGCGGCAGCGGCAGCCTTGCATTGCAAGTAGATCAAGTTATTTTTTTCGGCACAAGTTAGCTGTTTAACTTGCATGGAAGAGTTTAACTTGGAAAACCTAACTTGAACAAGTGAACTTGCTATGAGACTTGAAGGTGTTGAAACTTGAAACTTAGTGTAAATAGGGAGGTGTTATGTTCAAGCCGGAATATCGTTGGAAGTAGGACTGTGGGGGAAATTCCAATGAGACCATTCTATTCATAGTAATGAAGCATATATTTGTGCCAAATATCAGCCCTTAGAGTCAAAGCCCCGTTGAGCAATGTCCTCACCTTGTCCTCGGCGTGATCATCCCAATGGGGAAAATCCACCGAAATTGTGTCGGAAGGAGGCATGTTGGCAGTATGGTTGTACATGGGCCTATCCTGCAACGGAGGCTCTAGAAACATCTTTTTTTTTTCGTGACGTCCGCGTCGACGTCGGCGACGGCGATCAAGATAAATGATCCAATCAAAATCGACGGCGGACAAGTCAGACATGGTCATAGTATACTGAAATCACGATGAGGGAGTATTTCTGGAGAGTTTAGAGGCCTATGATATGCCCAAGTGCAAGTTAGCCCAAGTGCAAGTTACACAAGTTAGCCCCAGCCAAATTTAAACTCCGCTGGGCGTGCAAGTTAATTATGCAAGTTTGATCGTAACTCCTCCTCGATCGATACGCTGACCACCATGACAGAATAATGCGGATAAGCTGCCTGAGTCATGTTTGGTTGTCCTGTGTGTTACCGGACAGTTGCTAGTTTGGGCGCGAGTAGGTTAGCTAGAGAATGGTTGGGAGGGATACACTGTGCCAGTGGCGAGACTGCAAGACGTCCCCATCGGGGGCGTTGAGTCTTTGCTGTTCGTCGCACAGTGGTAGTGTGAGAGCGAATCATATGCATGAACTATGCAGCACTCACCGCAAGGATCGAGCATGCGACGCGCTGCATGTGGGTACGAAGATCGAGGGGCGAGGGGAGCTGCATTATTGCATCGAAGATACAGAATTATAATCTGCAAATGGTATGAGTCGATGTCAGTGTGCGAGTAACGGGCACGAAAGCACACCTAGGGCTCCTGCATCCCAGCAATCTCCCAAGCCCGTCCACCACCCGCGCGCAGTCCGCGCTGCCGCGCCTTGTTCGCATTGATTTGAATTGTCGTGTGAGTCGATTGGAGGCTCAGAGGACATGCTGCTTGTTTTTATCGTGGCTGGATTGAGGTCGTCACCAAGGTAGGGAGCTTGAAAGGCAGGAATGATCTTATGAGACTCGTGTTTGCGTAAGGAGGCGGCGAGTGTTCGTAGTAGTTTGCGGACGGCGGGCGGCGAGCAGACGTTGCTACAGTGATGAATTGAATGGCTTGAGGATGGACTTTTTGCAGCTCGAAGCATTGGGACGGACGACGAAGGTTGAGCGTTGAAGACGGGCAATACCGTGTGGAGGCAAGAGGCAAGCTGCATTGACGGGGATCAAAACACGTCGAACTGCGCCTTTCTTGTCAAATCGCGACGGCCCGGAGGAAACTCACTCCTTTGGCCGCGATTGGAGCGATACTCCTTCTATACTCCGTACGTCTCGAATCAAGCCGCGCAATCAGCGCACTGACGCACACTATGACGCGCGACTAATTGATGTGTGCTCTGATCTAATCTTATTTGATCTCATCTAATCTTATTTGATCTCATCTAATCTCAATCTAATCTACCTCCAATTGAAGTTCTTCCGCGCTTGACTCTCCCCACACATGCCCTAGGGCAGAGCGGAGCGACACCTCTCTCTTGTAATCGATAATCGATGAGATTGAGATAAGATCAACACCCGATTGAGACACGATAACGCGCGATTGAGGACAATGGAGAGGCCATGATTGGATAGAGCCTGCCAAGACTGCGTGCCAAGCCGTTCACGCGCGACAATTTTCAGAGAAGGAGAACTCTGCTTTCCCCTCCGTTCCATCGTCGTTATGCGATTTAGGGCGAATCTCCATAACCACAGCCAAGTATGTTCCGCCGCGATGACTCGGAGCTGCACGCCTGTTCCGCGGATAGCTCGCGCGAAGATCCTTGTTCGAAGGAAAGAAGGACTATTCCACTGCTCTCTCTTTTTTATATATTTTATTGCACCCAACAGCGCAGACGCTGCGACGCTGCGACGTGGTACCATCAACTCTATCGCAACCACCTTCAGCCTGACTCAGTGACTGCAGCATTGTGCTGCACTCTCTTCGCCTCTACAAGTTCCGCTCTATAGCCTTCGAGAGGCCTGGTTCAATCCAGGGCCAGGTTATTCTATGGACCCCTCCAAGGCCATTATTTTCTGGGTGGCAGCGGATTCATTGGGACCAGCGGATAGGCGCCAGCGGTGAATTATGAGCGCGGCAGAGTTAAACAAGATTACTCGACAGCCGCATATCTATCCAATGCTCGAACAACTCTCTCCCATCGACAGTTATACCACATCCGAACCTCCCGCCACTCCTCCAACGAGGCTTTGAGCATCTGCAACCATCCCCGACAATCATATCCGCATACGAAATCACCTTTCCCTCCAAGAATGGTTCGTCTTCGTCAACGTAGAACGTCGCCAACCCGCCCAGCGCTTCTCTGAACTGCTCCAACCTCCTCGTCCGATCGGCTCCTCGCAGCGTCAGATCCTCCCAGCTCGCTACTCCCGCCCTGCGTACGAAATCGGCTTTCGACGTCTCGGCAGTCTCGGGATTGAAGGGAAGCCCGTGAACGCAGAGGAGCACTATACCCTCCGTGAAGATTTTGTCCACATATGCATTGAAAGCTCTATGAAGAGCCGTGGTGGACGGTGGGATCAGCCGCGGGGCATCCGGGTAGACCTCGTCAAGATACTCGGCGATCTCGAACGTGTCCCCGACGATTTTCCCCGTCGAGGGATCTTGTATCATCGGGAGAGTGTAGAACGCGCTCCCATCCGCATGGCGCCGCACTGGTGGGCATTCAAGTTTTTGCCGCACGGAGGCGACTTGCGGGAGCTCGACCCACTCGGTTTTGTAATGCACGCGTTTAAAATTCAGAGCGTATCTATGGTGGGAAAAAAAAATGAGTTCCCGGATAACTCGTACCGAAATCACACGTACCGTGCCTTCCATGGATTCGGCGCATACCCGGTGACCGGCGGTCCAGACGCAATGTCGTAGAAGATGATAGGTTTCGAAGGGTCCATGAGAGCTATCGAGTTGGTCAAGGTGTGTATGGACTTCAGGATACCTCTCGCCGGTAAGGTTACGGGGCTTAAATAGCCAAGGTTCGAGCTTCTGCGGTACCGAAGGACTCACTCTCCTTGCACCGCCGGTGACCGTTCTCATCGGACCTAACGCGGAAATTAAGCAGTGAGAAGCTATAACAAGAAATAACTCGTCTGGATGCCGCGATCATCGGCCGTAGGAGGTCGGGATTGAGTCAACTTGGTGTGAGCCTAGGTAGGACGAGCGTGCGAGTCCACCTAGGTGGGAGACAAGGCAGCAGTGAGGATCGCGCCACCATCTCTCATTTGTCATCACCATCATCATCACATGATCATATCTCTTCTTGACGGTGCCGCTCACCCTTGCAGCTTTCCTCCACCGTCTTTCTTGGCTTGTTTCCTCTCCATCTGCTTGTTCAATCATCTGGCCTCCTCTGGGTTGACTGCAGTCTTGTCCAGCCGTGTTCTGGGCTGGATGCACGATTTTTCTCTGGATGACGGCTTCTGTCACCGTCACGTCACTTGCATCACATCTACTCATCCTGTCGTCCTATTCGGGCAATTTTGGGGAATCAAGCTCCCCACTTTAAGCTGAGTCAACTACATTGTTCTATCTTGTCTTTCTCTTTCTTCCTCTGCTCCCTCTCCAATTTCTTTATCTCCTCCATTGCTGAGAGTGAGCAAATATACCAGGTCATGCCTGCTGGAAGCTCCAATCCAGGTACTGCCGTTCAGTGCCTAGGACTTCTTGTCTGGATGACCTGTCCAGTGCTTGTGTAGCTCTCGGGATGGAACTCTACGTCTCCTTCACCTCTCTTTTGTCGTCTCAAATTCTCATTCTTTCTTCAATCTATCCGAGTCTCCATTCCTTCATTCTCCTTGCTTCTCCTTGCCTTTCGCGCAGCTCCTGTTGGGGTTTTCGGTCGTTTTTGATTCGCCCTCTCGCGAGCCTTTGGCTCTTGGTAGCTGCGCTCCTGTTTGGTGTTCTCGGGCTCCTTTTCTCCCTTCCGAAAGCCCGGGGGTGCCTTGGGTACAGGTCTTGACATCCCCTCGTTCCAGAACTCCTTCTTCAAGACTTCTCTGTTCCGAGGTGCGTCCGTTGTGCCTTCGTGGGCAACGGAGCCTTTTGTTCTGTTGTAATTATTGATTAGATAAGATCATCGGATCTTATCAAGCTCCGACGTCCCCGACGTTCTCCCCGATTCTTCTTACTCATCCATTCCGCTGTTCTCTCTACTTGTAGAATATGCTAGAAATACTTCTGTACAGTATATAAGCCTCGCTCTAAGCCCTCCAATAATAATCCATTATCTTCTCTCTTCCTCCCCTCAGCGCGATCATCTCAACAGGTTATGGGCCCCGGCCGTAACTGAACTTCTCCCGCGACGCTTCTCTCATCAGCTTCTCGCTGATCATCGCCTCATTGATAGCCTTACCAGCTCAAACAGGTTCTACCTCGCTCTGCGCCTTCCGCGCACAGTCTCCAGCCATCTCCACGCCTTCCGCGTACATCTCCAGGCCACTCCGCCTCTCTACTCCACGCATCTCCGCGTATATCTCCTACTCCGCGCATTCCGGATCCGCGCACATCCAGTTCACACGTAACGCACACTCGACGCCTCTTACGTGCCTCCAGTCCACTCCATCGCCGTGTAACGCCCTAAGCGCCTCTGCACATCTCCACGCCGCTTGCGTATATCTCCCCATCATCCATCATGTCTTACGTCGACAATTCCCCCGCGTACCGCATCCAGCATCTCCTCGGGGAAGCCAACTACTCCACATGGTCTGTCAAGATGGTCGATATCTTGACAGATGTCGGTCTCATCGACTATGCGCTCGGGAAAAATCCTTGCCCCACGCATACATTCAACGCCTCCGGTGCCATCGTCGATCCACAAGGCACCAAAGCCGCCGCCATCACAGCCTGGCAGGAGAAGGATCGTAAAGCCCTCTCCCAAATCCGTCTCCGTGTCGCTGATGATCCGCTGGTTTACATTACCAACACGGAAACATCCTCAGCCGCCTGGTCCACGCTCGCTGACACTTATCAGCCTAAAGGCGTTATCGCTGTCGTACTCCTCCGCCGCCAACTCTTCCGCCTCCATTGTGAAGAAGGTGCCAGTATCGAGGAGCATATCCGGTCACTCACCAACCTCCGGACCAAACTCGCCGCCCAGAACTCTAAGCTAACCGACGCTGAGTTCTCCATCACTCTTCTCACCTCGCTTCCCGACTCTTGGGACACGTTCATCTCCGGCATCGACACCGCATCACTCACGGAATCGTCCAAACTGATCGCTCGTATTCTCGAGCAGGATCGCCGTCGTACCGCCAAACCAAACTCCGACGAGGTCGCACTCACGGCCCGCCATCATAACAACATGCCACACGATGCCAGCGCCCGCCGAACCAAGTTCAATCCCGACATCACCTGCTACGGCTGTGGCAGAATCGGACATATCAAAGCTGATTGCCACGACACCAAACGTGGAATCACCTTCTCTGACGAAGAGAAGGAACGCAACGGACGCACCTCACGCGAACGGCATCACCAGAACTCCCAGGCCCATGTCGCACAGTGGCAATCCCAGCCCACCATTGACTACGCGTTCATTTCCGTCGACACTCCCGCTGTCATTCCCACCGGCTCAACATCCGAGCCACGTCCTGTTCTGTCTCCGCCCCAGCTCAAGGGGGAGCAGAATTCTCTACCCTCTCCATTAATTCCTGAGCTTGAGGCTCCGACATTCATACCTCCGCTCTCCGGAAATCCACACGCGCATCCAGACGCGCATCACCCGCCATCGACTCCACGCTCCCACGCTAACGTTATCGTCTACGATGCAGATCCGCTATCCGTCGAACAAGCACAGTCGCGTCACCACTGGTCTCAGTGGCAATCCGCAATCAACGCGGAACTTTCACGCGCCATTTCCTCCGGCGCTATTCCCGCCTCCACCTCTAGCCAGCTCCCGCCGCCATTTTCCTGGATCTTCCGCACCCGCCGCGATGCTCACGGCACCATCTTACGCTACAAAGCGTGTATCATCCGCCAGGGATTTTCACAGGATCCCCACAGCACCCCACGGCACAACTCCGCCAACAATCCTCACGTCCCCGCCATCGTTCCAGGGGGAGTATTCACTTCGCGCACACCTTCCGCGCACCGTTCCCATCCCAAATACGCCAACATCGATCACCGTTCCACTCGGGAGAAACCCAGCTCTCGCGAGCATTCAGTTCCTCTGCCATCTTACACATTTTAATTCCAACCATTCATTTACGGCACTCTATCCAATCGCGAACTTCTCGTACACGCCCGATACGTCCGCGCTTGAGGGGGAGTGTTGTAATTATTGATTAGATAAGATCATCGGATCTTATCAAGCTCCGACGTCCCCGACGTTCTCCCCGATTCTTCTTACTCATCCATTCCGCTGTTCTCTCTACTTGTAGAATATGCTAGAAATACTTCTGTACAGTATATAAGCCTCGCTCTAAGCCCTCCAATAATAATCCATTATCTTCTCTCTTCCTCCCCTCAGCGCGATCATCTCAACATGTTCTGGTTTGAGACGTGAAGGCCATGCGCGGCTTCACAGGGTGTCAAGTTCCTTGACACACCTTGCTTCTCCCAATCTTTGCCTCCTCGTCACTCTCGCTCTGACTCTCTCTCTCCGAGCATCTCTGGTGCGATGACGAGCATGCCTGCCTTGTTCGAGGCTGTTCGTCAGAGCGAGTCATGAGATGCGTTTAGCGCCCCGCGGTGTACTCGTCCCGGATGACAACGTCGTCCTGCATCTAGAGCGTCGCATTAGCCCGCTACTGTACTATTTCAACCTTAAGTTCAGCCGGTCTTACGCATTATGCATTGAACTTATATGTCACAAGCTCATTTGTGACATAATTACTATATAAGGAAGGCCGGCATCATGCCGGCCGAAAGTTTTGATGAGATTTCCCCTAATTGGGACAGAATTTGCTGGTAAAATAGCAGATTACGCATTACACATTTGTATAGGATTGGTTCACGGGTGCCGCTTACACATTACGCGAACTTAAGGTCGAAATAGTACAGTATACTTATCCATCGCCAAGTTGTACTTTCACCTGTAGCACAAAGTGAACACCCTACGAAACGCCAACTTCGAGGATCCACTCCTGCATTCCCTCCTCAGCTCTGCATTCTGTATTCTTCTTCTGTGCTGCGTTTCTGGTCTACGGCTCTCGAGAGCTGATGGTGACGATGGTGACCCTGCGTGTTGCCGACTTCCAGGCGCCCAGCGAATGTACCCGTCATGACCCTGACGGAAAGACGCCAGACATGCTGGTGGACGAAGATCAAGAGTCGCACAGCCTTCGGATCACTCTCAATTTCACACGACCGCTCCGCCGTACCGCTCCGGCGCATCCCACAAAACTCAAAAGCTCAGTAATCAAATCGCCGAAGGCTCATATCGCAACTGCGCAAACCAATCTTCCCCATCTGCATCTCCAACTTCCATCCACAGCCGCTCCAAGAACAACCCCCTCCTCTGCCTATCCACTCCGCTATGTTCCGGCACAAAGATATCATTCATCGTCGCGATCGCGAGACGCCATGCGAGATAGTAGCGCGTTATGATTACCGGCTGGCGGTCTTGGCAGTTGCAGTTGCCTGGGATGTCGATGTCGATGAAGAACCTGACGGGCTCTCGTGTGCCTGTGATCTGCATCGCGGTTGAACGGATGGAAGAACAGTAAAGTTCAGGATGACGACGCACCTGTACGCAGACACTCAACTTCCGAGTCCCCTCTGGTAGACCAAGCTGTTGGCCATGGTCCAGCGCATCTTCGAGACAATTATCCAGATGTAAAATGTCGATTACGGCGGGACCACTGGAATGACGCAGAGAACTCCATCGAGCGCGGGCGAGGAACTCTACTGTACGCTGGCATTCCATCGCTCGCGAGGAGGCCATGGTATTCGGGTGGTCGCGGCCGCGGCTTGCCTCGAGTCGGAGGAGTTCATTGACGATGGGGTTGTTGGGAATAGCCTGGAACTCCGCGTAAGCAACGCAGGCGCGGCAGTCTTTCGGCCCCACGACGAATCTCGATGGAACGTCAGCGGAATGGGAGACTGCACGAGTGCGCTGCTGATTTCGGTGAGTATGCGCGGAGGGCTGCTCGAGAAGGTGCGATTGAGCGAATAAGATGGGTGGCATGGGCCGCGTCTGGCTCGGATTGGGAGGTGCATGGATAGCGAAGGTCGGCGGATGATTATACAACGCCGGTGGCGGGCCATATATCGAGCGTGGAATCGATGGCGATGGATTCTTCTTCGCGGGCTGGTAAGCCCTCCGCTCCGGTAGGGATTCTTGAAGAATGTAGTTCGTCTCCGGGAAACCAGGTCGCGAGGGCGGGGGAGGGAAGGCACCCTCTCGCCGTCCTCCACTCGTCTTCGTCGGTTGGTGGTCATGATACCTGAGCGGGGAGTGGGATTCCTGATGCCGAAGGACGTAGTTCTTCTCCGGGTAGCGGCTTTGCAACGTCGAGGCATACAATGAACCGTCAGTGTGGTGGGAGGACATGTCGGTAGTGCGGTACGGCGGGGTGGGGATGTTGGGAGACCAAGATGAGGGAGGGAGAGAAAGAGAGAAAAGGTAGAGTGGCACCGAGTCTACAATAGCGGTGTGGACGCCCGAATTGACAGTCGCCCAAAGCGCCAATCGGCTGTTTTACGGCCGCTAACACGAAAGTGAGTCGGAGCGAACGACGATATCGATGTGGAGCTCACTGCGGTGGAACGATGATTCGACACTGGGCATGTAATCCCCCGGACGCTCGCTCGTGCGGCGGCTTTGGCTCTTCGCCTGCGCGCCACGACCGCCGGCTTTCGAGTCAAAGCGCGAACGACAGGACCACCGGCGAGGGTATTCCGAGAGCCAGTGGTATGGCATGAAAACGCCGCTGGTCAACGACTGCAAAGCCTGGCACAAACGCAAGTCGCCAAACGCCAGAGGTCAAGGCGCCGTTGATAAGCAGAAGAACTTGAAAGGTAGAAGAGACGAGGAGGGGTACAGGCCAACGCCATCTCCGACTGGTACTGAGTGGTAGAAGACCCCAGTGGCTCGTTGGACTCGGACGAGTGGTGGTGAGAGACTTCGGCGTTACCCATCTGTGACTTCGGATCAGGATCCGAGAATGTTGATGACTCATCGACTCCGTCTTCTTCTCTCCACCATGTATACGCCAATGCTGACCGGCTAGCATCCCTCAGAGGTGCGCTCCATCGCCGTACAACAAGGATACCACCGCGACCACCGTTCTAGGCCTCTCGCTCGCGGTTAGTCGCAGAGTCCGTCTCGATGTCTTTGCCCGTCGACCTCGTTGGAACCCGGTGTTGCTCTGGTAGTCAAGGGGCCGAGGCGCTCTTGAAGGAGAGTCAGCAATACTGACATGCGCAATGTAAAGGCACACCGGTGGCCGGGAATCGATTGGCTGGCGAGAACGAGGATAACGAGGGACTAGGAGGAGCTCTTGGGTTATCTCGGTCTCGGTGCGTGTCCCGTCGCATGCGAATCTACATTCACGCTTATTCCTTTATTCAAAACCCGGGCAGAACACGACCCCAAAACGTCCACCGTTCAGGTACGGCGCCTCGTCGTCCTCAACCCCGCGCTTCAGACGGAGAATTACCGCTGGTTGAACGCCATGTAATCAACCTCACCCCAATCCCACTAGGCGATCCCGAAGGTTCCTGGCTCGTTTCGATGGCATGGCTGTGAATATCGTCGTTCCGAGGCCGCCTTCTTTGGCTCTCTCCCATACTCTCTCCCATACTTATTACTCCCACTCGCTTGTCGTTATCTCAAACTGGCTCGTCTCTCCCTGGCGCCAAACTCCTTCAAAGCTTTCAACCCGCTCAGGTTATCGGCTCTGGTGTTATGTCCCGGGACCTATTTGAAAAAAAAAAAATCAAATAGAAAGGGCTCAAGAGGTCTAAATTTGAGTAACTCTCGAACCTTTCTTTGCTTAATGGTAACGCTTCCTTGGCTTTTCTCTCCTTTTGTTTTCCTCTCCTGCCGGCGGTTCGAACCTCACCGGGGCCCCCTTTTAAATCAGACTTGCTTTTGCATGATTCAAACAGCCTCCTCATTTCGTACGCTAGATACACGTCTCTCGATCTACACTGAGCACGTTCATCTTTTTTTTTTGGCGCTCCCGCAAGTCTCAGCTTCGTGGGAGGGTCTCCCCATTTTCTTGCACACAGCACCCCCCTAGCCTTCCGCCGATTTGGTGCTGCAACTCCTCGCGCTCCTGCGCTCCGCAGTGTTTGGGGGATGAGATCCGGAATAAGATTGATTGCAGACGAGGTTAGGACACGCTAGTTATATCAGAATGTTGTTCGTTCGTTTTGTTTTCCGCAACTCACTGAAAATTAAATACAGCTTCCTCGGAGGAGCTGGGGTTTCCTGACGCTCAACCGTTGACTGGAACTGGTGCTCGCAATCCCCACCATGCACTTTTAGGTCAGCTTAATCCATGTTAGCACTAATGATACAAAACACGTACATTTCTTTTGTCTCTTCCGCAGCACCTGTTCTGCGTCCGATTCAAGTTCAGAATCATCAGGAGTCTTGCGGCGACGACCAGCATTGGGTCTAGCCCCGCCAGCACGATGCCCTGGCAGGTTCTTGGAACCTTCTGCACATCCCTTGTGGATCATGGCGAACAGAGACAAATTTGGGATGAAAGGTGGATTCAAACATATGGGTACATACAGCGCAAAGAGGCGAATACAGAAAAGAACCTGCGTAAGTGAGTAAGTCACAGAGTTGTGAAGTGTTGTAAGTTGCAAATATGGGCCTATCACGTGAAAGTGCAAAGGTAGGTATGGTCAACTTTGTTGACGCTGAATGATGTAGTTGGAAAGGGAACGACCGTCCACGAGCTGCTTGCTGGCAAAGATCAGGCGCTGCTGGTCCGGCGGAGTCTTGGCCTTGACGTTGTCGATGGTGTCGGACGACTCGACGTCTTGCCGGTGAGCGTCTTGGCAAGATCTGCATGCCGCCAAGGAAACGAAGAACTGCGCGCTATTAAGGAACGGGCAACTCGAAGCAGTAGAGCGAACATACCATTCATACCATGTGCAGGCAATAGAAGTGTACATTAAACCACCGACCAAACATCCTCAGCGCCACCACGCAGACGGAGAACATGGTGCAGGGTCGACTTCTTCTGGATGTTGTAATCCGAGAGGGTGCGACCATCCTCGAGCTGCTTGCTGGCAAAGATGAGACGTTGCTGGTCAGGCGGCATGCCCTCCTTGTCCTGGATCTTCGCCTTGACGTTGTCCATGGTGTCGGACGACTCGACCTCGAGCGTCTTCCCGGTGAGCGTCACGAAAATTTGCATGCGGCCGCGAAGACGGAGGAGTGCGCTGAATGATAATTCGGAGATGTACGAACGCACCAAGGTGGAGTGTCGACTCCTTCTGGATGTTGTAGTCCGAAAGAGTGGGACCATCCTCGAGCTGCTTGTCGGCGAAGATGAGACGTTGCTGGTCGGGCGGGATGACCTCCCTGGATCTTCGCCTTGACGCTTTCGATGGTATCGGACGACTGGACCTCGAGCGTGATGGTCTTCCCGGTGAGCGTCTTCACGAAAATTTGCATTCCGCCGCGGAGACGAAGAACTACGCTAAATGAGAAGGCAGGACAACTCAGATATGGATTGAACGTACCAAGATGGAGTGTCGACTCCGGCAGGGACATGGTTAGTTCGCTTCGAAAACACGTCAGTTGAATGCTGCATGTTTGCAGTATGAAGCTCACCTTGAATTCGACTCGGTTTACGGCGACGCTGCGCTATTTTCATTATATTTGCACTATTTCTTGTGAGCGGACGAGTTTTTGAGAGGACGTCGGAGTGGAGAAGTGTCGTTAGTGGTTTGCAGCAAGCGGGAGGTTCGAGGGACAGTGCTGAATGGGTTTTGAGGGCTGTTGGATGAGCGGGAGATGGCGTTGAGTGGCAGAGAGCGCGCCGCGGAATTTTTCAAGATTTTGATGGCCGAATCGGTGCGCGAGTCGCCAGGGAGTGTGAGTGGGTGGTGTCGAGTTCGGTGGGCGAGTGGAGAGCGCAAAAGAGTGAACAAAGTGCTATATGTAGATAGTCAGTAAGCAGAGATAGCGGGCACGCACTGGTGCCAGCTCGACTCCGAGCACGAAACGGGGAGACGGCGGCTGGAGGTGAGCGGAGCCTCGCGCTTGAGCCATTTGTGGTCGTTCAAGATGAGCTACACGAGAAGAAAGTTCAGTTTCGTTTGAATCCTTGAAAACAAGCACTCACTGCTGCTTTCCTCAGAGATACCGGACCAGGGAGCGCCATTTGGCGCTCCGAGCTCGTAAAAATCGTGGCCAGCGTTGTGGAAGGGTGGTTGGAGTCGTCCGAGACGCACTGGGTGAAAATCGAGGTCGGTTCTCTTTGATTCCTTTAAAAATGACTGACCTCGAGGTTTTACTGCAAGATGTAGGCTGGCGGAAGCGCAAATGGCGGGAAGAGGCGGTCGGAGGCCCACGAGCAAGCGGGACGTCGCACTCTACTCGTTTGCGGTCGTCCGAGACGAACTACAGGAAAAATGAGGTTAGTTTTCATTGAATCTTGCCCCATGATCACTCACCTGCATTTCCCTCAGAGATACTGCACTCCTTGGGCCCATATCGCGCTTGAATCTCGGCTATATGGCGGGCAACGTTGAGGATGGGTTGTTTGAGGGTGTAGTTGGCGATGAATGTCGAGCGACGATAATGGTGCCAAATTGACGCTCTTGAGGGGGGAGAAGTCAATATGGGGGTCATTGTCGAGTGCTGAGGCCGTTGGGGCGTTGTGCCAATCGTTGAGGACGCCAGAAGTGGCCAGACCGGCGCGGTCGCTGGTAGGAGCAGCGTGTGAAACAATTGCCTAACGTGTGACATACTGCAGCATTTTAATCAATTCGGCGCGCGAGTTTGGTGTGACATCGGCGCCGAAATTGAGCTTTCGGTGCCGGCCATCGACGACCGTGACTGCCGAAATTTTTCGGCGCCAGAGATAGCCGGCCCCGCTGGGCCGCTCCGGAATTTGATCCGATCAGCTGAGGCAGTTTCGGCGGACTCCTCGGCACGCTGTGACCGCCGAATTTTTTTCGGCGTTTCGAGGGCCGTGTGACGCGTGACTGCCGAATTGATTGAAATTCTGCAGTACTCATGTCCAAATCGGGGCATAAGAGGTCCCGGGGCACTGCACCAGAGCCAGGTTATCCGGCCCTCGACCTGGCTATACATAAACAGATTTCCCCATACTTTCAGCTTGATCGTAGCGCGCGCGCTACACTCCCATTCTGTATCGAGTTCTTGAATTGTCCCGGGAGCCCTTTGCCAAGGTCAAGCTCTAATTTGCGTGTTTTCCTGTTTTGTTTCGTCTACTTAGTTCTCATCCCGATGCTGACAAACCGCAGTCCTCAATATTCTTGGGCTGGAAATTGGCTGCATTTCCCCGTCTGTAACGTCTCCATTGAATTCACTGGCAGGGAAATCCTTGTTCGAAGCAAGGGCAGACGATTATGTCAGGGATGTGTCATAGTTTTCATCGCCACACCGACAAACCGCACTACTCAATATTCCAATCGCTGGAAATTGCAACACTAGCCCGAAGCCTCTGGAAACCAGCCAACGTCCGGCAGCGACGCGCTGCATTTCCCCGTCTGTAGCAGCTCCAAATTGAATTCAGGGAAATCCTTGTTCGAAGCAAGGGCGGACTATTCCAAGTCTAGGAGCCAGGTATTTCTCTGTCGTTATTATGTTGTCCTTGTACTTACTCTATACGCAGTCCTCGCTCGCCATTCAGCTATACAAACAGACGGTCATTGTCCCTCGGCGCGAGGTGGTGGTATATATAAGCAAATATACCGCTACCTCGTTACAGCCTGACGGCAGCAACGTGCTGCACTCTCATTCTGTTGTGCAATGCGATTGAGTTGGTTCTGAGAGAGCCTTGTTCGTTTCAACTGGTAGCTCGAGTTGTTTATTTTATTTTGTTCTTGCTCCGCGTTTGTCCTTTTCCATGGCGATGCAGTAGAGTTCGTATAGCGACTCCGCTGCGCGCGGAACACTCCTCCACGGCCCACAGGCATTCTGTGTTGTGTTCTTGATCATTACTGCTGGTACCTTCTTTAATCTGTGGTTTGGGTGACCCTTTGTATTACTTCGTCCAGCGTTCACCCGACACTGACCAATATTCTCGTCGCTGGAAATTGCGACACTAACCACCTGCCTCGAGAAAGCAGCCAATGTCCGGCAGCGACGCGCTGCATTCCCCATCTGTTCGACAAGACGATGCACTGAATTCAGGAAAATCCTTTGTTCGAAGCAAGGGCGGACTGTGTTCCGATCAAGCAGTATTTTTGCGTCGTTATTATTTTGTGTTGTCCTTGTGCTTACTTAAGGGATCCGCCGTCCTCACTCGCCATTCAGCATAAACGGGACAGTTGTTCAATGTGATTGTCCCTCATGCTGGTATATGCAAATAAACCGCTACCTTGTCTAACCTGACGGCAGCGATGTGCTGTGCTCTCATTCTGGGGTGATTCAAGTCTTGTTCGGAGAGAGTCTTGTTCGTTTCGAGGCCAGGCTATGGCAGAGGATCCGTTGATTTTTTTTTGTTCTTGCTCCGCCGTATCCGTTGTGGTCGGGTGGTAATGGCGGAACGCGGATGCGTCCGCCGGCGAGTGGATGGACGTTTGATACGAACGAACGCGAAAAATGAAGGTGATATTAGGCGCCAGCGCTCTGAAGTTCACAGAAAGATAAAACGAGGGGCGGAACATCGAGGAACCCAGGATGGACGTGTAAGAAGGCGGCAGCGCAACGCACATGCGGGTGGGGGAGTGAGAAAGCAGTCGCAGTGCCAGCGGCAAGACGCGATGGGACGCACCTAGCTGGACGGACGCACATACTATAGACCGCGGTCTGCAGTTCGATATCTGCAATTCCGCGTTGGGTTCCTTGGCGCAGGGCCACTGCAGTTGGGCAAGGTTCAATAGATGACCGCAGGGGCAAGTGGATTCGGGAGTGGAGCTGGGCGAGACTCAGACTAGTAGCAGGAGCTAGCGTGGACTGCAAATGAGGTGGTACTGCGGCAGTTGGTGGCTAATGGTCACTAGGCGGTCCTGGCGCAGCCGCCCGTCCTTGAGCGTCTGGGTGATAATGGGGCTCGCAGCAGGGCGGAACTTGTATTCGTTCGAGTACCTGAGTCTCCCAGGTTAACGTCTACGTCTCTATCAAGAGCATTGAACACGCACCTAGTCGCAGGGACAACCTTCTCCTTCCCGACACCAGTAGCCTTCATACGGAAGGCGAGGAAGAAGAGCAAGCCGATGATAAGCAGCAGGGCCGCGCGTTTCCAGGGCGAGGGCGGGGGCTGGTCGAAGCGCGTGTTGTGGGGAACGGGAGCGGGAGCCGTGCCGGTGGGCTGGAGCGGGACGTCATCGTCGTCTGGGGCAGCAGGCGGCGGTGGTGGCGGGAGGACCTCGTCGTCGCCGTCGGAGTCGGAGTCGTGGACGGTGGAGAGCAGTGCAACGCCCTCCTCCTCGGGCTCGTCAGTGTACTTGCTCGGCGGCATGGAAGGAGGGCAAGGGAAGGGGAAGGATGTGTCAGCAGCGTGACAACCAAACAGATGCAAGCCGAAAGGAGCGTGGGAATCAATCAACAGAACAACACCTGAAGTTGAAAAGGGTAATATTTCTTTTCACGCTAATACGCTGGTAGATTTGGGTTAGGCAGGCATTTTAGTGGCATCCCGGGCCAGTTTCTGCTCCTCGAAGTTCTGCTGACCACGATCCTTGTTCGATGCAAGGAATGGCCGTACTTAACTTGGTTCTTCCAGAGTTTTCTTTTTCTCCGAAATGATTCAGAGCCCGCTGAGAGATTTGCGACCCAGACTCAACGAAATTTATTGACTGAATGCAGATGAATTTCTGCTCGCGATTGCTCCCTACCACGCCTGCAGAGGGTGCCAAAGGCAAGCCTGACTGCATGCAGCTCTCCTGCGATGCGCTCTCATTTAATGTGGCAGAAAGGTGTTCGATGAGATCCCTTGTTCGTCTCAAGGGCAGGCACTGCCGCAACCACCCAAATGAGATTTTTATTTGCCGTACAACTCTACCTTGGACGACTCCGGAGTCCGAACACTGTCTGCTTAGAGTGAAAGTTCCTCACTAAGTAAGTGTGTATGAGTTTATGGTTCCAGTTCCGCCTTAACACGCCTGCAGACACTGCCAGAGCAAGCCTGATTGCATGCAGCTTATTGCGATGCGCTCTCATTCAATTCCGTACATTGCAAACTCGCTTCTATGAGATCCCTTGTTCGTCGCAAGGTAAGGCGTTGCGAAATCGTGATGCATCCAGTATATTTTTTTTAAAGGCCAACTATTCATCGGATATCTCTTTCAACTTTCGTACAACTCCGGCTTTGTTACTTGTAGCCGTAATACCATAACTTACTGTTCAATGATTTTCGCGTTCAGTCACCTGCTCTACTCCCAGTGCGCAGCAGAACAAGAAAGCCTGCGTGCATGCGGAATTCCTGCCATGCGGTCTCATTTAATTCAACACTTTGTGCATCGTCTATGAGATCCCTTGATCGTCCCAAGGGCAGGCACTAGTGGGTGGTTGTGTTATTTTTAATCTCTCCCTTGGCTTGCACTCAGTTTTTCATCAAGTGTGTACGAGTTTATGCGTCCAGTTCCCACCTAACATGTCCGTAGACACTGCTAGAGCAAGCCTTGTTGCATGGTGTGATGCACTCTCTCAAGATATCGAAGTGAGGTCCGTTCTATTTGCATGAGACCCCTTGTTCGTCGCAAGGTCGAGTCCCGTACTCATCGCCGTAACTCCCACTTTTTAATCCGAATCCTGTTCAACTTATCACTTTGCATAAATCCGGGTCTTCATATATTTCGTGCAAGATACCTCAAGGAATTATCGCCTTCCTTCCATTGCCGGTACGGTGCTACTAAGGACGTGCACAACCGGGTCAGAGCAAGCCTGGTTGCATCCAAATTCCTGGGATTCAATATCATCCGTTTCGGTCTTCCACCCTTGCCAGAGATTCCTTGTTCGTCGCGAGGTCAGGCCCTCCATGTCGCAAAACATACATTTTTAAAATGTGAGAGTCGTCAATCACGAAGTTCGTACGACTCTGACTCCGACTCCACTTACAGCCATAATATCATATTTACGCGACCGCTCTGTTTTCAGGCGAAGTCGGAGCAAGAAGGCCTGGTTGCATGGATAATTCCGGCGATGCACTTCTCAGCGATTAGCTCACATGAGATTCCTTGTTCATCGCAAGGTCAGACAGACCCTGTGAAGAAAGAGACTTCCTTTTTGAATAAAATGCCAGTTATTCATCGATATTTCTTTCAACTTAGTACAACTCCTACATTCGCAGTTTTGTTATTATTCACCTTGCGTCAAGAAGCAAGGGGCTAGCTAGGGCCTAGGCAAGCGGATTCGGGAGTGGAGCTGGGCGAGACTCATACTTATAGAAGGAGCTAGCGACTGCAGATGAGGTGGTAATGTGGCAGTTGGTGGCCAATGGTCAAGTGCAGGACGCAGAGTAAGTAGGAGCCACGTCATCAAGTTTGGCAAAGCTTAGCGATCCAAACAAGATGACACACTGTCACGCTCCTTCTCTCCTCCCACCACCATGCTTTCTGATTCTGCCCGCGCTCGGCCTTCGAACTCCCATCTCCCAGTCGCCGTAATCAACAATCATTTGGAGCCTGCATTCCTCGGTGTGTGGATTCTCTCCAGTGCTAGTGGCATCGCCGGCGGATTCGCTTGTTCGGCGCAAGCGCAGGCGTTGCTCGTCTATATCGGTGATTCGAGCCCTTTCTTTTCTTTTGCGCGCGCTAATCGTTCTTCTTCCCAGGCAAATCATTCTCTCCTTATCAACTGAAGTTTGGGGGTGCGCCACGCACGTCTCTGGGGTATCGTTACAAGCCAGTATTCAAAAAGAGTATTCCAGCGATTACTACTATTTTCTTATCCTTCACATCTGACTGTTTCACTCCAAGGTATATTTGAATTCATTCAGTCCCACCCAGCCTGCATGCAGCAACCTGCTACACTGCAATTCCGCGTCCGTGCTGATTCACCGTGGATTTCCTTGTTCGTTTCAAGGTCAAGCTCTGCATGTCGTTCATAACCTTCTTCCATTTACTTCCTACGACGGGGAAGATTCGGTCTCACACACGACATCTCCATCTGCCAGGGGCACTTTCTCGAAGCTCCTGATAACCGTGCTTGTACCCATAACGAGACCTGTCGGACGCGTGGTTCAGCAATGGGCGTGTTTTCATTGGACGAAGTGAGTTTCTCGTTTGTTTGAGAAGCTAGGTGTGGACTGATTTTTCCCGCCACGTTCTGAAGTGGCCGCTCGAGACGAACGCCACGCCTCCAAGTTGATCGGTGCCATGTACAGAACTGCAACGATATGCTCTGGGGGAAGGTTGAGCGCTTCAGAGCGACTCGGCGGTATGAATTTCCACTCGCGACGCATTTCATGCCGCTAACATTCAAATCGTCCTAAAGAAACGCGTGGAATCCGCAGCGGCTCCAAACCACCGGACCCGTCCGAGCCAATCCACACCCTCGGAACTGGTTCGGCGGCGTGTTCGGCGGCGGACTGAATTCAGGCCAATCCACGCCTCTGGATACGCTCCCCACAGCCCTGGACATGGGTTGGCTGTTGCCGTTGACGGCCAGGGACTTTACCGTGGGTGTGGGTGTGCTCGTGCTCGAAGTTGGCTATAAATATGTTTGGAGGATGTGTTCGGCCATCACGCTTAACTTTGGCCGTCGGCCGTTATTTACAGTCCCTAAAGCACAGAAACGATTCGCTAGATCTGCAGCAAGTCATGCGACAGTACGAGCCGCGTAAGTTCTTAACCATCGTTTCGTGCAGGCTTATCCTCGGCTTCAGAATCTCCATCACTGGACTTGAAGCTATTCTTAGCGAGACACGTCGGACAATCTCTCACCGTTTACCCTGAGACCAAATATATCCAGTTGAACTGGAACCTGGACAGGTCCAATCGCCAGGGGCGTCCGTCCTTCTCGTTCAACGACGTGTACCAATTAACTTTATAGTGCCCGTGCGAAGAATCCCCCCGAATTCGTTCGACACGCACATTCACCGTCCCTGTTCTAGATGCTCAACTTCGCTTTCGATTACAATAATGGATGATATAAAGTAACACACACAGACACTGTCCGTCAGGCTTACGCTAACGCACACGCAAGATGCGCTCGCTCCTCGCTCTACTTCTCCTCGTCGCATCGGCCTTCGCAGTTGTCACGCCGCCTCCTCCTTCCGGCGGCCCTCCCGCGGGCGGAGGTGGCGAGGCTGGCGGCGAGCCCCCCGTCGTGGTCGGCAGCGGCATTCCCAACGTCGTGAATGCGACAAACCCGACTTGTGTCCCGTGGTATGCTGTCCGGGACGCAATCATGGGTGGCCTCTTCCAAGGTCGGTCACCGTTTTACAAGACTTTCTTTCATATACGCGCGGCTAACTACGACTTCGTCGGCAGGACGATGCACTGACTTGGCGAGAGCGGCGATTCGTCTGTCTTTCCACGATGCAGGTTCGGCTTTCATTTCTCCCTGACAACAAGAACCGCTGATATTCCTCCCAACCAGGCACTTTCTCCCTGAACCTCCAGGCGAACGCGCTTCCAAATGGCGGACCCGACGGTTCCATCATGACCGACCCCAACGAGGTTCTTCGTCCAGAGAACAACGGCCTGCAGCAGATCGTCGGCCTCTTGAACCCCATCGCGACCCAATTCGGCGTTTCTCCGGGTGATGTCGTTCAGCTTGCTGGCGTTCTCGGAGTCGTAAGTCTTCCTTCCTCCAGCAGCCATGATACTCAATCTTCCATTCTACAGCTCGCATGCCCCGGAGGCCCCAAAATCAACTTCTGGGTCGGCCGTCCAGCAGCGCGAAACATCTCTCCGATGGGCCTGCTTCCCTCCCCAGAAGGCGCCGTCCCCGACCTCCTCGCGCGTTTCGCAGACATGGGACTCAGCACACGGGACCTGATGGCACTCATCGGCGCACACACCAGCGGAAAACAGCAGTTCGTCAAACCAGCCGTGGCGAATTCGACGTTTGACACGACTGTGGATATCTGGGATACTCGATTCTGTGCGTGTCTTCCTTCCTTTCGATAGAGCCGCTGCTGATGAGGAGATGTAGATACACAGACTTTGGACCCTACTGCCGAGCCTGGAGTGCTCAAGCTCGATAGCGATCTCTACTTTGCTACGAACGCGTCGACGGCCACCGAGTTCCAGCGGTTCATCGGCGCTCAAACCATTTGGTATGTTCAATTCCATTTACCCTTCACACCCTTACTCAACCGCCGTAGGGTCACCGATTACGCCTCCGCCCACGAACGAATGTCCATTCTCGGTCTCTCCACCACCGTCCTCACGTCCTGTACCGAAATCCTGCCGCTGTCGATTGACTTGTCGACTGTCGTTGACGCCCCGGCGACGGGCAAGAACGGCGGAGGCTCTGGTGGAGGAGGAGGTGGGGGTGGGGGTGGAAGTGGAGGTGGAAGCCAGAAACCAGTTACAGATCCCCCTGTGGATCCGATCCTCCTCGAAGCGGCGATCCAGAAGTTCCGCAGCATCTGGCTCGTCCCTGGCACGATTACCACGTAGATAGGCGATGTGATAGCGGTTGTTGACATGTATATTATTCTATTTTCCCGGGCTTCTGTTGAATACTCGTGAGGAGTTATTCGCGTATTTCCAGGACGCTTCGGAGCGGCACGTGATGCACTGATGGAGCGTGACCGCGTTACAAGCGCGACTTGCTCCTGACTCCCATGTCGTTGATGGACAGACTTCCCAAGTGGCTTCTCCTCGCCATTTCCCTTCGCTCTCTACTCTGGCTCGCCACACGGATACAAGCCAACCGTACTTCATCCATTCGCCGCCTTCGGGGACCAGCGCGCAATGACTGGCGATTGGGGGTACTAGTATGTGTTCACGCTATATTGCAATGAATGCGTGAATCAAGATCAATTCAGGATGTTGCTGGTCATATGGACGCATGGAGAGCCCAATATGGACCGACCTTTCGATACCCCGGCGTTTTCTTCGTGCGTGTGCGTCAGCCCATCTTCCTCTCATTTGCCCTTTACCTGACCTCTTTTGGCATTTGGATGCAGACTCACCGGCTGCACACCTCCGACTTCACAGATATCCGGCACATGCTCTCGAATCCGGACGTTTACCAACGGCCTATGCAGAACGGGCCTTTGGGACGAGGTGGATTTTGCTCCTTCGAGCTGTCGAGAATGAATTGAGCCTGTGTCATTTCATCCAGGGCTTTTGTCGACAGAGGGAGAGGAGCATCGGAATCTCGTACGTCCCACCGACTGCTCACATTCATGCCTCGCGCCTAACATCGTCAAGAGGAAAATCGTCGTACATTCATCTATGTCTGGAAGACAGACCAGGTCTGGTCTATCTTTGAACTCGCCCGCCATCCCTCCATTCAAGAGAAACTCCGCGCTGCTATCCTCCCCATCTTGTTCGTGTAAACCATCTGGGCTTTTGGCGACATGGGAGGCGCGCATGGGTGTGTATGGGGACGCGGTTTGCCGTCCTCGAGTATGTTTTTGTCCTCTTCTCTTCCTTCCTTATATTTGCTGAGTTCAATCTCTCCAGGATGAAAGCCCTGTATTCATCCTCTTCCGTGCCTTCCTCTTCGAGCTCGCTCAATCGGAGGAAGATGTAGCATGTGTGGAGGGATTCCTGGGACAACCGTATGTACGTAGCCGGCTGGAGTTGGGGACGCAGCTGCCTTTGAAGCTCACTACGTTTTGATTACTGTACTGAGCGGGGCCGTGTTTGTGCGAATTCATGTGTAGCCTTGATAAGCGCCTCTGACTGAGAGATCTCGGCACAAACCCACTCTATACTCAAAACGACAATGAAGCTCTTTACATTACTCTGTTCCGCGCATCGTCAAAACAAAACAAAAAAAAACAGAATCGATGATCTAGTAGTAGCCTGTCCTTGGTACGAACAAGGAATCTCTTTGTAAGGCGACAGAATTCATCACGCACTGCACACGGAAGGAGCGCAGTAACATCGCTGCATACAGGCTTGGTTGGGAATAGAATCGGCGTCATTATAGCAGTGGCGAAGTACAAGTACTACTCTGACCAGAAACCAAGCACCAACTAAAAAAAAAACATTCTAAAGAATCATCGCCTGTCCTTGGTACAAACAAGGAAGCTCCTGAGGAGAACTTAGACTGGGAGGAGCGCAGTACATCACTCATACAGGCTTAGTGGATAATAAAATCTGGCTTCATTTATAGCAGCAGCGCTGAAGTATTCCCAGCGGAAACATGTACACACGCGCAACTGAAAAACAAATTCTCCCTGGGTCTCTATCGCCTGTCCTTGGTACGAACAAGGAAGCTCCCTGTCAATGAACTAGACAAGACGAGAACACACGGAAGGAGTGCAGCACGCGCTGCATACAGGCTTGGTGGGGAATATTTTTGAGTCTCAGTTCATTATCATGATACAGCAGCTCCCACCAGAAGACACTCAAACTGCGCTCTCCATTCCATTCTACGGCCATCAAGTACGCCACTGGTATTTTACTACTAGAGTAGACTGAGTATACGTAGTAGATTGACACTAGCGTTACCGCATGCGATGAGGCCGGCGTTTCCTCGCCGTGCGCTTCCCAACAAGCGTTGAACAAGCGCCGAAATGTCCTCGAATACAGCGGAAATTTGATTCTTACCTAGCATTTTCGCATTGACAGGTTGATTCTTAGCACTATTTACCTCAAGCCCCGGCCGTCTGAGTCACCGCCTTCACGACATCGCACCCCGCGTTCTCGTTTATAAAAGCCCGCAGTCATCGAGTGAGCCAGCACCCGAAAAATGCTTTCCCGCTCCATCTCCTTTGCCTTGTTGGCGCTTTCCCTTGTCCACGCGTCTCCCAATCCCCTCCCGGCGGATGTAAGCCCTAGGCTGTGTTCGTCAATTCATAGTCACTTCATCTGCTTGCAGGGCTCCACCATCGATATAGCGCGCAGGGTAACTCCAACATCGCTTCCTTCGCGCATCCTTGGCTAACCTGAAGACCGTCCAGGCTCCTGTTACAGTCTCCGTCAATATCACCAGCGTTTCCAGCCTGAACCTGGTCGACACCTTCTCCGGAACCCCGCCGCTCGAAGTGCTCGTCGGGGAGGCAGCTACGCCGCCCGGGAACTTTGGCATCGTGCGTTGTTTTGCATCTTGATCGATCCTTCTGACTCATTCATTTCACTCACAGTGGAAGCGCACTGAGCTCAGCGCGGACAAGTACGTCTTCCAGAACCTCGGCACGGGCCAGTGGATCGCCATTAACAACGCGAACGTACGCTTGCTTTCTCGTCCCATCCTCCCGACGTAACTCACTTCCTCAGGAACACCTGGTCACCGTCAATGGCGCGGACAACGCCACGGTCTTCGCCGTCGAGTCTGCGGGCAACAACGAGTTTGTGGTGCGTCCCCATAATACTATATCACGATTCTTCCCCGTGGACTTAGACGAATGAATGTAGATTAAGCTTCCGAATGCCGACTCGGTGTGGGAGGCCTTGTTCGATGGGACGAGCCCGATCTTCGGCCGTGTGCGTACACCGTTACAAACCATTTGCACTCCTGTGGCTGATTTCTGCTCGTAGATTATCATGGAGCCGGCCAGCGGCAGCGTGCGTCAGCGCTGGACCTTTGCGACGCAGGCATGATATGGATGGCATACCGTTATCTCTCGAATTTGGACTTGCTTGTAGTTGAAAGCCAGAAATTTGCGTCTCGAAGCCAGAGTGTCCTTCCTGTTTGCTGCTGCAGCACGGCACGTTGGCAAAAAGGAGATTGCGAGCAGATGCCAGTGGCTTGTCCTTGAGGTTCCTCAGACGAACAAAAATCTCCCGCGGCATGTCATGAAGCAGGGAGTTTACGCGCGCCGCTACGATCAAGCTGGCTGGGATTGACCAAGAGTGGATGACGAAAAGCCGGGAAATAAGGCGAGTTTTGATTCTGGTTACGTGGTTAGACGCTGACTCGCTGACTCGCGTTGGTGTATGGCAAAAGAGATATGCGAGGGGATGATGGCCTGTGCTTGCGACGAACGAGCGTGCGGACTTCTAGCCCAAGACTGGGTGGATTCCGTAGTATGCAATCAATGAGGCGATGAGGAATTTGAACGCAGGCGCGCTGAATTACAGAAATGACCGCAGCGCCGACAGAAGTTGGGAGAATTGCACACAGAAATTAGGGGTAGCTCTAGGCGTCAATTGGGAAGACCTCGACGGATAAGACGATTCCAGCTGAGCGTAGCCGCGGCGCGAGTCTTTGCCGCCAGAGAACCAGCCGGTGAAAAGACTTTGAGTGGCAGTTGATTTGGCAAGGGTCGGCGGCCTGGTTGAATCGGGCAAGTTAGAAGCGCACCCCAGACGAGATTGGGTTGTTGAAGCAAAAGTACAGGACAGAAGTGCATGATGTGACTCGCGTGACGGATTATTTGGATCACTTCCTCAAAGGGGGGTTCAACTTTGTAAAAGTGGATTTATGAGCTCCCTACGCTTCTGTGAGCAGTGAGATTGTTGTGCGAATGATTGCGTCGTTCGATAGGGTATGGGAGAAATTCCCGACGCCTGAGACGGCGGGAAATTCCGGCGGACATGCACTTCACCAAGGCTGAGGGGTTGCGGTAGCGCTTATCCCCACACACTAGGAGCCTAGGTGACGCAGAAGCGATGCCGCTAACCCGAGGCCGAGCTCCCCGATACTAGGTGCGACAGAGCACCGCGTTCGACGAGGGACAATAGCAATGTAGGCAACTGGGCCAGATGCGATAGTCGTGATTAAAGGATGACTGCGAATTCGACCAGATGTGAGTAATGATTGGAAATAACACAAATAACGAGAGATGTAGAGCGATTGAATAGTGAGCGAGAGCAGGACGTGACCCAAGTGATAATGAGTAGTGAGCGACTGAGGGAGGTGACCTCAAATGATAGTGAGCGACTGAGGGATGTGACCTCGGGATGATAGCGGGCGACTGGGGGACGTGACCCCAAATGGAATGAATAGTGGTATTGAGGGATGTAATGAATAGTGAGCGACTGAGGGACGCGACCCCAAATGCTAGTGGGTGGTTGTGTTCCCCCCAATGGACTGAAGAGCGGGATTGAGGGAATGTAATGAACAGTGAGCGATTGAGAGACGCGACCCCGAATGGAATGAATAGTGGGTGAGTGAGGGAATGCAATGAAGGATGTCAAATGAATGAGCTGGCGCCGAGCTCCCCGATCCTAGGTGCCGCCAAGGACCGCGTTCGGCGAGTGCGAATAGAGTTGAATGGAATGGTCCGCGTGAATCGCGAGTGAAATGGGTCTGTGTGAATCACAAGTGGGCCGCGTGGAATCGCGAGTGGGGGCCGCATGACTTGCGAGTGGGCCGCGTGAATCGCGAGTGTGCTTAATGTAGTGGATTGAGCAATTGCGGGACATGGCCCCAAGATTATTGAGTTGTAGAGTGAGGAATATCATGAGTGTCTGAAGATGTATTGTATTGTGTCGCATGAGTGACGGTGTAAGACGACGGTAATGCAATGGCTTGGCAAGGGAAGGAGCCGCAGGGAAGAGGGCTGGGGGGCACAGGAGGGAGTGGGGTGGGGTGATGACGACCGGAGACTTGGCTACGACGACGACAGTGAGTCAGTAATGTCAGATGAGGAGAAAACTGCGACACAGCTGGCTGTTATCTCTCCCCTGGGCTCTCCTGCCCAGTATACAATGACTATGCTCTCCTCTTCCTCCTCCCCAAAAGGCAAAGAAAACCAGCCGCGGATGAGCTGGATGCGAGGCGGGGATGGAATGTCGCTGGCTGCTGATGGAGGTGCGGAACAAGAAATGCTCCGCTCACGTCAGCAGCCTGTCGATCATAAACCGCATTCTGTGCCCAACGATCGTACCTCACGAGGGCGTAGAAATTGATACAGGGTCGAAAAGTTTTTTTTTTTCGACCCCCTTGGACCCCCCCACCCTCCTGCCTTATCGGGTAGTGATTTCCCACGATAAGATAAGATAAGGTCACGTGCAGCTTCGAACCCCAGTGTGGCTTGCATATAATAATAACCCAATTTTTTGGGGAGTGAGTCTACAGTGTAGGATACATGCAGGATACATGTACAGATAAGTGTGAACACTCCCTATGAATTTTGTGTCATTCTACGGCCATCTGACGTCCCACCGCCGGCCGGAACACCCGGGCCGGCAAGTCCGTGGCAGGCGGCTGTCAACTGGAAAATTGTCCCAAACTCACGCAAATGTGTCGACGACGACTCGACGTCCGCCAAAAGATGCATGCCGCCTAGTTTTGGTTCGCCCAAACCAGATGGCGGCATTCACTTGATGATTCTCATGCCACGCTGGGTATTGGGGTGACCGAATGGAGCACGGCATTGATCTAGGTGGGCCACTGTGCCCGAAATACACCCAGATAGGTCAGAAAAGTGGTTTTGGGGTGGTTTATACTCATTTTGAACCTCCCTTGTACTTAATAGCTACATAAAGTTTTTTTTTACCCTTGGACCCCCCCCTCCCCATGTCCGGCCGTCCTGATCCGACCCCCCCTTGCACTTCCTCTTGCCAAACTCGATGACGTGTCGCCTTCACTCATTGGATCAATGCAATTGCGATCAACACCTCGGCCCGTTCGACTCTTCGTGCACTGCTAGCGACTGTAGGACACAGTGGGCCTTGGGACTAGGTGGTCGGAACCCCTCGGCTAAGTCGGCTTTCGCGGACGGTACTGTACGGTCGGTACGGCTGCGAGTGGGATGAGACGGTCGCATAAGAAGAGAAGGCGGCAGCCAGACGACTCGGATGTAACCGGATAGAAGAAGGCTACGACTCGCAAGGTGCGTCTCGTCAAATTCGCTTGGCGCTGGCACACTCCACCGCATCCAGTCTACCGCTTCACTTGCACCTCCTGGAGCTCCCTGTTGCTATCCATAACTATCTCGCCGGCGGCCGGCTCTCCGAGTCTTCCTCTCGCATCGCAACCTTCTTCTCGTTCCTGGAATAAAAAGTACTGGAGAGGGAAATTCTAGGCAAATAGCCTGCTCTTGCGACGAACAAGCCTCTCGAAACTTCACCAGTTCTTCCCGGTACCAGATGAGAGGGCAGCATCAGCGCTGCGGTCAGGCTGGAGGCAAGGAAGATGTGGTTGGCTAAGTATCGACGGTTACGGCGCGGAGCTAGTTCAAGAGGAAGGTAGAACACGAACCAGGTCTGGCGCTCGCGCTTGCAATTCTTGATCTAGGTTGCCACCTTTTTCATCCGAAGGAACCGCTAGCTGGAACTGTACAGAAGGACGCAGAACCGAGGCGACAGGCGGACCGTGTGGACTGGATTCGATTGGAGAAAGTACGTGCGGACTCATTCCGACAGAATAGCGTGCTAAAATTCAATCCAGTTGTCTTTTCGTCTCGTCAGGCTTGTCTTCTACACAAGAAGAAGAATCCGCTGTTGAGACCAGATGGATGAATCAGGATGATACACGCCGATCCGAGCTCACCAAGACCTTATCGCACTTTTCGCGACGCGGCGGTTGGTGGGTGTCAGGATAAAAGTGATTCGAAACTTCCATGTTGCTAGTAACCCGTTCGAAGCTGGGTAGGTCGATTCGCAGTCAACAATTATCGGTCTTTTTTTCTCTTTGCCTCGTCGCATCGGTGCGCATGTGCGGTCGTACAGTATGGTCGCGATGTCAACTGAGGTCCTTTGAATCCCGCAGAAATAAATCGCGCCAATAAACGTGCCCGGATCGGGTTCCGGATCGACGGTCCGGCCACGGAACATTGTGCCGTTGCGACACCGCTTACATCAGGCTCCAGCACTCTTCCCAGACTCTCACCATGCCTCTCGTCGAACCCTTCAGCGCCCTCACAGCGGCCCTCCGCAAGGCCAACCTGATTCCCGACATCCTCCCAGACTCGTTCACACCCAGCGCATTCCTCCAAGTCACCCTCCCTTCCACCGGCGCGGCAGTCGATCTCGGTGCAGAGGTTCCCATCGCACAGACGGCGGAGGAACCACAAATTGGTATCGTCGCCGTACCCAACGAAGCGGATATCGGGGAAGATGGATTGGTCAAGCCGTCAATCGAAAGCCCAACACGGTATACGCTTGCGATGGTGGATCCCGATGCACCGAGTGCAGCGCAGCCAGTGAATAAGCACTGGAGACATTGGCTGGTGCGTCTCAGTTATGATGCTGCTAGTCAAGTCTAACGTGATTTCATTGCTAGATTACTGGGTTGACGGCGTCGGAGGATCCTTTGCTTCCAGCTCTTCAATCCACCGCAACCACGATCTGCCCTTATCGTCCACCAGCTCCGCCGAAGGGAAGTGGATTGCATCGATACTGTGAGTCCCTTTCATCCCTCAATTCATTACGAGTCCTCTGAATCGGAATTACACCTCAAGCTTTCGTTCTCTTCCGCGAGCCAACCTCTGGCAACTTCTCCATTCCCGCCGATGCTCCTGAACGAGAAACCACCGTTGTCGGCCGACGTCACTGGGACCCAGTTAAATTTGCGGAGACGTACGACCTCGAGATCGTTGGAGCGACGTACTATTTGGTGCGGAGCGAGGAATAGCATACTTTGGATGCTATTCTAAACACAATCCTTTGCGCATTTTCTGGCGGCGATGATGTTTCTGGTTTTCCGAGCTCCAAGTTCTTGTGCGCATTTCAGCCATGACCGTCAACTATTCAAACTTCTCGGAAGCTACCATCCATTCGAACATGCATCGTATTTGATTACTACAGCTCGCCACTCGTAGAACGATTGCGGAAACCCCAATGGTATTGTCCGTCCCAAATCACCATTGCCTCGTCTAGCAGACTGGAATCAGCCTCACACTTCACTCACGAAGAATTGAAGCATACATACACGAGTCGTCTGTCATATACTCCGTCGTGTAGCCCGCGTTGTCGCGGCTCCGCTTAAGGTAGAATACGCCTCCATGGAGAATCAACGAGGTGAGCTTGGCGTACCCGGTGAATGCATCGCGGAGGAGCGCGATCTCCTCGAGCCCGACTGGGCGCTGCGGCGCGATCTCCGTGCGGAACCCGGTCCCAGTGGAGAAGAAGTGTCGGAGGGCTATTGATGTGATATCCCGGGAGAGGACCCCGCTGCTCGCTATTGAGGCGAATAGGCTCAGTGCCTAAGGTATGGTCGGCTGCACAGAACAGTAAACAGAATTATCCAGCGCACGAAAGGATTTTGGAAGTGTCTCTCCAGGTCAGATCCTGCCAAATGGCGGTGTAGATCGACGCGTAGCTCACGAACATTCGGAAAACGCGCGAGGATATCCATGGGGCTGACTGTGGGCGTCTTGCTGTCGAACACCGCAAACGCCAGACTCCGTACGCCGGGCAGCGAGGTCTCCGGGAGGTTTTCCAGGAGCCGAGCCGCGTTGGTCGACCAGTAGTCGAGTGTGAGATGCGTAAGGGATGTCGCAGGAGAAAGGAAGATCGGCAAGAAGGCGATGGGCGCGAAGAGGACTAGTTCCTTCAACGAGGCGACCAATGCATGGGAGCCCGCAGATAGATCCTCCAATAAACTCGATTCGCTGAAGTTATTTCTGCTGGTGATCTCGAGAACCTCAACGGCAGGGAATTTGGGCAGAATGTCCCTGAAGTTTTGATTCTGGGTCTGCCAGCTGTATGAGATGGTGATGGAGAGCTGGGTTACTCGGGGATATCTAGGAACCGCCTGCGGCGCGTCAGACCAGGAGCGAAACCCCGCCATGTTCAGTGTGCGCAGGTACCGCGGATCGAGGAACGGTGTCCAAGGTCCCATATCCATATCCATGTCCTGCGGCACATAGTCCCGACCGTGGAAGACGACGCGCGATATGCGTGGACCGTCGGTGATACGAGGGGAGCTTGAAGGTACAGCAGCCTTCACGGTACAGTACGCAACCTTCAGCTCGTTGATACTGAGCATCCGAGACACCTTGAGCAACAGGTCTCCACCAATCCGTAGGCCCCAGAGGGTAAGACGCTGCAAGCCGGAGAGGCGCTCAAGCTGCGCTATGAGAGGTCCCAGCATCCCGTCCGGATGGTCCAAGGGGGTGAACGGTCCGTCCAACGAACTCAGCCCTCTGCGACCCCAAGACTCGATTTCGCATGTCCGCACGAGTGGTGCAATGGTGTCGGAGAGCCAAAATTCGAGGCGCTCTAGATTCCTCTGCACAAGCCTCGCATTCGGCAGCTGCAGTACCAGTTCCCCAGGAATGTTGGCATCAGGCTCGGACACGTAGGCGCGAAAGCGGAAGTGGGAGAAGAGCAATGGACGCGCGAGATGCGCGAAGGAGCGGTTGGTGAGACAGAGGGCTTGTAGATCGTCGCAGGATAGATCTGCGTCCTTGAAAGTCTCTGTCCAGAGCTCTGGTGGAACTCGGTCGTTCGGAGTGAGCGCCATGTGGTGGATCCAGTCAAAAGCCTCGAGGCAGTGCAATGATGATTTCAATCACGACGAGGCGGCGTTCCGCAATTGTCTTTCTTCCTAAAATCTGCTTCAGATCCTCCCGAGGATCCGTTTCTGTGGAAGATCGAACCCTCTTGGCTGCATCATCGAGGAACATCGCATTTTCTTACGCAGCGGCAGAACAAATTGGCCTGCTTTCTCACCCTGTCATGGGCCGCATCAGCGGTCCGTGTGGGATCACTAATGTCGCCATCGATCAGCGCAAGGTTGTCTCTCATCATGCATGAGCTCTTCCACCCATCCAAGCTTGACCAGCTTCCGTATCAAATTCGAGTACTTTACCTTTCTATGAACTGCGTAAACACACTCACCTGCGCCAGGAACAAGCGCGCGCTGTCGCTCGTGGCTCCCTCCCTGCGCTCACAGCCGTCCACGCCTTTCGGAACTTCCTCTCCGTTCCCCAGCAGCTCCTCCTCGCTCCCATATACTACAGCATCCTCGATGTCTCCCACCTGGATTCAATATCGACCCTTGACTGGGACTCCGACGCCGAAACAGTGCATCTACGCCTCTCGGCAGTCTTATCTGCCATGGATTCGATGATAAACCTCATCGAATATCGCATTCCTGCCCCTGCCATGGACGAAATATGGGTCCGAATCTGGGCATGGATGCAGTTCGTAGACGACTTCCGAGAACAGTTGTCATTGCCGCTCCTGCAACTCCCATTCACTGCCTCTTTTCCCTTCAATCCATCCGATATCGGTCCCCACCAACATCTATTCCCTCAGATCCTGCTTTCATATCTCATTGAGGGCAAACCAGCTGCGTTCGACTTCCTGCAGTCCAATCCTCGGATATTCACGATTGTGGGACGCGCCTGGACCGACATGCTCTTAGAAGAAGCGGTTGACCATAACCGGCAATGGCAAGTGCGGCACAGCGTCTACGCTGCTTCCTTCTCGCTGCTCCGCCACGGCCACGAACTCCTCCGTCGTGACGGCCCACACATGGAGCAACTTCTTGATGGGGTGGGAGGGACATGGGGGCATCTCGCTTCCCTTCTTACTCGTCATCTCCAACAAAGTATTCCAGATCCCCTCGGCACTCCTCAATCTAGGGATATCGAGCGGGTATATGGAGCTTTGGAGTTCCTCCGTGAAAAAGACGGCGACCCTCGCCATGAACTTCGCGCAGCACTCATAAACGAAGGGATCGTGGCTACTCTCACCGGGCTAAGCTTGCGTCTAGTCAACACACCGTATGCAGGCCAAGCCGAAAACATAAAAACTCCTGGCACAAACTTCCACGCGCTAATAGCCTTCGTCCTTTTGGATGCACGGTCGGAACTGCGCCTTGTGGAGGCGCTGCACGCAGGATTGCTTCGTTCCCTCGTGGCATATGCTACAGTAGCGGCGGTCATCACCTGCGAGATTTTATGGTGGACCGAGCCCGATATCTCCTCACGACTGGAATTCCGCGGCATTGCGTATATCTCTCCGTCTTGCGGGCCCTGCGCGTGGCGTTTGCGGAGATCGCAGAGCTCGATCCGGCGCAGCACTTTGATAGAGTGGGATTGGGGCAAGAGTGGGCCGATTGTGAGACGTTTGTCCGCGAACGGCTCGCAGTTGTCGACGTTTACGATACGGGAGCCTTGAGTTCAATGAGAGCTTGCGATAATGCGGAGGTCAGCATCAGCCCGGCGAGCGCTTTTGTGTATTAATACTGACCGGTTTGTAGTGCGGATTTCTGGGCGACAAACGCGCTGTGCTGGGTGTCAAGACGCCTGGTTCTGCTCTCGCGAATGTCAAAAGGCGGATTGGCAAAACGGGCACCGCAAGGACTGCAAGATACTGAGAGACGCATTCATCGGTAAGCGACAACTCTTCTGGGCCAGGGAGTGCAATTCTTGATGCCGTTCCAGAATACAGCTCAAACCTAAAGCCCGCGGATCGCGCCTTCCACCGTGCGCTGCTCAATGTCGACTATGCAACCCGTCTGGAGGAGATCACCGGGCAACTCATCCCGTATATCAAACTGAATAATTCAATCGAATCCCATCCAATCCTGGTTATTATTCACTATCGTGAGTGCGCAGTGCGAGTCAAAATTTCGCGAGTGGACAAACGTGACGACTGGTTGGGAATTCTAGCACAGCGAGCGCAGAGGGCGGGAGACAGAGCACAGCTGACTCTGATGACCTACGCGCAAGGGTCTACAATGCGTATGCGCGGCTTCCTCCTCCGATTTGCTGAACCGGAGCTGTACGTCGGGCTGCGGGCATACACTGCAACGTGCAAATGGCTAGAGGACGATACACATATCGTGATCGCCGATAGACGACGGATACAGGAGTTGCTGCCCTTGGCGGGAAGATGGACTCATTAACGGTGAGCCATCGCGTATCCTTCATTGAGTGATATACTCAGGACCATAATGATCAACAGAAGTTGTAATTTGCGACGCAATGAGTTATGATGACCAGACATGCAGCGCTGGACAGCCTTATCTTGTGGAAGGCATCGGACTTGCTGGATAACGCAGCAGTGACGCAGTTGCTGCGCCGAATCGGTTTTTCAAGTTTATGGCGAAGAGCGAGAGAGAAAGATATAGACGACCAGTGTCGATACAAGCGATGGAACATCGCGACAGGGACGCGATTAAACTAGGTCTTACAGCGCCTAAGCCCACGAATAACGGTTACTAACTTTCGAGAACACTTTCTGCTCTTACCCTGACATGTCACTGTGGGAAGCATGCGCGGATTAGCAACCCGCACGCTTTGCGGGGTACTAACCCGCACCGGTGCGGAGTATCAACCCGCAGACGTGCGGGTTACGAACCTGCAAATCGGTAACAGATGCCGGTTGCCAACCCGCACCGGTGCTGGTTAGCAATCAGCAAACGCTTGCAGGTTCGCAATCCGCAAACGCGTGCGGGTTGCTAACCCGCAAAATTTTGCGGGTTCGTAACCAGCAAGCGTTTGCGGGTTGGTAGTCCGCACGTGTTTGCCGGTTCGCATTCCACACGCATTTGCAGTCTAGGGTGTATATTACAGTCTAGCTACTACACGATACTGTACTAAGTAGAACTGCCTACTGTAAGCCCGAAACATCGTGATCTTGAGGCGGCGCATGCGATGCGAGTCAGCTTGTGGAATCGTTCGGCGCTGGGTATAAGTCAGATTGGGTCGTTCGGCAGATGTGCAAACCCGTGGCTGAATGGGAATTGAGCCAAGTACGTCGCGTGTCAAAGCTGATTCTTGATGCTTTGTTCAGGGCGAGCGCCAAGTACAAGGTAGAACCCACCAACGTGCGGAGCGGCGCAAAAGAGCGATGGTTTCTGTGCCTGGAATATTGCGCAACGATTTGCGAATGAAACATGAGTCAAGTCCATGGAAGAGACAAAGGAAACTCACCCAGGAAGTGTCTTGATGTACCGAACATAGTGTTCTCGCTGTGTGTTCAGATGAGCATCACAATCTGAAGGTAATAAAGGGACTTAGCTCGTGGATTGCGATAAAGCCCATGCACTGAATCCGACGGAATCGATGTCAGTACGTGCGCATGCCAAGGATACGATGAACCTTACCTGGGAGAGCGGCGCGTAGCGTGTATGGACTTTATAATTGGATGAGCTTGAGAATTGCAGTGGGAAAACCCGTACCTCGACTCGGAAGTTGCTTGCAGGGCGAATAACGGTGAGCGCGCGTCAAGTTAATGACCAACTACGATTCCAAGTCAGAACAATCAAAAGGTATATAAGAACCCACCGGCAACTGACAAGTCGTTCCTATCGGGACTTGCGATGTACTTCGCCGCACAACATCCATAGAGTGAATTTCTTCGCTGGGTTGTGGGTTCGTATCCTGGGTGGATGTTAACGCGCTGGAATGAACGACAAGAGGAGACGTACCTAGCATGAATCGGTCTGGCCCACGGTTCGCGTGCTGTTTCTCGCCCGAATCAGATAATGGACTCGGAGAAAAGTGAGAATGATACAGCGAGGACCGTGGATTGACACATACCGAACAACGCCGGAGATCTGTCGAATACCATGCGCCGAGTTAGCCCGAGTACGGGTACGTTGATCCAAACTGCTCCCAGTTCAATCAGCGGTGAGCACCAGAGAACGAAATGGTTGCCACGTGGCAGACGACGTTGCCGCAACGATCCGCCCTCGAGGCGGACATAAGTAAAAGGAGAGCAGCAGTGGAAACAAAGGCGCACCCGCGGAAACACATGGCTATAATGAGCTGAGTGCGCGCGCGTCAGCTCGATTGAAGCCCGTCGAAAGACCCAGTTTCGCGAGATAGACCGATCAGCTCAAAGTACAACCAACAATCACGAACCTCGTCGAAGACGCCGCTCAGTGACCACAGGAACTGCGACTGGATTGAGATCTGGACTCGGCCAGGGAAACACGTGCTTGGGCTTGAGACTTCTGTGCAGGAGGATTAGCATACGGACGTCCGAGTCAACGAGGAGAACAAGAGACACGAACCGTCATGCAGTTCACCAAGTTAATGGGCGTCGGACTCGCGCGTCTTGCGGAAGTCGAGGTCGGGAACGTTAGTGCTCGAGCGATGGGAGAAGGGAGATACGCACGCTCGGTAGTCGCCGTCGATGATGGGCGCAGGTCCGCACCGAGTGCCGGCGTTTGAGCACGGATCGGCGAAGCAGGCGAGACGAGACGACGGGGATCGAGGGAGCACCAATGGGCGACGAGCAGAGACCAGGGAGAAAAGTACCGGAGGAATTGACGAAAGCAGGACGAACCGTACCACCCAGTGAATGCATCGATTCTGCCGCTATCACCACTAACGTCCACGGCTATCCTCCAGCCTCCCAAATCGCCGCCTGGCCGTCGTGTCCGTTCCGTAAGTATCGTTGGGTCCTCTTAAAAGGAGATGGTATTGTCCAATGGGTGAATGCGACACAACTCTAGGCCGTCGGCGCTCGGAAACGCGTGAATGGACGTCGACTGTGCAGTGTCTGCGAAGAAATGGCGGAGTTGCAGCTCTTGACTGGAGTGGATGAGGAGATTTGCGGTAGGAAAGGTGAGCACAGTCTTGAAGCGAGTCTATACATCCACCGGGATCGTTAGAGAGCGGGCATGAAGAAATACCGCGACACACCATTCACCACCATCCGAAATTCCTTCCAACGCGCAATTATATCCCTCTGTGGTACACCCCACGTCGAATAGGGAGGTGTCAGACTGTCCTGGGCAGTATCTTGAGTTACTGGAGCATCGAGAGCGCGTCCGCCGCGGGATCGTCGCCAAAGACGACACACGCGACCTGTGCCGATACGGTAATCCGGGTTGCGTGAAAATCGGTGGAGGAGACCTTGGAGGGTGTCTGAGCGGATTGGGCAGTGCACCGGGAGCATCGGCGCGTGAATGAGGAACGTCGTTCTGCGGTGATGGATGTCGGGAGCAGATCAGTCAAGCGTGACGTCACAGCGATGCAGCGAACCTCCATCCTTGCTCGACGCAAATTAGTTCCCGCATATCCCTGGCTCATATCTGCCTGCTCTCTGGCTAATAATCTGTGTGATCCTCGATGCTGGCTTCATGGATCCCTTGGAATACTGCGGATTCTCGAGTTTCAACTTGTCGTCAACCCATCCTTGCTCAGGCTGCCCGACTCGTGAGTCGTCAGCGCATCGCTTGCGAGTACAGTACATCAGCGACAACATCTTGAACACACTCATACAACGAGAAATTTTGACTTCGAGAGTCCTGGATCTCCAAATACTGTAGCTCGATGTCAGTGGCACCACAACAGCTAGACTTAAGGCCCGGGGAGGCCGTTTGACGAAGATGAGATTCGTTCTTATAGGTATTGAGGGATGGGATCGAGTGATTCGACGCGCTGCAGTGCAGGTGCTTCGTCTAGGTCATAGAATCTTCCAGTTATCTACGACTGGCATTCGTCTCTGCTGGGTCCATCTCGGCCACTGGCAGCTGCTCAGCGTACGACTCTCTGGTGCGAAGCGGCATGCTACTCGGATCCCAGGAGCGGTACAGGACACCGAGCTCGTCCGACTGTGCGAGCGGGAGGTAGTAGTTTTATACTGCGCATAGCTGGCCGACAACAACAAGGGCCAGCGCTCCGACGAACACACAATTGTACAATTCAGTCATTGTTTCATGTTCGTACGATAAAATCCCGGGCCGTAGTATACAATTCGTCAGAGATGCGTCAAGAAGGAGAGAATCAATCAGGCTCAATAGGTAGGGCTTGAATTCGGCTCGAGAAAGAGATCTCAATCGGCTGGATATGGGGCAACAGTGTGAACTGAAGTTGACTAGAACAGGAATGGTTGGAGGGAAGGGCTGAAGCGAAATCAGTGCAGACGGAATGGCGGAGACGCGGCTATATCAACGAAGACAGTGGCTTGACGCCGTCGCAGGAATGGTTTCGGATAGCAGTGGGATCCACGGAGAAGTTGTGGATACGGCGACGAGCTGATAAGGCTTGATTGTGGTGAGCGTAGCCCTCGACAGTTCAAGGACATCAGAAACATAGGCTGGACTGGCTCCTTGCGCTTGGTTTGACTCTAGGATTCGGTGACCGGGAAGACACCAACAGCGCTTGGGGTACTCCGGATTTTTTGCAGCCAGCACGCGTCGGAGGCGGCAGGCATGAGGCGGCGGGTGATCACTCCAGTACACAGTTCGAGTACCCCGACCTCATCGGCGGTGGCATTGGATCCAAGGGAAACATGCCGCGTGGTTTTCGCAAAGAACTCGGAGGATTTCGCCGTCAACAGTTGGGACAGACGGTGGTGATTTCTGAACACGAGGGTTCTATACAGCGTGGGCTGAGGACTCGATCCTGTACATGGACAGTCAGACTTGCAGTTGCGCCAAAAGCTGTATACGAAATCAGGACCCGACGAGCTACGAAAAGAAGCCTGTGGCGCATTTCAGGATGCAAGCGCGCTGTAGTCTCGAATATGTCGCGCCCGAGCTCCAGCGGTAGCCGAGGGTCTTCGGCGCCCATGGTGGGAGAAGACAAGTTGCGACTTGGCAGATGATCGCACGTGCGAGAATTCCCAGCCTGCAAATCTGGACGCAAAATACATTCGGGAAGGAACACATTGAACACATGGCGGGCAAGTCCTACACTCCCGTCTGCAACAACAGCTTCAAATGCACCATCCCACACGCCCCGACGTCCCACTCCTTCCCGACAGCGCGGTATTTTCGCTCTGCGGAGCACCCATCGACAGCGCATTGACGCGGTACCTGAAATTTGAGGCTGGCATGTAGATGTGGATGTGCAGAGGAGGCGGTGGGGAGAGCTGAGAGTAGTGTATCTGGCACGCAGAATAGTATCGACATTGTTGGGGAGGATACTAGCGGCGGTGCATCGATTTGCATGGTGTCTGCGTCACCATCCATGGGCGTAGGAAGTATGGGAGGAGCAGGAGGGCGGGATGTCGACAGCCAGCGGTACATCGGCAGGGTCGGTTCCAATGGCGTCGGCGGGGTCTCATCGGCATTGTCCTGCTCTCCCGCGGCTGCATCCCGGTCCATGTCGATATCCTCGTCGGACTGCGCAGCCGTCACAGCTGCCAATGCGGGCCCACGCTTGCCTTTCGGTTTGGACTGTTTCTTGAGCAGGCGGTTGATGGTTTCGAGCTATCAAGATGTATTGGCATTAGACGGAGAGGGTGAGACACGACAACGCACCTTGAGATGGTGATGCAATGGTGATGTACCGCGTTTACGCGTCGAGGGCACTGCGGGAAGGCTATCTGCGATGCGGGTATATACCGGTATGGGTTGAATAAATCAAGGGAGAGTCGAAAGAACGCACCGAGGGCTACATCCTTAGAGTCGACAGCATGCGCACTGGCAAGAGCAGCTTGACGCGCAGTAAGTCGGCCGCCGGCAAGCGCAGTCATGGTGGACGACACTTCGTCTTCATCGTCGTCGTCTCCGTCTTCGGCCTCCGACTCGACGTCCACAGCTAGAAGCCATAAGAAAGCTGGCGGGTTCAGAGGGAAGGAGCCACGTACGAGCTGGCCGTCGAGCTGCTCGATGAGGAGCTGCTCTGGCACGCGGCAGTGGGAGCTGAGTGACCACCGGTGGAGCACCGAGCTTCAGCTTGATTTTGAGCGGGTGTAGGCGCTATTCGGAGAAAGGTAAGCAGCCATACAGAGGCTTGGAGCCAACAACGTACCGGCTGAGGTTCAGGCTCGACACTGGCAACCTCTGAATCATCCCCGAGCTCATCATCCTGTCCAGCCTCCTCGTCGTCGACCCCGTCGATTTCCTCGTCCTCCCCCTCGGTCGTCTCATGCCCCTCGTCAGCGACCTCGATGTCCACTTCGGATTCCTCGCTCGGGAGACGTCGTCCGGCATGATGGTCGGGTGTGATTGGGTGTCCTCGGACAGGCAGCTTGAGGAAGTGTAGTTACTGTAGTACGCGACGCGAGGTCGACGAGCGAGATCACAGGATGATGGAGTGGTGGAAGTCGGGAGACGGGAGCAAGGAGCGATGAAGCACGTGGATTCGGAGCTTCGGATCACTCGAGCCGCGGGAAGACCGAGTGAAGACCGTTCTCAAATTGTTCTCCTACATCGGACAAGATTTGCACAAGATGGTGAGGGATGCAGGCAATACATGCTGAGAGCTACTGTCAATAACCGTTGCGCGCACCCATTTGCGGGTTGGTAACCCGCAAGCGCTTGCGGGACGATAACTCGCAAGGACTTGCAGGTTACCAACTGACAAATCGCTAATCGGCAAAAATGTGCGGGCTAGTAACCTGCAAAATCCTTGCGGTACCCTAACCCGCACCCATTTGCGGTTTCACAAGCCGCAAAATGCCAACCCGCAAATGCGTGCGGGTTCCCAACCCGCACCGGTTTGCGGATCAAATTTTGCGGGTTGGCAAACCGCACCCATTTGCGGGTTGGGGGCTCGCAGCTCAGCAACCCGCAAAAATGTACCAGGTTTTCGCAGGTGCGGGTTATAACCCTAGCCCTTCCCACAGTGATGTATTGCAACGTCGCAACCGCACCCGTAGGCGTCAGTATTCCTTTCGCGACTCTGGGACGAATATAGTAAAACGGTTTGGGAATACGTAGAGACAATTATCCCGCCTGTTATTCGTTCAGTGGCGTACGTCTCTCGTCGTAGAAGAGTTAACGAGCCGGAGATGGCTACGAGAACAACGTACATCCACTCAGCCAAAACGGGGACAAGGCATGGACCGTCGGGCTCTTTCTTCGAAATCCGCCTCGATTGCAACCGTCAAACGCGCGTCCCAACGGGAGACAAGGGCCCCACCGAGAACAACAACAAAGCAATAGGAGGGAGAAGGACGACTACGCGATGACTCGCGATGAGAGCCATAACCATGGATTTTATTGTTTTCCTCCAAATGACAGAAGGATACAGCCTTGCCAAATCAGTTGGACGCCCACAACTACGCGGCCTGGCGCCTTTTAAGGCCACACAGCAAACTGCTTTCCGTCTTGCCTTCCCCCACCATCTGCTCATCCTCCCATACCGAATGCCGATGATCACTGGCATTTCCCATTCCTCCGCAGCGATCCCAGCGGGCACTCGAGCTCGGGATAGCTGTAATCCTCCTCGAGCTGGGTGAGTAGAGACTCGCGACGACAGACAAGCGGGCTGGCTGACGACGCACACAGACAGCAGCCCAGACTGTGTCACAGCTTCGTCATCGCCTCTTCCGCGAGAACGTCGAAGACGCAGAGCTTCACGGTGTCTACGTAGGTCCCATCTCCCGCGAGCTCGAGTCATTGGCTGACGACGATGCATAGTGATCCCTCCCAGGAGCTTGAAGACGACGACGACGACGAATCGATGGGTGTCGTTGAGGAAGACACGATGAGTGTGGGCTCGGACGTCGACTGGCAGGGAAGCACCCTCATGGGGCCCGATACGCGTTTAGTCGCGATGGACCTCGATCTCTTCACATGGCCCACGCGCTCGCCCAGCGCCAGCGCTACTCCCAGCCCGGCCACCTCCTTCGTCTCCCTCGACTCCACGACGACATCCACATCCACATCCTCAAGCTCCTCCGAGTCATCTCGCTCCTCCATTCCCACCTCCGCCTCCGTACCCACCACCGGTCCCTGGGCACACCTCCCGCCTCCTCCCGGCTACATCCCCGACCAGAAACGCAAAACCGCGTACAAGGTCCGACAACGCCTCGCACACCTCGAGGCCGACGAATTCTGCACCGACGTCCGCGAGACGGCAGTCTTCTGTCGCGGGTGCCGCAAGGACATTGCGCTGGACGGTCGCTTCTCGGTGTACCCGAGCTTGTGGCTGAAGCATCGAGGGAAGTGTGTGGGCGTCCAGATGCTTGCATTGGGGTACGATCCGGTGAGTCGAGGATATGCAGGGAAGGAGGTAGTGGCTGATGGTTTCGTAGACTGGGACTCGCGGCCAGAAGGAGGCGGTGGCGATGGTGCAGCTACGCACCGGGAAGACGAAGCGCTATCAGCGCAAATCGACGGCCAAGGCGAGAGAGCAGACGCCCCGGGACCGACTGGAAGCCATCGCCGACGCAGCCCGTTTCAAAGCATTGACTGCTCCGCGTCGTCGTCCCACGAGCTCGCCAATAAAGATCCTCCCCCGCGTCGCCCAGCCAGCACTCGCCGCTCGTCGACAGGCCTGCCCGCTCTCCAAAATCCTTTGCTGACGACCGCCGACGTTCCCTGTCTCATTCGTGAGCAATGTCATCCACGACGAAGCAGCAGACACTGACCCTCTGGTGACTAGTATCCTCTCCGGTACTTATGCTGTTCTGTATTGTTCGTCGGGTTTCCGGTGCTATGTAGCAACTCGTAGACGGTTCTTGTGTATCCTCAATTGTAATGTCGTGCTGGCGAGATGCATTTGCGGGGAGAGAGTACGACGGCCGCCGGGGAAGATGGGGAATATCAGCCGACACGCCAGACGCATGTGGATGTGCTCTTGCTTCGATGCAGATGTGCGAATGTTGGGCTTGACGACTCGCATCCTCTCGTCTGGTAGGCTGGCCACTGCAGCCCCCGTTCCGCTGACGGTATCGTCGCCCTCGCCGGCGTACCCTTCGCGGAACACCTGTCTCCCGCGTCAGCACTACGACCATCGATACAAGGATTGGCATCCACTCACGTCCTTCCAATTGCCACTCCCGACAAGCGATGCGGCTTCCGCCAGTGGCAACGCTCAAGGCCTGCGGAAGGTCGTCCTCCGGAAAGGGTCCCTTGACGCAAAATCGTCGATTCGCAGCCTGCGCAGCAATGGCGCTTCTTGCCCCTCCTCCTCCGCCCCAGCGGTGTATCAGAAACGAAGGGCGACCATAGCACCACGAAGAACGTCCGCGGCACGACCGGTGAGTACGCGTCTTGAGAAAGCCAATGGCTCCAACTCATGAGCGAGCGTTTTCCTGCCCCAGAATGTCGAATGCCCTTCCCAGCGTCGTCCAGCGTCGTCCAGCGTCATGCCCGCCCTCCCGCGACCAGGGCTCTACATCTCCGTAGAGGCGAATCACCAGCAGAAGACTGGAAGATTCGGTCAGGGTATCGACAAGCCCACTCTCTGGTGTAGACTCACTATCGCCTTCGGCCCCCCCACAATGCAGACGGTTCGTTCCGTTGTCGACGGATGTCCTCTGTCTCCCTCTCGCGCCAAGGAGCCAAGGTCGGAAAATGAATGCTAACCGACGCAGTCAGTGGGTGTATTCGCAGGGATAGCGCTGGAGACGCTCACCGTCCTTTTCTCCCTCCAGATTCCCTTCCCGGCCATCGACGTTCGTCCTTGCCACACCGTCCACGACACGAGTGACGCTTGAGGGGGCGCTCGGTGGTCCTCCGGCGGGCGGGCGTCTCGTGCCAGTGTGTATCGCTGGCATGGTCCGTGCACGGGCGCTTGTTTGGGCGTCTATTTTCTGTAGCCCGGACACTTCGTTTGTGCAGTGGGTGGAGACGCGGGGAGGCCAAGACGAAGTAGGAGGTCGTCTGTGGAAGAGCGACAATCAGTTTTCCGAGTCGACGTTGGAGGGAGCGACGATGCATACCCGTCGAAACCGCGACACACCTCCACCCGCGTCAAAAGCCCTACTTGCACGACGAGACGCCAACCGGGAGCGGTGTTGTCGATACGAGACATCTCGGTAGAGTCGACGTCGACGCCTCCGGACGATGCATTCGCTACCGGGCCTCATTCACGCAAACGAGAAGCGTCATCTCTGGCTCTTCGACAGCGTCGGAGCTGCTAGTACGATGCGGTCGACGTCCCTTCAAGGGGGGAGAGATGGGAGGGAGGAGAGATAATAGCATGGTGATCTTGAAGATTGCCTCGACTCCGGTCGTCGTCGTTCTCTGGATGCACATACCGGTTAGCTTCCTCGACGGAAATGCCATACTCTCCACGCACCGTGAATTCTAGACCCTTGTCTGTTCCCTTCCAGCTCGTCGCAGGTTCCCTTTCCCGCTAGTCGGATGCCTCTTTCCACTACCTCGCCGGACGTGTGAGCTCTGTTGCCCGTCCTAGTCTCTCTGCCTGGCGAAAACGATGTTCGCCAGCTGCCAAGGATGGAGCCAGCGGGCAGGAAAACCTGAGCCAGGATTCAGATTAGCGACTCGGGAGGACAAGGCTGGCTGCTCAACCCAGCTAGGAAAGCAGCGCACCTCCGCATACAGTTTCTTTCGAGTATCTCCTCAAGTCCATCCCTTCCCTGGATATCCCGTCGAGGCTAGGGTGGTTCTTTTCAGCGAAGTCCCGCGAAGAACCGAGCCAAGCTCCGTCAAGGCGCTGCCTTTGGAGCCCAGGTGAGTCGGCTCTCCATCCCCTCATCCGTCGACTACGATACGCCGACTGCGTTGCCTTCCTCGCTGGATGAGAGCGCTGGCGGCTTGAATGGGAGCGCAAACGGAGAGAGCGAGAAGTAACTTGAAGCTCGCAGTCGCTGCTTGATGTGCTGGACAGCACGATCACGCGGGAAGTAAACAGGTCAACACAAACGAACGCGTTCAAAAGTCGGCTTTGAGTGTCGGGCTTTTTCTTCTTCTTAGGAGCGTTCGAGACTGGCGGAGATGGGAGGCAAGCTATCTCGATTTTCCATGCAGAAGAAAATGAAATGCATTGGTAGTCAAAGGAATGTCAAAATTGTATCCAATGTCAAAATGCCTTCGTTTTTCGTTACATTAGCCACACGGTTAGAAAACTTCGCTTCGCATTGATTGGCCAGCAAATGTTAGAGTAGCACAGGAGGCTGGACGCTTACGCGATCTACTCGTAAACTCGGGGAAAAAAGGAAAAAGATTGCGCGCGATATTCTTCAAGGCGCGCGTCTGGGTCGAACAGACCCTGTATCCGTGGTTTCTATGGCTACTCCAGAATCAACAGGTGTGAATCTATTTCACAGTCACGCTGAATTGCTGAAGGTTGCGTGGGATATAAGATCTCTTCGACCATCAAACCAAGCGACTCTAACATGCCGCCGGCGTGAGTCTTGACCGAGCACACGGACCCTGGTTCCTTTTTTTAACCTGCTCAAACGACCACATAAAATATATACTGACCCCCAACCTATCAGGACCTCATCCTGGTACGAACAGGAAATCTCCGCTAAACCTTGGATCAAGCCTAGATCATAGATTGCGGGTGCGCATCTCAAAGGCGCTGAGGTTTACGATGCGCCAGCTATCTGGATATTCCGACGGCGGCGCACGCCGTGCCATAGAATCGGTGTTTTACTGCGGGTCAACAACAATCTGGTGGTGGTTCAAATGGCGCAGACTCCGAGTCAGCGCGATTACCATTGCCCCGCCTGCTTTACTGTAACTTTAATGGAAAACCCTCGGTCGTTAACCTGTTATTCACCTTCGTGGACCCAATCCTATGCCAGTGAATACGACCATCAACTCCGTCGTGAAATCCTGCTCCGAGTCTGCGTTCACGAGTGAAATTTCTCTACATTAACCAAGCGCCGCTGCATGTACCTCAAGCCTGTTCTCAAGCCTGTGGGCACTTTGGTGCACTCCGCAGACATTTGCGGCGTTTCTGATTCATGCACGGAGTTCCTCGTTCATCGCGAGGTCAGGTGTTCGTCCCACAGTGTGGCATAGGTGGTTTAGTTTGTTTTTGACCTCTCCTGAGTAGTTGACAAGTCAATGATGCCTACACCTGCCTAATTATTGACTGAGCCCGCCGGAGCATGCCTACCCCATTTAACTAAGTACTACTTACTTCCTCCACCGCCATTGCATCGTCAAGCCTGTTTGCATCTAGTGCCCACCACAGACATGAATGATTGCGGCTCGAATTCTTCATGTGGCGGAGATCCTCGTTCGTCGCGAGGGGCAGGTTTGGCTTCTTGTTGATTTGTTTGCGCTGCGTTTACATTTTCTTTACCTTGACCCGTTGCTGCTGCATGTGCCTCAAGCCTGTTCGCACTCAGTGCACTCCGCCGACGTAAGAGAAGTATTTTGTCCGACGTCTGACACCACGGAGCTCCTCGTTCATCGCGAGGTCAGGCCGGTTCCAGACGGCTGAGGTGCTTTTTGCTCAAGTGGGTCCGCACGCGCGGGAGAGAGAGAGCAAAGAGATGGCTCTAGCTCCCCATAAAATTCGGGACGAGGTGGTTATTGGAGTGCAAAGAAGAAGGTGTGTCATTGAATGGTACGATTATGGCTGTTGTAATAGCGACGCGACATCGAGACGTGTGGACAAGTGTTCGTTCGATATGCATGGAAGCAGCGATCTGGGTCGCCCAACAGGATAGTAGCAGATTGCCCTTGTTCCAGCTCTTGGCTCCGCCGACCATCCAGTCCACCCACTCTCATTCCGCCGATAACCCACCCCGTACTCGCAGTCCTGCGATACTCCGATCCCTGCTCAAATCAAATCAAACCCACCACCAATGAGTCAACGTCTTCCTGAATGTATAAAAGCAGTTTTCACAAAATAAAAACTGCTTGCGCGTGGCGCGCGGTGATTGATGGTTTGACATCGTTGTGGTTTGTGGTTTGTGGTTTGTGATCTGGTTGAGCATCGAGTTCAATGGTTTGAGATCGACCTTTGTCCACTCCTGTGGGCTTCAAGGTCCTATCTCTGGCCTGACGGGTCTTCTCCACGATTATAAAGTAAATTTCATCAAATTTCCCATCAAATCGGACTGAGGCACAAAACAATTATTCATCCAGTTCAGTTAGACTTTGGCCAAGCATTAAAGCATACAGATGAGATATATCCATACCCCTACCATCACTACAGAAATTTTAATCGAAAGTCTCCCTGCGCCAGGAATCTTCGCTTATTTTGTTCGTTACCCGAGTTGCCCGAGAATGATGGACTTGATATCAATTTGTTGCAGTAGCCTGTTGCATTGACCTTTCACCTCAATAGGCATTCAAATGAGTGTTGCCTCACCTTCAGCAACAAACAAACCACAAGCTCAAAGCTCAGGCATCACACCAAACCAGTGCTGAAACCTCAAACCTCAACCTCAAACCACCGATAACGAACTCAACCTCATAGCTCAACCACCAAAATAACCCCAATCTCCTAAAGCAAAACCACCGCTCATGAGTAAATCATATTTTGTGATAACTAATGTCATACGAATGCGATGCAACGCGCTTATACGGCGTCTGCGCTGCAGAACGTCCGAGGTCCCAAGGAAGCCGTCGTACTCGAGCCGGGGTGCGAGATGTGTGTCAGGGCACGGGCAGCGTCCCTTGTCTGGGATGAGCCTCGGCGACGACCATACGCCGGACCTCGGCGGTGGATGTGGGGCCGCGGAGAGTTGGATACGGTGAAGAGGTAGGTCGGTATTCTGGAAGTCGGAGGATATTCAGAAAATGGAAAGACGAAAGACCAAAGACCAAAGCGACGCACCTAGGCCGACGTAGCCCAGTACATCCTCGTCGTCCTCGTATACCTCATCTTCATCTCTTGCCTTCACACTTCCGTTACGCGCGGACGCACAACGACCCTTCACCTTTCACCCCCCACTTGTCGTCGATATCCTGCATTCGGCCCTGAGCGCCTCGTCGCAGAATCTTCGCAGATAATGGCGGATGGCGCAGCGTACAAGCGTTGTCTCGACGGGATTATGCGGTTTGGGAGAATGGTATTCGCTGGCAGAGTGGGAGGAGCGTCTGGCTACGGCTTGGCGAGGAAGAGGGCGGTAGCGCCAAGAATGGGCCTGTATCCGACAATTCAGTCTCTGAGTCCGGGTCAGAAAGGATAAGGACACGCACTGCTCGCAACGAATCCTTCGGACAAAACGCGCGCGGATTTGGGCAGGTCGGCGGAACGGTATTGACGAATGCGATCGTGCAGCTTGCTCGGCATGGGACTCGGACTGTCGCGTGTGAGAGCAAGGTCAAGACGACTACTTAGCCCACTGGCACAGAATCATGATTGACCGGGCGTCGCGTCAATCATCCCGACAGCGGCTGTTGGATCATCAGAGGAGAGAGGTAGCGGCACGGTGCATAGTTCTGCTGGTGTTGCAGGTGAGGGCGGGAAGAAAGGTGACGTTTGTTTGGTCGAGCTTGGCGAGACCAACGGATCAAAACACAGCGCGTCACATCGAGTGACACACCTCTCTTGGCTCGTCCCACCATGCACTTGTGGCGGTTTTCTTCAACTATGAGTCGAATCCGATTCTAGTATTGACCCAACCTCTCACCTGCCTTCGCATTCAAGCCGACCCTCAGCGTCCGAACATCTGAAAAACATTTGATCGCAACGGTGCAACGGGGCCAATGTCGCGCAATGGCGGGCAATATTTCGAGGGGGTCGCAATGTAGCTGGCCGTTGCCCAGAGATTTTTCCTGATGAAGGAAACTGTGCATGCAATTTGTCTCCGAGTCTGCAACGACTCTGGGCCTGTGGCAAACGGCATACCACCAAGCTTGAAGCTAGCTCAACGTCGCCTCGAGGCCCTGTCGAAACTCCGCCAGTACCTGGAAATGTCAGCACTCGGACATTTCAAGACGCTTGTTCGCAACAAGCACCGACGTTCGTACAGTGTCTTGCTTTTTCAACGGGCCTCAAAACGTGAACACAAATTGCAACTCGTCTCGGACGCTCAACGAGCTTGCGCCTGGCGCAACGTAACCTCAATCCCTGCCGTCGATCCGCCTGCGACCTTGAACCTCGAAGGTTAGCACTTGCTTGTTCGCAACAAGCACAGACGTTTGTTGATAATAGTCGCTTCTCTGTTTTTCCTTTCTTTTGCGGACCTCAAACTTGAACAGGAACTCGTCTCATACTGATCCTTCATGACTCCGAGATACCCATCTCAGTTTGCAACAGCGATAACATCAAAAAAATGCACAGCAGCGCGAGGGCCTCATCCTGGTACGAACAGGAAGCCACCGCTAACCATACACAAAGACCATTATGTATCGCGGGTGCGCATCCAACGGCGCTGAGGTTTCCGGTAGCCCAACAATCTGGATATTCAGATGCAGCATCAGTGTTGTCCTAGTGCGCAATGATCCGGTGGTTCAAAACAATAACGCAAATGCGCTCATCTATATTCAAACCACTGGCAAACCGACAACCCGAAACGCCTACTTGCGTGCCTTCGCAGGCGGGAAGCGCATAAACAGCGCAGCATTTCCATACGAATGTCCAAGACTAGCCTCGTTCCCCATCGCGACGTACGCAGACTCAGCCAAATTCCCCCTCCCCAGCTTCGTGACCCAATAGACCGGCGTCCGCTCGTCCACGCTCGCATCCGAGTCCCCGTCGTCGACGTCCGGATCCACTGGCATCTCAATATCCTCATCTCCTCTCCCGCCTCCTCGATAGTCTTCGCCGCCTCACCCCAGTTCATGTCATCTTCACAGAGATCCTCAAGGTCCACAACAGCTCCCAGCGCAACGCTGTTGCCGCCGTAGACTTTGTCGCCGTAATCGTATTCCTGGCTCTGGTACACGAGCTTGACCGTCGTCTGCAGTCGTACGCGCGACGCCACGCTCTGCATGCGTGCATCGGCGCCTTTGAGGATCCTCAGCACGTATCCGAGGGTTTGTGGGTCTCTCGGTGTGCGCGGGACGGGGTACTCGTGTTCCAGCCCGAATGCAAGAAGACCACCCGCCGGGAGGAACTTCGTGTCTGCGAGAAGAGCACGCAAGGCTTTGTCACAAGCAGCTTCGGCTGGGGAAGACCGGCGGGCGGGGAGAAGGCGCGATGCGGGACGGTTGGCGAGGAAGAGGTTGTACGTGAGGGTAACGCGGTAGCCCGAGACAACCTCCTCGACTGCGTGAGTTACGTCGCTGAAGAACGCGATGTATGCAATTGACATTGGCTTGTTCAGTGGCAGCCTTCGATCCCACTAACCTATACCGCCTCTAGAACACACCTCGCGCGTTCGAGCCTTGCTCCGCACCCGCGCGTCCGAGCCCTGCTCCGCACCCGCGCGTCCGAGCCCTGCTCCACCCTCGCATGCCCGCCCGCCGCCCATTCCCGCCCCTTCGCAGTCCCCGCTACCCCCGCTCCATTAATGAGCCGCGCGTGTAAACGGGAGACACACGAACGTTCCCATCGCGCTATAGATAGAGTTAGATAATCGTGTACCATAGCCGCTATCGCGGCTCGAGCACGTTAATTGAGATCCACCACCACCACCACCACCAGTGGCAGCCTGCTGCTGCGGCTGCGAGTCCCGTCAGATGCTCATTCGTCGCAGTTTCAATTTCAGGCTCCTACGGCGGGGGGTGGTGGTCATGTTCGGCGTTGCATAGAAAGGGCTGTAAGGGAACGCACTTTGCCTCGCGCTCGCCGTCTCCAGACTTGTGGAACAGCACCAGGTCTTCGCTGCGCACTTGGAGGACCCCAGAGGTGTACGGCGTAGACTTCTTGAGAGACTTCCGAAGGACGTCGAGGTGGTCTTTAGCTGTGGTTGTCGCGGGCATGATGGTGGTCGAGACTCGAGAAGAAAGAGGGGCTAGCACGTGCTGATTTGATTTGACTTTTATGTGACTCCGACTCGGCGATGGTAACCGGTTCAGGTTCATTCGTACAGAGGTAAGTACACCCACATCATTCAAGAAACAAATTCGAGCCAAGAGGGACGTCCACAGTCTACTCGCTCTCCTCCTCGTCGGCATCCACAAACCCATGGCCAGCCTTCACCCACTCACCCTCCTCCATGCGTATCCTCTGGGACGCATCGACCATATCCTGAACCTCCTCCCAGCGTGACAGCATCTCCTCCACCCCTGCAGCCACAACAGCTCCCGGCTCATCGGGCTCTTGCGACCTATTGTCTCGCTGCTCAACTTTCACTTTCCCTTTCACACTCCTTCCCCGCGCATATCGTCGCTCCACGTCTGAATACACCACCCTGAGATTCGGAAACACCGCCGTCAACAGCCTCGCTAGCTCCGTAGATGCTACGGACCCCGAATCCATTACAGACGTCCCGAGATTCCATTTCAGCAGGTGTTTGTTCCGTGTCCGGCGGCGGGTTAGCGCGTCGGAAGCTGCGGTGTTGCGACCCTGGAAGGAGTTGTATATGTAGCCCCGCGTTGCGTTGATGGAGAGGTGAAGATATTCGAGCGCGGGGCACCCTTTCGCGAGTACGAGTAGCGCTGAGAGGGTAGCGAGCGGGAGCGGTGGGCTGAAAGGATTGTCGTCTGGGCCGGCGCGTGCTCGGTAGAGAGTCAACGACTGCAGATGGGGGTGCGATTTTGCGATGGTGGAGATGTTGTCGTTGGAAAAGTCACATTCGATCGTTGGGCTGAGCGTCAGACTGGTGAGATTGTGCAGTTTGGAAAGGGAGGTAATCATGAAAACTGGCTCGCGTGGGGTGTTCCCAACAGTATTGGTTGTAACAAATGTTATTTCGAGGGAAGTGATTGTCGGTAGCTTGCCTACTGCGTTGTAGACGCGCTCAAGAGAGAAATAGCTGGGAGGAGGGTCGATTCGGATCGTGAGATGGTCCAAAGGCGAGCAGGAAAGCAGCGAAACGAAGCCTGCAATGCAAACCGCATCGGCAAGGATATCGAGTGTTGCGAGAGCGGGGAACTTGGAGGGAATAAGCTCCATTCCAGCGAGGATTTTAGAATCCAAATGAGACAGAGTGAGCTCGCGGAGCAGGGGAAGGGCTGCAAGCGATAGCAGTGCGCCGCTGTCGAGATACTCGGAGTTGAACAGCTCAAGCTGCTGTGGAAGGGCCGAAACAAACTCGGATAAAGAAGCGATTTGATGCGGTTTGGGCGCCGGGCCCGGAGTGACCATGACATGGACAAGTAGCGGACATGCGGATGTAATCGTGGGGAGGATGGTATACGCAAGGTTCGTTGACACCGTCCCCAGGACGAGGTGCTTGAGACAGGGTGATAATAGAGCAGGGATTTCGCGGAGGACGAGTTCGTTCTCGAATGAGATCAAGAGAAGGCGCAGGTTGGGGAAGATACAGGCGTTTCCGAGTGCGAGACGTAACGCTCGGAGCTCGCGGGAGAGTCGAATTGCATAAGTCGGCTGCTCACGGCCCGCACAGAGGAAGAACTTCACGCGACGCATGTAGGGAATAGCTCTTTTCAGGTCGCTTTGTCGAATGGGACGCTTCACGTCCTTGTCCAATTCGCTCAGTGCATGCCAAGATTCGACGGACGGAGCACTCACTTCCCTACGCGGGCCCCACACGCCCGGCATGCAACCCATCACGTTGGAAAGTATCGTCTGTGTCATCCACAGCTCATCGAGTGCCGGCTCGCTGAAGGCCTTGTTGGTGCGCGCCAATTTCGCGAGGTCGTTCATCGCCGTGGCGCAGAGGTGTACATCCAAGTCCAAGTCCAGGAGAGCCAGATGCGAGCATATGAGTTTCTGTACTTCCGGGATGCTCAGTGCGCGATTCATCCCAGTGCGAAAAATGCGAGATGGAAGTGGAAGGCAAGAGTGTCACACCATCAGCTTGTGACTCAGCCCGCTCTCTTCCTTCCTCCATCTAGTCCGCCGAGTCGCTCACCCAGCCGCAGAAGCCAGGCGCACGGAGACGCGGATATAATCATGGATGGATCCCCGGGGTCCGTTGAATCTGACTGCGTCGTCAAGTGAGCGCAAAGGAAAATGCTTTCCGGCTGACGACGAGACGACTCCACCAGAGTTGAATGGCTTTACAGCCGGTAAGACGATCTGGCAGCAACGGTAACCTGAGGCGCCTGCGACGCTCAGTTCCGACGAGTCCTTGTCTTTGCTGTTGTCTCCTCCTGCGAGGCTCGCTCAAGGACTTGTCCCGTCACCTCACGCTACTACTTACATCTATCCCAGTGCCGCTTATAACCATGACATCCAAGGCGCTGAGGGTTTGTGATACTAGGCCAACGATCTGGATATTCAGACACCCGCAGTCCTGAGAATTATCTTGACCAACACAGTGGGTTCTTTCGGAGTCGGTCTGGTGAACAATCTGGTGGTTTCGTCTACTACGTTCAAATGACAACACGAAGCCCCTGTTAATTTGCGTTCCTTCAAGTTCGCAGGGGGGAAGCGCACGAACATCGCACTTGAATAACTTCCCACACTAGTAGAACACCCGGGTTGCATTGGTGCCGTACCAGTGAAATGCCATCGGCAATTCCTCCCAGTTTGAGTCGCTAATCCTGCGCTGCGTTTCTTTACCTTGACCGACCACCGCTGCATATATCCCAAGCCTGTTCGCACTTGGTGCACTCCGCAGACATCCGGCGGTACCGCAAATTCCAGTCATACAAGAGTTCCTCGTTCATCGCGAGGTCAGTTTCCTGTCCAAAGCGAGTTTCCTGTCCAAAGCGAGTATATGTTGATTTTTTCGCTCTCGCTCTTGAGAAGTCGGTGGGTGTATGAACATGGATTGAGCCCGAATTGAGCCCCGCTGAGAATGTCTGGCGCAGATTTCAACTACTACTTCCTCTACCGCCATTACTTGTCCGTCAAGCCTGTATGCATCTGGTGCCCTCCACAGCCGTAGTAGGCGAGAGTCTTGTCTTATATGCGACGGAGATCCTCGTTCATCGCGGGGGCAGGTTTCTGGAGCGAAAGTACGCTTTTTTGCCTCTCCGCTGTATCGATTGAGCTGGACTTGCTACTGTTTCTAGTTACCCGAGCAGCAGTATGGCTGTCTCAAGCCTGTTTGCACTGCATGCACTCCGCAGACGTTCAAAAAAGTTTTCGATGCGATGGAGATTCTCGTTCATTGCGGGGGTAGGTTTCTATGCTGGCATAGAGGGGATTCCTTTTTGACTACTCTCTGCCGTTCGCACAGTGGCAGTCAAGTCCATACCGCGGAGATCCTCGTTCGTCGCGGGGGCAGGGTTCTTTGCGAGCGCCGAGATGTTTCCTTTTTTGCATCTTCGCCGTTCCGAGTGACCGAGTCGCGCCGTATAGATTATTGACCCTGGCTTGTAGCTTAACTCACCAGCGATACAGCCTACCTCAACCTGCTTGCACTGAGAAGCGGAACGAGTGTTCATACCGCGGAGATCCTCGTTCGTCGCGGGGGCAGGTTCTTTGCATGGACGATTCGTTCCTTTTGTTTTTGCATCTCCTCCGTTCCGATTCACACCGGCCAGTATCGATTGACCCGGGCTTGTAGTTTACCTGACCAGCGATACAGCCTATCTCAACCCTGTTTGCCCCGAGTGCACTCCGCAGACGTAGAGAAGGACGATTTCTTGAGCGCGCAGCTCCTCGTTCATCGCGAGGTCAGGGATGTAGCAAGGGTCAAAGATTTTTTTTTTTTGCTCAAGCGGGAGTGGGATACACGAGCCGAAGCGCTAGCGAGTGCCGAAAGCCAGCCTGCGAGTGAGCAAAGATCCGGGTACGATTCACTCCGGTTACGTATACCCGCCGCGGCGTAACGCGCAGAGACGAATAGTTGTTACTCGGAGTCGAAAGAAGCAGGTGTGTTATTAGGTGGTAGGATTATGACTCGCGGCATGCGCTCGTAATATGTCGACACCGATGAGTGTCCTTCGAGATGCATCGAACGATTGGTATGGCGGCAGAGAATCCTCCTTCATCGTCGCCGATCCTCCAGTGCAACCACTCTCGTTCCCTCCGCTCCATCGCCAGCCCACGCCCTCCCAGTCCTTCGATATTCCCTCAACATCGTGTTCCCCGCCCAATTACCAATGACCTCTTCCCGCACCGTGATGAATCCAAGGCGTTCGTAGAGCGTCTGCGCTGCCGGCTGTAGGTCCGACGTCCCAAGGAAGACATATTCGAGTCGCGGGTTTGAGATGGCGTCTGCGTGGGCGAGGGCAGCGTGCATGAGTGCATTGGCGAGTCCTTTTCGACGGTGAGCCTCGGCGACGATCATGCGTCGGATTTCGGCGGTGGTTGTGGGGTCGCGGAGAGGAGATGGTGGAGAGGTAGGGCGGTATTCTGGAAACAGGAGAGGGTTTAGAGAATGCAGGATGAATAGTGAAGCGACGCACCGAGGCCGACGTAGCCCAGTACCTCCTCGTCATCTTCCTCTCCTGCCTTTGCACTTCCGTTGCCGTTTCCGATAGCCTCACGCTTACGCACAGCGACCCAGAACCCTCCACCGGGTTTACAATACCACTCGTCGATGTCCCGCATATCCGCCTTGAGCGCGTCGTCGCAGAATCTCCGCACATAATGGCGAATGGCGCGGCGTATGCTGACGATAAGGGCAGTGCCAACGACGGCGAGGGCTATTCCTACTCGGGATTGGGTGGGTTGGGAGAATGGTATTCGCTGGAGGAGTGGGAAGACCGTGTGGCAACGGCTGGCAAGGAAGAGAGCTGCACCGGTGAGAATGTGTGCGTATCCGACGATACAGGGAGGCTGAGTGAGTGCACGGCGGACGCCGACATCCGCCGCGCTGCCCTCTGGCCACATGTGAGTCAGTGCCGGTTTCCGAGTCAGAAGGCAGGTACACGCACTGCTGGTAACGAATCCCTCGTATAAAAGCGCGCGGATTTGAGGCAAGTCGGAGGGACGGTATTGGCGAATGCGATAGTCTAGCTTGCTGGACATGGGAGGAGGACTGTCGTGGGCAAGAGCAAGAGCAAGGTCGGCGGACGATATCCGGAGATGCTTTGATACGCTTACGCAGGTGTTTCATCCCGACAAGGGGTACCGACGACGCCGTCGGCGGTCCTGACCAATCTCCCGGGCGGGCTCGGCCATGGGCTACGTGGTTGCTAATCGCCTTGAGGTAATTTGGCCACGTCCTTCCGCGCGAACGAGTTGGAGGACGCAAAGGTAGGGCTGGGAAGAAAAGGCGCAGAGCTCCCCCTGTTGGACCGAGACGCAGCGGTACGGTGCGGAGTATCGGCTCGTGAAGGGAAGGAAGGAAGAGTCGACAACGCATGTCACCCGGGCCGAGTTTGGCAAGAGCAAGGAATCAAAACAAATCGTCACATCGGGTCACACGTCTCTCTCTTGGCTCCCACCATGATGCATTCGCTGCGGCTTGCTGTATAACTCGAGCTTCAAGCTTCAAGTCCATTTCAAGATCAACAACGCTTCTGCAGCGTTCTGCTCTGCTTATTGCTCACACTGGCATTCAACTTGGAACCCTCCTTGTGGCTCACCACGACCAAACCACGACGGCGCCGGCGGGAGACTCCTGCTCTACTAGTAGGCCGCTGGCACATCGCATACCAACAAGCCTGAGCCTCGCCTCCGAGTCCGCTGAAGATTCGCCTGGAACCTGACTCAGAGAGGCCACCACCGCTGGAACGCTTGTTCGCAACAAGCACAGGCGTTGTATCCGCGTCGTAATGATTTTTGGCCCTGTTTTTTCTTTGAAAACGGAGCTCGGCACAACCTCAGGCCTCAACCCGTACTCATACCTGATTTATTATTCCTCGGACGAGTCCGTTTCAACTGATTCGTCCCTATTGCAACAATCCTCTGCGCCACTATGTTGCTACGGGGAGATTTTATCCCTCGAATTCCGCTCGCGCCTGGGTTCCAACAGCAATAGGATAAAAAGAAAAACTTTCTCTGACACCGTTCAGCCCAAGACCTCCTCCTGGTACGAACAGGAAGTCAACCGCTGAATAAGCATGACACCCCATATCGAATATGCTGCGGCTGCGCATCTGCAAGGCGCTGAGGTCTCTGCTAGGCGATATACATACTGGTAGGACGCGGATCGGACGCGCGGTGTTCCTACTTACTTGTCAACCACAATATTGATCTGCCTTCAAATGGCGCAAACGCCAGTGAGCTCGTCTATATCTGCCAGTGTTCAAACGACCACACAAAACCCTGACCCACCAACTTATCTAGTATCTACCTTCCCTTCACAAACTAACCCTGCCACATATCAGTGCGCAAGCTTCCCGAGGAAAGAACGGCACGGGAAAGAAAGCTCGATCGTCTCAAGCACAGGGTCATGCCAGTTGAACAAGGTATTTTTTTTTGGCAGGTTTTGACTGGGTTTGCCGATTTGACCGCACGCGCAATTCAAGTTTTTGGCGTCAACCTCGATGTTCGACTGTGCAGCGAGTTTCAGTCCTGCGTCGGCGGCTCGTTTCCTGCGTGCTCCTCTCCGCCACTAGGTTGCCACTCAGACATTTTATCCCTCGAATTCACTCGCGTCTCGGTTTTAACAGCAGTAAGATTTCGAAGAAAGAAACAAAACAAAAAACCTCCTGCAAAATGCCTAGAAGCCTCCTCCTGGTTCGAACAGGAAGTCAACCGCTGTACTTATTCGAGGCAGAACATGCCGCGGCTGCGCATCCACGGCGCTGAGGTTCATGGTAACGCTGACTACTATCTGGATATTGCTGGTATAGAATGCAGACACATGCCGCAGCGCGGTGTTTTCCTACTGATCAACCATAATATTGATATGCCGTCAATTTGGCCATTGACAAATGGCGCAAATCCCGGTGCGTTCGTCGATGCCAGCGTTTGAACGACTCGGACAACCCTGACCCATTATCGACTCCCCTTCCTTCACAAGCCAACCCTCCCATATCAGTCCGTATGTATGGTTGAAATAGTGTAACAGTATTCCTCGCACCACAGGTTGCAGTGTTTTGACACAGGTTGCGGACTGTTCTACACAGGTCATAAGATGCAACACAGGTTGTATGAACCACGTCCGGCAAGACACAGGTCAGTGTGTCTTCACATTTACGCGGCAGGTTTGTGTGAAAGCACCCAACACAGGTCAAGCGTTGGGCTGCCAGGCCAAAAATAGTGCATCAGAAACATAATGATTGTTGTGATGTTCCATCACGGCAAACCCCCCTGCACTGTACCATGGTGTATACTGCACTAGTAATACAAGGAGCTTTCTTAGTGTCCTAGGGGATGTATCCAACCAAGAGACAATTTTGAACTCCTTCTAAGGGACAATTTGAACAATGTGCTGTTGGGCTGGGATGGTCATGTTACAGTTGCTTTTTGCGGCTGAGGAGAGTCAGGAATGAAGGAAACACATACAAACAAATGTGCTTTTGCTCAATACAATCTAGCACTGACTTAAACCCATTTTGCTCTAGGGAATCCTTTCCCTCTGATTTAAACTATGGCTTAGCTCGGCAACCATTCGGCCGGCGGCTGGTCTGATCCCTTGGCATTGCAATCAGATGTGCATCAATTAGAATGTCAGAGACTTTTCCCGGATCTGGTCAACCTGTGCTGCAAGAATGTCCCAACTTGTGTTGCACATCTCAACTGAACCTGCGTCTGATCAAATATGATTTGCTACACAGGTTGAGACCAACCTGTGCTGCACATGAGCTATAACCTGTGCGGTTCTCACTGGAATACTGTTACAGTATTTCAACCATACGTATGGTTGAAATACTGGGACATTATTATGGGCAAATTGACACAGGTTGGGATCGTGGCAACACAGGTTGAGTCCAACCTGTGTCCGTTTTTTCTGGTTGAACAAGAGAAAAATAAAGACACAGGTTGGACCACACCGCCATGTTTTCCTGACACAGGTGAATTGCTCAACTTTGTCACAGTCGGGTTGCCAACTGATCATATATGATGCCATCATATCGTTGATATATGGTTGCAATATTATACTTGCGGGTCCACAGCCTGAACTGTGAGTTTAACTAAGGTAGCTACATTAGGGTGGCTATCCTAACACTACAATCTACCAAAGGAACACCCCAATTCCAGGGGATTGATGGCTGCTAGACTTGACTGGCCGGCCCTCATGAGGCTGGCCTTGTCGGAGTTCCCTCCTCCCAGGTTCAAATCCCAGCATCCACCGTTCTTTGGTGCAAGTTGTTTATCTCTCTCTACAGCCCATCTGTTGTACCATCAGCACTTGATGATGAGATATTGATGAGTGTGACTGGGAGAATTCCACACCTGTGCAGGATTTCTGCCATGGTCCCACCTGTGTATTCATAATTCTTTTGTAATATACATGAACTGCCTGCAGCTGTGTTGCATTTTTGCCCTCAATTCAACCTGTGTTGAGAACCCCCACTTGTGCTTCATTCTGTCCAAGCTGTGTCGAAAACGCTCAACCTGTGTAGATTTTGGTCAAAAGGCACTGAGTTGTGTGCATTTTGAATAATGTCCCAGTATTTCACCCATAAGTCCGCTATCCCGGGTCGGAAAGAAACGGCACGGGAAAGAAAGCTCGATCGTCTCGAGCGCAGGGTCTGCGAGTGAAGACAACATTTTTTTTCTGCTTCTCACTGGCTCTCGAGATGGGAAGCCCAATCTCTTTGGGCTTTTTCGCGATCGCGGGACCTTCAAGTTCTTTTTTACCGCGCGCAATTCAAGTTTCGGCGTCAACTTCAAGTTCGGGCTTGCAGCCATGCGCCGGCAACTCGTCTCCCGCTTGCTCGCAGGTTACTGCCTTTGCCAGTCTCTCCGCTAGCCTGATGTGCGGATGCAACTCGGAAATTTCATCACTCGAACCTCCCCGCATCTCGGTTCCAAGTTGCAGACAGTAAGCAGATATATAAAAAAGTTCGGGTACAAGCTAGGACCTCCTCCTGGTACGAACAGGAAGTCGCCGCTGAGCAATCAGCTAACCATCGGATATGCTGCGGCTGCGCATCTCCACGGCGCTGAGGTCTATGGTAGGGCCAACGACTATCTGGATATTAGGAGGCGGACGCGGACGCACGCGCACTGGTCAATAACAATCTGTGGGCGGCGGTGGCGAAAATGGTGGTGCAAATGCACTTGTCAATGCCAGTGTTTAAACCACGAGCCAAAAACTTGACCCCCGTATCCGAGTCGGTTGTAACAGTGACAAGATAAAAACGAAAACTTCCTCAACCATCCAGCTCAAGACCTCATCCTGGTTCGAACAGGAACGAGACCGCTAAACAAGCTCAAGATAGCCTTGGTCATATGCTGCGGCGGCGCATCTCCAAGGCGCTGAGGTTCCCTGCTAGGCTTACTATCTGGATATTACTGGTCGGACAACGTTCATGGCGAGGTCAGGCTATTATTGATTGCGTTGTTGGCTTTTTTTTTTGTTCTCGCTCGTGTTTCGAAGTCGGTGTGCGTATACGCGTATGGACATCGATTGAGCCCCGCTGAGAATGCCTAGCGCCGGTGTCACTACACGGCGCTGTGCTTGTCTCAGGCCTGTTGCATCTGGTGCCCACCACAGACGTGGGTTGTTCCACAAGGTTTCTGATGTGGCGGCCCTCTTTCTAACCAACACCGCACAATTGCTTTTTTGCCCGGGCCGTATCGACCTAAGTATCCGATCAGCGATACACCTACCTCAAGCCTGTTTGCACCGAGTGCACTCCGCAGGGGCGCAAGACCATTTCGTAAGCGGCGGAGCTCCTCGTTCATCGCGAGGTCAGGGCTGTAACGGTACATAGTCGTTGAGGTCATTTTTTTTCTCAAGCGGATCCACACGTGCGGGAGTGGGATGCATGAGCCGAAGCGCCAGCGAATTACCAAAAGCTAGCCAGCGAGTGAGCAAAGACGATTCACTCCGGGTACCCGCCGCGGCGTAACGTGCTGAGACGAATAGTCGTTACTTGGAGTCGAAAGAAGCAGGTGTGTTATTAGGTGGTACGATTATGACTGGCGGCATGCGCTCGTAATGGGGACGTCGACGCCGACGAGTGTTCCTTCGAGATGCATGGAACGATTGGCATGGCGGCAGAATCCTCCTTCATCGTCTCCCCGCCGATCCTCCTGCAACTACTCTCGTTCCCTCCGCTCCATCACCAACCCTCTACCTCCCAATCCTTCGATACTCCCTCAGCACCGTTGTCCCCGCCCAATTCCCAATGACCTCTTGGCGGACCGTGATGAACCCGAGGTGTTCGTAGAGCATCTGGGCCGCAGGCTGGAGATCCGAGGTACCAAGGAAGACATATTCGAGTCGGGGATGCGACATGGCGTCTGCGTGTGCGAGGGCAGCATGCATGAGGGCGTTGGCGAGCCCTTTTCGACGGTGGGCCTCGGCGACGATCATGCGTCGGATTTCGGCGGTGGTTGGGGGGTCGTGGAGAGGAGATGGTGGAGAGTGAGAGGGCGGGCGGTATTCTGGACGGAGGAGAGGGTTTTACAGGATGGATGAAAGAAGAATAGTGAATGCGACGCACCTAGGCCGAGGTAGCCCAGTACTTCTTCGTCCTCTTCCTCTTCCTCTCCTGCCTTCGCACTTCCGTTGCCGTTCCCAATAGCCTCGCGCGAACGCACAGCGACCCAGAACCCTCCACCGGGTTTGCAATACCATTCGTCGATGTCCCGCATATCGGCTTTGAGCGCGTCGTCGCAGAATCTCCGCACATAATGGCGAATGGCGCGGCGTATGCTGACGATAAGGGCAGTGCCAACGACGGCGAGGGCTATTCCTACTCGGGATTGGGTGGGTTGGGAGAATGGTATTCGCTGGAGGAGTGGGAAGACCGTGTGGCAACGGCTGGCAAGGAAGAGAGCTGCACCGGTGAGAATGTGTGCGTATCCGACGATACAGGGAGGCTGGGTGAGTGCACGGCGGACGCCGACATCCGCGACGCTGCCCTCTAGCCACAGCTCAAGGTCAGTTGTCGGCGTAAGAGTGAGAAGGCAGGTACTGTACACGCACTGCTGGTAACAAATCCCTCATACAAAAGCGCGCGGATTTGAGGCAGGTCGGAGGGACGGTATTGACGAATGCGATAGTCTAGCTTGCTCGACATGGGAGGACTGTCGTGGGCGAGAGCAAAGGTCAAGGCGACTCGCCGGTGGACGATCTCCGGAGATTGCTTATCCGAGGGTGTTTCATCCCGACAAACGGTACCGACGGTCGGCGATCCTGAGCCTGGGCTCGGCCATGGTTGCTAATCGCCTTGAGGTGCACGTCCTTTGTCTCTTTTGCAGACCCCGTAGTCGAAAACTCCTCCGTTATGGACGTCCTTCCGTCTCTCGCGGCGGAGGACCCAAAAGCAACGCTGGGAAGAAAAGACGGAGAGCTAACCCTGCTGCAGCAGCGGAATGGAGAGCCCGAGGCAGCTCGGAGGATTGTCGTGAAGGGAGTCGATATCGTCATCGAGTTTGGCAAGAGCAAGGAATCAAAACAAACCGTCACATCGAGTCACACGCTTCTCCTTGGCTCCCACCATGATGATGTACTTCCTGCGGCTTGGTTCACTAACTCGAGCTTGACGTCCTTTGGATCAAGAACACGTTTCCGAGTCAAGTTGCTCTGCTCACACTGGCTTTTAACCTCTGGGTGGCTCACTAGCCACCCTACGGCCGAAGACTCCTACTCTAGGCCGCTGGCACATCGCCTACCCACAAGCCTGAGCCTAGAATCGCATCGCCTCGCCTCCGCTGAAGATCCGCCTGGCCCCTGACTCGGAGTCGGAGAGGCCACCACCGGGCCACAGGCACGCTTGTTCGCAACAAGCACCGGCGTTGTTGTCTCAGACTCAGACCTTATTTTTTCTGTACAACGGAGCTCGGCACAACCTCAAACCGTACTCATACCTGATTTATCATTCCTAGGACGACTCCGCTTCAACTCCTTCGTCCCTATTGCATTTACAAAGAACACTGTCGTGATTCTCAGTCGTGCGCCGGCGCCTTGTCTCCCGCTTGCTCCTCTCCGTCACCGCGACTATGTTGCCGCTCGGCCACTCGGACATTTCATCCCTCGACTCGGAATTTCCCCCGCGTCTCGGTTTCAACAGCAATAGGATATATACATGAAAAAATCTATCCACACATCACATCACCATAGAACGAGACAAGGGGGTGCCGCGTTCCATGGCCAGCCTCAACGTTCCAAGTTCTCGATCAGCCCCGGACAAATTGAGAACGCCCGGCGGCGGCGCTGGAGCTTCTTAAACTCGACTTGCGCGAAAACGATGTACGCGGGGGGTTTAGCGATCAGCATTGTTGAGCGGAGCAGGAGGTCCTATAACCTCGATAGGTGTGTAGGACTCGGGAGAGCCTTGTGGCAAGGTAGTCCGTAGCCTTCGCGCCAGAGGGATGACGAGATCAGATGAGATGGAAGTTTGTGGGTTTGTGCGTTGGGCACAGCCCTCCCGGGACCCGACCGGCCGAGCACTGCAAGAGCTGCTCGGCGGGCTCAGTTCAAACCATACACGGGACTGGCTGAGTCCGTACGCAGAGGCCACCAAGGGTCTGATGAACGAGACCCAGAGCAACCACGCGTAGCGATAGACGATGGAAAAGGGAGAGGGGATGGGTGGGGAGCAAAAACGCAGGAGACGCGAGAGCGGCGACGAGAAGGATCGACGAGCGGAGCAAGGAGCTTCGGATGACAGCGACAGCTGTCGCTTCACCTCCGCTTCCTTGCCTTCCGATCAGGCTGCTCGCAAGCTCGCTTACCTGATCTCGCAGCAAGGTAGTCCGTAGCCTTCGCGCCAGAGGGATGACGAGATCAGATGAGATGGAAGTTTGTGGGTTTGTGCGTTGGGCACAGCCCTCCCGGGACCCGACCGGCCGAGCACTGCAAGAGCTGCTCGGCGGGCTCAGTTCAAACCATACACGGGACTGGCTGAGTCCGTACGCAGAGGCCACCAAGGGTCTGATGAACGAGACCCAGAGCAACCCAACGGAGCGCAGCTCAAAGAGCTGGAGGCTCGTGCGAGGGCGAGTGAAGCAGCCCCGAGGGCCCAACTAGAGCGGAGAGACGAAGAATTTTTAATTCTGAATCCAATAAATAAACACGAGAAGGGGATATAGAGATATGGATGGATTGCTGAATGGAGTTAATCGATGGATAAGTTGGCGTTGAGTCGGTGTCCGTGAGATTGAGCAAACTCCCTCAGGCGCCCGTCCCAGGCGCGAGTGATCGCAGCCGGAAGGATTTCTTCCAAACGCCGCCAGTAGATAAGAAAACACAACGAGGACCAGCCGCCGAGTTTCATAACAATCTCGGGTAAGACCCCCGCTTTGAGAAGCTCAACGGAACCGCCGATGCGATAGCTGTGTCCGAAGACGCGTTCCAGAAGTGCCGCAGAGAATGTAGTCGAGGTGAACTTTAGGAAGTCTGGCTTCGTGAGCGATTCCCAGGTATCGTGGCAACGATATGCGAAGAGAGGTGTTCCGGAGGGAGCAGAGTGGTTGACAGCGAGGTGGTTGGTGAATGCACGGACTCGTTGTCTTGGTCCAAACCAATGGGATAGAGACGACTCGGCGTCCGTTGACCAATCGCTCGCCAATTCGTACGTCGCGGGTAGTATGCCGTTGTGGGGTAAACTTGGCCGCACTGGGAACGAGCAGCTCGCCCAGTCGGCGACAACCCCAGAAGGCAGCCAGCGCTGCCGCCCAGAGGGCAGCTCCCCTTGATGTGTTGATATCCAACGCAGAGCGCAATGCTCGGAGATGAGCGAGTGTGATAGGAGGACGGGGCGGTCGTTTGAACTGCGTGCCGGTTCTGTCCGCCGAGCGTTTGAGATGCGGGACCCAGCCCTCGTCTCCGTGCCAAGGTGCATCGTTATAGACATGCCAGAGCTGAAGGCCATTCAGCCAGTTCCGGATGGCCTTGCCGCTGCAGGTGCCGCTCGCGTCGGCGACGAAAGCGGAGAGCAAATAGCGATGAGCCGGCATACGAAGATGTTCGGGTATTTCGTGAGAATCGCAGAACTGGGTAAAGCGCAGCAAACCCGCGCCATACAACTCGCGCGTCTCGGGCGTGTGAGCGTCGAGCAGCTTCTCGAAGATCTGCTGCTGCATGCTTGCCGAAACGCCGGCGTCGATGGCAGAATTATGAGTCTCGAAAGAATGAGGAGTCGTCCAGAGAAGCAGGCGACGATCTGCTGGGACATGAGGCCGGTGCGGGCTCGATCGGATTGTGTTCGCTGCGGCGGGTGGTCTTGCGCGCTTAGGCGGAAGCGAAGCCCCAACAACTTGACGAACCTCAAGTGCCGATAGTGGGGACTCGGAATGAGTGCCAGTCGCGTCGCCGATGGAAGGGCTTGCGGCAGAGGGAGGCGACGCTGTCAGGAGATGTGTGGGCAAGGGTGAAATTAAATTGTAGCGATAGGATACAGGCAGTGGGGAGGAGTTATCGAGTGAGAGAACGGGAACTTGAAGTTGTGCCGATGACGCGACAGTGGGAGTCGACACGGATGTCTGAAAGAGAGCAGATATATCGATGGCAGATGGCTCGGAAGAGAGGCGTGTCCGATCGAGAACACCACGAGGGAAGACGGGGGCGTCAGTCGACATCCAGACAGCCGTTTGCAAACGTGTCGCGCAATTCGATGGGGAGGGAGAACTGGCGTGTGAGGCGCTCGGATTGGTCGATGTGCGGAGCGGGAACGCCGCGTGAGGGAGCGTCGGCGAGATTCTCGGCGGAAGGAACGTAGATGAAGGAAGGAGTCAAGAGAAGACTTGACGTGATGACACGTGTACGCCGCGTGCACAAATTGATAGCTGAGTTCGGCGAGCGACCTTTCACGTGTGCTCCGATAGCACCTTGGTTATCGGATCGGACCAGAATGTGCATGTTTGAGACACCCAGTTGCCTCAGAAACATGAACAAGATCTCAATCGCGATTGACTCCAGCCAGCATATATCGAGACCGGCACGCTTCCAACGCTTGGAGAGACGCATTGCATGCCAAGACCGACCAATGATGATAGCGACGCCCCATGAGGTGCTCGCATCGACGTAGATGCCGAGATCCTGCAGTGGACCGGGCGGGGAGAGTTGCCGACAAATGACGGGGTCTGATAGTGCCGCCTGCCACCAACGAAGCGCTTGCTCAACCGCATCGGAGAGCCAGCGCCGTTTTGTGCTATCCCCGCGGAACGGGGCCATGGCGTTGGAGATGGAGGTGATGCGCGAAGAACCATCGGGAATGACAAAGCAGAGGTAACAGAGCGCACCGTGGAGGTGTTGGAGGTCGAGGAGCGTGAACTTCTCGGATCGCTGAACGCCGTGCAACATGCGCTCGACCCGGGCGAGATATTTACGGCGCTTCTCGTCTGGCAGGGAGACAAGTCGACGGGGGAAGTCCCAGAGCATCCCCAAAAAGAGGAAAATAGGCTCGAAGCTGCTGCCGGTCTTGGTTGGATGCCAGGGAGCGTGAAGAGGGTCAATGGGGATGAGGATATTCGAGCGATCGAACGTGTAAGTGAAGCCACTTGCGGAGCGGGAAGTCGGGAACAGAACCACTGGGATATCGTCCTCGTACTTGAGGATTAGACCGGCGCGGGAGATCGAAGCCTGCCAGATGTCGACAAGCGCGTTGCAAATTTGACCGGCGTTGCTGCTGGCTGATGCGGCACCGAAGGGGTAGCAATGATCAAGATAGAATTTGCCCTCGAAGTGCACGACGAGGAACGGTTTGTGAGCGGGTAGAACCGGACATGTCCGATGGAAGGATTTGATGTCGAAGGCGCAAGCCGCGGTGCCGGCCGGTGCTGTTGCCACCTAAGGAAGAGTTGAATCAGAGTCGGGCGGAAGCCGGATGTCGGATGCAGATGGTGATGAAGATGATGGGATGGGGTGAGCTCAAGACCACGATGGGCATGAGATCGTGATGTGATGATAATGCGATGAAGGGATGATATCGGCTCGGATGAGCGACATGGGATGTGGATCGGACCAAAGAATATGGGATGGTGATGGTGCGATGGTGGATGAATAGAGAAAAATGAATGAAACTAAAAGAATGAAGGACTCACCAGTTCGGCCATCCGTGGTGCCATGTCAAAGCGTGTCGGAAAATCCTCCTTCTGGATAAAGTCGTTGACGGCCGGTGTTTCTGTGCGTGCATCACCCTTGGAAAGATTGCGACAAACGCGCTTCTTGGGTTCCATACCCGGTCCCTGGTCGCTGACGGACACGATCAACGGAGACGCGTAGAATGGCCCACGACAGATCTGCTCCATCTGCTCGCGGGAGAAAGGTCCAGCCATGCGACCAGCGGCGATCTCGGAGCGGATGTACTCGAGCGTCGTCTCGCGTTCGGTATTGGCGGAAGGATGATTAGGAACGATTATTGTAGATGAGAGTTGGGGAAGGCGGCCGAGAGGGAAACCGGAACGGAGGTGATCAACAAGATGGGGGTAGAGGTGGGTGAGATTATGTCGAGCGAGCAAGGAAGCGAAGGCGTCTGCATCGTATGGTGTGACAATTAAATCGAGCAAGGAATCGAGCTCATGTGTAGGTAAGGTAGGGGTGGGGCGCGGATGGACAAAGGAGCGTAGATCAGTGTACTGTAATGTAGGTGGAGATGAAAGAAATGGGATGGGATGGGGAGTAGGAAAATCAAGCAATGAAAGCGCCGGCGCGGACCCGAGTACAGGCAGCGTCGCGATCGAGTGCGGCGTGATCGCCGCCGCAGAGGGTGCAGACGTGGAGACGGGCATCGCCATGGGATCCGGCGCAAATACGGCCGATGCTGAACGTAATGCAGATGGGCTTGGCACCGTCTCGAAAGGCCTGGGCTGGAACAAGATTGCGTCCGTCGAGCTTCGAGAAGTGAGGTGCGCCGTCGGCGAACTGGATCTGCTGAGCCGGATGGTTGAGGGCTGAGTGCGGCCCAGTGCAGATGAGGCACGCGGGAGGGCTGCGATCGCCAGCCCGTTGCGCGCCGCCAGCCGCGACGTCAGGACGCGTGCGCGGGACTTTACTTGGCGAGGAAACCAGTCCGGACGCCTCCGAGTAAGTCCGCTTCGATGGGGATGACCACGGCGTTGGCGCGCCAGTGCCGGCACGCTTAGCGTTCTCGTATGTCATAACGGCAACCTGGACGCGCAGTTCGTACGCCGAAAAATTAAAGAGTCCATCGGCAAAAACCTCGTAGCGGAGTGCCTTCTCGATTGGGTACCAGATCGGGAACATGTCCAATTTTTCGAAGAACGGGAGGTTCGAGAAGAAGAGCACGTGCTTCTCGTACTCCGAGGCGTGTGTATGCGTTGGGGACAGAGGATCACCGGGGACGATGGGCGCGCAGAGCTTCTTGAATGACTGCAGCATATTGATACTGCACTGCTTCCAGATGCCCGGAGTGCTGAGTTTAGAGATATCCTCCTCGCCCAGAATCTTGACTGCTTTGGTCGCGTTAATGACGCGGACCGTTGGCGGTGCAGCAAGGGCGTCGGTCGGGGGCGGGTTGATGTTCTCGGTCGGAATATCATGTGGGCGGCTGATTGCGTTCTGAAGTGACTCGTCGCTCCAGTGGTGGATGGGGAGATATATGCGGTTGGCGAGCGTGAAGTGGAAGACGTCAGGAATGACGGCGGGGCCGAGCAGAATGGTGGAAATGTCGTGCGGATGTGTGTGCCGCTGAGTACCGAAGATGGGACGCGCAGCCCTAGCCTTCTCGTCAGCGCGCTCCTTCTCCCGCTTCTCCCGAGCGTCAGCGTCAATCTTCGCATTAGCCGTTCGCGTGCGAGAGACCCAGAGCGAGAGAAACACCGGCAAAGGTCCGGTTGACATGACAGCGTCTGGGCTCAAGACGAAAAGATTTTTATCCTCGTCCGAGTAAGCCAGGTAGGGCAGCAGTGAGGCTCCAACGTCAAGGCCCGTGAGGTTGGCGGAGTTTGCGACCGCGTCGCGGTACGCGCGAGTGGAAGCCCTGCTCGCCTTGTTGGCCTTCTCCCGCTTGCAGTTCTCGGCGTTGATATCCTGTAGGTCCATGTCTTCTGTCGGCGGAATGTTGGCGGGGACACGGAGGTGAGCTTCGAAGTCGAAGTTCGCAGGCAAAGGGAGCTGGAGACCGGTGACGGAGGTAGCAGGCATGCTGAAGAGCAAAAACGCAGGAGACGCGAGAGCGGCGACGAGAAGGATCGACGAGCGGAGCAAGGAGCTTCGGATGACAGCGACAGCTGTCGCTTCACCTCCGCTTCCTTGCCTTCCGATCAGGCTGCTCGCAAGCTCGCTTACCTGATCTCGCACAGAGCACGGTCGGCACGTCGTTCACGCAATTCTCGATCAGTTTGTCTGTCGTCTTTTCTTGAATTGTTCTCCGTACCTACACTGGCAGCTCCGCTACTCTAACGTATCCTGCGCCATGCTGAGTCGGGGAAGCCCGACGTTGTGAAATTACACATCCGTGGTACACTACCTTCGTCTCTTCAGCTTCCCATTCTGAATTCATCCACATATTTGCACTGTTGTGCAGAGGCCTTCACGAAAGCCAACGATGTACGGCCTTTCCTGCGAGTCGAGGCTGCGATGTTTATGCGGGCACTGTTACGTGCTTTTGGCCGCATTCACCAACTGGGGGATAGCATGGAGAGTATGCGATTACAGTCAACGAGTCAAGGCTCTGCATGTATGTCGTCGACCTATGCAGCTATGGCAGTGAATGGAATGTATATATATTGTAAGTGGTAGTAATTAGATGCCGTGTGGGCGAATTGTAAAGGTCCCAAAGTCACTTCAACAGCAAAAACAAAGATCGTCAAGACGCAACCATTTTAATGTTTCCATCGGAGATATCTGAGTCTGACTTCACATCATAGGGGCGGAGCGCAGCGCAGCCGTCCCTTGTATACTGTAGTGATCAGACCTCAAGTTCGCGTTACCCGTTACTTACACGCGAAAAAAAAGTCCTCTTGAACTTATGGCCGCGCGTGCCGCCATCTGCCGAATGACAGCGCATGCCGGCATCGGCCGCATTTCCATATATGGGCCACGTCAGATGAGTCAGGCGTCGCCGCTCCTTTGCATCGCACCAGCACCATGTATCAAACCAACGACTACAGCAATCCACAGGCCGCCATGCCGCCGCCCGTCCAGCAGCCCGAGGTGGTGGGAGTCTACGAGGCCAAGTTGCGCAAAAGACAGCCACGCGAGGTCGTGGACGAGGTGCGGTGCCCGCTTTGTTGGTCTTTACTCTCGCAAACCCCGACACAGATCTGGCAGTGGCTGAAGGTCACGCGTGGACACCATCCTCGTGATACAGCTTTTCGGGTATTCCTGGACGACGTCAAGTGCATGGGATGGGACGTCGCGTATGAGTCGTACAAAATCGCGGCCATGGTGGCGCGAGCCAACCCGCCGGTGGAGTTCGGGGTACGCCGCGCATTGTTTGGACGCATATGAGCTGATTTTGTCGGCAGAGCGCTGTGCCACCCCCCAAGACCCAGTTCTTCTTCCACGATGGCGTGGGGAACTATAGGCTGTGGTGGCGTCCGACGTGGCAACCGGGACGCGTGCAGGACTTCGGTTTCGCCTGGACCTTTCACTTTGGGCTGAGCGGCACCGGGCTGGACACCCTTCTCGACCCGGCAAATACGCAGTCGTGGCCCGGTCTCAAAATCGAGGCCAGATCCGACGACTACAGCTGGCAGGCCGTTGCGCCGTTCGTGCTGCCCCAAAACACGGACTTCCGCGTCGTGCAGGGTCATCAGGTGCTTTTCGAGGGCAAGTCTGCACCTGCGCCGCCGATGTACCAGGAGGAAATGTTCAGGGATGAGACGGCTGGGGCGATTGTGGTGCATGGTACGTTTACGACCCCTTAGACTTTTTCACGGTTCACACTGGGGCGTTGAAACCTCGTTCCCTTTCATCTCTTTGTTTCTTTGTCTAGACACTACATATATACATGGCCACTTTGATATCGTTTCCTTGTCCGCATCCTCTACCTACATACTCACACAGCTCGATAGACTAGATTTCTTTCCCCACCCATACCGCTTCCCTTCTCTGTTTTCTTTCCTGTAGTTTGTCTTTCCTGTAGTTTGTCTCTTCTCCGAGGCCGGCTCGAGCGCGGTCTCTCACGGGCCGTGCGAGAGAGCTCTGGCGACCAATCCATTCGGTTTCGTCCCCAAACACTCTCTCTCACTCTCCGAAGACGAGCCAGGCATAGATTGTCTCGCGTCCAGAGCTTATTTTTTCTTTGAAACGGAGCTCAGCACAACCTCATCTCGCACCACCTGATTTATTGTTCCTCGGACGACTCTTCGTCCCTACTGTACGTACAATAACACTGTCCCGATTCTCACTCCTGCGCCGTCCCGCTTGCTCCTCTCCGACACTAGGCCACTCGGACATTTTATCCCTTGACTCGGAAGTTCCCCCGTGTCTTGGTTTCAACACTGGCAGCAATACGATATTATTATCAAAAAGGCTAAGATTCACGACCAGGACCTCCTCCTGGTACGAACAGGAGTCAACCGCTGAACAAGCATGGTACCCCATATCAAATATGCTGCAGCTGCGCATCTCCACGGCGCTGAGGTCTCTGCTAGGTCAACTACTATCTGCATATTACTGGTACGATGCAGACGGACGCGCAGTGTTCCTACTGGTCAACCACTGGCACAATATTGATCTGCCTTCAAATGGCGCAAATGCCGGTGCCCTCGTCGATGCCAGTGTTCGAATGACCACACAAAACCACCACACTGACTCTCCCTCTTACAAGGTACAACGGCTATGCGATTACGATGCAAATGCATTGGTAGGATATACTTACACTGGGTATCCGCTACATAGCTCTGGCCACTGCAATACTGACTCTCCCTCTTACAAGGTACAATGGTGATGCGATTACGATGCAAATGCATCGGATGCATCTGCTAGTCGTCGTTGTAGGTGGTCTTCTGCACCGGGTTGGGGACGTACCCTGAGAGAAATCGCTATCAATTGTCATCAGTGAATGACTCGACTGTGCAGGAGATGGGACCTACATGTGTACGACAGAGCTCTGTGTCTTCGTCATGCGCAATATCCTTAGAGCAGCTGTTACGGTGGACTGCCCTTGTGCGGACGTTGGAGCAGAACTCGTCGGCCTCAAGGTGTGCGAGGCGTTGGCGGCGGTTGTACGCGGTTTTGCGTTTCTGGTCGGGGATGTAGCCGGGACTCGGAGGAGGAGGGAGGTTTGCCCTACAACATCGGGTAGACCATGAAGCGGGCGTTGTGGGCGATATCCTTGAAGCATCCGCGACATGCAAAAATCGTCGTTCTCGAGGTGGGTGAGACGTTATAGGACGTTCTTGATTAGTGGATACGGCCAATCTGGTAGTCTATATACGCGGAATCATGGCTGGGTCGTGAGAGGGAAAGGAAGAGAAACAATAAGGAGCGACTCATCACAAGTCATAGGATGCAGGGTAGCGATTCATTGTGTTACGTCGAACAATAGGAAACATTCAGCAAATGAAAACGAATTTACACGGCCCGGGTCGCGGCCTGATCCTCACATCGTAAAGCCCCCTTGTGCCCGCTTCATGGTCTACCCGACCTTGTGGCTGAAACATCGGCGCAAGTGTGTAGGGCTGATCCAGCGTAATGCCCGCTTGCTTGGTCCGGATCACCCCCTACACACTTCCTCCGACGCTTCAGCCCCGGTCCGGAAGACCACGAAACGGGCACAAGGGGGCGTTACAATGTAACCATATCCCGTTGCCAGATTCACTCCCAACTCCGTACTCGCCAACAGCCTCCCCTAGGTAGTAGGCACATCCCCAACCAGAAAAGCAGAACATCCTATACGTACCTCCAGGTCGACCAATGCGCACCGGCATCCTCAATGCACGCTCGACGATGTCGTCTCAGGCGGCAGCCCACGCCCCACTCACGGTATCCTCGCCCTCGGTCAGAAATCTCCCAGGGCGCGTCAGCACTACGACCGTCGACATAGTGGAATCCATGCACCTTCTTGCCACTCTCACCAAGTGCTACTGGTCCCGCCAGTGGCAACGGCGCAGGTCTCCAGACGGTTGTCCGAACAGGCGGCAGGCCAGCCGAGTCGGTCGACACATAATCGTCCGCGACATGACAAGTATACCCTTAGACACGGTGAGTACGCATCATGATCAAGCCAATGGCTCCAAACTCACCAACGAGCGTTTTCCTGGCTCTTCCCAGCGGCGTCGACCGTCAGGTCCCTCCCGCGCCAAAGACACGACGTCCCCGTAGAGGCGAATCGCCACCGGAATACTGGGAAGATTCAGGTAGGTGTATTGAAGAGGAGAATCGCTGCAGGCTCACCGTCGCTTGCTGCCCAGAATGCACAAGGTTCTTTCCCGTGACGATGAGCGGCGTCTGGCCCCGCCTCACGCCAAGAAGCCGTCGTCGGAAACAAATGCTAAGCGACCGTTAGTCCATTTATGCGCAGTGATCTAGCTCGAGACCCACCGCCGGCTGAGTCTCGCACAAGACCAGCGTCGACCGCCGTCCTCCTCAACACCCACGATGTGCACGGGCGCTTGTTTGGGCGTCTACTTCGACAGCCCGGACGAGTCGGACGAGTAGCCTGTGCTGTGCGTAGAGATGCTGGGAGGCACGCAGAGGCTGGAGGTCGTCTGTGGAAGGGCGGTGATCAGCTTGCGGGTGGGCATTGGAGGGAGGGGGAGACGACACATTGGCCATACGCACCAACTCACTATCGTATTCTCCCATCCGTCATTCCAGACGATCGCGAGCGTGTCTTCTCCGTTTCTGGAGAGACTAAGGCCGAAGGCCATAACACAATTAGTACGTGTATCCACCAGGGATATCGCTCGAGACCACTCACCAGTCGTTTCTCGTCCCCAGTGGTCTTCCCGGCATGGTCCAACGTCTCCTCCATGTCACCCTCGAGATGAGCGACGCTTGACTGGGATAGGACACTCTCGCTGGCATGGTCCGTGCACGGGCGCTTGTTTGGGCGTCTATTCCTGGCGCTCGGACGATGGGTCTGTGTACAGTGGGGAGAGAAGCGAGAGGCCAAGAAGCAGGAGGTGGTCTTCAGGTGGTCTGTGGAAGGAGCGTGATCGGCTTGGGAGCGAGCGACGACGGTACACGCACTCGCCGTGGTACGAGGCGTCGATGGCCCTTCGAGAAAGAGGAAGGGCAGGAGGGTCTATAGATGTTCTTGAAGGTTCGGTCGACTTCAGACGTTGTCGTCGTCCAGCTGCACACACACAAGTCCTGGTCAGCAAAGTCCACGGAAGAACGGAGCAGATACCTTCGATGCGCAGAGACTCAGCTCAGCGTCCATCCTCCGAGCCCATCGTCCGCCATACGCCAACTCCATCGCCTGCCTCGCCGGATGAGAGCTCTGGATGGCGGCTTGAATGGGAGTGCAAAGGAGAGAAGTACTTGATGGTCACAATCGTCGACGTTCCTCTTATCGCACGTGTGAACCGCGTGGCATCATGCTGTCCCGGCGCACTCCATCCAATCATAACCTCCCCACCGCTTTATCATCCTTGCATCGCGCTTTATCATACCTCAATCTTGCATCGATGCACCTTTCGGACCGGAATGAGGTCTAAGTATCTCTCATTCATCTCTTCTTCCCCCTTCTCGCAGACTCGCGATCGCACCCTCCTCGCTTCTTCGTCTCATCGCTTCTTCATCTCACGAATGTCAAATCCGTATTTTTGCCCTTGCAGCTTACCACTGGCAGCAACGAGCAACGACACGCTCGCGTTCACGCTCATGTTTCACACTGTCCATGGGCATCCGCACACTGCAGCACCCGTCATTGCAAGATATCGCGGGGGCTCCAAGATCCGGCCGTGTCTGCATCAACCAGAATTCTGTTCTGTGTTCAGAAGTTCGCCTGTCAGTGGAGGCATCCCTATCGCTCCTTTATAGCCTCCGTCGTATAGTGTCAAGCTTCTCCGCTCGCTGCCCAACGGCCAATGAACTGCCCTCGAATGCAAACAAAACTTGCGTCAATGTGGCCTACCGTCAAACGGAAACTCATCCACGTCAAATTGGCTCACTAAGGAAGAGTTGGATGATCTTGTGCGTGGGTACTTAGGTTCTTGGCGCTTCAGGCTTTTGTCGGGCCGGCTTAACGCGTTTGTGTATATCTTATTCTGTTTCCTTTTCTCAGTCGGCCAACGTGTACCTCAAGCCTCTTACCCAACGAGCGATACACCTACCTCAACCCTGTTTGCACTGAGTGCACTCCGCAGACGTTGGCGGATGAAGTCTTCCATGCGACGGAGCTCCTCGGTCATCGCGAGGTCAGGGCTTTGGGACGGAGTTAAGGTCTCTTTTTTTTTTTTGGATCGGCGCGCGGGAGGGAGGGTCTGAATCTCGCTGCTGGGGATATGGCCCGACGCGTGCACCGAATCGAAAGCAGATACTAAAGTCAGGCTGAGAGTGATTCACTCCAGGTGCCCGCCGCAGCGTGCGATTGGGAGGATATGCAGGGATGGCGGCACTGGCAGAGAATCCTCCTTTATTGTCTTCCATACTCCCTCAGCACCGTCGTCCCCACTCAATAACCAATCAACCTCTTCCCGGACCATGATAAATCCACGGCGTTCGCAGAGCGTCTGCGCTGCCGGCTGAAGATCCGAGGTACCAACTACCAAGGAAGACATAGTCGAGTCGCGGGTTCGAGAGGGCGTCTGCGTGCATGAGTGCGTTGGCGAGCCCTTTTCGGCATGAGCTTTTTTTTTTCGGCCAAGTTCGCTCTAGAAATAAGTAATGATGTTTGTAGTGCCAATCGATTCTTTTTCGCGCAAGAAAATCGAACATTCAAAAGTTCCAATTCAACGCCGAGTCCGAGTGGTCGGCGCGTTGGTGTTGTTTTGACATGTTTGGTTCCCGCGTGATCGCACCACCCTGCCTTCCTTCCACGACTCCGAGGAACTACTGCGAGAGTGTCGGGCTCCAACTACCCTCTCTGTCCCTCGTAAAGTCTCCGTTGTCCCTGGATCTCGGCCCCAGCCAGGCGTAAGGGTTACACTTGGCGTTTGGCGGTGAAAAAGAGTCAAGACAACGGGATGGACCTGGATGGCGTCGAATGGAAGCTGAGCGTGCGTTGCTACCTCTATCGAGTCGAATCGACGAAAACCCACATTAGCTCTCCCTACAGGCCTACCGAGGCACAGGGGAGGAACTATGGCGATTCGCAGGGACAGTCGACCGGAGGTGCGCTTTCAGTTCGCTCGGAGCTGTCTCCCGAACACCCTACTTCGTGACTGACCTCATGCTGAGGCTGCTCCGACCGGCCTCGAAACTAGCGGGCCCAGCCTAGGCTGCGGCCAGTACCCGACACAGCGCTGCCGAGAGATGCTCGAGGACGGAACCATGCGACGGCCCTGGGAGTGGCAAGAGTGGAGTATCCCTGGTGCGTGTGTCCTTTGCCTCCGTCGTCAGCAAGCTAACAGGAGATGACTAGCCTCTCACATTATACAACGACGACGAACGAAGAGAATCGCCTTCAAGCACACCCACTCTTCCCTTTCCCCGACACGGAACGAAGGCCGACTCTCTCGTACCAGTGATAACCCACCTGGTCATGTCGAATGTCGCGCACATTCAGCTACGCCCCCGCTAGTGGAGAACTTGAATCCTCGGTGCGTGTGTCTGAGCTGCGCCGCCAGAACTAGCTAACGGGCTGGGTATGCAGACTCATCCAACGACGACTACGACATCGCCTTCAAGCAAACCCACCCTGGAACAGAACGATGGGCTGACCGCCTCGTTCCAGCGGCTGTATCCACCTCGTCATATCGCATCTCGCGGACCTTCAGCTACGCCCCCGCGACTCCTACCAAACCTACATCTCACCCTTCGGGCTCCTCTGGGAGGCTCTGGGTCAATACCGGCTGCGGACGGTAACACCTCGAGTGTCGCGCTCTGCTGGAGGTTCCTTCGGGATAGCTGGACCAGGAGGCATGCAACTACATGGATGGTGGTCGGAAATGAGAACGACGGGGATGGTACACCGTAAACGGCCAGGGTGAGCTAGTCCCTCTCGATCTCTTGCTTTCCCGGTCGATATATGCACGACGACTCGTCCGAGGACACTCTGGGACGGTCTCAAACTAGAGGGGGAAAGGTGGTCATCGACTGTCCGTATTGTGGGAGAAGGAAAGAAAGACGGGGTGCGTTTTGCGAGCATTGGAGCGATTCGTCTCATCGTCGATACACACTGACTGTGCATTGGTCAGGATTCCGAGTGGGCACTGGTCTCTGGGACGTTCGGGTCCTCCGCGCGAGAGGAAGGATGGTCGTCGACGCTGGGTACGGCGGGAAATCAAGGGTGAGCTTGGAGCGATATCACTGCAGATTCCGGTATTGACCGTTTGAACAGTATTCCCTCTACGCGGCCATAGTTCTTGCCGTTGTCGTGCTGCTGCAGTGGTACACCGTTGGCCATGGTGCGACGCAGGAGAAGCCGCCGAGGGTCTGAATCGACGATCCCGTACGGGTAGTGCAGCTCCTCGTCATCGGCGACTACGAGACAGGCTGGGACATTGGGGATGACGGCGAGCTGGAGCCCGTCGATGAGCACGACTGTCGCGGGTGCGTGGATACTTGATTGTCGAGTCGAGTTCATGCTGACGCACGTTTGTAGGGGACGCCGGCGAGGGAGGGCGAGTATACTGTCAGCGGGACGGGGCTGCGCTTATACTTTCATTGGTACGGGACTGCAGCGCTTGGAACGATGGCCCGCCACCCGTTGACTCCGAGAGGCGAGACGGCATCCGCATTCGTCATGTCTGGTAACTTCCACTTCTTCCCCGTCCACTGCCATACTGACTGTCCCTCTCAGAAGGTACAACGGTGCAGGCGCAAATGCGATTAGGATGCAATTGCATCGATCGGTTATACAAAGGGTATTCGCTATACGCTACATAGCGTCGGCAACCCGACGGCGGATATACAAGACCATACTGCAAGGACGGAGAATGTGGGTCAGTCTCGCGCTGCTGTCATGAGGAGTACCATTGCTCACCAGCAAGACAGCAGGAACGGCCGGCCGGGGCTCGTTAACATAGGATCTTTGAGAGCGGGCAAGCTTGGCGGCGGGGACCAAGCGCTGGCAGGGCGACGGGAGGAAGAATCGCTGTCGGCGCGTGAGGGAGAATCGCGATGGGCGGGCTCGCGGGAGCGGTCAACGCCTTGAGGTGGGCTGCCTCGGCAAGGGCGTCCAATCGGGACAGGGCTGTCCGCTCCGGTTTCTTCTTCGTCGGGGCTCTCCGCTGGTAACGCTTCTTCCCCGTGCGCCGCTGTACCAGAACCAGAGCCTCCTCTCGACCGCGGTTCCCTTTCTTCAAAATCATGAGCAACTGTGCCGTCCCTCCCCCCATGTCCTCGACTCACCGGCTTGTACCCCATCGCGAGCATCTGTACCCCGACACACTTTCTCCGGTGCTTCAGCCACAATGTGGGGTAGAATGCGAAGCGGGCGTCGAGCGCAATGTCCTTGCGGCACCCGAGGCAGTAGACCGCTGTTGTGCGGACGTGGGTGCAGAACTCGTCGGCCTCGAGGTGGGCTAAGCGCTGCTCAGCGTTATAGGCGGTTTTTCGCGCCTGATTTGGGACGTAGCCCGGGGGAGGTGGGAGATGTGCCCACTCGCCTGTCGTGGGTACACAAGCGGGGGTGGATCTGCCTCCGGGGATGGGAATGGCGGAATGAGGGGACTGGGATGAGCGGGTAGAGGTGGATATCGAGGTGGTTGCAGACTTCAGGGACAGGACGGACGTCGCTGGGCTGGGATTAACGCTCGTGCTGGGTGTCGACGACCAGGAGCGATGGAGAAATGTTGAGCTGGCGTCGAGGTCCATGGCTACCTGCCTATGGGTATCAGGTCGCATGAGGGTACTATGCATCCAGTCGACGTCCGATCCCACACAAATGATATCTTCCTCGTCCTCCTCGACAACACTCATCGATTCGTCGCTGTCTTCCTCAGAGAAATCGCTATGCATCGTCGTCAGCGACTGACTCGACCGTGGTGGCATTGGGACCCACATGTGTACGGCGGAGCTCGGCGTCGTAGTCGCTCTCGAGGAAGACCCAGAGGCGCTCGCGAAGAAGCTGTAGCACGGTCCTGCCTGCCTGCAGGCGTGTCGATACTGTCTGTGTGTGTCGTCAGCCCTCCCGTTTGGACGTCTCTGTACTCACCGAGCGCGAGTACCGGCATGGTCACCACACGCTAGGCTGGGGTTGGCCAGACGGCAGATGGCCATCGAGGATCGGTATAGGCGACGAGTAGATGATGGGGGGAAGCAAGGCGCAATGCAATGAGGCGTGGGCTTAAAAGGCGCCAGTGCGATGCACTTGTGGGCGTTGCCTGTCAGCCTATTGGCCATCCGGAGAAAACAATAACTCGATTTCTGATGCGTTCCCAGCAGAGTCACCCTTCTTCTCCGTCGTATTTCTCTCTTGTTGTCGTTGGCTCGCGTTAGGAAACCAAACATGCTTGACGACGGTAGCAATCGATGCGGACTTTGAATTCAAAGCGAAGGAAGCAGAACGGTACTCGCCCTACGGTCTGCGTAAAGGGTGTGGGCGTCTAAGCCGCGTCTTTCCACTGAGCTGATTAGCTAAGGAGGCCAAAAGCAGCCGTGAGTCATTCGGGCCAGGAGATGACCTTAATGTATCCCCATCGCTGTCGGCATTCTCTCGCGTCAGCAGCTCGGCTGATTTGACGGCTTGTTGGCGGCAGTAGCAATTAAGGCGGAGTTTGAATTCAAAGAAAAGAACGGTGTTCCATGCCTTGTCCTCGTCTTGTTTCCGCGGATATATATTGTTCTCGTGGCTATGCGCGGTTTGTACAATCGCACAAGATAATATACTTAGCTTCGATTAAGAGTATATACCTTTCGATTGAGACGCTGCTGAGCGACCGGCAAGAGCATTCCTATCATTCCCGATTAAGTTCCAAACCGTTCACTATTTGTCAAGAGTATTATTCGGCGTACTTTCGATGTCTTCCACAAGACGAGGCGTTCAACAAGTGAATGCATGTTTGGTCATAGGAATATAATACATCGCTCTGCACACTACACCGCCGTTGTATCTTGAGGTCAAAAAAATGTCAGCCTGATGCTCTCTAGAGAGACTCCGAGGGATCTCAGCAAGGCTCCGAAATGAGCTCAAAATCAGCTCAGCTTGAAAATCAATTGATGATTTTCTGAGCACTGATGTCCAAGGAACATCCACGACCTGACGTCCACCGGACGCCAGTCGTCTGGACCGCGGTGCGATCTCCGCGTGTGAGCTCCGATAGATGCTCATCTGGGGCTTGCTGGAGCTCATATGCATGTATTATAGACCATCCTGGACTGACTGACTGAGAAGCCGCAGGCTCAAATGGAAGAATTAAAAGCTATAATATTCATGGTAATGCGAGTGCGACAATGGGCGACGAGGCGCGATGTGTTTATGTATTAATAAGCTGAACAGGACTCAACCTCAGTCCGTCGACGTGCCTGGCTGAGACCCCGTGTCTCCATCCCCGCACCACTTTGTCCGTCCGTTGACGCCTCCTCCGACTCGTGGCCAGATTGCTAGGCTCCACCGGAGACGCGATGAGCGCGGCATCGAGTTGTCGGGGCGGCGGTCTGCCGAGAATCATCAGATGAGGCCGAGAAGAGGAGGGATGGTACGCACTCGAACGACGGACGCGACGTCTGGTAGCCACAGGCGACGGTGGGGACAGCGAAAGGGACAGCGCAAGGAACGGGGAACTATGCAGAGCTAGCACATTATCATCCATGAGCGAGGAAGTAGACATAAGCGAGAACGTACCAGCGAGGCGGAAACTGATACCGGCATACATTGTACGATGACAAAACGAATACCGTGAGGATGACGCAGGTGGCAGGAGGAGTGAGAGCTTGAGGTTGTCGATGAGCAGCCTTGGAGGAGCGTTGAGCCAACCTTGAGAGCGTCGACAGAGGCTTGGGCGGCTTGGGGCATCGACGGAGGCTTGAATATGGGGGGGTTTGAGGCGTCGACTTAAACATCGGAGCTTGTATGCCTTGATAACGGCTTGAAGCGCTTGACGACGGCCACAAAGGCTTGCGGCAACTGACGAGGCTTGGGGAGGGGAGCGGACATGGGAGAGCAGAAGAAAATTTCAAGCCCGTCACACGCCTGGTGACTCCATTGACTGATACCGGAACCGAATGCCACATGGTTGATGACAGAACTGTAATGCGGGACTTACAGTTTTTGCAACGAGTTTCGCAGCGGTGAGGCTCGTGCCGCAGAGAGGGACGTTTGGTGGATGTTGGACCATTGAGGATGCAGGGAAGGTCGTGGTCGATGACCGAAAGAGCTCAATATCCGACGTCTGTCAAAGGATCAAAAGTGATGTCCGCAGGATCCTCCAATAACATTCCTTGACTCGATGCTCAAGAAACCTCAAAACAGCATTATATAGAGGTCCTGCATAAATATCTAGCAAGTATCAAGGGCTGATGTTTTTCGTAGCCCAAGCCCAGTTGGCGGTGTATTACTGAACGGCGCCATTAATAAGTGCATTTCCCCACTAATTGAACCAACTCCGCTATCCGTCGCCTATCCATGATAATCTTCTCAGGCTCCTCTAGATCTTCACGCGTCGCAGCGTATTCCCGCAAGCTCACGTATAGCTCGGGTTCGGCGAATCGGCGAAGGACGCCGCGCATACGCACAGTAGACCCTTGCATATAGTACATCCAAGACAGCTGTGCTCGATCTCCAGCCCACTGCGCTCGCTGATTGAGCACCTCAAACGAGCCGTCAAGTTTTGCACCGGCTGGCGAAATCTTGGATTGCATTCTGCCACCTGAATAGTCCATCGTCGACGTGAGCGACGCAGTTCTGTCCATGAGCGGGACGAGGAGCGATATGTGTTCTTCCTCGTGGGCGGCGTGGTCGAAGTTGAGCAGGGCGCGGTGGAAGAGCCGTCGCTGTAAGATTTAGACTATGAACCCTGGCAATTGCCAGTTGATCAATAGCCTCTCGCACTGGCAACTGCCAGCGCCGATCTCGCATCAATCCCTGCGCATGGCGTGCTTCGCTTAATCCGTTCCCTTTTGAGCTTGCTTCATGCTTGCCTGATGCTTCCGCATTGGGTGTCGGCGTCGGCCTGGCGGTCGCTCGGGCGGGTTCGCCTAGAATTACAGCTAATGGGGATATGACCTTGAGAGCCGGCACCGGTCCCGCGACCGCCCACGGTCCGGTCTGGATGTGTTTCTCATCACAGCTGCCAGCGCTATTCGATGCGCCCGTTGATGCGCTCGTCACGTGGCCGCTAATAAATTCAGCGCGGTCCAGACGGATAATTAAGTGCAACACTCAATCTCCTCAGGCGCAGCAAACACAAGTAATGCGCTTGAATATCCACTTTGTGCGCCCCATGAGCGGCATTGGTGATCGTTGATCCTCCTCGTAAACCGAGCCAGTCAGCAAGCTTGGCGGCTCAATGAGGAAACACCGTGTTGATTGAGAGCTCCTGCCAAATGTGGTGCAGTTTTGCGCGCATCGTAGACTCTCATATGCACATCTCTAGATATTCATATTTGGGGGAACGGCCGGTAATCCATCCTAGACTCCCTGGTCCAAATAACTATCCTGTAGAGCAATCCTGAGAGTCTGTACAAGAGCAGGGTTCTAAAACTTGTCGCATTAATTCCGAATCCCACATTGCTTCTAGAACCACAGGATTTCGAGGGAATGTTTATGCCCTTCATCGCCATCTGCATATCAGGTTTCAGATCCAGATTCGTCTCCGTTCAGTCTGTGTGCAGCTGCTGCTCAGTATGCATTCCCCTCGTTTTGGGGGCCGAGAAGGGAGATTCTAAGCCAGAAAAATGGATTTAGGGAGTGAACGCTAATTAGAATCCGAATAGCTGACCAGTTTTGGCGTGCATGCCATGCTTGCTACGTACCATGGTTCATGATAAGTGTCGGGAACTGATGGAGAACCCCAAGTATCTCCCGAATGGTTGTTTAGAATTGGCTCAAACTTTTCCGGGAGACTATTCGCGTATCCACAGACATTCTGCGAGATTTTCATTTTTTCGACCCACAAATAAATGCATTAAAAATTCTAAATACGTCTTCGTAGGCTGAAGCCGTGGGGACGGGAGCATGGCCACTGGTCTCACCTCTGTGAATATTTTGGTGATTTTAGAGAATTTCTGTGGCGAGATTCCTGCAATCTCATGTCCTGAATTAGTGTAGTGAACTGACGCTGATGTGCACGATTTTGAGAGGATTGACAACACAGTCACAGTACTGATTCTACCTCATACACCCATGTCGTCCAAACCCCGTCAGTTTCCGACATCTCTTCCACCTTAAACCGGGTCCCTTGCACTCGCACATGCCCAGAAAACCCTCCCACCGCCGCCGAATGCCCGCCGAGTACGCGCCGAGTAGCGTGAAGGACCAACTCGCGGAACCAGCTCCCTTCGGTTCAGCATCCTCAAAGACGCCAGCCTGACCATCCTGGCTGGCGTGAGCGACCACCTACTTCATGACGACGCTCTGCGGTTCTCGTCTCCGCCAGACTTTCCACGGTGGAGAAGAATGACGACGGACAGCGACGATATCCAGGTGCGTCGCACTCAGCTCATCCCGTTCATTCTGGTCCTCAATTCCAATTCTAGCGTATGTGTACTACGTCGTCGCACTGCGGCAGGAGTTGATGAGACCTTTCAGTCTTGCTCCTCAAGCTTCAAGCCTCTGCTCTCCTGACGCACCACCACCGCAATCACCTTCCGCCACGGCCGTTTCCTCCAGCATTCCGCTCCATTCCCACCTAGTGCGGCGTCCCGCACGCCATGACAATTTGGACGCACGGTGACTCAGGCTGCCCTTCAGCCCGGACGCGTTCAGTCCATGACCCGGCTTCGCTCCACGAGCCGGCTTCGCTCCACGAGGAGCTTTCTCGCCAAGTCCGACTGAGGAATGAGTGTGATGATGGAACGGCTGCATCCACCTCTCTCTGCGTCAGCCTCCGGCTTTCTAGGGCAAGTGTCATACACCCACCGCTTGCCCACCGCCCGGGCTGCCGCCCTCCGCGAACCGCTTCAGACGGGACGAATGGCTTCACCCAGCGTGCCCTACTCCAACGCCGACGCCCGTCAACGACAACGCCTTCTTCCTGTCCCTCCCAATGGAGCATGCCTACCCGTCGCGGGCAAGGCCCACGCCGCCTCAGTCTGTCCCAGCACGACTCGGCCCTCCCTTGCCTTGACAACACAGGCTCGTCCTCCCATCCCTCTTGAAGCCCAACAACAGCTCCTGGTTCCCTCCCTGACCCAGCGAGCGACGGGGGGGTACATACGCGGCGACTGCCACGCTGGCAGTCGGCGGCTACCATCTGATGCCGTTTGGGTTGGTCGACTCGCGGAACCGCCGGCGGCGGAGTAAATACGGGTTATTTGGCACAAGCCTTGCAATAAAATACACTAAATGGGGCAGGTCCGAAGTAGCAGCAGCATTCAGCCCGCGGCGCTGGTGTCCGCACCGATATGCACATGGCGCCACCCTAATGGGGCAGGAATCATAGCCTAATACTGTGGCAATTGCGAGCTGAGGCAAGTGCCGTGGAAATAGACTGTCGCTAAACTGGCAATTGCCAGGTTCTCAGTCTCTCGGTTACAGCTACGGGTGGGTGGAAGGCGCGGTGGAAGGCTCTTGGCTTGAGGTTCGAGCTGTATTCTTTGAACGGGATTAAACGTTGCGCTCAAGGAGATATCTCACTTACCGATGAGTGAATCTCTCAGTATCTTGCAGTTCTTGCGGCGCCCGTTTTCCCAATCCGTCTTTTGGCATTCGCGGGAGCAGAACCAGGCGTCCTGACATCCAGCACAGCGCTTCAACCCGCGTTTGTCGCCTAGAAATCCGCACTATAAACCAGTTAATAGCAATGCACAAGAGCGCTCGGCGGACTGGGGCTAACCTCCGTATTATCGCAAACCCTCATCGAGCTCAACGTCCCCGTATCGTAAACGTCGACGACTGCGAGCCGTTCGCGGACAAACTGGTCGCAATCCGCCCACTCTTTCCCCAATCCCACTCTGTCAAAGTGCTGCGCCGGATTAAGCTTTGAGATCTCCGCAAACGCCACGCGAAGTGCTCGCAAGACGGACAGATACACAATACTGCGGAATTCCAGTCGCGAGGAGATATCGGGCCTCGTCCAGCATTAAACCTCGCAGGTGATGACCAGTACCAACATATTGCACGAGGGTATTATGAAGCAGTCCCGCGCGCAGCGCCTCCATAACGCGCAGTTCCGATCTTGCATCGAACATAACAAGGCGCATCAGTGCATGGAAAGCCAGCTCAGGAGTGCCAGTGTGTAGCTCCTGGCCTGTATGCGGCGTCTTGACTAGACGGAAGCTTAACCCGGTGAGAACAGCCACCAACCCCTTTTCAACGAGTGCGGCGCGAAGTTCGAGGCGAGGGTATCCATCTTCCCGGTGAGCGTAGGGGAGTAAGTCCAAAATCGCATATGCTCGTTCGAGATCCTTGTCAGTGGGAGAGCCGTGAGGTTTTCGAATACCTTGTTGAAGATGGCGGATAAGAAGGGACGCCAGGTGCCCCCATGTCCCTCCCACCCCAACAATAAGTTGTTCCATGTGTGGGCCGTCACGACGGACGAGTTCCCGTCCATAGTGGAGCAGCGAGAAAGACGCAGCGTAGATGCCGGCCGCCGCTTCCGATAGTCGGAAGTCTTGTCGGCTGTGGTCAGCCGCTTCCTGTGAGAGCATGGTGTTCCAGGCGCGGCCTACAATTGCGAATATCCGCGGATTTGACTGAAGGAAGTTCGACGCAGCTGTTCTGTGCTCGATTAGATATGCCATCAGGATCTGCGAGAACAGTTGGTGGTGGGGACTTGGAGTGGATGGATTCGATGCTGTGATCTGGGGGAAAGACTCGGAGACAGCCGATTGGAATCGGATGAGCGGGACCGATAACTGATCTCGAAAGTCATCTACCAACTGCATCCATGCCCAAATGCGGACCCATATTTCTTCCATGGCGCGGTGAGGGATGCGAAACTGGATGAGATCGATCATCGAATTTATCGCGGACAAGACTGCCGAGAGGCGTTGGTGCACTGTCTCGGCGTCGGAGTCCCAGTCGAGGGTTGATATCGAGGCCAAGTGGGAGAGATCGAGAATGCTGTAGTACATGGGTGCCAGCAGGAGCTGCTGTTGAACGGACAGTGACTTCCGAAAGGCGTGGACCCTCGCGAGCGCGGGGAGGGAGCCACGAGTGACAGCGCGCGCATGTTCCTTTAGGCTTTCGAAGGTTAGTCTTTACCGAGTGAATGGCAAGGTCAAGTACCCGAATTTGATAAGGCAGCTGGCTGAGCTTGAATGGGTGGAAGAACTCCGAGTCGTGCATGACTGTAGCGAGGAGAGAGTGTCACAAATGACCATCAATATCACTACATCAATTGATGCTCGGTATCCTTGGCCAGCGACCACGTCCTCCAGCGCGAGATGGCTCCTCCACGGTACAGATGGCGGAATCTCTGTCTCTTCCAAGGTTCCGGAGCACCCCAGAACCATGGCACACCTTGGAACAGATGCTGTGGATTCGGACTGCTTGGGACATTCCGGATTGTGTGTTGGAACCCACCTTGAGGCATCTGACCATCTAACAGCTTGGAACGCGTTCGACGCCAATCCAAGCTGATTTAGATTTTCCGACATTTGCAACCCGAGGAAATTGTTGGAGTCGCTCGGGCATCTCGGACATCGTCGGTAGCGAGCGCCGATGGAATCCCGCAAAGTAGAACATTGTAGAATATAGTGGAAGAATCTTCAGGACTCGTTATGAATCACTAGCTACTTTCTGTAGAGGTATAAAAGGCCTCACTAAACTTACAGTCAATAGACACTTCGTAAACACTAGCACTTCGTAGAGTCTGCGCGGTACCGCTAAGGAGTGTCCGAAATTCGTTCGCAGACAATCAACCTAGCGCAAACGATACATTCCAAAGCGATGAAACCGCTATTGCGACCACTCCAGGCCACGCCATTCCTATTTTGACGAGCACTATTTAATGGACGCATGAAGTGAGCTTCAACGTACACGCCTGTATCTACTGCTTCTTCTTCCAGTCCTGCTCCTCTTTCCGAATCGTAGCCAACTTTGGCACCAGTCTCTCGACCTCATCCCAGCGTAGGTGGAATGTATGCGCCTGAGCTGCGGCCGGGTCCTGGTCCTGGTCCTCCTCGCCCTCGTCTCTCGCTTCCCACGCCCATTGCACCTCGTCCAATGAAGGAAAGAGGCTTGAAAGGAAGCTGGCGATGGGAAATACGTCCTCGATGCGCGAGTAGCGGACCGATAAGGAATAGAGTAGGGACTGTGAAATGCGTTCGCCCGAGTCCGTCGTTGGATAGGCGGAGGGAACTAGAGAGGTATCCAGCGTGATCTGGATGGCTTCTAGGCTGCCGCAGTGTTTGGCGAGGAGTACAAGGACCGAGAGTGTGAACCTCGACTCGCTACTGTCTTGGTACAAGTAGAGGTGTTCGATCGATGGGCATCGTTCAGCAATGGTTCCTATGGTCTCGTCACCGAACTCGAACTCTCCGTGGGTGGATATGGACAAAGTGGTGAGTTTTTGGAATCCGGAGAGGCACAGGAATGCAGTCCGTGGGACGTTCCAGCTGGGCACATCCCCCGGTACGAACAATCGAGTCTCGCAGCGGAAGGATACGAGCGGCAGGCATGCACAGTGGGCGGCCAACTGCGTAAAGAGCTCGGAGATATGCGCCGTTGTTGTGGAATCAATGGGTTCGATGTACAGGTCTTCCAACGGCGAGTGGGCCAGCATTGGTAGAACGGCGGTGAGAGTAGCATCTGCTCGGGAGACGCGGAACACGGTGAGCTGGGAGAATGATGTGCCAGGGGGAATACTGTGGGAAGCTGGGAACACCATTGAATGCAGCGATTCAAGGACCAGCGAAGTGATATTGGGAGCCGCAGCCAAGCATTGGAATGCATCGGCGTCGATGCCAAGAACATCCAAGGTTTCTAGCCCAACCAGACTAGTATTTCGAATGAAATCCGAGACCGCCTGCCGCTCGGGATCTGTCGGGAGATGGGGGGTGTCACGGCGCAAACGGATGCTCGTAAGCGGGAGAGTCCGACTAGCGATGATTGGAAGCAGGGAGAGTGTTAGCGTCGGTGATCCCCATAGACTGAAGCTTCGCAAGGTCGGAGCGAGAAAGAGGCGAAGTAGCAGCGCCTCATTCAATTTGAGTTCGTCGGGCCTAGACCCAAAATGCCATTCAAGATCCTTGAGCCGCGGGAACAGCAACTCTGTCGGAAGGCACAAGGATAGGACCGCGAGCACTCCTGTCTGCCTCGGAGACGATGGCATCACAAAGTCGAGGGAGCGAACACGACGGCAATATTGCTGAGGTCTTTCCCAGTCGGAACGACCAACAGGATGCAGGAGCTTCTGCACAATCAACTTTTTAACGGCGTGAGCACATGGAAAGGATTGTATTTACCACGGTGATTCCGTTAACGCTGTGGAAGTTGGGCGGTGGACCTTCGCTGATAGCGACCAAGTCGGCTGGCAGGCAACGCAGGATGTAGAGGAGAGTATCAGATCCCGGGCTGAACCACAATACATCCAGAGCCGGGTCACTGAAGAGACGACAGGTCCTGGCAAGCCTGGCAAGTGCGGAGCGTTCGGTGCGGAGGTACTGGACCACCTCTAGGGCGATTTCGGGGATCTGCAGCCCGCGATGCATGATGGCAGCGGACAAGGAGTGAAAATTAGATGATGCCTTTGGTCAACACGACCAAATAGACGCACGTGAATATCAATCTAGCCAAAATAGGAAGGAGTCTAGGTTGTTCTGGACCCCATTGCCCCTTCAAGTTCGTCTTCGCCGTCTGCGCTGCTTGAACTTGCCGCAGGCATTCGGCAAGCTGGTAAGCTTGCCTGACTCTAAATCTAATCAAGTTCCTCTATCTCAACCAACTAGATTCTTGATAGATTTCTCAATCGTTCTGGCAACTAGCGCTCTCTGCGGTATCCGAGTCTACCAGCCTGCTTCCCATCCCTTTCCTTTTCCAACAAGGGACACTGTACCAGAACCTGCTGCTCAGCATGAGTACGACGTTCCTCCTACGACCAAGGATACGGCGGCATGATGGTTCACTGGCAACAGGACGGATTCTCGGAACAAATTTTTAAGAAGATACGCGAAAGAAACAAGACACCGTTCCCTGTTATAACGTGAAAACTGTGCTCCATTAATTGCCTTTTCCACCGGCAGACGTTACTCGACGGAACGCCGCCTCGTTGATTGTCGAAATCATGATTGCACTGCCTCGAGGCTTTTGACAGCCACCAGCATGTCGCTCACTCCGAACGACCGAGTCCCACCAGAGCTCTGGATAGAGACTTTCAAGGACGCGGATCTATCCTTCGATGACCTGCAAGCCCTCTGTCTCACCAACCGCTCCTTCGTGCATCTCGCGCGTCCATTGCTCTTCTCCCACTTTCGCTTTCGCGCCTACGTGTCCGAGCCTGATGCCAACATTCCTGGGGAACTGGTACTGCAGCTGCCGAATGCGAGGCTTGTGCAGAGGAATCTAGAGCGTCTCGAATTTTGGCTCTCCGACACCATTGCACCACTCGTGCGGACGTGCGAAATCGAGTCTTGGGGTCGCAGAGGGCTGAGTTCATTGGACGGACCGTTCACCCCCTTGGACCATCCGGACGGGATGCTGGGACCTCTCGTAGCGCAGCTTGAGCGCTTCTCCGGCTTGCAGCATCTTATACTCTGGGGCCTGCGGATTGGCGGAGACCTGTTGCTCAAGGTGTCTCGGATGCTCAGTATCAACGAGCTGAAGGTTGCGCGTTGTACCGTGAAGGCTGCTGTACCTTCAAGCTCCCCTCGTATCACTGACGGTCCACGCATATCGCGCGTCGTCTTCCACGGCCGGGACTATGTGCCGCGGGACATGGATATGGATATGGGACCTTGGACACCGTTCCTCGATCCGCGGTACCTGCGCACACTGAGCATGGCGGGGTTTCGCTCCTGGTCCGACGCGCCGCAGGCGGTTCCCATATTTCCCCGCATAACCCAGCTCTCCATCACCATCTCATACAACTGGAGGCCCCAGTACCAGAGCTTCAAGGAGATTCTGCCCAAATTCCCCGCGGTCGAGGTTCTCGAGATCACGAGCAGAAGTCACCCCACCGAGTCGGGTATATTGCAGCATCTATCTGCTGGCTCCCAGGCGATGGTCGCCTCGTTGAAGGAACTAGTCCTCTTCGCGCCCATCGCCTTCGTGCCGATCTTCCTTTCCCCTACGACATCCCTCACGCATCTCACACTCGACCACTGGTCGATCAGCGCGTCCCGGCTCCTGGCAAGCCTCCCGGAGACCCCGCTGCCCAGTGTGCACAGTCTGGCGTTTGCGGTGCTCGACAGCGAGACGCCCACAGTCAGCCCCATGGATATTCTCGCGCGTTTTCCGAACGTTCGTGAGTTACGCGTTGATCTACAGCGCCAATTGACTGGATCAGAGCTGGGGAGACACTTCGACAATCCTTTTGTGCGCTTTCTAGTTTCGTTTATACTGTCCTGTGCAGCTGACCATACTCTCAGGCACTGACTCTATTCGCCTCAATAGCGACCAGCGGGGTTCTCTCCCAGGAAATCGCCTCAATAGCGTTACGACACTTCTTCTACGCGGGGAACGGCTTCCGGGCGGAGATTCCTCCACAGCGCCCAGTCAAGCTCGACGAGATCGCGCTCCTCCGCGATAAGTTCACCGGGTACACCAAGCTCGCATCGTTGATTCTCCATGGAGGCGCGTTCTACGTCAAGTGGAGCCGCGACGCCGGGGGTTACGTGGCGGAATACATGACGGACGATGCAGGTATGGTTGCTTCGTGACTTGTGGGTGTGCGTCCGTGGCTGATTTCGGTTCTGCTAGACGAGGCAACGATGATTTGGAATGGAGAATACCAGTCGGGATTCCACGATGGGTATGCCGAGATATAATTTAAACGATGCATGCAGCCGAGAAGTACTCGAGAAATGATAAGACATACGACGATGATAAATGTGGGTATATTCAGTGCCTCTCTGTTCAAAGTTTCCCCCGTCTCACTGCCGCACAAGTTGCGCCAACCGTCGTTCACGTACTTTCTGCCGGCGCATCTGAGCGCTTGCATTCCAGATAGCAATCGTCGCCAGCAGGTCCTGCGAAAGATTAGATTATCAAACGTCAGATCTATCTACGAGCAAGGAAATATTGAAACGTACCTTGACAATAGCGTCGCTCTGCTCGTGCGGACCCCAGCGATATCGATATCTCCCGGGGCCGTCGAGATCAACCGCATTCGGCGAGGAGCCCGCGAACGCGAACGGCTTGCTCAGCTCGCGGACGACCAGCGCCGCTGGCTCTTCTTCAAGTTCTCGCCAGTCTCTAACCTCGTTATACGCGGCACAAAACTGGGGACCCGCATGCACCACCAGCGCATGAAGTCCCTGCAGCCGGAGGAACCCCGGTCCCTCCGGATGTTCCAGGAGAAACGGCAGCGAGAACACCAAATCCTTGGCACCCAGAACGCCAAAGCGGAATAACGAGCCGAGCAGCGCGGTGATGCTCATCCCACGCTTGATGAGATACGCGTGCTTCGCGTTGTCCTCGTTATACAGCTCCACCGCGAGCGGCGAAAGGCGCTTGAGACGCTTGTCGTATTGGGCGATCGCCCCGCGCGTTCCCCAGTGATCCGTGAACATCGTCATCACGGTGTTGACGAATCCAAAACGTAGGTTCAGCGCCGGGAAGGAGTTTACCAGCTGTGCGGAGACTAGAGCCCATTGGTGCGTGTGTTCGATTTGTAGCAACGCCTGCTCGCACAACTCCCGGAGCAGAGTGTTGATTGTTGGCGGGTCGCCGTGGCTGTAGTATAGCCGGAGGTAGCAGTACCGATAGGTGAGCTCGCGCTCCACGTTGGGGTTCAGCCCAGTGCCCATGCTGGCGGGATGTTGGTCTTTGCCTTTGTCGATTCTGCGCGGTGAGCTCGTGGGACTGCTAGCAGTGGAGTCCGAGTCGGTATAATCGGAGTCAGAGGGTGAGAACTCGGATTCGTCCTCGGAGTCGGGGAGAAGGTCTCGAGCATATTCTTCCAGCCACGACTCGGCGGACTCGGAGACACGCGGAGCAGGGTGCATCATCCGACTGTGAGTCTGGGGCTCGTGTTCCCCAGCGTGAGCCCAGTTAATCAACTGAGACAGCCCAGGGAGACGTGGTCGTGAGGAACGTCCGTCGAAAGCGGCTAGCGCAGGAGCCCAACGAAGGTCTCCTTGTTGTCGCTGCATTGCGCGAGGCGTAGGAGTGGCAGAGATGAGGGTGGAGTGTGGTTTGGAAGGAGAGGTGTGCGGGCGAGTGGCAGAGCGATATAGCACGGAGCCCTTTGTCGTTCTGAAACTGAGCTCTTTTATACTGGCGGGCACTCGAATTTTCAAAGCAACAACAAAGTCTTCATTTTGTCGATGGGTTCAAAGGGCAGCGGGCTGTGTGGGGTTGTCGGTTCCGTCTACGCGCTCGAACGGTGGCCATGCATGTCCTCTCCATGGCCAGGCGGCAACGTCGCAGTAGCAGCAAGAAGAGAAAAAAGTCGTCATGACGGCGGGAGGCAAGCGAGTTAACGTCACCATCAGATCGGCCTCGACTCGGATCACAGACACCTTGCCTCTTGACCACGACGATGAATCGGTGCGTCGTCCGTCCCTCTCGTTCCATGTTCTCCGCTCACAAGCAAACGCTATGTACCCAGGGGTCCGATAATCCTCGTACGTTTGCGCTTTACCGTTGCCGACGCATCCGCACTGAATCGATGAGCTGTAGACGATCGATGAAGCCGAGGTACGCACCGCGGAAGAGCTGACCCCTACTGATATGTCGTATTCTAGTTCTTACTCGACCAGATGGTGCGCCCCTCTGTTCTCTTCGTCTTTCCACGGATCTTCATGCCAAATCCAGCCACCTCCGAGCGCAGACGACGAAGAACTGGTGAAGGAACTCCGGCAGCGATTGCAGGACTTGCTCACAGCGCTGAGAGCCGGCGCGGAGGGCACCAATACGACGTCGACTGTCTAGATTCTAGAGCGAATGAACTTGTTGCGCATTTTGGCCCGCCGGAATCGGAGTGCTTTGGTGTACTTTCTCGCTTGGACATTGCCCCGCCTGTCGACCTTGAGCTTGGAGAGGACAATGGCAATGGCACCGGAGCCACTGGGCTTTGTTCACCCGCAAACAGCCTGTATAAAAGCGCGGCTGGCAACAACTGCGCACCCACTTAGCCCAGGCAAACCAAGACCGTCCTCCCGTGAACTCTACCATGTACTCCCACTCCAACAACTCCCTCCTCGGCCGCTCTCAGCCGTACGCCTACACTCTCTCCTCCGCATCATGCCATGATGCCACCCATCTAACCCCACCGTTCAGACGCCCCAGAGCCCAGCTTGCCGACCCCCGTCTCGCGCGCGATCCCGCACTCGCGTACATCGACCCCGCTCTCTGGCCAGCTCTGTCCGACCAGGACCAGCTTGACATGATCAACGCGATCCAGCAGCACTTGCAGGACGCGGAGGAGCAGGCTGCTGTGTACGTTTCGCAGTTTATTCTGCTCGGTTTTTCTTGCTGATTGTGTTGAATGTAGGACTCGGCAACAGCTCCTACAGCTCCCGCAAGGCCCTGTTTATCCAACCCTCCAGGTTCCCGATCGTGCCTACTACGCGCCGTCCGCCGTGAACGTCCACGCCCACGCCCCCTCACCCGTTCGCGCCGTTCGTGCCACCTCTTCAAGCTCCTCCACCACCAGCGCCAGCGCGAGTCCGACCAAATCGCGCACTCGAGCCACTCCTCGCACAAGCACCGGGAAACACCCACACGCGTTCGACCCTCTCCAAGTCGGCACCAGTACTCCCAAGGCCAAGCCCTCGACCGCTAGCGGTGCCCTCGCCTGGGGATGTCCCGCCGTCTGCCGCCTCTCCGCCTCGCAGCTCGACGAAGTCCTCGCCACCGCGTGGGAGGGTCGCGATGCGCACAAGCAGGTTCTGTGCCCGTATTGCGCGACTGTGTTTGCGGGAAAGACGGTGCTGAAGGGGCATTTGGGCGGTGAATCTCGGAAGTAGTAGTTTTGTTTTGGAATGAATTATGTACGTATTGTGTAATCATCGAGAAGAAAAAAAAAAAGATCAAAGGAGTCAGTGGAGGGCCTGTCCTTGCGACGAACAAGGGATCTATCTCATGTGAAATGCATCGAGACCCAATCGCTGAGAAGTGCATCGCCGGGATTATGCATGCAACCAGGCCTTCTTGCTCTGTCGCTAACTGCGAACAGAGCGGTCGCGTAAATATGAGATTTGGCTGGAAGTTGAGTCGTACGATCGAGAAGAGATAGAGAACTCCGCGAATTACGACCTCACATTTTAAAAAGGTGTGTATCGCCGATGACAACGGAGGGCCTGGTCTCGCTACGAACAAGGAATCTCTTGCAACGGTGCGCTATTGCACATTCATGAACGGATGAGATTGAATCCCAGGGATTTGGATGCAACCAGGCTTGTATTATATGTAGTCTACTCAAGTAACTCAACTTGTTCGTCAGACGGAATATAGGCTGTCCCAGAGACTACCTTTGGCTGGTGAGACTCGGAAGTGAATTTTTCCTTTTTGTGGGGATAGTAGATTGCGTATAGTGTAAGGCAAGCAAAAAAAAAAAAAAAAAAAAACATGCGTTCGAGTCGCACACTGCATACGGCCTGACCTTGTAACGAACAAGGGATCTATCCCATGTGATGCGAGCGAGCGGCCTAATCGCGGAGAGTGCATCGCAGGAATGCTGCATGCAACCAGGCCTTCGAGATCTTGCTCTGACTCGGCCTGAAAACACAGCCGGCGGCGACTGGTCGCGTAAATGCTGGAACTTCATTCGGAGCCGTACGAGGAGGTAGAGGAATCCGCGATTGACGACCTCACATTTTAAAAAGTTGTGTTTCACCAGGGATATGGAGGGCCTGACCTCGCTACGAGCGAGGAATCTCCTGCAAGGGTACTTCACGACAACTTAAACGGATGAGATCGAATCCCAGGAATTTGGATGCAACCAGGCTTGCCCTGACCCGGTTGTGCGCATACTTAGTAACACTGTACTGGCATGGGGAGCAAGTGCAAATTCCCTCAGGCTTTGAGTGTTCTTGCACGAGATAAAACAAAGATAAATGAAGACCCAGTAAATCTCGGATGCTTGACCATGATTCGGATCAAAAAAGTGGAAGTAACCCTCGATACGAGCCCGACCTTGCGACGAACAAGGGCTCTCATAGAAACTGCAAAACAATCGGGATCATAAGAGAGTGCATGACAGCATGCAACCAGGCTTGCTCTAACACTGTCTGCAGAGATATTATTAGGTAGGAACTGGATGCATAGACTCATACAGACGTAGTGAGGAACTGAGTGCAACTTGACGTGTTCGGAAGCGTACAAACCAAGGGAGAGATTCCCCATGGCCATTAAGATAATCTTGCTTGAGTGGTACTCCAAATAAAAATATCGCTTTTCAACATGTTACGCCAGTGCCTGCCTTTGAGACGAACAAGGGATCTATCTCGTGTGAGCTAGTAACTCGCTGAGAGTGCATCACAGGAATGCTGCATGCACCCAGGCTTTCTTCGTTCTGCTGCGCACTGGGAGTAGAGCAGGTGACTGAACGCGAACATCATTGAACAGTATGGTATTAAGTATGGCTACAAGTAAGAAAGACCGCGAATGTCGGAGTTGTATGACGTTGAAAGAGACATCCGATGAATAAAATGGCATTTTATTTAAAAAAGAAAGTCTCTCCTTCACCGGCCTGACCTTGCGACGAACAGGGAATCTCGAGCTCTCTTATCGGTGGCTTCCTTCAAGCAATAGATGAGAGTGCATACTACAACCAGGCTTGCTCTTGCAGTGTCTGCAGACATGCTAGGTAGGAGCCAGACGCATAGACTCATAAGTACAGTGTTCGGAGTCGCACGAGCTAAGGGAGAGATTCACCATCATTACTTGGGTTACTTGGGGTTTGTACTCCAAATAAAAACTATCACGCTTGGAGGTAGCGCCAGTGCCTTCCCTTGAGACGAACAAGGGATCTCATCGAAGATTCCTTTCTCGTATCAAATGAGCGTGCATCGCAGGAATTTGCATGCAATCAGGCTTGGCTCTGTCGGTGTCTGGAGGCGTGTTATGGCGGAACTGGAAGTATAAAGTCATCTAACGGAGGAGTTTTCGACTACGGGGTCTGTGAAAGAGAGTAATAAACTCATACAGGGCACACTTAGTGAGGACCTGAGTGTAACTTGACTCTCAGCGGAGAGGTTCGGAGAAAGGAAAGGTCCCCCATTGATCTTGCTTGAGTTGTACTGCAAATAAAAATCTCCATTTTCTACCTCCTTTCGCCAGTGCCTGCCCTTGAGACGAACAAGGGATCTCATCGAACACCTTTCTGCCACATTAAATGAGAGCGCATCGCAGGAAAGCTGCATGCAGTCAGGCTTGCTTTTGGACCCTCTGCAGGCGTGGTAGGGAGCAATCGTGAGCACCGATTCATCTGCATTCGGTCAATAAATTTCGTTGAGTCAGAGTCTTAAATTTCTCAGCGGCTCTGAATCCTGTAGGCGACGTTCCGGGGGAAAAGAAAACTTTGCAATATTCCAAGTACGGCCATTCCTTGCATCGAACGAGGAGCGTGGTCAGCAGAGTTTCGAAGAGCAGACACTGAATGCCACTAAAATGCCTGCCTAACCCAAATCTACCAGCGTATTAGCGTGAAAAGAAATGTTACCCTTTTCAACTTCAGGCGTTGTCTGTTGATTGATTCCCACGCTCCTTTCGGCTTGCATCTGTTTGGTTGTCACGCTGCTGACACATCCTTCCCCCTTCCTTCCCTTGCCCTCCTTCCATGCCGCCGAGCAAGTACACTGACGAGCCCGAGGAGGAGGGTGTCGCGCTGCTCTCCACCGTCCATGACTCCGACTCCGACGGCGACGACGAGGTCCTCCCGCCACCGCCGCCGCCTGCTGCCCCAGACGACGACGACGTCCCGCTCCAGCCCAGCGGCACGGCTCCCACTCCCGCTCTGCGCGACACGCGCTTCGACCAGCCCCCGCCCTCGCCCTGGAAACGCGCGGCCCTGCTGCTCATCATCGCCTTGCTCTTCTTCCTCGCCTTCCGTCTGAAGGCTAGTGGTGTCGGGAAGGAGAAGGTCGTCCATGCGACTAGGTGCGTGTTTACTGCTATCGAGAGAGACGGAGACGTTGACCATGGAGATGTACATCCCCAGGTACTCGAACGAATACAAGTTCCGCCCTGCCGCGAGCCCCATTATCACCCAGACGCTCAAGGACGGGCGGCTGCGAGTCCGCGGGGCCGCGCCAACCGCTAGTCCTACTGTGGTACCTGTGCTCCCGAAGACGAAGGCGAAGAAGGCGAAGAAGCGGGCTGGTGGACAGAATTCGAAGAGGAAGACGCAGAGGAAGAAGGCGGGGAAGAGCAAGAACAAGGCGGGGAACGCATGATTGGGTGGAGGAAGGGAAACGGAAACGGACTTGTGTGTGTGTGTGTGTCGCAATTCTCCTGCTCGACCTCGGAATATACCCAGATTTATTATCCCTCTTCTTCGCATCCATGCGCTTCTAGACTCGTTGCGAGAGAGCCGTCCATCGGCTCGAATCCTTCCATCGCGTGCAGTCATCGTATCCGGACTCCGATTTACATCTCGATGCTGCCCCCACTCGTACTCTCCGTCAATGCCTCCTCTCACTCCCGCTTCTCATGCGGACCAATCGGTCGAAGAAACACACCTGCATCGTCCGCCCTATAGACCCCTGCCAGCGTCGCGGCTCCACCTACGTAACACAGAACGCGCCATGGAGAACCACCCGGCGGTCTCGGTGAACGCATCGGCGGCGTCTCCGTGCGCACTGCGCAAGTCAAACCCCGAACCTGTAGGACCCGTCGTGGACTATGATGCCGCAGCCGGTGCAAGAGTGAAAGCCCGATTGCATGCACTGTAATGCACTCTCATCTTGTCTGGCATATTGCGATCAGCTAGTGAGATCCCTTGTTCATCGCAAGGGCAGGCGCTAATAGGCCTCGAACTTCTTTTTGAAACAACGTTGCTCGACTCGCGATTCACCTGCGATTCTGCGTATAAACCCGCCGGTGAGTTATCATCATCGAAGTCAAGTTACTTCCCATTTGGTATACATATGTACCGCACAGTCAAGGCTCTACGCAAGCCTGCTTGCAGTGCGATGCACTCTCATCTGATTCGCGAGCTGTGAACGCTATGCATGAGATCCCTTGTTCGTCGCAAGGTCAGGCGCTGGATCTAGCGATTGTTCGCTTCTTTTTAAAACAGCGTTGCCCGACCCGCGATTCTCCTGTGGCTGCGTATAAATCCGCCGCGAGTTATCATCAAAGTTGATTCCACTTGGTAATGTACCGCACAGTCGAGTCTATACGCAAGCCTGGTTGCATGCATTGTAATGCACTCTCATCCTGTGCCGTAGTTTTTCAAGCACCTAGTGAGATCCCTTGTTCGTCGCAAGGTCAGGCGGTTTGCTTGCCGGTGCGTTTTTTTCGTTCGAAAAGAAGAAGAAGAAGAAGAAGAAAAAGTGTTGGACTCGCGATTCCCCTGTGACTGCGTATAAATCCGCCGATGAGTTATAATTTCTCATAAGTTGAAGTCAACTTCCTTCCCACTTCGTATGTACATGTACCGCACAGTCGAGTCTGTATGCAAGCCTGGTTGCAAGCAGCTTCATGTGTTGCACTCTCATCAAATGGGATGTGGATGTCAAACTCCCTTGCATGATATGAGATTCCTTGTTCGTCCCAAGGTCAGGCGCTGGGTGATTCGTCACGTCCCTTCTTTTAAAAACAACAAGGCAGCCGTCGCTGCGCTCCGGCAGAGGGCTAGGTTAAGACTGATATTATACTAATATTTCAGGGTATGTTACATTGGTTGTACTACTTTCACCTAGGGGAAGACGGACTTGGGCATGAGATCAATGGCGAATTCGTGAAAGTGCAGTGTAAAGTTGGCCATGAGAGAACACAGGTCTGGTCAGGTCAACACCCAGTTTGTTGAGTGTGAGACCTTGACAGCTGTTAAAAGTTGTAGCATATGCTGGGGCCAGAGGAAACTGTTTCCGGAGGAGTGTGTGACCACTGTGGATTGTGGAATCAAATGAAATTCGGGGGATTAAGACCTCCTCATCATCACAATGGACAATCCCGGAAGCCAGGCCTCTCAGAATCCTGACTGTGATGAGTCTATGTCCAACATTTGTTACCACAACTCGTGTGTTTTTTACCAATCCATGGTCAATAGAAAAGTTTCGAAGGAGACGAAAGATTGAGTTTGTCTTGATGACCAACGAATGAGGAGGTAGACCCGGAGGAGTGTTCCGTGCAACAAAGTCCAAGACACTTGCAGGAGGAATTACTCCCAGGTCTTCTCCTTCTTTGAACGAATCAGCAGAGAAGTATGTTGCCGCAGTTCCCTCAATGCGATCAAGGATTGCATTGTTGTATGAGTCAACCTGCCGATTGGTTGGTGCAAGAATTGCACGGCTAAGACATGCAAGTGGATCAGAGAGAGTATCAGGAGGGTATACAAAGTCCAGGAGATCTTCCTCTGTGGATGTTTTTTGTAGCATGTCCAGTGCCACGCCAGGGCCAGCACCATCTCCAATTGTGTCAACAAAGTCAGCAAATTCAAGATCCTCTGCATTTCGAATTGGTTCCGTAAGACGTAGGATGGTGAAAAGATCCCACAGTGGAGATGACTTGATAGATGCATCAACCACTTGAGCCCGAGATCCCCCACGCACAACGGGGCAGGTTTGGCGAAAATCTCCTAGCAGCACAAAGACCTTGCCGCCAAAAGGAAGATCATTGTCCATGATTCTGCGAAGTATTGCATCCACACAGGCCAACACTGCGCGATTGGCCATGGGGGCTTCATCCCAGATGATGAGTGGGGCCCGACGAATCAATTCAGCACGTGTTCCATCAGGCTTGATCCTTGATTCTAGCAGTTCATTTTTCTCATTGACTGGGACCTGGTAAGAGAGGTATCAACAGAACGAAAGAAAGAAAGAAAGAAAGTCCAACCTTGAATGTTGAATGAGTTGTCTGCCCGCCCGGATACAATTGAGCAGCAAAGGCAGAGGTTGCTGTTGTTATCACAATTTTGCCTGAGGCACGCAGCTTGTTGCAGAGTGCAACAATCATTGCAGTCTTGCCACGGCCAGCCTTCCCATCAACAAAGAAGCAGACTGGTTCATGTGCAGCGACTGCATTGAATATTCTAGTGTAAACGGCTCGTTGTTCAGGTTTGAACATGTCAATCATGTTGTTGGCACGTGTTTCAAGTTCCTCCCTAATTGATCCCCATCGTTGCAGCTCATGTGTTACTTCTGCAGTGTGAATGGTAGCTTCCGGAAGGCCATAGTCTGAAAGCTGTCTCCCATATTCTTCTAGCAGACGACTGATATCATCAAGAGCTAGATTCAAGCCCAATTCCAAGACATTGCCATGCCGAAGAGTGAAGTCTCGTGAGAGTTCTTCCTGGTAAGTCTCCCATAATATCACAGGTGATGGCACACAGTCATTGACCAAGAGGTGCACACATAGAACTCGGAGTTGCCTGGGTGTGTGGAGGGCCTGGATGCCCTCTAAGATGGCATACATTGCCTCATTTGTATCACTGAACAGTCCCAGTGCATTCGCCGCTTCCTGGTAGGTGAGATGTAGCACATTTTCAACTGTTCTGGCTTCATCAAATGAGCGACAGGGTTGTGCCTGAAGAATTGTTCGCAGGTAGAAGAGTTCTCCTTGAGAGGGTCGGACAGAGTGAATGCGTGAGAGATGATTCCTGATGGAGTTGCGCAGGATGACGTGTTGCTGAGGAGAGCCGGTGGCATTTGGAAGTTCAAGAAAGTAGCCCTGCTTTCCAACCTTTCCCCCATCAAACTTGGCAAGTCGAAAGATGGAGAAATATTCAGCATAGGTAAGATCATCAAAGCGACGCTCTGTTCCTTCCAGATTATAGGTGCCATGTGGTCGAAGGAAGTAGCGATTGAGCATTGACAGGACACTATTAGGTCCTGAGCGAAGGTATTGATGGTGTGTTGTTGCCTCTGGAAGATGTATGGCCAATGCAGTGACTGCAGGCTCTTTCTTTGTGACATGGAAGCCCAGGATTCGCCAAGCGGCTTCACCAGCTGACAGGTACCGGCCATCCCAGAAATCTTTTATTTCATCCACAGGTTCACTGGATGTTGGATCAGCTATCTTGTATCGTGTTGAACATCCGGCTAAGATTGATTGTGGGTTAATCAGTGTTGCAACATCATGGCAAGAAAGTACTAACGTTTGTGCATATATTTGAAAATATATTCGAAAAAGTAGGATGAACTGGCGGCTTCAAAGTTGATATGGCAATGAAAACGTCGGAGGAAGGGCAAGCAGTGTGGGACAACCATTTCATCTCCACTTTTCCTGCGTCGGTAATGAACACGACCTTCTGTATCGATCGTGGTGTTTTGCAGTAATGGTTGAGGATAATGGAAACGACAGGCGCGCGAGCCATCAGGATGTACTTTCTGGCAGTATTTGGACGGCTCAGAAGTTGCTGCCGGATGAGAGTGCATCATGTATTTGCGCACCAAGGCAGCATCGACTGGATCATCAGGTATTTCAGCTGAGATGACTGAGTCAATGTCTGATGGCTCAAGGCAGCCTTTCGGGTACTTGATTAGAATGTGGGCATGAGGTAGGCCGCGCTTTTGAAATTCGATGCAATGGATGCAATAGATTGGTTTCCCGACGTTCGGAAACATTGTTTTTAGTGCTGCAAGCAGCAGAGTCAGTTTCCGTTTGAATACACGGACAACAACAATTGGGATATCGCTGAAGTCCTGTCCCGGACGCAGTTGAGAGGTAATTTCGGGCCAATCTGGATTGCAGGTCATGGTAATGAAAAAAGTGGGGTTTCCGAAGGCAGCTGCTATTGCCAGAGCATCAGAGACTTGTTCGGATGCCCAGCGCCATGATCCCAGGAATGATGATGGTAGGTAGATGTTTTCCGAGGACTCGACTGTCTCTGCAGAACCCATCAGCACTGCATCATTGTGGCGGATGCGTTGCTGATTTGTACGAATATATGCCAGGCGTGACTCCAGATCACGACTGAACATATCAACCATGTATTCGTTGGCGAGTCGACCAAAGATCTGGAAGCGGGGTTCACGAAGGAGGCGAGCACAGTAGTGCCACATCTGTGTTGTTGGAATGTCTGTGTCGGGATTTGGTTCTTGGGCCGTCGCAGTTGGGCGATTGTCGGTTATTCCCCAACCCAGTGTCCCGTGAGGAAATAGCAAGGGATAAGCCAAGGGCTCCCAGAAACGGCTGACCGTCGAGACAGACTGGTTCTCGCCATTTGAAGTGACAACTATGAGCCTGCGAGCCTTGACTTCGGCTTGAATTGTGTTGAAGTATGACATGATTGCAGCAATTTCAGTGGTGCCCCGGTCCTCGAGAATTAGTGAGGCATTATCGATCCCGGTGACGCGAAGTTGACCAAGTGATTTTAGCGTCGAGGCAAATGAATTAAGTCGCAGAAGTGAGTCTCGGAGAGCAGTAATCCACGGCCGGGGAACATCGTTGAACCATTGGGATGATTCGTGTGGGGCCTTGGTTGTCTGATAGCCGTCATATAAGAGCCAACGCACTGCAGAGTTCTCGTGGCTGGGACGGACTCTGTGGTACACCCGTCCACTGATTGCAACAAATCCTGGCGGTCCTCGAGGCCTCGCGGGGAACGGATGGGTGGTCTCGAGTGAAGCAAAGGAAAAAATGAGATTGAGCTGTCGTGATAGTTTGGATATTGTGGGCTCATTTAGGAAGATGTTGTATTCAGGTGGTAGCGGGGGAAGACTCTTGACATCGTGGAAATGGTTGCCATTCGGCCCGCAGCAAAAGCCCGCTCTTTCCCCAGTAAGGAGGATGAGGCCGCATGTGGGACATTTATGTTGTACACCACCACGGATGGCCCCCCAAGTCAAGGTGGGATCAACGATTCCTTCAATCTCCCACAGTCGACTCATCTGCAAAAAGACTCAGTATTCGGTCACGGATTGCGAGAGCAAACATGTCACATGAAGCGGAAAGAGAGTGGGAAGGAGTTCAAACAGGTCTGCAGACGGAGATTAAATAGATACACAATGTACAGCATTATACAGCTATTTACAAATAGAGATACACAAATATACATCTAAAAATACAGCAAGGATTTTTTGGGGAGGCTACGTCGGACAGCCGGGAACTATATGCAGCTGTCGCAAGTCAGCCAGTGCAACAAAATTATGACTATAATGGGTTACTTTCAAACGGAGTTGCGGTCGGTGGCACGGGAATGATTTTCGTACAGGGATGGCGGATGATGGGCGGAAGGTGGTTGTTGAATGTTTACATTGACCGTGAATATTTGGAGTTGCAGCTACGGTTATGCGTCAAGCTGCAAGTATGAAATAGATTGTACACGCACCGGTTGGGCTGCATTCTGATCCGCGGCTGTGTTCGCATCCTGGTTATCGCCGGTGCCAAGGCACACGAAGAGCCACCGCATGCCGAAGTCAAAGAGGGGATACAGTTCTGAGCTTCAGATTGGCACAACGTTGACAGCTGTTCGCAACACATACCGCAAAAGATCGACATTCGAGGGGCGTAGTAGGGAATGTGGGACAAATAGCCGAAACAGAGAGCCGGAATTAAATAGCTGTGGAAGGAACAGAAAATAGCACGGAGATATGCGGGCATCAGAGCGACGCAAGAAATCTGTGGAGTATTCAGCCCATAGAGCGCAGTTCAAAAAGCTTAAACCCTACATTACTTGAGTGAGTAGCCGAGTTACGACACTGTCGCGCCTCAGGTGAGGAGCATCAAGTCCCGGTGGCCAAGTTGATACCGGAATGTCGTGGAACGGCGATACAAAAGCGTCCCTGGCTTGGAGATATGCTGTTTCAAGCCCGGCGTCATACAATAACAGCCCGTAGATTCCGCGGGGTCGGATACAATACGAAAGATTGACCAGTTTAAATGGTCTATAGTCGCCGTTGCGGATGTAGAGATCTTGAAAGCGACAGAGGATCCATGCGAGATCAAGCAGATGGTTTCCGGGATCGCTCGGAGCTGCGAATGCTACGGCATATACCGCATTTGGGGAACGGAAGGGTATAATATCCGCGGATTTGAGCCACACAAAGAGCACTGGGGTTGTCTTGACGTCGCGCACGGCTTGAGCGGTCGGGGTCATGACGTAGATGGAGCTGAGCGGCTGTACGCCGGCGATGCTGGCGATGTCGTCAGAGAGATTGAGGGAGGAAAAGGAGAGAGACTCACCGCGAGGATATGTGGAAGTGCACGCATTCCAGGTTCAATCCCTACTTCCCATGTATTGTTGACCACATTCAAGATTGCGCGATGCTCGATGTCGCCAGCGTATTTCGTCATAGGATCTTCTGGAGCGATGCCGAGACGCCGTTGTTCTGATTAATTTCAGGTGGAGCAAAAGGGAACACAAATATACTGACGTCGTCGGGCCAGAGGTCGGAAGAATAGAGCATGTTTGTCGGCGAGAGGAGAGGTCATAGTATTGTTTGTGTCCAGAAGCGAGCATACAGTGTCCGTCTTATACGCTGGTGTGTGTCGAGCAGAACCGCATAGCTGTGGATCCAGCAGCGGAGGATGTGTGAGAATGATGAGGGAAAAGCGCCAACCTTGGTTGACGTGTGCGAGCGTCGGCGGCAGTGGAAGTGTGGCAATTGGCTTCCAATTTTCTGGACCTCAGAGACGCTTCAGCCCTTTTGCAGTGAGTGGAGATCTCGGGGAATTTAGAGCTGTTGAGCAAGTTATGATGTATCGCCAACGGGCTCACCTTGGATGTGCGAGAATGATGAGGGAAAAGCGCAAACCTTGGTTGGCATGTGCAAGCGTCGGCGGCGGTGGAAGTGTGGCGATTTGGTTCCACTTTTCTGGACCTCAGAGATGCTGCAGCGCTGCAGCCCTTTTGCGGTGAGTGGAGATCTCGGGGAATTTAGAGCTGTTGAGCAAGTTATGGTGTATCGCCAACGGGCTCACCTTGTTGGAGGTGCTCCAACACCAGAAAAAGAAACTGTTGATTCGCGCATGACGCCACGTCGCCGACTACAAACAGCAAAGAGTGTGCTTGCAGGAAAACATAACAGAAGGGTGAACTGTGCAGTTGTATATTGAAGAATTTAGAGAGGGAAATGTATAGCAACTTGACGGGAACAACATCGTACAGATATGTACAGTATTCGATACAACTATAGACAGCTAGAAATACAATGAGAAGCTTTTGTGCGGATGTCATTCATTGGAATGGACGCGCATGGTTTGGTTTACGCGTATGGATCCTGAAGGGGAGGCATCTTGGGAAGGCTCTGAGAAGACAAATTGTGGTGAACAATGGGATACATACCTCGTCGTCCGAGTCGTCGTCCGAGTCGACGATTAGCGCCGGCTTAGTAAGGGATTCCATGGAGATGTGACTGGCAAGGTGAGGGAAGCGAGGGAAGCGATTGGCGAGACTGTTATGAGGTGGGGTGGATCCTGGGTTGAAGTTGACATTGAAATTAAACGCCGAAAGATGGATTCTGGAGAGTGGGAGTGAGGGGGAGAGGGGGACGGCAAGGACAGAGAAGTCAAGGCACGTACGGAGTAGAAGGCGAAGCGAGTGCGTTGCGAGGGTAATATACACCGGGCTGAAATCAAGAGCTTAGCAGTGTCATGGGAGAGTGGAGCACGTATACCGCAGTCATGTTCTCATCGGGAGACATAACGGTGTCCGAGTCGTCGTCGTCTGCCTTGACGCATTCGGCAACCCATTTGAGTGCGAGATGGATAACTGGAAAAAGAACTGCAGGAATGATCAGTAAGGCCTGCACTATCAGCGGAGGGAACATACAGCAAAACATGTGGTGGCTACTGGATGTAAGAGTGGTGGTGGTTTGGAAAGAGTGTGGGCGGGCGGAGAATGGGTGCATGGAAAGAGCGATGGGAGATAATATATATACACGGTCTTTATGACGCAAGTGTTGAGGCTGTTCAAAGTGATGCCAGTTTTCTGGGTGGAGTCGGCGTCGTCGGAGAATATACGGATCCCAAAAAAAGACTCACCTAACTTGGAACAGCAGCCGAGTGACGGGCGTATCCGTGTTCAACTGGGTCTCAATACCCACTGGCCACATCGAGACCGGGACGCGATACATGGGAGATTCATATGCGGGTAAAGTCGATGCAGACATGGATGTAGATTGAGAAGATATATATGAGGACGCGCCATCCATCCGATTCCATCAGTAGAAGCGTTGGGTCGTTGTTCATCGGTAGGAACATCAATCGCGACGGCAAGGAAGAAACTGATTTATTGTGGTGAAGTAGGCGCGGGACTGAATGGGCACGCTGAGGAATGTGCAGGGTGAAGAGTACTGAGGAACGTCCCAACAGCTTTGCGAGTTTGTTGCTGACCGCCGATATTGGACAACTGGATACCTGCAGGAGGGAGTTCCAGGGGTGATTCTCCAACCCGCAGCTGTCGGGTCATCCAATATTGAATGCCAATAACACACCCAGCCAAAAATGCAAGCGGTGCCACTCGGTATGAATAATGTGAACGGCAGATGATTCCGGTGGAACAGCGAGGAGGAAGGGAAGGTGGCATGCAATTATGAGAAAGGCACACCTGCGTGGTCGGGCTCTATGCCTGGGCCAAGGTTTCCAGTGCTGGTCGAGTGACAGTCAAGAGCCGGCCTCACGCCGCACATGTCGTGACACGGAAGCAAAAGTGTGGGGAAAAAAATCCCCACTCAAACGCTGCTGAATCACGTAAGCATTCGACATCGTTTGAGTGGTAGTTTTTATTCCTGAATGCTGTATCCTTTAATGTTGCCGCGACTCCTGACTTCGAGGCTCCAAGTCGACTCGAGGAAGTCGACTTGAGTCGAGTCAAGTCGAGTCGCACGCGTGACTTGATCCGACTTGCCTCGACTTGGAGTGACTTGAAGTCGGTCTCAATTGTGAATTTGTTGCAGGGTGCCGTGCAGCTCACTCAGCATACTCTGGGATGCTCATAGCATGTAATAACACTCATAATACGGTAGGCGGGAAGACCGAGGTTCGATTTCGATATCAGCTGTCAGACTTCGGTTGGGTTTTTATCAGGTACTGTGCTGGTGGGCGCGATAGTGCTATATACTTTCGAATACGACCTACCAGTGGACTATTTGTGTAGCACAGGGTAGCTACCGTAGTCCGGTTGGGAACCATATCAGTAAACATGATCAAAAGACAGTGTTCATTTGTGGCAGATAGCAATATTCACACATTTGGCATTGTTGATCCTCGTTAACGATAGGTCCCACTATGCCTTGGGCAGGAAACCAAAAGTAACAGGGCATTTTCTGAGTTTTGGGTCCGTGACGATGTTGAACATGGTATTTGAAGAATATCTCCGCCTCAAGGGCTTCTTTCTTACCAAAATCTTGGATTTAGGATTTGTCGCTGGAACAAATGTCTCCTGGGAGTTTCGGTACAGTACGCCCCCGCAGCGCGCCCACAATTCATCGATCAACTTTCAACAGATATGATCAAATGTCATTTGATTGTCATTGGCAGCTGTGCTAATGACACTTTTTTGACCTGATCCCGCACATTTAGTGCTCCCCTGCTCTTCCCTCTGCTCTGAGCCCCCACTATCTCGTGTCAGAAGTTGTGGACGGATACTCTGAATCCATGTGTGGTCATTTTTAGCCGCCAGGTGCCCTGTGGCAGAATCAAGGACTTGTTCTTTACCTCATTTTGAAGGCTGAATCACATATCTTCGTATAAGCTCCATAGACACCTATGCAAATCGCCGAGCTGGTATTCTTTAGAGTTTATCCCAAACTTTCATCCTCCAGTTCGGCAAGTCTCAATTTGCATTCTCCAAGTTATTGAGTCCTAGACAGTATGGGCATCGTAAATACCATATATCTGCTGACAGAAAGTTTCTTTCACTCTGATTTTTCAATATGATCCAAGGCGCTAGGAAGTGAAGCTACCTACAAATTTACAGCTCTTCGGAAGATGCACATCTGGCACAATTCAGGATCGAAGGATTTTGATCGGTCATCAAATGTCACGGGGTCTGTCATTACACAGCCTTTAATGACACGACTCTTGGCAGGGAACCACCATTGTGAACGCTCCCTTGCTTGCTCCTCACCCCTCCTCCCTCAAATTCTTGGATAGTCAATTGCCCAAGGCCACTCCCCATCCACCAGTAGGCACTATTCATCCATGGGTGGGCTCTAGAACGTGCGCGGCCTCGTTCTTTGGCTGATTCTGTGATGCTTTCCAGATCGTCTCTCATACCACTTCAAAACTTGCCCAAATGCTTCCAAGCATGGAACAGAGTCCATGTCCCAGCCACCTTCAAGGCCTCCCTCTCCTCATCAGGAAGGTAGATGAGCCATATATAAGGTCACTCCGTGCTTTTTGAAGCTCTAGCTTACCTCCTTGTTCCCCAATAATTCCGTCAAGTTGGGTCAATAAATTCCAATATACTCGATGTTAGGAGGAATTGAGGCTTAGCTTTTTTAGAGACTCATAGCTGCTGCCAGTGTCTTGTTAACTGTTGGGGATCCGCAATTGTATGTGGTCGTTGTGAGCAAGAATAATTAATGTGACCGGACACGGCACGCGCAAGTTAGAAGAGGTGAGCATTTCAAAATATCAGGAATAGAGAGTGTACAATTTGCTAGTTCGTGTATGTGTAGTTGTGTACTTTGGAAAGTTTACGCCATTGTGCGCGCCTTCTTCTTGCGCTTCCCTTTACCCAACACCTCCTCATCCTCAATTTCCTCATCGTCCTCCTCGGCCTGAGAGTCTTCCGGAGGGGGAGAAGGGCGTGCGCCTCGCTTGCTGCTGAGAATGTTAGTAGCTGAAGCCTGAGGGTGGTTCGAGAATTGTGCTTACCGCTTTGCAGTGCGAGTGCCATGCGTGTTGACAGGTCCGGCAGAGCTTAATCATGGTAAGCGAAGCAGAAGGGCACATCAAATACACACGGAAGGGTGTTCTTAGAAGTGCTTGCAAGAGGCTGAGTCGGTGTCAGCGCCGCGGACATCACTGCATACTTGCGGCGCGGAGTAACGGGTGCAGTCGCCGTGGCTTGTGCAATGGTGTGAGGGCTCAGATTGAGCGCGATATGCTCAATAGTAATTTGCACGATGCCCTCTGACGAACGCCCAGCAAAAAACCCGACAAATTGGGTGCAGCTGAGCGGCTGGGGAACGGGAGTGTTCGTCCACCGGTTGGTAGCGGGATAGAGCAGGCTAGACACTGGTAAGCAACTCATACAACGATCATCAACGACTCACAGTAGATTGAATTGCTTCATTCCGCCTCCGACATACTCCGCCATCGCAAGTGTGAACGACTTGGCACCTGCCAGAACAGGGCTAGACTGAGAAGCTTGAGGGACATGACCGACGCCGAAGATGAACGTAGCAAAATCGGGGATGTTATCCTGGGATCAATAAGCACATGAAAGAGAGCAGCAATGGAAAAACCTGATATGTCTCGGATCGAATATCGCCTGGGACGGCGTAAAACGCGATGCTGTCCAAATCGATAATCGCAGCCTGCCCGGCCGGAGCAGAAACTTTTGCAACGGCAAAGGCAAGTGTATCGTTGGGAAGGGGGTTGTCCGAGGGGCTGCAGTAGACGCGGATCTTGGCCGGAATATCGTCGCCTGTCGCCGTCTTGATGCTGGTAGTATAGTGGCAGTGGAATATGGTGCGGCCATTCGAGCTGTTGTAAGTGGAAAGGCGGGAACCCCCAGCGAGGGGGAAGAATCCGTAGGCAATGCAGGACGACATGATTGTGGAGATGAGCAAAGTGCAGGGAGGATTTTATATGGGCTGGGCCGGGGAGGCCGGAGACGCATCGCACTGTGGAGCCCGACAATGGAGCTCAACAGCAAACAGCTTCTCCGGGGTTCTTCAAGGCTACAGATTTGAGTGGCTAATTTTGAGCGTTACGGACGGGCTCGTGGGTGTCCAGAAGCAAGCGGCGTTGATGGGAACTTTTGGCCCGAAAACAGATAAGACTCCGAGGATCTTCACTCGGATTGTGAACGGAAACTGGAACAACGTCATCATTTGATTGATTAAAGCGCTAAGAAAATATTCAGCGCTTACCGGCTACTTGAGAATTTGCCTGCTGTTGGAATTTATCCTTTTACGTATGGTTCTGGTGTGGTGCGGCCGGAAGGTCTAGCCAAACATCAGACCAAACTGATACGTGAGTACTCGATTATAGATGAAGTAATGTTGCTCAACCCGCGATTCTCCTGTGACTGCGTATAAATCCGCCGGCGAGTTAGAAGTTCTGATTGAAGTTGAAGTCAAGTTACTTCCCACTTGGTATATGTACCGCACAGTCGAGTCTGTATGCAAGCCTGGTTGCAAGCAGCTTTCTGTGATGCACTCTCATTAGATGAATATGGCGGACGGTGGAACATGATATGAGATCCCTTGTTCGTCGCAAGGTCAGGCGCTGGACAGGATCGCGGACGGTAGTTCCCTTCTTTTTAAAACAACGTTGCTCGACCCGCGATGGCATATAAATCCGCCGGTGATTTATAAGTTACTTATCATCAAAGTTGAAGTCGAGTTACTTCCTTCCCACTTGGTACATGTACCGCACAGTCGAGTCTATACGCAAGCCTGGTCGCAAGCGGCTTCCTGCGATGCACTCTCATCTGATTACTGAAAATTGCAACGCTATGCATGAGATCCCCTTGTTCGTCGCAAGGTCAGGCCCATTATAATTCTCTTAGCTGATGTTTCGTTTTGGCTTGTGAAGAAGGGAAATATCGTTCAACTCCTCCCGGGAACCTTTTGCGCTGTCTGCCGCACCCGGTGCAAGCCTGGTTGCATGCATTGTAATGCACTCTCATCCTGTTGAGGATTTTGCAAACACCTAGTGAGATCCCTTGTTCGTAGCAAGGTCAGGCGCTGGATCCGTTGCTTGGTCGCTTCTTTTTGAAACAACGTTGCCCGACTCGGACCCGCGATTCCCCTGTGGCTGCGTATGAATCCGCCGGCGAGTTATATGTTCTCATCAAAGTTGAAGTCAAGTTACTTCCCACTTCGTACATACTAGTACGGCACAGTTGAGTCTCTACGCAAGCCTGGTTGCAAACAGCTTCCAGCGATGCACACTCTTTTTTTTTTTTTTTTTTTTTTCTTTGGAGCGTTAGATAACAATACTCAGTCTGCAGAAGCATTCCAAGGTTGTCCACTGGGTTTACTGGTATTAGGAAGTCCAGTTGTTGCCGAGAATTTGTCCGGGAGGAAATGCCATTATACACAATTAAAGCCAGTGTGGGACTCCGACTCACCTAATATGCGCACCTATCTCCTCCTACTAGAGGGTCCACCCATGAGGGGTGGACGCTCTAACAAGAGGGCTTAAGGGTAAGTTACTGTGGGTCGGCTAATTCCCAGGGGAGGTTGGGACATTGGGAGACCTCTGCCCGACATCCCCGACCACCTCCCGACATCCCCGCCCACCGCCATCACCCCGCCCATTGCCTTGGACATCATCACCGATGCCCCTCATCAACATCACACCTCGTCACTGTGCATCAGCGCACACCGTCACCCGCCGTCTCCCGCCATCACTGTTGATCGTCACCATCATCATCATCACCGCCCTTCCCGCCCGCCGCCCGCCGTTGATGCCCGATGCTCCAGTGACCATGGTGTGACCAAAAACATAAAAGTTGTGCATTTACCCAGTATTTAAGTAGTTATGGGCAAAACAAGGGTATTATCCTTAACTGATGGACACAAAAATAAATTTAAAAGATCCAGGAAAATACCAGAGGCTTTGCTTTGACTTGCTATGTATATCCATGTTGTTGTTCCTAGACAGCACAGAGTACTGAGGGAGATATCAAAGAAATTGAGAATTATCCTTAACTGATGGACATAGGAAATAAATTTTATAAAAATGCAGGAAAAATACCGCAGGCTTCGCATTGACTTGCTATGCATACCCATGTTGTTGTTACTATACAGCATGGAGTGCTGAGGGAGATATAAAAGAAATCAACAATTATCCTTAACTGATAGTTTTAATTTTAGAAAATGGTGCAAAAAATATCAGGGCTGCTTGAGCACTCGATGATGTAATACCTTCAGTTCCTATTGAAAATCTGCATAATTGAAGGATATATGGGCACCACAATGAGTGATCTAAAGACTTGCCCAACAAGTAAGAATAGTTTCATAACCGTGCAGCCAATGACCATAGTTTAGCTAAGGACCAGAGATATGGCAAGGATAAACAGAATTACACATTATAATTGACTATCGGAGGTAGTCTTGGAAATATCCTTAACTCAGATGGATATCCAATGATGATGTTGTATCTTGAGATCCACTAGGCTGCGAGCTGCGATCCAAGCTGCATTGTGTATCAGAGGAAGGTTGATACCCTTTCAGAGATTTATAGTCCACTGGGGCCCTTGGTCAAGATGTTATGGCCACAGGGACCCTCAATATTCAACCAGACATATCTCAGGCTGTAGTTAAGCTATGACAATGACTCTTATATTTTCCGAGAGGGACATGGGCCTGCTCTGGCCTCCCCACTCCACTAATTTTCATTGGTCATAGTCACGGAGTGGTGGATGCATCTATGTCTCCTTAGATAACACTGATCAGGGGTTTGTATGAGATCTGTGATAGATATGGGCCTAGTTCAAGTGGTAGAAGGGTTATTTGGTATGGAGCTACAGTTTTGCCTCCAAGCTTTGTCTCAGATCTGAAATTATTCAAAACCCAGAGTTCATAGTAGAAGGGGTACATTTCTACTACGGACATGAACCCTGTCTTCCGGATACATGGCTATATCCAATGGAACAACTTGTGTAAGTTGTTATAGGGCCTAGTAGAGGTCCTACTATATGTTTCTTACATCTATGGACTCTATATACTGGCTGTAAACCGAGTTTCAACTACAGGATGTGATGTTACTTGAATGTCACAGCAGAATATCTGCGTCATTAGTCCACTTGTGATACACTAGAGTCTTAGATTTTCAGTCCTGAGAGACACCTAGGGTCCTGCTCCATCTCTATCTACTTAGATCTTCAACCGGACTCAAGATGGAAGCACAATCTTGCCAGTTCTGACAAGGGCGTGCATGCAGATTCATGTTCTGTTCCTTTACACAGTCTCTGTTACATATCGGGAGCACATAGTAGGATGGCCAGAGATCCTCTAGACCCAAATACCAACTGAGGCAGAGCATTCCTCACAGAGTTATGACTAGGTAAACTTCAAGTAGTTCTATGATAGCCAGAGGGTTAGGTTGACAGCCCAAAAATATAGTAAAGGCAGATTATGGTGTGTACATCTGGGCACTACAATGTACAACTTGGATGAAGGGTATTAGGCATATAACCATTGAGATATTACGCAAATACTGGCCATCAGATCATATGTAGGTTAAGGATAATATATTTGGTGTTCGGTTTATGGCCTGTTCTTGACACTGTGTATTGTTCAGGCTGGCTCTCTACTGATATTTGAACCCTCATGCATAGACCAAGAGGATAGAGACTATATATCTGGACTGTCAGTTCAGGATAATTGTGTAATCCTTTAATAGCTCCCTCAGTACTGTATCTTGTAATAAAAGAACAACACATATAAACAAAGTATGTCCATTCAAAGCCTCTGGATTTTTAAAAAAAAAAAATATTGTCCATGTCCATCAGTTAAGGATAATTCTCAATTTCTTTGATATCTCCCTCAGTACTCTGTGCTGTCTAGGAACAACAACATGGATATACATAGCAAGTCAAGCAAAGCCTCTGGTATTTTCCTGGATCTTTTAAATTTATTTTTGTGTCCATCAGTTAAGGATAATACCCTTGTTTTGCCCATAACTACTTAAATACTGGGTATCTTGCTAAGCGGTTTGTCACAGGGTGATTTACCAGTCAATGCACAACTTTTATGTTTTTGGTCACACCATGGTCACTGGAGCATCGGGCATCAACGGCGGGCGGCGGGCGGGAAGGGCGGTGATGATGATGATGGTGACGATCAACAGTGATGGCGGGAGACGGCGGGTGACGGTGTGCGCTGATGCACAGTGACGAGGTGTGATGTTGATGAGGGGCATCGGTGATGATGTCCAAGGCAATGGGCGGGGTGATGGCGGTGGGCGGGGACGTCGGGAGGTGGTCGGGGATGTCGGGCAGAGGTCTCCCAATACCCATGTCCCAACCTCCCCTGGGAATTAGCCGACCCACAGTAACTTACCCTTAAGCCCTCTTGTTAGAGCGTCCACCCCTCATGGGTGGACCCTCTAGTAGGAGGAGATAGGTGCGCATATTAGGTGCTCCGACTCCATTTACCCTATTACAGTTTGTCTTTTATCGATTATAGGTCGTATACCCACTAAAACCCCCTCATTTATCCAATTCTCTGACAACGAGTCTTCCTCAGCTAGTATACCACTCCAGGTCCTTAGGACGTCATTGAGGTCAAATGCGAGTGGTCCAAAGCGGAATCTATTTGTAAGAATACAGTCTCTTTTCAGCGCGTAGTTAATATCAGAAACCCACATGGTGTGGATCTGCTTCTCTGTATGCCATCGCCCGCATGAAGGGCGCTGTTGCCAGGCCCACCACCCACACCATTTTCCTACCCTTCCCTCCCTTGGCGAAGCGTGAGCGTCACGTGGAAACAACATAAGCAGACCGCGTCGTTTAATACGCAGCCCACCGACAGGTGATTTTGTCCTCTCGAGCCCAACTGGGGAACTATCCCAGCTGACTACGGTTCAGCGCAACCCTTCCCGTTCCATCACATCTGCTTCGCATATGCCATAGGCGCGGATCCGCAAGATGTGACAGTACTGTAGCATTTTATTCAATTCGAATGCCATTTTGGCCGTGACATCGCATACGAACTGAAGCTTTCGTATGATACCATCAAGTTTCCTTATATAGCAACTTTTTGCGCCATAGGCGCGGAAAATTATGCAAAATTACCCGTTTGGGACGCGATTTTTTGAACTTGGCCGTGACATACGAAAAAATTTCGTAGGATTGAGGGTAGCGTGACGCGTGACATCCGAATTGATTAAAATGCTACAGTACCTGTCTTGCCCATCCTATCCACAGGCACGGACTAACCACCGCTGGCAAAACCAGAGGCAGAGGGTGGCCTGTCGGATCTCTCCGTCGGCTGGTTATTTAAACCATTCCCCCTTTTATAATCCCCTATTCTCCACGGTAATGAATTAACCAAGGAGACCCATTGCTGGGAGGCCCCCCACAAGAACGGTGGTGAGTTAACCAATCCCCGGGGGCCAATTGAGGCAACGAGCAGTTTATTGTCCTACTCAGGACATGGCACGCGGGCCAGCGGAACCGACGGGATCTCCCCGTCAGTTAACGTCAGACAGGACGTGGCTCGCCCTCGCTGCTCTCTGAGCTGCGATGCACTCTCATTAGATGGATATGGCGGAAGGTGGAACATGATATGAGATCCCTTGTTCGTCGCAAGGGCAGGCGCTGGACAGGCTCGGACAGGCTCGGACAGTAGTTCCCTTCTTTTTAAAACAACGTTGCTCGACCCGCGATGGCATATAAATCCGCCGGTGATTTATACGTTCTCATCAAAGTTGAAGTCAAGTCACTTCCCACTTGGTACATGTACCGCACAGTCGAGTCTCTATGCAAGCCTGGTTGCAAGCAGCTTCCTGCGATGCACTCTCATCAGATAAGGAACACGCGACCTTCCATTCCCAATGAGATCCCTTGTTCGTCGCAAGGTCAGGCCCATTATAATTCTCTTAGCTGATGTTTTTGTCTTGTTTATTTTTGGCTTGGCTTGTGTTCGGATATCTTCTCTGCATGTATCTTAACAGTCCACGAACAAACCCTACTACTGTATTCAGATCTCCAAATCTCATCATAATGATTGTTTGCTCAGGACCTCAGGCTCCCAGTTGCTTTCTACCCGCAGTCTGGCAGAGTCGAGTCTACGCAGGCCTGGTTGCAACTGTGATGCACTCTCATCTAATAGGCTAAAATTGTTCCCTATGCATGAGATCCCTTGTTCGTCGCAAGGCCCGGCCCTGCTCCTGGGGTTTTTTTTTTTTTCTTTTCTTTTCAAAAGAAAGAAAAAAAAAGAGCGATTGGACTCGCGATTTGCCTGTCACTGCGTACCATAAATCCGCCCAAATTCGCGGCGCTTCATATTGTACACATTGGCATACGGTAATCGAATACTGCGTGGAAGCCTGATCAAAGGCCCGAAGAGAAAGTTGAATTAGTGCTTACAATTTCTCAGCTTGCAAGTACTTCCGTTTTACGTCTCTCGAGTTCATCCCAGGCCGGAAGATCGAATAGACCAGGAAGTCTGTCCCAAAAGGCCTGCACGGCTGTAGCGTAGGCGCCCTTCATATACTCATGGCACGTCGAGCACACCTTCCCCTCGGTAAATGCATCCAAGTTGAACACATCATCGAGAGGAAATCGCGGTATCCCCTGCGCCGAGAACTCCCGCACACCCTCGATGATTCTGCGCATGAGGAACCGCATCCGCAGACAGCCCGAATCCGACTTCGACTGACATCCTTCGATGACCAAGGGATTCCAGAGATAATCTAGCATGCGGCGCATTTCGTTAGTGCCGAGAGTCCGACACCCAATAACCCAGAGGTATTTGTCGTCCGTAGTTAACTCCGAGTCCAGAACGCCGCGTTCTTCCCCCGTGCGACAGAGCTCGTAGAATGCGAGGGGCAGAATCCAGTCGAGACGGAGCTGGCGAGCCAGGATGATGACTTGGGTCATCTCGAGAAGTGGTTCTTGGGTCGACTGGAGAACGGAGTGCGTGGACTGTGCCAAGGGCAGTGTCGTAGGAAACAACGTCGACAGTTGCGCTAATGCGTGTTTCCGCAGCGGGGCGACTTCGTATTTATGGGTCATGCGGAGTATTGCGGCCAGAACGTCAAACGGGTTTTGATCCACCTGGGGCGAGAAGAAACTAGCGATCTCGTCTTTCAAAGAACAGACGGTCACCAAAATGACCACTTACTCGTAGTGGATCAACGCTTTGAGGAAGTAGGTGACATCCTCCGCCGTATCAGGCAGCGAAACCAGAGGGCAGCCTTCAAAAGATTCGGCACTCGCCGGAGTGGGCAGGGCAAGCATGTCGCGGAAGATGGGAGAGTGAAAGGCCATGACGTCGCGGGACACCCGAAAGACCGTCTTTTCCGCGCGGATGACTAGGCCACAGTCGCTGAACCAGAGGTCCTCGCAGCGCACTAGGTTTTCAGTATCGGATTCGACCTTCATGGACGAATAAGAGGTGAGACAAAAAAGCCGTCGTGATGGTCAAGAGCAAAGAGGTGTTGCGGCACGTGCCCCATCATCGTTCTGAGTTCAGTCTGATGATCAAAATCTCCAAATTTGGATCTCATATCAAACTCCGAAAACACAACAGACTTGGCCACAAGCCTATTATTAGGTTCCAGGACTCGGAGTCCCAGCCACCGCTGTATCGGTCCATCCGTCCCACGGCACGAAGACTCCTCCGACGCGCCGCTGAAATCGCAACCGTAACTTCAGCTGCGAACTTTCTCTGTGCTTATCCAGTTCGCGTTGAAACTCGGGGAGGTGCGGAACTAGGACTTGATCGCACGGCCATAGGTTCCACCGAATCGTTGCGCTTTCGAGAGTCGGCGGAGAGGTTGCGAGCAGCGTGAGCAGGCGATTGCGGAGGTCGGATTGGAGAGCCTGTATTTTATGAGGGGGAGACGACCGAGAACAGGTCAGCGAGTACGCACCGCGGTATAATCTGCCGGTGTAGCGGCAGGCTCAACAGGCAGCGTCCAGCCCTCGTCGGTAAAAACATCAAGCGTGAGCGCTTTGAGCCTCGTACAAACTGCCATGATGTCTTGTAACACCGTGGGCGACCCGCCACCAGGCCCGACGAGATCCTTGTTGCGCTGTACCCCACCGATATGCAACGATGTAATCGAATCTGGCCGTGCGCCTTCCCCACGGAGTGCCTCCAGGATGAACGAGAGAGACACGTTGCGTGCACCGGATGTAAGCAGCATCTCCTCAGGTGCTGCGGCGACGAGAACCGGAAGCAGAGCAGCGGGTCCAGAGTACCGTTCCAAGCTCGCTAGAATCAGTCCAAGCTTTTTCACTCCGGGACCGAGATCATCCGTAACCCACCCGTCAACGTGAAGAGTGAACTCGCGAAGGTATGGGAACGGTGCGAGGCAGGTGAGAATCCGGCTGAGTGTTGTGGAACGGAAGAAGTGGAGACGGAGTGTACGCAGAGCTGGAAAGGCGCCTGCATCCGCCGTGCCGAAAAACATGGCGGGATTGTACGAGTAGAGATGGGCAAGTCCGGTTCGGTTCGGTTCTTCACCCTTTTCCCCCGAACCTCTAACCCCAGGTTCGGTTCAAAATCCAGATTTTCCGAACCTGAACCTCAAGGTTCAGTTCAGTTCGGTCGGTTCAGGCGGTTCGGACCCGTTTTTTCCGGTTCGAACCTGGATTTTGGACCCCAGAACCCAAGGTTCGGTTCAAAAACCGCTACAACCCGAACCTGAACCCCGAACCTGGGTTCAGTTCGGTCAGGTTCGGGTTCGAACCGATTATTTGAACCGAACCTGCCCATCTCTATGTACGAGGATACCTCCAAGGCTTGTAAAGTGCTCGACTCGAGCAATGAAAGCTCCGACACGGCGTCGGCAGGCCCCGCACGTGCTGACCAGCCTGAGCCATTGTCGGTGAAGGTAAACTCCGTGATACGGAGTTTCTCGTTGGCGGAGTGAGAGGCGGGGACCAGATGACCGCCGAAAACGGAGAGTCGATGGAGTTGCGCGAGGGTGTTTAGACGCAGTCCCGGCAGCTCTACAACGCGACCGCAGAAATGACAGGAGAGCGTACGGAGGTTGGTAAAGGATGCCACAGCAGTGAACGTGGCGCTCGTGAGCGGATCAGAGGCCTCGAGCTCTGTGGAGAGAGTAATGCGCTGAAGCCCACTAAGAACCACTGTACACGTCCTGACCTGCGGGGCGATCCTGTCCGACGACCACACTGCCAGCCGTTCCAGCTCCTTGCGCAAGCGTGTCCCAGTGTTGCATCCTTCGTTCAGATTCGGCCGGAAGTAGAACTCTGCGAAGATTCGAGGCGCAACGATCGAATGAAGCAGCCGGGAAGTTGCTGAAACGCTGTACAGCGCCCATCGAGGGAGGAGTGCGGTGATTTTGAGCCAGAGTTCGACGGGGAGGTCGGTGTCAGAGCCCATTGGATGTACGCCGGGAAAAAAAACGCAGAGGTGGGCTTTATGTTGCTGCGCATCGCTGTGGATGTCGTCCCCAGTGCGGACTGCGTCGCAGTCGTGGAGTCAGAGGAGAATCACAGCTGCCCGCACAGTACGCAGCGGCAAAGACTGCGGTTGAAAGATGACAACACCCATTCATTCGAGATCGAGATGAGAGTAAGAGGAGAGCATGTAAGTGATTTGTAATTGGCCTTAAAGAGAAGAATCAAGCGAAAGTCAGTGATTGCATCAATTAGACGAATCTGTTCCTTATTCGATTTGTTCAGGGCCAAATTACGAATGCAGGCACGAATTGGGCTATTCCGGCCGTAGATTACCTGCATCCCACCCCGACGCCATTGCATTATTCCCAGAAACTCAGGAAACAACTCCAAAAATGCTCAAACTGAGCCCGCCGGCGGGCCGGAGTGTGGCTCACAGTCGCGGAAGCCGCGTTGGGAAACCGTTGGTCCAAGATTCCTCATGCTGTCCAACGCAGCATCATATTCTTGCCTTCCCGGAGCATATATCTGCGCTTCCTATACACCACTGCATGTCAGCCTCGACATACATATTTCGGCTCTGTTGCAACTCACTCGTTCCCAAGGAGTTGGAAGCTCCCTTGGTTGTGGGACCACCCGCATCGTGTAGCTGCTGCCGGACCTCCTTATATGGCCCACATCGTGCTTGTATAGGGGAATTTCGGGAGGAATGAAATCCCCACGGACACAGTCCGGCGCGTCTTCCGATTCAACTTCTATCGTCATTCTTTTCGTCAACTGGCTCAGAGAGATACGAGCTGACATACCGATGACGCGGACAAGATCTGCCGTTGCACCGCGAATTCTCCAACGAGTAAGCAAGCCGACTGACCCGCGAATCGTCGGCAGGGCAATGACGCAGCACAGGGCAGCAACACCAAGCATGGTGATATAACCTGCCTTTTGGGCTGTAGACGGCTGCACATCGGTCGACAGGAACAGGTGGTAAAATCCATAACCACTTCCCACGGTAATACCGCCGTAGAAGAGAGCGGAGACGATGATGATAAGGCGGCGAAATATGAGGATTCCATTCCGCCATTCTTCATAATGAAGGAAACGGAACAGCAGCCCGATAGATGATGGGTCGTGTGCCTTCCATTCGTGTTCTTTAATTTCGGTTGTGCCATAGTGCATGTTGTCCGCAGTTCGTGGGAGAGCGAACTTGCTGGTTTCCATGGTGAATGCGATGAATTTGAAGGAATAGTGGCGAAGACCGATGATGTGCATGACGTGGCGCGAGAACCAGAAGCAGTTACTGGACCAGAGTGTATAGTTCGGCTCTCGGGCGACGATGACGTTCAGATATCGGGCCAGATCTTTCAAAGTTGCGGGTGGGCCGCGCCATTTGTGGTCGAGGAAGTCCTGGAATGCAGAGATGGCTCGCCGGGAATTGGCTCGGGTCGTAGGAGGAATCGTCGCAACACTCACCACTAGTTCCCGTCGGAAGAAACACTGCATGTTTAGTGCGAAGAAGCGCGAAGAAGAGCATGTGCCTTTTGAGAAACATGACATTTGAGGTTTCGGCCCGCTTCGAGATGGTCGCTTTGTCGATTGCGCGCCTGTTACAGGTTGTACGCCCGGCTCGCTCGAGCTTGATGTAGTAGACGCGAATGTCACCGCTGGCCTCCGTGTGCTCGAAGCGCAGGACCACCAACTGGTGCCTGAGTCCCGCCTGCTCCTCCCACCAGGAAATATCTGTGATCACTGAGTCCTTGACTGCCACGTCAGCCCTGTCGGATATCCAGGTGCAGAAGTCCTCGATGGTCGTCGAGCCAAGGGGGATGCTGGAGCTATTCATCTCCTCCAGATGCACGTCTACGCGTCCGCGTTCAACGTCGGAGGGAAATTCGGAGGCGAGCGGACGCATGGCCGAAGGTGGAAGAGGGCGGGTGGGAAGGACTATTATGAGCCCAACAGCTTTCTCGCCCATGGGCGCTTCGCGGCTGTAGCCTGTGAACAGATCAATCACTACCAAGTCGGAAGGAAAAAAATGCCGGTCAATTGACGCCGCGGCGCGCTTACCGCCTGCCGACACGCATCAAAGGTGGGAGCTGTGCGTAACGATGCCTCAGAGTCAGACCACCACCTCCACAGCAGCAGCGAAGCCTCAGCCAGTCAAGACCGCAAACCCACCGAATCCCTCCACTCGCACCCCAGCTGCGGCCAGCAAGAATGCCGCCCGTTGTCCTCCGCCCGCACCTAGCCGTCGTCCAATATCGGCCGACCTATTTGCGGCCTACGCATCAGCTGCCAGCGAAGCAGATGAGCGCGAGTTCACCTTCTTCGCCAGACAATTCGATGGCCAACTCGTCTTCGTATGTTTCTCACGAGCTCTCTGCGTCACCAACCCGTCTAATCCACACCAAGTCCGGCATATTCTCGGCAATTATCGCCCAGCTCATCCCGCAAACATACCCGTTGTTGCAGACTGACAGCCCGAGTGTCTCGGCAATAGCGATAAATGTAGGATTCTTCGGCGCGCTGATCTTCAGTCTCTGTACCGCTATCATGGCGCTGCAATGCAAAGCGTGGCTTGAGGGATACGAAGCGTTCCGACTCGCTGCTTGCGATACGACCCCGGCCAACGTGAAATCTCTAGCTGCCGCATGTCGGCTCCGAGAATACGTGAGTACGGGATCCTTCATGCGACGTGGAACTCACCAGAATCCGTGCAGCGATACCAAGGTCTCACGAAATACTACGTCCTGTTCGCTGCCCGCTCGGCAGGACCCACGCTGATATACAGCGCCTTCGTGTTCTTCTTCATCGGGCTCGTGGTCCTGCTCCTCACACTAAACAAGCCCATCGCCATAGCCGCCATCGCATTCCTCGGAACATTCATGCTCGGCCACCTTCTCACAACTATCGTACCGTGCTTCCACCCAGACGCGCCGTACAAGACCCCGATGGGCATCTTCCTGGCGACTTGCTTTCATGCGATGCGTCTCCGCAAGCGACCCTCGTACGAGTTGACGGCGAAAATTGAGCGCGAGGATGTGGAGAGGCAGCAGAAGCGATTGGACGAAGATATTCTGAGGTGGTTGCTTGTGAATGCGAAGACATCGGCAATGCGGGAGTTGGCGCAGGAGGAATTGTCTGCGAGGAGCACAAAGAACGCTGGGCCATGATGGAGAATACATGAGAGGAATATTAGGACACTGAACCGAATGTCAGTAACAGCAGAGCAGTGGCGACGTATGTAAGCGCACCATCTTGTCTCCACCCTCCATCCTAGGGATTCCATCCATCCCTTCAGCGCACGAACGAACGATCCTCCAGCGCATCGCCATCTCTCTTCTCTCGCACTGCAGCCCCGAAGGCACAGCGGAAGCACTAAAGTCTCCGCCGTTGTCGCTTGGCCTTGGATGACGCGCGAAGGAATTCCCGGGTTTCGCGTCATCCAGCGGGTAAATTCCTCAAAATTCGAGCCTCGGATATACGTGTCGAAGCATGCCAGATTCCCGGGCTGGCTGGATACCCGCAGGGCGCCGGAGGCTGAGTTGAGTCGGTCGACGGCTCCAGAGAGCTGCGTGACTGATCACGGTGACTGATGGGAGGCCACGGTCATGTGAGTGGATCACGCTCCACAGTGAGCTCATTTCTGACTCGCGACGCAGAGGGTATATAAGGCGACACATTCCTGGAACAAGCTCCAAATACGAAATGACTTCGACTTCTACCACCTCGAACAACAACACCGGCCTGGGGAGCAAGATCAAGTGCGTTCAAGTTGTTCGAGCATTTATTCCTGTTGTAGACTGACTCGATGGCAGGGGAGCAGCGCAAGCGGTCCATGGCATGGGCGAGAACGTCCGCGGCACCATACTGGGTGGCGTCGAAACGGTTTTCCACCGCGATTCGTCGGGCAGCGACGCGATTGCTGCGCAGGGACGAGACGAGGGAAGAGTCGGCGCTGAGAAGGCATTTGGCGTAATGGGAGACACGGGTGAGTGATTCCACTCCTCTCAATGAGCAAGACTTATACGAGAAGCTGCTCCGACGGCTACAGCTGGGAATGCCAACAGTGGATACTCCAACGCGTATGCCTCGCAACCGACTCACCTCGGGACGATGGCGGATACAGTGCGAAATACAACTCAGCCTAACGCGCCACGGAATCGTACGTATGCTGCGCTCAGTGCTCTTTCTTATCTGACCAAACAAACCAGCTGGCACGATGCCCCTGCACGCAGACACTCATCCTGCTGCCCCGCTTTCCTCTCAGCCAGGATATGTCGAACGGGCACCCAGTTCTGCTCCAGTCGCCAACACTGACCTGTACGATCCAAACCACAACCCAACCGGTACGCTTCGCCTTGTCTTCTCCCTGTTGTCCTTCTGCTCACTATTCACTTCTAGCAACGGCGCAACGAATCCCCTCATACGATGGTCCCGGCAACATCGCCCAAGATTTCTCCGCTCAGCGAACGCATCGTCCCGGAGACGAACCTTCTCACCATCGCGACGATGCTCGCGATCTGAATGCCGCGAGACAAGGGAATGGTCCGCCGGTGGAATATGTCTCGAAGACCGGAGAACTGCCGGCGGATACGAGTATGTATGCGCAACCGGAACGGAGGGGCGTCCCTGCGGAGGAGAGTATGTGAAGTTTTGAACGCTTGAGCCCCGATGTATCCTGTAATTCACAGTTGGAGTTTTCGCTACCGTGTAACCGTGCAATAGCCCTACCCTCATGCAAGATCTACTAGTAATCGCAGGTGAGGGGATCCAACCGGATCTTATCGCTGTACTCGTTAAGTCGCCCGTTCGACGCGGGCCTAGGTATTTGGAGTTAACTTTGACGGAATTTTGGCCGTCTCCAAGTTCCGCTTTCTTTGAAGTTAAAAGCGCGCTTTTGCATCTTGAAGTTCGGCCGTTTCCGCTTTTGAATATGGACGTCGATGCTCAGAATCACGGGAGTCAACTGTGGTCTGCATTGGATCGGAATCATATGCATTCAAACGGATATACACGTCCCTTGCACAGGCGTTCCTCAACTCGGAGTTTGCAAATTTGAAGTTTTGAACTCAGATATTGGACTTCTTATGGAGACAATGACCTGTGAAGGCTGCTGTACTACTGACGAAGCACGCTATCCATCGCAACGTTTTCGCCTGATCCTTTTCCGAGACGGTCATCGGATCACTGGCTGAATAAGCATTCGCTTCTTGCTCTTAACCACCATCTCGATGCATCCGCTGCTCGACCTCAAGGCGCTTGATGAGCTTCCCAACCACCTCCGCGTATGTCCATCGTACTATACCTTCTTTTTACTCAACACCGACAGAATCCCGCCCGAAGGTTGTCGCAACTGGAGCTTGAGACAGCTGATCCAGCCAGCTTCGCTCAGTTCAGCCTTCTCGGTCGCCTTGATCCCCAGCAGACCGTGAAACTGCTGTCTCTGTACTTTCACCTGCTCGACCCCGTTCGCATTCCCATCTTGGTTGCCCATGAAGCGCGGAAACATCAATACACATTCCTCTTCCAAGCTGTCCACCTCGCCTTGGTCGGTCTGTACAGTGCGTTCCCTGAAACGGTCGAGGTCACCGATGACATTCCGCACCCCGGACGCATCCCTTACCGAGAGCTTTGGGAGCGTCAGTGGGCGGAACGCCGCTCTGCCGCTCGTTGATATTGGCGAGCGGAGCTATCTCACGCCTTTTATCATGTTCACGCCATTGGCATTCTTCACAGACCGCCAAGTGGTCCTGAAGAAACCTGGTTTCCTCTTTGTTCTAGTCAGGGCTTGGAGATTGGTTGTGCAGGACCGGGTTTTCGGGTTCACGTTCATGGAAGAGCTAATTCCTTCTGCATTAGACGGTAATCAGCTCGAAGAAGTAATCGCTGGAGCAGGGGGGACTCTGGATTCAATGGCTCGTCTCATCGCGCTACACATAAAGATTTGTTTGCGCCGCCTTGACGGCTGCTCCTCTGATCCTGACCTGCGTCGGGACCTTACAGTCATCCGGCATGTTCTCGTGCTCGCCACACGGATTGATCAAGCTGTCGTCGCTCGCGAGCCTACTCTCGGAACTGCAAGTGGAGATCATGGACCGTTCGTCACCCTGCTTTGTCGTCGGCTCTGCGCTAGGGACATGACTGCTCTCATCCGCAAACTTGGATTCCTCGCTTTGAATCCTCTCTTGGATCACCCGAGTCACGGTGTACTTCGCGCACACTGGGAAGAAGCGCTTCTTATGGTGCTTCCATTCCTGTGGTCCATGCTGGTACAGTCCCGAGCGAAGCTCCTTGTCGCGCTCAAGAGCGACGTGTTGCTCGGCCTTGCGAGTTGTCTCCAACGGGAGATCTCTGAACCGGTGGTCTACAAGCACATTAAGCTCTTGCTTAACGATGTTCTTCAACCATACACATTCCTTTCCTCCGCCAATCCAGCGATTCGTATGGCCCTAGCGGCAGCAGCGCCTCTGGCATCGTCTCCTACCTTTCGTCAATCACCGTCGAGTTTCGAGTGGGATATTCTCTGGAGATGGCAGAGAAACATTCGAACGACCACAACACTCAGACATCCGTCCACGCCGCCTGTGATGATATGCGTGTGCGTGACTTGGGATGGTGAACTACTCATACTTACAATAATCTCAGTGCGCATCTGTCCGCCTGAAACAACAGTTTAGACGCTGTTCGGGATGCCGCTCGCGCCTGTATTGTTCGCAGGCGTGCCAGAGGGCCGATTGGGTCGAGGGGAATCATCGAAATACATGCTCCAAGTTATACGACTTCCACCGAGGTATTATTTTCGTCCCGCATCATCATCGAAGCTCAGGAATTATCAGCACTTCGGCATACCTTCACTTGCAATGACCTACGCGATATCCGTAAGACAGGCTGACTACGGGCACCACCTCAAGCCCGTATATTATATGCATGTCGCGCATGACCTGGCTCAAAAACATGGTCGGGTTGTATTTTCCGTCGTCAACTTCACCAACTGGACGCCGAAAGCCGATGGACGGGGCGGGCCCACCGTCAGCACCGACGAAGGTTCTCTGTTCTGGGATGCCAAAATTCGAGCCTACCTGCCGGCTGGCATCTGGGACGATTGGCTTGCTCGGGCGAAACGCAGTAACGGACGGATGATGCTGCATGTGGTTCTTCTTAACATCGCCGGTGCCAATCACTATCTGGTGTTCCCATTGCGGAGCAACATGTCATTTCTCTTGGATTCTGCGCGAAGACTTTATGCCGAGGAGCAGAAGAAACACCCGTCCGCGTCGGGCGCACTGCGCCTTGAAGATCCTTCCATATCTAGACCACTCGCCGAGGGCTGGAGTAAGCTGCACATTCCAAGCCAACTCTTGGACTTTCACTGAATATGGACGGCGCCGCAGAGTACTAGTATGTTAGCCCAGGCAAGATGAGCGCGCGAGTCAGCCTGGGTGTGAGACAAGGTAGCAACGAGTAACGCGCCACCATCACCATCATGTCACACTTCTTCTCTTGCGGGCAGCGCTCACCTCCATGGCTTCGGCCCGCCGTCTTTTTCTTTGCTCATGCTTCCCATCTGTTTCTTTGCCCTTGGCTTCTCATCTGGCTCGACTACAGCCTTGCATGGCTGTTTCTGGGCTGGATGCAGGATTTTTCTCTGGATGACTCCCTGTGACTGATCATCAACTTGTAACGTCACGTCACGTCACCCGCATCACATCTACTCATCCTGTCGTCCGATCTGGGCAATTTTGGGGAATCAAGCTCCCCACACAAGCTGAGTCAATTCTTTATTTTATTTGATCTTCACCTCTATCTTCGTCTGCTCCCTCTTCACTTCCTTTCATTTCTACTCTATTCTTGAGGGTCAGCAAGTATATCAGGTCCTGCCTGCTAGGAGCTCCAATCCAGGTACTGCCCTCAGGTACCTAGGACTTCTTGTCAGTGTACCCTGTCCAGTGCTTGTGCAGCTTTTGGGATTTATGCATCTTTTACTTCTCCTCGCTCTCCTTCGTCCTCTCTTCAATGCCAGACATTATCTCCTCTTCTCCACATCTCCTTGCTTCTCCTTTCCCTTTCCCTTTGCGCAGCTCCTTTTTTGGGGTTTTCGGTCGCTTTTGATTCGCCCTCCAGCGAGCCTTTGGCTCTTGGTAGCTGCGCTCCATTTTGGAGTTCTCGGGCTCATCTTCTCCCTCCCGAAAGCCCGGGGGCGCCTTGTGTACAGGTCTTGGCACTCACTTGTTCCAGAACTCGCTCCTCTAGATGCTCCGTTCCGAGGTGTGTCTGTTGTGCCTTCGTGGTCAACGGAGCCCTCCGTTCTGGTTCGAGACGTGAACGCACACTTGGCTTCACGGGTGTCATTTCCTTCGCACACCTAGCTTCTCCCAATCTTTGCCTCACCCGTCACCTTCGCTCTGACTTTCATTCTCCCTCCCTCTCAAGTGTCTGTGACGCGACGACGAGTGTGTCTACCTTGTCTTACATATCTTGTGTGATGCAGTCCAAGAGAATATTGAATTGCAATTGTTTGAGCTACATGTTGAACGTAGGGAAATTGCCGAAACAAGGAAGCACCTGCTGTGGATCTTTGGGCACGACGCTCAGTTCCTAGCGCACTCCCAATATTAATCGCCAATCAGGCACCATTCAGACACGCATGTCTCCCATGTCTCACGTCCCATCATCGGATCACCAATGCTGTGCGCTCAAATCTTGCTCTCTCGCACCATGGGCTTCGTCGAGCACCTGGTCATCAGCGCCCTGACGGCCTTCATGTACGCTCGGCCCATCTACTCTTCTCATACCACCTCCAACCAACTCCCACCGCAGCTTCACCACGGTCTGGCTCGCCATTGGGATGCCTTTTCTCGGTGTCCTCGTCCGCTACCGCGCGAATTATACCCCAAAACGCCTGCAGCTTCCCGAGGACGACCGGACTCCGCCCTCAGACGACCTGGTCAAGTCGTACTTCGGGATATTGAGAAGGGTGTATCGGGTCGAGGTATGTGGGCCTTCCGTGTCCTTAGGAGGGTGTGACGAGCGACGCAGGGATTCGCTGGCCTTTATAAAGGCATTGGTGCGCTATACTCGATACCTGAACGATGCTAGATGACATGAAATGCACAGTCCCGGCCATTCTTACCGCTCTTCTCGCGCCACTGGTCCAAATACCCATTACGATCATTGCTGCCTCGTTCGACGCTCCCATTGGTCCGGAGGCTCCACTCACTCTCATCATTCTCTACTCATTCGGTGAGTAACACATCCCCTGTCCTTTTTCCGAGCTCACTAGGACAAGTTTTCGACTCTCTTTTGCCACTCGTCTCCGCGCTCTTCCTGCTTCCGATGCAGGTACTCACTTATCGGTGCGTCCTACCTGCTTCTTCATCGATACAATCACAACGAATTGCTTTCCAGCGCGATTACCACTCAGCACCACCTCCCCTTCCTCACTCTCTCACCCAAACCCGCGCTACTGGCACTCCTCTCCCCAGCTGAGCGTCGCAAACCCTTCCTGATTTATCTCGCTCCTGGTCTAGCCCTCTCGAACGTTCTCCTCGCCCTCTCAGCTGTCATCGGACTCCCCGTCCAAATGGCTGTTTCATTATTGTTGGAACAACACGAGGAAGAAGACCCTGCCGAACGTCTCCGGAAACACCAGGCCTGGCTGGTCATAGGCGGAATCGTTGCAATCGTCTTCCTTGGCCTCTTGGTTACTCCATTGAGGCTTGTGCGCGTGCGGCTTGCTCTCCAGCGCTCCGAGTCGACCTCGAGCGCAGAGGAATCGAAAGAAATTGCCGACGCCCCACTGATCCTCTCGGAACCCGTCATCTCCCTCCGTAACGCACCGGAACACGGACATACTCCGTACACCGCCCTCGTTTCTTGCATTTGTCAAATTGTGGAGGAGGAAGGTTGGGATGTGGTCTTCCGTGGGTGCTGGATTGTTGCGCTGCAGCTATTGTGGACAATGCCGGCGTTCGTCATGTCGGATGTGTCGTTGTTTACCTTGTTGTGGTGAGCGTGAATGCCAGTGGAAGGAAGAAGGAATTAATGTGTGGACGTGGACTGTTTAGTCATTGAAAATATATTAGCGTTTGCTCAAATTCTCTCCCGCATGGAGGCTTCCTATTCATCTCAAAAAGAAATCTTTTGAGTAATCCACATCTTTTCTTATTTCATGATAAACATAGACATGCGCAGACTTGAACATATGCTTAAGGACGGCGAATCCTAGTGAAAACAGGCACGAACCAGATCGAGGCAATGGCTCACGAGGCAACGACTTCCGAGACAACGAGCCAGATATAGCTCTTGTCTCTTTTACAGACCCCGTAGTCGAAAACTCCTCCGTTAGGCTATAGCTCGCTATCAAGCCACATTGATTCACAGTCAATTTTAATCAGTATTATTGTTCTCTATCTTACCCTGTAAGCTACCTAGGCTAACTGCATTCATTTTGCTTACCTTAGCTACAACTTGAATTGGTTGAGCATCCAAGAGCTACAGGTCTTCTGCTCTAAGATCCAACCTGTGATGCCCTTGTTGATCTTCCCGTCAATGAAATTGGTCGTATCCAGAGCACACGGCACTCTTCCGCAGGTATACAATAATAGCCCCCCGAAATCTATAGTTTAGTATGTCTATCGCCAATGCTCAGCTCCCCGCCGAGTATTGCGGTGGAACCTCCCCTGCATCCCAATTCTGATCCTGCAATCGCTCATTTAGTAGCTGGACCAGCTGCTCCGTTGAGAGGCCTGGAGAATGTCGGTGGCCCCGAGTGTCACCAGTAGTAGCACTCCTCGTGCTATGCGCAGCTACAGCATTTTGTTGCAAGGATGACCCACTGGCAGCATTCGCAGCAGCCACTGGCACAGTATGGCCATTCTTCCTGGACTGAGTGCTAGCAGTATTGTTTCGCGGAACTGAGACAGCTTTCCTGGTTGTTGCAGATAGGTGTGTGTTCCCAGTGTCAGATGTTCCAGGCCAGGAATCAGAGCTGGGCCAGCTGAAGGAGATCGTTTCTGGACGATATGCTCGTGAGCGTTGGTATCGCCGATGCAATATCCACAGCATGAGTAGAATGACAATGATTCCAACAGTTGCTCCACCAATGGCAGCACCAATGAGCACCTGTGATTTGGCCTTTGTTGGTGGAATACCGCCGATGGGCTCGCCGGAAGAAGAAGCCAATGGATTGGCAGACGAGGGAGTCGGAACAGGTGAGGTCTGGTTCACAATGCTGATGGCACTGACCAATGCACTAAGCGCACTGGTTTGGTTGATTCCTGAGAACTCAGAACTTGGCGGCCCCATCCATGAAAGGGCATACACATTGGACCCGTTCACTGTGGCAAGATCTACAACAGCATTGAACTAATATCAAGGATGAGATTAAAAAACAAATCATCATTGTTGTCTCACCTGGACTGTGAGGTATTTCCCCAGAAGATCATGCAATGCTGGACTTGTGGCGTTGCGGGTATATGCCTCCCAGATCCCAAGAGCCAAGTTCAAATCAGAATTGGCAATAATGCCGTTGGAATTTTGCCAACTGGGTGTTGGGATTAGTGCAGCGGTCACAATATCATCCAACCTGCAAAGAGTAAATTATCCACAGACTGAGGGATATTTAGGACTCACTGGGTCTGAATGCTGGCATTTTTGGTGATTGAATACATTACTGCCAAGCCCTGCATCATAAATCCGGCATTGTATGATTCGATGAGGTTGGTAGGTGCACAGGAAGCTGCATCGAGAGTGTCCAGCACCTGATTACGTCCATTGATAAGATGACCTTCAAAGAAGCTCTTGGAATCCAGTGCAGCGTCAAGGTATAATGAGTTGGAGGTTGCCTTGGCCAGCAGAGCAGATGTTCTTTTGAACTGGTTAATACATGACCACTGAGCTTATTCCAGGCGCACATGAAAAAGGACCTACAATATGTTGTTTAGAGAGATGATATGCTGGGGAAATTGTCAAACTACATACCCAGTGGACAGGCCGTTCAAGTCCGGATCATCGGGTTGGTCATCCTGAAGGAAGGACAATTATTGTGTTTAATGAACCAATGATATGGCTCACATGAAAGGTTCCACCCACAATCGGAACTGTTGATAGAATTACGATCATGCAGTGGTACTGATAGAGAAAGGCATACTTGCGGCACAATCTGATTGAAGTGTGAAATTCTTCCATGCATTTTTCTTTGCGGTCACATCGGATGCACTGAGGGACAGACTACGCCCAAACCACCAGGATTGTGTTGCGTAGTCCAAAAACTGATGGTTTCCATAGGCCTGGTAAGCTCGAACTGCTGCACGTCCATAAGAGCTGCGGCAAACCATAAGTTTATTAAAAAAGAAAAACCGTTTGACGCACAGGGCATAATTCAACTATGGATGAAATCCGAGGTCATTGCATGAACAGATCGAAATGGACACACACACACACTTGTGGGAAAGTGTAAGTAAGGCACAAATCTCCAAGTGGGCAAGACACACAATTCATCAGTGAAGTTCTGGCGTCCAGGGATGTTTTGTGCTTGTTGAAACAGGTTTGCCAACGTGGAACCATATTTCGTCTGGTTGGACACTATATCAAAGTCCGCCATCATGCAGTAAAAGTCCCCAGCAACCCCCCAAGCAAGACCTGGTTCAGAAAGAAACAGGTTCAGTTCTGAAGGAACGACAAGGCTGAGTACAAGCCTGGGAATTGCCCGGTTGAATCAAGCATGCTGACTCATTGCTGAGTCCTTGGTCAATCGCTGCTTCTGCAATTTTCATACGATCCTGCAGCGGAGTTGTCAGATCGGCCTTCTATTGGCGAGAGTGTTGTGAGCGATCTATGTGCCAAAGGAAACCAGTAAGACGCACTCGCCAACCGGAGGACACAGACTCGAGCTGTGCGTCAGCGGTCAGTATCCAGACTGAGAGCAGCATGCAGACACATGGAAAGGAGAGGAAGCGAGGCATCGCGGCCGCAGCAATGCTATAGCCAGTTCCTTATAAGTAGGAATGCTTTCAGGCGGGAAGACGTCTCGGAGATGGCAGTATGATGCACAGCACAGTCCCGCAGTATCGACATAGCCTCAGATTCGGAGATGGGATTCCATCGCACCGATGCGGGATGAACAGATTCCGAGTCATAAGCAGTGTTATCAGATGTCTGCTAGCCATGGTCCGAGCCAAGATCATATGCTGGCAAAGGCGGCGGAAGCACAGAACTGACACGTCTACGAACCGACAGATTGCTTAGGATACAAATCCGTGCTGGAGGGGGAGCTACGGGCCGATGCAGGCCGACAGGCATCAGACACGCTAGTCTCATGTATGCCATCTCCGCACCTTATCCGCGACCTTCATCTTGTCGTTCGTCGGCTTGGGTCAGTCGGCACGTCACCAGTGCGCAGAACAGGAAACAGATGAGACGAGAGCATGATTGAGGTCATCAGCAGTAGATGCGTATACTATGTATCATCTGTCCGGTAAACCACGTCTATACATCTACCTGAGTCTACAGGTCGCCAGCAACGCGCGGACATCCGAAATGCACTCCGTCAATCGCGCATGCACCTCACGCGTGTTCTCCAAGAGCGGCTTGATGTTCTCTGGCATCATGGCTACACTGGTGGTGGACTGGGAAAGGAGCGGAGGTGGCACCAGAGAACGGACGGAGGCAGTCTTGTGCAGGTGAGATGATGACTGTCGAGAGGGAATGCCAGGCGGGAGCTTGACCGACTGGTCTGGAAGCTCTTCGACACTAGAGAGCCGTGTGCTCCGCGTCCGCGATGGCGTTCCTTCAGATGGATTGTCATGAAGCGATCCGCGGGAGCCGGTCATCGCCGGGCGACCTGGAACGCGGAACGAATACGGGGAACGTCCGCGGATAGTCGAGGTACCACCATCGCGCTGCCCAGGACCATTCGCCGTTGTAGCAGGCTCGATATCCGACTCCACCAACCGGTCCCAGTCCTCATCCGCGTCATCGCTAGTACCGTCCACCGGAGGCTCAGGTAGAGGAGAAGCACGAGGGGAAGACGGTGGTGTCCTGTGACTCTTGCCGATGCGAAAGATGGATGCGAGGGACGGTCGACGCGGAGAATCCGAGGCTGTTTTTGTCTTCAGCGAGGCTACTGGACCAGGCGGACTCGGAGTCGTTGGACGATGCGTCGACCGGATGGATTCGGGACCTGTGCTTGTCTTGGCTCGACGGCGACCGTGGGTCGAGACTTGACCGTGCTCGTAAAGATGCTGGTCTGAGGACGACTCCACAGTCGACAATGACGCAGAGGCCGTACCCTTCTTGAGAGCCCGCAGCATGTCCCGTATCCCACTCATACCGCGCAAACGGCTTCCCTTCTTCCCCTTCCCCTTCTCCAGCCCTATCCCGCCCAGCCCAGAGTCTTCCTCCTCCGACGGCAGCGTCACTGTGCTGTTCATCGCATCGCCCCCGCCCCAGCGCCAGTCCCGATTCACCATCACCTCTCCTCCGTGAATGCCCTTTACGTCTACCGCCCCACGCGCAGTAACCGACTCGTCGGCAGGCGGTGTCGGACTACGGAGCATCTCCCGGAGCAGACGGAGCTGTCGCTGGCTGAGATCGTTCCCGCTCCTTCCCGTCGAGGCCCGCCATGCAGAGTTTGGCGCAATTGGGTTGGTACTCGAAGACGACTCGAGTGGACTCGTCCTCCCCTCGCAATTGTCAATGAGCGTGGTCGCCCGTTCCCGCCTCTGCGTGGTCATCGCCGGTGCCGACTCGCTCGTATGCATCGTCGGAGGCCCACCCCCAAGCTCGATAAGCAGCTCCGCACATTCCCAAGAGATCCGGTACGTCGACTTGATGGTGTAGAACGCTGCCGCGAGTTGCTTGTACTTGTACTCGTGCGTGCGCGTATCAAGGCGAAGGAGCCGCTCAATCTCAATGACGAGCGCCTGGTACGTCGCTTGGAGGTCTTTGAGTTCTGCAGAAGCAAAAGAAGTACCGTCAGCCCTTCGTTACAGTTAGAGAGAGAGAAGGGAAAACGCACCCTCGACGCCCCTCGCAAACTCCTTGACCATGCTCAAGTCCCGCCGGAGCCCCTGCTGTGCCTGGCTAATACGCGCGGGGATCTTGAGCTGTAGCTTCGAATGCAGATGCAAATCGCCGAGGTTTAACGAGTTCCTCCGTGTGTGTGTCGTACCACTGGCCGAGGTAGAGGCGGGAGGGAGATTCGCTGCGGTTGAGCGTCCGAGGGATGCAGACGCGTGTGGGGGGATTGGTGCTGCGCGTTTGGGCGTGGGCGAAGAGGACGGCGTCAAGGATGGGGTGGACGATGATGCGAAGGAGAACGGCGAGTTGAGAGAGGGCATGGCGTTGCTGGCGTTTGCGCTTTGAACGGTCTGCAGCGGCAACGCCGAAGGCTGTAGCTGGAGCTGCCTCCGAGTCTTCGTCTCATTCTCGTCCACCACCATCGCTCCTCCACTCAACGAGACACCGCTCTTCGTCCTCCGATGTTTTCCCCTGACGAGGCTGAGCCTGCGCACGAAGCTCAGCACATTCTCCTTCTGTCGTATGAAGGACTCGACGCTGCCTCCGAATCCCGCCCCTGAAGGTCGTCCGATGCCAAGGATACCGTATCCCTTACTTGGGCTCGTACCCGACGTAGGAGTCTTCCCGTTCGGTGTTGGTGTGTTCCCGGTCACGGTCCCAGATCTCGGTATCGGTGTCAAGTCACCGCCCTTGCCGAGCGTGGTCCCCAAGGTCTCCTTCCCATGCGTATACGGGCTGGAGGTTTCACGGTCGCGACCAAGATCCGGTGTAACTGTCGCTCGTGGAGGCGTCCTCGGTGGTCCAGCATCCGAATGTCTGGAATGCGAGGATCCTTCCGAGTCGGTGCGAATGTGTAGGTGGGGCTGCTGCTGTTGCTTGCGGCGGTGGAAATGTAATTGAGACGGCGTCTTATGCGAATGGGAGAGGGCGACGATATCCGCGAGGTCGGCGTCTACAAGACAAGACAGTCGTCAGCGTCGATATCCACCTCGAGAGCAGCGAAAGACGAAAGACTCACCAACTGGGGATGCATCGCTGGCAACGCTCAGACTCTTCTTCCTCCTGCCAATCACCCCGTTGCCGTTACCGACACCCAGCCCCCAGTGCTTGACGTTCCCGAGACGTGCTAGCAATCCACCAGAGGCGGGTAGCGCGACTTCTGAGGCACTAGCGCTAGCTTGTCGCAGATGAGGTGGAAATGTAGAGCTCGGAGTGGCGTTCCAGGACGGGTACGGATGCCGGTGTCGATGCTCGGCCTCCCGCTCCAAATCCGCGTCCCAATCCTCTACCTCCTCTGTACCACCGCTTCCGTCTTTGTCTCCATTCCCCGCCGAGTCGTTCTCCTTCCCGTTGGCGACGGACGAGTTGTCAGGAGCAGAGAAGACGGATGTGCCAGGGGGAATCGAGCGAGGGAAGGGCAGCGGGGGTACTGTCGGCACTGGAGAGGTATGAGATAACGCCGCCCGTGGAGTAACAGTCTCCGAGTCGTGCCCACAACCCAGCTCGCCGTCGTCGCTGGATTCGCCCCATCGTACATGCGATGCCGAGGCTGCGCTTGCATCCGGGCGAATTGGCGTTTTGCTCGCGCGAGAGGTGCGGTTGCCTCTACGTTGGCGGGACGATGGTGCGGAGAGGGGAGGTAGTGTGAAAGACGCAGAGGGAGTTGATGGGTGTGGGTGGGTGGGAGAAGGCGAGCATATCAAGGAGTCAGAGTGTGAATCGGTCGAGTCGTCCTCTTCTTCCGCAAAGTCGTCGTCCCAATTCTCATTCTCCGTCGTCGAGAGCGAATGCGAGTCGCGGTGACGTTCTATGTTCTTGTGTTCGTTGTTGTCGTTGTCGTGTTGTTGTCGGCCGTGGTCATGGTGTGTAAATGAATCGTCCTCATCGTCGTGTCGTGTAGATGACGAGTGAGATTGAGATTGAGGCTGGAACTCAAAGTCGTCGTCCCAGTTCTCGGAAGGTTCTGGGTAGACGTGAGCGTGAGCATGAGTGGTGACCGGGGGAGCAGGAGAACGAGGGAGCCAGAGCAAAGAGCGCGAGAAGGAGGAAGATGGGAGAAACGACGACGGAGGACACGGACGGCTGAGAAGCATGGCCTTTGAAACGCTGGGGTGGTTGATCTGCGCACGATTTGTCCATGCTTTATAGCAGCAGAGGGTCCAAGAGCTGCGTCAAGGCACAAGGTCCAAGCGGGATTTCTCTGCGCTCGGGCCCTTTCGGCCCTAGTCCAATTTGGCCATGACCCGGCGCTCGAGCGGTCGCAGATGAATGGATGGGAAGTCCGAAAGGACCTCGTCGCCCATGCCCTAGTCTACCAGTCCAGCACCGCACGAAAAAAAAACGCCGTGCTCGCGCTATGGAGTCCTCGCTCCGTCCAATCTCCAGGAGATCACCCTCCCATGCCGACCCGCCCACAGCCTGAGCCCCCAAGAACGAGAAACGGAGGGAAGACAGAATTGAAGAGGACCGTACCTGAATTGTCCATCAGCATCGTCTCGTATTGTCATGGGTCTCCGTTGTTGGGTTGTATTGTCGTTTTGTCGTCGGTTCCTCGCAATCGTTATTGGCGCCAGCTGCATTCGGAGGCGGCAATCGGGATGCAAGGAAAAAGTCGAAGGACACGTAATGGTAACGCGTAACGCGGTCTCGGCCTTGTGACCCTTGTCAATTTGGACCACCATCTCCTCAGACTCCTCTTGATCTCCTCTGCCGACCGCTCGTCCGCCAACTTTCCGACAGCTGTAATGATTCTCGCGCGCGCTCTTCAAATCGGAAATCTCGCACTTCGAGTACTTACGTGCACTTTTGCCTAGTTCTCAGCGCAATCCCAGCGAGAACTCAGTGACGCAAGTACTGCTGGCGTCGCGGCACCAGAAGAGCCAGCATTGAAATACCAACTTGAAATACCTTTGAGTCGCATCGCCTTTCAGCGGTTCCACGAAGAAAATCGGCTCCAATGCCAGTTCTCAGGCTGGCCGCTGCATCGAATAGAACTGCCTGTTGTTCCAACAACAAGCCCAGATAGTGTGCATACATACTGCTCGCTCATATCCGATCCCAGTGCTGCCGAAGCCAGCGTCTCGTCCCTTACTGCTCGAAATACAGGTAAATGCTGTACTCACTGCCAGTGTCCATCTTGCATCACATCCGCGATCGGCATCGCATCCTGGCGCCGCAATATCTGCACGGGCCCCGGGATGTCCTCCCGCCTCGGTTATATAAAGAACCAATAAGAAGCGGCAGTGCTAGGATTCGCCACGCAATGCCTCATTTCTCTCCCTCGCTTGTCTTTACCTGTTGCTAGTGCTCTGGGTCTGGATGCCTATCGCTAGTGCCCAACTGGAGTCTGCGACCGCAGGCTGGCGGGTGCGGTGTTCTTTGCTTTCTCATTAACCGACACTAACTTCCACAGAAAGCTAATATGACGACTCCGCTTCAAGAGCGACTGAGGCTCGCAGAAGCGGGAATTGAGAAGGGACTCTCCATGGTAGATTCGAGTGGGCTTATCCCTGGTGCGTCATCCATTATGGTTTTCCCACTGGTGCTTAATCATGCTGTCTGCACTAGGTTCCACGTGGGGGACTCCGGGAGCCCTGTATGCGCTGATGGCAGACTTTGATATTGTGTCCAACCAGACGAAATACCGCTCAACACTTGGGAACTTATTCCAGCTTGCGGAGAACGCCCGGCAGAACTTCACTGATGACATGTGCGCATTTTCAATCAATTTTTTTTTGTTCACTCACTCATAGTCCTCTAGTGTGGGTCTTTTGCGCTATCATGCTCACCACTGACTGCTAAAATAATCCGTAGTTAAACCACGCACTGTGAGTCTTCTGTGATGGCAGTATTTTTCTTCGCATTCACTATGAGTAGATCATATGGACATGCTGCAGTTCGAGCTTACCAAGCTTACGGAGATCAGGATTTTCTGGACTATGCCATACAATCCTGGTGGTTCGGCCGCAGCTTGTCCCTCAGTAGTGCCAATGTAGCCGCTGGCACAATTGTGGGGAAAAACTTCACTCTTCAACCAGATTGTGCTGGAAGTATGACTATCTCCATCCTATTGCCTTTTTACTGAAATCTCTTCCACAGTCCCAATTGTTGGTGGAACCTTTGGGGTGAGGCTTATGATCAATCAACATTTTCCCAATACTAATCCCTCCTTCAGAACAACCAAACCAATGATGCATCCTTGACGGGACTGGGCACTGGGTACGTCGTTCAGTTATCCACCTTGTACCCAAAGAAATTCAAATCCTCCTGCATCAGCTATTTTTTCAAGTATGTGTTCTGATCAAATCAATGGTAATGAATTATAACCAGCCCAAAAGAACCTCTGCTTTTCTTGCCCAAGCAACCTCTGACTCGTTATACTTTGATGCTGCAGTCAATGCCATGAACTTCTTCAGCCGCCATCTCGTCAATGGACTTAATCAGGTCCTGGATACTATTGATGCTGCAAACTGTGCCCCCACCAACACCATGGAGTTGTATAATGCTGGTCTTATGATGCAGGGCTTGGCAATAATGTATTCCATCAGCCAAAATGCCAGCATCCAAACTCTGTGGGTGCTCAACACTGGTTAACCTTCAACACTCATTTAATTTGCAGCTTGAACGATATAGTCATTGCGACTATATACACTCCTGCTTGGCAGACCTCTGATGGTGTTCTTGCCAGTGGAGACATGGATCTGCCCCTTGGCCTCTGGACAGCATATACACGCAATGCTACAAATGCAACAGTGCATGATCTCATAGGCAAATATCTCACAGTCCAGGTACGAGTGTCTATGCAGAAATGTGTGAAAATCTCATCCTGATCCTAGTTCAATGCTGTGATTGAGTTGGCCACTGTGAACGGCTCTGATATTTATTCACACTCCTGGATAGGACCACCCAGTCTGTCCTTTGATGGAGTCAGCCAGACCAATGCACTGGGTGTACTGGTCAGTGCCATCAACATTGAGAACTCAACCTTGCCCACTGGCATGCCAACCTCCTCATCCACCCCATCTACCAATCCATCAGCTATCTCCCCAAATAAACCTCCAGCAGCCAGACACAGTGTGAAGCTGATAATTGGTGCTGCCATTGGTGGAATAACTGGTGGAATCATTGTCATCATCCTCCTTCTGTGGTTGTTACGGCGACACTACCGACACTCTCAGGGAGAGGCTGAAGAGCTAGCAGTGACCTCATTCAACTCACCCGGCTTTGTAGCATCCGACTCAGCTACGACACCCATGCAAGTCCAACTCCAACAAAAGTACAACATACCCCCATCAAGCAAAATTCGACGTCCAGCAGCATCTGAGAGTGCTGCTAGTGGCTCATCTTTGCCCCAGGATACAGTCGCCTCAGATAGCATGGGGAGCACTACTGGGACCACACGACATTCTCCGGGTCTGTCAACAGAGCAGCTGGTCCAGCTGTTAAACGAGCGATTGCAGGATCAGACCTGGGATGCAGGGGAGGTTCCACCGCAATACTCTGCAGGGAGCTGAGTATTAGGATACAATAAAATAGGGCTGGGTTATAATTTATACACTTGAGAGTAGTGCCTGCATCCTATGGACATTGAATCGAACAATTTGCAGATCAGTGAGCAATAAAAGGTGATTGTACCTGTGTGCTGTTGTTGTTCAACAGACAGCAAGGGGATGGGCTAGAGATGGGCAGGTCTGGTTCAGTTCCATTTTTTCGCCCATTTCACTGAACCTCGAACCCAAGGTTCAGTTCAAAATCCAAAATTTGCAAACCTGAACCCCAAAGTTCAGTTCGGTTCGGTCAGGTTTGGTGGAATGCACTGAGGTCATACAAGAATGCGGTACAGGCAAGCAAGCAAGTAATTCAGGCCCTCCGGACGTTGGAATACATGAGTGAGCGCTGTTGCCTTGGAAGAGGACATAAAAGATATATCGAACGGATTCAAGACCTCATCCTGGGATGAACAGGAAGCCTCCAGCATGGTGATGGCCCATCGGCGACTTTACCAGCAATGGGGGTGCACACAAATGCACCGAGGTCATACAGTATGAGAATGTGTCACAGGCACTGGCACTGCAAGCAAGTGTGGAAATAAGTTGGGACAGGACTGGGCGCCGAGGGAGCGTTCGGATGCGAACAAGGTACGTTGAAACAGAAAATAAAAGATATACCGCTGGATGATCTGGATGAAAGACCTCATCCTGGAATGAACAGGAATCCTCCGGCATGAAAATCTGTCTCATATAGAATGGGATGGGGCACACACAAAGGCGCCGAGGTCGTACGAGAATGCGGCACTTGCAGGTAAGTGTGGAAGAATTTGGGATGTTGCAACACAAGGGATCCTTAAGATGAGAAAACAAGGTGCGTTGGAAGGAAGAGGAAAGAAGAAAAAAAACCGCCGAAGAATGTAAGACCTCGTCCTGGAACGAACAGGAATCTGCCAGCATGGATATGGGCGACGTTCCAAGTAATGGGGGTGCACACAAATGCGCCGAGGTCATACAAGAAATGCGTCCCAAGGCAGCAAATGTAGCAAACGCTGATATATTTTTGAATGAATGTCCGAGCCGAGACAAACCATCCACACAGTCCCTTGCTTTGTTTCCTTCCTTCCGTCCTCCTCGCCGTCGCCCTCACCACAACAACGTGAACAACGGCACATTCGCCATGGCGATCGTCGTCGGCATGATCAACAACTGCAGCGCGACGATCCACCACCCGCGGAAGAGCACGCCCCGCCCTTCTTCCGCCACGATCTGACGGATGCCAGAGACGGGGGATGTGTACGCTGTCTGTCCGTGCTCTGGTGCACTCCGGAGGGAGATGACAGGTTCCGAGAGGATGAGCGGGGCGTCCGGGATTTCTTCCGATTCCTCTGTGGTGGATGTCGACTCTGAGCGCTGGAGAGCGAGGCGTACGCGCATGAGCCTCAGCGGTGTGACCAGCAGGACGAGTAAAACGGTGACGACGATCCCGCTTATGACGAGCAAGGGCAGGTATTTCCGCAGACGTGCGGCGGTGTCTTCGCGTCCACGGGGATCCATCAGCGACCAGAAGACGATTTGGACGGGGAGGCCGATGAACACCGCTGAGAGGGCGAGGAGGGCGTTGGAGGAAGCGAGGCCAGGAGTGAGGTAGAGCAAGAAGGGTTTGCGACGCTCGAGTGGGGATAAGAGCGACAGTAGCGCGGGTTTGGGTGAGAGGGTGAGGAAGGGGAGGTGGTGTTGGGTGGTAATCGCGCTGGGAAGTGATTAGTTGTAAGCGTGTTGAGGAAGAAGCGTGGAAAGCGCACCGGTAAGTGAGTATCTGCATCGGAAGCAGGGACAGCGCGGAGACGAGTGGCAAAAGACAGTAGAAAACTGTATGCAGTGAGTCGAGGAGATACGACCAGAGTGTGTGTTACGCACAGAGTCCGTAGAGTAGGATGACAGGGAGCGGAGGCTCTGCGCCGATGGGAGCGTCGAACCAAGCTGCGACCATCGTGACGGGCATTTGGACCAGCGGCGCAAGCAGGGTGGTTAGAATGCTCGGGACTATGCGTTTCATGTCAGCCAGTCATCGTTCAGATATGCATTACGACGCACCAATGCCTTTATAAAGCCCAGCGAATCCCTGCGTACGTCGCTCATCACATTCCTTCCAAAGAAACGGAAAGCCTACACACCTCGACCCGATACACCCTCCTCATTATCCCGAAGTACGACTTGACGAGCTCGTCCGCGGGCGGAGTCTGGTCGTCTTCGGGAAGCTGCAGGCGTTTTGGGGTATAATTCGCGCGGTAGCGGACCAAGACGCCGAGGAAAGGCATCCCAATGGCAAACGAGACCGTGGTGAAGCTGCGGTGAGAGTTGGTTTGAGGTAGTATGAGAGAGCCTGAGCGTACATGAAGGCCTTCACGGCGCTGGTGACCAGGTGGTCGACGAAGCCCATGGTGCGAGAGAACAAGATTTGAGTACACAGCATTGGTGATCCGATGATGGGACGTGAGATATGATGTGACCTGACCACGGTCACGTCTACGAGAGCGCAAAAATTAAGCCGAGTCACAGACCTAGGCCCGCGTCGAACGGGCGATGCTAGTACAGCAAAGATCCGGTTGGATCCCTCTCACCTGCGACTAGATTTTAGATGAAGGCAGAGCTATTGTACGGTAGCGAAAACTCCAACTGTGAATTACATCGATGCTACTCTGCGCTCAAGAGTTCAAACTTCACATACTCTCCTCCGCAGGGGCACCCCTCCGCTCCGGTTGCGCATACATACTCGTATCCGCCGGCAGTTCTCCGGTCTTCGAGACATACTCCACGGGCGGACCAGTCCCTTGTCTAGATCTCGCTGCATCCAGATCGCGAGCATCGGCACGATGGTGAGAAGGTTCGTCTCCGGGACGATGTGTTCGCTGAGCGGAGAAGTCTTGGGCGATGTTGCCGGGACCATCGTAGGAGGGGATTCGTTGCGCCGTTGCTTGGAGTGAATAATGAGCACGAGGATGAACGACAGAAGACGAGGCGTACCGGCAGGGTCATGGTGTGAATCATACAGATCAGTGTTGGCGACTGGAGCAGAACTGGGAGGCTGCTCGATATATCCCGGCTGAGAGGAAAGCGGGGCAGCAGCGCGAGGGTCTGCGTGCAGGGGCATCGTTCCAGCTGGTTTGTTTGCTTAGATACGAACGGACTCTGCGCTAGAATACGTACGATTCTGTGGCGCGTTAGGCTGAGTCGGCTTTCGCACTGTATCCGCCATCGTCCCGAGGTGAGTCGGTTGCGAAGCGTAGGTGTTGGAGTATTCGCTGTTGACATTTCCAGCTGTAGCCGTCGGAGCAGCTTCTCGTATAAGTCTTGCTCATTGAAAGGAGTGGAATCACTCACCTGTGTCTCCCATAACGCCAAATGCCTTCTCAGCGCCGACTCTTCCCTCGTCTCGTCCCTGCGCAGCAATCGCGTCGCTGCCCGACGAATCGCGGTGGAAAACCGTTTCGACGCCACCGAGTATCGTACCGCGGACGTTCTCGCCCATCCCGTGTACTGCTTGCGCAGCTCCCCTGCCATGCAGTCAGCCTACACGAGGAATAACCGCTTGAGCCAGTTGAACGCACTTGATCTTGCTCCCCAGGCCGGTGTTGTTGGTGGAGGTGGTAGAAGTTGAGGTCATTTCGTATTTGGAGTTCGCGCCAGGAAATGTGTGGTCTTATACCTTCCACGTCGCGAGTCAGACATGAGCTCACTGTGGAGGCTCAGTGGAGCGTGATTGACTCACATGACCGTGGCCTCCCATCAGTCACGTCACCGTCACATACGTCTCCGGAGACGTCGACCGACTGAACCCAGCCTACGGCGCCCTCCGGGTATCCAGCCAGCCCGGGAACCTGGTCTACTCTGCCGTAGATATATGAGGCTCGAATTCCGAGGGTTTCTGACCGCTGGGTGAAGCGAAACCAGGGAGGTCCTTTCGCGCGTCATCCACGGCGAAGCGACGACGGCGGCGACCCTGATGCTTGCCCTGTGCCTTCGGAGTTGTGGTGCCAGAAACAAGACACGACGATGCGGTGAAGGATGACCTTTTGTCTGTTGAATGCAGCCAAGAGGTGCGCTTACATACGTCGCCACTGCTTTCCTGATATTCCTCTCCTTGCGGTTCAGTGTCCTTGTATTGCATGTATTCTATCTATCACGGTCCAGCATTACTCGTGCTCCTCGAAGACAATTCCGCCCGCGCCAACTCCCGTACCGCAGAGCTCTTGGCATTCTCCACCAACCACCTCAAAATATCCTCGTCCAATCGCTTCTGCTGCCTCTCCACCTCCTCCGTCTCCACCTTCATCGTCAACGCGCGTGACGGTCGTTTGCCCAGGCGTGCTCCGTGGAACCAGGCCGCCACGAAGTTACCCATCGGGGTCTTGTACGGCGCGTCGGGGCGGAAGCACGGTACGATGCTCGTCAGAAGGTGACCCAGCAGGAAGGTGCCGAGGAATACGATGGCGGCGATGGCAATGGGCTTGTTTAGCGTGAGCAGGAGGACGACGAGCCCTATGAAGAAGAGCACAAGGGCGCCGTAAATCATTATGGGCCCGGACGAGCGTGCAGCGAAGAGAACGTGGAATTTTGTGAGGCCTTGATATCGCTACAAACTCTAATGAGTTTCAGGTCGGTGGGTATGCATTGAGGACTCACGTATTCTCGAAGACGACAAGCCGCAGCTAGAGATTTCTCGGCTGTCGTATCGCAAGCAGCGACTCCGAGTCGGAACGCTTCGTACCCATCGAGCCACGCTTTGCATTGCAACGCCATGATAACAGTGCACAGACTGAGAATCAACGCGCCGAAAAAGCCCACATTGATCGCTATTGCCGAGGCGCTAGGACTCTCCGTCTGCAGCAGGGGGTATGTCTGCGGAATCAGTTGCACGACAATTGCAGAGAAGATGCCAGACTTTGGGGTGGGATGTCAGTCAGCCGGGCGGCCGAAGAAAAAGGAAACTTGTACAAAGACGAGTTGGCCATCGAATTGTCTTGCGAAGAAGCTGAACTCGCGCTCATCTGCTTCGCTGGCATCTGATGCGTAGGCGGCAAAGAGGTCGGCTGGTATCGAGGCTGGGGTTTGAACAGGCGGAGGATAGACGGCGGCCTTGTTGATCACCGTGCGAGTGGATGGATTCGGTGCGTTTGCTGGTTGAGCACTCGCTGCGGCGGGGTTCGTGGCCTGTGACATCTCGCACGGCTGCCGAAGCTGATGCACGGCCTCTATATAGCCAGACGATATCCGCGAGCTCGGCGTCTACAAGACAAGACAGTCGTCAGCGTCTATCACCACCTCGGGAGAAGCACCAGACTAATCTTGTGCAGCGTCCGAGTAAGTACTTACGTGCACTTTTGCCTGGTTGAACCGTTGAACGAACTCAGTGACGCAAGTACTGCTGGCGTCGCGGCACCAGAAGAGCCAATACCAACTTGAAATACCTTTGAGTGGCATCGCCTTTCAGCGGTTCCACGAAGAAAATCGGCTCCAATGTCCTAATTGCTGGCCTCTCACAGTGCCCAGGCTGGCCGCTGCATCGAATAGAACAGCCTGTTGTTCCAAACGCGTGTGGTATTAATGTACCCTGATATTTGATTTCTGTCTCTTCTAGAGAATTGATGTACTGCTGCCATGACAATCTGGAACTGAGGATATTCCAATAGGGTTCCCACGGAGTGCAGATCCCGGACCGCTGATGATGAATTCCCGCGTATCAATCCAATCCAATCCAATCCATGTACCGCTGATATGTGATTTCTGTACCGACTTCAAGAAGTAACCCTTCCCGTGGTCGAATTGCTTCATGTAAAAGACCACCGGGAAGCATTCATTTAGCACTGTCCGAGAAAAATCACCGCTTAGCTGTCCGACATGATCCCACTTCACATCGTGTCTCATTATTCCACTTCCATAGACATAGGTCAGTTGGTCTGATTGGTCATACAGCATTTTTCCAAGATAGAGCTAACCCCTAAGTTCAGGTCAGGCTCTCATTTGGACCCAATTAGACAGCGGGGGGTATAGTTCTTGAATAGTGGTCCGTCGGGCCGGGCTTGAAGCCCGAAGCCCGGCCAAGCCTGGCAGCGGGCAGCCCGAGCCCGGTAGCTGGCAGGGCCTGGGCTTGAGCAGGCTTAGGGCTCGGGCCTTGAGTTTTGGCAAGCCCGGCACCAGGCTTCTGTTGTAAACGCGGCGGGCCCGGGCTTAAAGCCCGAGGGCTCGGGCTCGGGCCTGGGCGGGCTTAGGGCTCGGGCCTTGAGATTCCTTGAGCCCGAGCCCGCCAAAGCCGGGCCCGATTTCGGGCAGGGCCCGGGCTGCCCGGCCCGACGGACCACTATTCTTGAAGTTGGTACAGAAATCAAATATCAGCGGTACATGAACGTCTCGGCTCGCTATTTCGCTCCCATCCCATGCCTCAAGCGCCGAGTAAGCGCCCGAGAAGCCTTGAAAGTAGCCTCATGTCGAGTCATCTGGCCTCGCTCGCACAGCTGTGCGCATCGTGTAAGTCTCCGCGGCTCTCGCAATCTGAGGGATCCCGGATAAGTTAGCCCGGGGCACCGCAACCTTCAGGCCTCAGGGTTAAACCAGTCGTACTTTGATCCCATCTTTGCTTCTTCCTTCCGGCCTTCACCATCGAATGTTGTCCTCCCGCCAAATAGGTCAACACTTGCCATCTCAATACATTGCAGCCTCTCAAATCACCACTGCAAGTGTGTCAAGTTCCCGCGTCGCCAGCTCTGTCAAGCTCTCGCGTCATCAAGTGCTCGCGATGACTCGCATCCTCAAGCTACTTGTCATCGTCAAGTGTTTGCATCATGCTCCGCGCTGCGCCAGCTCAACGACCCGACGGCGACCGTACAAGCGCACGATGGACGCCGAGGGATGTGGGAGATCGTCGAGTGTTGAGTGCTTACCCTGCTGTCCCACTCGGAGGTGTGTCCTCTATTCCCGAACAGCCGGATCGTTCACCACCTCTGCCCACCCCCCACCCCCCCCCCTGCAACTCAAAACATTTCAACTTTGTTACTTCCGAGCCCCCGAACGTCCACTCGACGACGATGCACGGCAGGATGCTTGCATTAACATTGTTGGTGCGTGACACCGCTATTGCTACTGCACTCACCTCTAATCTCTTCCAGCCCCGTCGACCCAGTCACGGCTGCCGTATCAAGGTGTTTGACGCCGCTCAACGGCACCGCTGTTCGCGCCGCCATACCAACGAAATCCAGCGTGCAGCGTGAGCAATGCGAATAAGCGAGCAATTATCGAGTCGCTGGATATGGGTGTGTTTGTGCTTAGATACGAACGGACTCTGCGCTAGAATACGTACGATTCTGTGGCGCGTTAGGCTGAGTCGGCTTTCGCACTGTATCCGCCATCGTCCCGAGGTGAGTCGGTTGCGAAGCGTAGGTGTTGGACTATTCGCTGTTGGCATTCCCAGGTGTAGCCGTCGGAGCAGCTTCTCGTATAAGTCTTGCTCATTGAAAGGAGTGGAATCACTCAACCGTGTCTCCCATAACTCTCCCATAACGCCAAATGCCTTCTCAGCGCCGACTCTTCCCTCGTCTCGTCCCTTCGCAGCAATCGCGTCGCTGCCCGACGAATCGCGGTGGAAAACCGTTTCGACGCCACCGAGTATCGTACCGCGGACGTTCTCGCCCATCCCGTGTACTGCTTGCGCAGCTCCCCTGCCATGCAGTCAGCCTACACGAGGAATAACCGCTCGAGCCAGTTGAACGCACTTGATCTTGCTCCCCAGGCCGGTGTTGTTGTTCGAGGTGGTAGAAGTTGAGGTCATCTCGTATTTGGAGTTCGCGCCAGGAAATGTGTGGTCTTATACCTTCCATGTCGCGAGTCAGACATGAGCTCACCGTGGAGGCTCAGTGGAGCGTGATTGACTCACATGACCGTGGCCTCCCATCAGTCACGTCACCGTCACATACGTCTCCGGAGACGTCGACCGACTGAACCCAGCCTACGGCGCCCTCCGGGTATCCAGCCAGCCCGGGAACCTGGTCTACTCTGCCGTAGATATATGCGGCTCGAATTCCGAGGGTTTCTGACCGCTGGGTGAAGCGAAACCAGGGAGGTCCTTTCGCGCGTCATCCACGGCGAAGCGACGACGGCGGCGACCCTGATGCTTGCTGTGCCTTCGGAGCTGTGGTGCCAGAAACAAGACACGACGATGCGGTGAAGGATGACCTTTTTGTCTGTTGAATGCAGCCAAGAGGTGCGCTTACATACGTCGCCACTGCTTTCCTGATATTCCTCTCCTTGCGGTTCAGTGTCCTTGTATTGCATGTATTCTATCTATCACGGTCCAGCATTACTCGTGCTCCTCGAAGACAATTCCGCCCGCGCCAACTCCCGTACCGCAGAGCTCTTGGCATTCCCCACCAACCACCTCAAAATATCCTCGTCCAATCGCCTCTGCTGCCTCTCCACATCCTCCTTCTCGACCTTCATCGTCAACGCATGCGACGGTCGTTTGCCCAGGCGTACACCGTGGAACCAGGCCGCCACGAAGTTGCCCATGGGCGTCTTGTACGGCGCGTCGGGGCGGAAGCACGGCACGATACTCGTCAGAAGGTGGCCCAGTAGGAAAGTACCGAGGAATGCGATGGCGGCGATGGCGATGGGTTTGTTTAGCGTGAGCAGGAGGACGACGAGCCCGATGAAGAAGAACACGAAGGCGCTGTATATCATTATGGGCCCGGACGAGCGTGCTGCGAAGAGGACGTGGAATTTTGTGAGGCCTTGATATCGCTACAAACTCTAATGAGTTTCAGGTCGGTGGGGATGGATTGCGGACTCACGTATTCTCGAAGGCGACAAGCCGCAGCCAGAGATTTCTCGGCGGTCGTATCGCAAGCAGCGAGTCGGAACGCTTCGTATCCGTCAAGCCATGCTTTGCATTGCAGCGCCATGATGACAGTGCACAGACTGAGAATCAGCGCGCCGAAGAAGCCCACATTGATCGCTATTGCCGAGGCATTAGGGCTCTCCGTCTGCAACAGGGGGTACGTCTGCGGAATCAGTTGCACGACAATTGCAGAGAAGATGCCAGACTGTGGGTCGGCGTGAGCAGCGAGGAGAAAGACGTGTCAGAAACACACAAAGACGAGTTGACCATCGAATTGTCTTGCGAAGAAGCTGAACTCGCGCTCATCTGCCTCGCTGGCATCTGATGCGTAGGCGGCAAAGAGGTCGGCTGGTATCGAGGCCGGGGTTTGAACGGGCGGAGGATAAACGGCGGCGTTGTTGATCACCGTGCGAGTGGAGGGATTCGGTGCGTTTGCCGTCATACCGGGTTGAGCACTGGCTGCGGCTGGGTTCGTGGCCACCTGTGGCATGTCGCACAGCTGCCGAACGTGATGCACGGCCTCTATATAGCCAGCCGCTAAGCGCGCGTCAATTGAGCGGCGTTTGTTGGAGGCCGACTTTTGATTGATCTGCTGAACCCTTTCCTCCTGCTTCCACAGCCATGGCTAACGCCTAAGGGTGGAGGGCTGTCGTCCCAGAATACTCTTCCTTCCCACTCTCATTGACAGTCCACCAATGCGTCGACTCGCCTCCGAATTCCCCTCCGATGTAGAACGCGGACGCGTGGACGTACATCTGGAGGAGATGAATAGCTCCAGCATCTCTCTAGGCTCGACGAGCATCGAGGACTTTTGCACCTGGATATCCGACAGGGCTGACGTGGCAATCAAGAACTCGCGTATCACGGACATTTCGTGGTGGGAGGAGAAAGCGGGACTCAAGCACCAGTTGGTGCTGCTGCGCTTCGAGCATACGGAGGCCAGCGGTGACGTTCGCGTCTACTACGTCAAGCTCGAACGAGCCGGGCGTACAACCTGCAACGAGCGCGCAATCGATAAAGCGACCATCTCGGAGCGCGCTGAAAGCTCCAATTCGCGGTTTCTCGATGGGCACATGCTCTTCTTTGCTCTTCTTCGCCAAAAAGACTCGGAATTTCTTCCGGAGGGAATCAAACGTGAGTACTACCATGGATCCTGTCCCGCGTTCGCTCATTGCCCCACAGCGATCTCTGCGTTTAAAGACTTTCTCGACCACAAATGGCGCGGTCCGCCCGCAACTTTGAAAGATCTGGCCCGATATCTCAGAGTCATCGTCGCCCGAGAGCCGAACTATACTCTTTGGTCCAGTAACTGCTTTTGGTTCTCGCGCCACGTCATACACATCATCGGTCTTCGCCACTACTCCTTCCCATTCATCGCATTCACCATGGACACCGACAAGTTCGCTCTCCCTCGAACCGCGGACAACAACAACTACGGTACCACCCAAATCGCAAAGCGCGAATGGAAGGCACACGACCCGTCGTCCATCGGGCTGCTGTTCCGTTTCCTTCATTATGAAGAATGGCGGAATGGAATCCTCATGTTTCGCCGCCTTATCATCATCGTCTCCGTCTTGCTCTCCTGTGCTATCACCGCCGGCAGTGGTTATGGATTCTCCATCCTGTTTCTGGTGTCCAATAAGCCTCCAGCAGCTGCCGGATACGCCGCCTTCCTCGCCGTGTGTGGTATTCTTCCCCTGTGCTCCATCATCGCGCGGCCGACCATTCGCGGGTCAGTCGGGTCGCTTACTCGTTGGAGAATTCGCGGTACAACAGCATCGCTTGTCCGCGTCATCGGTACGTCCGTGTAACTCGACTTGTATCGTCCGGAGCCGGCATTATTCACGAATGATCGTAGAACGTGACGACCCGCCGGATGGCGTTCGTGGGGATCTCATTCCTCCCAAAATTCCCCTCTACAAAGAGCCTGTGGGCTATACGAGGATGTCGGGAAACAACGTACGCACCTACACGATGCGCGTGGTCCCAGAGCCTCGGAAGCTTCCGACTCCCTGGGAACGAGTGAGTCGTCACGGGCTGATATATGTGTAGACACTGACACGCACCGTCTAGGACGCGCAGATATACGCTCCGGCCAAGAAAGCATACTACAAAGCACTCGAGAAGATGAGGGATCTAGAGCCGACCGTTTCCAAACGCGACCTTCTACTGTGCACACCGCAAGTGATCTTGGAAAAGAAGTGGTGCCGAGAACTCGTCAAGATGATCTAGTACGCTGGGATCCGTGCAACGGAATGACCACTTTCTCACTGTTGGTAGCACAACGGAGGATCTGGGCGTCAGGCTCTATCTTATGGGGCTGCTGCTTGATGTCTGCGAGACTGAACGGGGAGCACTCGATGCGGTTAAAGCTGGCGCCATCGGTTGGATGAAACTCTGGTCCGGATACGAATCGCGCGGTTACACGCCCATTCGGCTCGTGGCATGTCGCATTATCGAGGTCATGGCCCGCCACGAATCCACGATTCGGAAATTGGTGGACGAGGACATTTGCACGCACTTGGTCGCCGTGATCAGGTATTGCTTCTCGTTTGTCACTACGCAGTAATTTGACTTCTCCCCCAGAACAAGCCCCGACGTGCTGTGTACAGTCGCCCTCATAGCGCTTGCTCGCATCGTCCCATTTCCGCACGGAGCGCAGGCTGCTATCGACGCGGGCATTCTCGGCGCGATGGATTTCCTGCTACGGTCCGAAAGGGACCCTATCAACGCTGCTGCATGTCAAATTCTGGAGCACTTGGTGTGGCTTGAGCCCGCGGATGAGGATGTATGTAAGTTGCTCCTTCGGCTTTTGAAGTAAGTCCTCCCTCCTTTGCGGCCCTACTCAGTTCTGATCAAGTCTAGACAAGGAAACAGCAACGTGCAGATCGCTGTTCTCCGAGCCAGGACCGTGAAGATCGCTGTTCTCCGAGCCATGTACTCGATTACTTCGCTGGAGGATGGCGCGGTGATGTTGATCGCCGCTGGAGCCCTCGAAGTCGATTGGATGGTTCTCTTGAAATCATCGGACGACACCGTGCGGGGATACGCACCGCTCGTGCTGCTCCAACTCGTCGGTCACGATCATACCGATAGCTGGAAACAAACGACCAAGTACTGCGCACAGCTGGTTGCGTTGATTCGGTGCATCCCGAACTGTGTTCACTCATAGGTCATTCAACTATTTTCAGCGACGACAACACGGATGTTTCTGGCTATGTTATATCGGCCCTCTGGTTCATGTACAACCATCCGGAGTGGATCGACGTGCTTAGAGACGCTGGGGCGATGCAAGCTGTTTCTGAGCTTGTCTCGTCTTCAGATCGAAGCATTAGACTCAGTGCGGGTCGACTGCGAGATCTACTGGCTGCCAACGGGCAAACCTATGGACTCGGGCGTACAGGCAAACTCTGGGAGTGCGATCCTGCGATGATCCTACAGCAGAATCGATGTAGAGAGCTCGTCGAAATGATCCAGTCTGTACCTTTTTCCTCCCTTCACCACCTTACTCAGTCTTGTCGCAGAGAAATGGACGATCTGGAGCTCAAAATACAATACCTCAGGATTCTATACCTCGTGTGCGGACAAGTATATGGGGCTGAGGCGGCGATCGCTGGTGGAACTCTTCTTCTCATGAAAAGCTATCTCAGCTCTTCCACCTCGAGCATCAAGATTAAAATCTGGGCCTGCGACATTCTTGAGGAAATCGCCGAGCACGTAGATACTGTGGTCAGCATCAACGTCCTTCCGCAACTTGTTGCCTTTATCACGTCGGTTCACGTTTTTTGTGCTGAACACTGTACTAAATGCGTTCGTCCAGAGATTCGTCTGCCGATCCCGAACTAGTGGAGCACGCCATAGACGCGCTGTACAGGATTTCGAGCTCTAAAAATGGCGCCAAGGCTGCTATCGCTGCAGACGCACTTCTCTACATCGGCCATCGCCTAAAAACACCGAACACAGCCGATATCAAGACCTCCGCGTGTTGTGTCCTCGAACGTCTCGCTACCATCCAACCCGCACCCCCATACGCTTGCGAACTTGTCGTGGAATTATGGCGGTAAGATCATACCACCTCTCGCACCCGTTTCTGAACTCGACTGGATCTAGAAACGACGACATACTACCAGACTCATTCGGTGCTGCACATAGCATAGCGTCCTTTGCCTCCCCAGCCGATGCACTCGTCGAAGCGGGGGCGCTCGAGGAGCTCAATCGACTACTCGAATCCTCCGACGATGCGGTTCGTCGAGCAGCTCCCGTCGTACTCTCGCAGATACTGGCCCATCACAGCGAGAAGAAAGATTCTTCACGTTCGGCCGAGAGGTTCTGTCCGCAATTCCTTTCCTTGATACGGTGCGTTCATGTTCGCGTTGGATGCCACTCTGAACTCTTCTCTTCTAGGGACACCGACGACCGCGTCGTGGAGGCTTCCCTCTTCGCGATAGTGAAAATGGCACAGTTTCCAGCGTGGAAAACGGCGCTCCAGGATGCTGGTGCCCCAGCCATCTTTTCACAGCTCCGATTTGCGCAATCGCAGAACGAAGGAATTCAGTACCATGCGAGTAAAATTCTGAAGAAGCTGCATGCATCGGAGGAGGAAGAAGATGCTCGGACGGAGTCGGTTCCTCCAAGCCACGCGAGCAGCTCCCGTCAACTTATCGTATAATACTAATATTTGAATACACGCCTACGAATCAAGGAGACTTGACCCCACCACACCGACAGCAGTGCCGACTGCCCTGGCCAACTGAGCACCTCCGTGTGTCTGACTTTGAGCATGCTCAGCGCCTTCACCAGCGATGTCGATCAGCGCAACTTCCACGGCGGTAAGTTCTGCGATACGCGTTTGTTCACTGGATAAGGCTGATGCATGGGATGGACGTGGACATACCGAGGGGAACGAGTTGAAAGTCTTTTGATTGGGAGCTTTTGTCGTTGAATCTCTCTGCCTCCTTCCAGGTTCTGCCAAACGTGAATACGTCAGATTGGTCTTTGGGTTGTAGTACCAGTGCTCACACTACTGGCGCAAACCCCTTCGCCTGGAGCCACGCGACCAGGATGCGACTCGGTGTCGCAGAGTGTTGCTGTGCGATACGGCTCAGGATCTTGTCCAGTCCACCCACAGTGTACACCTGCCCGAGCGAGAGGCTTTGACTGATCAGCAAACGAACGCATAGCACCACAGATCTAGAACGGACAAAACGGTGTCTGAGAGGGAAGCAGTGACAGCGATTCCGAGCCTCTCGCACGCCTTGATCGTGCGTTTCAGACGTTGTGTGCTGTACGGCGTCAAGACCAGCTGAGTAGCGATTCAGCATCGCACGCAATAGAGAGGCGAGAGCATTAACCTGGTTGACTGCCGGAATGATCGTCGCCGTCGGGAGCAAGGTAAGGATTTGGTTGAGGCTGAAGTTGAGCAGCCCAATGCTCCTGGCAGAGCTCAGAACAATAGATGTCAGTATGGAGGACGAAACAGCGTACCGCACGAGCTGCCCTTGGATTTTGAGTTTCTCCATCTGTGCCCACATCGTTGCGTTCGTATCCTTATTTCCTGCATCTGCGGGGCGTAAAAGGTACATGTCCGCATATTGCAGTCGAAGCTAGACAGAATTAACCGTCTGGCGGACTAGACACGCACGCATACCTGATCGAGCGCTCTCTTCAAGACTTTCCCCGCATCCGTCATCCCAGGAGCCGAATGCCAGCAGAACGTGATGAAGAGCTGGTCGCGAGGGATATTGCTCGAGGCGAGCACGTTGGAGAGCTGCGAGAGATGTCCAGCGTTGCATGGGATGACTATGGGTGTATCAACGAACGTCGCCAGGGAGATCCTGGGTTGACGACACACCGAGATGCCGCACTCCTGCCTTCAGCACCTGTCCGAGTCTCTGCGGGATTTCGGAGGCGCTCCCTATGTTGCTCACAGAGAAGGCAATGGTTTCCGGACCAGGCAGAGTGTATCCTACGCCCGTGTTAGCCTTCGCTACCGTCCGAAACCATGTCCACGCACCATCATTCAATGGCTTCGGTTGGGAAAGCATGTTCTCGATGCTGGGGTGTCGTCGGTGTTTCTTATATCGACGAAGGATCGCGGGAGGCTGTACTCTGAAGAAGCGCCGGCCGCAGCTGAAGCTGTATCAAAGTCTGAAGATGCCACGTCAAGACGGCGGAGTTTCCCCGCCATGTGATCCTGCGAACGGTGGAGGTCAATCCAAGGGAGTTGGAGCGAGACCATGTTCCAACGATAGATGGACTCACCGTTGAATTCATAAAGCGGGCTGGAGGTTCGCTCCAAGAAGGGACCTCACACGTGTCACTCTGTCACTGATGCTGACGTATTCGGCGTCAGCGCGGTCTTGTCATCTCCCTCCACCTCGGCTCACCGTGCCACCTTGCGTATTCCACGGCCCAGCGCACCATCTGGCACAAGTACTTATACGCATGCTCAGCCTTCATAAGAATGCATCCATCGTGAAGATTTCGATGCCGTCGGGGCGGCGTTAAACGGGCCTTCCATCGTGGGTCCTTCGTCTTCGTCCACGTCGACTCAGCTCCCTTTGCCCTCTTCACAGGGTCATCGGCAGCACATGAATCCCGAGGTGGCTGCAGCGGAGGACAAGCACACGCAGCCTGATGAAGCCCACGACGCGGACGTGCAAAAGAATTCGAAGAATGGCCATCTCCGCGTCATTTTGGGCAATTATTTGTACGCTGGGACGCTCCTCGTCGGCTTGGTGCGTTGTACCTCTCTCTCCTTTACATATCATCATTATTGATCTTTCACAGGCAGCCTCTATAGTCGCATTCGCTGCTCAAATCGCCGTCACCAAAATCGGTACGTGTCTATCCTTATCCCTGATTCCCTGTGAATGTCAATTCCATACTCGCACACAGAAGGTCGCGGAACAGTTGGTGTCCTGTGGTTCGCTATATTCCTGCAGCTGGCTCTCGTTCTGGGCGTCCTTGGCGCCATCCTCGATACGCCTCAGCCGGAGACTGTCAATGACCCAGGCTGCGAAGGAAGCTTCATCGACATGGAAGGAACAACAGGGCACCAAGAGCTTGGACTTCCCGCGCGGGAATACCGCCTCCAGCTCACCGCTACCTCGGCAGCAGCGTTGGTCTTAGCCGCGCTCGGCGTCGAAGGGAATGTATATCTCGCGTACACGAACCCAGCGCGTGCGAGCCTGGCAGTCGGCTGGTTACTCCTCGCCATGGTGGATTGCGTGTGGCTGATTACGTGCGGCGCAGAGAATGGGACGGCGATTGCGAGGATTGTGGACGCTTTCTCTCGGGTGGCGGATGTCGATGTGGATGTGGAGAGGGTCAGGCCGAAGACAAGGCTCGACACAAAAGCGGGCGCAAGAGGACGGTCCAGCTCCACCCCCGGAGTTCGTGGCGCCCAGAGACCGAGCGCTGGGGGGACACGCCCAATCTCCGACGTACGCTCACGATTACGCCTTGATCCACCACAGAGAGCATCAAACGGCACGGACGAACACAAACTCGATGGCACTCGCGCAGACGATCTGAGCACGAGCAGCAACGGCAGTCCTGTCGTCACCAGCTTCAGCAATCGGGACCGCGACTGGGCCACTGCCATAGGGCTGGGGCTCGGGAACCACCGTATCGTCGACCGAACACAGCCCGGCGAGGAGGTTTCTCTGGACGTCGAGGAAATGCACATCGGGAACGGGAACGACAGTCCGCGGCTCCACATGTCTCTGCCTCCGCCGCCAGCCTCGATGACCCGGAATCGTCGCGCGATGTACGTGGAGGAGCACCGGCAGCTTTCGACGATATACGACGACGACGACCGCGACCACCATCCTGATATCGACGCACTGGAAGGTTCGAATTCGGACGAGGGAGAGATACCTGGGAGACGCGAAGCGTTCCCATATACCGTTCGTGCGAAGAGTGATTGTGCGTTTCACTTTCGACTCTTCACTCACTCCAGCTAATCGCATATGCAGGGATCCCCAGGACGCCCTCCGAAATCAGCTTCCGCCAGGGAGATCTCATGCAGAGCGCCGAGAAGGATGGTAAAAAGTGGTGGCAGGTCCGCAAGGCGGATGGAAGTGTTGGATGTGAGTCGCCAGCCTTTTTAATCAGGTTGCACTGACGCAACCTCCAAATCAGCTGCCCCGTCGAACTATCTCAAGGTTTTGGTTTAATCCGGTGAACGTAGCGGCCAATTTAGATAGTCAAAATGTCGTTATTGAAACCAGACTTTGTGAAACTCGTCCATACATACTTCCATGTTGTCAGAGCGTGTCTGCGAGGTAAGTATAGAACCGGCAGAGTCACAGTTCAGTTCATGCTCACATTCAAGTTCATTGCTTAGTTATCCATCGCCTCGGCTTTGAGCTTCTCGAGGTCTTCCCAGCTCGGAAGGTCAAATATCTGTGGAAGCCTGGACCAGAAATCCCGTCGAGCTTCGGCTTGCATGAGCTCCATATGATCCAGACACTTGGAGCACACCCTGTCGTCGACGTCATCCCAGTCAGAGGAATCCCAAATCTCCAACGGAAGTGCTCTCCGTCATTTTTCGGCCTTTCGACGAGCTTCAATCCTTGCATCAAAGCAACGCTTATCGGAGTTGCGAAATTCACAACTTTCCGTGGGTTCCCACAAGAAGTCCAGTATTTTCCCGGCCTCTTCGTCTCCTAGAGTTCGACCTCCAACGATGTAGCGGACTTTGTCCTGTGCGGAGAGGTCGGAGTTCAATACGCCGGCCTCTGTTACCGCTCGGCAAACTTCATAGAACGCAACAGGAAGCAGCCAGTCCAGTGAGAGGAGTCTGCCGAGGATTATGACGTCGGAGGGACCGAATAGCTTGCTGTATGCAGCAGAGTCGTAGTCGTATTTTTTCAAGGCGTCGTCCAAGCCGACGAGGGTAGTCGGGAACAAAGCCGAGATACTATGGGCGAGAACTCGTTTGCGCAACGATGCGACCTCGTACTTGTGACTGAGGCGGAGAATTCCTGCGACAACGTACAAGCCATTGTCGTTGACTCGGAAGTCCGGTGAGAGGAAACTACAGATAGGCGGTCAGCTTTCCCGTTCCAGGAGGACTTGCTCAGAGCGGCGGTGACGTGGACGTACTCGTGATAGATTAAGGCTTTGAGAAAGTGCGTAACGTCATCCGCAGAGTCGGGTAGGCGGACCAGAGGGCAATCCTCGAAAGTCTCGGCGTCCTGCGGCGTCGGTAACGCCAGCATATCCTGAAAGATGGGCGAGTGGACGGCCATGAAGGCGCGCGACACCCGAAAGACGGTGTTTTCGGCGCGGATGACGAGCCCACAATCAGAGAACCAAAGTCCTTCGCAGCGTATCGGTGAAGGATCTTCCGTCTGAACGTCCATGGAATCGCGAGAGGTGATGGTGATGGTCGAAAGCAAGGGGAAAAACGTACAGATTTATGTCAATCACGTGTGTATGATCCGAGTCGTTCCGTGTCTCGGCCGATGACGAATCACTTCCTTGCTGTCGTCTTGCTTTCATTTCGAGCCAATGGGCCTGTTGTCCTGCGCCGCTCGCCGCCACTATTCGACACCCGTGCACTGTGCGCCCATCATCCCTCTGAATCGGCCACTGCGCCTCCGCAAGATATTAGATAAAGACCACTGGCAAATCCACCTCTCTTTCGCCACACGATGGGCTGCTCCGCCCGAGTCCCAGCCTGAGCTGACTTCTGTCTCCCCTAGTCACTCTACCTAAGGATCCATCTACAGTGTGTCCGCGACTCCTCACTGTTACTAGTAGTAGCCTGCTGACACTCCATCATCGCGCCTCGAATCTTCGCAGACTTCCATTTCCAGTCTGTTACCAGCGCTCCGGCCAAGGTTCCGTTCCGCATTCATCCCGAACTGCAAGCTAATGTCGCTCTACTGCAGGCTGTGTTAAACCGTGCCCAATACAACGAGCTCGCCAAGCGCCTTGGCCTGTCTCAACGACACTAATGAAAGATCCCAGATCCTTGCCTTGACTTATAACTTATAAGCTCGGCCCTCTTAACCGCCTATCCCACACCTCATCCCCGATATCAATGGCCGCAGGAAATCCCAACACGCTCATCGTCATGGGCAACTCGCCTGACTCGTTCTACGTCGGTTATGGACGACGGCACTTTGTGCAGGGGATGTCGCCCTCGTTCACGGAGCACGCAAAGACGGAGCTGAATGTTACGATGACGCTCTGGGTGAGGTGAATATTTTTCTCTTTCTTGTGCGCGCGTTAGAGATGAGTTACCGAATGTGATAGCATGAGCTCGGACTTGGAGAACTGGGTAGACTTCAACGTCGCGAGCGACCAATGTACGCCATGCTTCTTGCGCAGTTATACCTCCAACTCATATCACGACCTCCCATATGCAGTCCACTTCAACGGCAACATCGACCCGAATATCCGGGACCACCTCACCGGCACGAATGGGAAAACGCCGACCCAATTCATCACTTTTCCGGACACCCCATCCTCGCAGAACTATTTCTTCAGCAAAGGGAAGAACCTCGGGTCGTACAACTGTGCCCTTCCAACACACTTCATTCAGCACATCACGATGGTCAAGGACGAGGTAGGAGAGAACTTTGGGCGTGCGTTGACCGGGGTGCTGTTTGGCAAGGGGAAGACGAGTGTGATGTGTTTTGAGGAGGGGTTTCTTGCTCATTTCGACGAAAATGAGGTCAAGGAGGAGGATCATCCGCTGTATAAGGTGCATTTCAAGTTCTACCATGAAGTCTACGTCGCTGAGAGACGATAGATCCTCTCGGAATTCGCAGATGGCTATAGCATTGAACGCGGATCGTCATTGTGTTTCTACGATTCCCGGTTCTACTTTCTAAAATTCCGAAAGCGGGGGGAGGGTGTGACGAAGATGCGGTGGAACCTGCCGGTGACGATGACCGCCAAACTCCAAGAGCTGCAGGAAATAGCAACGCACCCGGAGGAGCACGCAGGTACTTATTTCTTGCATGTTCGACATCTTGAGCCAGCTGACCACGCGACGCAGCACAAGTCGTCGAAGATAACCAGTGGCTAGCTGTCGCCCAGCGGAGAATGGTTAGCGTTTCGGCAGGGCCGATGAGTTTGTATCTGAAAACTATTACAGGGTGCGCAGATGCAAGCCAATGATATGTTCAACCAGACCATAATACATGCTGGACTGAGCTTCCATGCTGCGGCGAGCGGAGGAGTTATCGTAGAGCGGGATGAGCGCAGGTATTGGTGAGGAACGCCTCCGTCCGCCGAGTTTGCTCTACAGACCATTCAAGTTGGGTATCTAATGAATAGTAATATTAGTGGCATCGGAATAGCCCGCACATATTCACCATTCGCGCTGTCAGTTCCGGAAGCGGATTAATTTGAGTCCGAAGTCCGGATCATTACGTGCGATTTTCAAGTGATTTCTACCATCATTCGTGACGTGTCTTTTTTTCTGCCTTTGCCCTCCATGTCGCTGGCCGACCTGCCCACAGAACTTGTCGCCATCGTCGTCGACGAGCTCGACCTCGGGACCATCAAAGGACTGTCTCTCGTCGCTTCCTCCTTCCGCGACCCGGCGCAGCGGCACCTCTTCCGCCACGTCAAACTCTACCAGGAGCCCCATCCAACCTTGTGTCCCGATGGCACCGTTGTGGGATCATTTCGCAAGGTCCTAAACAATCCACGTATCATTCCACATATTCGACACCTCGCTATTCGACTCCCACCCAAAAACGTGGATGAGGACGAAGTCGCTCTGGCTGGCATCCTCACCGCCGTCCAGCCGCGGCTCCAGCGGCTTTCTCTGGTCGGATCGTCGCGCCGCTGGGCATCTCATTCCCAACTGTTGACGGCTGCCCTGCTCGCGACAATGACCGCCGAGCGGCTTGATGCTTTGGATATCCACGGTATCCATCGTTTACCCGTGCACGCAGTCTACGCGGCGCTGGCTCGGGTGAAGGAACTCTCTATCTCCAGCTGCAGCATCTATCCGGATGGCAGTGGGGATTACTCGGGCACCCTTTCTTCGGTCGAGCACTTGCATCTGCAATATATGCCCCGGGACAGCGTCGAGCAGTTGATCTGCAGAGGCTCTCCCACGCTGGGACGACTGTCCAAGGTCACATTACATATGATATTGCAAGAGTTCAAGGCAGACGTGCGCACGTATCCCTTCCTAATCGCAATTGGACGGACACTGCAGGAACTTGACTTGGAGTGCGAAGGTATGTCTTAATCGCCATCGCTCAGCCTCAACCTTCGTTAATTCGTTTACCAGAGCTCTGGACCGTGCTACGGCTTCCACACTTGCCCCATCTCCGCGCACTCACCCTCCGCATCGACATCGGTCGCTCGCTCTGCATGCCAAACACTTTCCCAGAAACACTCCGGAACCTGCCAGCCGTCGCTCTCCGAGTGATCTGTGACTACCAAGAGTATACCCGGCAACAGCCCTGGCCGTGTCTGCAGAGGCCATTTCCCAGCACGCAATATGCCGTCGACCTCAATGCGACTCGATTTCTGCTCGAGTATAGCCACCGGAAGAAGTATGACAAAAAGTTTGAGATGTTTTGCCAGCGGACGCGGTTGGCGCTGCCTGAATATCAGCCGATATTCGAGCGGGCATAGATACGTACAGTTTGTATCGTAGGTCGTCAATCATACCAACCGTCGCCGCGGTTTCTCGGGACCATTCGCATTTCCTCCTTCCATAAACAGTAGACTTACGAATCTTCTATAAAGTTTCAAAGTTCTTTCTCGTCTCCCGACCAATTGCTTGTAAACTTCAAAGGCGGGATGTGCAGCATCATCTGAGCATGCAGATGGCATTTGATTTTTGTGTCGGAGTTGTATACGTTGAAATAGGCGGAAAATGTCCAGGATGGAGCTCAAAGAAAAGTGAATTCGAGGTGGTGGTGCTGGTCACATCACATGACTCTTGCCGATAACGTCACAGGCGTGACATTCTCGTCCTCGACTGCCATCTCAATCCACATCCACTCACTCTCCACCGCCTGGGAAACTCATCCATTCAACACCCATGCACCGTCTCATCGTATTCCCCAACTTGCAACTTCATAGCACCTCCCGGCGCCGCCCAGGACGTCCTTAATGATTCAGACAACACGCTCGCACCTAGCGTTCCTGGGCGCGTATCTGGCGACATAGTGGCGTTTGGATGTCTTGTACGTGCATATACTATACTCTTTATGCTCAACCTTGACGCTGTGTGCATGCATGAACCAGATCTCGATACCCTGCCTGTCCAACACCCTCGAAGACGTCGTCCACCTGCCCACTAGGGACCTTAGACGCTTAAATCAGTACGGCGCTCGCTCTTGCCCAGAAAGCCAACGACACCTCCCTCCATCTTAACCCTGACGCCACTCACGCTATCTCTTTCGCGACGAAAATGACCAGGCTCTCATGATCATGAACATCGTCACTCTCGCCATTCTTCCCGTCCCGATGACGCATCGGACGCGCGCTCAAGCTACTCCAAGGACGACGATGGAAAACGACTCGGACAACGAGGAAGAAGAGCTTCCAGCCCGCGATTCGGACGGCGAAGAGCCCCAGCCGCGCGTCAAATCCTCGGCGCGGCAATCGCGCGAAAAGGGAATCAAGAAGGGCTACGAGTCGCAGCTGGCTTGATACGGGGTGTGTAACCACGGACTATCTGCGCGCATATACTAACACCTGTATACTCATAGAAACTTGACCGTCGCATCTATCACAGTTGCTGCTTCGTCTTTTTTTTTATCACGGACGTACAGATCGCCATTTGTGAGACTTCTTTGCGCCTTCGAATGGTCAAGAGTTGGAAGTTGCCTATCTCGCCATATATAAAGTCATCCAAAGGCATGTATGTCATTCCGCTATGATACACTTCACGTTCAAGTTCTAGGTCACTCTTCAAGTTCATCCCATCGTCACACCTCGGCACACAAGTCCTTGTTGAACGTCCCCGTCGTCGAGGTCCCATGCGTCATCACACCGCAGAACGTCGTTTTGCCCGTGGCGTCGGGTGTGGTGATGAGGACGCGGAACTGGTTGAACGCCTCGGTGCTGATGACGGAGGGGACGTTCCGGAAGGAGGACATGGAGACGCCGACGGCGTGTTCTTCGAGTTTCTTGCCGACGCAGGCGGCGGCGACTTTCACGCCCTGGATAATGCATTGTTGTTAGCGGGGAGGACCAAAGGAACCGGAAAAGCGCACCTCGCGGTTATCAAACGTATGCGGGAACTTTGCTGGGTTCTTGCCGCCGATGAGGGGACCTGCTTGCGCGAGACGGACGGCGGTGTTGATGCTGCTGAGCGGGATCTCGGTCAGCGCGCCATCTTTGTTGGTGCACTGGACGGCGGCCGATGGGGCGTTGGCGACGGCGCCGACGGGCTGGATATAAATCAGCATCAAGTCGGTGGGAAGGTACAAGATACGCACTCGTTTCGCAGCTTCAGCGCTGGCGGCGGCGGCGACGGCTAGATCAGCGAGTCAACACCCATCGAGAGAGAGAGCAGAACTCACCAGCGGCACTTTTGCTAGCGGCCTTGGATGCCGCACTGGCGGCCTTTGCGTCCTTCGCAGCCTTCTTCGCAGCAGCCTTATCCGCGGCGCTTGTCGATGTGGTCGGTGTCGTGCAAGCCGGGTCGACGGGAGTGGGAGCGCGGATGGAGAGGAGGCCGACATATTCGAGGAAGCGACGGACGGGCGTTTTCTTGACAGCGGCTTTCTTCGGGAGCGGGCAGGAGGCGGGTTTGGGAGCGGTCGTGGTGGGCTTCTTGGCTGCGGTTGCTGCGGCCTGGAATCACGAATTAGCGACGAGGAAGAAGAAGAAGATGGACATGAAGACGCACGGGCTTGGCGGCTGGCTTCGCGGCCTGGAATAAACGAATCAGCAACGGGGAAGATGACAGTGAGCAGCTGGAACGTGAGCACGAAGACGACGTACGGGTTTCTTCGCGGGGGCAGCAACGGGCTTTGCAGCCTGGAATAAGCGTGAGCAATCCGGACGTGAGCACGAAGAGAGAAATTACGGGTTTCTTGGCCGGTGCCTTGGCAGGGGCAGCAACGGGCTTCTTCGCGACGGGTTTTGCGGCCTAGAAGTAAACAGTGAGAAATCGGAACGCGAGCATGGAGAGAGAACGTACGGGTTTCTTAGCAGGGGCAGCAACGGGCTTCGCAGCCTAAAAATAACGGTGAGTAACTCGAACGCGAGCACAAACAGAAAACATACAGGTTTCTTGGCCGGGGCTTTCGCTGGGGCAGCAACAGGTTTCTTCGTGACGGGCTTTGCAACCTGAAGAAAAAAGTCAGCAATCGGAACGCGAGCACGAACAGAAAACATACGGGTTTCTTGGCCGGTACTGCCTTTGCGGGTGCCTTTGCAGGGGCCTTCGCAACCTGGTTAAAGAGGAGCTAAGCACTCGGAACGCGAGCACGAACAGAAAACATACGGGTTTCTTGGCTGGCGCCTTTGCTGGGGCAGCAACCGGTTTCTTCGTGACAGGCTTCGCTACGGGTTTTGCCTTGGGTTTCGCTACTGGCTTCGCAACCTGAAAGAAACGACAGTTAGCGATGCGGACAACGTACGGCGGACAACGCACGGGTTTGGCTACGGGCTTTGCAGCTACCTGTAGGAACGGACGAGTTGAGGGAATGAATGGGCAGAGATAGGCGAGAGACGAACCTTCTTCGCTACGGGCTTAGCTGCGACCTGCAGAAACGGGCGCGTTGAGAATGAATAGGCAGCAGGGCCTCGAGACGAACCTTCTTCGCCACTGGCTTCGCAACCTACAAACAACGGTCAGCGATGCAGACGACTACGACTGGAGAGACAAGAGCAGAACGCACGGGTTTGGCGACGACCTTCTTGGCAACCTGCAAACAACGGTCAGCGATGCGGACGCCGTACAGCGGACTACATACGGGTTTGGCCGCCGGCTTAGCTGCAACCTGCAGGAACGGGCGAAGTTGAAGGAATGAATAGACAGAGATGGGCGAGAGACGAACCTTCTTCGCTACGGGCTTAGCTGCGGGCTGCGGAAATGGGCGAGTTGAGTGAATGAATAGGAAGAGAAGGGCAAGAGACGGACCTTCTTCGCCACTGGCTTCGCAACCTGCACACGACGGTCAGCGACGCAGACGACTAGGACTGGGGAGACGAGATGAGAACGCACGGGTTTGGCGACCTTCTTGGCAACCTGTAAAACGGCAGTCAGCGATGCAGACGACTGGGAATTGGGATAGGAGAACGCAACGCACGGGTTTAGCAACGACCTTCTTGGCAACCTGCAAACGACGGTCAGCGACGCAGACGACTGGCAATTGGGATGGGAGAACGGAACGCACGGGTTTGGCAACCTTCTTGGCAACCTGTAAACAGCAGTCAGCGATGCAGACGACTGGGAATTGGGAGAGGAGAATGGAACGCACGGGTTTGGCGACCTTCTTGGCAACCTGCAAACGACGGTCAGCGATGCAGACGACTGGGAATTGGGAGAGGAGAACGGAACGCACGGGTTTGGCAACCTTCTTGGCAACCTGTAAACAGCAGTCAGCGATGCAGACGACTGGGAATTGGGAGAGGAGAATGGAACGCACGGGTTTGGCGACCTTCTTGGCAACCTGCAAACGACGGTCAGCGATGCAGACAACTGGGAATTGGGAGAGGAGAACGGAACGCACGGGTTTGGCGACCTTTTTGGCAACCTGCAAACGACGGTCAGCGATGCAGACGACTGGGAATTGGGAGAGGAGAGCGGAACGCACGGGTTTGACAACCTTCTTGGCAACCTGTAACCGGCAGTCAGCGATGCAGACGACTGGGGAGAAGAGACGAGAACGCACGGGTTTCTTAACCACGGGCTTGGCTTTTACCACAGGGCGAGCGACCTGAAGTTGAGGTGAGAAGTGGGAGGAGGTGGGCGATAACGATGGAAGAGAAAGCGCACAGGACGTTTCGCAGCGACTTTCGCACGCCGCGCTTCGAGGGCCTGTGGGTTACCCATAACGCATCAGCGAGGCATGAGGAAGAGGAAGAACGGACGCACAGATTCGGCCGAGCCAGCAAGCTCAGGCGCAGGCGCCGCTATCGGGGCTGCGAAGGTGGGGATAGAGAGGAGGACGGCGAACAGGAGGGAAGCGGGGATACGCATGCTGGGCTTCGTTCCGTTTCGTGAAAGCAAAAAAAGCGTAGGGAAGAAGATGAAAGGAATAAAAAAGCCTTGGTGGGATGAAGAAAAAGAGAAGGGAGAAGAAGAAGAAGAAAAGGTAAGGACCCGCCGGGGGAAAAGGAATGAAGGGCGTGGCGCGAGATAGGGCTTGATATATATATGCTCGTGGCCTGGGGGCGGCTAAATTGTTTTAGCCTGTCCGTTTCGGGGACGACGGTAGCGATCTAATCTTCTAAACAGGTCAACAAAAATGCAAAACGCGTATCGATGCCAACAAGCAGAAGAGATCATCCATCTCCCCTGTCGTTCTCCGATTCGGGACTCACCGCTTTTGGCGGCTTGGTGGGTCTGAGGTGGCTGATGGATCGATTTGGAGCCAGAGGCTGTGGAGGCCCTTGCCTTGGGGATGGCTACCCCCTCGCCGCGCAAACCCTAGATCTGCATTGCTCTGGGGAGGCTTGACGATCAAGGTCTGGCCTTTTCAAGTCGGTGGTCGAGATTGAGTTGCGAGCGGCGCAATACCAACGTTGCGCTGGGCACTTCGTACAGCGCAGCAGCGGGTGGTGGGAAAAGACGACTGGGATCAGCACGGGTTGTCCATCGAAACGGGGGAAAATCAAAATCCCTGTCAATTTTTCACAGTTCCGCTACTTTATCCAATGCCGCTACAGTTTGTCGAATTGTTGTCGAAACACGTTGCCGCTACTTTTTGTCATGCCGCTGCTTTTTTCTTCTTCGCCGCTACTTTTTCTGACGGTATGTTCCCGCTAATGCGACAATCATGATGGGACTGCAGCAGTCATTCACAGTTCAACGGGGCTTCAAGTACACCAAGGTAAGGTGCTCATTAACTCATTCATTCTTAGCAGCCTTTGCATTGATGTAGCCCTCGTCAATTGATCTGACTGTGCGCACAATGTCGCACATTATTTCACTGATCGCTGCCTTTTGAAGAGTGGCCGGAGGTTTGAGCGCTGGGCTTATCCGATTCGGATAGTGAATCAGCTGAGCCACCGTAGGCTCCCATGTGGACGTCTAGGAGACCTCGCAGCGCGCCTATCGCTCGCACCTGCGAGTCATGTGACCGTACCAGGCTCACAGCTGACCCATGAACATGAACCATCCAGACAACGTCGCGCGATCGCGGTGGTGAAAGAGTGGGCCAAAAAAAAAAGAGTAGCGGCATGAAGAAAAAAGTAGGGGTAAATAAAAAGTACCGGCATGGTAAAGCAGCGGCCAAAAAAAAAAGTAGCGGCAACACGGTTTCGCTACTTCTCACCAACTGTCGTGAGATCGTAGCGGCATGGGTGAAAATAGCGGGAAAAGTAGCGGAAACGTCAAACTTGACAAGTTCGGGGGGAGGGGGGGGGGATGAGTCAGCTTCCACATCCTACCCCGATGCTACCCAAACATGAAGCTACGTGTTCTTTCCGGTCGCTCTCACTCCGCTACATGTTCTTTCAATATCCTACGGCCGACTCCTCCAGGAAGATCTACTTACCTGGTGCTGCACGCTATTACTTGATCCCAGCGGCGGTATTGCCGTCTCCGACAATGTCCATCGCTTCAATTTCAACGGAAGCTGCCCGATCCACGCGCGTCTGGATTATTTGCTATCGGCGAAGGCGATTTTTTAAATCTGGGTGCGGATCTGATGCGCCGTCCCAATCTGGAAGCCGCCTGAGACGCATCAGTCACCTCGTCACATTTCTTCCCATGCTGACTCCGCCTTCCACGACGTCTCCCTCGTTACCCTCCGAGCTCATCACTGCCATCGTCGACGAGCTAAGCTCTGACCACCCAACGCTCAAATCATGCTGCCTCGTCTCAACCGACTTCTGCGGTCCATCCCAGCGCCACCTCTTCCGCGCCATTTGGGTGCGTCGCCCGAACTGGCAACACTATACCATCGGCCAGCAGGCCCTCCATCGTGGCGTCACCAGCCTATCGGGAACGTTCCGCCAAGCCGACTCGATACTAGCTGAATCGCCTCACCTTGCGGTGTATGTTCGCGATTTGACCATCGATCTCCCGGATTCGGTCGACGAAGACGTTCCGTTGACGAGGATTCTCGAGGCGGTGGGTGGGAACCTGGAGAGATTCGTGGTCTCTGGAATGCGCGTGCGGTGGCAGGATCTTTCGGAGGTTTTGGCGTTGGCGGTGCTTGATGCAATGGCGAGCTCGGGGCTTCGCAGCCTGCATTTGCTCAGCCTGCGAGATATGCCGGTGGACGCATTGTATGGGGCGATGAAGCGAGTGAAGGCGCTCTCCATACACTCGTCGACGTTCGCGGTTCCAGAGCCCAAGGACGAAAACGAGGTTTCGCGCAAACGCGGCGTTTCTCCAATTGAGCATCTCATCCTCAGCGCCAGCTTGCGGGACACATACGACATCATCCTCTCCCCTCACGCTCCGGTCCTCGGAAACGTGTCCAAGCTGTTCATTCGTGTGCCTACGATGGATGTCTATGCGGACCGCCTGCCCACAGTCGTCGCTGGAACACTGGATACTCTCAGTCTGGAATGTGGTGCATCTTCCTCTTTTATCTCCTCTCTTCCTGCTTATACCGCCTATACAGACCTATCCGAGCCTCTATTCCTCCCCGAACTACCTCACCTCCGCTCACTCACCCTGCGCATGTTCCGTGGAATCGTGCGGTGCTTGCCAACGGGCCTGGCCGAGACCCTCCGTACTCTCCCTCCACTCGCAGACGGCCTCACACTCATATTTGCGCTCCAAAAACGTGTCGCAGAGCCTCCCTGGCCCGACGAGGGCGTCGTCCTAATCACCCCTGGATCCACCCGAACTGTGCGCTTCCAAGCGCTGCTCTTCGACCTCGCGCCCATGCCTGTGGGTGGGCTCGGCGGGGAGCGAAATTCCGCGTGGAAAGAGCGTGCGTTCGAGGAGTTTCGCAAAGGCAGGCGGCGGGCATTTGCGCTTGAAGGGTCCGACGAGGAGTTGAAGGTCGAGAGGGTCGACTCGGAGCAGGAGGCATATGTCGCGAGGCTTCCTTGATTTGTGAGTGCTGAGTGTATAGAGGGATTGCGTACTGACAACGAAACTGTCGCGTCAGCGCCTAGTATGCGTCCCTCAAACTGCCTCAACCCATACTTGGCGCTCGCTCCAATAAGTAAATCCACATCCAAACTAAATGTCAATTCAAGCGGCCAGGAACCGGAAGTTGTGATTCATAGTTTCAGTTGCTGGGAGCCCGTGTACGAAATCCAGGCTCGCCAGAGACACTGGTCCGCAGCAGTATATAGATGTAGGTTGTCCAAGTCCTGTACTGTACGTAAGGGTCACACGTCAAATGAATCCGTGACACTCGCTCGCTCGTCCTTGACTCTCACCACCACCATCTTCACCGGGAATGGACGACAGGGACCATACACCAGATATATCACCCCTCCTCGCCGTCCTCACGCGCGCATTGCAAGAGGCCCAACGACAAAACGCGAGTCTTTGCAAGCAGCTGCAAGACGCTGGGCCGAGCAGATTCGAGTCCAGGGAGCTACGAGAGCGGGAAGCGAGTCTGGCGAGGGCTGAGAGGGATTTCGATGAACGGGTGCTTGCTTTCAAGCAGCAGACCGAGGTGGGTGTGTTCAGATAAGCCGTGTTTTGTTGCGCTGAAAGGGATTCAGCGAATCGGGCAGGAAATGAGCGTTTTGGCGGAGCAGCGGGATATCGCCGTGCGGGAGAGAGACGAGGCTCAGCAGGTGAGTTATCCCGCGCCCTCGCTGAATGTCTTTAACCGCGAACGCGAACACAGGCTTGGAAGGAGAGGAATAGCGATGCGCTCGCTACCAATACTGCGCTTTGCGTCCTTCTCCAAGAACACGAGGATCTCAAGAAGGCACATCGTTTTGTCTGTCGACCTCGGCGAGATACTCACCATTCCGAAAACACCCAGGACTTCTCGAAATCCCAGGCGCGAGCTGACAAGACGATTGCCGAGGCGCAACAAGAAGCTCTCGCCGCTCTGCAGATCCGCCAGCGAGACACGCAATCTGAAGATATCCAACGGCAGCTAGACGCTGAGGTGAGCCGCCCGCTACTCACGCCTTTCCCTCAAATTTTCATGATCCTCGTAGACGGCCCGAGCCGACAGGGCGGAACGCTTCGGTCGCGAGTCACAGAATAGAACCGACCGTCTCGCCGGGGTGCGTTTCTCCTTGGTTATATCTCAGTTACCTTTTAATTCCCGTAGCAACTCGCCGTCGCTGAGACATCGATAGCCAAGCTCACAGCCGACGGAAAGCACGCTACGACGAGGAACGAGGACTTGGAAAGGGTGAGGTCCTTTTTCGTCGCGTTCGCCATGTCCGAATACGATTGCCAGATACTCGCCGCGACGAAACAAGAGCTAGAGAAGAGTGAGGTTGCACTGAAAGAGCGGATGTCCGAGTTCCAGGCGGTGCGTAATGCAAACTCTTCTCAGTCCGACCTCTAAATCCACACCTCTAGAACACATTACTTCTCCAAGAACGCATACAGGTAATGTGCCTTGGACCATACGCATCTCCGAATACACCGCTTACCGTCCACAGACAAGTGATACGCTCCGGGTCCAAATCACCCACCTGGAGCGCGCTGAACAGACGCTCAAGAAAGAGAACGTTGATCTTGCCACCGATAACATTGAGTTGCGCGTGAAATTGCAGATGTGGACCAAGGAGGAACGTGCCCAGAAGGACAGAGTGAGGATTGCGAGTCTTTCTAAACCGTGCTTATTGAACCGACCGAAGGAGGAAAACTCGAAGGAAGAGTGCAATCATCTACGCAACGCGCTGGAGCGGAAATCGGTTGAGGCGGAGGAACATTTGGCGGTGCGTTGTCATACTCCATGCCCTTGTGCGGGCGCTTATGTTGCTATAGCGCATAACCGAGCTGGAGAGGCAGCTTCAAGCCCTCCCTGCGCCCATTTCTCAAGCGGTCAAAGAGGAAGATGTGGATGTGTACATGCAGGACGCAGACCATCCGCCTACCATGAGTGAAGCGGTCACTACAGTATGTTTTCATCCTCCCACGAATGCCAGCTTAATTCGACTTTCAAGGCGGAGAGTCCCAATCGCGCTCCAGTTCGTCCAGATCCCATTTCTCCGTTGACATAAACTGAACGTATTCTTGCCAGAATGCATCAGCAGAGCGCAAGAGATACCTCGGTTTTATGGCCCCGTTCGTTCGTCCGTCTGCCCGGGAGTCATTCGATAGCCTTAGGCCTGTTGCCACGGGCTATACTGCCAGTTCGATGTTGCGATCCATTGTAAGCGAAGGTTCTCAGACCAGAACGCTGAGTGTTTTGCTGAATGCATTCGTTGTAGCCTTCGGAATTCACGCGGTGCGGCACGAACCCACCATATCGTCTTGTTATCTCACTCGTCTACTAACTCAGGGAAATTTTGTTTCTCCCTCATAGAACGATATGGTGTACTCGAGATAAGGTCCACGCGTTGGGATTCGCGCCTACGATGATTTTCAATCCGGCGACGCGCAAATGGGCGCCAGACAACTCTGTGAATAGCCTTTGTGGGACGACCGTCGATTTGTTCGTGCAGGAGGCCAGTGACGTTCATTACGCGGGAGTTTATCTGGTGCACGACATGCGGAAGCTCCACCCGCCCGGGTCCATCTTCCCTCAAGATATCGTGAGTTTCAAGTTTTCCACTGCATCCGGATCTGACCTCGTTTTCTATCACTCTAGTCGTTCACTGGTGTGATGCGCGCCATGGGGCTTTCAGGACGACAGGACCCGGATGGCAGCGATGAGGTCAAGTTGTATCACGATAGGCTTCGAGAGCTGTACCCCGATGGACGGCCGCGCACGGAATGTTTTGGGCTTCAATGCGTTGGATTTGACGACGAGTTGTATCGAGTGTTGGTGGACAATCCAACGCAGTTGCGTGCGGATCGTTATCGACCTGGCCAAGACCGTGACGAATCGGCACCCAGACGGGAACACAGACGGGGGCGGGCGCGAGGGCGGGCGCGGAAACGAAAGGCGGCGGCGGCGGTCCGGGCTAGGGAGCGGTCGGAGGAGGAGGAGGACGAGGATGATGAGTATGGACGCCGCCGCAGGTCACCGTCCAGACGTAGAGTGTCGTCGTCGCCGGCGCGGAAGCGGAAGAGGTCTGAATCCTCTTCATCGTATTAGTATACGTGATTCGTCTTCTCTTTTTTCAACTGTAGGTGAATGGACAGTGACTATTAATTTCAAGGCAAGCTGCAGGTTGTCCAAAGTTGCTATTTAATGGGTATCCTGCAACATTCAAGAACCTCCCGGGAGAGCGCCGTACCTGGCTGGCGCTCGGTAGATTTGTCATGGCTGCCCCCGTTCATCTCGGGCCCGGGATTTGATCCAATACCCCTTAACCTTTTTCTTCCTCCCAGTCAGATGGCCGGGCGGTCCGTCTCAGTCGAGTTTACAGCTCATGCAGTAAGTATTCTGTATTTTATGCAGTATTCATCGAAGGTTCTATGCATATGATCCTGCATAGAGCCAGCACGTAGGGTGGGAGTGCATTCCTGTCTGTGGAAACGTTCTTGCGCTTACTCCCAGTCCGGCTTTATGCGGGCCGTGACGGAAGCTGCTCGTTCGATGCGGGCATCGGATATCCATGGATCCATCGTCTGAGATCTTTTCATCCCCGAGCGTACATTACTACATATAAACTTTTTAACCCTCGAATTTAAATCCCATTTGAACGTTGAACGTTGAACGTTGAACGATGCGGAACCTACCATCAATATCCACGCCCAGCACATACAGGATAACCTCCTATGCGCAGCCTGTGCATTATGAAACATTGCTGCCAGCGAACGTCTATGGGAAGCTCGATCGATTCGAGCTGGAGGTCTAGTCTAGCTCACGCCCCACTTCTTTTTTTTTTCACTCTCTCTCTCTATCAGTTTCCTGATCCTGTTGAACGTTAAACCCCGAACTGTAGTTTCTAACATACATCCCCACCCAGGAGCCAAATGCATCTCGATTCTCTGCCATACTTGGAATCTCACATCATTCTACAGCCTTCAATTTCGAGTAACTTTCTATGCATTCCAAAATTCGCGCCTACCGTCTTCCCAATCCACGACAAACGTCGGCACGACGATCACCATCTTTTTCAATCGCGGATAGAGGCGCAGCATGCTCGCTCTCAACGCTCGCTTATCCACTGCATGGACCGTGGGCGGCTCGACGTTGACTAGGTGTTGCAGCCCGAACTCGCGTGTCAAGAGCAGTTGGATCTCTGACAGCCTTGGCGGAAAGACAGGAGCAGGTGAGTCGGCAGCGAGATTCGCGTAGAGGTGGAATGCCTGCGGTTTCATTTAGAGGTTTAGAGGATAGACAAGGTGAGATAACGAACTTCGGTCCACGCGATCCAGTCATCCTCCGAGTCATGCGGGACTTGCAGCCTCATCTCCAGGTTTTCGAGTGCAGGGAAGGGTGCGAGAAGTCGACGGAGGGTGGAGATGTCCAAGCCGCGGGACGAAGTTCCGCAAGTGAAGGCTGTGATTGTGGGACGGAGGTTGAAATTCTCGATTGCAGCGGCAAACGCGTCGACGGAGAGACTAGGGTGGTCGAGTGAAAGCGCTTTTAATCTGCCTGATGGGAGGAAGAACGACAAGCACTCCAGCGGTCCCGTGTAGCTTTCGAGAGCAGAAAACGGAGACGGAGCTGAATGGACACCACCGATGAGTGATAGGTCCTCGAAATCGGTATCCAGCCGGAACTTGCGGACGTTAGGGCACTTTGTTGCCAGAAGCTCGAGGTCCGCGACAAGGTGCTCGATACCAAGGGTGACTGATAGCTCATGGAGGTTGGGCATGGACGGGATATCGGTGGGCTGAATTTCATCAAAGTTTGGAGTGGTGCGAGGCATGTCTAGGGTTTCGAGAGAGCGACCATCGATGACGGAAAGCCACCACTGGGGCGTCGATTGCCCGCTAAAGCAAGCAGAACGGACGCGGAGCTGAGCTTCATGCCATCCTCCTGAGACGTCCAGTGGGCAATTATAAAGGTCCAGTGAGAGCTGTGGGCTCGAGTGGGAAATGCGGACCAAGTTCCGCAATGCCGTCTCGGTGAATGGCGCGTAGTACCCGCTGAGCAGTCGGAGTCCGGTGAAGGCATCCAGCCGTTCAAAGAGTCGATGTAAGAGCAGATGCGTGTCCGCGCTGTCGTCGAAGCGACACCCACCGGCAGGCCCGTCCCGAGCGTTACGCCGCCAATGACTGACGTGAATGGTGCGCACGAGTGGCGCGATGGTGGGAAGCGTCCAGAAGGCCAGGCGTTCCGTGTGTAGCGCCAACTCTTCCTCTTCCGGGAGGAAGAGAGTCGGGAAAGTCTCGTCGGGCTCCTTGTGCCAGCGAAAGCCGTGCGCACGGAAGTGGAAGTTGGCGAAGACAAAGGACCGCGCGAGGTTTCGGAGTCGGCGGTTTGCGAGAGAGACGGTTCGGAGAGAACGGATGTCCTCGTCGTCGCTGAGCTCCTGAAGGATTTCCAGCAAGGTTTCATTGGGCAGCACCATCGGAATCCGGTCGTGGATGGTCGGTGGCAAGGCTTAGTCACTCGGGTCTCGGCTTGATTGATGTCGTTTCGTCCGATGATGACTTTCTGCGATGATGTCCAAACAGTTTGATTTGATTCGGATTTGATCGGCAGTATAACCGATGGAACGCTTCCAACAGCGCGACCTCCTACCACTCCGTATCACTACAGTAGGCGTCCCACTGGCATTGCCGACTTCCAAGCGCTTCGTTCAAGCGCGTTAATAACGTGAGGAAGTGGCTCGTTCGATGCCGGCATGGGTTATTTGGTAGTTGCACTTGGTTGCACTTGGATTTTTTCTCTCCGAGATAGGCTGGTAAGTAATCCCAAACGCATTCTTTTCCCCACATGCTGTCTCTGCCACTTCAGTATCAAGCGGTTCATGGTCTCGGGGCTCACCGGGAGATGGGAGACAGTGTGTTTGGCTCTTCAAGTTGCTCTCCTCCGTCTGTCTCAAATCTGCTCAGATCCGTCTGTATCAAATCTGCTCGGATCCAGCTTTCCGCTAGCTTAATCGAATAGCTGTCGCTATTGGATTTCGCTCGCCGGACAGCTCAGTTTCTTATCATTCACAAGCGCAAAACGCCGCATCCTTGCATCCTACGACGCCGAGTGGGGCGCCCCCGACACGGAGGGCAACCTCTGGTGGACCGGCTCGATGCGTGCCGCATGGGAGGACGTCATGGGCCCAGGGTGGCTTGGCTCGTTTAATCCTTCCCTTTCTCTTACTTCATAACCCTTCATGACGAGTCCCCATCGGCCGCCCGCTCGGCAACGGCCTCGAGTACCGCCCCAACCCGCGCTTCGATGCCGATCGGCGCTGGAGACGGCGGGTGGAGTGCCCCGAGGCGTTGCGGTAGTGCTAGTCGTGTGGGTGGGGAGGTGAGGTGTTTATCGTTGTTGTTCGGCGTTCGCTGTTTATGGGGATAATGTATGTTGGGTGGATGGATGCAATGGACGTTTTTTTCGCTAGCGGTACATACTGCTCCTCGTGCGCGTTTTATTAATAAAGCCCGCTTTCCCGAAGACCGTTCCAAACGTTTAAAAAAGCTACCTTGCGTCAAGTCTAAGGCTGCGTCCTGGTTCGACCAAGATACTTAACCCCTCGACAGCGACTAGTCTCAACTATTGTAAAGTTGGAGGGTTGCGAATCGCATCGCATCGCAGCTGGGTGAAATGCAATCGCAGCTGGCTGGAATGCACCGCATACACAGCCGCCCGGTAGTCACAGCGGGTAGCTGTATAATTGTGTGCTTTGCATGCGGTCGTGTACAGCGTCTCTACTACAGCCTTCAATATCTCTGATTCAGTACAGCAATGATTCACTACCTAGTATAAATACCGTAGCTTTTGCAATTCACCGTCCTGGTCTTCCCCTCCCATTTACCTCTCCGTTCAACAGGCTCGTGCTCGTCTCCGGCCGCTCCGGTCAAAGAATGGTCATCTAAACTCCCCACCGACGATAGTTCTATGCGTACCCGACAAAAGGGAAAGAAAAAAGTTGCCGAAAAGCACCCAATGGAAGACTGCGTCCTGGTTCGACCAAGATACCCCCTCGACACGGGCGGGGTTGCGAGTTGGAACACACGTCGCATTCGCAGCTGAGTGGAGTGTGATCGGTGTGGGCCAACCTGAAATGCAAACGTTGCCGTGCAGCAGAGGAAGAAAATTGATAAAAATTATTTCGGCTAAAAGCTATGATAATGTTTTACCGTTCTAAGAAAGAAAGAAAAAAGCACATTCTCTCGCCTCGAGGCTGCGTTCTGGTTCGATCCAGATAACCCCTCGACAGGCACACCAAGTACGCAGAACAAGTTGGAGGGTTGCGAGTTGGAACATGCAATCGCATGGCAGCTGGAAGGAATGTAATCGGTAGATGCATTGGGTGGTTGACTCTGTTCGTGCTCAGTCTCCGGTCACCGGTCATCTGAATCATAAGGTCTCTTCCACGGCACGATCCTAGGCCTCCTATGCGTACCCGGCACAAGGGAAAGACAAAAAGTTATGGTGAAACACACACATGTCGGTGCATTACGTGAAAAGCTGCGTCCTGGTTCGACCAAGGGACCCCCATGACACGGATTGTCGCCCTACAAGATCTGGGGGTTGCGAGTTGGAACCCACGTAGCATCGCAGCTGGAGGGAATGCAATCGCTGTGGTCCAGATGCTAGAAACGGCGGGCGAATAAGTAGAGTACAGCAGACCGTGCTCAACAACTGCACAGCTTGTGGTACTGCACAGCTTTCTATCCTCCGCCTCGGTTATAAGTACGCTGGCATCGGTGACACGCTTGACGAGGGAGGGGGTTGAAGGGAGGAGGAGTTTAGTCGTCTAGAGATGCCTGTGAGCGTGATTGTTGATCTCATGTGATCGCGTACGTCACATCATGACACATCAAATCACGGCTTATCCTCGTCCCACGACAAGCCTCTCGCTCTCCCATGAAGTTCCCGGATTATACGCCGGCCAGAGCCCAGTATCGACGTCGCTTGCCACCTCTTCTCCTTGCCACGCTCCTCCTCGGTCTTTTCCTCCACCAATTCCATACCAAAACGGCACAGACAATCCCAGCCCAATGTCTTGCCCTGGACACCCAACTCAACCCACCCCAGTCCCTCCTCTCCTACCGACTCTCCGCCGCCTCGACATCTGACTGCTTCGTCCCTGGGACTCGGCCCACGCTCATCCGCAACGCCCAGATCCTGACCGGCGCGCGAAACGGGACGGAGATCGTTGCGGGGGACGTGCTCCTCGATGGCGGGCTTGTTAGGGCGGTGGGATACATCCCCCGAGCGGTGATTGACCAGCTGGCTGTGGATGTGGATGTGGTCGACGCGGAGGGCCGTTGGGTGACCCCTGGCTTGGTCGATGCGCATTCGCATTTGGGAGTGTATTCAGCCCCGGCGTTGGCTGGTGCGTTTTGCTCCTTATCCTCGAGTACGAGTTGCTGAACATTTTTCAGGCGCCAGCGACGGCAATTCCATCAAGGGACCCATCCTCCCGTGGCTCCGCAGCATCGACGGGCTCAATACACACGACGACGCGTACAGATTGGCCGTTGCCGGAGGAGTTACGACGGCGCAGATTCTTCCTGGGAGCGCGAATAACATCGGTGCGTTCATGATCAGCCTTACCCCGCAGTACTTCAGTGCTAACTCGATAACCAGGCGGACAGGCATACCTCATCAAGCTCCGCCCCACATCCGAGCGCTCCTCGTCGTCGATGCTCCTCGAGCCACCACACACGCTCTTCCTCAACAACTCGGATTCAAGACCGCGGTGGAGACACATGAAGTGCGTTTTCCCTTTTCCTGTTCCGTCTTCCGTCTCCCACCTTCTTTCTAACAAAGCAACCAGACACGCATGCGGCGAAAATCCCTCCAGCACCTACGACCAAACGCGCATGGACTCTTCCTGGGAATTCCGGCATGCGTACGACACCGCGCGGCGGATCCGCGACGCGCAGGATGCGTATTGCGCAAAGGCCAGCAGCGGGGTCTTGACGCAGCAAGAGAAGGATGAGGGATTTCCGGAGGATTTGCAGTGGGAGGCGCTTGTGGATGTGTTGCGGGGGAGGGTTAAGGTGCGTTTATGATATAGGATGGAAGGAAGATGGGTTGATGGAGCATTGTAGCTGTCGGTGCATTGCTACGAGGCTGTGGATCTCGATATGCTCATTCGGGTGCGTTTCTTTTCTTCTCCTTCTCCTTCTTCCCTTCATTCCCTTCCCTTCCCGGTGACTCATTCCGGCTCGTCCTCCGCAGCTATCCAACGAATTTAAATTCCCCATCGCCTCAATCCACCATGCCGGCGAGGCGTACCTCGTCCCGGATCTACTCAAACGCGCTTGGGTGCGTTGCGTTCTTTCGTTTTCGCCCAGAAGGCCATTATTAATCGTAACCATTCATCCAACACAGGGAAACCTCCCAGCCATCGCGATCTTTGCGTCCAATTTCCGGTGCGTGTGTTTTCTTTTTTTACCAAAGTTTCGCAATTTTTTGAACTGTTTAATAGGAAAAAACGCGAAGCATATCGCGGCTCCGAGTTTGCCGCGCGCGTGCTGTCGGATAATGGCTTGCCTGTGGTTATGAAGGTGTGTTCTCTTCTTCCCTTCCTTCCCCTTCTTCCCTTCCTTCCCCTTCTTCCCTTCTTCCCCTTCTTCCCTTCCTTCCCTCCTTCCCCTTGCATACTATTCCGTTTCTGAAAACCGCGGCAGTCCGACCACCCCGTGATCAACGCGCGCTACCTCCTCTACGAAGCCCAACAAGCGCACTACTACAGTCTGCACCCGGCACTGGCGATCGCGTCGGTTACGTCGACGCCCGCAGATGCGCTGGGTGTTGGGTGGCGTGTTGGAAGGGTTGCCCCAGGTATTTACTATTTACTACCACCCCTTCCTCGTCCTCTTCCTCGTTCATTTTCCTTGTAACTTTTAAAATCAAAATAATAACCCACTGGCACTGGCAGGTTACGACGCAGACCTCGTCATCTGGGACTCGCACCCGCTTGCGCTCGGCGCCACCCCCGCGCAGGTCTTCATCGACGGCATCCCGCAGCTGCTCTCTGCCGATGGGGGGTTGGTGCTGAAGACGAAGAAACCGGAGGCGTTCCAAAGGGTGCCACAGACGCCTGATTGGGAGAGGGAGGTGAAGGAGGTCGTGGAGTGGGAGGGGTTGCCGCCTTTGGGATTGGGACGCAGCGAGGTGAAGGGCAAAGAGCAGGAGGAGGAGGGGAAGGAGGGTACCGTGGTGTTCGTGGGTGTGGCTGACGCCTGGATACGAAGCCGCACTGGCAGCGTGTCGACGGGCATCCGCTCGCTGGTCCACGATGCTGATGCTGATGCTGACGGTACCAAGAACCTCACCGTCGTCATCCACGCAGGAAAAGTCGTCTGCGCCGGACTAGCTTCCTCATCCGCCTGCGCTTCCTTCCTCCATCCCTCCTCCTCCTCCATCACGACAATCGACCTGCAGGGCGGGGTGCTCTTCCCGGGTCTCACGACGTTCGGCTCCGACCTCGGGCTCAGCGAGATCCTGCTGGAGCCGTCGACGCGGGACGGTGTCGTGGGCGATCCACTCACAAGCCCTGGGAGCCTGCCCAGCATTTTGGAAGGCAAGATGATTCGGGCGGCGGATGGACTGCAGTTTGGAGGCCGGAATACACTGTACGTCCTTTCCTTTTTCCTTCTCTCCTTTTTTTGAATATCGACTGACGAAGAAGTACTGTTCCAGCCATGCATACCGCGCAGGCGTCACCACCGCCATCGTCGCACCCATCGGGAACGGGCTCATCCAGGGCATCAGCACGGCATTCGACACGGGCGCGGCACACGCGCTTGAGCGGGGTGCTGTCGTCCAGCGGGAGACGGCGGTGCATGTTTCCCTGCGTGCGGGGATGCGCGGCGGGGCTAGCGTCAGCTCGCAGGTCGCTGCGCTGCGGAGGCTGCTCTTCGATGACAAGGATGAGGATGAGGTGTGGGCTCGAATCCGTGCGGTGCGTCCATACATTCTCCCGTTTCTGTCTCTGCTTTCTTCTCTTCTGACATTCAGACAACAACTCACAGGGTGAGATCCCGCTCGTCATACGCGTGGACAGCGCCGACATCATGGCCACGCTTCTCGCACTCAAAGCCGACTTCGAGGCATCATCCTCTTCCACCCATACGCAGCTGCAAATGACCTTCACCGGCGCCTCGGAAGCCCATCTCCTCGCGCGCGAGATCGCCGCTGCACGCGTCAGCGTGATACTCTCCCCCGCACGGCCGTATCCCGCGACTTGGGGCTCAAGGAGGATGTACGTCTCTTATCTTATCTTATCTTATCTTTCCATTACGGGGTTGCTTACGCCGATATACTTGTAGTCTCCCGGGTCCCCCGCTCTCACACGAAACCGCCGCGATGAAACTCCTGCGGCATGGCGTCAACGTCGGGTTGGGCGTGGCTGCGGATTACGATGCGAAGAATGCGAGGTTTGAGATGGCTTGGGTGCGTGTTTCCTTATTCCTTGTTCAACCTGCGACTAACGTTAAATCAAATCAACACAACCAGGCCGCACTCGATTCCAACGGGACGATCGACTACCCCACCGCGCTCGCGCTCGTGTCGACGAACATTGATCGGGCACTGGGCTTGCGTTCGCGCCGTTCTGCTACTATCTTCACTCAGGATGCCAGTGAGGATATGGATGATGAAGATGACGAGCAGCTGGACTTGGTGGTCCTCCAGGGCGGCGGGCTGTTTGCGTTCGAGAGTAAAGTTATTGGTGTCGTGTCAGCGCGGAGGGGCGTGGTGGAGTTGTTTTAAAGTTCTTGAGTGCAGTACCATTCTTAGTAGCGAATTCTAGCTAACCCTGAATAAAATATCATCTACTATATCTGACTGGCAACCTGGCCGGACTGGGAACCTGGCCGATTGCCAATTATAAGCCTATATACCGGAGTATCTGGCATTTTTGTAATGCAGGGGTTGAATACAACCTATGTCGCTCATCCATGCCAATTTTTTGGCCGACAGTGACGGGTTGCCGTCAAGTGGTGGCCCGGTTCATGTCGGGCGGCAGGGTGAGAACATCAATTCATTAACGCCGAACAGGCGTGTCGCCTGTTTCTCCACCAATACTTCACCAATCCACAACTTTGAAGGCTCATCTTCCTGCCATAATCCTGTGACTCCCCAGGGACACACAAGCCTCAGCCCAACTTTGGTTAACAATGTCTGAATCCGCCAACACAATCACAGCTCAAACCATCTTGGATCCGGGACACAGATGCAAGCTTCGGCTCCGTGCTTCTGTGTCCTTACAGGTTCTACCAGGATAGCTACGCCGTCCATATGCTCCATACTTCATCCATTTAGCATGGCTCTGGCTCTCTTAACGCCAGGATAGTTAGAAAATGACCCGTGTGAGCCTCGCGAAAAGATCAAATGTCGGGTTCTCGCCAGCTTGCATGGAAAGTCAAGATATGAGCCCAGATGAGTTAATTGACTTCCAATGAACCTTTTTACAACTTAATTTAGCCACGAGCCTTCTATCAGTGGTGTACTAGCTTCATCTAGACCCCAAGATGCCTCCCATGCCTCAAAGGGCTTATGAGATCGCTTCGTTAGAGCACACTTGTGAACTTCAAGATAGAATATAAATGCCCAGAATGCATCACCTGAACCTCCTGTACACTGTGGCTAATGACACGGGCCTTCATTGCCTGGTAGCAGTGAGATTTTCGTGGTGGCCAGGTTCCACATCAACTCCCCTTTTGGGAAGTACAGCAAAAATAAATTTATTACACGCCTAAAGCTTGGCGAAATTTATCCAAAATATACTTAATCTCTTCGCAGGATGCCCGCCTACCATCCAGAGCTCACAGACCATCGACAAAAAATCCACCAGATCTCAGAATTGTGGCTAAACGCCTAAGGTGGCCGGGTTCCCAGTGCAAAATAGTAAATTCACGTGAAATTGAAGTCCCCCAACAAAATGAGTCTGCTTTGCTGTGATAAATCCTACTGGCTTTCGATGGGACGGAAGTGGCCGATGTAACGAGATATGCTCTCATCATCCATACATGTACATGAACATGGTACAGGCTGCAGATTGGCGGTTTTCCGTATCATTATCCCCTTACCAGAACAATCCGGATATGAGCACCCCCACCGACATTGCCCAAGCAAAATCACTAGTCCCACGCTTGAACCACTGGCATCTCAAGCCCGCATGTCATCCTAGTCAAGACAAAATATTCACGCCAAAGCACAAGTGAGGGGGGAACGTCATAGTTTTAAGATGCTGTCCACTTCCCGGGCCAGTGTAAACACTACTTAACTTTCATCCGAATCATCCTCTTCCTCCTCTTCCTGGTCATCTCTGTGGTGATAGGTCATTCAGTGTTCACAAAGACCTGTTACACGAGCACAAACCTTTTAACAAAGACGTACGTCTCGTGCCAGTGCAGGATTAGATCGTGTATTTGCTTTGAAAAGGCCGTGCGGTGCGTGTACCCCACGTCTATTGCCCCACGGATGAAGTCCCTATCGACAGGCAGCGATTCGTAGCCCAGCTCCCTCGCATGCTGCTTCATTAATATGAAGTCCTTGCCCAGCTTGTATTTGTCCGCATAGCGGTATGGGTACCCATTGTACGCCGTCAGGCCTACGATGAGGGAATCTCCATGTTCTTGAACCTCTGCGGCTGAGGTAAAGAAATCGAGAATCAAACTCTGATGAGCTTGCGTTTCAGCCCAGGGACATTGAAACCAGATGATGTGCATGGGAGGCAGAGTCTCCGGAGCCTCGACCAGCCGTGGATGTAGCAGAATACGAGTGGATTCCCCTCGCAAATCTGTTGCATCGATGCGGAGATTAAAGCGAGCTTCGAGATCCTTGAGCGATGCGGGTGAATCGGAAAACTTTGAGATGAGTTCGAGGGCATGGCGCTGATACTTGGAATTGTCATGCACATCCCGATCGTACCCAGGTCTCCATTTCCCTGAAATCGGCCATGAACGATATTGCTAGCAGCTTGAGCTTGAGCGGGCGGCGCACCTGAATCTTAAATATAGTCTGCATTCTCCGTCACCCGCTCCCCGGCTTTCTCGAGGATCAGCGCGAATTGTTCCTTTTTCTGAGAGGGGTCCGTAGAGGCGGTATCCCAGGGCTCATGCAGCGAGCTCGCCCATATTCCGGACGAGGAGCCTCGCATGAAGGCCAGAGCAAGAGGAAGACTACGGTTGGAGGATTCGCCGACGAAGAGAATGCTCTCCTGGTCATTAACGAGATGCTGGTACAGCCAGGTATCCTCTGCAATCCTTCAGTGATAGGAATACGACGGAGGCTGTAGACGCTTACCAGAGTTGATTTCAAGCCGGGAGAACAGCTCTTCAATATTCGAGTCGTCAGCCATCTTGGGGGGAAGAGACGAAGAGTGAGATGTGCATGGGAAGTGCGTTAGCCGCCTAAGGCCGTATGTAGACCATGAGGCCGAACAGTTCCGATCTGGAGCACATGAGGAGGTTAAACTGACATGGAAGCGCGTTAGATCCATCAGCTACAAATAGATTCCGTGCGTCCTTAACAGACCACCACGGCACCCGAAGACGACGTCGAAGGATCTCTTGACCGCAGGTCGTCGAACTATGCCTCAGTACCTCAAATCGCCGAGTCAGAACAACCTTTGGGCTATGCGATTGAAGTCTGCATGACGGTAAGCGCTAAAAGATATTTTCGGTAAACGCTCGCTGGGCGCTTGGGGCGTACGATGGGAATGAACCTTAAGACGTGGTGCTGCATCTAGCCTTTTCTGGCATGCCTAAGACTTGTCTTGCACTCTTCGACTCCCACCGATGGAGAGACGGCACATTGGTGAGGAAGGATGAGTTTGTTCGGCAGGATTTGCCGACAATCGGTTTAAAAAGAAATTGAATATGTGAAGGTGAAGGTGATTTAGAACCTGCGCGACCGGAGAAGAGGTATGTATATCTGCAACAGTGTCATCTTCAGTACTCAACCCCCACTATACTCTCAGCACTCACAAATCAAGGAAGCCACGCGACATACACATCCAGCTCGACCCTCTCGACCCTCAACTCCTCGTCGGGCCCCTTAAGCGCAAACGCCCTGCGCATACCCTTGCGAAACTCCTCGAACGCACGGTCTTTCCACGCGGCAATTCGCCCTCCGCCGAGTGCCACTGGCAAGGGCACGAGCTCCGTGTCGAGGAGCACTTGGAGGCGCACTCGGGTGGGTCCGGGCGTGAGTACGACGCCCTCGTCGGCCCAGGGAGGCTCGGCGATACGCGTTCGAAGCGCGAACATGAGTGTGAGGCCGTCTGCGAGTGGAGGGAGAGTATGGAGGGTGTCGGCCAGACCTGTTGGCAGGCGCCGTGCGATTCCGCGGGACATGCGCAGGGTGAGTGAGCGGAGGTAAGGAAGGTCGGGGAGGAATCGAGGCTCGGATAGGTCTGTATAGTCGGTATAAGCAGGAAGAGATGAGATAAAAGAGGAAGACACACCACAATCCAGAACGAGAGTCTCCAGTGTTCTAGCGACAGCTGTGAGCAGGCGGTCCGCGTCCGCGCAGACATGCGTCATAGGGACACGAATGCACAGCTTGGACACGTTTCCGAGGACCGGAGCGTGAGGGGAGAGGATGATGTCGTATGTGTCCCGCAAGCTGGCGCTGAGGATGAGATGCTCGATTGGAGAAACGCCGCGTTTGCGTGAAACCTCGTTTTCGTCCGTCGTGTCTGGTACCGCGAACGTCGACGAGTGTATGGAGAGCGCCGTCACTCGCTTCATCGCCCCATACAATTCGTCCACCGGCATATCTCGCAGGCTGAGCAGATGCAGCCTGCGAAGACCCGAGCTCGCTATCGCATCCATCACCACCGACGCCAACGCGTCCGAGAGGTCCTGCCACTTCACGCGCATTCCCGAGACCACGAATCTCTCCAGATTCCCGCCCACCGCCTCGAGAATCCTCGTCAACGGAACGTCCTCGTCGACCGAATCTGGGAGATCGATGGTCAAATCGCGCACATACACCGCAAGGTGAGGCGATTTAGCTAGTATCGAGTCGGCTTGGCGGAACGTTCCCGATGGGGTGGTGACGCCACGATGGAGGGCCTGTTGGCCGATGGTATAGTGTTGCCAGTTCGCACGACGCACCCAAATAGCGCGGAAGAGGTGGCGCTGGGACGGACCGCAGAAGTCGGAGGAAACGAGGCAACATGATTTCAGCGTTGGGTGGTCGGAGCTGAGCTCGTCGACGATGGCCGTGATGAGCTCGAAGGGTAACGAGGGAGATGTCGTGGAAGACGGAGTCAGCATGGGAAGAAATGTGACGAGGTGACTGATGCGTCTCGCGCTGTTTTCAGATTTGGAAGGCGCATCAGATCCGCGCCTTAGATAACCAAAAGCGAGGAAGTAGGTACCACAATAGATCCCAGGCCCGCCGCCCGCGTCGAACGAGCCGCTTGTGTTGGAATTGAAGCGATGGTAAACATTTGTGACTAAGTATCATATATCACCGCTGGGACTACAAAGAGAACAGCGACCCTGCGATGAATAAAAGCATTAAATATGTTCACAGACTTGAAGCCTCAGGAGCTTCAAATTCGACGTCGGCGCAACGGCACTGAGGCGGCATTTAACCACCTATCCCCGGAGAGGAAAAAGCAAATTCGAAACACCATACATCCAGGTCCTGGCTTGACCGAGAATATCGGGAGACTGCTCTTTGTTTATGTACAAAGTGCAGCACTCGCCGGTAATTTCCTGGATCGAGTTGTAAAACAACGTTAACGCTCACCAGCCAATGGAACAGCAATCTCACAGGGTGGTCTCCAAGTTGTCAGCGAGGAGAGTGTTCTGGTTCCCCCTGAGTACCAGGGTGTCGCGGGATCGTCAAACCCAACCCCGTTCTTGACACAAGTCGTCAGCATCAAAAAAAAAAAAAAAAAAAAAAAAAAGTCTCAACTGAACTCCAAAATATCCTGATCCTGAATCGAACAAGATTAATCCGCTGCACACCGTGACTCGAAAATGGATATGAATGGCAGATGCTTGGATAGACGCAGAAAGGATGAACAGAAACCTTTCAATCTTCGGGCACTGTGGGTCCCACGGAAGCATTTGCGAGTCTGCATCGACGCAGAAACGAAAAGCTTCTTAAACACAATGCTTGAATTGCCCACCAGGTACTCAAGTTCCGCATTTTCAAAGCAGTGGATTATAATGAGAAAAATGGAATATCTGAAGGTGATTTAGCACCGACAATCCCGCAGCAAGGTAGATACTAGTAGATCTATGCGCTCTCGTGTCTGGATGAGTGGAAAGAGACGAGACGAACACGATCTCGTGGGTGGGCCGTCCAAAACGCTTGAAGAAAGAAAGAAAAAACGGACATCTGCATGCCATGCGGTGAATATCCCAGGCCCACGTCGAACGGGAAGCTTCCGTTGAAATTGGACGGATGCACAGTATCTGAACATTGGTCGGAGACGGGAATACCGCCGCTGGGATTACACAGATAACTAGGACTGCGATAAATAACAGTGTCCACAAGGACTGGAGTGTCTGTTCACGACTTTGGCGCCTGGGCTTTAAGTAAACTCGACGTCGGCAACACCGACACCGAGACGGTGTTGTGGACCACGCGAGTATAATATGCCCCCCCCCCCCCCCGAGACGGGAATTCAAGTTAACTGCCCATCCACCTGAGAGGAAAAACAAATATCGCCTGCCAAGCGTAAGCACTTATGATCCAGCTCCCGGGTCGACCGAGAATGTCAAGAGACAGCGCGTCCTTTAAGGTTGCAAAGTGCGGCGCTTGCCGGTGATTTCCTAGATGTACTCGTAAAACAACGCTTATCGGCAGATGAACAACTCACATTGACAGGCCGTGGTCTCCAAGTCGTCGCCATCGTGAAACAAAAACCATCATGTTACCTTGCACATATCCTGATCTTGAATCGAACAAGCTGATCATGATTCCGCCGCACACCGAGAACAAGGTTCTATATGTGGTGCAGATGCGTGGTAGACGCAGAGAGGATTAACACAAGAGCTTCAACCTTCGTGTAGAAGACACGCTGATGAGTCCCAGCGGAACTGCGTTCAGAAACAAACAGGTTTATGGGGTCCCAAATCAGAAACAATCGCTAAACTTGCAGAGTCCAAACACACAAATCAACCATCTCCTTCTTCACCCCTCGTAACATCATCGAAGCCCAGGCACTAACGCCTCTCCCTCCCCGCACCAGCGGTAACGCCCATCCAAGCGCTGAGCGTCCCTACGGCGCTAGCAACCACAACAGGCGCCGAGCTCACAAGCGCCGCACCGCCCGCCCCGACGGATTGAGCCATTGCACGGAGAGAGACGCCGCCAGCTTGGACGGTCGCAGCGAGGGAGCCTGTATATCCTCATGATTAACTCGAATCCATTCGAAAATCAGGGGGAGAACTAGAAGAGAAGCGTACCTGTGACGACACCGCTTTCAACGATCCCCGCGATACCCGCGAGAAGCGGTGGGCCGACGACGGGAGTGAGGGCGATGAGACCCATGGTCGCTGCTGCAGCGATGTACGGATGACTTGCTTTGAAGCGCCCGAAGGCGCCAGCGTTTGCACTGGCGCCGGAAGCTGACGGGGGGTTGTCAAAAACTCGATGCTGTGGGGAGCTAGCGGTACTGATACTTGCCGAGAGTGGGACAGGAAGATTGGTGCAGGATGGCTTGTTCTGGAGTAGCATGGGAAATCAGAAGGAGGAAGGAGGAAAGACATACTGTGAACATGCATGAGCACCCGGGCGAAACAGTACCAGTACCCGCCCCACCACAGCTCTTTGTCCGTCGTCTTGTCAGTTTCCTGACTACCCCTCCACGCCGGCCTGCTTCGAGAACCAGCATCCAAGCGTGCTTCCTCCATCCTCCCCAACATCCGCCACACATCCCCAACCACCTTCCTCACCTCCTCGCCCAACACCGGCGTCCCACTGGCATCCGAAAGCACAAAGGGAACCCAATGCGGGTACGGTATCCCCCGCTCTTCCAGCGCCATCAGCAAAAACCAAAACGCTAACCAGCCGCCCGCCAGGGCACATTAGCGGTGTTAGCGCCAGTAGCACTCGCCGACAGCTGTGGAGCGCTTCTTAGGCGTGGTAGCATTTCACCGACCGCTCAGTACATCCTGATAGCCGGCGGGGATCGTCGAGTAGCCGAGTAGCCGGGGCAGGTGGCCTTGGCATCGCAAATGCGCCATGGTTGTCGTTCCAGTGGTGTTCCTGAAGTTGGGGTCGCCAGGTCAAGCAAAAGGGAAGCAGGCAGGCAAATGCAAAGGTTTCTACACGATATGCACTTGACGAAAATCTTCTAAGTCCACAGGTCATGCGCTGTCATGATGACAGATTGATCGTTGACGTGGTGAGTCATTTTCATAAAATGGCGCCATGTTGGTTGCTGCCTCGCTCTTGCTTTCCCCCACCATGTCACCCTCAGCGTCCGCCCCCCGCCCCCCGCCCATCCCGTTGGACCCGCCTCCAGATGACGCTGTTACCGGACCACTGCTTCAGAGCCCTCCTCTTCCCAGCCGTCGCCCTCGTTACAATCCCCGCTCAGGCCCACTCAAGCCCAACCCAAGCCTCGCCAACCGATGGTCCACGCCACCTCGCAATGCTCTGCCGCAACGCTCTGCCCCACGCAACAGCAGCCAAGCCTCGGCAACCATGGTCCACGCCACCTCACAACGCTCTACCCCCCTGCAACAGCAGTCAATCGTGTCGCCAAGATCTTTCGCCGTCGCCTCCCCGCTGTTATCATCTCAAACCTCCACGTCGCTGTAGAAACTTCTTCAAATCCACTTCAAGCTGCCTCACAATGCAAGTTGCTTCTAGCCCCCCGCCTCAAATCAAAGCTTCATATAGTTGGAGGTATGCTCTCCGCTCTGTTGATGTACTCGCTGACCATCTCGAAGCTTGGGGACGACGACGACGACGACCGGATACGACATGCGAGGCATCCACCCACCATGCGCGTTTCTCCCAAGCTCTCGCCATCTGCCGTGCCTTGTCTCGCAGCACGTACCGTGCCTTTGGTATGTGCAGTCTCTTTCATTTGACTCCAGCTATCCCTGACCCGGTTGCAGCACCCCAGCACCGCCATGCTTACTGAGTCTGCGTACGGAGGTCTGTTTCCCGCGCCTCATGGCATCGACTGCCGCTACGGCTTCTTGAAGATACGGAACGCGGTGGTCCAGCCGGTGGGAGTGCGCGTCATTAGGGCCGTCTTATATATTGTACACATGTATTAGGTCCGAGATCTTGCATATATATTGATTTCTTTTCACCGTTATGTTATCGTCTATCATCTCTACCTTCTGCTAACAGCTTGCTAACAGCCCGCTAACGGCTGCTACCAAGCACCCACCCCATTGCTACCAGCTGCTAAGGAGATATGGCTGGAGTGCTACTGAGCGCTCAATATCCGGGGACTTGTGTACCACGCTACCACGGCTATTGTTCCTAGTGAGAACTAAGTAGCCTAGCTTTTTTTTGCTGATGGCCGTGTACATCCTGTCGAGCCAGGCGTGGACGTCCTCGTCTGGATGCCCATGGAAGGTCGGGACAGGGAAGCAGGTGAGGTAGGTCGATGCGATATCGTCGGAGGGGATGGCTTTCGCGGACATGCCTGTGGGTGCAGGAGGCAAAAGAAGCCGACGCCCACAGCCGTGACAGCGCTTATACGGCGGTTGATCGCCGGTTGACGTATCAAGACATGCTGCATCCACGTTTTTTTTCGGAGGTTAGGCGCTGGATGGACGAAATGCGCTTCTGAGCGTGTTTTTCATTGTGCGTGCGTGCGATGTTCGCGATGGTAAGTAGGGAAGATAAGTAGTCGCATGTTTGAGAACAGCCGAGAACGGCTATCATACACTGCGTTCAGGCCCCCGTTAGCCCGAGGTTGGGCTGAATCAGGCTACGCCGGGCTATTTCTGGGCCATTAGCACGGCCCGGTCTGGGCCAGGCCGGTAGCCTACATGTAGCCCGAAGTCCGGGATATACCAGGCTAGGCCTTCGGCTGCGCTCGGGTTATGTCACGGCTACATCCGGGCTAACCCTGGCTACATCAAGGCTACGTCCCCAGCCCAACCACACAGCCCGCGACCAGCCCGCGACCAGCCCGAGTGGCGTAGCCAACCCTCGGGCTGGAGGGGTCCTGAACGCAGTGATAGTTTGGTGATGCGTGCTTCGCGTTCTACGCCATCACGTACCTGGCTTGTCTTCTCACCACGATGAGCATCGATATGGCGGCTTCCTCCGCCTGCTCTTCGGGATTTCGCAGTGGTGCATTCAAGTTGTCACTGGCAGCCTCCACACGAAGCGTCCGTCCGTCTCGTACCCGCATCTGCCGGCGCATACTTAGTTCACCCCCGTCGGCTGCTTTTTACTCCAGAAAAACTCGAACTGACTTGTTGCCTGGCAATTCTCTCTAGCTGGCTCGCTGACTCAAACGATTCATCGTGTTGAGTCCTGCAATGCTTTACTGTGGAGGCTCCGTACCGGATGGTGGAAGCGCGCAGTGAGTACCCGTATCGTGGCCACAATGCCACTGAAGCTGACCCCGAAGGATGCCCGAGCGAGCTCTATATTGATTCCGGATATGCTCCGCAGGCGGCGTACCTGCGGCTCGAAGCCCTCAACTCAACGACTATATGCATTGAACCAATGCGCGAAGATGCGCTCTTCACGGCGCTGCCTGCACGGACGGTAAGTTTATGAGCACTCGATTGTTCTCAGGCTTACCCTGGTTCGTGACGCTAGCGTTCCTTGATTCATGTCTACCCCGGGTTTCTGCCACGAAATCTGGTATTTAAGCACTCACTGCGAGTCCCAGAACCGTACGCGTCTACTCGAACAGCAGCAGCAGCCTATGTTTAACTCCAAGGTACAGTACGCTCTGTAGGGGAGCCTCCAGTCAGCCTCACCTCAACATAGTTCTTCGCCCTCGCCTCAATGGCCCTGCTCATCGGGTCCAGCACCGTCTCGGCGCAGCTCAGCATCTTCTGTAACGATGACGGCGTCAGCGGCAACTGCGCGCCATTTATCAACACGTTCTGCAGCTCCGTTGCATTCCCCGTGAATTACACTTTCGACCTCGCATCGTCATATGCTCATTTCTATGCAGATCAACGTCAGCGACAGCGCCGCCCGCTGCTTCACCACCGGCACTCCCAACCTCAGGTGCGACTTTGCCGCGGTAAACACCGCCGGCACCGGCACCGGCGTGCTCACCATCGAGAATTGTGAGACGGCGCTGAATACCGTAGCAGCTGTGTGCCCCCCACAGGTAATACTTTCGTCTCACAATGAGTACAACACCTACCTGACTGGACTCGGAACAGGGCGGCAATGGTCAGTTTGCTGGTGGATTCTTCAAGTTCTTCATGGACCCCAACTCGGGTGCCTGCGCACCGCAATGTGGCAGCTGAAGAGACAGAGAATAGCCAATAGCAATGAGGATCCTCTTGTTAATTCTGTAAATTGAGAAAATGTTCCTTGTGTATTGTGTTCGGGTTTGGTTGTTTTATTCATCAAATGATTCCCCCGGTCAGTAATCGGTAGGAAATGCGGGAAATAATTAAATTATTTCCCGCATTTCCTACCGATTACTGACTCAGCTTCTCTTATCTAGTCATTCTAGATAGTGATATGTGCAATAAACGAGTTCACACCTGAGCCCCCCAAATTATTATTGTCAGTTATCGGACTATCAGCGAATCTACTGGCTGGAACATCAGCTTATGCTCCGGGAGCGCTCTTCGTGTTGCGGTGCAAAACGCCTCAAACATGTCCTGTGTCCTTGGGATGGATCTCGAACAGGAATGATAGGGCATTCAGGTCGACCGCACACGGCTCCACGGGGACCGGCGCCCCGCCATGCCACGGGGGCTGCTTAGTGTGTATTTTGATTTTGCATAGTAACGGCGGGGAGGTTGCGGAGGGTCGCTGGGAAGGTGTGTGGCATGCGGAGGGTGAGACCGATGTGTATGTCGCCGGACGCTCTGCGTTGCCAACGTCAAATTTACAGCTCCTACAGTCTCACTCCAGTGGGTGCTGTATGCCATGCAGTATTGCAAGTGCTATGCATATGATCCTGCATCGGCCCAGGCGGGAGTGTCTTCCCGTCTGTGGAAACGTTCTTCCCCTTACTCCCAGTCTTGCTTTGTAATGTGACGGAAGCTGCTCGTTCAATGCGGGCATGGGATATTCCGCGCATGTCACGAAATCTTTTCATCCCCGAGCGTACACACTGGCATAAACGGTTTAACCCTCGAATTTAAATCCCATTTGGACGTTGAACCCGAAGTTCCTACCGTCAACATCCACGCCTCCTATGCGCAGAGCGTACCTGTACATCCTCAAGCACTTCTGGATATCTCTGTGGGGAGCTCGATCAAATCGAGCTGGAGGTATTCACAATGTCTGGAATTGCTTTTTTCTTTCTTTTTGTTCTTCCCTTTTTCCTTTTTTGTTTTTCGGAGCACACCTCTCATCTCAAAGTTTAGATAAATATCCAGGAGGTCGCCCAATGAGAACCAAATCGCAGCAAAACACCCCAAACCCTTGCGGGCAAACAGCCAAATTCATCTCGATTCTCTACCCCTCATACTTGGAATCACCAGCTTCAATTCGAGTACACTCTAAGTAACCTCCAAAATTCGCCCCTACCATTCATCGTCGTCTTCCCAGTCCACCACAAACGTCGGCGCGACGATGAGCATCTTTTGCAATCCCGGATAGAGGCGCAGCATGCTCGCTCTCAACGCTCGCTTATCCACCCCATCGACCGTGGGCGGCTGGCCACGGACGCCGGCTAGGTGGTGCAGCCCGTACTGGCGTGTCAGGAGCAGTTGAATCTCTGACAGCCCGGGTGGGAAGACGAGAGCAGGTTCGGAGACAGCGAGATTCGTGTAGAGCTGGAATGCCTGCAGTTTCATTTAGCGTTTTAGAGGACAGATAAGATAACAAACCTCGGTCCACGCGATCCAGTCATCCTCCGAGTCATATGGGACACGGACCATCATCTCCAGTTTTTCGAGCGCAGGGAAGGGTGCTAGCAGCCGACGGAGGGTTGGGATGTCCAAGCCGCGGGACGAAGTACTGCAAGTGAAGGCCGTGATGGTGGGGAGGAGGTTGAAACTCTCGATCGCAGCGGCAAACGCGTCGACGGAGAGACTAGGGGGGTCGAGTGAAAGCGCTTTTAATCCGCCAGATGGGAGGAAGAACGACAAGCAATCCAGCGGTCCTGTGTAGCTGTCGAGGGCAGCAAACGGAGGCGGCGCTGGACGGACACCACCGATGAGTGATAGGTCCTCGAAATCTGTCTCCAGCCGGAATTTGCGGACGTTGGGGCCCTTCGTTGCCAGAAGCTCGAGGTTGGCGACAAGGTGGTCGATACCAATGGTGACTGATAGCTCATGGAGGTTGAGCATGGACGGGATATTGGTGGGCTGAATTTCGTCAAAGTTTGGACTCGTGCGAGGCATGTCTAGGATTTTGAGAGAGGGACCATCGATGACGGAAAGCCACCACTGGGGTGTCGATTGCCCGCTAAAGCAAATAGAACGGACGCGGAGCTGGGCTTCACTGTGTCCTCCTGAAACTTCCAGTGGGCAATGATACAGGTCCAGCGAGAGGTGTGGGCTCGAGTGGGAGATGCGGACCAAGTTCTTCAATGCCGTCTCGGTGAATGGCGCGTAGTACCCGCTGAGCAGTCGGAGTCCGGTGAAGGCATCCAGCCGTTCAAAGAGTCGATGTAACAGTAGATGCGTGTCCGCGCTGTCGTCGAAACAACATCCGCCGGCAGGCCCGTCCCTCGCATTGGGTCGCCAATGACTGAGGTGGATGGTGCGCACGAGTGGCGCGACGGTGGGAAGCGTCCAGAAGGCCAGGCGTTCCGTGTGCAGCGCCAGCTCGTCCTCTGCCGGGAGGAAGAGAATTGGAAAAGGCTCGTCGAGCTCGTTGTGCCAGCGAAAGCCGTGCGCGCGGAAGTGGAAGTTGGCGAAGACGAAGGACCGCGCGAGGTTTCGAAGTCGGCGGTTTGCGAGAGAAACAGTTCGGAGAGAACGGATGTCCTCGTCGTCGCTGAGCTCCTGAAGGATTTCCAGCAATGTTTCGTTGGGCAGCACCATCGGAATCCGGTCGTGGAGGTCGGTGGCAAGGCTTAGTCACTCGGCTCTCGGCTTGATTGATGTCGTTTCGTCCGATGATGTCCGAACTGTTTGATTCGGACTTGTTCGGCAGTGTAACGGGAATACCGCCGCTGAGATTACACAGATAATAGGACTTGTGATAAATAACAGTATCTACAAGCACTGGAGTGTTTGTTCATGACCTTGGCGCCTGAGACTGCAGGAGGTTTAAATTCAACGTCAGCAACACTGAGACCGTGACGGGAATTAACTGCCCATCCATCTGCACCCGCCTGCACCTGACTGGGAGAAAAAAAAACGACCCTGTTTACATCATGATCCAGCTCCGAGTCCCGGGTCGACCGAGAATGTCGAGAGTCAGCTCTTTGTGCATGTGCAACGTGCGGCGCTCGCCGGCGATCTCCTGGATGTACTCATCGGCAGATTGAGCAACTGACATTGACAGGGTGCTCCCAAGTCGTCGCAATCGTGAAACAAAAACGATCTGTCTTTGCCACGACCTATACTTAATCTCCTGACCTTGATTCGAACAAGCTGATTCCGCTGCACACGGACCACAAGGTCAGACGGTCTATATGTAGTGCAGATGCGTGATAGACGCAAACAGGATGAACACAAGAGCTTCATCATGATCCTTCGTGTAGAGGTCACGATGTTGGGTCCCGGCGGAACTGGGTTCCCGCATCCACCCGCAGAAACAAAAAAGTTTATGGGAAATATCCTGGCTCAATCCGCCCAAATCAGAAACAATCGCTAAACGCGCAGACTACAAACACCGAAATCATCCATCTCCTTCCATTTCACCCTCAGAACATGATTATTTTAATCCAGAGCCCACGCACTAACGCCTCTCCCTCCCCACACCAGCGGTAACGCCGATCCAAGCGCCGAGCGTCCCGACGGCACTCGCAACCACAACAGGCGCCGAGCTCACAAGCGCCGCACCACCCGCCCCGACGGATTGAGCCATCGCGAGGAGAGAGACGCCGCCAGCTTGGACGGTCGCAGCGAGGGAGCCTGTACATCCTCATGATTAATCCATTCGAAAAATCAGGGGGAGAAGAGAAGAGACGCGTACCTGCGACGACACCGCTCTCAACGATCCCCGCGATACCCGCCAGAAGTGGCGGCCCGACGACGGGAGTCAGCACGATGAGACCCATGGTCGCTGCTGCAGCGATGTACGGGTGACTTGCTTTGAAGCGCCCGAAGGCGCCAGCGTTTGCATTGGCGCCGGAAGCTGACGGGGATTGTCAAAAACTCCATGCTGGCTGGCGGTACTGATACTTGCCGAGGGTGGGACAAGAAGATTGCTGCAGGATGGCTTGTTCTGGAGTAGCATGGGGAAATCAGAAGCAGAAGGAGGAAGGAGGAAAGACATGCTGTGAACATGCATGAGCACCCGCGCGAAACAGTGCCAGTCCCCGCCCCACCACAGCTCTTGGTCCGTCGTCTTGTCCTTTTCCTGATTACCCGTCCAAGCCGGCCTGCTTCGAGAACCAGCATCCAAGCGTGCTTCCTCCATCCTCCCTAACATCCGCCACACATCCCCAACCACCTTCCTCACCTCCTCGCCCAACACCGGCGGCCCATGGCCACTGGCATCCGACAGCACCACAGGGACCCAGTGCGGGTACGGTATCCCCCGCTCTTCCAGCGCCGTGTACATCCTGTTGAGCCAGGCGTGGACGTCCTCGTCTGGATGCCCGTGGAAGGTCGGGACAGGGAAGCATGTGAGGTAGCTCGATGCGATATTGTCGGGGGAAATGGCTTTCGCGGACATGCCTGTGGGTGCAGGAGGCAAGACGACGCCCACAGCCGTGACAGCGCTTATACGCGGTTGATCGCCGGTTGATGTATCAAGACATGCTGAATCCACGTTTTTTTTTTCGGAGGTTAGGCGTTGGATGGAGGTTAAGCGCTGGATGGAGGAATCATGTTATTAATTGTGCGTGCGGGCGATGGTAACCAGGGAAGATAAGTAGTCGCATTTGAGAACAGCCGAGAACGGCTATCATAGTTTGGTGATGCGTGCTTCGCCTTCTAGTGCTACGCCATCACTTACTACGCTTGTCTTCTCACCACGATGACCATCGATACGCCTGCTCTTCGGGATTTCGCAGTGGTGCATTCAAGTTGTCACTGGCAGCCTCCACACGAAGCGTCCGTCTCGTACCCGCATCTGCCGGCGCATACTTACGTTCACCCCGTCGGATGCTTTTACTCCAGAAAAACTCGAACTGTCTTGTTCAAGTTGCCTGGCAATTCTCTCTAGCTGGCTGGCAAGCTCGACCTTCTGGGGTACTACAGTTCTAGTGCTTAGGATGATCAGGGTTCGTTCAACTTCGCGCAGGAAGCATCGTATCGCTGCAAAATAACACCGTGACTGACCCCCGAAGGATGGCCGAGCGCTCAGGCTATATTGAGCCCCCTCCCATTTGATTGCGGATATGCTCCGCAGGCCGCAGGCGGCGTACCTGCGGCTCGAAGCCCTCAACTCAAGAGTCAACGCCCATATTATTACTCTACTCTTAAAATTATGCCTCGCATCAGGCCTCTAATTGACAGGTTTTCACACCCCCACTCGCCGTATTTCGGCCTCTGCGAGCTATTCGTGTCTCGCGACGCGCGTTCGTTCTGCCGAGTGCGGCGCATTCTATTCCAAGATGCGCCGAGGTGCCGACTGCAATGGCGCGACATTGCGCTTCAACTCCACGCAAGCGATGCAAGCAGCTCAAGCCAAGTCAAGACTCGGAGCTTCAATCTTGCTCAAGCCTCAATCTTCTTCCCGACACGCGACGCAAGCCTTACGCAGCTTCGAGTTGCGGGTGTCTCATGCAACATCTGTCGCCAACGTCAAACAAGCCATGCAACAACTTGAATCAACAGCCGGGACCAGCGTGCGTCGAACGGGCGAACGGGCGAACGGGCGGTGGGACCGGTGGGACTCGAGAGTCGAGAGTCGAGATTGAGTGGACAGCGTGCAGGGTTACATAGGTGCGTTTCTTGCTCCCGTCGGTTGCAACGACTCATGTGCACCTTTCAGCGTCGACATTATGTCATGTATTTCTTCTATCGACATTTGCCGTGCCTCGCTTTCGGTTTACCATTCATATCGACGTCTCGCGAATCCTTTGAACCCGCACACCCTCGCCGGTCTTCAACGGACCCGAAGGACGACACTGGAGCCGATTGTAGGATGGGATTCGAGTGAAATGACTCGGACAACCCCAAGTCTGCGGCAGCGCGACTGAGGTGCGTTGTGTTTCCGGATGGAGCTTCCTCCGAGTCTCACCTCACGCTTTCCCTAGAACGACACGGCACCCATTGCGACCCCGCTCACGTCTTCGTATTCGCATTCGCCAGCGCGGAACGCCGAACGGACATGGACGAACGCATACGACAGGGATGGGCTCGGATGGGCGAGCTTTTACTGTCAGTGTGCCTTTCTTTTTCTTTTTCTCGCTCGCTTTCATTCTTCCCACCATGCACTCGATGTCCACCGGGCTGCGCCACAAACGTGAGTCTCCGTCCTTGGTTCCATCGGCTGCAATGACCTTGCTACCCTAGCACGACGTGACGTCAGCGCTTCTCTGGCTCACCGAAATACGAGACGCGACTAGAGTCCACTGCGAGTCGGAAGACCGGCCGATCGATACAGATTGGTGGGTACCGAGCAAGTATTGGGTGGTTCGGTGTTGTGGATTGGGACAAGCACGCAGGACTCGAGTGTGGCGTTGTAGATGGTATGTTTGCCTTTCTGTTCTTGCTCTTCGAATGCTGTCTTGAACCCAGTGCTCGATGGCGGCCAGCCCATACATGCCATACCCCTCCATCCTGTATCGCGCACATACTAACGACGGTCTCCGTCTTACTCACGCTTCCGCGGCCACTCACCATCCGCAACAATCTTTGAAAAGCGCCGTTTCGGACTCGACACGGCGCTCGATGACCAGGAGCACGGATCGCGGACCTGCGGCATATGGCGGTGGGTACGGTACGTGTTGGGCTTGAAAGGTGGCTCCGGTTGGAGATACCGAACCGAACGTGAATGTGGAAGCCAGTGATCCATGCGTGGGTGAGGTACAAGAGCGCCGACAAGTGAGGAATGTAATGGGAGTTACGATGGGTGAGCAGGAGGGATGGAGTGAATATTTCCCTGTCGGCGGGTTAGTCAGTAGTACTTCCTTTGTATCCACGGCCCGCATGGAAATATTACCGACCACTCAATTTATTCCAGTTTGCGTGGGGCCTTGAGTACGTGCTTCAGATATTCAGGTTGTGATTTGCCTTTTGAAAATTTACTGCGCTGATTCATGTGCCGGAGCGTAAGCGACGGCCTCCCTTGTGCATTGAACCATGCGCGAAGATGCGCTCTTCACGGCGCCGAATGGTAAGTTTAGCGCGATTGTATGAGCATTGTGGTTGATATATCGATTGATCTCAGGCCTTACCCTGGTTCGTGACGCTCACTTTCCTTGATTCATGTCTACCCCGGGTTAAAGCTTCTGCCACAAAACTGGGTATTTAAGCCTCCCTGAACCCTCTACTGGAACCCCAGCTCTCCAACAGCATATGTTTAACTCCCAGGTACGCTCTACATGCAAATGTACTGTGCTAACCCGTCAATATAGTTCTTCGCCATCGCCTCACTGGCTCTACTCATCGGGTCCAGCACCGTCTCGGCGCAGCTCGACATCTTCTGTAACGATAGCGGCGCCAGCGGAAATTGCGCGCCATTTATCACCACGTTCTGCAGCTCCGTGGGATCATTCCCCGTCAGTTGCACCTTCCTTCCTCCACGCTTCTCATCGTCATCGTCATTCTAATCCTTACGCCCCTACTCTAGATCAACGCGAGCGATACCGCTGCGCGCTGCTTCACCACTAGCACTCCCAACCTCAGATGCGACTTTGCGGCGGAAAACACCGGCGCCGCGACCAGCGATTTCAGCATCGAGAATTGCGAGACGGGGCTGACTGCCGTGGTGGATGCGTGTCCCCCACAGGTAAGTCCATATTTTCTCCTCCTCTGACGAGTAACAAACAACACCTCGAAACAGGGCGGCAGCACCGAGTTTGTTGGTGCAGCCTTCAAGTTCTTCATCGACCCCAACACGGGTGCCTGCGCACCGCAATGCGGCAATTGAGGGAGGTCGTAGTCTATGGCGCTCGAAACGGGGAAAAATTAAAATCCCCCCACACTTGTCATTTTCGACAGTTCCGCTACTTTATCGATGATTTTCGCCAATGCCGCTACTATATTACGACAGTTTGTCAAAAAGTAGCGGCAACACATTGCCGTAACTTTTTGTGCGCTGCCGCAACGTTTTGTGCCGCAGCTTTTTCTTCGCCGCAACTTTTTGTTCATGCCGCAACTTTTTTGTCATGCCGCAACTTTTTGTCATGCCGCGACTTATGGAACTGCAATCATTCATAGTTCAACGTTGCTTCAAGTACTTATTGTGGTAGGCAAGGTAGGTCGGCTCGCTCGCTGCCAGGAGGAGAGACGACGACGACGACGATCTTGTGGGTGTGGTGCATCAGGGAAAACCCCCGGTCTAAACTTCCCGTAAACTTTGTCGAAGTTTTCAAAATTATCCGAAATTATGGATGATTATGCGGTTTCGGTAAATTTTGCCAGATTTCGTTAAATAACCTTCCACCGCTGCAGATTCCAGTGAAGTTTCTCTAAAGTTTTCTACATTTTCCCGCTATTTTGGCCATACTTCACCGGACATTTTCACCCTTTATCGACCAAAGGAAGTATTAAAGTAGTATCAATTCATAGAGTAACTGCTTCGTAGATATGTACCAATTGTAAGAAAAATCTAAGTTGTTTCGTCCGTTGGCTCAGGTGCAAGTGTCAGGATACTGCTGGCTACGCCGAGGTCTTCGATAGCGGAAGCTTGGGTAGAATGCCTGGAGGTGGATTAAATAACAGCCCCCATGAATACAAAGCACATACGTTACGGCCTTGTACAGTGCATGCATCGTGCGATGCATGCCGTCCGGGCTGTGCGCGCGTGTATCTGCGATGAAGTCCACCAGGCGGTTGTAGGTCGTCTCCAAAGTCCCTTGGCTGAATTCGCTGCCGCCTACCTCTCGGCCTGTTTGCCACATATCAATGGCACTTGCCAGCTGCAAGAAGTTAGTGGATAATTCATGAAGCCTGCCCGCAACTCACATGGACGGCGGCAAGCGCGAGCATTGACGATGGCAGCTCGAGTTCGTTCGGGTACTTGGCGTTGTATGACTTGAAGCGATCCTGGTACTTCCGCCCGATCCCTTTCTTAGAGAAGAAGACTTGCTGCAGGACCTCGATGATGGGCGGCGCATGGAATGGCAGATCCGTCTTGAATTTCATCGCCTAGAGACCGTTACTTTGAGTTGAGGCGGGATTAATGACGTACGGGAGGCTCTGGGTCGTCCGACTCGCCAGCATCACCAACGTCGGGTTCGGTCCGAATAGCGGCTTGAAACAGGATGGGAAAGATGTAGGCCTGGTCTCGACGAGCAGCACTAATCCGGCTGCGAACATGCACAGGCTTAACACCTGCAGCACCGAGCTGAAGGTAACCAGCGACCTTGGTGGTCATGGAACTCTTGACCTGGTTGCGAAGGATGCTGACGCGCGCGAGAACCTATCAACGACAGTATCAGCACTGCACGGACGAAGAAGATGGACATACCAGATCAGCGAGAAGACGACAGAAGTTGTCGTCGGTCTTGATACGATTCTTCAGCGCTCTCTTCACGTCAGAGGTCAGTGCCGTGAGTTGACGCGCCGCATCGTAAAGAAATGTCGCCACGTATGCTCCCCGATCTGGGATGGCTGGGTATGCACACTCGAACGTGACGTCGACGGCGACGAGCGCAATGGTCTTGCGGATGAGGGTCTGCATTCTCGCAGTTTGGTCGCCAAGTCGCAGCTGGCCGACACCGGAGGGCGGAGTAACGAGACGGATTGTCCGGTCCCACTCGCTCTGATCTCCAGCACCAGCCTTGCGCTGTCGTTTCGTAGGCTTGGAGGGGGGAGCCTTGCGTTTGTGGACCGCTAGCACCTGCGAAGAGAGTCAGAACTGCACGAAACACAGCTGCACATACCTCAGCATCGTATTTGGCCTGTTGGGCTGATTTGCGTTGACGGGAAGGCACCTTGAACGATGTTAGTGTACGCCACGAGATAGCTGCATGCGCACCGGATTATTACCATCGTCGTCCGAGGTCAAGGCATGACCTGAGTCACCGGCGGCGGAGTGCGAAGAACGACGATGCGGCTGTCCTGGGATAAGTCAGACGCATCGAGTAGCTCCAAGACCCACCTGTGGGTCATCTTCATCGTCTTCGTTGTCTTCGGCATTGTTGAAAAGGTCCTCGGCCTCAGTGTCCGCAGGAACCTCGAATTCAGAGCCTCGGCCACTTGACGCACGAGACGCACGAGAGGAGGAGCGCGTGGGTGATGCGTTGCGAGATGAGGGCATGTCTACATCCTCATCTACGGCGACATGACGGCGACGCTTGATGATGGTGGGCTTCTGAAGTGGCAGAGTCGGGTCAGTACTGTGTACGAGTATCATCAAGCACGCACCTCACGCGCAAGCTCCTCTTCCCCAATCTCCAAGTCCTCCTCCTCCTCCTCCTCGGCCTCGGAGTCGTCTTCGGCAGGTTGTTCGTCGTCGTGATGCTCGGAGCCCTGCTCTGGAAGCTCGTCTGAGCACTCGTCATCCGAGAGTACAAGCCGCTGGGGTTTGGCAAGAGCTTCTTGGCAGCGTGTCAGCCGGAGAAAGAGACCAGAGTGAGACATACTTTTAGGCGGAGGTTCATCGTCCTCAGTCGAGTCCAAGCTCGCCGGTGCAAACTGTCGCTCTGGCGGATGGAGGTATGTAAGAAGGCCGGGCTCTCACGATGACGACACTGACTGGGAGCTTCGGCATCTTTTGACTTCGACTTCGACGGTTTCGGCTTCGACGGTGCTGGCTTCGACGGCCCTGGCTTCAGCGGTGCAGCCCTGGCCTTGGTACCAGTAGGTACAGGTTGGGCTTCAAGCATTGCTCCTAAACCTGGCGGGTCTATTATTACCAGTGCACCGACAAACGCGTACACGTACCTTGCTTGACTTTCTTCGGCTGCGACGACTCTTTAGTGGAACCAGAACGTTTCCGTGCATCCTTCTTATGCGACTCGGTCTCCCATACTGCGACTCGTCAGCGCCATGGACCGGGACAAGAGCTGCAGACCTTTTTTCGTGAGCGCGTCCTTCTTCGATTGGCGCATGACACCTGCAAGAACCTCAGGACACGGTGCTAGACTGGAGTATTAACCATACCAGCCGTGGACTCAATAATCGCTCTCTCGTCGGCTCGCTCTTGTGCCTGGTTGACCCTGCGCGTGCGCTTTCGCCGTTCAACGGCCGTCAAGTCCTTTTGAGGGTCGTCCTCAGCCGAGTCGTAGTTGTCCATGCCCGGGGCCATCCCCAGAATGCGGCAGGGAGTGGGAGAACAGAGACAGGAAAGGACAGGTCGGACTTGGAAATTTTTTCGTCTTAGCCGGCCTGATGCTCCGACGAACCGTTGTTAGGCCCCATGTCGTAACTTCGGGGATTCTTCACCGTGTTTCCGCACGCCTTCATCCCGGCTGAGTCTCCCTCGCCGAATCTGCAATGCCTTACTGCACTGGTTGCAAGAAGAATTTCCCGACAAACGGCGGGTATCGCATACACTTTTGGACCACGACGAAAGCAGCTTGCCAGGAAATACATGCCCAGAGTCGTGCCAAACGGCCACTGGCATCCGACGACGATTCAAGCCCTGACTCGGAGTCGCCTTCCGAATCGGAGGAGGAGCTCGGAAATACACCTACGGATGGTCTACCCCTCGGCTCAACTCACTTCACCGGTGATTTCTTCGGTACAGACTACAGTCCTGACGACTTTGGGTACATCTCCGATGACGACGCACAATCTGATCTCGACGATTTAAACGATAACACTGGGGATCCGCTGGGTGCAGCGAACTCCGCATGGGAGGAGGATAGCTGGGAGCCCGAGCGTCTCGTCGGGATACCATCAGCGATGGATGTGGACAACTTGAATCCGCAGTCGGAGCCCGAGAAGAACCCTCCTCCGCCTCCAAAAACCCGTGTCGTCGCCGAAGATCGATTCCACCAGCCGCCCGTTATCGAACATTACCCTGGGGACAGGGCTGGAGAGGCCATTTATTCTGCTGGATCTGCGGATGAATTGTATCGCGCGCAGCTGGGTAACCCTTCCGAGTTTTTCCGGCCGTTTGGAACCAAGATGGATTGGGAGGTTGGGCACTGGGCAAAGACGCGAGGGCCTGGCTCCACTGCATTTACAGACTTGCTCAAAATTGAGGGGGTATGCTGTCGCACCACCCATTCATACTCTTGCTAATATTGCACAAGGTTCGCCAGGCACTCGGGCTTTCGTACAGTACGATGGGCGAGTTAGACAAGATCATCGATGAGAAGCTTCCCGGTCGCCCGAAATTCACTCGTTCGGAGATTGTTGTCCAGGGCGAGTCGTTTGATCTCTACTCGCGCAACATTATCGAATGTGTTCGTGCTCTCTTTGCGGACACAAACTTTTCCCCTTACCTGGTATTCCGACCGGAACGTCATTACACTGACACCGATAAAACAATCCGCCTCTTCCACGAGATGCACACTGGTCGCTGGTGGTGGAGTACCCAGGTAATCGTCTAACCTGCTCTGCGATCCCAAGAATTAATTGAAGAAATAGAAGGAGGTTGAAGCCCACAAACCCGGTGCAACAATTATTCCAATCATTCTTTCATCCGACAAAACGCAGCTCACAATGTTTGGCACTCGTAGCGCCTATCCGGTGTATATGACGATTGGAAATATCCCAAAGGCTATTCGGCGGAAGCCTTCATATCGCGCGTATGTTTTGTTGGCGTATCTCCCGACAGCCAATCTGAGCCATATCACGAACCTCGCGTCTCGTCGGCGGACGTTGGGCAACCTCTTCCACGTCTGTCTCTCCCACATCACTGCTCCTCTTCGCACCGCTGGAGTCGATGGCATCGACATGGTTACCGGAGGCGGCGACACCCACCGCGGCCATCCCATCTGCGCGTGCTATGCTGGGGACTATCCCGAGCAGATCCTGACAACTTGTGCCATTACTGGCGAGTGTCCATCCTGCGAGTGTGAGCATGGGCATCTCGGCGATGCGAACTGCACATGTCCACGACGCAATCTGGAGAATATTCTCCGGGCGCTGGATACTCTGGATCAGGGCGGGACGATCTACGCGAAATCCTGCGCTGCTGTTCGCATCAAGCCCATTGTCCACCCCTTCTGGGAGGACCTGCCGTACACAAATATCTTCGCCTGCATCTCCCCCGACATCCTTCACCAGTGCTACCAGGGTATAATCAAACACCTCATTGCCTGGATCAAGGAGGCGTACGGAGAAGCGGAGATTGATGCCCGCTGTCGTCGATTGCCTCCGAACCACAACATACGCGTTTTTTTGAAGGGAATTTCGAAGCTTAATCGTGTGTCGGGGCGCGAGCATGATCAAATCTCCCGATTTATTCTTGGAATCCTCATTGACCTTCCCCTTCCAGATGGCTCTTCATCCGTTCGTTTGGTTCGGGCCGTCAGAGCGATTCTCGACTTTGTCTATCTGGCGCAGTATCCACTCCATAGTGACGAGACCCTTGTGCATATGGAGAATGCTCGCCAACGGTTCCATGATAACAAGGAGATCTTTGTTGAGCTTGGCATCCGACCGGATGGGTTCAACTTGCCGAAGCTTCACTCATGGAAGCACTACGAATTTGCCATCCGATGGCTCGGTACAACCGATAACTGCAACACCGAGTACACCGAACGGCTACATATCGACTTGGCAAAGGAGGCTTTTCGATCCACCAATTTCAAAGACGAGTTCCCGCAGATGGTCCTGTGGCTCGAACGCAGGGAGAAGATGGCGCGGCATGCCCAGTACATCCAATGGCGGCTCGACGGCTGTCCTCCCCCGCCCATTATCGAAAATCTTCATCCTGGAGTCGTGTACGAGCGAGAACTAGTCATGGCGAAGCATCCAACCAAGAAATCGGTGCCATTCACCACGCTGCAACGGGAGTATGGTGCCAAGAATTTTGTCCAGGCCCTGAGCCGGTACATCGCCTACGTCAACGAGCCGACGCTATCTCGGGCCCAGTTGGAGCATGCGGCGAACGATGTTCGGCTAATGTTCAACTCCGTGCCTGTCTTCCATCGAATCAAGTTCAGCTCTCGAGACCCATACGTTCTGAAGGGTCCGGAGGATCTTATTGTGGATTCCATTCATGTCCAACCTCGGCGCACCCTTCCGAATGGAGACGACGTTCCTGCGCGGTTTGACACGGCGGTTATCAATATCGGAGACGGCGGTGCAACAGGAGCAACGGGTGAGTGGATCCGGGTACTACGATGGCTAGCAAGAAATAAACCCTTCCCATAGGCTACCAGATCGGGCAAGTACGCGTCATATTTACCCTCCCTCCGCGTGTTCGCGCTTCCCTTTTTCCCGACGCCCGCCCTGCAGAGTACCTTGCATATGTCGAGTGGTTTTCGGCATTCTCAAAGACCCCAGAGCCCGACCACCTCCTCTACAAGATCAAGCGCGCGGAGAAGGATGGTCAACGCCTGGCGAGTGTCATCCCAGTGCAAAACATTCGACGAAGCATTCATCTCCTGCCCAAATTTGGACCCGTAGCCCCGCCTGAATGGAAGTCGAGCAACGTGCTGGAGATGTGCAAGACGTTTTTTGCCAACTCACTTTCGGACCGCCATATTTACATGACTTTGTACTAAGATTACTCAAATTATGCGTAGTCTATCTGCATCAACCTAAAGAATCCCGAATATCCCTAAAACTTTGCGAACTTTAGATAAATTTTCGAAAATTATCCCGGAGGGAAATAATTAGGCTACATTTCGCAAAAGTTAACGCGGGGGGATTTCCCTGATGTGAAGGGAACGGCCGTCCCGGCCAACGAGAACGTCTACGAGGACGCCTGGTGGACGGCCGAACCCGTACGCAAAGGCCGCCGAGGATCTGAACGAGACCCAGAGCGACCCAACCAGAGTGAAGCTCTCAGTGTCGCAGACTCGCGCGAGGGTGAGTGAAGCGGCCGAGGACCCACACAAGAGCGGAACGAGATGGAATGCAGCGGCGCCATGCGAGGTGGAAGGAAGGGAGGTGGGAAATGAGAATTGTTAGCGGAGCAATATAAAAACTGTTGACACAAACTCACCAAGGCGGCTAAAACAGCAGGAACCCGTTGTACAAGATGACGAGCACCCGAAGCACGCGAGACCGGCACACGAAGTACACGGCCGGATGAGAGACGATGACCGGCACCCGAAGTACACAGCCAGACGAGAGACGACGTGACCGGCACCCGAAGTACACGGCCAGACGAGAGAGACGACATGACCGGCACCCAAAGTACACGGCCAGACGAGAGACGACGATGACCGGCACCCGAAGTACACAGCCAGACGAGAGACGAGGACCTGCGCCCGAAGCGCGAGATCATGACCAGTGCCCGAAGCACAAGGTGAGACGAGAGAGAGACGAGTGCCCGAAGCACAAACGCCCAACGAGAGAGACGAGGACGAGTGCCCGAAGCACAAACACCCGAAGCGAGAGATGAGGATAGGCGCGTGAGACGATAATGGGCGCGTGAGACGACGATGCGATGATGAGCGCCCGAAGCGCGAGATGCGGATGTGTGCCGATGTGCGAGATCCGGAACGTGAGACGAGGATGAGGAAGCGCGAGAGAGAGGAGATGAACGTTGTTCGTGACGCGCGATGTGATGAGCGCAAGTCACTAGCCAGGTTGACATCGGGTCGCGAGAGTTGTTCGTAATGCAAGATGGGACGAGTGCCGATGCGTGAGACGGGATGAGGATAATCGCTTATGCATGAGAACACGAGGAGATGGGGCCGGCGCCGGGCGAAGGGAGGATCAGTGCCGTTGCACAGCACGGAGCGAACGCTGTTGCAGGAGATGGGTAAGGATTGACGCCGATATGCCAGTGCGAGGTGGGAGAAACGTCGGAGCAGGGTCGATAGGTGCGAGGCCAGAGATGTGATCAGAAGCCGAGTTTGCAAACAGGCGCGGTGCGTATGGTCGCGTATGACGTTTCCGAGCCCGAGGTAGCGGTATGACGGTCGATGTTTGTCCCATAGTATCTGTATCCGCGGCGGCGTGGTAGGGATCGCGATCGCTCAGCGACTGGGTTGAAGTGTGCACGGCGAAGACGTCGGGTGTATGAATGTGGCACTCGGGCGGAACGTCGACGGATAGTGGGACGACACATGAAGAGGATAGGCGTCCGAGGAGTCGTCATTGTGCGACGTCATGGACTGGGTTCGTATTGCGCGGACTACGGATGCAGATGCGGCGTTTGATGCGGGAAGGAAGACGCGGGAAGGATGAAGCGAGCGTCCAGCTCTGAATACAATGGAGAAGATCAATATGATGAAGATGTGGATGACGGGCCTTTAGTTTCGTCTGCGTGGTTCCTCAGCATCTTCGGCCCACTTTTCAGGCTGTCCTTTGGCCCCACTGGTACTGGTATGTTTTCGGGAGTGCGAGTTGTCGTATGAGAGAGAGAGACGACGGTAGGTCCATTGCTCGTTGATAGCGGTCGCGGATGACGCCGGGGAATGCAGCGGAAAAACGTGGCGGGAATGTGGAGAGGGAGAGTGCGATGAGGGAGGTCGACATGATGACCACAAAAACTCGGCCGACGGCGGGGAGGGAGGACGAGGGCAGAAGGACGCGGCGGGAGACGTGAACGCGAGAAGAGACCGAGATGTGATGATCACGGTGATGGTGGCGCTCACTCATCACTACCTTGCCTCACACTCAGCCTGACTCGCACGCTCAGCTTGGCTGAGCTAACATCTACTGTAAGGTCCACGTACAACTGCTCATTACTTAACTCATTTGTCCTTAGCAGCCTTTGCATCCAGGTAGCCTTCATCACCATGCACCTCAGCACGTGAATCAGCTGAGCCACTGTGCTTATGCTCCCATGTGGATGTGCAGGAGACCTCGCAGCGTGCCTGTCGCTGGCACGTGTGAGTCATGTGACCGCGTCAAGCTCAGGTCGTCCATGAACCATCCAGACAAGGTCGCGGTGATGGAAGAGTAGCGGCAAAGAAAAAAGAGTAGCGGCATGAAGAAAAAAGTTGCGGCAAATAACAAGTTGCGGCAAATAAAAAGTTGCGGCAAATAACAAGTTGCGGCATGAAAAAAGTTGCGGCGTAAGAAAAAGTTGCGGCAACGCGAAAGCCGCTACTTTTCAGAAACTGTCGTAATATCGTGGCGGCATTGGTGAAAATGGCCGAAAAAGTTGCGGAAACGTCAAAATTGACAAGTTCGGGGGGGATTCTATTTTTTCCCATTTCGAGCGCCATACGTAGTCGGCCTTTGGGCGACGCGACCACTAATATTACCGACTTTGTCTAACGAAACAGCATCTCAATGCATGAACAGGTTCAAACTGTCTTCGTGTTCAACAAGTCACATACTATATCTGACTGGCAACCTGGCCAGACTAGGAACCTGGCCACTTGCCAATTATAAGCCTAGATATTGGGGTATCAGCCATTTTTGTAATGAAGGGGTGGAATACAACCTATGTCGCTTGTCTATGCCGATTTTTGGCCGAAAGTGACGGGTTCCTGTCAAGTGGTGGCCCGGTTCATGTCGGGCGGCAGGGTGAGAACATCAATTTATTAACGCCAAGCAGCCGTCTGGCCTGTTTCTCTGCCAATACTTGGCCAATCCACAACTTTAGAGGCTCATTTTCATGCCACAATCTTGTGCTTCCTGAGGCCCACACAAGACCCAGCCCAACCTTCGTCAACAACGTCTGAATTGGCCAACACAATCACAACTCAAACTTACCGACCTGCGTCTTGGATCCAAGACACAGATGCAAGCTTCAACTCCGTGCGTCTGTATCTCTACAGGACCCACCAGGATAGCTCAACCGTCCATATCGTCCATAATTGCTCCAGGATGCTTCTGGCCCTCGTAATGCCAGGATAATTAGAAGATGACCCTGGGGAGCTCGCGAAAAAGATCAAATGTCGGGTTCTCGCCAGCTTGCGAGGAAAGTCAAGCTATGAGCCCATGTGAGTTCATTGACTTCCAATGAATGTTTTCACAACTTATTTTAGCCATAGGCCTTCAACCAGTGGCGCACTAGCGTCATCTAGACCCCAGGATGCCTCCCATGCCTCCAAGGGCTCATGAGACCACTTTGTTAGAGCACATTTGTGAACTTCAACATAGAATATAAATGGCTAGAATGCATCACCTGAACCTCCTCTACATTGTGGGTAATGACGTGGACCTTCATTAGCAGGTAGCAGTGGGATTTTCATGGTGGCCAGGTTCCATATCAACTGCCCTTTTGGGAAGTGCAGCAAGAATAAATTCATTGCACACCCAAATCGTGGCCAAAATTATCCAAAATATACTCAATCTCTTCGGAGGATGCATGCCTACCATCCAGAGCTCACAGACCGTCGAAAAGATTCCACTCGATGTCGGAATTTCGGCTAAACGCGTAAGGTGGCCAGTTCCCAGTGTGAAATAGTACCGGAGGCGAAAGGCGTCATAAAAAGGCAGCCACAGACCCGCATCGAACCCAGGGCTCTGGAGAGAGGCGGTAGGCAACACTACCAGTGAGCCAACAGACAATGATGAAGGGTTGCCCATATGCCACCTAGGGTGCTCGGAGGAGGTCCAAAGCGGCAAGGAATCAAGGTCTAAAAGTTGAAGGGATCTTAGATGGCTTCGACATACATAGTCAGTTTAACCGTTGTTTTTTTGCAGTGTTTATAGGAGTTGCGCTCCTCAGCACTACTGTAGTATTTTATTCAGTTCGCATGTCACGCGTCACGCACCGCCCAATCCTACGAAATTTTTTCGTATGTCACGGAGGGGTCCGGAATCATACGAAAGCTGCCGTCAAAAGAACCATTTTTCCCAAATTCTTCCGCCCCTGCGGGGCTGTTTTCATACGAAAAATTTCGTATGTCACGCCAATGATCCGCCGGTTACGAAAGATCCATTTCGTATCCGATGTCACGCCAAAAACGGCGTACGAATTGAATAAAATACTACAGTACTGCCATTAGGATGCATGAATCTGACTGTGACCAATGTTCTGTGGTGTAGTGGTTAATCTCTCCGTTGCTCGTTGCCCGCTTCTTGCTCATGTTGCCCGTTCGATTCCTAGTCTGGCCTTTTTTGCATATTCCGCTGTTCATCTTGACCACTGTTCAATGATAAACTCGGTTCAACCTTGAACACAGTTCAACTTAAACACTGTTCAAGCTCTGATGCTGTTCATGACCGAAGGTTGAACACTCCTTCGGGTGTGTGGCCTGCCAGCCCTGTTAAACATGAACACAGTTTGAACCTGGTCAGGCGTCTAGACGCCACACAATCGGTAGGGCTTATTACGCGACGGAGCTTGTGTTAATTCTGTAATTCAGTAAATTGCTGAAATGTCGATTTTGTCTGGGTTTGCTTGTTATTCACAGAGTCACATAATTTGGCTGTACGCCAGTAGAAAACGGAGGAGACTCTGGGAGTCGGCGCATTACTGACTCGGGCTACTCATAGAATAGTCTGTGGAGTATACACTGAGCCCCATTATTATTGACATCTCTATTCACCCTCAAAAATCTAGGATACCGACGAGGAAATAGGAATGGGCAGTTCTTTTAAAGTTCAGACTTGTTTATTCATCATCGCACTATCAACGAATCTACTCGCTCGAACATCGGCTCATGCTCCGGCAGCGCTCTTCGTATTGCGGCTAGACGATCAGGGTGTCTGGTGTTCGTTCAACGCAGTAAGCATCACAAGACAAACTGCAGATGTTGAGACCAAATTCCGGGCACCACAAACGTCGGCACGACGATGAGCATCTTTTTCAATCCCGGATAGAGGCGCAGCATGCTCGCTCTCAAAGCTCGCTTATCCACCCCATCGACCGTGGGCGGCTGGCCACGGACGCCGGCTAGGTGGTGCAGCCCGTACTGGCGTGTCAGGAGCGGTTGGATCTCTGACAGCCTTGGCGGGAAGACGAGAGCAGGTTCGGAGACAGCGAGATTCGCGTAGAGGTGGAATGCCTGCGGTTTCATTTAGCATTTTAGAGCTTAGATAAGATGAGAGATTGAACCTCGGTCCACCCGATCCAGTCATCCTCTGGGTCTTTTGGGACTTGCAGCTTCATCTCCAGGTTTTCGAGTGCGGGGAAGGGTGCAAGAAGTTGACGGAGGGTGGAGATGTCCAAGCCGCGGGACGAAGTGTAGCAAGTGAAGGCTGTGATTGTGGGACGGAGGTTGAAACTCTCGATCGCAGCAGCAAACGTAAGGACGGTGAGACTACCGGGGTCAACCGAAAGCACTGTCTGATGGGAGGAAGAAGAACGACAAGCACTCCAGCGGTCCCGTGTAGCTTTCGAGAGCAGCAAACAGAGGCGGAGCTGAACAGACACCACTGAAGAGTGATAGGTCCTCGAAATTAGGGTTGTGTAAGTTAGTGGACCCTAACTTACACCTGTAAGTAATGTCTGTAAGTTACGTGTAACTTACAGCGTAACTTACAGTGGTCCGTCGGAGGGTGCATGTAAGTATGTAAGTTTGTGCCAAGACCCGGAGATCACCGCCGGAAGATCTCGGAACTATCAGGCAGTGTGAAAACTCCCACCGGACGAGGATCCCGCGCCGGCAACACAGCGGCAAACAATACATCATCAAACCTGCCGCCAGTATCACGATTGCCACCACCGGGATTAATCTCAGCTCTGTGGGTATCCTTCAAGTCTCTGACGGTACACCAGCCAATGAGTCGACAACATCGATTCCTAGGTCGTTGGAGCGGTGCGGGTGGACACGGAGGTCGATTGGCCTGCATTAGGCCTTGGGCTGTAACTTACGTGTACATTTGAAACTTACAATACTTACATGTGGGTACTTACAGTGTAACTTACATCATGTGAGTATTTGTAAGTTACACTGTAAGTTAGTTGACCTCGAGGGAGGCCATTGTAAGTTACAGTGTAAGAAATTGTAAGCATGTAACTTACACAACCCTACTCGAAATCTGTCTCCAGCCGGAATTTGCGGACGTTGGGACATTTTACGTTGATTAGCATGTAAACCCCCTCGCTGTCCGCATTCTTTCCGAGTCGTCGCAGGCGTGGACTACACCCATTGATCTGGTCTGCCCGGCTGGCGCCATAGCTTCTTCTTTTCCTTGCAGCAAGTCTGCATTGACGATTTCCGTTGATCACTGGACCTCCAGCTGTTGCTTGCACCCTCAATACTCTGCCATCCCTCGAGGAATCTGCGACTCGACCGCATCTTATTCAGGCCCACTGCGGAAGCCTGAGGACTTCGAAATTCCAACCCAGCAGATTGATCATTCAGCCTTTGACTCGGCCCGCGTTAGGCCCGCGACTCGTTTGCAGCGCCGTCACCCTTCGTATTCGACTCCTTAGTAGGCAATTGCTCCTTTGACTGTGTATCTCTTCGCTTGAAACAGCTCTTATCCGTCGCATTCCCTAACCTTCTCCTCAAAACCTGCAAGCATCGCTCATTCAGCGTTCAGGGATCTGGGCTCTACGGCACCGATAATTAAGCCAACCATCTGCCATTCAACCAACCAAACCAACTTCCTTCCTTCCTCAGAACCACCTTCAACCAAAGGTCTCGCATTCGATGACTTTCGAGCTCGGTATCTCCCACACAGTAATTTTACCACTCGTGCCGTGTATTTACTTCCTTCCTTCCTTCCTTCCTTCCTTCCTTCCGACTCTTACACGAACCTAATTGCTCGTGTGCCAGCCTCCCATTCATGATCATTCCTCACTGGTCTGACTTGGGCTTCTATGGCCCCGATGCTCAAGCCTTCGTAATTCTGTAATTCTATGTTTCAAGCCGCCTTCCCGAATGGCTGTCGGCTTGTCCTTCGTTTCCATCGCTTATGCCAGCCGTCGCTACCGCCACTCGGGACATTGGTCTCGATCCACTCACAGTCTCTATACATCCTTGAAACCATAGACAGCTCTCCGCCTTCTTTTACCCACCTCGCCTTCGATTCACATTCTAATATTCATACAAGCTTCAAGTTCACTGTTGCTATTTGCCCTATTCCCGCAGTTTGTCACGATGTTCAACTTGTTTTGAACTCCGGATCCATCACGAGGATTCGACTCATGGACTCGACTCCACTGTTCACATCCGGAGGTTTAATACTAGGAACACTCACCTTCTTGTGCGGATCTCGGGACGTTGGAATTCAAGGGATATCAAGATCTCGCCTTTCTCTGAGCCGTATTCAATGCCAATTCGGATCCGCATGTCGCTAACTCAAACTCTCACCCTCTCTACATGCAACTTCAACTTCAACTCCAACTTCCGTCGCAGAGGCTTCATGTTCGAACACGGGACCACCAATGTCGAGTCTGATGATTCTGCTGCCCGTCTTTTGGGTTAGCCTTCTGCTCGCTTCGGCTGGGGCAGCCTTTTTGGGGCATCCTCGCTCCATCGGCTTGCACCCAGGAGACGGCTTGGCGCTGCCAGCCGCCTTTCCTCCCCCGCAAACTTCAATACAGGTGTCTGGTTTGAGCTTCCTTTGTTCCTCTTATAATCCACGAACGCGAAGTGAGGAACAAGAGGGAAGCACCACCTGTAGCTTGCGGAGGGAGGTGCATGTTCTTGTGACGATCGGGAGGCGGCAGTGCAATGATCCGAGGTCTCTTGCTTACCGCCTCCATCTTCGTCGACAACAACGCTCCCAAACTCGTTGTTCCTCCTCTCTTTTTGCCCACCCACCACTTCCCTGTATTGCTAAACATTTCCAGCCTGAGAACTTCTCAACTGATCAAAATTTAGGCTCAATTGTATTCTAATTGTAGTCAGACACCTGTAGCAAGTCGCTCCATCGGCTTGCACCCAGGAGACGGCTTGGCGCTGCCAGCCGCCTTTCCTCCCCCGCAAACTTCAATACAGGTGTCTGGTTTGAGCTTCCTTTGTTCCTCTTATAATCCACGGACGCGAAGTGAGGAACAAGAACTAGCACAAGAATCAGGAATCCGGAATCGAAGAATTAGGCGGGTGGACGCACCTGCAAAAATGGAGCCAAGATAGGAAACGGGTCGGAACTGATCACTCAGGCTTGATTTTCAGAAAAGTAAAGAGGACGAAGCACACGGAGACAACGAACGAACGAACTATAAAATTCAGCGACATACAACACCATAAAAAGACTACAGAACGGATGACAAAAATGAAGCGAATTCTAGAGGAGAGGACGCGTCATTTTCCGCAGGACGAAAAGGCACGGGCGACGCTAAGGAGAAGAAAAATTCAGAAAAGGAACGATGGATACAACAGGGAAAAACTCGCCAGAAAGCAAAAGAAACTCGGGATAATGCGCCGGAGGGGGAGGACACAGCGCAAGAAAAACAGAATAATTTTCCGAATGGTGCTGCCATACTCGGTGGCAGATCTCTGGAGAAGGGCGTCCATCCAGGTCGTATCCTTCATAATCCATCTCTCGAGAAGCGCCAATGCGGGTCATGCGGCACTCAGTATGCAACAGCAACTCGAGGGCATGAAGATGGGGAGCGGGAGTAGGAACGCGGCAGGGACCATCGCCACAAACAAACGCGACAAGCTGGATATACGACCGCAACAACGCGCGAGCTTGGACAGGGACGCAAAAATAATCAACGGCCTGGAGGGGAGCGCTTGTTGACATCTGGCGAGTGCGGTATATCCGGTGGACGAGCTTCTAAGCAGAAAAGTAAAGAGGACGAAAACGCGGTGAAGAGGACCGCGCACTATGTGATCCCCGACGACAGTAACCCAGCGGGCGAAAGCGACACGAGAGCCAGCATCGTTGGGCAGGCTGAAGACGGGGTAGCGAAATCCATCGGTAACCACGCGGACGAGGATGGCGACCAGCGGGCGGAGGCGGAAGAACAGCAAATCGGTCAGGCTGCCCTTATACGAATGAAGGGACAATTGTGCAGGGGAAAGGCTCAGCAGGGACAGAGCATCGCCGACATGGAGGATAGAGAGAGGAGGAGGATCGTCACACTCCATAACAACAGCGGAAGCAAAGAATAATAATCTCGCGGTCAAGAAAAACCAAGCCGCGGAATTTATACTCTACGGGTGCCCAGGATCGTACAAGAAGGATCGTACTACCGGGGAAAAACCTAATGAGAAGGAGGCGACGCTGAAGATAGATCCAGCCGGACCTCTGGCTTGATAGCCGGAATAAAATACGGCACCTCGCCCTCTTCAAGTGGGTAGCGCGAGATTCCATCCCCAAAATTCCGCCGACGTCCACGCTCGGAAAGACCGTGCAGCTGAGCTTCCTTGGTGTCGAATCCAACGCCCACGACAGACGGAATAACGGTACCTCCAAAACCGGGGACGTCGATCGGTGCAGAGAGGTATCCGGGCCGACGAATCATGATCTCCTGTACGCGAGACACCGCGTCAAACACGCTCGCGCGATTCGGCTCGTTTTCGTCATGGAGAAAACCGCCCCATATGACAAGAAACTCGGCTATGGCAAATGATATTGTCGCCATCGAAGGAACGTAGTATTGGGACAAGTCGAACGGTGTCGGGGCTTGATACACCTTCGTTGTGCCCAGGATAATCTAGCGGGCGATCGTGAGCAAGAACGGAAGGCTCGCGAGATTATCGTCATAAGGGACCCACCATGTTAGTCAGCAAGAGCCGGACGCCTTCGCGATAAACAAGCAGCAATTTCTTGTCAATCGAGACGGAAGGACCGAGCTGGGCGACTTCGAAGAGCGCCTGGGCCAAATAACGGACATGGGTACACCACATGGACTCGACCCCTTGAAGAGAGGATATTCCCGGAACTGGCGGAAGAACTCGATGGAGCTTGGCAAATAAGGCATCGGAAGGGCGAGCACTGATTCTCTTGCAAGATTGAGAATGGGGACTCTGCGACCTTGCGCGAAGATTTAAATAATAAAACGGCCTTCAAACCCACATCACGGCAGAATTTCAAGCTCGAATAAACCTCGCGATCGGCTACATAACGGGGCACAGAACCAGCTATTTAATAAGCGACATCCCTGAAGACACTGGAGTCCGGCAATCCACCCAAGATAACCCCCAGATCCTTTCCGACACGGTTACATTCCATAATACGTTCTTCGAGGAGCTCGATTTCACCAACCGCCGGGGCGTTCTTCTCCGATATCAGGAACGTCCTGATCGTCTCTGCAGTCCAGCATGGAACGTGAGGAAGCAGAAAAGAACCGGTTGACGGAGAATGGATTCCGTACCGTTCGACGTAATCAATGGGATCGGTGGATGAAGTACGCGACGATTGTGCGAGGCGAGTGAGATGGGAGATGCAGCGATGCTTCTCTTGTTCTTGGCCGCGAGAACCACCATAGTTTGGACATCCGCAGAGAAGATGGAACTTCTGGGTCAAGCGAAGCGAAAAGATAATCTCCGAAGGGGCAGAGAGCGGCGTTTGGGAATACGCGGCGATCTGAGTGCAGATCTGGTACGCAATAATCTGGCCAAGAAAAGTTCAGCAAGATGCGAGATTATCGGAGAAGGACCACTTACGCTCCACTCGAAAAGCTTGCCGACGAAAGGGATCATAGCCTCTCTGGTCGCAACCGGGACGTCCGTAGGAAATGCAGCGGAACCTGGGAAGGCGTTATTCAAGGCTGTTGCCAGCGGGCGGTAGAAGTCCTGGAAGAACCGGCCAAGTCCATCGGGAGAATTGACATAGCTCGAGGCGAGCGGGTTGACGCGAGCACGCTCAATAATAACGCGCATGAGCTGTTCCGATGGAGCGGCAAGGGCATCGACGGGGCGATATTCCACCAAGGAGGAATCCATGACGAAGAAAGACTTCAAATTTCTCGAGTAAATCCGACGGCTTTATAAACAATATCCGGCAATCTACGCGAAGGAAAACGACCGGATGAGCACATGGACACCGGCGATTTCTGGATCTAGAGATACAGCCTTGAGAGGGCTACGACCGGCACGAGTTCGCGAGATTTCAGCGTGTCGAGCGGACATGCCCCAAGCAACATCCGAAACATGGCCAATAACCGAGCGCAAAGTAGTGTCTGCTGCTAGACGAACACCTGGGACATGGTCGCCTTCGAGTCCATAACGGAGTATAACCTTGCCGATAAAATCAAGCGCCGCGTAGGAAGGGGTCGGAACTCGAGAACCAGGGGCAGCGCCGCGCAAAGGCTCGACATAATCCTGAACGCGAGACTAAAAGAGCACACAAGTAAATCAGCAATAGCCACAATAATCTCGCGACCAAAAGAACGTACCAGGAGGAGTATAAACATAGCCGTGCGATGACGGACCCAGGACGGACTAGCCATTGGAGCCTCCGACAAAGTTACATGCTGGTCAAGCACGAGAATAATGTCGCGGAGCGGAATTAGGACCTCGTGGCAATACAACACCACGCCAGGGCGATGAAGATATTCCTCAAGAGAATCCACGCTTCCGATATCGACCTGGACACTGACAAGATTCCAGCGACGTTGAGCAGGAGTGACCGCTTGGCTAGGTGTCTCATGCAAAAGACAAAATTGCAAAGACATGGAACGCTATCTACCAAAGGACGCCGGACCGAATTTAAAGAAGAGGACTGGTGGAGAGGTGATCAGAACGCAAGTCACCGGTCTCGGAGTAACACGCGTATTCCCCGCGAATCCTGCGGAGCCGGTGATGAGCCTCAGCGATGCTTTGAAGACCGTGAACGATCATAACGTGCTGAGCGGTCATTTCGGGAGACTCGGTCCCATCCGGCAAATAATATCCAAAATGGTCCAGGATAGATTCGAAGATTCGAAGCATGGAGGCAGCCTGAGCAGGGATAACGACATCTGGCCACCGGTCGGGATTCACGCGGCCGCCATGAACCATGCAGAGAGAAGACCGGCCAACAAATACCGCCCACTACGGTGATCAGAAAGAAGGGGATATTAGTGATGGCCCTGAAGGACAAGGCGTGAAATTACGAAAGAGTACATCCGCAAGAGCCCGGACGGCTTGGCGAATCCGAACTAGCTCTGCCTCGGAAACAGGGCGGAAGGAAAACGGGCAGAAGAAGGAATTGATGACAAAAGCGTGAAGAGAATGGATGGCAGGCCGGACGCTGAACGCGAAAAGGATGTCCAGGCTAAACGCGCCAGGAACCAGAGGCGGCGCGATTAAATCAGGACCGGGGAGGAGCTCAGCGATCTCGAGAAGAAGGTCGTCACCAAGATAGGAACGAAGAGGAACGACGCCGGCCATGAAGAAAATCTAGCGGCTCGGAACACACGCTCTTTATAGCAAGAAAAATGAATAACCGAACGGCACATCAAGGAATTACGCGGAATATACAAGAAGATTAATCTAGCGGAGGACGAAATCGCCTCACTACACTCGTTACAAGAAGTTAGAGAAAGGAGAGAGGGTCGGGGCGTCCGGAGATGCTGAATTGGGAATACTCCCGCGCCGCATTAGGACGAGCGATTGCATCTGCCTCAGCGCGAGCGAGGAAATCCTGCACGAGAGTGATCGCATAATCGGGCGATTCGCCGTGGAAGACGGGCTGGTACGTGTGACGAAGAATGTGGAGGAGGATGCGAAACGTGTTGCGAGACTCGGCTGGGATGAAGCGAGGAGGGGTGAGGTCGCGCTGGATTGCCTCGTGGGCGCAGATTCGATAACGAAGGCGGAAATCGTCCTGCGGACAAATTGAGCGGGAGCGTCGCCAGGAAAGTTACGCCGGGGCAGGACGCACCAGGGACAAAATAAGAAGACCAAGACCACGTCGGAGGCCAGACTCGCTTCCGGGAGTGGGAGGAGCAAACTCAGTCGGGAGCACGAACTCTGGATCAACCGCCTGCTGCACGAAATAGACCCAGATCCGAATGAAGAGGGTAAAGAGCCTGGTGTACGCGTCCGATGCGCTGACGGGATTGCCAAGCGAGTCCAAAAGGCTGTTGGGAGCGGGAAAAGTTTCGATGAGGACAGGGAGTCGCTCGATTGGCGGCATCCGCCTGACCAGTGCACCCAGAGTCGGAGGAAGAACATCGATGAAGCGGTCGAGAATACCGCTTTGGTCCAACCCGCTGGAGGCGACGCCGGCTGAATTACGCACAAAGGGCGAGGGAGGCATTGTCGCTATGCAGAAAGGGATGTCGCTGGATTTATAGGAGGGGCGGCGAAGCGCACAGAGCGAAAAAGCTTCAAGAGCACGTAACTAGACGACACCGGTCATCAAAACTTAGCGAGAAGAAACACGCGACATAAACGCCGGAATCGGGTCGCGACAAATTCTGCAGTTCATTCCAAGGGAAGAAGACTACGCGCTACCATCTACGGTTACTACCTTCGTCCACGGCTTCTTCCTCCGGCAAATCTAGGAGCTGGAAGAAATCGAGCTCGGGACCATCCATCATAGATTGACCCTCGACCGTTTCGACCCGATATCTCGCCTGCTGCAGCCATCGAAGACTAAGGCGCCCAGAATACACGAACTGCGGGTACTCGACTGTACCAGGCTCGACGGAAATGAGCGACTCCATCATGCCACGATTATGGAAATCGCTAATAAGGCCGCTGGCAAACGTCTTTGGTTTATTCGGAGGGAAAGCGTCGTCAGGCAAACGATAAACAAAGTGGCGAAGGATCCAGAACATGTTGCACGCCATCGAAGGGATCCTGAACGCGCTGTGGGCAGGAATATCCGGCGACTGGTCGCGCACCACCTTAAGAAGATAATCCTAGCAAATCAACGCGTCAGCGGGCTGCCAGTGGCGTTCAGGAAAGGAACCATTCACCAATCGCGAAAAGACCATGGCGAAAGTAAGAGCCAGGGCTTCAAAATCGGTAGCATTCAGACTGGGGAGCCGGTCCGGAAGAATGAAGTCGGGGTCCAACGCCGCCTGAATAAGGAAAATCCAGCGGCGAACGAAGAACTGGAGGATGGCCGAGTACGATCTGACCGCGGCGGGAGAGATTTCCTGGATCCCATACATGAAATCATCGGATGGTTGGGACTCTAGGACAAGAAAAGGAAGACGCCGAACAGGATCCAAGGCCAGGAAAGCAGCCGAGCTCGAAGAAGGAGTAGAGAACGGAGCACGCGCAGGGAACCCAACAGCGGCGGGAACGTCGAATCCCATGTCAAACAATTGCGCGGGCGAAGCCATTGTGCGGAGGGAAGAGAAGGAAACACAGATCAAGCAGCCGCGACATTATAAAGAATCCCGCGGATGGACTACGACAAGAAATACGCTAAGGCCGGATTTTAACATCACCATCCGGTGATCAAAGGACGCTGGACGATTTGACCTGAAGCTGCGTAGCCCGGATATTCGCCATGCGAATTGAGGAGATACTGCCAGCTATGCGCCACGTCTACCAAGTAACGAAGACTGTCCACTAGATAGCGGCCGGCGGGTTCGTTAGTGAAACCGTAGAGGTTCACCAGCACTTCGAAGATGTCAAGCATATTCCAGCAACGGTCGTTAACGGCAAAATTATCAGCATCAATCTGCTCTGGATCGACACCGAGTTTCATCTCGAGCTGGGTGGGCACGCGGACACTTTGCGACCGGATAAGATACTGCAAGAAATATTAGCGCCGATCACACAAGAAGCCACCGCGGGATTAAATCAGGATAAATGGACCAGGATCTGAAGAACCTTGCGGATCTCGGACTGAAACGCCTTCAGAGCCGGGCCACCGGGAAACATCTTGTTGGAAAATTCGCGCGTGAAATCGGGGTCCGCGCAGCGCTGGAGAATGAAGATTGAGGGGCGCACTACGCGCCACATGATTTGTGCCGGTGCCATGGGAGGCTCCCAAGTGCTCGCAAGGGCGAACGTGTTCTCGTCGATGTGCATCGAAAGAAGAAAAGGCACCGCCTGAAAAATACGCTCGTCGAAGTAGCGATCGTAAGGAACGGGTCGGGAACGTTGAGCGAGAGCTTTGCCGGTGGGGGAGTCGTCCATTAAAGGGAACGAGACGAGGCCAGGCCGTTTATATAACCGCGACATTGCAAGGCACCGGTAATCAACAAGACAAAATACGGCGGACCGCCGGAGAACCCAGCCAGGGCAATATAGACCGCGCGGAAGGCGACTCAAGTGCAAAAGGTGCGCTTAGAAGACCAAAAAATGCAGAGACGCCCGGATTGGAAGCCGACAAACACGCGACAGGAACTACACGTTAACCGGACGACAGAGGGGAAGATCCTATACAGGCACTAAGCATAATATCATCCGGAGGACGATTGTCGCGATCAGGGGTAACGCGCTCACTCAGCGGACTCCATGCTTCCCTCGACGTATCTCTCGAGGTTCTATCGAGTCGCGAATATTGTCCATCGACTGGTTGTTCACCGAGGGTCCCGCAGCATCCTGTCTCCCTGTCAACGCCGGTACCATCGAAGAACGGAGGCGATACCATCTCGGCGACGATTTGGTCGATACACTTCCGCGAGACCCCGATAGCATGATCGTTGTCGACGGTCTCGACCTGAATGGGAGCACCGTAACGAATAGCCGCGAGCAACACGGCTTCGGCAACGCGTTGTGTGAAGGACCAAGACATAGTGGGAAGCACCGCGCGGTCAGAGAAAGGTGCAACGACAACTCGCGGGATTAACGAGGGTACGGGTCGATTGTTGAAGAAACACTCGATTGAACGGATGGAGTCGAACGACGCGTACTCGACGCGCGCATCGCCTTGAAGGTCGCGTTCGAAGGAATAAGACGCCAACGCCTGATCGAGAAGATACTGCGTCTGCTGGATAGCAATGGTCAAACGCGTCCCGCCCACGTCGACAGCCGTATCTTCGCCCAGGAAACCATAAGCATACAGGAGGCAGAGGGTGCAGTGAAACATCCACGCGCTCTGGGACGGAACCGGATGACTAGCGGCGCTGACTCGGAAAGCCTTGTGTCGAAGGGTGCTGCAAACGCGCTGAATAAATGGAAGTAAGCGTAGAGGAAAATCGCGCCGAGAACGAAAAGCACAAACAATCATGTCCACGAGGGTACCGACCTTGCGACGGATAAAAGACAAGTCATCCTCGCAGTGAATTTCGATTGGCACGGACGCCCAACGACTAGTGAAGCCGACGCATACGAGGTAGAAGGCGAATGGACGGACGGTCTCCTCCAAGAAATTCTCGAGCGTCAGACCAAGAGTATCGGGATGGGGGATATCCGAGTAATCGACAAGCAAGCACACCGCGCTGCGATCAAGGAATGACTCGGGGAAATTCGCGAATTCCATGTCGAGCCAGCCTCGAGGGGACCTGTGAATATAAGAAGTTCCCGGGGAATAAGAAGGGCCGCCGACCAGGGCCGATCGGCATTTAAAAAGTAAAGAGGAGGTGTGAGGGCTATAGATAGCCGGGCCACGCCGCACAAACCTCAGGATGCCGGACCAGGACGACCAGCCAACAACACAAGCCGTTAACCAACACCGCTGGATTATTACGCACCTCAAGACAATGGAGCGACCCGAATAAGCACAACCGCTGGATTAATACACTCTCTCGGACGAACAAAGGAACCCAATAAGCACCACCGCTGGATTAACGGATGCGCCAACGTGCCGACCCCTAATACAGCGAATCTACGACACTCGTTCATGCTATCGCAATGTTTGCCCGGATACAGTCCCGTTCCACCTACGACCGCGACGGATACAGTCCCCGGCCTACGAGCCCACCGCCTGTGCAGCCCCTCGAACCGCTTGCTATCGCAATGTTTGCCCGGATACAGCTCTGTTCGGTCTACGAGCGCTGTGAACGTCGCTGACACGAACGAGCCGGCCGCTGGATTACTGCACGCGCAGGGAAACCTCGCCGTCGTTCAGGAAGAACACGACACCTATAACCCTTACTCAGACGGACAAGCAAAGGGGAGCGAGACATACGACGCGATAAGTGCAGACGTTGAGTGGAAACAGGCGCAGAAGAGTCCGGCCAGCCCGGCATGGAAACGGTCCGACGGGTAACCAAACTGCGGATTGAGCCATCGAATGAGTGAGACGGGGGCCTATCAGGGTCAACAATGCGAAGTGGAGGTCAAGAAATCGACGTACAGACGCGGGATAATCTCGCGGGACTGGAAACAATACAGCGGCGCTCGAGGGAATCCAGCGACGGACAAGCCAGCTCGATGCAAGGCCCAGAGGAGAGTCGCGGTGCCGGGAAACAATAGCGCGGAGGACGAGAAACCTAATGCGAAGCTCGAGGAAATGTAGCGGCGTCCAGAAGGACCCAGCGGAAGGCGGATGAGTCGAGCAAAGGTCCAGGAAATACAGCGGCATCCGGGGATCAAAGCGACTCGGTCGATACTTCGACTCAGTCCCCACGAAACCATTTGACAGCCGTGCGACCAAGACTTACGAAGCAAAACATGAAACACTTACCAACCCAGGTCTTACAAACCATTAGCAATCCGCTTGGCAAGGGTCTAGAGCGTACTCACGACTTGACATCCCAGGCCAAATGCGCGGGAATTGTGGAACTAAGTGTTCACACCCACAAACTATATCTACCACAACTGTAAACACAAGTAAACAGTTCACTGCGCCCCAATATACAGTGCAAATTTCAAGACACGGACATTGAGGACACCGGTATCGGGACCGCCCAATTAAAAGGGAACCACTATCCACCACCCCACCACTTTTCGGACGCTATAAGGCTCGGTGTCGGTCGGCTCGCTATAGTAAACCTCGTCGGACGAGAGCGTAGCCAGTTAGCTCTACGAGGGCGACCACCATTCGGAACCGCGCAATAACCGCGACACCCAGACGTATACCAGGACGTTCGGAGGACTTCCTGTAGCTCGGTCGCCGTCCAATATCTCGAATCCGCGAGCGCGACGTGTACAGACCATCCCATACAAGCGGCACTATCGAACATCCATCGGCCAGGACTTCCTCGCTGAGAAGCACCATAAGCCTCGAAGAGAATCGAGCACCACCACATTCCTTCCAACAACTTCGCGGCAGGCTTTCGAGTCGCCAAACAACATCCATGACCACTGAATAATCCAGCGGAGAACGAATTCTTCCCCGCTCGATTATAAACACACCACCCACGACAGCAGATTAATCTCGCGGAGGCCAACGCCCTCTCCGCTCGATTACCCCTACTAACCACTTCCACAGGAACTACACAAGCACGAGCTTTTCTAGCCCCGTTGGATTTATATATACACACACACACACACACACACACAATTTAACACAGTTTCCACCGTTGCGAACACAATCCCCAGAGGACGACTCGACTGAGACTTGATAGTACAAAAGCCGTATTTTGGAAATCTATCTCTACGAACGCCCGCAGCATCACAGCATCTAATCGTCTCGAGTCCTTCAGAGCGCTGAAGGTCACGGAGTGTTTAGAGAAAATCAGCCTCGGAGCAGCAGCTCCGAGGCTCAGGATGCTATTGCGAGGCGTGTGCGAGAGCCGTAGTAGGCGGAGTACATGACGATGTAAGTAACAGAAAAAGAATTGTCTAAGGGTGAGTATGGTGGGTGCGTGGAATAAAGCGAGCTGGCGAGACAGAGTAGAGTAAGCATAGAGAAGGAAACTGTGACATCAATGTGAGATGACATACCTGGCGAGACAGAGACAGAGTAGAGACTAGAGAGTCGTCTGCCTCGCCAGGGTTTTTATAGTGCAGTGGCTTTGACCGAGCACTGTGAGCAGTCTGCGGTTTCACTCTTGGGCACTTTCTGCGAGTGCGCTTTGGTACAAGCACGGCTTGATGCGGAAGGACACGAGAAGCAATGTGTGCTTCAGGCTCGGAGTCGCAGGGGGTATTGACCAGTTCGCAGTACGTCGATGATTAGACTTGTGTAATCGTTTGTTTTAAACACGATATATAATGTGAGGAAGCTGCTCATTCGATGTGTGCTTTTGCTCTTTCCGCGCACACATGATAGTCGAAACGTGCAAAAATCACCAGTAATCCAAACAAATCCAGTGGCGGACATCGCATTGCCTGCATATGGGTGATATACTGTGCAAAAAGTATTTTGGACAACTTTCAGTTGGATTGCAACTTTTTCAACATGCAACTCCCACATATCTGGCACTTTTGTGTACAACTTCAATTCGGAGACATGTTCAGTGATCACAGCTTTGGCATGCGGCATGGACAACTTTCCGCAGTGCAACTTCAACTTCTACATGAGACAGCTTTGGTGTTCTCAACTTATGGGTAGGGCCATCAGGCTCATCAGTTGTGATCAATTCATCACTGATCACAGTAACTCCAACTGTGGTGTGTTATGGGATACTATTGCAAATTTATCAGAGGAAGGTGACCATTCCAAGGACTTTGAAGGTCTCTATCCCTCACCCTCCACAAAAGCCTCAAAATGGCTAAATAACTGAGTGAGTGATTTTATCGGTGATGATGCCATCATTATCTAATGTCACAGTGCAAAATCTGCTATAGAGATGTCCTTTGCTATAGAGATGTCCTTTGAGGGATGTTGACTTGTGCCACTTTGAGATGCCATATTGAGCAGTTGTTTATGGTTGAAATAGTGTAACATTATTCCCTGCACCACAGGTTGAGTGTTTTTGACACAGGTTACGGATTTTGCAACACAGGTCAGAAGGATGCGACACAGGTTGTCTCACAAGACACAGGTGACAACATTGGTACATTTTGCAACACAGGTTGAAAGTACACATTAGTTTTGAACAACACAGGTAGTGTCAATGCCCAATGCACCCTACGCTCCACCCTGGTAGCCAGAATCTCATATCAAAATTGCATGATGATCCAACACAGCATCAGTCCGGCACCCTAAATAATGACAGACTTGATGTATTCGGAGTAACTCTGCCTCAGGCAGATCCGAGAAAGCAAAAGTGGCCGAAATGGTTGGATAAACTTTGGATAACCCCTCAAAATCTCCAGTTGATTACTACACTGTTTCAGTTTTGAAGGCAAGAAGCAATGCATTTGCCCGCAGCCTGTCTGATCCTGAGATATTGAAATCAGATGTGCATCAGTTCATCTGTTGGGTGATCAACCTCTTTGAGGAGGGCATGGTCAAACTGTGTCAAGGAAGTGGTGGTGGACTCAACCTGTGTTGCAGCAACCTCCCAACCTGTGTTGTAATTCTGCACTGAACCTGTATGGTTGAAATACTGTAACAGTATTCCAGTGAGCACTGCACAGGTTATGGCTCATGTGCAGCACAGGTTGGTCTCAACCTGTGTGGCAAATCTCATTTGATCAGACGCAGGTTCAGTTGAGATGTGCAACACAGGTTGGGACATTCTTGCAACACAGGTTGACCAGATCCCGACGAAGTCTCCACCATTCTAATTGATGCACATCTGATTGCAATGCCAAGGGATCAGATAAGCCGCCGGCCAAATGGTCGTGCCGGCAAGCTAAGCTGTATTTTAAATTGGAAGGGAAAGGATTCCCCTAGAGCAACATGGGTTCAAGTCAGTGCTAGATTGCATTAAGCAAAAGCATATTTGTTTGTATGTGTTTCAAATGTGTTTCCTTTATCATTCCTGACTCTCCTCATCTGCAAAATGGGCAACTGTAACATGACCATCCGAGCGCAACAGCACATTGTTCAAATTGTCCCTTACTAGTAGCGCTATAGGAGGAGTTCAAAATTGTCTCTTGGTCGGATACATCCCCAAGGACACTAAGAAAGCTCCTTGTGTATTACTAGTACAGTATAAACCATGGTACAGTGCAGGGGGGATTGCTGTGATGGAACATCACAACAATCATTATGTTTCTGATGCACTATTTTTGGCCTGGCTGCCCAAAGCTTGACCTGTGTTGGGCAAACCTGCCGCGTAAATGTGAAGATTCACTGACCTGTGTGTTGCTGGACATGGTTCATACAACCTGTGTTGCATCTTATGACCTGTGTAGAACAGTCCGCAACCTGTGTCAAAACACTGCAACCTGTGGTGCGGGGAATAATGGTACACTATTTCAACCATAAACCTGTGTCTGATGAACAGAGAGATTGCGACACAGGTTGAGACCAACCTGTGTTGCAAATCAGCTTCAACCTGTGTAGCTCTCACCGGAATAATGTTACACTATTTCAACCATAGTTGTTCTTAGCAAAGTTGAAGTTGTCTACAGACAAGTTGCACCTGCCGAAGCAAAAGTTGCCGTGAGAAACTCAAGTTGTCTCCATTTTTTCTTGAATTTATCCAACATGTCTAAATACTTTTTGCACAGTATATCTCCCATACACGCATCTGACCCTGAATAGAATATCATCCAAATTTTGTGTGAAATTGAAGTCTCACGAGTATACTTTTCTGTGATAGATCTCAGTGCACTTGAAGCTCAAGCCCGCATGTCATCCTGGTCAAGATATGGTTGAAATAGTGTAATATGGTTGATATATGTATGGTTGATATATGGTTGCAAAATCAACCATAGTGTAACAGGATTAATTGCACCACAGGTTGCATGAATGTGACACAGGTTGGCAATTGCGCACCACACGTCATAAGATCACAACACAGGTCAAATTTCAAGACACAGGTTGCATAAATCTTATTTCACAGGATATTTTGCCACACAGGTTGGAAATGTATGTCAATTTCACAATACACAGGTTGTGGTATTGCTCAAGACAGGTCAAGCTTCGGCGTATTAGGCTAAAGTTGCATATCAAATCATATTGATTGCCGTGATGTGCTAACATGGCATCACTCTGGCACCCTTTTAACCGTTGATGACTGGGCAGGCTACGGAGGGAGGGCCGGGACAGAGGCACAGTGGCGTGGAATCAGGGCGGTTCTGAGTGTATTATGCCTCAGACAGTCTGAAAAGGTGACCAACGAAAAATTTAAACCCCTCTTAGTGTCAAGAACGGCGTCCCAGCCAGTCCTTCACCCGTAGCCTGCCCAGACACCAAGAGGAACCAGTCGAGGTCAAAGCCGCATAAGCGGTATAAGAACCCGACACAGAGGCAAGCCAGACAATCCCCTAATGGGGTAACCGGATGTCGACTCTCTGCTGCAGACTGCGGGAGAACCCACGGGGTCTTAGAGAGTATGCGGACTGGTCGAAGTCGGCAAGCCAAAGAGAATAGGAGACGAGGGCCAAGATAGAGAACCCCAAGGAAGAGTTGGCCCGAGTCAACGAGATAGCATAAGCCAAGGACAAGAGGCTTCAGTCAACAACCACCAAGGCCTAGCCAGGATGGGGTATCTTGATTGACTAATCATCAGGAAAAAGCGGAACCTCTACATACGACTATAGAGGGTATGTAGCCGGCATTGCCTCATAGACAAGTCCCCCCTTACATGGCCGTCTGTGGCCAATGCGCAGACTATGATAGCTCTCTGTGGCCAAGCGGCAGGATACCATGGCCTCTATAGCGAGTGCACCAACCACCATGACAGTGTATGGCCAACCAGCCAACCCAGTACCCAATAGGAAATATTGTTGCAGGTGCACGAATCGTGGACAATAAATAGATAGATTGAAATTTATTCTGCAGTGATTACAAACCCGCACCACCCAGTCCATCCACCTCCATTGCTTGCAGCTCCAGCAGCGCGCGCTCGCGATCTGTTGCATCCAGCCCCCCATCGTCACTCATCTCAGGTGCCGCACCGCAGAGTTTCCTGCCAAGAGATCAGGAAGATGCCCAGCGCAGAGATTAGAAACATACCTGCAGTCGTCGTGAAGGCGCTGACGCATTGCAGTGGTCACCGCAGGGACCAGCCCAGCCCAGTCAGTGAGCGCCTTGAGGTGCCTAGCGTACCGGGGCTTGTTGGTAACCTCATCAAAGATGACCTTGGCAGGGCGCTCGCCGGTGGAATAGGATTCAATCGTAAACTCAATCTAGAAGATGATTCAGTCGATGAATGAGGGAGGTGACGAGAACCCACCGCGGTGATGAGGAGCGCGAGCGTTGGGAGGGTGATGGGGCTGAAGAAGGTGGAGTACTGCACACCGCGCCCTTTTGCATTGGGAAAGAAGACGGCCTTGATGCACATCTTGATGACCTCGTTCTGCGCAAAGCCTTCACGCGTCACGGTATTCTATCGGATGTGGTCAACGACTCGTCAGGAACAAGGTTGCAGCGCACCCGATGATGAAAGGTGCTCTTCGTAAGGAGCTCGACGACCTTGGCCTTGATGTCGTCAACGGTGCCGTCGAGATGAAAGTGAGTGGTGACGATATTCCGTACACCTGTGGCCACCGCGCTGCGTGCATGCGAGCCGTACTTGGTAATCTGGCTCATATATATTAGCGCTGAATAGAGAAAGCCGAGAACAGACATACCATTGACGACATTCTTTCCGTCAGCTGCAACGGCCCCAACTCCGTCTGGACCTCGACCCAGATATCCCGCACCCATCCCTCCTGTGTCTCGATGCTTGGGTAGGCATCCCTTGTCCAGATACGTGCCTCGTATTTGTGCTGAGCTAGCTGGATGTACTTGGAGCTGTCGCGCGTGAAGTCCTTGAGGTTGGTACGAAGCCCGGCTGGTGCTTTCCCGCTTGCGAATGCTGCCGCTGGAGGAGGCGGCGGCGGCACGGCGGTCTTTGCTTTCTTCCGCGGACGCTAGCATATGGGGATGAGTTGGGGACGACAAACAAATGGGCAGTGATGAGTGTACCTGTGACGACGAGCGGATAGGCGATGACGAGCGGATAGGTGACGACGGGCGTACGTGCGACAACGAGCGATTCGCCGACGATGACGAGCGGATGGGTCTTGAGTGAACGGGCGACGGCGAGCGCGATGACGAGTGGATGGGCATTGAGCGGACCGGTGACAGCGAGCGGCAGATGGGCGAGCGCAAGGGCGAGCGGCCGCGGGATGCGGAGCGGAGACGTTTGCGGCGGGAGGACGTGTCCACCGGCATCGTCATGTCGTCGTCATTGAAGTCGCCGAAGGTGTGGTTATTGTCGTCGTCGATATTTGAGTCGAGTTCTTGCAGGGGAGCTACGAAATCTGAATGTTAGGACAGAACGAGTCGTACACGCAAGCACGTACCGCGGGGCATGGAAACGACGATGGGCATCTCACCCTCCTTCTTCCTGCGAATCTTCTTGGGCTTTTCCGCATCCGGGGCAGTGGAGACAACCGTCCGAGAGACAAACTAGAAACTTGTGAGCAACGGATATCGTCAATGCAGAGCGACTCACCGAGGACTGGAACTGGGAGATGGGCCGGTCGTCGACCTCCTCCTCCTCTGGCGGTGTGTCCTCAGCGTCACGGTCTCGCAGAGTGGCTGCAGGCAGGAGTCAGCAGAGCCGGAGAGGGGGCGTGGTAGATACACACCTTCGAGCTGTGCGGTCTTCCTGCTCTGCCTCTTGAGCTTTTTCTTGAGTGCGGCGAGTTCTTCGTCCTTCTTGTTCTCCGAGCGCTGGTCTGGGCTGAGGTGAGTGGGATACAGTGCAGTTGGGTTGAGGCTCACTATTCTCCTGCTGCTTGGACGATGGGTGGCGAGTGCGACCACGGCTGCTCGTAGCAGCAGCGAGGTCGAGGGGTGGGTGAGACTTGGAGGACCGCGGGGATGGGTCCTCGTCGCTATCTTCGTCGCTGCTCGAGTCGACAATACGTTGCGGCTTGGGCTTGGGCTTGGGTGCCATGATGGTGGAGGGAGAGAGAGAGAGACGATGCTGTGACTTGTGTTAGTCAACAAACCAAAAAGGCGCAAGCGTGACTTACGCCGACGAAATCGATGCCCGACGAAAACCGCTGCCGCTTCTGCGCTGCTACCCCAAGAACAGCACAAGGACTCCGCTCTCACTATGCTCAACGACCCTCCTGCCGTCGCCAGCTCGAGCTTGTACTTCAAGTCGCTGCCGAGCATGCTGCTCTGTACCAGGACGCTCCGCCGTCGCCTGCTATGGAGCCAGAACCCTTTGACGAGCTTGAGGCCATGGATCTTGATGCTCCCGAGGACAATCCCGCACCGCCAGTACCCCGTAACGACATCGACAGGCGTGCTCGCGTTGATGAGGTACCAGATAAGGACGATTTCGACTTGGATGCCCCGGGCTCTGCGCGCTGGGGCGAGGACTACCCCGAGGCCGCTGGGTGTGTGCTCGATGACGGAGCGACGGGCCAGACCGATTTCGAAGCGCTCCAAGAGCAGCAGGAAGCACTGGGACTCGCTCCGTGGGCACCGTTCGAGAGCGAGGGCGAATGGGAGTTGGGGAGATGGTTGTTGGAAGCAGGAGTGAGTCGTGCGAAGATAGATGAGTTCTTACGGCTCAAGAAGGTCCGTACAATCCCCGTCTCTCACAAATGACATCTCGGCGCTTCTCCGAGGCGCTTCTTATTCTCGTCCAGATTACGTCCGACGTTCAGCCGTCCTTCCACAATGCCTACTCGTTCTATGCAAAGATCGACTCGCTTCCGACAGGCCCAAAATGGGGCTGCGAGATGCTAACGATTGTTGGAGATACCAAGGATGGAGACGGCAAACCGATAGTGGAAGAGCTTGAATTCTGGCGACGCGACGCACTGGAGTGCATCAAGGACCTCATGGCCAATCCGGCATTCAATAAGCATATGCATTACGCTCCGGAACACGTCTATCGCGACGAGGCGTGTACGAATCGCGAGTATAGTGAGATGTATACAGCGGATAGGTGGTGGGAACTCCAGGTACGCAATTGTCGCTGTCGGACTGCCTCTCGCTGACGACAAGCAGGGGAAAATACCCATCGGCCACACTGTATGCCCGGTAATCATCGGGACAGATGAAACGCAGCTGTCGACCTTCAGCGGCGACAAGAAGGCGTGGCCAGCGTATCTTACCATTGGGAACATCGACACCGACATCCGCCGCAAGCCTACTTCTCATGCTATGGTTCTCATTGGGTACATTCCGGTGTCGAAATTCCACTGCTTTTCCAATGCCAAACGCCGCTCATCTGCACGATACCAACTATTCCACGACTGCATGCGCACGCTGCTGGCAGGGCTGAAGGAGGCAGGCAAGGACGGGGTCAAGATGCTCTGCGCAGACAAACACTTTCGTCAAAACCATCCCATTCTTGCCGGTTACATTGCAGATCATCCGGAGCGCTGTCTAGTGTCGTGCTGCGCGGAGAACCGCTGTACGGACTGTAAGGTTCGCGAAGAGAAGCGCGGGGATCCAATCTACTCGCCGCCGCGGGACCCAGTCGAGACCATCAAGATCTTGCGAAAGGAGGCCGACGGACTGGATCCACCGCAATTCGACGAGCTCGGCCTACGACTCATCGACCCGTTCTGGAAAGACCTCCCCCATTGCAATATATTCCGTTCTTTCTTCCCCGACCTCCTCCACCAAATGCATAAAGGCGCTTTTGATCATGCACGGTCATGGGCGACAGCTTCGCTCGGCGGCTCGGCTAACGAGAACGAGGCTGAAATCGACAAACGCTTCCAAGCCATGGTGGATCACCCAAGCCTCCGCCATTTCCGCCAGGGAATCTCGCTCGTTTCGCAATGGACGGGCAACGAGGCCAAGGAGATGGAGAAAGTGTTTTTGGGTGTGCTGAACGGCGCTGCCGACGCGCAAGTAACGCTCGCGGTCCGTGGTGTCCTCGACTTTATCTACTACGCTCACTTCGAAACTCATACCGACGCATCACTTGCCAAACTCGAGGCCGCCTGGCGTATGTTCCACGATAACAAGAAGGTCTTCGTCACGATGGGAATCCGTGCCCACTTCAATATCCCCAAGATACATGCGATGCAGCACTACGTCGACTTGATTCGCGCTGGTGGTTCCACTGGTGGCCATAGTACGGAACTCCAGGAACGCATGCACATCGACTGCGCCAAGCTGGGCTATCGCGCATCCAACCACAAGGACTATATCTCACAGATGACGGTCTGGCTTACGCGCCGTGAGGCGGTCCATCGCTTCTCTGCATATCTTCAGTGGGCGACTCCGCGCTACATTGCTCGGGTTAACCAACTCAAACTGTCGGCTTCCGACAGCTCTGCTGTTACCGCACCTGGTGTTCCTCAGGCCGCTGCCGCCAGCACTCCTGCTTCTAGTGCTCCCGCGCCTACTCCCTCTCCCAAAGAGCCTGTACCACCATTCAAGATCGCGAAATCTCCACCATTCCACGTGTCCCCGGACGTCCTTGAAGCCGAATTCGGTGCCCACAATTTCCTCTACCACCTGGAAACTTTCCTGCGCTCAGAGTCCATCTTCCCCGATGATTTCAATTCCATTCGCGTGGACTTTCCAATCTACAAGCGCGTCACCGTGGTGATTCCGCCTGTTGTGCAGGTCTCCAAGCTCCCAATCCACGATCCTATTCGTGCAACATGTGCCGTTCCCTCGGTAGGGCGCAAGAAGGCAGTACCACCCCGTTTTGATACTATCCTGGCACGCAAGCAAAAACCACCCGGACCAGTAAAGCGTCTCAGTCTCGACGGTACACTCGTTAACTTGTCCAATTTAATTGTCTAATGACCCCTCAGGCCTGTTCGCTGGTCGTATTCGTGCGATATTTGCTCTCCCCATTGAATATGGTCGATACGAGACTCCGTTGGCGTATATCGAGTGGTTCACACCCCTCACCCGACGGGATGATGTTCTAGGAATGTTCAAGGTGTCCGCCGCATCGCACAACCAGCACAGGCGAGCCTCAATTATTCCGGTGACTCTGATAAACCGCAGCTGCCATCTCATCCCTCAACTTGCTCGCAAAATCACGTCTGATCTCACCTCCGAGACGGTCTTGGATCGAGCAAAGGCCTTCTATTTGAACCCTTATCTCCGTCATATTGACTTTGTACTTCTACGCGGTGTAGAATAATAGCAGACAATCTTTCAATTAGTGTTGCCGTGACCCTCATCATTATGACGTAGATGGCGGGCAAGAGAAGCCTCTCCGCCGCGATCTCCGGCCCGGCCGGTCCGGTCGCTAGCGGCGTTCCGGAACAGGACCGTGCCTTCCTTCCTTCCTTCTTCGTGGATGGGCCGCACATGTATCCTACATTGTAGATTTACTATGCTCTAGAGATGCCTGGAGCCTACAGTGCACCTCAACTGACTACACGAGCCACAGGAGAGTCTGTATCCCCCCGACTGGCCACATCCGGCAACATGGCGCCACATATGCAACCAGGGAGGATATGTGTGCCACATCTTCGCCCTACTGGCTATATGGCTTTTGGTTTTTCCTGATGATGTAGAATCTACTGTACAGGAGATTCTACTGGGGTATTTATACCAACTACAAAAGGGGTGTGATCGTAACACGATCGTAATTAGTCCCTGGTTTCCAACATAAAGGGGAAAGGGGTCTGTCCCTGTCAACAGAGAGGGGACAGGGGGTGTCAACACCTAGGCAGCTAGGAGTAAGGGGTCTTGACAGTCGATTGAGGAGCTACTGCTCCTAGGATAAGGAGTGGAGTTGTATTGAACTCCTCTTGGATTCTAGCCGTGAGAACTCGGGTTCTAGCCGTGGGAAACCCGCTGTGATGGCGGGTTCTATGTGACACATATGACGCTTGACCAAGGGAAGTATGTCTGGAGGTAGGTTTCATGACACTTAGTCCAAGTCCTAACTACACAATTTCTTTGAAGGCAAGAGGACACAGCAGTGTGATTTGCAGACAGCCCGTTTGATGCCGGGATATGGCAATCAGATGTGCATCATTGCATCTGTTGGAGAATCAAGGAGGCCTGGCCAACCTGTGTCGAGGAAGTGCTGGTGGACTCAACCTGCGTTGCAGAAATTTCAAATAAATCCCCCCCCCCCCAACCTGTATTGCAATTCTGAATCAAACCTATGAGAAATGGTGACACAGGTTGAGACCAACCTGTGTTGCAAATGTGCTATAACCTGTGAATCATATGGTTGGTTTGGGTGGGCATTATTATTTGTGGCACAAGTTGCCCAAATTCAAGGTTTTTTGACACCACTTGCCCTGTTTCCAGAAGAAATGTGCACAAGTTGAACATTTCACCTCTTTTCTGACACAAACCTTTAATTGCCACACCGCTCGAGCAGCTTAACTGCTGGATTCCGTCGAGCTCAAATGTATGGTTGATATAAGGTTGCAATATTAGGGTTGAATTGACACAGGTTGAGTGTGTTTTCAACACAGGTCAGTGGGATTTTGACACAGGTTTTGGTGACCTGTGTTTATTCCTTTCGCAGTGTGAAAACAACGGCTTTATGCCTGAAAATGGACATCAAATACGAACTGGTCAAATGATCTGTCTGATTCAATCACGATCCCATCAGCGGCAGGCAGTGACCCTTCCGCTCACTGTCGCAATGAACTTTGAAGGAGATATCCGATTTTGAACGAGATATCGGATATCTCCTTCAAAAGTTCATTGCAACCCTGTGGCTAAGTTTTTACCGCACTTCTGTCATCCTCATCCTTGCCTGGGCATACTTTCCTTACTGCACCCTATTTGCAAGTTATTTGGCTCAAGTATCAGGCTATATTGCTTTTTAATAAGCCACACATTCAATTCTGGTCCTCTGGGCACGCCAATAGCATTTGGCTCATTGTCATTGCCCTGTAATTCAACTGAACTGCCATAATGATGTTGTATTATCAAGAAACAGATCAAATAATCTCGATCCGCTTGATTGATGTGCTGATCAGTTTTGAAAATGCAGAAAAATGTGAACCTGCACTCACTGTGTTCCCCTGTGCTGAGATTGGGACAAATTATCAACCTGTGTCGAAAACCTCCAACCTGTGTTAAAAACGCTCAACCTGTGTCATTTTACTCAAAAAAACCTTCACCTGCGCGTATTTTAATTTTGCAACCATATATCAACCATACAAATGCTCCGGGACCGTCAGGACGGATGTAGTTGCAGTTCCCCATGTCAATTAACATGGCCTATGCAGACCACGCTGTGGCAGGTCTGCCACCATATTCCCGATTCGGCCGTAGATACATCACGTGTTGTAGCTTAGTCACACATCCAAGGGTTTCCCATCGCTTTCACCCGTCCCGCCGAAGCCCCCGTTGGGCTGTCCCAGAGGCCGAGCCCTCTCCAACGCATCTTCACCTCCACCTGCGGACTGACATGTGGATATTCATACAGCGACTCTGAGGTGTGCACAATGCAGAATTTGTTTGGATCACTGAGATGTACAATTGGTATACCCGCCAGTGCTTGAAGGACCTGGAATTGGCTCATTGACAAAGGATGTGGGGTCTGAGTACACTCCAGTAATTAAACTGTTGCTTGTTGAAACAACGGATCGGTACATCAGGCTCCGGATCAGCAGGCTTTCAAGTTCTCGAAGTAGTTGTGTCTTTCTTCCTGTCTCCAAGTTGTGTTAATATTAGGTGATGCCTAGAGTTGTTTGATTTCTTATCACACCAGGGTTCAGACCTTTTCTGCTCGAGATGGATGGTTGTGGATTTTTATGTTACTGCTAGTCAGGGAGGTTGTGTCAAGTTAGTCAAAGGTTCATAGGGGTGGAGAAGAATGCAGGTTGTGGACTTTTTTCCAACAAACCCGGTGTATTTTTCCAATAATAATGTCCACTCATATGGTTGGTTTGGGTGGACATTATTATTTGTGGCACGAGTTGCCCAAATTCAAGGTCTTTTGACACCACTTGCCCAGTTTCCAGGCAAAATGTGCACAAGTTGAACATTTCACCTCTTTTCTGACACAACCCCCTCTGAGAAGAAAAAAGAGCACAACATTCAGAAGATGTCTCTAGAAAATGTATACAGCTTCCCGGTTGAGCAAATCACAATGTCCAGAAGATGAAAATTTGACACAACCTGAAAAGCATCTGCAAAAATAAAATTATGCGACCTGGAGATTCTGAATGCCACCTGGAACCATGACTTGGGAGACAAACATGATACTCTCTCAAATGATCAATTGGCTCAATGATCCGAGCTCTGCAACCACCCTCACTCACCATGCTGTTTGAGGAGCTGAACCACTGCATTCCGTCGAGCTCAAATAAGGACATACCGACGAGCCCGTGAGGTCGGTATAGGGTCTTGTGCGGAACGGAGGAATGCGGCGGTGCAAGCGAGACATCCCTGTCTCTCAGGCTTGCTCTTGACCGCCGCCTCCTCCTCTGAATCGTCGCCTTCGGCTCTTCCCGGATCCTTGCTTCTTTCACTCCCACACACATCATCATGCCAGCTGTCCACTCTCGTCCAGTCTTCACCAAGACGGTCAATGGGCTCGTCAAGGCTGACCTCCTGAAAGCCATGAACGAGTTCAGCCTCCATCTTCCTCCCAACCCGACAGTCCCCGCCCTTCGAAAGGCACTCCAGTCCTTCATCAACGACAACCTCGATATCATTCTCGGCGAACCAGCGTACCACCGTCTGATTCCCGAAAGGGATCGCGAAGTCCTCGCTGCCGAGCTAGCTCAGGAGCAAGACCACGACTCAGACACGGATCATCCACACTCGGACGACGACGACGACGACGAACAAACTCCACCCCCTCCCCCACCCCCACCCCGTAACCGACGTCGCCGACAACCCGAAGACACCGAACGCCAAGAGCGCCTCCGCATACTCTCGAGCTTCAGCAACGAGGAACTTTCTCGCATGATCACGGGCCAGCATGGTATGTTCTCTGCCCAAGCACTTCCTTCTGGTCCACACTCCTTCCTTTCATCGATATTCCGCTGTTCGACTGCATTCCGCATCTTCCTCGGCAGATATTCCGCTGCTCGAGTTCATTCCGCGTTTCCTCGGCAGATATTCCGCTGCTCGACTCCATTCCGCATCTCCCTCGGCAGATATTCCGCTGCTCGAGTTCATTCCGTGTTTCCTCGGCAGATATTCCGCTGCTCGACTCCATTCCACATCTCTCTCGGCAGATATTCCGCTGCTCGAGTTCATTCCGCATTTCCTTCGGCAGATATTCCGCTGCTCGACTCCCTTCCGCGTCTCCCATGCAATTCTGCATCGCCGTTCGCTTCCGCTCTACACACCTTCCTGTTCAGATTCCATCCCTTCCCATTCATCTCATTCCGATTCTTCCTCCCAAACCGCTCACTCACTTTCAGTCCCTTCAACTCGTCCAGAGAACACTCCATCATCCGTCGTCGTCGCCTCCACGTCGTCCGCCATACAGCGCCCCGCGCGCATTCCGGGCAAACAAGTCGATAGTGTTTCCCACGTCGCTCCGGAGGGTGCGCGCAAGCGAATGGAGCGCGGAACACTCGTTCCGGTGTCCTATCTTATGGACGATGCATGCGCACGCAGCGCAGGGTCCAGCAACAAGGACTTCGATAGCAAGATGATTTGGGATGGCTCCCAGCTCGTCTCCGTCTCGAAGGAGCTCTCCTACGAAGCTGATCGTAAAATCCTCTTCCTTGCCTGGTTCCAAGGCTGGGGTCGTCTCCTTCATCTCATCGAACTTTATCTTCTCGCCGAGCTCGGCGTCTGGCGGCAGCATCGCCAAAACATCATTTCCTACCCGAACCTCCAGGAGAACTGGCCTATCTTGGCGGCGTACGATGCGGAGGTTCGTCGCCGCTCCGCGTTCGACCCGTTCGATCCCTCCGAGTGGCAGGAAAAGATCTGGACCGAGGAGCGCAGCAAGCACATGGCTTCGCTGTCGCTGTCGCTCGCCCAGTCTGAGCTCCAACGCCTCAACACTTCGGCTCGCTCGTCCTCCGGGTCTAACTCCCATCCCTATGGAAACTCGAGCAACTCTTCTACTTCCCGATCCCTCTCCAAGCGCGGTGTCGACTCCGATGCCGACAAATCCTTTCGTTTTTGTTGCCTCAAGTGCGGTTCCCGTAGCCCGGAGCACAAGCAGCATCTCTGCAATGAGACGAAGAACGGCCGCGGCACCGACATCATCCTCATCCAAGGCGCGGCGACGGGCGAGCGCGAGCGTACCGACCGTCACGGTAACAAGTACTGCTTCCCGTTCAATTCACGTCGGGGATGTCGCAACGCAGCCGACAACTGCTCTAACGGGAAGCACTGGTGCACGCTCTGTGGCGCCAAAGAGCCTGCCCATTCTGCGCAGGACTGTTCCATCGTCTGAGCTTCTGCGTATCGTCACGCCGCTACTGCCGGACAGTTGGGAGCGGCTTCTCCGCGCTTCGAATCTCTTCGAGCGCTTCTCAGACATTCCACGAGGCCTTCGGGAAGGCTTCCATTTTGGTATTACCTCTAGTCTCGACGCATCCTTCATTCCTCGTAATCGACCTACTTCCCTCGCTCATCCAGATGTGATAGACGCATACATTAATACAGAACTTGCTGCTGGTCGTTATTCCGGTCCCTTTCCCCTTCCAAGCTCGAGAGCCTTATCGGTCCCTTTCGCACATCGCCAGTTGGTGTCGTTCCCAAGGCTGGCGAGCCTGGCAAATGGCGTCTTGTTCAAGATTTCTCCTTTCCTTACGACGATCCTGACCATGCCTCCATTAATTCCGAGATCGATTCAGACGATTTCCCGTGCGAGTGGGGCACGTTCTCGGAAATGGCTCTTCTTGTAATGGACGCCCCTCCAGGAACGCAGGCAGCGACGCTCGACGTTGACGCTGCGTTCCGCCGCGTTCCTATCCACCCATCCGAGCAGCGTTTCTTTGTCGTCTCATGGCGAGACATGTGCTATCTCGACCACAATGCACCGTTCGGTCCCTCGAGTTCCCCAGGTATCTTTGGTCGTCTCGCGGATGCTATGGCAGCTCTTTACATCGCAAACGACATGGGTCCGTTAAAGAAATAGGTGGACGACTTTTGCTTTCTGCGCTATCCCGTGTCCACCTCTCCCCTCTCGTTCTCCTACGACCTAGACGACATCCTACGTCTTGCCGAGCTCCTCGGTTGGCCCTGGAAGGCTTCCAAGACTCATCCATTCGCGGAGATCTTCAAATACCTCGGCTTTCTGTGGGATCTGCGCAACAAGACAGTCCAGCTCCCTGCGGAAAAGAAGCTGCGCTATATAGCCAAGCTAGCTCCCTGGGTACGCGGCGCTAAGTTCTCGCGCAAGGAGGTGGAGTCCACTTTCGGAACACTTGTCCACTGCGCGCTCGCGGTCCCCGATGGTCGTTCTCGCCTTCCTTCCATCTCAAACTTCGCGGCATCGTTCTCTCACTCTCCCTCTCCGTTTTCCAAACGCACGCCAAATGCTACCGTCCTAGCGGACGTTGATTGGTGGAGGCAGTGCTTATCGACCGAGTTCTGTGGTTCTCAACTCGTGCGCCCGCCGCTGGTTTACCTGTGGGTTTCTGGGTCGACGCCTCAACATCCTGGGGTATAGGTGTCGTGTTCGGAAACGTTTGGCGGTCCTGGAGACTCTTACCAGGTTGGGATACCAACAATCGGAGAATCGGCTGGGCGGAGATGCTTGCTATCGAGCTCGGGCTGCGACTCGCCGTCCATCTAGGACACCAGCACATTCATTTCCGTATCTACTCAGACAACCAGGGTGTCATCGGTGCTCTGGATGGGGGAAAATCGCGTAACCCCGAGCACAATCGCGTCCTTCGCCGAATCGTCTCGCTCATGCGGACACATTCAATCTGGATCTCCACGAATTATGTTCCTTCTGCAGAGAACCTTGCTGATGCTCCATCGCGAGGGCATCCCGTGCTTCAGCCAGGCTTCACACATTCTTCTTCTACATTCAAGCTTCCGTACTGTATCTCATCTCTCGTATCTGACTCGTAGTCTTAATTGATTTTGACCTCAATTCATTTCGGCGTTTCGTTTCTGATTGACAGCTGCCACGGTCTCTCTTCTTACCACCATGGCGACTGGAATGCCTTCGCACGACTCGCTCTCTCTCCAGCGTCTCCGAGCGGTTGCCGCTCTCATGCAGTCAAATCGACGTGTACGCCCCGTCCACAAACGCCACCCACCGGTGCCAACTCCCTCCGCCCGCGTGAAAATCTCACCAGCGATTCCTCGCATCTTTCTGTCGACGCCCGGCTTACCGCAATCCGAGAACCCAATCCAACTCTCGAATTCCTCCTTGCGCAAACTCCGAAATGCACTCCACCATGGCTGGGCCACGTCTACAGCGACAAACTATGGCTACGCTGTCGATCGCTTCCTACGATTCTGCGACGCCGAAAACATCCCGTCCCATCTCAGACTTCCGACAGACGAGTTTGTCCTTTGTGCATTCGCCGCATCCGGAGCTGGCATTCACGCTGGCTCGACTGCTCGCAATAACATTGCCGCCCTGAAGGCTTGGCACATTGCGCAAAACCAATGATGGCTTGGGAGCTCCCGCCTTCATTATGTGCTTTCAGGCGTAGACAATCTCGCGCCGGACTCTTCCCAACGACCTCCACGTCCACCAATCAATTCGGACATGTTGCGCGTCTTGCGCACGGGTCTCGATCTCACTTCCCCGTTCGACAGCGCCGTTGACGCTAGCGCTTGCGTCGCCTTCTGGGGACAGTGTCGTCTGGGAGAGCTGCTGCCCAACTCTCAGAACGATCCTAATCTTGCCCACAAGCCCACTCGTTCTTCCGTTCGCAAATCCACTAAACTCGATTCTGCCGCTGTCATCCGCCTTCCGCGTACGAAAACCAAGAGGCATGGCGATGACATGGTGCTGGCGGTACAGGACGATGTCGTCGACCCATACCTTGCGCTTCAGACCCACCTCCTCGTTAATCACCTGTATGGTTGGTTTGAGTGGACATTATTATTAGAAAAACACACCAGGGTTTTGTGGAAAAAATACACAACCTGCATTTTTCTGCACCACTATGAACCTTCAACTAACTTGACACAACCTCCCTGACTAGCGGTAACATAAAAATCCACAACCATCCATCTCAAGCAGAAAAGGTCTGAACCCTAGTGTGATGAGAAATCAAACAACTCTAGGCAGCGCCTAATATTGACACAACTTAGAGACAGCAAGAAAGACACAACTACTGCGAGAACTTGAAAGCCTACTGATCCGGAGCCTGATTCACTGATCCGTTGTTTCAAACAGGAATGGTTTAATAGTAAAGCATACTAAGGCCCCACAGCCTTTGTCAATGAGCCAATTCCAGGTCGTTCAAGCACCGGTGGGTATACCAATTGTACATCTCATCAGTGATCCAAATGAATTCTGTATTTTGCACACCTCAGAGTCGCTGCATGAATATCTGCATGTCAGTCCCCAGCTGGAGGCGAAGATGCATGCTCTGCATATGCTACGTCAATTGACATGGGGAACTGCAACTACATCTGTCCCGGAGTATTTGAGCTCGACGGATTGCAGCGGTTCAGCTGCTCAAACAGTGTGGCGAATAAGGGTGGTCGCGGAGCTCGAATCATTGAGCCGATTGATCATTTGATGTACATCATTTGAGAGTGTCACGTTTGTCTCCCAAGTCGTGTTTCCAGGTGGCATTCAGAATCTCCAGGTCAGGTCGTTTTATTTTTGCAGATGGTTTTCAGGTTGTGTCAAATTTTCACCTTCTGGACGTTGTGCTTTTCTCAACTGGGAAGCTGGGTACATTTTCTTAGTGGCATCTTCTGAGTGTTGTGTTCTTTTTTCTCCTCAGAGGGGGTTGTGTCAAAAAAGAGGTGAAATGTTCAACTTGTGCACATTTCTCCTGGAAACAGGGCAAGTGGTGTCAAAAAACCTTGAATCTGGGCAACTTGTGCCACAAATAATAATGTCCACCCAAACCAACCATACACCTGGGCCCCGACAAGCCGCTCTTCGCATATAGATGTATGGTTGGTTTGGGTGGACATTATTATTTGTGGCACAAGTTGCCCAAATTCAAGGTTTTTTGACACCACTTGCCCTGTTTTGAGGAGAAATATGCACAAGTTGGACATTTCACCTCTTTTCTGACACAACCCCCTCTGAGGAGAAAAAAAAAGCACAATACTCGGAAGATGTCACTAAAAATGTACACACCTTCCCAGTTGAGAAAACCATAACATCCAGAGGGTGAAAATTTGACACAACCTGAAAACCATCTGCAAAAAATAAAATGACCCGACCTGGAGATTCTGAATCCCACCCAGAAACACTTGGGAGACAAACATGACACTCTCAGATGATGTACATCAAATGATCAATCGGCTCAATGATCCGAGCTCCGCGACCACCCTTACTTGCTACACCGTTTGAGTAGCTGAACCGCTGCATTCCGTTGAGCTCAAATACTCTGGGACAGATGTAGTTGCAGTTCCCGATGTCAATTGACATAGCCTATGCAGACCACACATCTTTGCCTCCACCTGGGGGCTGACATACAGATATTTATGCAGCGACTCTGAGGTGTGGACAATGCAGAATTTGTTTGGATCTCTTTGAGATGTACAATTCCGCCGGTGCTTGAACAACGTGGAATTTGCTCATTGACAAAGGATGTGGGGCCTTAGTACACTTTAGTAATTAAACCGTTGCTTGTTCAAACAACGGATCAGTACATCAGGCTCTGGATCAGCAGGCTTTCAAGTTCTCACAGTAGTTGTGTCTTTCTTGCTGTCTCCAGGTTGTGTCAATATTAGGTGATGCCATTTCTTATCACACCAGGGTTCAGACCTTTTCTGCTCGAGATGGATGGTTGTGGATTTTTATGTTACTGCTAGTCGGGGAGGTTGTGTCAAGTTATTCAAAGGTTCATAGTGGTGCAGAAAAATGCAGGTTGTGTATTTTTTCCAAAAAACCCTGCTGTGTTTTTCCAATAATAATGTCCACTCAAACCAACCATATAGATGCAATCACACGTCTCGTGTCCTCACCCGTGGTGCCTTCCTAGACCGCTGCAACATCATCTGGACGGCTGCGGGATATCCCCGAACGACGGGTCACAGCTTCCGCATTGGGGGAACCACAGAGCTTCTTCTGAACGGTGTCTCCCCTTCCGTTGTCAAAGCGATGGGCCGTTGGGTCTCAGACGCGTTCCTCAGGTATTGGCGGTCTCTCGAGGACCTCGTTCCACGACACGCCGCAAATCTCCATTCACGTCAGAAGAGGAAGTCTGCCTCTCAGTTGGGTTAGCCGTTGGTTTCATCGGCTGGGCAGCCTTGTGTGGGTTCATCCTTGCTCCCAACGGCACATGCCCAGGAGCTCGGTTCCGATGCCCGCTCGCTTCTAGTCCAATAAATAAACAAATGTTTTCCATTTCTTTCTCTCTGATTCCAGCTAGTGAAGTGAAGCGCACAAGAAGGACATACCGACGAGCCCGTGAGGTCGGTATAGGGTCTTGTGCGGAACGGAGGAATGTGGCGGTGCAAGCGAGACATCCCTGTCTCTCAGGCTTGCTCTTGACCGCCGCCTCCTCCTCTGAATCGTCGCCTTCGGCTCTTCCCGGATCCTTGCCCCACCCGCCCACGCCGTAATCTGACCTTTATTCTTGCCGGATCATCCACAGTATAATTCTCGTCGTATTGGTAGACATTTGTAGTGTTGTCGTCGGGTTCATCCTTGCTCCCAACGGCACATGCCCAGGAGCTCGGTTCCGATGCCCGCTCGCTTCTAGCCCAATAAATAAACAAATGTTTTCCATTTCTTTCTCTCTGATTCCAGCTAGTGAAGTGAAGCGCACAAGACTCCGGGACCGATATAGTTGCAGTTACCCATGGTCAATTGACATAGCCTATGCAGACCACACATCTTTGCCTCCACCTGGGGACTGAACGCATTCATGCAGCGACTCTGAGATGCGCACAATGCAGAATTTGTTTGGATCACTATGAGATGTACGATTGGTATAAGTACTCACCACTCGAACCACCTGGAATTGGCTCATTAACAAAGGATGTGGGGCCTTAGTATGCTTTAGTAATTAAACCATTGCTTGTTGAAACAACGGATCAATACATCAGGCTCCGGATCAGCAGGCTTTCAAGTTCTCACCGTAGTTGTGTCTTTCTTGCTGTCTCCAAGTTGTGTCAATATTAGGTGATGCCTAGAGTTGTTTGATTTCTTATCACACAAGGGTTCAGACCTTTTCTGCTCGCTAGTTACAGAGGTTGTGTCAAGTTAGTTGAAGGTTCATAGTGGTGCAGAAAAATCCAGGTTGTGTATTTTTTCCAAAAAACCCTGGTGTGTTTTTCCAATAATAATGTCCACTCAAACCAACCATAGAATCACCTAGAGGAATACTGTTACACCATTTCAACCATATCAAGACAAAACATTCACTGCCAAGCACAAGTGAGAGGTACAGTACACAACATAGTGTCCTAGAAGTACAAGATGCTGTCCACTTCCCTGGGAAATGAAATGTAAACACTAACTCAATCCTCGCCTCCTCCTCTTCCTAGTCATATCTGGGGTGTCAATTCAATTTTTTCTTCTTCTTTTTAGGGACCGTTTGGAGAATGCAATTCAGTCTGCAGAGGCATCCCAAACAACGGTGCCAATTCATTCCATGTTCACAAAGACCTGTTGAATGAGCACAGACCTTTTAACAAAGACGTACATCTCGTGCCAGTATAGATTCAGACTGTGTATTTGCTTTGAGATGACCGTGCGGTGCGTGTACCCCGCATCTAGTGCACCATGGACTCAAGACAACCTGGCTGGGAACAAGGTGTACTGCAAGCAAGACCATCAAGCTCCACTGGAAGGATCTGGGAACAGACTGAGGTGTGAAGTTAGCGGATGAGTGGACTTGGTGGATGGGCGGCGGCCGTAGTTCATCATTTCTGTGCTGTAGTCGGTAGCATGAATGCGATGAATATCGAACAAAATACAAGACGGATGTACTTAGCGGGGCCTGGAAGACACGACAACAACCTGAGTTCGGCCTGAGTCGAGCCTTGTCAGCGCATGTGAACACGGGTGATCACGGAAACAGCGCATTCCGAGTCAACTTGAAATACGATTGGCTGAAGGCTCATGTCCAAAGGGCAAGGTGCCCCGTTTGGACATAAACTTGAATTCCAAATGCGGCTTGATAGAGCGCGTTTTAGCGCAGGAAACTCACGAGAAACATGCAGATGGGGAATCCACATCTCCCCCCATATTCTGTCTCCTTTTCCCTCTTTTTATAACTTGAAAAACTTGAATTTGATTGCTCCACAACAGACATAGACCAATTGTACCTCATTGCGGGCTGCGAAATTATCCTCAATGTCAACGCCACTTGCCTGAAAATGCTGCAGAAGGTTCAGCGTCGATTTCTCCGCCGTATGCTTGGAATCGGCTCGTGTTCAATGCGAGCAGTCCTGTACTCGGAGACAGGCATCTGGCCAATCAAGTACCGTCGCGTCTACCTGGCGTTGAAGAACCTTTGCCACTTAATTGCGTTGAATGGGCAAGACAGGCCAGCATATGATGCGCTCCAGGACTCGCTAACCCTCGCTCGAAACGGACACGACTCATGGGCAAAAGACCTGTGTACGGTACTGTCGAAGCTACACGTACCAGTGGTACTCGACATATCGCAGGATCTTACCCGAGACACTGTTGAGACTGCGATGAAAGCTGTGAAAGCTCAATGGAATCCTGGATAGACGAGGAAATCGCTGGATCGGAAAAGGTCAAGGACTTGCTCGCAACTCGGCTGGAGTGGGACTCAGAGGAACAGAAGCTAAGATATCAAACCCTTACCTTCCGCCACTATCTTCGCGTGAAGACGGCCGCTCATCGTATCGCGTTAACACGAATGATTCTGTCAAGCCACAGTCTCGCGATTGAACGTCGACGATGGAAGGAGCGGAGAAAAGATAAAGTCCTACGAGAGTGGAGGCTTTGTCGGTTCTGCAAAACGGAGGTGGAAGACCCGGCTCACACGCTCTTCCTCTGCGATCACAGGGAGCTTACCCGACTGCGAGAAACATTCCTCGAGAAGTTGTATGCGGAATTACCGGAAATGCGGCGCCAGTTTAACAGCCCGGTGGCGTTTTTGGCAGCTGTACTGGAAAAGCGGGCAGTAACCCCACTTCTCGCAAAGCTCGCGTATGATGTTACGAAGATCTACGATTCGGAGCCTATGTATACGCCCCTCCCGCCGGTATAGGCTAATTGGGCGATGCGAAGACTTGTCGGGCTGTTGCAAACATCCCTCGCTCGTGGCGCAGGACACCAGCGGTGAAATCGATTTTGCATTCTTTGTTTTCTTTTTTTTTCTAGCGGCCTATCTCGCATGCATCGTGCAAGGGAAAGACCTGCGACATACACTGAGTCTGGTGGAAGCTGGGGATTTTTACCTGGGATGGGAGAACTTCGCCCAGGTCCCGCAGAAGGGTTTTAACCAGAGCAGTCCAGCCTCAATCAGGGCCGGCCAGTCCCAGTGTACAGCGTCTTGCAGCCATCAACCCCCGGAATCGATGTGTGTTCCGTTGGCATCTTGTCTGCTCACGGTAGGATAACCACCCTATCGTACATACAGTGTTTGTCTTCGGTAGACTCGTTGTTCATGTTGTGGACCACGCGAGTATAATAAACCCCCCCGGCGCTCCCCCCCCAATGTTTGCCTTAGTCGCACGTGTACTTAATGGGCTTACTTAACAGCCGAGAAGTGATCACGGCTATCATAGTACTTCCTTCTATAATCCATACGTCCTGTATCAATCCGCGCAATCACCCCTCTGATACTCCTTCTAGGCCAGTGGCTTGCATGCCGAGAGCTTCTTCTCTCACGTCCCATCTAATTTGGTCCTTCTTCCTCACCACGACGAGACTCGACGAGCTCGCGAGTCCTTTCAAGCCCCACCACCATTCACAAACTACATCTACGGCGTGCAGTCCGCGCAAAGCTGCTTGCATTGACGATCCAACGACGCAAAAATGGCGCTTTAGGTGCGCATCGGCCATCTGTCAGACAAGCTTGCCCTTCGGCGCAAGTGTAACGAGCCTCAATTGGCTTTCTTCCACCGGCCTCACTCCACTGGCCTGCCGCCCTGCCTCCCTTCCCTCTCCCGTGCCTCCACACAATAGATGCAGACTTGAAGCGGTGATGCGGTGATGCACGGACATCGGACGATGAACCGGACTCGGACGGCCTGGGAGAACTTGAAGAGTCTCGAGGTACGTGTTCTACCTCCACGATTCTCCACAATGCTCTGACATTCGCGCTAGAAGCAATGCTTCATGCTCCGAACAACGTCTTGACAAACAGAGTCCAGTGCGTTGTCAAAAACACTCCTCCCATTTCGCTTAACAGCCACCTCGCAGACGTCCGCCATTCCATCTTCACGTCTTTCCTCCCCTGCCGACTCCCTCTCCATCATGGACAATTGCACTAACGCTGCAGCACCTGACATGTACCGACCCTCACGCTCATTCACGAGTCCGCGGAGGCCGGTCCATGTTCCCTTCCTACGTCGACGAGCAACAACGGTCTCATCCCATGTCTCAGTGCAGGAAAGGACTCGAGTGAACGACGCAAAGTGTGTATGTAAGGTGTGTTCACTATGCTTGCTCTCGCTCTATAGTCATGCCCAGACACAGACTTGCCTCCGATCGCTCACCGAACCCTTTCCGCTCCAACGATAGCACCGTCATCGTCAACATGAGCTGCTCCCCACCTCACTTACGCGCCATAGTTGCGCAAATCTCGTCATTTGGAGGGTCAGCATCTGTTTTGAGAGTGTTGATTGGCGCAGGCGCCAGCTTTTTCTCCCCAGGCCCTGACACTCAGTACGCAACTCCATGGTGCATATATATGATGTTCTCCTGTACATTACCACTATGTTGTTCCTCTACCTGATGAAGCCGCATCTTGCCAATTCCACCCGGTTCACGCGTACGAGGAGCTCAAAGAGTGAAATATAGTGAAATTTCTGGGACCAGGCACTATCTTGGAGCGGGAGCGGAGCGACCGCCCTGCCTTGTTTGGTGATGTGTGCGCCTTCTGCGCCATTACAGCTTCTCTTCTCACACAGTGGGCAAAAATTGCCGCAGATCGCAAATAGCAGGTTATCAGCAGGTAACCTGCCTGCAAGCATTCAGGCCTCTTTGTCCAGCTCGCCGTCAAAGAGACTCAATTTGATTCCTTTCATGTCCTATTTTTAATTGTTTCAAGTGTGGCATCGTTGTGCCCTTGACAGATGGAACATCAAAATCCGAGTGATTTTACTGAATTGGGATGACACTTGTGATGGCCGTCTACAGATCTAACTCGTGCTCTTTCTCGTCTTTGAGCCAGCTTTGAGCTCTTTCAGTAATCTGCATCAGACCCTTAAACTTGGGTCTTGAAAGAAGCTAGATGGCCACCGACATGTTACCTGCTGGTAACCTGCCATTTGCGATCTGCGGCAATTATTGCCCACTGTGTCACCACAATGGTCATTCCAAGCCCGCATCTACCGGCACACAAGTTTAACAACGATTCACTCTGGAAACCCCACAGGGCCCATCGTGATCTTCCCCGCTGCTTCTACTCCAGAAAACTCGAATTCAATGGGCTTCTAGGTCCTATGGCTTGTTAACTCGACAGATTTCCCCGTACTCGGAGGATCTTCTCGGGTACCACAGTTCTAGATTTCTCGTGCCTAGACAAGACTGGGAAGGCTATGGGGTGTATAGCGGAGGCAAGCAGTGAGTACCCGTATGAAGCTGATTCAGACAGGCTGCCCGAGCTCTATATTGAGCACTCGCCGTGCCATAGTTATGTATTTCATTACACACAGGCGGAGGAAGTGTGGCTAAAAGCCCTCCACTCAACGACCGACCATATGCATTGAACCATGCGCGAAGATGCGCGCTGCACGGGCGGTAAGTTTAGTGTGATTTTATGAGCAGAGTTGATATATCGATTGTTCTGACCCTGGCTCGTGACGCTAGCGTCCCTTGATTCATGTCTACCCCGGGCTTCTGCCACAAAACCTGGTTTTTAAGCCTCACCGTGACTGCGAATCCTAGAACCGTACGCGTCTAAATACTCGAGCAGCAGCAGCAGTGTATGTTTAACTCCAAGGTATCGTGGCCAAATGAAGCTGATTCATACAGCCCTAACTATATATTGCGCACTCGCCCGTCCATATTTATCTCATTACACACAGGCGGAGGAAATGTGGCTCGAAGCCCTCAACTCAACGACCATTGAACTATGCGCGAAGATGCGCTCTTCACGGCGCTGCTCGGACGGTAAATTTAGTGTGATTGGATGGTTCTGACCCTGGTTCGTGACGCTAGCGTCCCTTGATTCATGTCTACCACGGGTTCAGCTCTGCCACAAAACCTGGTATTTAAGCCTCACTGCGAGTCCCAGAACCCTCCAACAGCAGCAGCAGCGTATGTTTAACTCCAAGGTACAGTACGCTCTAGTATGCCTCCAGCCAGCCTCACCTCACCATAGTTCTTCGCCCTCGCCTCAATGGCCCTGCTCATCGGGTCCAGCACCGTCTCGGCGCAGCTCAAGTTCACCTGTAACGCCGGGGGCGTTAGCGGCGACTGCGCGCCATTCATCAAGACGTTCTGCAACTCCGTTGGAATCCCCGTCAGTTACTAGTACTCCGTGCTTCAAGTTCATTTCATTCTAATTTCAAGTTCCATTGCCCAACCATCTCTACTCTAGATCAACGCCAGCGACACCGTCGCCCGCTGCTTCACCACCGGTACTCCCAAGCTCAGATGCGACTTTACCTCGCTGAACACCGGCAACGTCACCGACGTGCCCTTCATCGAGAATTGTCAGAATGCGCTGAATACCGTAGCAGTCTTGTGCCCACTGGTAATACTTTCGTCTCACGATGAGTACAACACCTACCTGACTGGACTCGGAACAGGGCGGCAGTGGTCAGTTTACTGGTTTCCCCTTCAACTTCTCCATGGACCCCAACTCGGGGGCCTGCGGACCGCAATGCGGCAACTGACGAGAGAGAGAATAGCCAAATTACGATGAGGGTCCTCTTGTTGCTGTAATTCTGTAAAATGTTCATTGTGTATTGTGTTCGGGTTTGGTTGATTTATTCCTCAAATGACTATACGCCCACTCCCCAGCTTTTCCGCGTTTCCTACCGATTACTGACTCAGCTTCTCTTATCTAGTCATTCTAGATAGTAATAGGTGCAGTAAACGAGTTCACCCCTGAGCCCCCCCAAATTATTATTGTCAGTTATCGGACTATCAACGAATCTACTCGCTCGAACATCGGTTTATGCTCCGGGAGCGCTCTTCGTATTGCGGCGCAAAACGCCTCAAACATGTCCTGCGCCAGAACGGGGTCCTTGGGATGGATCTCGAACAGGAATAGCACGGCATTCAGGCCGACCGCACATGGCTCCACCGGGAACGGCGCCCCGCCATGCCACGGGGGCTGGTTGGTGTGTATTTTGACTTTGCATATCACTCGGAGAGTAACGGCGGGGAGGTTGCGGAGGGTGGCTGGGAAGGTGCGTGGCATGCGGAGGGTGAGACCGATGTGGATGTGGAGGGTGAGGACGCGGAGATGGGGTAGACGTGGGAGTCGGAGCACGGTCGAGAGCTCTGGTAAACGACTTAATTCACGTCGAGGTTGTGCGATTGACACATACCGTCGCACTCCATGTCAAGTTCCTGCAGCGTCGGCCCAATGGCGACGAGGAGGGGATACCTCCGCACGTCTACGGTGTGATTTTCGAATAGCATTTTTATCGTGAGCTTGGTGAGTCTTCCAAGCTTCGGAGAACCTCCGGAGATCAACTGCTCGATGCTCTTTTGAGGGATACCTCGCAGATGCAATTGCTCGACGGCGGCAACGGTGCCAGAGTAGTCGCTTCTGCCATCCGCATACAGAGTGCAGTTGGTCATCGAGAAGTACTGCACCCGAACCAGCGCCGAATAGACTGCCTGCACCGGCACACGATGTAGATCGTGGATATCCAAAGTAGAAAGCCGTTCGGCGGCCATCGTCGCGAGCAGGGCAGACGTCAATAGTTGGGAATGAGAGGTCCAGCGGCGTGACGATCCCACCAAAGTCAGCTGCTGGATCCGCGGCTCGACAGCGGTGAGGATGCCAGCAAGGGCGATTTCGTCCTCCGGCGAGTTGGGGTCGGGAGGCAATCGAATGGTGAGTTGTTGGATATGTGCGGCGATGTGGGGGTTGTTTGGGAATTTACGAAAGGACCCGAGAACCGTGCCATCGAGACACACCGTTGGGAGAAGCGGCTGGTAGAGGTTGACGTGGCGAAAGAGGTGGCGCTGGGTCGGTCCACGAAGAGGGGAGGCGACGAGAGAGAGTCGTTTGACGGTCTCAAGGTCGTATCGCAGCTCGTCGACGATGGCTGTGAGGAGTTCCGAGGGTAGGCCAGCGAGGGACATGGAAGGCGGAGACAAATGGAAAACGATGGTCGCTATATACAGTACCGGATTGATCCGCGGCGTCTCCTAAGTGATTATCACATTTATCACATGGTCGTTCCTGTTCCTGCTCCTATGAGTTCGCTGCTAGTTCAACGCTATCGACTCCTATCAGAGTGTACGTCTAACTTGAGAATTTGCGTCCGCTGCATTAGTGACAGTGGCATATTGGTGAACGAAAAAGTAGAGTAGGTAACGAAATCTAGCCAAACAAGAATGTCTTCGCACAATCACACCCCTCCCTCCTCATCGTCCAAACTGCTGCAACTCGCGCTGTACGCCTTCCAGCATTTTCATCCGCAGCATCAACTCCGTGCGTTTCGCCACAATCGCCTGATCCTCAGTAAGATACCGCGCACATTGGTCCCGCGTTTCGGGCTTCTCGAGATCGAGGAATCGCCGAATAAGGCTGGACTGGAGGTTGCTGGCGAGGCTTTTGACGAATTTGGTGTCGATGAGGCCGGGAATTGTGTCGATAATGCGCTGGGAGAAAAGTTAGTGAATGTATTGAGCACGGCGCAGACCAGAGATACCTTGTACGAAACCTAGTGTCGCACGAGTCGGAATCAGAAAAGCATTTTGAGCCGGGCTGTCTATCGAACGCACCTGGAAGTATGCTCGCACCCCACCCATGAGAACGATCTCCGCCTCGTACTCGTCCGCCGGGCGTAACTTGCCCAAATCCTCCGCACTGATTCCCGTATACCCTAGCTGCGCGAGAGCTCCCAGCGCGATTTTGAGCTGCTCCTCATCCTGGGCGACGGCAGCGGTAGGCCGAGTTGGCGACTCCGACTCCGACTCCGACGGCGAAGCCAATATTCCTGAAAAGGCATGAGGCTTGAGCGCGAAGGGGAGTGCCATTCTCATGCCCGAGGAATCGTTGCCGGTGGCACCGGCGTTGGTCGGTACAGGCGCGTCGACGGGCGTAGACTGAGGCAGGGTAAAGAGTCCGGTGGTGGGTCGCGCGTCGGGCGTCGACTTGGCTAACTTGACGTTAGTTTGAGCGAACAAACGTTTGCCGTCCGTTGCAGACGGCGAGGCGTTGATGGATGCCGTCGACACGGGTGCGGGACTACCAAACGCCCCAAAGCCCGCCCCGAATGGCGCGTTGAATGCCGCAGTCGAGGTCGTACTCACACCACCAAAGGATGGGTTCGTTCCGAACGCGGAAGCTGGCATCTTGGCGAAGGGGACGGGAGCGCCCTTGTCGTTTAGGCCGACGCTCGCAGTGGCATTGGGGACGAACGTGCTGCTAGTCTTCGAAGTGGTGGACGCGGGCCCGGGCTTGAATTCGAATTTGGCTGGGGACGAAAGACGTGAGCAGGAAATCGAGCGACGGAGGACCGCCGCACCAGAACCCTCCATAGTCTTCGCGCGTTTACTTTTCAGTGGGGACTCTGGGAGAGGCGTCTTCCCCGCGCGTTGATCTCGATACTTGCCGACCCACTTCTCCGTCGTAGCTTGAAGATAGTGGCTATTCTGCGTCATCGGCTGCGTCTCCATCTCCAGTAGCGCATCGAGGTATTTGGCGCAGTCTTCCGCGTGCGTATCGACGAGCTGGGAGAGTACGATTCTGGCGATTCAATAATATTAGTCGCGGTGCGGGGCAGAGCAGAGGGAGACACAACGCACTTGAGATCCGCCTTGAACGCTGCAAATCGCCCAAAGTATTCCGCCTGCTCGACCACAGCGTACAGGACGTCCAAGAGGTTCTGGCGCACGGAGTCGAAGCACACGGTCTTGGCGTTCTCCCAGGTCTTCTGGAAATCCGCAATGAGCGCAGCCTTCGCCGCGGGAGGAACGTCGCCCGGAAGCTCCCGTGCACGGGCTCTGTATTTACGTGAGTGAAAAGTGAAAAGCGCATGAAAAGAGGGACGAACCGATTCAACACAGTACGTACGTCGCTCAGGTAGATCGCATTCTCTTGCGAATAACCGTCAATATCGCCTTCCTCCTCGCTGTCCGTGAGGATGTATGACTTGCGAGCAGCGCGCGCGTCTACAACGGCGACGAATGCAGGCGCTGTGGCTCGAATCTCGCGCTTGAATACGCCGAACGCCCTGCGAGGCAGCAACGTCAGTGATTGGAAGGGGCGATGATAGCTCAAAGAGTGTACCTATTGTTCTTCTGGACGAGGAGGCTGGGCTCGGACGAACCACGGACGTACTGACGGATGGAGGTGGAGAATTCGGAGAGAAGCATCAACAACCGCGTCGCAGGGTCCTCCGTCGATGGTTTGGGTAGGTGCGCGAGTGCAGAGCGGCATGCGGCAAGCTGTAGCTGGGCGGTATGCGCGATGTCGGGGAGACTAAAGAAGGATCGGATCGATTGAGCGTGTAATGGTAGGAAGAACTCACCGCTGCGCGATTATCTCTACCAACAGCGTACTCAGCGTCAGTACGAGGTTCTCCGTCCCAAACCGCCCACGATCTGTAGTCTTCGACCACGGCACCGTCTGAGCGAAGAACGTTGCCTCGGTCCTGCGCGCGTCAGCTGAGGTTACGCCGTCCTTGCGCTCATCGTCGTCTGGTTGGCGGGTGCAGTAGTAGCCATGATGCAAGGTATGCTGATCACGCTTGCTACGACCTTCCAGGATTTCCAACCACTCGCTGCGTTTGTTGGAGCCGGAAGGAACGACGTCTGGTTTCGTGAGTACTCCTACGTGCGGGTTAATAGACCAAAGAGGGCGGTAAGTGAGTGAGCCGCACCAATGGTACGAATTCCTGCTGGGTCACGTTCGCGCGCCAGACGGAGGGCGATTTGATTCTCGATGTCGTCTGGATCGGCTTAGGAAGAGCGAAGTTCGAGTGACGGTTACACACCTGGCATCGGAATGGCCACGAGGATTAAGCAGTTCCCGCTGATCGTCTCTACGACCATGTCCTCCACGAGCCGGACGATGTCAGGCGGCGCATTTTGAATGAGACCTGGCGAGTGAATGAGCTACTTCCGACGAGGGTAGAACTGCGTACCAGGGAGGTCGATGAATTGAAGATCGGTCAAATCCGGTCCTACTCGAGCGTTAGGGCTGAGCACCCCGGACAGACAAACAGAAACGCACCTTCCAAGTCCACACAGACGATGTTCTTTGAGAACTTGGCCACGCTCTCATCCAACATCCGCTCCTTGACCTTTTCTGCGCTCATCCCCATCGCCTGACTCATGCTGACCGTCTCGTCAAGCACGAGCAATTGCGCGCGCCGCAGCATAAGCTCCACCTGATCCTTCTTCTCCTCCGTGAGTGCAATCCCGAACCGCTCCTCCGATACGTCCCCGACCCGTCGTCCAGCGTTGTCGAATTCGCGGCGGATGGACACTTGACACGACCATTTCGACCCGGTCGACATGCGGCATTCGATAGGGCTGCGTGTGCAGGTACCAGAGTCGCGCGGCACCTTTATCTGGTACGGGAGTGGTCATTAAGCTGGGCTCGGGAAGTATCTGGGGAAAGACTCACCCCGGATATCGCCTCCACCACTGACGACTTCCCTGAAAGACGAAAACCAGAATTTACAAAGAACCCCGGCGGAGATTGAGTGGCACACCTGCACTTTGGTTCCCGATGACCACGATACGCGGGAGGTCGAGCTCAGCTTGTGCGCCTACCGCACGGAGGTGGCTCATGAGCCCCAGCAGTTCTTTGCGCTGCGAAGCATAGTCGCTGTCGGAGAGCTGTAGAGGTGTGTCTCTGTTGAAGTGTCAGGGACGGAGTTTGGGGCAAGGGGCCCGCGACGAACCGAGTGGCCGGAGTACTCATGAGAGTGAAAGAGAAAGATGAAGAAAAATGAAGTGATGGCTGATGGCACCAATACCCATGACGGGATCAATAAACAAGCGCAAATCAAGATTCTCAGCGCGCTGCTATATTTGCTATCGAGTGGATTCAGAGACGCAAAAACAAACCTAGGGGCCTCTCCTCCGAACTACCCTTCCCATCGCGCTTAAACCTCAGGCTGTTATCTGTTACCTGTTACTACGACCATAGGGCCACTGGCAACCGAACCGACAGCGAATTATGCCCGCCAACGAGCACCTCTACTGCCCAGCCCGAGAAGCCAAGTAGAACAATACACTTGTTGGCTTGACACGGATGCCAGTGCACGCTGAGGGGATACGGAGAGCTACACGGTTTCGTCGCATCGGATAACCATCTATTTTTCATCCTCGTTATGGTGAAGGTACAGGATACTAGCATAGCGCAGTCGTAACAACAAACGGAGGGGGTGCATATATGTACAGCAGACTACCACGCAGGTTTCACTTCTTTCTTCATACCGCCGATTCGAACTTCTCAGCGCAATGGTTGAAATGCTCTGTATTATTTCAGCGTCGGCTGCGGTTATACAATGTCGCACGCACCATTTTGTGCCTGCGGGACAAGCGTCACGGCCGATAGAGAACGAAGCCGTCCAATTTCTTCCTTTAGCCCCGCCATTTCGATGGTCAGCTTCGAGCAGCATCAGCCCACAGGCTTGACGTCAAAGAAACCAAACCATACACGGATAGCGTCTTGACCCTCCTCTACTTGACGTGCACAGTCCGTGACGTTGCGGAATACCTGCCGCCTCGAAAATAGTTGATGGATTAACGACTTTCGTTTCATCTTGGCGACATCTGCGTCGATTTGCTGCAGCGTTTTCATTGACCTGTGAGGTGGACCACCATGTCAGGTCAAAATCGCCGTCGAGAGGGTGATGGGAAAGGGACGCACTGAAGGAGCTTCCACTTGTGGTCAATCCACTCCATCTCCGTCTGAAAATGTGGGGATTTGCGGAGGTGCAGTCTGAGGAGAAGCGCTGTACGTTCAATCTCCTCCCGCAAACGAGAGACCCTCCCGCGCAGGGTGCGGGCACGGTAAAATCGATGCAACGGCTTGAGTGAGGCCAGCACAACGCAAAGGGCGAGACACCACAGCCCCGCCGGTGTCCTAAATTGGGTATATGCACTAGCGGAGTGGAGGTGCTCGACGCCGACATGGACCTGGGCACCGGTGGAGTGGAGATGCTCGATGCCGACATGGACAAGGAGTAAAGTGATGGCGATGTCGAGGAGATCCATCGCCGGAGCGGGGGCAGAGGCGGGAGTGGGGAGAGACATGAGCTGTGCTCTCAGAGCGGAAGGGAACTGGGGGGGGGGTTTATACACTGCGAGCAAACTTGAGCAGCTCATCTTTTGATGAGACCAATTGGCCAAAAGCTCATCTGAGCACGAAGACACGCACCAAGCTTAAGCGCTCATTTGGGAGCTTATTCCAGCAGAGACGGGCCTAGCTGACATTGATCGTCCCATTGCTGTTCCTCCGGTGGAGACTTTTCGCCCGTCCTAGACTCTAGTTGGCGAGACGGTGCGTCCCAGGTTCCAATTCGGCCGAAACCGAAGTTTGGGAAGCTGAACAGATGAACTAATTAACCCAATGAGGCCGATCCAACCCGATAAAGAAGCGGAGCTAGCGCGGGCCAGTGTCTTGAGCTGAGTTGAGCTTGAACTGAGCGGCAGATGACGTGAGCGTGAGAAGCCTCGTGCCGAAGCCCAAGGGTCTATCAGCTCAATGAGCTCAACGAAGACGGAGGGTAGATCCCAGAAGGGCTGAATCAGAGATATGAAGGTACCTTTCGGTAAAAACGCGGGAAACCGGAAGCCGTGTCCAAAACTTACCAAAAGGGTCCTGTCCTGCCATGTTCTTTGGGGGTTTTGCTGAATCGAGGGTTCGAGCTCAAATTTTAGCGCTGGCAGTATTACAGTGAGATCCAACTTGGGCGGTGGGACCGAGCGATGCTGTGGAAGCAAGGAGGAGGAGCTCACAGCAGATGATTGTGCTGATGGACGTCACCCCAAATCGGATATTTGTTCCCACAGACGTGGCGTGCTTTCAGACGGCGACCGTCCCGCACAATGGAGTGTTTGTGGCTGACTCGCTTTGACTGTGCGGTCTGCGGAACCTTCTCGACAGTGCACTGCTTTCGTCGCCGACGTATAAAGGCCCCTCTACAGCCACTCGCGGCTTGGTCTTGACCCTCATCTCGCTTTCTCCGAGTCCCACAACCAATTCGAAGTGCCGCCACAGTCGATCCGCCTATAAGCTTCGCTCATTCTCGTCTTTCTCCGCCAAACTCGTCTTGTTCATGCCCCGCTGGAAGCCCCCGGTCGTCGACGCTCGCGCGATAGATCCTCACATATCTCTGCCTGTGATAATTCCCCCGCCGCTATCCCTCGAAGAGCTGGAGCCCGACCAAGTCAATTTCGTCAACTCATACGGGCTCGACATCTCTACCTCCCTTGACGAGGTCGGCATCGTGCGAGACCACCTCATCGCGCGTCTCTCGCAAAAAGTCATCACCCAGCTGGCAACCCACCATGTCTTCCTCGCCCTCCAGATCTCCATTCACTCCCGCATCCCGTTGTGGTCTCCGTACAACCGCACCTACGGGCTGCTACACCTGATGAATAACCAGGTCCTGCCGGAGCTCGTCAGCGCGCTGCAGGAGTTCATCTTTCTCAGCGACGCCCTGATCTGGGTTGAGCTGCAGCTACTCGCGGGCGATCGCAAGCAGAAGGTCTCGCTCGACGAAGCGCTGCAACTACGATTCAGCCGCATTCATCCGACTCTGGTGGACGTAACCCGGTACATCGAGGAGCTGTATGCATGGGCGGTGCGGGTGTTGACGACGCCGCATTGGCTGGACGACGATCCTCCCGTCCAAGACGATGCCAGTGACAGTGGTGATTTCGATTTCGACGCCGGTGTACCTCCTCCACCAGATGCGCCAGCGGATGGGGACGATGCTCATTCGGAAACTTCCGTCGAGACGAGCGCTTGGCAGATGGAGGCCGCCGATAGCACAGCGGGGTCCATCTCGACGGCGCCCACTACACCGTGGATGTCCGAGTGCGAGTTGGAGTTTTCTTCCGAAGCGGAGTCGCAGAGGCTTGTTTCGCGCTCGGAAGAGTCGAACTGACTTGGGAGGAGAAAGGAAATGTGGGATACCCGAGGACTTTTTCAACTGTATTGCTAGTTGTTTAATTGTACTTTTGTGTCGAACTGAGAGCTATTTTGGAGATACTCCGTACATTATACTCCGTACATTATCGACATGTCTCTAATGCTGTGCACGCTTTGATCGGATCAAATACCGGCCCGGGGAGCGGAGCGACCGGCCTCCCTAGTTGTACTGATGCGGTAGCTCTGGACTGCGGAGGGAGAAGGATGGATAGCCGGTTGTTAGTCAAGCTGCGATGCGGACTACGGTGCGCTAACCTGAACTTTGGCCTTGTTTGCGTGACAATTGACGGGTATCTGGTTCGGACCAGAACGCAGCCTGAGCTGGCTGACTGTTGAAATCCCCTTTTTCGAGGAAATCCCACGAAAATGAAGCTTGAGCTATTTGTCTCTTGGGTTCCGGTACTGGTAGGTCCATCTTGTTAGCCATAATCAACGTCATTGAACTCGATTGAACTCTGGGCAGCTGCGATGTCACCAGCGGTGTCCTACCTAAAAATGTCAAGAAGTTGCACACTACGTCGAGAGGTATCCGGGTCGAACCGGGACGCAGCCTTCTTCCGCAGGAAAACCCCATTTTAAAATATGGTTTTTCTACCAGTTTGTTCTTCACCCTAGAAGGAAGACATGGTCTTGAATTTGAAATTTTGACGGCCTACAAATTTCGTCTCGGTCATAACGCCCGCTTCTCGTATGGAGGCTTTTATCTCCGCCATGTTTATATTGCAGGGATTATAGTTCTAGGAAACTGCGATGCGTGCTGAGTCGAGTGCGCTAACCCGAAATTTCACGAGTTAGCAAGTCCTTGTAGGGTATCTGGATCAAACCAGAACGCAGCCTTCCCAGTTGGTCCCATTTTTTTCTCTCAATTATTCTGTTGAAGCATTTGTTTCTTGTAAGTATCCACCAGCCGTGTCTAGCATCATGATCTAGCCCACACCGAGCGCATTCCAGCCAGCTGCGATGCGATTGCGCAACCCTCCCACTTGATTGGGCTTAGTCGCTGTCGAGGAGTCAAGAATCTTGGTCGAACCAGGACGCAGCCTTGGTCTTTTCCAGAACGGTTTTTTCTTTTCTTCCTTTCGTAGAACGGTGAAACATAGCTTTTGGCCGAAATGATTTTTTTTATCAATTTTTCTGTGGAAGCATTTGTTTGCTGGACTGTATTCACCGACGTTTTCCAGCATCTGGCCCTGGCCCACCGCGATTGCATTCCCTCCAGCTGCGAATGCGATGCGAGTCACAGCTCCACATCTTGAGTGCAGAGGTCCTTCGTGTCGAGGGGTATCTGGATCGAACCAGGACGCAGTCTTGGGATTCCAAAGAAACTTTCTTTCTTTCTTTCTTTCCTTCTTAGAACGGTAAAACATAGCTTTTGGCCGAAATGATTTTTTATCATTTATTTTTTCTCTGAAGCATGGTTTCCTTCACTGCGTTTCTAGCATCTGGCCCACAGCGATTGCATTTCAGCCAGCTGCGATGCGATGCGATAACCCCCATTCCGTAAACTGTCGAAGGGGGTATCCTGGTCATTTCGAACCAGGACGCAGCCTTGGATGAATAAATATGAAACGCGGTACTTTTTTCTTCTTAGAAGTGTAAACGCGGTCGGTACCATAGATAGGTAAATGCACACGAAGAGCAGTACCACTAATATAAGTTTGTCTAGAAGTCGCCTGAATGCAGTGATTTCCCGCTGTGAATGCTATGCGAGTGCGACGCGGGTTCCAGGCAGCTGCGATGCGTCCTGAGTAGTGTTGCCGATGGCTGGCTTCCAAGTGGCTCTGCGTTCGAGCCGGTCGAAAGCCGATTATTTTCTGAGTGCAGTTTTGGCCGTACTTGGTTGAAATTTTCGGCTCTGGGGAGAGAATTGACCGATCTTGCATGTATTACCCACAAATTGACCCCAAACAGCTCTGTTCGACAACGGCTTTGCGGCTCAAGCCGAGCCGAGCTGACCCAAGCCAGCCGTCGGCAACACTAGTCCTGAGTAGAGTGCGCCGACCCGAAATTTGCGGTAGAAGAAATCATCTCTAGGGTATCTGGATCGAACCAGAACGAAGTCTAGGCCTGACGAATGCCCAGATATCCTTTTGCCCGATACAATTTTTTTTATCAACTTTTTCTGTCGAGCACGGTGTCCGTTAGCAAGTATTGCATCTGGCCCACACCGATTGCATCTCACCCAGCGCCGCGCAACTTGAACCCTCCAACTTGACTGGGATTAGTCGCTGTCGAGGAGTATCTTGGTCGAACCAGGACGCAGTTCTTTCAGTGCTTCACGATGCCTTTTTTCTTTTCCTTTTGCCGGGTACGCATAGCAGGCCTACGATCGTGCCGTGGAGAAACAAGGCTTTATGACCATTCTGGACATCCCGACCACCATGTCAAAAATGGCAACAACAAAACGCGCGCGCACAGACGCCGCAGAAGACGATACAGCCAGGAGAAATGCTGCTCAGGACGCTCCTCCTCGGCTCGCCTTCCGACGGCGCTTTTCCCGCTCAACGCGATCAAAAAAGCTGGTGCAGGTCGCAGTGGTGCTCCCACTCCCCCCCTCCCATGCTCGCCTACGGGCTCGCCTACGGGCTCGCGGCTGGCGTTTCGACGCCCCCGCCTTCTCTCGCCTGCGTGGCCTCCGTGCCCGTCGCGCGCTGTGAGGCTCTCAATGCCCAGCCGACGCAGCCACCGCTTCAAGACGGGACAAACGCCGGCGAGCGTCCTCTCCCAGCGCTTCAAAACCGAGCCCAGGCTAAGCCCGCATACGACGCGGCTCCTCCGTTCGTCGCATGGCCTCCCGAGGGAGCATGTGTGGACCAGACCGGGCATGGCTTTGCCCTCTCCCCGTGTCCCTGCCCTCCCCAGCCTCAGGCTCGGGAACGTGCACTTCCAGCCCTTAGCGGCTCTGGGTCGACTTGCGACGCTCAGTCTACGACCTCTGGCGACACGGAGGTCCCAGCAACGGCTGCTTCGCTGGCACCGGCTACCGGCACCGGAGTTCCCGGCGCACGGACCATGCAACTGCCGGAAGCCCGTGACAGCGGCGATTCCCCCTCGACCGGTGGTTCTTCTCGTCCCACCGCTGCTGCCGGTCCTAGTACCCGTCGGTCCGCCTCGAACGGCCGGGGGCGCTCTGGAACGCGTGGCGTGCTAGGTAAGCGCCGACGTAACGCATCAAACCCGTCACGTTCGCGCTCGCAATCGCGTCGACGAGCTCCCGGTCCGCCGGCAAGCGGGCCCACGCCTATTCGACGTGCCCCGGGGGTCGTTAACGTTATGTACTGGAATATATTTCATTTCTTTGACTTGAAGATGCGAAGCGACGAATTCCACGCGCTCCTTGAACCGTACGACATCATGTTTTTCGCTGAGACGGCCCTACTACCCGGTGAAGAGTCTTCGGTACGGATTCCCCGTGGCTATACACTCCTTTCATACCCGCGCGTACTGCGGGAACGTGCTTCATTTCGCAGCGGCGGCTTAGCGGCTCTCATCCGCAGCAACATCGACTTCAAGCAGTCCACCTTGTCATCCTCGGACGTCCTTGTACTCGACTTGGGTTCTATCTGGGTCCTCGCCGCCTATATAGCACCAACAACGTCAAGATGGGAAGGATGGACAGATGTTCAACCCCTGCACAAGCTCTGGGAGGCGGCAGCTGCCTGCTCATCAAGCGAAGATAAACCGATGCTGTTACTCGCTGACCTGAATGGGCGCATGAGAAGCTTGCAAGTCGCTTCGTTCGCAGAACTCTTCCCCCGGAACTCGACCGACGAGGTCGGCAACTCACGTGGTACCTAGTGATGGGCAGGTTCGGTCCGGATATTCGGTTCGAACCCGAACTTAACCGAACCGAACCCAGGTTCGGGGTTCAGGTTCGGCCAGAGCCGGTGCCGAACCGAACTGAGGGTTCGGGGCGCCGAAAATGGCCGAACCGAGGCCGAGAACCGGCCAAAAACGGGTCGAACCGGCCGAACCTGACCGGACCGAACCGAACCTACGGGTTCAGGTTCGGCAGATTGGAGTTTTGAACCGAACTTGGGGTTCGGGGTTCGACCAAAATGGCCTCCGAACCGAACTAAACCGAACCTGCCCATCTCTAGTGGTACCGAGATCCTCGAAGCATGCGAAACACTGGGGTTATGTGTACTGAATGGTACAAGTCTTGAGTCTGATTCGCCTGGCCGCCAGACCTCTTTCCAGCCGAGAGGGTCTGCAACGATCGACTATGCAATTGCGTCGGGGAGCCTGCTTCCGTTCATCAAACGCTTTCACGTGGAGCTCCCAGCGGACGAAACAGACGACGACTGGGCTGATCACGTTCGCATATGTGTCTCTTTAGACGCCTCTGTGATTCGGCGAGCACCAAGACGCGCCTATACTGCTCGCCCACCGACCCCGGATTTCTCTGGGCAGGAGGAGGTGGATGTGCTCTATCTTGAGACCCAGCAGTCCGCCGAAACACCCGAACGCGCTCTGATTTCACTCTGGGGACCAGTTCTCGAGTCGTCCCCACCTACACCCATATATATCGAAGGTGCGGCAGGAAAATCGGGTTCCGTTGCCGGAGCGGGACTTTACTTTGGTCCACTGTCCTACTCCAACGCGTCACTTCCTGTTCCCGGCCCGGGCAAGATGACTGCTGATAGAGCAAGAGTTTACGCAATATTCAAAGCTCTACAACGCGTCAACCCCGACACAACCACGGTCATATATTGTACCTCTAAGCTTATCATTCGCCAGCTGTGCTATTCGGCCGCGGATAATTCGGCTATCGGTTGGCCAGGACAAAACGGTGACATATATAAAGCTACCACCCAAGCCCTCGCAAAGCGACACGCCCAAACATTCTTTGTCTTCGTCCCACCCAAATCAAAAAATCTTGCTCGCCAGCAAGCTCTATCCCTAGCGACGCAGGCCGTGAAACTGCCACCGCGGACAAGTTCATTCGACGCGGAGGGAAGCAATATACGGATATGTACATCTGTACACGAGGGGAGCATGCTCGCAGACCGAGTACTGAAGGTGTTGACGGAACTCGAAGCTTTCTCGCCGCCGAGGCCTCGAAAATGGCAGGAGGGGGATGACGAAACAGATACACTGAACCGCTCCACTCATCGCGGACGGGCCAAGGTGTTTGCGCTTCAGAAGGCCGAGCGCGAAAAAATCGTTCAAGCTGGGCGCAAAGGCCCGCAACACTTCTGGAACTCGTATAAAAACCTCACAGACCCTAGGGTGCCAGAGCCCGACGTTACGCTGGATGAGATGTCAAACGACTTCACCAAACGTTTGAACTATCCTTCTGAAATGCCCGAAGCATTTGACGGCGGCGTCCTGATGTTCAATGCGGAAATGGCAGCGCTTCTTGCGAACGAGCCGATCGATACCACTCCACTCCTCTCCCTGACACGCAAGATCTCGCTGGAAGAAATCGAGGAAGTCAAGGCCCACCTCAAGGAGCATGGATTGGGGACATCTGTAGGCGTTGACCATTTCTCATACCGAGACTGCATGGCAATCCCAAACGAGAAGTTGCGAGAATTCCTCCAGTACTGCGTCGACAACCTGTGTTCCCCAAAAGAATGGCTCGTCTCAATCCTGGTTGGAATTCTAAAGCCGGGGAAGGACCCAAAGGCGCCGTCAAGCTATCGTCTCGTGGCGCTGGAGTGCTGCATGCTCAAGATGCTCACGCTTGTCATCGACCGACGCCTGCGAGAAGCCGCCGAGAGCCTCGGTATAATTCCTACCTCTCAAAACGGTTTTCAACCGCACCTGCGAACAACTAGCAATATATTCGTCTTGCGCTGTTTGATTGAAAAAGCCAAATCTCTGCAAAAACCGCTGTACGTCGCGTATCTGGACTTGAAGAATGCTTTCCCCAGCACGGATCGACCGACGCTCTGGCTCAAACTCGCCCAACTCGGACTAAGTGGTCCGATGGTGAAGTGGTTGAAACTACTCTATGAGCGCATTCGGTACATGGTCCGCCTGCAAGGCCGCTACGGACCTGCTTTTGAGTCGCTCCTCGGAATTCTCACTGGCGATCCGGGTTCACCGCATCTCTGGAACCTGTATATGTCCGACTTCAAGCTCGATGTCTATACCGGGGATGTCGAATTGAACGGGACTTACATCACGCACATGGAACACGCCGACGATGTCTTCACTCCATCCACCAGCGACTTTGCATTCCAGAGGCACCTCAACGACGCCCAGACATGGTTCAACAGAAGTGGTTGCGAAACCTCGATACCCAAGTGTAACTTTCAAGTACTCGGCAAGCAGCCCAAAGTAATTCCTGACTTCCATCTGGATGGGAAGGGTATCGCGGAGACGGAGAAAGCCCGTTACCTGGGGGTATGGTTGAACTCCAAAGATAAATTCATCTGGAAGGAGCAGTATAGCGTCCAGAAAAAGAACGCGACCCGAACGAGCAACGTGATCCTCGCCCTGGATCGGTTTCTGAGTGATATGCCGGCCTGGGATCTGAGAACACTGTATATCGCAATGGTCGACCCGTACCTCATCGCCGGCTGCGAAATCATTCTCGACGTCAACGCGACGTGCCTGAGAATGCTGCAGAAGGTTCAGCACTATTTCCTCCGCCGGATGCTGGGGATCGGCTCGCGCTCGATGCGAGCAGTACTGTTCTCGGAGACTGGGATATGGCCAATCCAGTACAGACGCGTCTACCTTGCGCTGAAAAATCTCAGGCATTTAATGGGGTTGGAAGGACAAGACAGACCGGCCTATCATGCGCTGCTGGACTCGCTGACGCTCGCTCGCAATGGACACGATTCATGGGCCAAGGATTTGTGTACTGTGTTGTCGAAGTTACACGTACCGGTGGTACTCGATGTTTCGCAAGATCTCACGCAGGACGCTGTGGAAATCGCCATGAAGGCCGTCAGAAGCTCCATGGAATCCTGGATTGACGAGGAAATTACTGGATCTGAGAAAGTGAAGGACCTGCTTGCAAATCGGCTTGAATGGGACTCGAGCGACCGAAAGCTGAGATACCAAACGCTGACCTTCCGCCACTACCTTCGCGTAAAAACGGCTGCTCATCGTATCGCGCTGACGCGAATGATTCTGTCATGTCACAGTCTGGCGATAGAGCGTCGACGTTGGAAAGAACGGAGAAAGGACAAGGTTCCTCGAGAGTGGAGGCTCTGCCGGTTCTGTAGGAGCGAGGTGGAAGATCCAGCTCACGCGCTGTTTATCTGTGATAATCACGACCTCATGCTCCTACGCGAAACATTCCTTGGGAAGTTTTACGCGGAGTTACCAGAGATGCGACGCAGCTTCAACAGCCCGGTGACGTTTTTTTGCAGCGGTCCTGGAAAAGCGCGCGATAACTCCGTTGCTCGCAAAGCTGGCGTATGATGTCACAAAGATCTACGACGCGGAGCCCATGTATACCCCCATCCCGCCGATCCTGGCCTAATCACAGATCTCCTTGCAGTTGCACGTGCCCCATCATTTTCACTCTCTTCCTTCGCGACACCGATGGACGAAGCGCACACCCAGGACAGCGACGCTGAGATAGCGGATTTCATCGACGAGTCCAACGACTCTGTTGGAGCCGCTAAGCATGCGGATGGTGGGGGGAGGTGCCAAGAGTGAGCTGGATGCGCCGTTCAGCAACGAGCTCAGGGATAACCTGGGTGTAAAAATGGGTCCGTCCACACCAGTCAGACCCATCACACGCTCGAAAACGTCACCCGCCGTCCTTTCAGGATTCAATCCCGCGGCTGCGCCACCGAAAAAGACTCGCCGCGACAACGTCAAGTTCCACCGCTTCCCTCCGCTCTTCACGGGAGCTAAGGACAGCGTCGCCGGACTCTCGTCGCGCCTCGATAACGTCACCACGGCTTCCGCCGACCTCGTGGACGCTTGCCTATCCCGCATCGCGGAGCTCGAAAAGAAGGTTGCCGAGCTCACCGTCTCGGCCAACATCCGCGCGAACACGAGCCAAGAAGACACCCCCCCGGATGACGTAAACGACGACATTCTCGCCGTGCTGGAGTCTGAGGTCGCCGACGTTTCTCGCCGTCTCGGCGGACACTGGAATGCCATCTGTGAGACCATCGACAGCGTCAAAGGCCATGCCCATCGCATCAGCGACCTCGAGCACGCAGCGCCGGCCGTCCCTCAACCCGCCGCCCCCGCCGCCAAATTCACCGCTGGAGACGTGGCCAGGGCCGCCCGCAAACGCCACGGCGCCGTCGAGGACCGCCTCAAGGCCCTGGAGGAGCGAGTTACCGACCCTCGACACCGCGGTGGCCAATGGGGGCCGCGAGTTGGGACAGATCCGAGCAGCGGTGGCCGACGGGGACCGCGAGTTGGGAGAGATCCGCGCAATGATGGAGCTCAGCCCCGAGTATGGCGGACGCGACGAGCAGCAGCCAGGCAAGCGTGCTCGCTACTCCGAGTCGCACATCGGACGATCAACGTCAGGCTCGCGGCGGTCGCAATGGTCATAGCGGTAACGGTCAGGGCGGTAATGGCCGCAATGGCAGTCGCAATGGCGGAAACGCTCGCAATGGCGGAGCCCGTAGCAATCACTCCTAGCGTTCTGTCCTAGATAACGTCAGTGTAACCCCGTTTGACCACAATGGGCTCGGGAATCCCTAAGATCCCTCACTTGTGCTGCGAGACACAGGTGACGAATTAAATTTCGCACTTCTTGTTCTTGTTTCTATCTTCTATTAAATTTGGAGTGGCCTATCCTACATGCATCATGCAAAGGAAAGACCTGCGACAAGCACTGACGACTGGTGGATACCGGGGATTTTCACCTGGGAGGGGAGAACTCTTACCAGGTCCCACAGGGTTTTAACCGGTGGTCCTGCTCTTAGTGGGTAGGTCAACCCCTTCCACTAAAGAGCCGGCCAGTCTCAGCGCCCAGCGTCTAGCAGTGATCAACCCCTGGAATTGGTGTGTGTTCCGTTGACATCTTGTTTGTTTATGGTAGGATAACCACCCTACTGTTACATACACCGTTTGTCTTCGGTAAACTCGTAGTTCATGTTGTGGACCACGCGAGTATAATAAGTATACCCCCCCCCCCCCCCATTCTGTGACCGGTGACCGCTGGAGACTGCGAGCAATGAGCAAGAACGAACCACTAGGCACCTGCACGGCATCTACTTAGCCCACACCGATTGCACTTCCTGCCAGCTGCGAATGCGAATGCGATGTTCCGACTCGCAGCCCCACATCTTGAGTGATCCTCCCGTGTCCCGGGGGTATCTTGGTCGAACCAGGTCGCAGCCTTCAGTTCTCGGTATCCTTCTTTTCTTTCCCCTGGAACCGTGACGGTAAACGCGGTCCGCACCACGGGCAAATCGGGCAACGCGTTAGGGGTACTACAAGCATCTACTTAACCCACACCGATCGCATTCCAGCCAGCTGCGAATGCGATTGTGTGTTCCAACTCGCAACCCCACATCTTAATTCGCCGTAACCGTTCGACGGGGGTAATCTTGGTCGAACCTAGGCAATGGCACGGGTAAAACCCGCGGGTGTCCCGGGCCGTACCCGTACCCGTACCCGCGGTGGCTGTGTACCCGTACCCGCGGGTACGGGTACGGGTTTACCCGCGGGTACGGGTACGGGTACGGGTTTACCCGCGGGTTTGGCACCTATAAACGTGCAAATCAGACCTGAATTATAGGCTTGATGGATATTTTGCACAGAAGATTGCTTCATTGAGTCTAATTCCCCCCCTCAGCAACGATGATCCGCCAAATGGATCCCTCGGCGCCGGTTTGATGGCAACCGGCGGGTCACGGGTACTGGCCACGGCAACCCGTACCCGTACCCGCGCGGGTAAAACCCGTCAACCCGCGCGGGTATGGCGTACCCGTGCCGATGCCTAGTCGAACCAGGACGCAGCCTTAGTTCTAGAGCTGTAAGGTTTTTTTGTCCGTCTAAGGACGGTACAAGCGCTTGGTACTACAGGGAATTCGTAAAAAACGTCCATTGCATCCACCCGACATACATTATCCCATAAACAGCGAACAACACGATAAACACCTCCCCGCCTACACCGTGACGAACTAGATAGCACTACCGCAACGCCTCCGGCCACTCCACCCGCCTCCTCCACCGCCCATCGGCATCGAAGCGCGGGTTGGGGCGGTACGTGAGGCCGTTCCCGAGTGGGCGGCCGATGGGGACTGTGAGTTATGGGTCAGTTATGAGTTATGAGGGTTATGAGGGATAGCCAGAGGGACGGAAGGATGGAGGGATAGAAGGGAAGGATTAAGGGAAGGAAGAACGAAGAACCAACAACTCACATATCCAGCCAAGCCACCGGGGGCCCATGACGTCCTCCCACGCGGCGCGCATCGAGCCGGGCCACCAGAGGTTGCCCTCCGTGTCGGGGCGCCCCACTCGGCGTCGTAGGATGCGAGGATCCGGCGTTTTGCGCTGGTGATCATGAGAAGGCAAGAAGGAATAGAGATATGGTGAGAACACACCCAACCTGCCAAAAACCCCCATCCATCCGCGGCGAGCTGCGCCGACTCCCTCTCCTTGAGGCGCCGTACATCGAGCCCCTCGACTGTCGTCTGTGCAGAGAGTATCATGCGGATGTGGGCAAAGAGGAGGGAGGCCGTGAATAGGAGGAAGAGCGCGGCGCTGTTACGATTTATTAGCGTACGGTGAAATGGAGGAGTGGGGTACGGTTAATAGAGGAGGGGGTAGGAGGAGAATACATACAGCGCGCACGATGACGATCTCCTGTGGATCGAGATCCCCTCCATCGGGGACGTCGAACCGCAAGCAACCGACACGAAAGTGTATGTCGCGAGCAAGGCAGACGCGAGATTGAAGTTTACGAAAAACTTGTGGTTGCGCGCGCCGACGCATTGTCCGATCCCTGTTAGTGCGTGATATCAGGCGAATTCGGAGAAGGGGCAAAGGGAGGAGAACGAACGCACATGGACAATGGTGGTCGAATTTGAGGATACACTGTCCGCGTTTTTGTTTATTCGGTGATTGAAGGGAAATGGAAACACAGACGCACCGTGCCACAAACTCGACAATGATGTGCGCGATAAGGCTTGACGATGGCACACTTCGAGCACCATCGATTGGGCGGGAGGAGTGGCGCGGAGGGCGGCGGCATCCGACCACGAGGCGGGCGCTTCGAATTAGCGCCGTTCGTCGGGGCTGTCGATGGCGGTGGCTGGGGGTCGTGGTGCATCTGGGACGACGACTGGTGCTCGTACGACGGGCCTCCGATTCGCCCAGCCTCGATGTCCGCAAGCGCTTCCTCCCGCAGTGGGTCGTCGGCCCCTTCCCAGCTCGTCGGAGGGAACAGCGGCCGTGGCGTCTTGGGGACGGTCTACCCGGGGGGTATTAAGGTGCGAATGAGGACTGAATGGGGTTTCGTACATCGCATGCATTCCCTGGAGGCGTCAAGATCACCTTCAGATAGCTCAGAAAGACGATGAATTCAGAGCTGCCAGCGTTACGCACCTTGAGATACGCCCACAGCGTCCACAACCACAACAAGCTCCACGGAACCAGCAATCCCACTAAATTCGCCCGTTAGCCCATTCTCTTCCTCTTCTCCCCACTCCCCTCCAACTCCCACACCACCACTCGCACAAGAAAAAACAGAAAAACAGACTCACCGCCCAAACCCCTCCGTCCACCCGTAACCAGCCGCACCACAAAGCGGCCCGCATACACATACCCCGCATACGCAATGATGCCCAGGGTTATCGGCAGCATGAGCTTGAGGACGACCCACGGCTGGGGCTTCTGTCGGCGTCGTTCTCGTCGTTCGCGCGCCTCGTACGTGGCTGAGGAGATGGTCCCGCACAGCGAAGGTTTGTCGAGCGTGAGCTTGTCCGGGGGCGCAGAGGCATTGGAGCTCATTCGGTGGGAGCGGAAGGGTGGAAGAGGGAAGAGGAAGAGAAGACGGTGCCAGCTGGGTGACGCAATCTTCATTTACGTCAGTCACCCATCGGCCGATCATGATCCGGGGCCTTGGGAACCAAACACGGACAACGTCGCGAGTTCATCGTGACTGCCAGATAAATACCTCCCAGGACGAGATGCTCATAGCCTGACAGGCGTCTGGTCTTGCGCCGCGCACGCTGTCTGGGTTGGGACTCAGGAATATCAGTGCGTTTCCTGTTCGTACAGGAGTCAGGTATGGTCGCCGTATTCTGCCTTTTTACCTTTTTCGGCGGCGGCGACCCTCGGACGGCCACATATCTTCATTTTCCAGCGCAAGATACTCAGCCTGACAGGTGTCCAACCTCCTACCGCGCACTCCGAATAGAAGGGCTCTTTGGATTTCCGTGCCTCCTGTTCGAACGGGAGTCAGGTTCTGCGCTGTGTTCTCGAATTTTTTTAACCAGTCGGGGCTACGCGAACCACATACATATACCGCCGACGTTAGGATGCTGGTAGCCTGACGGGCGTCTACCATGATGCCGCGCACCGAATGTCTGGTCATTGAAGTCCGCAAGGTTGCTTGCGTGTGTTTCCTGTTCGAACGGGAGTCAGGTACTTATGTTCCGACATCGCATGTTCTGACCTTTTTACCTTATTCGGCGGCGCAGCGAGACTCGGAAAGCCACATGCACATCTTCCAGCGCAAGACACTCAGCCTGACGGGGGTCTAATCACCTGGCACCGTGCCACTGGGGCTCTCTGAATTTCGGTGCGTCTCACCTCCTGTTCGAACGGGAGTCAGGTTCTACAGGGATCCTCTTCATGTTTTAAAATTTTGTCCAGTCGGCTCGGGGCTACTTACTCGAACCGAGTCGAACGAACCACAGCCTGGCCAATGTACCGCCGACGGCAGGATGCTGGTAGCCTGACGAGCGTCTACCGTGACGCCGCGCACACCTGGTGTCCATGTGAAAGGTCGTGTTGCTTGCAATTGGGTGCATCTCCTGTTCGAACGGGAGTCGGGTCTGCTCCAAGTCGTTCCATATTTTTCTCTGGTGCAGGCGTTAAGTATGCTCCGTTAACGGCGGCAACTCCTTGATCCTTTTTTTCCTCTGCCGGTAGTAAGTTACGTCGACGATTCTTAAAAAAGGTCAACATCGCCGAAGCCGCGCATCTGGGCATTGCGACTACAATGTGGACCTGCCAGTGCGTCTCCCGTTCCAACGGAAGTCTCAGGCTGGTGTGCACTGCATCTGATATTTTCTTTTCTTTGTTGAACGTGAAAAAACAAATAAAGGTTTGTGTCCGAAATCTGCACAAGTACCTCCTGGGATACAGAGCTGTTAGGCCGACAGGCGTCTACAGACGCGCCGCGCACGTCAACTGCTCGTTCGCAAGTCGTGTTGATCCAACTGCAGTGCGTTTCCTGTTCGAATGGGAGTCAGCCTATGGTAGCCCGGCGGTGAAATGACTTTTTCTCAAAGGAATTTAAAAGGAACTTTACCGCGCTCGGCTCTATATACCTTCAAGGCCAGTATGCTGATAGCCTGACTAGCGGCCACCCACACCGCGTACTCCGAATGGTTTTCTCTCCTTCTCCTCACAACTTCGGTGTGTTTCCTGTTCGAACGGGAGTCAGGAATGCCATAATATATCTGCCGCCTTTTTAATGTCCCTCGGCGCTAACGACACTCGGAATGCCACATGTGTACCTTCCGAGCGCAAGATACTTAGCCTGACAGGCACCTACCGACAAGTACCAAGTTCCCTCCAGATTCACAAAGATATAGCCCAGCTATAAATTCACAAAAATGGCCCGTTTTTTGTCCGAATCCTCGGGGTGAACTAGCCGATAGATCCGAGCGGGGTACAAACAAGACGCCGTATACTTACGGCGTGGCATCAAAGCTGTCGTGCCAGTGTACAGCCTTGTCACAGCTCTTCTTCCTTGCCTCGTACTCCACCATGGCAGAGCTTGCTCTAGGAATCGTCGGTGCTGCGGCGACGGTCGGCGCAGCAACGCTAACAGGAGGCTATGGGTTCACTGGACGGCATGAAAGCAGTCATCGCGAGGAGATGCTGGAAACGCGAAGGAGTATGGACGATAAGGCTCCAACCATATACTATACGTATACGGGCTGAGGGTCTATCCTATATGGATACGGTATGTATACGATATATAGTGTATATATACGGTTATACGGTTTTTTTATACGGTTACTATACGACCGAAAAAATACCCCAACGACAAGTGCAGTTCATGCCGTACGCTCGGCCCCACCGTCTGCGCGCTTAAGCTTCTTCCTGGGCTGGTCCTCGGGATGAACAAGGTCCAGGAGGCCCGCCCGAATCCAGATTTGTGAGCAGTGCTTGTCGGATCGTGTCAGCCTTGAGCGAGCTTCGAAGGTCAGTGCAAATGTGACGCGACTTCGAAAAGACGCGTTCAACGGAGACGCTGGTCGCGGGAATAGCAAGATAGTCGCGCGCCATGCGCGCGAGTCTTGGGAACGATGCCTCGTGAGCCTAGCAGTTGTATTGATTCCACACACACATATATCCCCACAAATTAAACGCACCTTCCACCACACAAGTGGTTTTGCAGCTCACAAGCAGCACCTTCGAACCTGAAGTAGCGCTTGACCTCGTCGTCGATCGTCTCCGGCCCAGATGAAGAGGGTGCTGTGGTAGGGACATTGAAGGTGCAGACGGAAGCAGGAAAGAGGACGACACGCTTGCGGTCGAGGTGGGGGCTGGCGCTGCGGCTGTGGGGGACACTGTTGAATCCAAGTCCGCATAAGCTGTCTGCGCAACGTGGAGGAAACAGGGTCTCGGCCTTGGCGATCTCCTCCTTCGGTGCTGGCCGGATCCATGGCCTCTGTATTGTTCGCAAACCAGTGAGACCGCAGCGACGGGTGAAGCACTGATAGTGCATTAACACATACCATCGGATAGACAGCGAAAGACTTACTGGTTCCAAGATGGTAGTAGTGGTTGCCTCGAGCGATAGCGTGGTACTTCTCCAGCTTTGCTCGGCCGATGATGATGGCACGGCGGAGGCTCGGAGCGGTCTTCTTATCGTTTCCGATGGTTTCCAGCTGGTTTTTCATGCCGAGATACAGAGGAAGGACGAACGGGATAGTCGGCATTGAAGCGTGCGACATCTGCTTTGTAACCTCGGCGAAAATCTGGACGATATCATAAACGTGGTGCAAGAGAGTTAAAAAAAGAGAGACGCACATCAAGAAGCTTGTAGAGCTCATCGAGCTGAGCCCATTCGGCACCAGATAGGTCGAGGTCTTGGTATTGTGGGTACTCTTGAATCCATCCCTTAATCGCCTTGAATGTGAATACAGTTAATGGCAGTGATTAAGATGACGGAGAGAGACATACCTTGCGAAGGACCCTTCCCGCGGCCGATGGATCCGTGTGTCGAGTTCCAGCGCGTTCGAACATCACGCAGGGGCATGAGTTCTGCGACTTTGCGACCGACTTTCTCGGGCCGGGCTGGATCTGGGACATGCCGCTCGTCCCCGTAAATCTTTCGGGCAATGCGGCGGAATGCCTTGCGCCGTTTCGGTGACGAGACGATTTGGTGGTGACGAATCGAAGCTATACATAGCTCGTCAGTTCAAGAACAAGCCTAAAAGCCCTTCTACCTTGGCGAGTCCCGACTTGTTCACCAGTTCCGCGACGATCGCTTCCTCGGAGTCGGGATCTACAGCCTTGAGCAAGTCATCCCCATCAACATCTGCGTCATCATCGTCCACATCGTCCCCTTCGCTCTCCAGCTCCAGCTGATCCTCGTCCGTTTCGGATCATAGTGAACAGAGAGGTGTTTGTGCAGCTCGTACCAGTCAACAGTCTCCGAGCTATCGCTCCCCTCGAGCTCATGCAAGATATCCTGCACAACGAGGTTTACTACGTGGGCAATGCACCGAATCTGCTTGTCGGGCTGCCAGGGGACGTTGTATTTTTGGAGGAGGATGCGAGCGATGGCTTCGCAGATGGCGTCGTTGACGCTGGCATTGTCGGCGGTCAGCGACTGAAAGTGAGCGAAGGTTAGTATCACAAATAATCCTCGTCGATGTGAGGACGCATCTTTGATATACCCCCAACATCACGCGTACTCCGGACAAATGCAGCACCTCCGAGTACAACCGGCGTGTTCGTCTTCCTCGAGAGCAGAAAAGTCGACGACGCGCTCTATTAGGTTCCAGTCCTCGTCGATGAAGGACGCCATCGTGCACGCGAACGTGAAGATCATCTGGCGGTTCGTCCATGTATCAGTCATGTACAATACTTTTGAGGTCAAGCGCTAGAGATAGATATGAGCTCGGAGCGTCAGTGAATGCGAATCGATACATTGAGCTCCCGAACAATCTTCCCATGCAATTCGGCGCGAAGATATGGGCCAGCTGGTTGCGCACGGTGGTGTCCGACGGCAGCGCAAACTTGATCTTGAGGTACTGGAATAGCATGGCAAGCGTTGGAGCCTCGCCTGCCGTCCACGGGAGACCCTCGTCGATGATCCAAGCCGAGAAGAGACGCAAGAAGCCTTTCTTTGTCGCCTGTCATGATTCAATTACTCGTCGCGCGAAAGGAACCCCAAAGAAGCGCACCACAATCCCGGGATGGAGTTCGCCTTCTCGAAGGAAGTTGGCCATCATCTCATTTGCGGCTCTGGTATTGAATGCGACGGGGGCTGTGTTGTCGGCGGCGGCGGCGGCGGCGGCTGCCTTCTCGTCAACCTTCTTGCGCTCCTTGCAGCCGCTCGCGTGCGTCGACAGGTTGTTCAGCTCAGGCTTCTTCTCCTCCTGCTCGAATGAGCCGTCCTCGATGGTGCGATCGACGCGCCGTTTTCTGGACTCAATTCAGCAGCGGAGATGGGAGAATACTGTCGGCAACGTACGCTTTGCAATAGATACAAGTAAACTCCCCATTTCGCCTTCCAGACACCCTTTTTAACCTCGAGTAACACCGCTTCAGGCTCGTGAAAGTGCTTCATACTTTGATTCTCGGGTCCGCGTCGTCCGACGGGCCTTGCTGCCGCTGCCTCGGTGCGATGAAGGGCGCTCTGGTCGTCCGACTCGTCGTCAGAGATTCCAGTCGAAGGAGCCTTGCGCTACAAACAGTCAGTTGCGCTTAGAGACCAGGAGCAACGCATACCTTCAGTTTCTTCGGTTTGGCCGTCGGCTTTGCCGCCGTTTTGGTTGCCTTCGCCTTCGCCGCAATCTTGCGCTGATGAGCAGTCAGTAGATCGAAGCACCGGGAAAGAGGAACTGTTCACCTCTGCCGCACGCTGCCCGTCTTCAGTAAGCTCTGTAATCTCCTCATCTTCTGAGTTGAAGACGGTACTGGTGAGTTTGGGAGACAGAGGCTCTACTCGTTTCTTCGGAGGTCTATAGTCTTCGTCCTCGTCTTCCTCGACGTCTTCCACCGTCGCTGCTATGTACAAGTCAATGTCGTCGCGGATTTAGCAGCCGAACGTAACCTTTGGAGTGTTTTGCCGACGGCGGGGTTGAGGCTGAATCAGACGTCAGCAGCGAATGAAAGAACATTGAGACTCCGTGAGAGAACTCACATAACATCGTTTAGCGCCTTTACGAGACGGTCCAGCTTGACTAGCGCGGGTTCCCAGAGCAGGTTGCCGTCCTTGACAGCAGATACAATGTACTTGGCAAACTGCTCCATCCCGAGCGGTCCCCGTCGCAGATTTGCTGGCTTCCGGTGTTCGTCCACGAGTTCGGCGCCAAAGACAGCGTTGACGATGCGATCGAACGACTCCCAGGCCTCCGGGCCTCCGAAGTTGGTGGGAGTAGAAGCGATCACGGAGAAGATCTTGTCTGTCTTTACGCCGACGGGGACTGTCGTGGGGAGCTTTTTGACGAGCTCAACAATGGTCAGAGCTTGAGCGAGGGCTTTGCGGTGATTCGGGTCGAAGAGGGATGCAGTCGGCTTCTTGGGAACGACCTGTAACGTTGAACTGGGCTCAGATTGACTTCTAAGAGCGTACCGGCGTAGTTTCGGGAACCTTGGCCTTGTCTATGCTCTTCTCCGGCGGTGTGCGTTTCTTCTACCAGTAATGTCAGTCCATTTGCGCAGCCAGACATAAGTACGCACTGATTTTGAAGAAGCAGGAAGCAGCTCTGCTTCCTCTTCCTCCGGCTCGGCGACCGCGGATTTCTCGAAGCCAGCAGCAATTCTAATCGGCTTAGCTCGGCAATTAGGATGAGCGGAAGACAACGTACGCGTCTCGGATCAACGCCAGGAGCTGCTCGATGCGAAGCTTGAACAGCTCTTGCTCAGGCTCCTTTGCAATTGCCGCGTAGTGGGCAACCCAGGCATGAGCAAGTGAAAGCCCATACATCCCCCGGCACACCAAAGGGAACAGCGACGCCCGTTCTTGGCCTAGACGAAGCTGGAAGACGCGCTCCCACGGCTTGTTGAATACCGCGTACGCGTTGTCCTCCTTGTCGTCGGTGGGAGGGAATTGGGCGACTGCGTTGTCGGCAATGGGGAGTGAGGGTGTGAGGTGTTTGGCCAGGGGGTCTGTGCGACGACCGGTCCGGCAGGCTGCAGGGAGTGCCTGGATAGCATCATCGAGCCTTTGGAGCGCGTCTGTCACCGCGGGGCTTGGGGACGGCATTGCTGCTGTCGCGCGAGAGAAAAAAAGAAGTGACAGCTGTCACTTCCATTTTTGGCCTCCGGATCATGTAACCCGATACCGAGTCCCGACTGCCAGGGCCGAGTCGCGTTCCTGCGACGCCCAGGCAAAAATTGCACAGGGAACCGTATATTATACAGTATATATACACAATATACACTCTACGAGCCAGCCTCTATACATATACGTATACTATATGGTTTATACCATATATATACAGTAGAGTATAGTATATAGTTGGAGCCTTAATGGACGACTTTTTGAAGAATCGCGCCAGTGGCAATATCACACCGGCCGAGGAGACCGAATTCTTGAACCTCAGAGACGAGTGGGTGTTCACTGTTCATGTCGCGCACAAAAACTGAAAACCTGATGTCTCAAAAGAGCAATTCAAAGGCAAAACGAATATTATCAAGAACTCGAGAGCTACAAGGAGGCTTCGTGGCTGCGTGTCTTTGATAAATTGAAGAAGCGGAAGAAAGTCAGGAAGGCGAAAGGCTTGACGCGGCAAGCCAATCATTCTCTCAGAAGTCTGAACGAAGTGAGAAACCACTGCTGTCCATGGAGTTAACTCGTTAACAAGTCCAAAGTCGATGTATTCGGGATCCGACACATCCTCCATCTGTGCATCGTCGGGGTCTCCCCCTGGATCCAACCTAGCCGACAATGATCTGCAAGATTGGAGGAATGCGGTAGACGAAGCCGGTGATGGGCACAGCCGCGCGTCTCCGACACCCATCGAGGTGAGCACGAACCCATACTTCCTGCGTCGTCGCTTCCTCAAACATTAACACACCCGCAATACATGCCGACTTATGAAGAATATCGTTCATTGAAGCGTAAGCGGTCGCTGTCGACTACGTCGGAGGACTGGAGACAGGATATTGGGTCTGAAACGGCGGGGAGTACCGGCCCTCCTGGAAATCCTTCCTATCCTTCAGCTGCAGAAGGCCGTTCCGTCGTCCTCTCTCCCATCGACTACGTGAAGCGTCCCGAGAATGCATTCATTCTGTTTCGACGACAGGCGTGTGTAGAGCATGCCGGATCTTCGTCTTTGTCTTCCCCTTCATCTCTTCCATCGACGTCTTCCTCTCCCGCACCCATCACCCTCGTCGACCTCCCAGCGAACGCCCGTCAAGCGGATCTCAGCAAGGCGATCGCAGTCCAATGGCGCGCGTTGTCAGCGGAGGAACGGGCGAAATGGGAAGCGATCGCGGCTGAGAAGAAGCGGGAGCACGAGGAGAAGTATCCCGAGTACGTCTATCGAGCGAGGAAGCCGCTGCGCGGAATGCCGAATGCCGATCTCGAGAGGATGTAGCTCACTCCAACATGCCGATACCTCCTCCACTCGCTCCGAGCGTCGAGTTCGGCCCCCCAGCTTCGCGTCTCCCCCTCCCACAATCAGCGTCCGTCCCGCATCCTCCGCATCCGTGCCACACCATCCAAATCCCGAACGTCGCTCCGCTCCCGCTCCAAGATGATACCCTCACAAGTTCAGGTTGAAAGTTCCATTCCTCATCATGATGTTGCACATTCTGTTCTACACTTTACTTGTTTACTTGGCGTGAGTGACGGTCAGTCAGCTAAATTCAGCGAGGCGGCAATTACACAGCCCAGTATAGATGAAATGTACGTCGGCGACGTTCAAAGATTCTAAGGAGGACTGGCCGAACGCAAGAGGCGTCTTTCCGTATACTCGTGTCAGAGTCCCCGTTCCTTACATGGAAGCTCCAGAACGAACGACGCCATGGAAACACACTTAAGTCGGGAAGTAACAAACCGTTGGTATACCGCGATAAATGCGCGACTCGATATACATCGAGTGCTAGCAAAGCACTCGGCGAAGAGCCGCCTACCGTTGCTAAATCCACTGGCAAGCGTTGGCCTAGAGACCTGGTCCTCTGTACTCCGGAACACAGACGACCTACCGTGCAGCTGGCTCATGAAGCCCAGTTTCAGTCGGTCCCGCGCGTGAACACCACTGTCCGCGTTTTGTTATTCATGCACTCCGAGTTTCAAATTCCTTCCTTCCGTCAGTGCGTTCCCTGTTCGAACGGGAGTCAGGTGTGTGTTATCGTCTCTTCGTTTTTACCTTGTTCGGCCGCACCGACACTCGGAAGGCCACATATACATCTTCCGGCGCAAGATACCAAGCCTGACAGGCGTCTAATCTCACGCCGCGCACTCCGAGTCTCTATGTCGCTCGCAGAGTAACCTTGTTTGGTGCGTTTCCTGTTCGAACGGGAGTCAGGAATATTGCCGGACTGTGTAACTTCTTACCGCGTGTTCTGCCTTTTTTTTCGGCGGCAGCGACACTCGGAAGGCCACATATGTACATTCCACCGCAAGACACTCAGCCTGACAGGTGTCTAATCTCGCACCGCGCACTCCGGGTGTGAGATCACGATTTCCCATCAGTGCGTTTCCTTCCAACGGGAGTCAGCCATAGCTTGGTGGGTCCGTCACTTTTTCTTTAACAGGAAGTTTACCGCGCCCGGCGATATTCGCACCGTATGTACCTACCAGCCGCGGTGCTGAGAGCCTGACCGGCGTACTGTACTATTTTGTACTTAAGTTCAGGGGGTCTTACGCATTACGCATTGAACTTACCAAGTATATGATGATGCCGTGCACTCCGAAGTGGTATACAATTTCCTGAGACCACTTCGGTGTGCTTTCCTGTTCGAACGGAGGTCTGGTTTGCCCGGGCATCTATCCAACTGCTTTTTGACGTAAATTTCACTCCGGTATTTTCAGTCCGTGCTTATGCTGCTCAAATAAACGTCAGGTATGTCTCCTCTGGGACTAGACTTGGACGGTTAACGGTTTGCGCAGTGCAACAGGGGTGAGAATTGCTAGTGATGGATGACAGATATGATGCAATCAAACACTATGCCTTCACACCCTCGTCCCACTCCCATCGGTTGCCCAACGGGCCTCTCTTTATGCCCATTCCGCTCAAACCTTCCTCCCTTCGACCAAGACGTCTCTGACTTCCGCTTTCGCACCGTGGTCGGTCGATACATGTCGCTCGCTATTCGTGTCGCCAATCCGCACGGGAACCAAGCAAAGACAACGTCGGTGGCCCGGGTGGACGGCCACCCGCTCATGACATGACTGGCGTCTCTCCCTGCGGACTCCAAGTGCAATGATTTCTGGCGGTGCGTTTTAGGTTCGCACAGCATAGCAAGTATTTGATGATTTGCCTCTCACTCCACGCCTCAAGCGCCCAGTATAGGCGCTGAACAAGAACACACTGCTGTTATCGCACCAATCGTACAGCCTTTTAGCTGTATACACCATGTAAGCCTCCGCGATTGTCGCGATAAGCAGCAGCTCACAGCTTCGCGGGAATTCCGTATTGCATATAAGCGACAACATGCGGTTCACCAGGCGCTTTTTGCCCACATCGCACACCCTTGCCCCACCCATGTCGGACGACTCCAAGTTCCTCCACATCGTCAATGCGACGCAGGTGCGTTTACTCGGGCGATCCCTAGCTCCGACTTGTTCACCGTTTCCAGATTTACATCGCCTGTAAGGCCCTCCGAACCTCTCACGAATAGTACTCTGACTCGGGATCTGCTGCAGGCTCGACATCAATTGTAATATGGGATTGGCTGTCCTGCCTTCCGCTGGAGGTCCATGCTTCTTGAACCACCTATCTGTGAGGCTGAGATTTGTTAGAGGAAATACTTCTGGAAATCCAAGTCTTGGAGTCCAGTCAAAGTCCTTTACTGCATGGTACGATACTACACGCTCATGGTGCTCATCGGTAAGCCCCATCTCCATATACTTCCTTTAGAGTCGTTCTCTTCCAAACTGCCTCTGGCTCTAACCCAGCTCCGCTCACAGTAACCGACGTTTGTACGTCCTTTGCCTCTTCGTCGTGCGCGTCTCAATTTACAATTAACATCTAGGGTACTTTTCCAGCTGGAGTGAATCGTTTGTGTACTTGCTTCTTCAACTCCTGCAGTGTGATTGACGCTCCCGTGTAGATCGTGCTCTCGATATGTCCGCATCCTTCCCGGAGTCGCCGTCCTCATCTTTCTGTCGGTGGAAGCAAGTAAGACAATTCCCTCCGTGTTAATCCCATGCTCATTTGCCCTCTCTTTGGCGCGAAGTTTTGGCGATTCGGTGAGCGTCTCCTTTTGTGTGCCCCGCCCTAGCGCTCATCTTGGACCTGTGATGTACAGGATATACGCACTTTATGGCTGCGACAAGCGCATTGCGGTGTTCCTCATTGCCATGCTGGCGGCGTTCCTTGGCGTCATGATAGCAGTACCAATTGTGGCGTTTGACTGTGAGTCCTTCCCACTCTTCGCAGAAGCCGAGGTACTTAATATACAGATACACAATTGCCGTCCTGGCCTGGCCCTTGCATGAGTGAGCCCACCAATTGATTCCTGTCCGATACCTTATCTGCCCCATAGTAACCGGGAAACCTTCCATGGCCGGACCAAAGTTCATTATCGCGTTCTACGCATCACCCATGTGCGTTCCCCAAGTTTGACTGCCCATTCGCTTTCTGATTCCTCGCTCATCCAGGACATGCGACATGATCACGACGGGACTGGCTCTCTACCGCCTCATCGACCAAAATAAGCGGGGACGCTCTTCGTCGTTGATGAACCGCATGGTCCGGGACGGGCTCCTTTACTTCTGCGCTATCACATCGCTTAATTTGTGAGTCCTGTGTCTGCGACAAGTAGGCACACACTGACGATTCCATTTTGTAGGCTTAATGTCATCTTCTTCATGTTTGTCTTTACCTCCCTAGGTGGCTACTCATGGCTAATCGCACGCAGTCAATCAGACAAATCAATTCAACCCATAAACACATCCATGAGCATCCAAATATCTAGTGTCCTTTGCTGTCGACTGTAAGTGGTGTCGCGTCGCGTCTCCCTTGCATTCATCCCATAGATTGACCCGCATTCAACAGCATACTAAGCCTCCGCTCCAAAAGCTCTGAGTCCGTGAAAAGGTACAGCCGTACCCGCGGGCGGTGGGTCGCCGATATCCTCTACGATGACTCGGTCATCGATGACCCACTCCCGTTCTTTGCAAACCCGCCTATACCACCGCGGGCTTACGCCGAGGGTCAGGGCCTCTCGGGACTGCCATCGCCGTTCCATGTGCAGCCGAATGGGCATGGATCGGCGACAATGAAGCGCATGGAAGATGCTGGGATTGTTATTGATTTCGAGCAAGCCGTGGAGATTCAGAGTGATGCATCAAGCACAAGATCAGACGAACTCCCGACCACTTGCCAGTGACCGAAATCCAACTACGCTGCTCTTCGATTACGCCAGGCCAGAGAGAAATAAATTTACATAGAATCATAATTATCATCGTGTTAGCTGGAGCCCACTGGTAGCGCTATCCTCGTTCCCGCCTGAGCCGCCTCAGACTACTCCAACTCTTTGGCTCTCTGTCCTTCGCAGACGAAGTTTTCCTCAGCATGGTGGAAAGCCGCATTGTGCAATGTGCGCAAACGCTGGAGCATGAGCTCCGTTATTGTTTTACTTTGGACTTACGCCGGATGGAGGCCGCGGGACGCGAACCTGGGGAAGACTTCCTCATGCGGTTGAGAGAGTTGGAGAGGGCCGAGAGATTTGCCTTCTTGTCTGGGTCCGTGGCGGACTCATAGCGTGGCTATACAGCAAGTAGTTCCCGTATCCACATATTACAATTCTTGGAGAACGTCGCAACGGGGCCCCAGGAGAGCTTGGGGCCGTCGTTTTGTTCGATGCTTGCAACAGGCGGACTTAAATGTGGAAAAGTAGCGCGGAGGAAGGCGTGGGCGACGGAAGCAAAGCCTGCGCTCCGAAACAGGGGTGTTCGGAGTCCCTGGGAGGCATCTGCCAAGTAACTCGAACAGAATGAATGGACGATGTCGCTCAACACTGTTGCGCTCGAAGCGCCGGGTGAATGTTGGAGGCAAAAGAGTTTCTTACGTGCTTCACCGCAGGTGTGTGTGTGGAATCCGAGTCGGCATTGCGAGGGGAGATCTAGAAACTTGAAGGCATTCGCCGGCGGACGTGTGAAGAGAAGTCTAGCTTGATTTGACAGTTGACACAGTCAAGTTGGCTAGAAGCTTGCCAGATAGGGGTGGTTGCCGGTAGGGAGGCAGGCGACGGAGATTGCTGCTGAATACTAAGCTGAGCACTCTCTATTCTGCCACCATGATGGCAAGCTCGCCGGCCAAACGCAAACGCTCCGACTCCGACGTGGATGCCGGCTTGCTGCTTTTTGCCTCCACAACCGTCGTCCACTCATCCGTTTGGTTCGAGGACGGCAACCTCATCATTCAAGCCGCCGAAACACGGTTTCGGGTCTACCGCGGGGTGCTGACGCTGCACTCTGCGGTTCTCAAAGAGCGCGTCGATGAGCTCAGTAGCTCCTCTCTACACATCGACGTCTGCCCCGTCCTTGTCGTCTCCGACTCCCCAACGGATGTGGAGCATGTCTTGAAGAAAATTTTCTTCAGGTGAGTGGCAGTTCCTATCGCACCCACAGTCTCAATTCAAGAACTCCACAGCTCCTACGCCGACTCTGAACCCATCCCCTTTGAAGACATCGCATCCTTCGCGCGCCTGGGACGAGCATGGCGGATCAAGGCGCCCTTCGACAACGCGCTAATGCGGTTGCGTTGCGCTTTCCCCTCGTCATTCGACGGCATTACATTATCCACGAGGTTTCAACACATCTTAAGGCCTGCCGGACTCCAACTGGTGCTAGACACTATCTCGCTCGCACACGAACTCCAGATCCCCATCCTGCTCCCCGCGACTTATCTGCACATCTCCCCGCCGCACATGTTAGCACATGCCGTGGCACATATCCCCCAAGTTGCAACGGTAACGGTGCTATCATCGCATTCTTCGCTGCGCCAGGCGCGCGCCATCCACCTCTTCGGCTGGCTATCCGAGGCACCACGGTGCGAGCAGGTCCATGCCTGCTCGTGGAACAAAATTGTGACGCGCCTTGCGCTATGGGATCCGAATGGAGGCCTCTATGAATGGCGCTGCAGCAAGGAACTTGCGGAGGGGCTCTGCTTAAAGTGCGCGACGGATGCGCAAACCCGATACATGGCAGGATCACAAAACTTTTGGAGCCTCTTGCCGGAAATATTCGGTCTCCCGCCCTGGGCAGATCTCGAGGCTCACAGCGACTACAAGAGCCAAGGTGTCCATAATCCTCCAGAAGCGAGTAGTAATTAATCCAATGATTGTTTTCGCAAACTCTCAATATCTTTGTAACGCTGCCAGATCTGATCAAACATGCCTCTCGCTCCGTCTGCGTCGCTGCTAGCTCAAAAAGCTCGAATCTACATCCAAGTGCGGGACGCTGAGAGTAGCCTGATCGGCGTCTTGCTCACGCCACGCACTCCGAATATGAGCTTCTGCTATTAACACCTTCGGTGCATTTCGCGTTCGAACGGGGGTCAGGCGTGTGGGCGAGAAACATTTCCTCTTTTCTTTTGATTGAAAAAAGCAAGGGCTGGACCGCTGTCTTCTACTCGGTGAAACGCGGTGATTGCGAGCACTGATGAAAGCAGATATCCATCCACTCACACCAAACACCAACAAACCACCACGCGCGGGTTCGGGACTCCGTGCAAAGTATATGCACGCTGCAATCGAGACGACGAGGAAGAAGCAACCGAGTGTGTGTGAAAATAAAGATGATGCATGCTCAAGCGAACGCATAGACCAAGAACAAGAGAACCAAGAACTTCGACGAGCGACCAGCGCCATATAGAATCCAAGATAACCCTCCCACCAACGCTCTCCACAACGGCTAACCAAGATATCCAACCTCCAAGAACGTCCCCTCAACATATCCTCCAACCAATCCCGAGTCCGAAACCATCCAACCAACACCTTCATAATCCACCAAATCCAAAACAAAGCCAAGAAAAACGACAGCAAGAGCGAGGGTCTTGCCAGCAAGGACCAGGTCGCTCCTGCATCGGGTCTACGCGCGTCGAGAGCGAGAAGACGATCCATAAGTGAGCAGGGTGTTCTGGAACGGTGCCAGAGACGTTCCGTCGCTAGTCGTAACGATGCCGAAGAGCGAAAGAGTATAAAGAGTAGATCAAAAGTGGGATCAAAGTACGCGGTCTATTCCTCCTTCTACGCTACTACATGCTCGCCTTATATACCCCAGCCCTTTGTTAGAGGTGGGTGCTCCAGCCAAACAGAAACGCCATTGTTCCCCAAATCCGGCCAGTCTAACTTGACAACGCGCGACTATAGCTAGGCAACGTCGCCTTGGTCTCCAGCGTTGTCTTGACGCGTTCCTATGACTTCTAGCACCTTCACGACGAGCCATCGTCACCCGAATCACGAAAAGCGCCAAATCTTGCATTCCCGCGCCGTTTCACGCGTCCGCGGCATGCCCGCCTGTTATCGGAAAGCCAGATAGCCTCACATAGGTACCTCCTGGCTTCAGAGCTGTTAGGCTGAGCGTCGCCACGATCTGCATTATAATCCGATGATATCTCACTGGAAGTTCGCTGTGTTTTCTGTTCAGGTCCTGAACAGAAAAAAAACCAGCTGACTCCTGAACTTCAGGAGTCAGCTGGTTTTTTTTTCTTTCAAAGGAAATGTTTGCCTACTCGGACTGCGAGGTATATATGAACTTCCCGGGTATGCTTGTAGCCTCACTGGCGTCATGCTGACGCCACGCACTCCAAATAGGGGGGGATCTTATGTTCGGTGCGTCTCCTGTTCGGACGGGAGTCGGGCATTCGTAGATCATTGTCCAGGTTGCTCTTTTTACGGCTGACGATGGCTCTAGATTTCTAAACACACCAACAGGTACCTCTTCGCGCAGAGAATTGTTAAACTGGCGGGCGTCTACATAATCTGGCCGTAAATTCGGAAGCTTGTAAGTTGTAGGTGTAAAGGGCGCATTTCCTGTTTGAAGACACTGCTGGCCAGCTCGAACCTTGGTATATGAACCTCCCAAGTTGAGATGCTGGTAGCCTGACCGGCGTCCCACTGACGCCACGCACTCCGAATGGATTTACTTTGGCCTCGCTAGTTTGGTGCGTGTCCCGTTCGAACGGGAGTCAGGCATAGGTCGGCCGCTAATGTTTTCTAAAGGCCGCGATAATCGGTCCATATACCTATGTGCTTTGGCACCTGCGGAGAAACACGGGCGAAGAATAGCTCAGAAATGCCGAGGCTCGCGAAGGTTTTTGATCCGATATATATTATCAACCACTACCGGTAGCATGCTGGCTTTTTGTGCGCAACACACCTTACAATCCCCGATTCCGCAAGCGCCGGCAACGCAGCACTCATCACTTCAAACACCTGCATCGCCAGTATATCGTCCACGCGATCCCAAGGGCCGAAGAGCTCCAATGCCTTCAATCCCGTTCTGCGCTCCAAAACCTCTATAAGGTCGCGTAAGGGGGTACCGGGGGAGTCTCCGTGAACCACCACTCCGAGGGCGAGTTCCTCGAGATGTATCTCGGCGGCGAATATATGCTCGAGGAGCCTCACCACCGGGGCGACGGGTCTGATGGTGGTTTCGTTGCGCATCTGCAATGCGGAGCGGATGCGCAGCGACCGGAGGGCAGTGTTGTGAGTGAGACGTGGAAATTGTACGAAAGACGCTATGTACAATCATAATGAGCTTCTGCGCAGAAATGGACGAAGAAACTAACAGAACTGGTCTTGAGTGAAGTTGAGTGTGAGCGACGTCAGCTGTGTTCCCACCTCGCGGAGATAGTCCCACAGGACAACATCCGGGGCAACCGCATTGACTTCCAGATGTGCAGACCGTATGCCCCAGTTTGCCCATTGCAACCAGCGTAGGAGCGATTTCGAAGGGTCGAGTGCAAAATATTCCAGGGACGTCAGGTTTTCCTGAGAAGCCCAGCCCCGTCGTAGATCGCGCGGGGCGCCACTGCCAACATCATGCAGGGTGAGGCGCTTCAGGGTCGGCGCGTAATTTGTGAGGATCGCGGCCAGATCGCGATAAGAGGTGAATGCCATCTTGGACAGCGAAAGGGAGGTGATGGGTGGCCCAGGGATATTCATGAGCGGCACGGAGACTCGGTCTGGTGTGTTACCGAGTACGTGCAGGGTGTGTAGCCGTGGAAACGAGGAGAGCAGCGGCCAGACGTCGCTGATGAGCTGGTGGGAATTTGTTTCGCCGCCGATGAGATGGAGCGTCCGTAGATGGAAGGAAAAGGTGTTTTGGCGAGAGCGAACCAGGGGTTTGAGCCAGGAGACTTTGGATGGCGTCAGGATCAAGTAAATCTGGACGAAGAGATGATGTCGGCTGCCAGCGACCCAGTTCCGTGCGACGAGTCCGCAGGCGAGGAGAGCCGCACGGTCGTTGTGCAGGTGGTCTATTATGATGTCGAGGACTTCCGGAGGGATGTGGTGGAGAGCCATGTCGTGGCGAGAGCAATAGCCGCGCAAGCGAGCCTGAGACCGTGAGGCTGTGCATCACGGCAGCTATCATCGGCCGACGGGCCGACGGCGAAGTCTCTTGTCTCAAACCACCATGTCGCCTTGATGTCGCAGTACTTGGCTCCTGGATATGTGCAAACTTCAACCTTGTGCACATCTAAATGCTCACAATCTCACTCGCGCGAGGACTCCACACGATTCTAACGCAAAAGCTGTAATTCTCGGATGATGATTGCCCTGCCAGCTATCTGTCTTTCCGCAGGGCTCATGCTCGGAACCATAGCCGCGCTGGCACTGTCCAAATCGGGCTAAAGACGTACCGCAGTCCTTCAAGTCATCTGTCAAGTCCCTAATCTTATCACACAACAGCTCTGATTCTGCGCAGCATCGGTGCATCAGGAAAAATCTCTGGGCAACGGCCAGCTACATTGCGACCCCCCTCGAAATATTGCCCGCCATTGCGCGACATTGGCCCCGTTGCACTGTTGCGATCAAATGTTTTTTCAGATGTGGGGGCTATAAGATGAAACTTGTCGAGCCTACAGCTCCTACCCGACGATAATGGCCAACACCAGCACCAGCCACAACAACTTTGAGTACCTCGCAAAGGTACCGTTCGAAGTTGATTGCGTACTTGGGTATCCATTTATTTTGTTTAGGTCGTTATCATCGGCGACTCCGGGGTCGGAAAATCGTAATTTCTGTCCACGTTTGTACGCCGTTCTGACCATTTTCTACATCAGGAACTGTACGTTGTGTGAGAGAAATACACAAGGTGAGATTGAACTTGAACTAAAGTCTACGCAAAGATACAGAGCTTATATACTAGGACAAATATACTAGAAGATTCTACAGAGCATATGAGTAAGAAGAACCTCGGGGAAGCGGGGGAGAACGAGTTGGCGCTGATGTGCTGACTCATGATCCGAGCCGAGGCGCATCACTTGATGCGCACCATGAGTTCGGCTTGTTGGATCTCCAACACTCCCCTCCAAGCCGAAGTCCATTACCAAGCTGCGTCGTGATCCTCGGTTGCGGCTCCAGCAGATTCCATCTTATCAGGACAGTTGATCTGATAATGGCCTTTCTTGCCGCACTTGAAGCAATTGATCTCGGATAGTGGACGACGTGGATGTGATGATGAGGCACGGTAGGCGGCCTCGCGTTCGCCGGTGCCAGTTCCAGATTTTCGTGATTCCTCGTTCAAAAGGCGTCCGATCACGTAGTCCAAGGTAAACTGTGTGGGGTCGGTGGAGTCGAGGGAAACGACAAGCGTGTCGTATGCATCGGGTAGGCCCATTGTGAGAACCAGAATAATGTCCTCATCTTCCACTGTGACTCCCGATTGTTGTAAGCGCAGGGCGACACTGCGGACTCGTCCAATCCAAGTCGACATCTTCTCAGAGTTGGCGGTATCCAGCTGCATCGACATGAACTCGCGTCGCAAGGCCATGCGCGTCGCAAAGCCGCGGGCTCGGTGTACCTTCTCCAATTCTGCCCAGATTCCGACGGCCGTGGGTGCAGTCATATGCGACAGTTGATCGACATCGACAGATAGAATCATCTCGGCGCGTGCCTCGGCGTTCTTGCGATCCCAGTCGCGTACACCTTTCGAGTTCGGTCCAGTCGTAGGTCTCGGGGTGGTTCCAACAGCGACATCATGAAGGTTCTTCCGTACAAGGACAGCTTCCATCAAAATGCGCCAAATTTCGTAGTTCTCGTTCGACAATTTCGTCATGCCCTTCGCTTCAGCCATCGTGGCGCTCGGGTGCAGGTACGATCACGGTTCGGGTTCGGGTTCGGTGCTGGCTTTCAGCAGGGCCAGGCTTTCGGTGCTGGTTTTCAGCAGACCAGACTTTCGGTGCTGGTTTTCAGCAGACCAGACTTTCGGTGCCGCTTTCGGGTAGGCGGGCTTTCGGTTCGTCGGGGTTTCGGATCAGCGGTAACGCGGCGTGATAAGCGGAGTTCGATGGGGGGGTACGACAGCGAGATCAACAGGAAGCGTGGTCGAGCTCGGGGCCCATAACCTGTGAGAGAAATACACAAGGTGAGATTGAACTTGAACTAAAGTCTACGCAAAGATACAGAGCTTATATACTAGGACAAATATACTAGAAGATTCTACAGAGCATATGAGTAAGAAGAACCTCGGGGAAGCGGGGAGAACGAGTTGGCGCTGATGTGCTGACTCATGATCCGAGCCGAGGCGCATCACTTGATGCGCACCATGAGTTCGGCTTGTTGGATCTCCAACACGTTGGTCAACCAAACTCCGACTTTCTCACCATTTAATAAGAGCGCTGTAGTACTGTCCCGCTTCACGCGAGACGAGTTCAAGCTCGATACCAAGACTACTATCGGCGTCGAATTCGCGACTAAGTCGATCGAGGTGGATGATAGGATCATGCGCGCACATATGTGGGATACAGGTGCGTTGTTCTACCAGCTGGCTGGGAACCCCAATTAAAAATAATGCGCGAATAGCTGGTCAAGAGCGTTACCGCGCCATGAGCTCTGTGTACTTCTTTCATCCAGTCCAATCTCATCCGCTCACGTCTAGCCGGAGTAGATATTACCGCGGCGCAATCGGCGCGCTCATCGTGTACGACATCACAAAGTACAGCTCCTTCGAGAACGTCGCGACGTGGCTGCAGGAGCTCCGTGCGAACACGAGCTCCGGTTCAACCGCAAGCACAGAAGAAGGCATCGTGATCATGTTGGTCGGGAATAAGAGCGATATGAAGCATCTGAGAGCGGTGGGGACTGAGGAAGGCAGGAAATTTGCCGGTGCGTGATTTTGAGATGCGATTTAAAAGACGCTGGATGCTCACGGTGAACAGAGAAGAACAACCTGTCGTTCATCGAAACCTCTGCGCTCGACGCGTCCAACGTGGATAGCGCGTTCACCTCCGTTCTTCATGGTGCACAACAACTAATACCCGGTACAACGCGCTCAGGCTCACGGTCAATCGTCAGACATATTCAGACTCGTATCCAGACACGCACCGGAGGCACCTCCCAACCCCTCGGAGTACTTCGTCTGGAATCGCAGTACGACGAGAATCGAGCCAAACAAGGAGAATCGCTCGAGGTGGGGATCGTGTTGTTGATCGAGGAGCGCTGGAGACTAGGACGCCGTTCATATATATCACTGTGCGCTACGAGAGTAGCCAGCAGAGCCTTGTTTTGTGTATGCCATGAAAAAGCTTTCAGAACATGGCCGATACACCTGTCTGAAAAGCTGGGAAGAAAAAAAAGACACACCCCCGAAGGACACGCGAAAGGCCTGACTCCGGGTTGACCGGAGAAGCGCACTGGAAGGCTTAGAAGCCAAGACGGCACGAACTGTCAGTGCGTGGCGCCAACGCCGGCCAGGTTGTTTTCAAGAGGGTCCGGATGGACAATAGCAGGAAGCATCCGCAGCATTTCACCGTGCGAGAGGTGAAAATTCTGAGAGAGTGAGAGGAAGGCCGGACGGGGACGACGCAAGCCAAACGACCAAGCAATGAAAGAATATCTCCGTCCCTCACACGCGAGCAAAAAGAAAGAGGAACGAATAAAAACCGGAATCCGCCTAGCTACACCTGACTCCCGTTCGACCGGGAAACACCTGCACTATTTCAAACGCAGCCTGAACTGGCCGTGAATGGCGCAGTCGCCGTTCAGGTTGATTGGGGTGGTAGTTGGCGGTGAGTAGAGCACGCGCGGAGCAGGATGTAGAGCGGAGAATTAAATAATTACTCTCACAGCCGGGGGTGCGCAGGGAGAGGGAGGGTATACATAAGTTACGGCGAGAGGAGAGAGTGGCGATAGCCTGCTAACAGCACTTGCCTCCCTGCGTCGTCGATGGCCCTGGCGTAATCGTCGTTCCCGCAAGCTTGGACGGGTCGACGGTAGGCGGAGCGTCGTCCGGTGGGCGGCGAGAGAGGATGCGGTAGATATCTAGAAAATCCGATTCAGTACCAAGAAACGGGGTCAGAGATTCGCCCACGCACCGGTCAATATACTCTGAAACGCTTCCTCCACATTACTCGCGTCCAACGCACTCGTCTCCATAAAACTCATTCTATGCTCCGCCGCGAGATCTGTCGCCTCCTCTATCCGCACCGCGCGCTGCCCTTGGTCCGCCAAATCGCTCTTGTTCCCGACCAGCATGATGACCATGTTCTCCTGGTCGATTTTGACGTTGTCTTTGAGCTCCTGGACCCACCGGGGGACGTTGTCGAACGAGGGGTGTTTGGAGATGTCGTATACGATGAGCGCACCGACGGCACCGCGGTAGTATCTGGGAGAGGGTGTGAGAGGACGGAGTACAGAGTACGGGGGCAAGGCCATACGCAGAGGTGAGCGCGCGGAATCGTTCTTGTCCAGCTAAGAAACGAGCAAGATTTAGCACCGAAGGAGCACGTCGGAGCGCAATACCACGCACCTGTATCCCAAATCTGCCCCTTGACAATCTTCCCATCCACCTCTATCGACCTCGTCGCAAACTCCACCCCAATCGTCGACTTGGATTCGGGGTTAAACTCGCCGCGGGTGAATCTCGAGAGCACTTTGTCCCATTCAGCGGGGAAACGGGGTTATTCGGGCCACGTACGATTTCTACGTGGAGGTGAGGATGTCGCGTAACCAGGCAGATACGTTTACGCACGATTTGCCGACACCCGAGTCGCCGATGAGGACGACCTGCGCCACCAGCTATCAGGGAGGAGTGAACGACTGCGTGGGCAGGGACTCGCCTTGACTAGATAGTCGTATTCTCTGTTTTCGATTGCCATGTGTGGTGGGCGGGAGAGGGAAGCTGTCACTAAGGCGGTGTCGACGTGCTGATGGTGACGATCAAGTTTCACACACGTCGCATCACCGCCGATTGATGCGCCTGCCGCATGGCGACCAACGTAGGACGTACATCTGCAAATCAAAGTCACTCAAGTGTTGCGGAGATTCGGACGTATACATCTCTGCGACCGGATATCTCCCATTTCAGAGCTCCTCGACATCCGTCTCCTGTCTTTGGGCATCCTGGAATTTGACGTCTTTAGAGAGGAGGGATGTGAGCATGCGTAGTACTAGTCGTTGAAGATTTAAACAGAGTTTTTATTCTTTCGAAGGGCAAGTAGAAGGGATCAAATCCGACGGTAGCTGTTCAACTGGAGAAGATAAGCAGGCGGAGTCCTGGGTGGGTGAAGGTGGAGCAGCAGCTGTAGCTCGGAGTTGGGTCATCTTTGGAGCGAACTGGTGTGGGGAGAGACAAGGCTGTCGCCCATGTCATGTCGTGTAGGCTGCCATGATCAGCGGTGATAAAGCGGATAGCTTGGATCTCTGTCGAGAATATTCTCGCTCTGGGCAGTGAAGACGAGCCGTTAATCGAACACTCAGAATGAAGATTTAATTGTCAGTGATGCGCTACATTTCAGACGTTCAGCTCCGCCGGTAGGATATTCTGTTCAACTGGAGAAAATAAGCCTACGAGCGACTTCAGGGCGAAACAAACACTTACTATCAACAACGCCAGTACTGTAGCATTTTACTCAATTCGAATGGCTTTTTCGGCGTGACATCGGATACGAAATGAACCTTTCGTATGATGCCATCAAATTGCCTTATATGGCAGATTTTTGCGCCGAAGGCGCGGAAAATTGTGCAAAATTACCCTTTTGGGACGCGATTTTTCGACCTTGGCCGTGACATACGAAAAAATTTCGTAGGATTGAGGGCAGCGTGACGCGTGACATGCGAATTGATTAAAATGCTACAGTACGTCTCTTTTCCACCCACCGATCCGCGCGCGCCCACAGATCGTCCGAGAACTCAGCAAATGCATCGCGCCGCCAATTCCCCCCACCATCGTACGCCAGAGGAAATTCGAAAAAGACCAAGCGCGGGTCTTCTGAGAGCGGGGGTGTCGGTCTCGGTCGGCTCCAAGGCACATAGGCGGGTTCGCGGATGAGAAGGAGCCACAGGGATGTGCAGCAGGCTAAGAGGTCCGAACGACCGGATTGGCCAGGGGATAGAGGCAAGGCGAGGTGGGTGAGACTTGGCAGCTGGCCAAGCACGTGCCAGCTATCAGCTGGCGGATTTGGATCCCAGAATATGTCCCACAGTGGGTCATTATCGAGACACATGGACAGGTGCGTGAGGGATCGGAAGCGTGTGGCACATATTGGAAGGCGGAGCTCAAGCACGCATGGGGGAGCGTGAAGCCGCTTCAAGTTGAGGAGAGTGACCGGGAAGGCAGCGCTGAGAGTCGTGTATAGACTTGTCACGTTGGGGAATGTGCTGACTACGAAGTCGCGGTTCTCCAGCGTGAAATCGTATGGGAAGAATACGTTACGGACGTTGCGCGCAAGGAAAGCGGGGTCTTTGAAGGAGACGAGGAGCTTCAAATCCTGGAACAATAATCGCGGAATGTCAGGATCGCCGTCGGAACCGAAAATCAGTGTTCGATAGAGCAGTGGCTCCACCCTGGATGCGAATGAGTAACAGCGGAATTCGAGTGTTCTTCAGCGGACCATTCTTTGACACGCCAAGCGACGAGCAGGAGGGCTGGAATTCCTTTGGGTTGTGAAAGAGCAGCGACTTCGAAGATGTGTCGCTCGATTTCCAGGGCAAGATTCGGCGACATGGCGGTTTGAGACAAGATGCGTTTAGCCATCATGATCACGTCTCGAGTTATACTGTACTATTTCGACCTTAAGTTCAGCCGGTCTTACGCATTACGCATTGAACTTATATGTCACAAGTTCATTTGTGACATAATTACTATATAAGGAAGGCCGGCATCATGCCGGCCGAAAGTTTTGATGAGATTTCGCCTAATTGGGACAGAATTTGCTGGTAAAATAGCAGATTACGCATTACACATTTGTATAGGATTGGTTCACGGGTGCCGCTTACACATTACGCGAACTTATTGCTGTTTTCAAAAAAGTTGGCACCGCGCGTTCGAACCGTGATCCGGGCACTTTTTGATCATGGGGAGTAATTATTTTTTTTCTCCACCAATACTCCACGTATACACATGTATGTACCACCAAAATTCGTGGATTTCGGAGGCGGATTTTATGAGCTGCTCAGACCGGTGAATTTCGCGCATCAATCCCACAACTGAGTCATCAAGGCTCTTCCGGCCCGCTCGAATTTTAGCACACGAAATACATTGCATTTATACATGCTCAGAAGACGAAAAGTGTTTAGAATTACTGTCCCGATGCTCTCCCAAAATCCGAGAGGTATTGAAGCATTTTTGCGCGAGAACGAGCGCGTCAAAGTGCTGCACGCATCACTGTGACGCGCTCACGCTCCGTCTTGCCTCTTGCCGCCATGGCGCCCAAGCGAAAGGCTGCAACCACCACGGCACCCCCAGAGGCCCCTCCAAAACGTCCAAGAGGTCGACCACCTAAACGCAAGCCATCCTCTGGCCCATCTCGCGCATCCACGACAGACTCCAGTCTCCTCGTTCTCGGCGACCCTTCCGCGTCTGGAAACGAATCTAGCGGACTCAGTGAAGTCCCGGATGATGTGCTCGATGCGATGGAAGGTTTATTGGGGTTGTCGAAGGGGTCCGGCGGAGAGGAGGAGCTGGATGAGGACGAGGACGAGGACGAGAAGGAGAAAGAGAAAGAGGTCGTGGAGCTGGGTAGCTCGTCCGAGGACGAGGCTGTTTCGAAGAAGAAGAAAGCCACCAACGGGAAGAAGGCGGTGCGCGCCAGGAACAAGAAGAAAGCTGAGGTCCCGCAGGCAGACGAATCTGAGGCGGACGAGGACGAGTACGAGGAAGATGACGAAGGTGCGCATTGTCAGTTTCCTTGACCAGCTCATTTGCTGACCCTCTCCTAGCTGAGCTTGTTACGTATCTCGTCCCGGACGGCGCCTCCGTCGTCGAGATAGAACTACCTCTATCCATGCCCAAGGACGATTTTTTTCGACGCATCGCGGATGAAATCGATGTACGCCGTCGTGATCTGCACATCGGACACAAGTTCTCCACCGCGCTGGTCAAGGCTAAAGCCATCCGCTTGAAAGAGCAAGACAATTCAACATCGTATGAGAGCATGGTTCACGCTGCACAGAAAGAACTCAAGAAGCGACGGAAGACACGCAAAGAATACACCAAGGAGTTTACCATCGAGATCGTGGACTTGCGTGAGAAGCCGAAGAAGGACTCCGCCGTCGATAAGAAGAAGAAGAAGCAGCAGAGGGGTAAAGCGAGAAATAAGGTGTGTACATTCTCGTTCAGTGGCCCGCAATATTCACAGAAGAGTCAGACAGCATCCACCAGCAGTGACGACGACGACGACGCCGACGACGGCGCAGGCAAGAAAACGAAGGCAAAGCACCTCATCGAACTCCAAGCCCAACGCTTCTGCCAAACACATCAGCGCTACTGCATATCGACGCCTGACGGTCGCGAGCACCTCGAGCTCTCGATCGGAAACATGAGTTTATGGTCGGTCCATCTGGTGCGTTTCCCTCTCATTCCTTCCTTCCTCCCTGTACTCACGACTTCGTTCCCAGGCCGAACAAAAACACACATCGTACCTCGACCCTCCCGATGAGGTGAAAACCAAGATCGTCGGCATGAACCCCGAAAACGGTCCCCCGCGTCTCAACTCCCGTGCCCGTCCCAATGCGCTCATTCCTCCAGCATATCCACCGCCGGGATTCCCTCCCTACTACCCTCCGCCAAATGGACCATATCCGTATTATGGCTACGCACCACCTCCTCCACCAGCACCTGTCGTCCAACCGCTTCCCGCTGCAAACATCACCCGTACTCAGAGCACCGATTCCGAGGAGTTCATATTATATCCGCTTATCGAGAAGTGGCTCCCGGGTCTTGACGCTGATCCTATCCGCGGAGGCGACGAGTACAACTTCGGGCAGTTTGCCGCCTCGTTTATCAGCAATGGTTACAAACAGATCGATTCGCTGCTGGGGGAGTCGCAAGAGCAATTGCGAGAGCTTTGTCCAGGCATGAACAAGGGCACGGCGAAGCTGCTGGAGAAGTACGTGGCGAAGGACTGTCAGCTACAGCGTGATTATTGGAAGAACCATAACAAGGATGTTCCGGTTTGAGTGTGTACCTGTACTTTTTTGCTCTTCTTGTGACTTCATGTTTTCCAAGTCAATACTAGCATCATTCAAGTGTAATTACAGTGCAAGTCAGAAATAACCCGAATGTCTAAACCATCCCGCCGCGTCCTCCGCCGTAATGGAGTAAACAGCCTCGTGCAGCTGGGTAATGGTCGCAAGTTTCTCGTCGTCTGATTCGGTCGCCGCACGGTATGCTTGACCTTCACGGCGGAGGTGCGCCTTCATCTTCGAAAAACCGGGCTCCATTGGATTGAAATCGGGAGAATATGGCGGGAGATAGACACATCGCATTCCTCTGTGATAATGTCAGCAGCAGGACCTCTGGAAGAAGGACATGCCTCTCTTCGATCATGTCTTGAATCTCTTCTGCCTTGTGTATTCTACAGTTATCCATGATGATGACGGAATTGGAAGCGGGGAAAGGATTCATCTGGTCGAGCAGGCCAGAAATGAATTCGGAGAACGTTTCCGTCGTAAAAGAGCCTTCGACGATGTCGACATAGAGGATTCCGTCGAGGGAAATGGCAGGAAGGACTGAGTAACTGCAAGACAATTATATCAGTATGTAGAGAGACGGTGAGTGGACAAGCTGCGCACCGTTTCCCGCGCACAAAGAATGCTTTCCGCACCGCCCGTTGCCCGCTAATCGCCCACACTCTGCCGCGATACGAGGTGCGTCGATCACAAGAACTTTCGTCGACGAAAACGAGCTGGCGAGGCTCGTAGTTGAGACCGATTTTCAGGGTGTATGCAGCGCGCTTGGTCGCACTGCGTTCAAGTGCGTCGCGAGTGAGCTTCGAGTAGCATTAGACAAGGACTCCAAACCCGTAGGGTATAACACACCTTCTTCATGGTATAACCCTTTCTTCTCAGAGACCTCCAGACCGTGGACAGGGAGACAAACCGCCCACAGATCTCTTGAAGGGCGGTCTGGAGCTCATCGAGGTATTTATCACAGCTGAAATCGAGGCATCCGAGCAGGAACTGGGGAAGATGAGACAAATAATACAATGGGAAAGCACTCACCGAGACGTCTCCACTGGTGAGATGTCGAGTACGGCCCCTGCGTTCGACCTCCCTGCGGGAAAGTACTTGGCCGGTGGTCTTGTAGCGCCTGTGGATCCGGCGAATGGATCGCTTGCTAACGTCCGTGTATGCGACGATATCGTTGATGTCGAGCAGGCGGTACATGCGTACAATGGCCCAGGCCAGGTCCTCGGAGATGGGCTTGCCCCTGGGCATCGACGTAGGCGGACAGCGGCTGTGGGGCTCGTGGCAAGAGGCAAGACGGAGCGTGAGCGCGTCACAGTGATGCGTGCAGCACTTTGACGCGCTCGTTCTCGCGCAAGAATGCTTCAATACCTCTCAAATTCTGGGAGAGTATTGGGACAGTAATTTTGAACACTTTTGGTCTTTGGAGCATGTATAAATGATATGTATTTGGTGTGCTAAAATTCAAGCGGGCCGGAAGAGCCTTGATGACTCAGTTGTAGGATTGATGTTGGAAATTCACAGGTCTGAGCAGCTCATAAAATCCGCCTCGAAAATCCACGAATTTTGGTGGTACATACATGTGTATACGTGGAGTATTGGTGGAGAAAAAAAATAATTACTCCCTATGATCAAAAAGTGCCCGGATCACGGTTCGAACGCGCGGTGCCAACTTTTTTGAAAACAGCAATAAGGTCGAAATTCCCGCTACCTTTAGGTAATGGGTTTAGAGACGAAGCTGCAGTTTTCCATTGAGTTTCGTCGATCTGAAGAAAGCTGTGCTGTCGGCCACTGCCTCCCATTCAGTCCCACGATGCCGACTCGGCCGTCGCTACTAATCTCCCGTTGTCATCATCGTCATCATCTTGCCTTCCACCGTCATCCTTGCCCTCCTCGCCTCTCCTCGCACCATGTCTTTCTTCGTGTCCGTCAACAACCAGCGGTTCTCAGCCATCGTGGATCCTCGGGCTTCTTTTTCGGCTATCCGCATGGGGTCCGCGCGGCTGCGCTTCTTTCTTCCTCCGGCTATGCAGGCGCTCGACTCCGCTCTCGTGTCCGCGCAACTACCACAAGGCCCCGTCTCTCATCGCATCACCCTGTACCTCGTCCACGTTCTCCCCGCCGATGTTGTTCTGGGTCACGACTGGTTGACGCTCGTTCCGCCACCTATCATGCCGCCGGCACACGATGGTACGTGATTTGACTCTATACGTTGCTTGACTGACGGACCTCGCAAGAAGCGGGTCCTTCACGCTTGCCTGCTGGTGGCCTGCCTCCTGTACTGCGCTCTCCCTCTCCGGACTTTGTCCTTGATGAATCCACCGCTGTTAGCGGCTATAATATCCTTCGCGATAATTTCCTTGCAACCAATAAAAAACGTGCTCACACCTCCGTGTTTTGTCCTGAGCTCGCTCGTCTCCACCATCTCATGTCCCTTCATGGCCTATCCACTACTGAATCTGATCTGCGACGCTGCCGGCAAACGCTCATATCGCACCTGCTCTCTGGTGCTTGCGCTGATTACTCATGGCATGCACAGTCCCTGCCTCGCCCTCAGCGTACAGTTTGCCGTGCTATTGCGAAGGGGTTTGAATCTGCGGCTGCCGTGTCTGTGAGGATACTGTCCGATCTTGCCTCGTCCACAGCAAAGGAGCTCAACACTGATTACCTGGTGTTTGTGGCGTCGTGCATCAGCATAACTGTGCCGAATCGGGACAAAAACATCCGGCGCAACATACAGTCTCTTCTCCGTCAGAAGGTTGTTTCTCTCCAGGCGCTCAGTGACGATTCTGTCGGAGTATCTAACATTTTTGCAACCCTCCACGAGCAACCTCTCTCCGCGTTACGAGCCATTTGTGCACTGCATCGTGTGGATGCAGCCGCAGGCGCTTCAAGGGCCATACTGCGTCGCGCTCTTTTTGAGCACTTTACGTCGGGTTCCTGCCCCGCCAACCCGACCCATGAGGGCTGCAAAACAGTCGCCGACGATTGGAGAAGCTCCACATATAACAATGCTGTGTGGGACATCTATTTTTTGAGCTCCGTCCTCCCATCTATCCAGCTACAGCCGCTCAAAGACTTACTCACACAGCGTGGAGTCCCATTTGACCCGTCAGATACACCCTCCAAACTGCGACGTGTGCTCAAGAAGCACATCGCAACCCTCCGCAAGGGCAAATCACCGCCGCGTCTGTCATATGCTGAGCGTCTGCACCAGCGGTATGAGCGGGAGGAGAGAAGGGAAGAGATTCGTGAGAGCTGGCCCCAGATGGTTCCACAGACGTTAAAGGACAAGGTTATCGGCCTGTTCCGCGATGCCACCTCTTCGGCGGCTCTGCAAACCTTTACATGTGCATCTTGCTCCGAGTCGGTTCTGCTGGCTGATCGAAAAACCCGTCGGGTGTCCCAACTGAACGCGTCGCTGTTGTTCCGTCCAGACATCAGGCAGGTTGAAGACGGCTACCTCCCATCTGCTCGCTGGCTTGATCCTGACGCGGACTATCAGTGCTCGATCCCACCTGTACTTTCTGCACACCCGCACGTTCTTGTTGACCCAGCCGGTGTTTTGTCGCAAGCCGATGGGGAGGACCCTGAGCTGGCCTTGTGCGCCAAATGTGCATCGTCTTTGAACGCAAACAAGGTGCCTGCACTCGCGCTTTCTAATCGTACCTACCTCGGCGCCGTGCCACCGGAGCTCATGGATCTCACGGTGGTCGAGGAGGCAATGATTGCTCGTTGCCGTGCCAAGTGCTTCATCATCCAGCTGAACGAAGACGATGACAGTGTACGTCTGCCTACAACTCAGCGAGGGATGAAAGGTCATATAATTATTTACCCCCAAAAACCCTCCGCTGTTGCACAGCTTTTACCGCCGCCACTCGATGAGGTCGCCGCTCCAATTTGTGTGCTGTTCGTAGGTTCACGGAAGCCGACTGCGGAGTGGCTCCGTGTTCATGCCAAACCCCTCACAGTGAGGCCTGCGAAAATTCGTGCTGCCCTGCGCTGGCTCCAAAGAAATAACCGGCTCTACAAAGACGTCCGAATCAATGATGTTGTTTTGGATAGCATGGATGAAGAGCACCTGCTGCCCGTCAATATTGACGTTGTTGCTGCTTCGGACGCGGCCGAGGCACGGACCTCGAGATATGATACCATGGCACCTGCAGCACATTTAGCTTTCCCCGACGTAGGTCCGGAGCCATCAAACATGCCTTGGGAAAGTCTGGTAATCACAGACGTGGATCCTAAAGCTTCGTCCGATGCGTTGCGTAGAGCGGCATTGCGGGACGCTAAAAAACCAGGCAAAAAGTTTATCTCCATCCACCATGAGCCAGATCCGGTGGACGAATTCATGAATCCAGAGCTGTTTCCGATGATCTATCCAACACTGTTTCCCTACGGCATGGGCGGTTTTCAGGACTCCAAACGCGAAACACCGCTCTCAATGACACGCCACATAAAGCATTTGTTCAACCTGGCCGACCGCCGCTTCCAGACGCACTATTCATTCCTCTTCACGGCGTTCAACATGTTGCAGCGGCACAAGATTCTTTTACATGCAAGCCTGAAGACTGACAAAGCCAATTTCGCGAAGATGTCCGAGCAGTTGGCCGCCGTGAGTGCAGAATCCGTCCGCACGGTGGTCGATCGGCTGAGTCGCGGTGATCACTCGCTTCACGACCTCTCGGGCGACGAACGCAAAGTGTTCAGATTGATGCAAGAGGTGACAGGGATAAACCGGCATGTTCAAGGATCAGTTGCGGCACGCATGGAGTATCGCAATGAGATGCGTGGCCTGATGATTGACCATGGCATGCCGAGCTTCTATATCACCATCAACCCAGCGGACGTGTACAGTCCAATTGTGCGTCTGCTCGCTGGCGAGGATATTGACGTCGATCAGTTGCTGCCGGATCAAGCTCCCAACTATTGGAATCAGGCCACTCTGGTGGCTAAGAACCCTGCTGTCGCTGCCAGATTCTTCAATGTATACATGAAAGCGTTCGTTTCAAGCCTTCTTAAATTTGATCCGAAGGGGGAGGACTTGGAGGGCGGCGTGTTCGGCGTATGCAAAGCGTACTATGGTTGCGTGGAGGCGCAAGGACGGGGAACTCTTCATTGTCACATGCTCGTTTGGCTGGAGGGAGGTCTAAACCCGAACGAGATCAAGCAGCGCGTCTTGCATGATCCGGCTTTCAAGTTGCGTCTCATCGCCTACCTTGAGGACAACATTAGCAATGCAATCCCCGATGATCCTCTTCCCGAGAAGTCAATTCCGTCGTCCATCCACAATCCGTGTGCCGTTCGCGGGGCAGATCCCAGACTGAATCCAGGTTGCGAGGACGCTCGGAAAGTGCGTCAGAAAGACTTGCACAGGCTCGTGGAAAAGTGTCAATGGCATGAGCACAGCGGAACATGCTTCAAGTACTGGCGCGGTTATCCAGACCCAAAGGTCTGCAGATTTGATCTCGACGAGGCCAACACGCGGCCGGAATCATCTGTGAATGATGAGACTGGAGAAATTTGCTTGCGCTGTTTGAACGGCCTGGTCAACAACTTCAACAAGACTATTCTTGAGGCGATCCGGTGCAACATGGACATCAAGTTCATCGGCTCAGGTGCTTCGGCAAAGGCGATCCTGTATTACATCACAGATTATATCACAAAGTCGCAGTTGAAAGCTCACGTCGCTTATGCTGCACTTGAGCTCGCGGTCAAGAAGCTTGCAGAGTTTGTCCCCGGTGAGGATGAAGCAACAAAACGGGGGAAGCAACTGCTGCAGAAGTGTGCATACGCCCTCATCTCACACCAGGAGCTTTCCGGGCAACAGGTTGCTTCGTATTTGATGGATTTCGAGGATCACTTCACGAGCCACCAGTATGCAAAGTTGTTCTGGGGATCGTTTGAGTCGGCGGTTGAGTCCCAGCTGCCTTCACCAGAATGTTACAGAAAGGAAGGCGATGCATGCGACGCACCGGCTTCGGTAGTACTTGATGCTCCGCCCAACGTTCCAGACATGAATGCAGAGCAGCCCCCGCAAGCAGTGGATGTTGCGGAAGAGAACTGTCCGCTCGGAGAGCCTACAGATGATCCGAGCGGCTTGTCACGGTCCAACAATGAGCTCGATGAGGACAGCGAGGTCGCCTTCACTTTCGGTGAAGATGGTTCCGTCAAGGCGGTTCCGTCCGCAGTGTCCGACTATGTTGCTCGAGGGCCTGAACTCCGTGATGTGTGCGTCTGGGATTTTGTGTCTCGCGTCAAAAAGGTCACCAAAGCCTCCGTGAAAACAAAGCCGCGGAGGGAGGAGGACTCGGATGAAGATTGTGATAGTGAAGGTGAGGAAGACGAGGCCAATATTGAGTCAGTGATGGACTCTATTCAGCGTAACCGACCAAGAGTTGAATTGATGGAGCAACATGAGCAATCAGGTACCCACCTTTTGTATATCTTGCATCCAGACAGCCGACTGGTGCCCGTTCCAACAGGTCAGGGACTACCGCGTCGCGACCGTCCAGCTACATCAACGCGGTTCAAACGCCTGATGCTCGTTCTATTCAAACCGTGGCGTACCGTTGCAGACTTGAAGGCTCCGGAGGTAACCTGGGACGCAGCATATGACGAGTTTACAAAGACATGCAGCGCCGAATATACATCCAAGATGGACAACATGCAGGTGCTGCACGAGTGCAAAGACAGCAAGGATGATTATTTCACGGCGCGTCGCAATCGTGCTCGTGCTGTAGGGAATAACGCTGCCTCGAAAAGTCGGTCAGCACATACGGCAGATGATTTCCTAGGCGGAGATGAAACACAGGGCGACATTTTGGAGCATCTGCTTGGGATGAAAGACTGCCGCTCAAGCAAGAACGCCGAAACAAACCGGAACGTCCTTGATTGCCTGCGCTATGCCGAGGAAGCTGGGTTGTACCGCGGAGAGCAGGATCAAGATTTGCAAGGAGCGAGAATGGATGTGGACGCCGTCCCGCCGGAGGACTCCTCGGTTGTTTTGGCTCTCAACCGTGGGAAGGAGGATGGCTGGCGTGCAATGTACGAACAGAGAAGGAAGCAGATCAAACGTGGCGCAAAGTCGAGCGCTCCAGAGGATGAGTCCATGTTGGACTCCTCTGCCAGCGGCCCAAGTACCCAAATTGACGATGGAAGTGCGTTCCGTGCGGCGGCAGCAATGGAGGTTGACCTTGTTGATGCCGAAATAACGGATGGGTGGGCAAACGATCCAGACGCACCGCCGGCGAGCATTGACGTGGATGCTATAGCGGACAAATGGACGTTGAACACCGAACAGAAACGCGCTTTTAAAATGGTCGCCGAGCACAGCGTGGACCCGTCTGCCCAACAGCTAAAAATGTTCATGAACGGACCTGGTGGTACTGGAAAATCCCGCGTTGTAGATGCACTTACCGATTTCTTTACAGCTCGTGGCCAAACACGTCGTCTTCGTCTTTGTGCATTCACCGGAGTCGCGGCTAGGAACATAGGTGGAATGACGCTGCACACTGCCTTGGGTCTCGGGCCGTACAGCTCCAAAAAAAAAGATGTTGCAGAAACCGGTCGGAGACGCGACCTGATTGCAATGTGGCAGGGAGTGGACTACCTCATCATTGACGAGGTCTCGATGATCGGATGTGGTCTGTTGCACGACGTCAACAAGGCGCTTTGCGAGGCAAAAGAGAACAAACTGCTTTTTGGAGGTATAAACATAATCTTTGCCGGCGATTTTGCGCAGCTGCCGCCGGTTGCAGAGACCAAATTGTTTGCGCGCTTCGGTGGTCGGGCATTTCGGACTGCAACAAAACAGTCAGAACGTGTCATGTTGGGCAAGCTACTCTGGATGTCGATCGATACAGTGGTTGAGTTCACTCAGCAGCAGCGTCAACAGGGTTTGGAAAATGCGGCATTTGTCAATCTGCTAGGGCGCTTGCGCAAGGGTGCCTGCACGCGCGATGACTGGGAGTTGCTCAACACACGCCTCATAACGGTGGATACACCGGATTGGGCAGATGAGCGTGTGCGGGCGGCTCCCATCCTCGTCACGCAGAATGAAATAAAAGACCGCCTGAACGACAAGGGGGCCGCCGCGTTTGCGGTGCATGCGCAGAAGGAGTTGAGTTGGTACTACGCGACCGACCGCCGCTCGGGAAAGGCAATCACAGATCAAGAACTCGTCGACCACCTGCACAACCTGCCGACTTCGGATACAGGCCAGCGCCTAGGGAAAATCCCACTTGTGATTGGCATGCCCGTGGTTATAACGCACAACTTTGATGTGGGCAGCGGTGTGGTGAACGGCAGTCAAGGCACGGTGGAGTCGATTCGGTACGAGACGGATGGCACTGGTCGCCGACATGCAATCTCGTGCGTGGTTCATATCCCAGACATGGTCGGCGATCCTTTACCTGGGTTGCGTGAGAAGCGCGCCGCGATAACGGAGGAAAAAGTTACCATGACTTTCAAGCACCCGCACTCGGGGAAAAAATGCACCATTGAGCGTACACAGCTTCCCATCGTACCTGGGTTTGCAATGACAGTCCACAAGGCTCAAGGGCGGACTCTGGAGCATGTAATCGTCGATCTTGAGGGCTGCCGCGGTACAGAGGCGCCGTACGTTATGCTTTCCCGTGCCAAATCGCTTGCCGGCGTTCACATACTGCGTCCGTTCAGCTTCCGAAAGATTTCATGTAATCCATCTCAGGAAACACGGCTTGAGTTTCGCCGTCTGGAGATCATGCGCCTCAGGACGTTGGCTAGGGCCGGAGATGACCCGGACAACGTTGCCGCGCGCAATATTCTCGACTCAGTGAGGTTGCCGTTGGAAAGACCCGGACCAGCGGTGACGAATGAGAGTGGAGGGAGAGACCTTGCTAAACTCGAGGCGACCGTGGACAAGGAAACAGGCCGCGTTGAAGCCTTGGAAATTGAGAGCTTGGATGCAGGTCCCAGTGGAAGTGGAACGAAGCGAGCACGACATGTATTGACTACACCAGCAGAGAACCCACGGAAGAAACAGAGAACGATGGAAGAAGAGCCTCGGGAGAGCAACCTTCTGCCTGCCCGCTCACGACGGCGGCGCATCGTTTGCAGCCGTCGTCGGTCGGAAGGACCGCCTGACGTGTAACGGCGTGACCATCCCTTTTTCTTTCCACCCTCGATCGTCGTCGTTGCTCGTCGGATGCCCTCCGGTCCTTTTACATGCAAGGCGACGCTCGATCGTCTGCTATCCAGAGTAGTGGGGAGGAATGAATGGGCTGCAGGGTATAAGAGGCTTGAGGTGAGCTTCGCCATCCTCCATACCTCGTCTTTAACTCACTTTGCACTCAACGTCTCAGCCGTCATGTCTCCCCCTCGCAAATCCCGCGCCAAGGCCAACGAGCCCTCCCCCACTCCCGACCCGGGTTCTCCTCGCCTCGCCCCTCCCGTCCTCGCTGCGCCTCCGGTCCGGTACCACGAGCGCAACATTCGGCTCGCCAGCGGCGACAAGACCACCTACGAAGACGTCGTCGCAAAGCTCATCGATGCTGCTGGCACCCAGCTTTGCGCTGACCAGGAGTACCCGATCACCTTCCTGCCGGACGTGTCAACCGGTGCCCGCGCCTACAACTACATCAACGGCAAGCCCGCTGTTATGTTCCTCGTCGGCGAGGTGTGTGGCACGGATGAGGGGACTGCCCTCGGGACCGCGGGCAACAAGAACGGCGGCGGGGTACGTCGTCACTCGTCGCGGTTATGAATCCTCACTCCGCTGTACAGATTCTTGCCAGTGGGACGTGTGTCCGTATCCGTCTCCGGCTCCGTGTTCCCACCCACGCTCCCGAGGAGCTCGAACGGCTCTTCGCCCGTCAGCTCGCAGTCATCGATGGCATCGCGGGCTTTGACGAAGAGTTTGAAGAGAGTGTCATTCAAGGCTGGGCCAAGCGCGTGGAGGGCAAGGCATGTCGTTTGCTTCGTGTTACCAGGCCCTGCTCACGAACCTTTACAGAAAGTATGGTCTTCGGAGATCCTTTACGCTCACGACCGCGACCAGACCGAACCCGCCGACATGATTACCGTGGTGTCCGAGCCAATCTTTGCTACTGTTGAGGTACGTCGTGTGGTTCAGTCATTTGCCGCTGTTGTTCATCGACGTCCAGAACAAATCCCAGGGCACCACCCGCAAGCGTGCCCGTCATGCTCTCGCTCCAGCTGCCGCTCCTGTCAATACCAACGCTGCCGGAGAGATGATGGATATCGAGGGTGTGTCGCAGCCCGGTGCGTACCATTCATCTTGTATTGTGGCTACGCTGACTGATGGTCTGCCTAGTCGGCGGCACTTATCCTCTCTCGTTGATGGAGGGCCATGCCCATCGCATGCTCAGCAAGATGTGCGAGAAGGTCGTTCAGCTCAACATCCGAGACGTCGACGGGTCCCTCGTCAAGCCGTGGGACTACCCTGCCAAGCTCAAACGCGGCACTCTCGTCATTGTCGCGGCCCGCCCGATGTGCTATGTGTTCGACAAAGAGAAGTTTGTCAACAAGGTAAGCGACTCCCGCATTCTCTCGTAGATATTATCATTGACTGTTCTGCCAGTACTACTCCCTCGTCATGTCTTCGTGCCGCATCATGGCTGAAAGCCCGGATGTCGCGGATGATCACTCGGTGAGCACCAAGGTCAACGATGATGTCAGCGTCCCGGCGAAGCGCAAGGCGGACGCAGACGGTGCCGCACAGGCGGAGGCCGATGTGGAGGCTTCCTTCCGCCGCGTCTTTGGGGTTTGAGGCCCGGTTGAACTAGTACTACTTGTATATGTGTATGTATGAATGTATGAATGTGGCAGATTTCATGCTGTTAGCCTTTGCACGGAGAGATAACACCCTTTTCTTGCCGCGAGACTCAGAAGTGTCACTGATTACATGATGAGAAAAGTCGGATACCAAGCCAGCGAACTTGGAATCCGACTCCGTCATAGTTCTTACCCAGAAGGACCGAAGATGAGAAGCAGCCGAAGTCTCAACCAAACAAGAAATTGTGTCCTAGTACGGAGGACGGTCCCACAGTCGTGGCTCCCACTTCTATAATACAGAGAGGGATAGATATTAAAACTAATAAGGTAGCGGGCCCTGCCGCCTGCCGGCCCTACCCGTGTTATAGTACAGTATATATGCAAGCAATGCCGCACCGCCACTACGTCGCGACTCAACATGAAAACAGAACAATCAACGAGGATTGCGAGGCCCATAACTTTCTTCGAAGTTCGTATTTCCGCAGTTCCGCAACTTGCTATGAGTAACTGATGTGTACCTCCCTAAAGAACATTTCCCCCTTCGTGAACTACAGTCTGGCTTCCGCTACTCGGCCTGATGTCCTGCGCGCGAAGAAATACTTCAGGCGGGATGACGAGTAGTGATAGGCAAGCCAAACGAACCTTGAACCTGCGCACGTCTTTTAATCTCCAGAATCTCTTCTGCTACATCCCAAAAAGTTCGCTGTGGCGGCCGTGCGGCCGCCTCCGCCCAGTCATTATAGCGGCACTCAACGATACGAGGGTCATGCGAATACGGCGGACCGCGGAAAGACACCACTATCCGAAGATTGGGGCAACCCTCGAGGACACGCTGAGCGCTTTCGGTAGACTCTACGGCCAGATGAGTCAGCGACGGCAAAGAGATGATGAACTCGTCCACTTCGTCAAAGACCAGATCATCGAAGAGATCGAGGTGAGTGAGGAACCGGAAGGCAGGGTGTTGTCCATCCATTGGGTACACGGGCGGCTGATTGCGAGTGAACAGGTTGGCAATGCTACCGGCGAAGCGCTCGATGCGCATGAGGCTGAGGATGGGAAGCAGGCCGAAGGTTACGTTTTCGGTAGCCGCAGATACGGCGAGGTGAGTGATCCCGGTACAAAGCCGGAGAGCACTTTTATGCGGCTCCGAATCCCCCTCGATCTTGAAGATGACATGCCGAACGGCGGAAGCAAGGAAGGACGCTGGCTTGGCAGACGAAAGGTCGAGGAAGGCTTGACGTTGAGCGAGAACAGAGAGATCGAAACTGCGATATAGATATGGCTCTATCCTGAGGATGGTAAGGACGATGAGCATCACAAAACAATGCGGGGCTGCATACCAGACATGCACTCGGTGAGCGACGAGGAGCAGCTTTGGAATGGACTTTTTGTCGAGAAGAGCGGCTGTTGCGAACACTTCGTGCTCGAGCTCGGGCGGGAGACGCGGTTCCATGGTGGCTCGAGGCAACGTGGTGATGGGGCAGTGCATTGTTTGGATGAGATAGGAATCAACGTTGCTGAATAAGCGTGACAGACCGAGTCAGGAACCGCGATGTCGCCCATCCTCCCCTTCGAAATCGAGGGGATTATATTCGAAACCGCAGCGTTTTCACGCCCAAAACAAGTCCCAACCCTAATGCTCGTTGCCTGGCGCGTCCACCAATGGTGTGTCTTCTCAGTTCTGCAGCCACGACTTGCAACTAACGCACGCTTCTTCACTGGCAGGGTGGAGCCACTGCTGTACCGCACATTGAGCATCAGAATCCCTCCACTTAACTTCTTCCCCATGCTCGAAATTCCAAACATTACCCTCACCCATTTGACCCACCTCATCGCCTCGAAAGACGCCACCTTTCTTGACGCAGTCCGCAACGTGGCGATTCCGCTTAACATGGGAAAGCAAGACTTGGAAAGAACCTGCTCGGCGTTCCCGAACATCGAGACCCTTTTCGCGCGATGTCCCCTGCGGCATCCTGCGCTGCCGCAGCTCAGACGCCTGCATTGTATGGAAAGCCGGACCACCACGCTCGTTTGATCGCCGGACTGTGCCGCATAAGGCAATGGACCCGGGCCACCGCGATCTGCATCGCGTTTCGCATGTAAGTAGCCGACACATACCGATGAGCCGACAGTGCGACACACAGGAACATCGAGTTCAGCAGAAGGTATGACGGAGATCGAGATAATAAATTATTTCATCAACTACCATTCATCCCCGGCCTCCTGCCACCATCATCAATCATCGTCGAGAACGACCCCTCGCATCCCAACTGGACGAGGTGCCTGGCAAAGCCATGGGATGATATAATGCGGACTACAAGTCGTGGTGGATGTGCAGCGAATGGCCAAGTATCCCACAATGTTAAAAGGCGGCAAACTGCGAGCTCGAGATGGAATTCCGCGCACAGAAGCTGGGACATGGAACCACCGTCTACGGCACTGCCTTCCCCGCCTGCTCCATCTCTGCTCGAAGATGTTTTACCCTGCCCAATGCCCTCGCAGCTCGTCGTGTACCTCGTTGCCGGACTCTGCGGTCACAAGTCTCACTTCTCTTGTGGTCCGGCTAATCTGTCTCACAAAGATACGTCAATTGCCTGCTGACGGCGTCTCCATCCCACAACGCGTAACACCCCACAAGTATTGCTTACAGCTTGTCGGCGTTGCGGAGGGCCGGTAAACGCGCGCGCGGCGCGGCGTGGCTCCCGCCCTCGACTCTATTCGTAACTTCAGGCGTCCAAAGCACACGGACTCGTAAGCAGCATGTTCCACCGTGGACTCGAAGGTGCCTATGACGGCAAGACCTTCAAATCGAGGACCCGCAGAAGTAATGCAGTCCTTAACTTCTGTGCTCGATGGCACGGTACATGTGAGCGGTGCTTCTCACAAATCCTGGCTCCCTCCCATTTGCTCACGGGTGTGCTGTTGGTAACAGCCGAGGCTGTACCTCCACCTCTGTACTTCCCAGTATTCTCTAGCAAGAGAATTACAATTCTGGGAGATCTGGTGCGTTCACCGGGCAACATTTCGGAGGAACGTTTCGCGAGCATGGGTCTCTGCTGAGACTCATTCCGCCCTGGTGTGTACGGCTCGTTGTACGCTTGAGTCAAGCGTACAACACGTAGAGCTGCTTATGCGCACGGTGCCCTCGCTCATCGCCTTCACTTCACACATACGGCACGTACGTGTTCCGCTGGTGAGTTGCTGGATAATAAAATACTGCCAGACAACTTGATGGGACATACGGCTGAATTTGTGCTCGATCTGCTGGCCATGCTCGATGCGACACCAATGTGCATTTCGTCGGGGTTCAGAAGTAATTCTGAGACGAACACAGAACCAGAAGTACCATTCGTGTATTTAATTGAAGCCGCGAGACGGCATTCTGTTCAATCCAACGCCCCTCTGGATGGCGACGATTTATGTGAGAGGTCAGAGAACTGACCTCTGGCTCCTGGGATCTGTTAACGAACCAGGTTTGCGTCGTTATTCCTGCCGATTGAAATCATGGCCGGGAGGGATGAAGATTGCAGGTTTGTTGTTCACAACGGTGGAGGTTAAATACATCCGTAGCATACGTACTGACGCCTGTATGTATGTAGTACGGGCCCCGGCCGTTCCGATTCGGGACCTTGCGCCGGTTCCTATCCTATCCTATCCCGCTGTCCTCGGCATCCTCGTCATCTGAAAATAGAACTCTGACCGCCTCCTCCTCCTCGATGTTGATATCCGTGAAGCCCTCTGGCAGCGGATAGTCCTTGTTCATCATAGCATCGAGCTCGCGGGACTGGGATGCATCTACGGAGTAAATGAGAGTCCAAACTTGGAGGATTGATCAAATGAAACGCGACACACCGATGCCCTGACCCCGATTGACGCCGCCGAGGTACGGGTACTTTCCGGTGGGTGCTGGGAGAGCTTGGAGGTTTGGGATAAGATCGACGACGTCCTGATAGCCTTCTCCAGCCATGGTCAACGCATATCCCCAGTCCTTGGTCAACGGGACATCGACGCCAACGTCCAGGTGTTCAAAATCGTCGAGGAGGGCGAGGTAGACGTCCCATGCAGTGCCATGACCAACTGCTGGCTCCTCACGCTTGAAATAGAATTCCTGGGCAAGCACAGCAAAGTCGGGAGGTACAAGCTCAAAGACGGTGTGATCGCGTGGCGCATAGAGCGTTCAAACCTGTTCAATTGTCTCCTTCTCAACAGGGATCTGTAAAAATTCTCAACATGTCTTGGCTGCGCTTGGAGGAAGTGAACGGCCCACTTTGAAATCAAGGACACCGTAGTCCTGGGGCGACGCAGCGATGTGGGAAGGAACCCCGTGGGGAAGAATCTTCTTGTGATCTGCGCGTTTGGCGGTGTTGTGGACAGCGACGAGGGCCGGATGGGTGTTTATACTCCACCGAATGTATACATGTATACAATGTCGTGCAGCATCAACCTGTCAACGAGCAAAAAAACCGCGGCAAGGTACAAGGGACTGCAAAGTTTGGCGTGAAAGGTACCAGCGAGACTCGTCTCAGACTTCTCATTGGAATTGCAAGAAACCTTGTCAAAGGATACAGAAACTTAAGAAGAAGACTGACATGGTGTCTGTAGCCGTGAGGACTTGCGGTAGGAGCGTCGTCGCAGCGTATGCCACGTGATCGCGAATGCACGTTCTGATTCTGAAGCGAGAGGCGGAGACAGAGCCACGAACCTGGCTCCAATGCGACCGTGGACGAGTTTCATACTGAGATGCGCGATGTGTTACTTGCTCTGACTGATTTTTTTTGTTTTATCTCAGACACGTTGAAGGAGTACCGGGCAACGATGTCGGAGGCCAACATGATGTACTGGTCCGCGACTTTGTTCATGCATGTGCTCTCTTACGTCGACGACTTCAATGCAACCCGCCGTTCAAAATCCCCCAGCTTTGATGTGGCACTACTTTGTCCACCCTCTAGCTCCCCAAGTTGGTGATGTAAGACAATCTTTTTTTGTGTGGACGTAGTTACGAGTAGAGGTAGTTCCATACTGCATTTATTATGAGTGTAAAACTAGAGGAACACCAAAATATGCAGGCATGTTCAGGGATGATTGGGAACACCTCTAACTCCACAAGTTGGTGATGTAAAACATTGCTCCTTCGCGTAGATGGAGGTATAAATAAAGGTAATCCGATGCTGCATTTATTCCGAGTGTACAACAAGGGGAACATGTTCAGCAATGATTTCCTTTTTTGGACTGATCACAAGCGTGCTGTAGAGGTATGCGGCAGTGACCGGGGTCCATTCCCTTATGCGGCACAGACCGGTGATCAAACGAGCGTGGTGGTCCGGCTTTCCATAGCATTGCCTTCCATCGGGCCTCGCCCTCGATCTTCCAAACTGCGCTGCGCGATTCGCAGCGCTCACACATCTCCGAATTATCGACATATGGGGCCCGTGGTTCGCGCCGTCCGCCGCCGAAATATATTCTTCTAACTGGCACAAGCTCGCCGAGTTCCCTTCCCTCACCCACCTGGCCCTCTATGGCTGTCCCAGTACGGACCTCTGCACCCTCCTGCTCTCCCTCTGTCAGCCTCTGCGGGTTCTGCTTCTCGTGCAAGACGCCGCAATGAAAAACTCGCACAGGGAGGAATTTCCGCCAGCGCTTACGGTGGACCCGCGATTGCTGGTAATGACAGTGGATACGGACTGCAATGGTGGGAGAGACTGGGAGCTCGGCGCGTTGAATGGGTTTTCGCACGACACGTGGACGCGCGCCGATGCGTTCGTGGAGGAAAGGAAGAATGGTGCAGTTCCTCGTGAGTTTTCAGTTAATTTAGGCCACCAATATGCTGACTCTGGCCAGGTGATAACTTTATACTACCTCCCATTTGAAATGTTTCATACCGAGATGTATGCGGCGCTCATTTATCCATGCATTTTTTCACGACTCGGACTTCTCCACCTTACCAACGTGCTCCGAGTGTCCACCAACGCGGCGATTTCCGCGTCTCACACCTCCCAAACTTCAGACCAACATTTCCTCCCTGACAGACCCTACTCAGCTATAGCTCGATATCCTGCGCGCAAAAATGCTCAGCCTCGGTCAGGGAATGATAGGCAAGACTGCGCACCTTGCACCTCTCCGCGTCTCTTCTTCTCCAGAAACTCCTCCGCTACATCCCAATATGTTCGCTGCGGCGCCGGTGCAGCTGCCTCCGCCCACTCGGTATAGTCGCACAGAACGATACGAGGGTCATCCACAGGCGGCGCACCGCGGCCGAGGAGTGATACGATGACCCGAAGATTCGGGCAACCCTCCAACAGGCGCCGGGCTCTTTCGCTCGGGAGCACCGACTCGGTGGCAAGGTGAGTCAGCGACGGTAACGAGACGATGAACGCCTCGATTTCGTCAGAGTTCAAGTTATCAAAGACTTCGAGGTGGGTGAGGAACCGGAAGGCAGGATGGCGTGGCTCCAGGTGCTGAGGACGATTGAACAGATTTTCGATCTTGCCCGCGAAGCGCTCGATATGCATGAGGCTCATAATAGCAAGCACGTCTGAGAGGAGGTTGTCTCTAGATGCAGATACGGCGATGTGGGTGACGCCGGTACAGAGCCTGAGTGCACTCGTATACGCCTCGGGCTGGGAATTCGAATCCTCCACGATGTCGAATACGACGTGCCGGACGGCCGAAGCGAGGAAGGATGGTGGCTTGGCAGAGGAGATGTGGAGGAGGGCTCGGAGTTGACCGGGAACGGAGAGAGTGAGACTGCGGTATAAGAATGGTTCTATCCTGAGCAGGGGATGAGTTCGAGGTGCATGTGGATTGGAGGACTGCGAACCAGATATGGACTCGGCGAGCGACCAAGAGAAGGTCAGGAATAGAGGATCGGTCGAGGAAGGCCGCTATCGCGAAGATCTCGTGCTCGAGCTCGGGAGGCAGACGCGGTTCTTCGGCGGACATGGTGGCTCTGGACAAGCGACGTGGTGATGGGGCAGTGTGACAACGACAGGCGGTCATGGAGCCTGCTGAAGAGCGCCTTCCGTCTTTAATGATTTCCGTCGGCTTTCGTGAGCAGCTTAAATGTTAGTTGGAGTTTAATGAGATTTGTAAGATACGGGAGAAATATTTGGAAAAACCCAGAAAAGTGTCTGAGCTCGTTGTGTCCGAGTCGCCGTCGCCGTCGACATGGCGGATCAGCGGATCAGATATCACTATCACGCGTCACCGTCACGCGTTCCGTGTTCTTCCGGACCATCATCTTCAAAATCGTCTTGCGACCCAATTCCAGCAATTCCACGTCGCCTGCTGCGAAGTTCGGGCGTGAAAACAGCTGGCGCCGTCTGGAGACCCTCATTCCAAGTTTGCTCAGGTCTCTCGGCCGAAAAATCAAGTGTCCAAAACCAAATTTAACCAATCCACAACGCCGCCGCCGCGCACCTGTTCTCATCCAGCCATTCTCAGCCGACAGCTACGCTCGTCGCATTTTTCTTTGGCTCTCCATTACTTCTGTATGTCGCCCTCCATGTCTACACCATTCTTGTCCGAATCCTCCTTCAATTAATTGCCACCCTCGCTGCCGTCTCATTCCATTCACCATGAAACTGGCACTTTCCCTCGTACTCGACATCATGTCCGCGGTGGCATCAACCCTTGGGAAGGACTCCAAAACCAACCCGTATGCGGATTCCGCCACCAACCAGGGTAGTTGGGATGTTGGTCGGTGAAACCAGTCGGCACTACAACTGGTTGCGGTGCCAGTGTGGTATACGCCCCGGAGCTACTACTGGGATATCCTGATTGCCCGCCGAATGGACTCTGAACTGTGCTGCTCATCGGGTTTGTGTCCTGATAGATCTGTCGGCGTATTCGATAGCTCTGGATGTTGGCGGTGGAAATGGGAGGTGTACTGTAGACGGCTTGTTGGTGAGCTAGGGAGACGGCAGGTGCGTTGTAGCTTTTTTTGTTCTCAGCGGAGAAGTAGCTCACGATGCATGGCCCTGGTGTTGTTCAACACGATTCCAACACTCGCAGGTGCGCCGACCCAGATCCACGCGCTCGGAACCATCCAGGTAATCGGCGGAGATGCGTCTATTCGGCTCCATCTACGCGGATTGGCGGGCTGAGAATTTGTGTCAATAACGGCAACTCAGAGAATCCAACACACCGTTCCCGCGCACAAACGCGCTACGAGTATCACTTGGTTCGTGTAGTCCACATCGACAACCATGTGCGGCTTGAGTTCTCGCGCCTTCTTGCTCTCGTACACCTCGCCTGCAGCCAAGGACGCGAGCTCGATCTCCCGACTGCGAGCGCTGCACCAGAGGATGAGCCCGGGATAGAACTCGTTGACTTCTCGGAAGGGCTGGAACATCTCCAGTGAAGCCGTGATGGTGCAATGGTTACTTCTACGAATCAGGTTGGTTATTATACCTGCCCTGCTCAATTGAGACAAATGATCAACGGGAAGGATGACACTCTCTCTTCCAACTGTACCCGAGCCCGAATTTCAGCTCAGCCTTCTGGCTCGAAATACTTCAAGTGAAGTGATAAATCTATCTATCGCTGTTCCTCCATAAACGCACTCTGCAATTTAAGTCAACGGAACGCAACCACGGCGCTCTCGCCCGGAGCAGGCGTCTGAGGGTCCAGCTCAACGTTTCCAGCGTCAGACGATTTGACTTTTGACTCGGAAGTGATAAAACATTCGCGGATCCCCGATCCTGCGCGCACATCTCATCGAGGGAGCATGGTCCGCCGGCGGACTCCGCACAACGCGCGCGAACCCCAACATATTTCGCAGATCCATTTCAATTTTTGTTAATGAAAGGCATAAATAAGTGTGAACGGCAACTGAGCTCGGGAACTCGCATGGGGGGTCAATGAAGCTAGGCTGTTCAAGTGATTTTTCATTGTATATGTCGTGTTGATGCTTACCGGCATTGCGACGGCACCGCCCGCAGGAGGCAATGCCGCAAATTGTGGTGTGGAAGTCGATATTCATGAGATTCAGGGAGCTAATCTCCGCTTGGCGTAGATCTTGACGTCCAAGCTGAAAGGTTCTAGAAGGGCGATGTGTTCATCGTCTGCTTGTCCCAATCCATCGAACAAGCGACAGATTATGTGGGTAACTCCGCAGACGGACCGCAGTGCCTACTATCCTTATCACCAGCATCTTCGCAGATCATGCAAAGTTCTTCATATATCGGCGGTCCGGTATGCGCATATACTCGTAGCGCCGCCCCGAGCCCGAGGTACTTTCAGGGCTCAGTGACTAAAAGAAGGCAGCTCGGCTCACCTCGCCTCACATCTGATGTCTGGTTGTCTCTCTAAGTACTGTAGTAATTAGACCTTAGGTTCAGTGGGTGTAACGTGTAACACATGAACTTCGCTGGGAACAAGTTCATCAGTGATGGAATTGCTATATATGGACTGCCGACCTCAGCCGGCCGCAAATTTTGACTGTGCAGCTGATTAATGCAAGCCCGTGGCGGTCTCGTCCTAAGCTTACACTTGAGCTCCCCAACGCACCTTTACTTCGCTACTACTTAGGAACATTCTCTCTTTCACGAAGGACCACTCCAAGGAAGTTTCGGCGCCCATATCGTCGTTCGAAATTTCCGAAATACAACGGGTGGCTGTGTCGACTGCCGCCCACTGCCGCCCTGCGGCAGTTGGGCGGCCGGCGGCGGCCAATTATCCTGGCCTCAGATAGCTCCGGAGACTTTTGAATTCTCCGAAAAGTACGTCTTGCGCACAGGGGCTGGGCTAATCGGCCGCCACAGCCGCCCAACTACCGCCCATGGCCGCCCACTTGCACTGCCGCCGATCGGACAAAGGGCCGCCCATCAAACTGGATAACGCACCAGTCACAAACTGCCGCCCATCAATCAAACGGACATATTTAAACTGCCGCCCGGCGCCCGGCCCTGCGCACACAACTTCCAAAATTAGGATTAAGCCCCGGTGATAAGGCTCAAGTAGTTCAAAAATCAAGCCCTTTTCCGTTTAGTTGAATATTTATTTTTCGCTTAGTTATTCAAAAATCTTTGAATGCATCAATCGGCTCAATCCAGCAATAATTTGTGCATCTGCGTAGCTCTGCTCGCAATATGTATGTCTCCCTGTGAATGTGTAGACATGTCTAAATTTTTCTACCCTGCACTCAGGCCGTTAAAACATCAAGAGGCAACACAAATCTCTTATTTGTGAATGGAGTGATTCTTTGCTTCAAAAGCAAACCCTGGGACTTCTTGCGCGCGAACTGGGGACTGAGGTAAATATTTTGAGATCCTAGGACGTGCATTGAGCCTACTAGGTCGGGCCAGGATAATTGGCCGCCGCAAGCCGCCCGACTGCCGCCGGGCGGCAGTGGGCGGCAGTTGACACCACCGCCCTGGGTATTGCACCTCATACGGTAGAAAATTGAGTGCTCGTGCATTTCTGCAGGCAGTGTGAGGTTTAAACAGTTTAATTCTACCCCAGAGCCGTTGAATTGCGGCCAAAAACAACGAATACACTCGTATTTTGTGTAGACCGTACGACTCAAAAGGGCGGCAGTGGGCGGCAGTTGGGCGGCAGTTGGTGGCTGTGACCAGACAAAGTGCCGCCCGGCGGCTCTGGTGGTCATCTGATCGGGCGGCACCTGGGGCGGCGGTGGGCGGCAGTTCGAAGGCTCGTGGGCGGCCGTCGTGATCACTGCGTGACAGTCGGGCGGCAGTAGGGCGGCAGCTCGACGACGGCGACACCACCAATCTGACGGTAAGTCAACTAACGATCATTTCAAACCTTCCAATCCACTTCTCAGCACACCTAAGAGTTCAGAGAGTATGAAATCTGGCTCAAACCCTGCCAATGCCGCCAGTGTACAACTTCTGTGATGGGTTTTACATCCAGAAGCTTGTAAGTTTGCTTTTGTGAATCCTCAAGGGACAATGAACATACAATATTCCGCATAAAAAAGTTAAAAAAACAACTCTCCAGCTGCAATTATCACGCACAAGGTTTGATTCAAAACAAACAATTGATGGTTCTAGAAATACGAGGTTATTCCTCGCATTGTAGATGTCTAGGGGGATGATTTCCGCATAGCATAACTCTCATGTCCACGGACCAAGGTTCGACGCTCATCGTTGCACGGCTGCAGGTGTTCTTGCCGGATTTGTCTAATTGACACCTTCAAACATACTGGAATAACTTACCAAGGAGCAGATATCAGACAGAACGCACAAAGCGAGGTTCGGTGGAGTACTTGAGCCTCTCCAGTTGTCCTCAATCTGGATATCTTATGTCGTGCCAGGTGGGCGGGCCGTTTGTCCAGGCGGCTGATGGGCGGCCGTTTGTGACACTTAAGTTGATGGGCGGCACTTTGTCCGATCGGCGGCAGTGCAGTTGGGCGGCAGTTGGCGGCAGTTGGGCGGCTGGGGCGGCCGATTAGCCCAGCCCCTACTAGGTCCTCAATACTTGTGGATCCTGCCCAAAATCCAAAAGATCTCGCTTGAAAAGCAAATCGGGAAGCTGCAGTCTGGCTTTTAGGCTAAGCTCCAACTTTATATTTGGACAACCTACTTCTTGCCTTGGAGTCTACATCTGCTGAAGATCATCTGGGACTGCCGCCCTTCTGTCACGCTGCCGCAACGGCCGCACAGACAGCGTAAAACTGCCGCCCAGGGCCGCCCGAAGTGCCGCCTACATTTTGTGACACGAGAGCCGCCGGGCGGCACTTTGTCCCTTCTCAGCCACCAACTGCCGCCCAACTGCCGCCGGGCGGCAGTGGGCGGCAGCTGATATAGCCACCCGTTGTATTTTGTGCCGTATCACAGCAGTTCGAGAGCTGCGGTATTTCTGGGCACAGTGCCAAGTTTAGAGAGCATTACTGCACCTCATAATGCTTGAATTGAAGTACTAAATACAAAATTGACTTACATTTTTGGTCCAACATACGACTTGGAAGGGCGGCAGTTGGGCGGCAGTTGGTGGCTGTGAAGGGACAAAGTGCCGCCCGGCGGCTCTCGTGTCACAAAATGTGGGCGGCACTTCGGGCGGCCCTGGGCGGCAGTTTTACGCTGTCTGTGCGGCCGTTGCGGCAGCGTGACAGAAGGACGGCAGTCCCAGATGATCCTCAGTAGGCCTGAATTAGGCGGGCGGTGGCACTTGATCATGATGGTAAGTAAAGTCAACAGTATTCCCGGAATTTATAACTCACTAGAAGATGAACCTGCGCAGGGGAGACATAGACTCCATGGCAAGAAGTAAGCTGTCCAAATGAGGTTCGTGTAGCGGCGATAAGTGATTGAAAGCCAGACTACAACTTTCCGATTTGCTTTTCAGATCTTTTGGATTTTGGGCAAGACAAATAAGTATTGAGATACTAGTAGGCTCAATTCACGTCCTAGGATCTCAAAATATCACCCGCAGTCCCCGGATCGCACGCAAGAAGTCCCAGGGTTTGATTTGAAACAAAGAATCACTCCATTCACAAATAGGATATTTCTGTTGCCTCTTGAAGTTTCACAAGTCTGAGTGCCTGATAGACACATCCACTGGCAGACATATCGCGAGCAGAACTACCCAGATGCACAAATTATTGTTGGATTTGAGCCCATTGATGCATTCAAAGATTTTTGAATAACTAAGTGAAAAAAAAATATTTAACTAAATGGAAAAGGGCTTCATTTTTGAACTAAGGTAGAGGCCATGCACGATCCACGAGCCCCATGTGACTTGATGCGCCACACCAAATTGGGAAATTTTGAATGACAATATTCATATCTCAGCTTCTGGGTTGAATTAAAAAAATCGGCTGCAGGGATCGATGGGCAGTAGCCCTACCTTGCCCTCAGTCAAGAAATTAGAGCGAAATATGTAAAATTGACGGAGGAGATCGCGTTACAAGTTCTGTGATCATAATACACCCTCTCTACTACCACTTTCGCCTTCAGAGGCTCGCTTCAGGTCTGAATCGAGCCTTTAATGCTACTTGAACCTTTCCATGGTCAAAGCAGCCTCAGAGCCTTGTCGATACACATCTGCAGAGCGATATCTCAAGAAATGCGCACAAACCATCACTGGGAAACCCAGAATACCGCGTCAAGAGTCGCGAGTGCGCTTTATTTGCTGAAATACGATTATTGGAGGATTCCATGGACTTGCCTCGCATATTCGAGACGTTCCGGTGATGTACTGAGCTGCATTTGCGATTGATTGTGTATTTCTCTATCTCCTCTGTCAATTCTACATATTTTGCTCTAATTTCTTGACTGAGGGCAAGGTAGGGCTACTGCCCATCGATCCCTGCAGCCGATTTTTTTAATTCAACCCAGAAGCTGAGATATGAATATTGTCATTCAAAATTTCCCAATTCGGTGTGGCGCATCAAGTCACATGGGGCTCGTGGATCGTGCATGGCCTCTACCTTACTTGAGCCTTATCACCGGGGCTTAATCGCAAGGAAGTTTCGGCGCCCAGACCGTCGTTCCAGATTTCCCGTTGCCACAGCTCGGGTTAATCGTTTTGTTGGATGAGTGTTGAACGTAATTTCTGGGGGTCCGCGCTTTGCTTCTAGTGATAATTCAGGTTCGCTTCACGTGCATCCAGGTTCGTCAAGTCGACGGAAGTTGGCGGAAGTAGGTAACCGACAAATATATAATTAAGACTTGAAATATGACTGCCTCAGTAGAGCGTCTGTGAATCTCATAAAATCGCGGGAGACGGAAGGATCTTCTAGCGTGGAATTCCAACGGGGGTGAGAAATTGTGCTTCATCCGCTTCGAGATCGCGGCATCTACATAGTTCATGCATTCCTTCGTCCAATCATACAGGATTCATGTAGGCGTCTTGAATACCAGCGTGCCGCGCACGACAGCTTTCCCGCTCCCGCTCCCGTTCTCGTCATCCATCGCTGGCAGACAGCTCGCATCGTCGAGCGTAATGCCAACCAACCTCGTCCGTCCCTCCAGCCAGTCTATCCTCCGCACCCCTGCATCCCACCCTCCTCCGCGCGACACACCGATCTTCGTACGCGCGCAAGACGCGTCGTTGTTTTTGTTTGTGTTTTTGCTTCTGAGTGAGTCCCAGAACCGTCGATTGCAGTGGGGAACTTGGCCCGTTCGTTGAATCCGCATCGCCGGCCACCGGGACAGACGCCCACTCGTCGCTGGTAACCCGTTCCGAGAGGGCATCGTGCAGTGCACAGAGAACGTCGTAGTTCGTCACGGGAAGTAGTCTCCGTATCCTTCGATGATAGTGCGGTGCCGATGTCGGCGCAGTCCCAGACGCATCGGGAACCACAACGATCTCCCACGGGAACATTGCGCTGCTCAACACGAGTTGTGTGTAAACAGGGGGCTGGGTTGCCGGCTGGGCGAGAATCCGCGCCGGGATCGGTCCGCCAGATGGACCTCCGCGGGAGCGGATCGTGCGAGATGAAGGCGGGAAGGCGATGTCGCAGGATATGGGTGCGTGGTCGAGGCGTGTGTATGCGAAGAGGGGGTGGAGCTGCATATGCATACCGTCTGGCGAAGAAGACGAACAGCGCGGCGATTCGGACCGTTCCCGTCTGGGGATGAGGAAGGAAACGTGCAAGTCTAAAATGAAGCATCTTTTAAGTTACGTGTTTCGTTTCGTGCCTGCAGGCTGGCTGGCTAGAGAATGCAAACGCACCGTGTGTAGAAGCCCGAGTACTTGGCGTTGTTGAGGTGGAGCTCCAGCTGGACGTCTGCTTGAGTGCTGGGCGCAGTGGCTTAATCTGCGCCGGCGTCGGAGGTGGTGAGGGTGAGGCTGGATAGCACAACCGTAAATCTAAACCCAAATCCAGAGTCTCGTTCGGGCTGGATCCGGCATGGTGCGACCCCGAGTCAGAGGATGAAGATGAGGAGCTCGAGGAAATAGCGGAGTGCGAAGGATCGGTATTGGAAGAGTCTTGCGAAGCTGCAAGGCGTATGAGCAGCCGGACGGTAAAGGAGAAAGTAAGAACGCACTGCGCGCAGGCTCAATGATGCAGACCGACTCGGGTAGTTCGAAGTGAACGACTCGAACTTGATTTCTTCCGCCCGTTGTATCGTCATGTTTTGTTTCGTTAGTCGGCGGTACGTGCGCGGGTTGTTTACCCCAGGGCACGACAGACGCGAGTGCGGCAGACGACTTGTACAAGTCTGTGAATCGCCGGAGGAGAGACGCCGTAGGGCGAGAGAAGCGGAGTTGGGGACGAGGGAGCCGGGACTTGTCCTGCGGAGTAAGCATGGTAGGCGATCGAAGGGAAAGGCGAAGCGACACACCGACGCCGAATCGACTTTTTCTTCTTATACGAAGGCGGTGACACCGTGGGTGGCGGATGGTGCGAAGCCGCACGGTGATCGATGCGTTCCTTCGAGCTTTCCATCGACCCTGGAAATTGGGGCAAGTCAGCACTGCGTTTGGGGGGGTACGTGCGAACGGAGCCTCGAACTTACTGCGGCACCGTGTGTATAGGCCACTAACCCAGTTCCGACCGAGGCGAGCCGCAGCGCCGTTTGGGCGAAATGAGCGCAACCCATCCCCATCCCAAGTCCACGGGGCGAGAGCAATGCGGGAAGCGGGAAGCGGGAAACGTGGAAGTTGGTGAGCTCGGAGCGAGTGCGTGGCGTTGAGAATTCCCGTTGCGCTAGCGAGCACAACGGGATCTTCTCGAAATCCAAATAATCTCGGTGTTCTGTGGCGTCAAGACGCATCTTAATTAGCGTCGCGTCGGTCGGCCTAGCAGCAAGAGTAAGCGTGAGAGGCTAAGTTTTTTTGTGAAGTACTTGCTTGGAGGGTTTTATCTTGGTCGAAGTATACCGGCGCTGCTCCGGCGAGGATGGACATGCATATTTCGTGTTGATCCAAGGACGCCGTGGACCCTGGACACGCCGCACCGGGACTCGGCCGTGGTCGGACTTACGCTAAGGACAGCGATAACGATAAAGGGGGGGTGGGGGGGGGGGGGGGGGGGGGGGGGGGGAACGCGAAAGGTTGTAATCATCCTACTCCGAAGCGCTCAAATGCAGAAAGCTACGGGCTGAATGGGACTCGGAAGCGCCAGCGTTGCCAGCGCCAGTGGGACTGAGGACCGAGAACGTTAACGACTCCGGGGGCCAGGGCGAGATGTGCGGGGAAGAGTGGAATGGGCTCCCGACCCCGACTCCGACGTGGCTTTCGTGTGTGCATCTTGGATACGGCGATACGCGCAGAAATTGGAAGGGAAGCAAGCGGGTCACGTCACGGTCAGGAGTCAGTCGGCAGTCGGTGCCGTCGGCCGTCGGCATACGTCGGCCGTCGGATGTTCTGCATCAAATCATAGGAATTAATTTGCGGAGGTGCGAAGGTCCTGCAAAATGCATTCAGATCAACGGAGACAAGTACAAGTATTATACTCAAACTATGCCCGGGCTGTACATGTGGGGATTTGTCTAGACTCGAAGCAGTCCGTATCAAACGAGGTGGGAAATTGAGGTGTTTGATACGGAGATCATCGTGCTTGCCCCATTGATTCTTCCGGGGCTGGCACTGTGAGCCTAGGATTTGTCGTGGTCCATTCAGAGCATAGTATTCGAACTTTTCGTATGGCGTCGACTCCGCTCAATCACCGTCTGAGTAAGTGCACTGCCTCATCACCGCGTCGCTGGAGCCACCATGTCCGCCGAAGGACCGCGTCTGCCTCCCGAGCTCGAGCACGAAATCTTCGCGATAGCGGCCATCCTCGACCAATGCTGTATTCCTGACCTTCTCTTGGTCGCTCGCCGAGTCCACGTCTGGTCCGCAGTCCTCCAATCCACATGCACATCCCCTGCTCAGGATAGAACCATTCTTATACCGCAGTCTCAATCTCTCCGTTCCCGGTCAACTCCGAGCCCTCCTCCACGTCTCCTCTGCCAAGCCACCATCTTTCCTCGCTTCGGCCGTCCGACACGTCATATTCGACATCGGGGAGGATTCGAATTCCCAGCCCGAGGCGTATACGAGTGCACTCCGGCTCTGTACCGGCGTCACCCACATCGCCGTATCTGCAGCTAGAGACAACCTCATCTCAGACGTGCTTGCCATTATGAGCCTCATGCACATCGAGCGCTTCGCAGGCAGCATCGCAAGGCTGTTCAATCGTCCTCAGCAGCGCCAGCGGGCGATAGGTGCGAGCATTTTCGACCTATTCGATGATCCGCCTATGCAGCCAATGGATCCACAGTATCCCGCCTTCCGGTTCCTCACTCACCTCGAAGTATTTGATAACTTGAACTCTGACGAAATGGAGGCGTTCATCGTGTCGTTACCGTCGCTCACTCACGTTGCTACCGGGTCGGTGCTCCCGAGCGAAAGAGCCCGGCGCCTCCTGAAGGGTTGCTCGAATCTTCGGGTGATGGTGTTCCTCCGCGGCTATGTGCCGCTTGTGGATGACCCTCGTATCGTTGTGTGCAACTATACCGATTGGGCGGAGGCAGCTGCGCTGGCGCCGAAGCGAACTTATTGGGATGTGGTGGAGGAGTTTCTGGAGAAGAAGAGCCGCGGGGAGGTGCGAGGTGCGCTGTCTTACCTATTATTCCGTGACCGCGGCTGACTATTTCTGCGCGCACAGGATATCGAGCTATAGCTCAGTAGTGTTTGCCAGGGAGAAAATGTTCGTCTGAAGGGACGGCACGTCGTGGGCGGTGTGTGACGCGAAATCAGCGCGTTGGTGGTCGGGGGACGTTGGTATGGTGCGGGACACCTAGCTGCCGCTACCCAAGATTAGTGGCCAAATTGGCCGGAGAAAATCTTGAATAAAAGGCCGCTGGGAGCTAGATTTCACTATAAAACTTGTTCACTTTGAGTAGAAAATGCATCTCTGAGACCGGGCTCCAAGCAGCACTTGATGACATAGTTGGAGAAGTCCGGGTCGTGAAAAAAAATGTATGGTTTACTGTACTATTTCGACCAAGTGTTCATCAATTTGAGATTTTTTGACGTCCGGGATGCCCGATAAATTTTCTTTTAATTTATCGCGATTTTTGCGCACATCAAAATATCCTGGCGTCACCCGTCACCTGAACACTTGGTCGAAATACTACAGTAATGAGCACCGCATACATCTCGGTATGAAACATTTCAAATGGGAGGTAGCAAAAAGGTATCACCTGGTCAGAGTCAGTATGTCGGTCGCCTAGATCGACTAGAAACCCACGACGAATTGCACCATTTCCCCGTTCCTCCACGAACGCATCGGCACGCGTCCACGTGTCGTCAGAGAACCCATTCAACGTGCCGCGCTCCCAGTCGCTCCCTCCGCCGTAGTCCTCATCCACTCTCATTACCAGGAATCGCGGGTCCCCCGTAAGCGCTGGCGGAAATTCCTCCGTCTCCGAGATTTCCTGCACGACGAGCAGAATCCGCAGAGACTTGCAGAGGGAGAGCAGGACAGTGCAATCATCCGCACTAGGGCAACCGGCAATGGCTAGGTGGGTGAGGGAAGGAAATTCGGCGAGCTTGCGCCATCTGAAAAATTCTATGGCCGCGGACCGCAGGCCCAACGTGTCGTTGACTCGGAGATGCGTGAGCGCTGCGAATCGCGTAGCAAGGTTTGGAAGATCGAGGGCTCGGACCGACGGAGAGCAATGCAGGCGTCTTAGCTGCGGCAGCGCAGGGTGACGCAGGGTACATCGAGAGAAGAGGTTCTCGATGTTCGGGAACGCCGCGCAGATCGTTTCGAGGGCTTCCTGTCCGATGTTCGGCGGAATGAGCACGTTGCGGACTGCTTTCGCTAGAAAGGCAGGGTCTTTCGAGGCGATGAGGTGGGTCAAATAGGCGAAGGTAATGCGTGGAATATCTGTCACGGGTGAGAGCTTGAGTGGGAGTATGCTGATTCCAAGCGTGCGGTATTGCAGTGGCTCCACCCTGCCAGTGAAGAGGTGCGTTAGTTGCCCAGTCGACGCTAAAGAAGACACACCATTGGTGGACGCGCCAGGCAACGAGCATCAAGGTTGGGACTTGTTTTGGGCGGGATAAAGCCGCGGTCTCGAAGATAATCCGCTCAATTTCGAAGGGAAGGATGGGCGGCGACATGGTTTCTGACAAGGAGCGTTGGCGTGCGTGACGCTGATTCAGCAGCCTTGATTCCTATCTCAGCCAAACAACACACAGCCCCATCACCACGTTGTCTCGAGCGACCATGACCGCCGAGGAACCGCGTCTCCCTCCCGAGCTCGAGCACGAAATCTTCGCAACAGCCGCTCTTCTCCATAAAAAGTCCATTCCGAAGCTGCTCCTCGTCGCTCACCGAGTGCATGTCTGGTACGCCGTCCCGCATTGTTTTGTGATGCCCATCGCCCTTACCATGCTCAGGATAGAGCCATACCTATATCGCAGTCTCGATCTCTCTGTTCTCGCTCAAAATCAAGCCCTCCTCGACGTCTCGTCTGCCAAGCCCGCGTCCTTCCTTGCTTCTGCCGTTCGGCATGTAATCTTCAAGATCGATGAGGATTTTGAGGCGCATACAAGTGCTCTCCGGCTTTGTACCGGGATCACACACTTCGCTGTATCTGGCGCCAACGACACAAACGATGGCCTGCTCGCCATTCTTAGCCTCATGCGCATCGAGCGCTTCGCAGGTAGCATTGTCAACCTATTCGACCAGCCGCCCGAGCGCCCAATAGATGGACGGCATCCTGCCTTCCGGTTACTCACTCACCTCGAATTCTTTGATCATGACGATCTGGAGATGTTCATTGTCTCGTTGCCGTCGCTGACTCACCTTGCTACCGAGTCAGTGCTCTCGGGCGAACAAGTCCGGCGCCTCTTCAAGGGTTGCTCAAATCTTCGGGTCATGGTATTACTAGTACTGCTCGGCGGGGTGCCGCCTGTGGACGACCCTCGTATCGTTATGTGCCACTATACAGAGTGGTCGGAGGCGGCTGCACCGGCACCACAACGAACGTTTTGGGATGTGGCGGAGGCGTTTCTGGAGAAGAAGAGACGCGGAGAAGTGCAAGGTGCGCAGTATTGCCTATCATTCCCCGACCCAGACTAAGCATTTCTGCGCGCAGGATATCGAGCTATAGCCCAGTAGTGTTTGTTAGGGAAGAAACGAGCACGTTATGGGAGGTGTGAGACGCGGAAATCAGTGCGTTCGTAGACTCGGGGCACGTTGGTAGGTGGAGAAGTCCGAGTCGTGAAAATGTATGGTTTAATGAGCGCCGCATACATCTCGATATGAAAAATTTCGAATGGGAGGCAGTATAAAGTTATCACCTGGCCAGAGTCAGCATATTGGTGGCCTAGATCAACTGGAAACTCACGAGGCACTGCACCATTCTTCCGTTCCTCCCCGAACGCATCGGCGCGCGCCCACGTATCGTGAGAAAACCCATGCAATGCGCCCCGCTTCCAGTGACTGGCTCCGGCGTAGTCTTCATCCACTCTCATTATCAGGAATCGCGGGTCCCACGTAAGCGCTGGCGGAAATTCGTCCGTATGCGCAATGTCTATTGTGTCTTGCACGAGAAGCAGAACTCGTAGTCGTTTACAGACGGAGAGCAGGAAGGTGCAGAGGTCCGCACTATGAGAACCATTGAAGGCGAGGTGGGTGAGGGACGGGCACTCGGGAAGCTTGCGCCATATGGAAAGATCTGTTGCCCCGGACCACAGGCCCGGTATGTAGAGAACTCGGAGATGTGTGAGTGCTGGGAATCGCGCAGCAAAGTTTGGACGAAGATCGAGGGCGACGACCGACGGAAAGCAGTGCAGCCGTCTTAGCTGCGGCAGCTCAGGATGGCGCAGGGTACATTGAGAGAAGAGGTTCTCGATGTTCGGGAACGCCGAGCAGATCGTTTCCAGGGCTTTCTGTCCGACGTTCGGTGAAATGAGCACGTTGCGGACTGCTTTCGCGAGAAAGGCAGGGTCTTTCAAGGCGATGAGGTATGGCAAACGGGCGAAGGTAATGCTTGGGATGGCGGACATGGGTGGGGGAAGGGAGTCCATGCTGATGCACAAAGTGCGGTACAGTAGTGGTTCTACCCTGCCAGTGAAGAGGTGCGTTAGTTGCAAAGTCGACGCTGAAGAAGAGTCAAGACACACCATTGGTGGACGCGCCAGGCAACGAGCATTAGGGTTGGGACTTGTTTTGGGCGCAAAAACGCTGCGGTCTCGAAGATCATCCGTTCGATTTCGAAGGGGATGAGCGGCGACATGGTGGTTTCTGACAAGCACCGGTGGCACCCGTGACGCTGATTCAGCAGCGTTGATCCCTATCTCAGACAAAGAATGCACAGCCCCATCACCACGTTGTCTCGAGCGACCATGACCGCCGTGGAACCGCGTCTCCCACCCGAGCTCGAGCACGAAGTGTTCGCAACAGCCGCTCTGCTCGACCAAGACTCCATTCCGACGCTGCTCCTGGTCGCTCATCGAGTCCGTGTCTGGTCTGCTGTCCTCCTTTGTTATGCCCATTGCGCTTACCCCACTCAGGATAGAGCCATACCTGTATCGCAGTTTCGATCTCTCTGTTGTCACTGGACGTCAAGCCCTCCTCGACGTCTCGTCTGCGAAGCCCGCGTCGTTCCTTGCTTCCGCCGTTCGGCACGTTATCTTCAAGATCGACGGGGATTCCGAGCTGCATAAAAGTGCTCTTCGGATCTGTACCGGGGTCACTCACCTTGCTGTATCCTCCGCTACCGACAATAGAAACTCTGGCCTGCTCGCCATTCTTAGCCTCATGCATATCGAGCGCTTCGCAGGTAGCATTGTCGACCTATTCGACCAACCGCCCGAGCACCGAATGGATGGACGCCACCCTGCCTTCCGGTTCCTCACCCACCTCGAAATCTTTGATAATCTGGGCTCTGACGCAGTGGATGCATTCGTCATCGCTTTGCCGTCGCTGACTCACCTTGCTACCGAGTCACTGCACTCGGGCGAACAAGTTCAGCGCCTCTTAAAGGGTTGCTCAAATCTTCTGGTCATGGTATTACTCCTCGACGGTGTTCCGCCTGTGGACGACCCTCGTATCGTTCTGTGCACCTATGTTGATTGGGCGGAGGCGGCTGCACCGGCGCCGCAGCGAACTTATTGGGATATAGCAGAGGAGTTTCTGGAGCAGAAGAGACGTGGAGAGGTGCAAGGTTTGTCGTCCTACCTAATCTCCAGCCGCCTGAACTATTTCTCTGCGCAGGATATCGGGCCGACTACTCGTAGCTAGCCTGCCGTTTGCGGGAAGAAAATGCTAGCTCCTTCTGCGCTTTCCCTCATCTTTTCGGGATTCAAGTCGTCAAGCCAGGGTAGTTTGCTATAAATGTAGCCCAAATGCATTCCAGAAATCACACCAGCTCACTGGTAGAGACCTCGGTGTCTCTGAAATTCCCTCTGCAGCTTGAATATCATTCCGCAGCCTGAAGATCTTCCCTCAAGTGTCCGCTATGAATGGCCCCGCACTCGACTCTTCGCAATCCCAATGATGCATTTCATCGACTCGGGGTTGGGATCGTAAAAAACACAATCACCCCCATTTTTCTCTCTCTCGTATTTTCCAACGTACCTGGGGCCCATGGCCGCCTGGGCCACAAGAGATGCATCAGGAAAAATCTCTGGGCAACGGCCAGCTACATTGCGACCCCCTCGAAATATTGCCCGCCATTGCGCGACATTGGCCCCGTTGCACTGTTGCGATCAAATGTTTTTTCAGATGTGAGTCTTCTCGGCAATCATTCTAAATTCGATGTGATGCTTATTCAGCAGCGTTCATCCCTATCTCATCCAAACAACGCACAGCCCCAGCACCACGTTGCCGCCAACGACCATGTCCGCCGACGAACCGCGTCTCCCTCCCGAGCTCGAGCAGGAAGTCTTCGCAACAGCCGCTCTCCTTGACCAAGACTCCATTCCGACACTTCTTCTCGTCGCTCACCGAGTCCGTGTCTGGTCTGCTGTCCTCCCTTGTTATGCCCATCACGCTTACCCCACTCAGGATAGAGCCATACCTGTATCGCAGTCTCGATCTCTCCATTCTCACTGCACGACAAGCCCTCCTCGACCTCTCGTCTGCTAAGCCACCTTCCTTCCTTGCTTCCGCCGTTCGGCATGTTATCTTCAAGATTGAAGAGGATTCCGAGCGGCATAAACGTGCTCTCCGCCTTTGTACCGGGATCACACACCTCGCTGTATCTGCCGCTAGCGACAACACAAACTATGGCCTGCTCGCCGTTCTTAATCTCATGCATATCGAGCGCTTCGCAGGTAGCATTGTCGACCTATTCGGCCAGCCGCCCGAGCACCCAATGGATGGACGGCACCCTGCCTTCCGGTTCCTCACTCACCTCGAAATCTTTGATAATCTGGGCTCTGACGCAGTGGATGCATTCGTCATCGCTTTGCCGTCGCTGACTCACCTGGCCACCGAGTCTACCGAGGGAGCCCAGCGCATCCTAGAAGGTTGCCAAAATCTTCGGATACTGGTGTCTCTTCGCCGTACGCCGCAGGTGGATGACCCTCGTATTGTTGTGTGCGACTATCTCGACTGGGCGGAGGCGGCTGCACCGGCGCCACAGCAAACTTTTTGGGATGTAGCGGAAGAGTTTCTGGAGAGGAAAAGACGTGGAGAGGTGCAAGGTGCGTCCCCTTGATCTCATTACCCTCCATCCGCCTCAAGGATATCTACGCGCACAGGATATTGGGCCTATTAGTTTACCCCGGGCCGCTGTTCAGGAGAACAAAATATTCTTTAGAAGCATCCTTATACTCCTAGCCAAGGAGGTTGCGGAACTGTACAACAGAACCAGGCTGCGGAGGAAATGTTTCAAACAAAGTTAGCTAAGTATCTAGGACGCGGACCAGTGGTTAATCAATGCTTATTTTCTGACAAGAACCAAGTTATGGAGAAGTCGAAAGTTCAGAACACACTTGTAGGCCCCGGACCCGCAACCGTTATGCCTCACGAGACCGTCGTTCATTGTTTTCGGGGAGTAAATCAGGACGTGGTGGCGGTGCGGCGTTGTTTGCAGACGTGACTCGCATCATGATCGCTAAGCACATCTTGTCCCAAACGGCCATGTCGCCGGATCTCGCCCCGGAGATCGAGCGACTCATCTTCGAACTCGCTGCACTATCGCAACCCAAAGAATTCCAGCCCTCATGCTCGTCGCTTGGCGCGTCAAAGAATGGTCCGCTGCAAAAACACTCGAATTCCGCTTGTCACTCATTCGCACCCAGGGTGGAGCCATTGCTCTATCGAACACTCATTTTCGGGCCATGTGGCAACCCCGCGATTCTGCAAATATTGCTGGAGGATTTTAAGCTCCTCATCTCCTTCAAGGACCCCTGCGTTCCTTGCGCGCACCGTCCGTAACGTATTCGTCCCACACGATTTCTCGCTGGAGAACCGCGAGCTCATTTGCGCCACATGCCTCAACGTGACAAGTCTATACACTACCCATGGCATTCCCTTGACGGTCTCTCTTCCCAACTTGAAGCGGCTCCACGCTCCCCCCAGCCGTGCTTGCTCTCCACCTTCCAACTTGTGCGACGACGTTCCGATCCCTCACGCATATGCACATGTTTCTCGACGCCGGCGGCGCGCTGTGGGATGTCGGTCCGACGGCTAACAACCACTGGAACGCGTTTGGCCAACTCCCCAGCCTCACCAACCTCGCCTTGCACGTACACCCCCGGCCAATCCCATTGCTTGGAACTCCTGGCCTGCTGCACTTCTCTGGGCCTCCTTCTCATCCTTGAACCTGATTATTTGCCTCCGTCCGGCCCGCGACCGACACCCCCGCTCACAGAAGACCCGCGCTTGGTCTTTTTCGCTTTTCCGATCGCGTACGATGGCTCGGGGAATTGGCATCGCGATGCTTTTGCTGGGTTCTCGGACGATCTGTGGGCGCGCGCGGATCGGTGGGTGGAAAAGAGACGTACTGGCGTCGTCGACAGTAAGTGTTTCACCTTGAAATCGCTCTTAGGCTTATTGTTTTCTCTAGTTGAAGAGTATATGCTTCCGGCGGAGCTGAAATGTAGCGCATAACTGACGTATAAATCTTCATTTTTAATCTTCAATCGCTCGTCCTTACACGTCTTGGGCGGGAATATCCTCGTCGCCGACACGCACGTGCGCGAGTTATATTTGCTCCACGCTAACCGCTTTATCACCGCTCATGGCAGCCTACACGACATGACATGGGCGACAGCCTCGTCTCTCTCCACATCAGCTCGCTCCAAGGATGACCCCAACTCCGAGCTACCGCTGCCGCACCACCTTCACCCAACCCAGACTCGTCATCGTTGAATCCCATGGACGCCAACATCCACCCTCGCCCTCAAGATGACCCAGCTTCCAACCACAGACGCTCCACCACCTTCCGAGTCAACCCCCACTCCAGAGCCATCCCCAGATACCATCCCAGAGTCATCGTCGACGCCGAATACCACCGAGCCTAACATCTTCTATGCGCGCTCGGACCAAGACGCTTCCCAGTGGCTCACCGACCGGGCGGCTCAGCTGGAAGCCACCGGTGTTCCTCGCGACTCCTGGGTTGCCGAGTCGCTTCATCTTCTCGGAGATGAAGTCAAACTCAAGGTCACCTTGCGAGCTTCGTTCCGGAAAGCGAAGGTGGAGGAGTGGGAGTGGACCCAGTTCTCGAAAGTGCTGTTGGACGTCGTCGGAAGTGCGTATCGGGGATTGTCTCCTGAAATCAATAGCAGCTGACCAATGGCGTAACACAGATATTCGGGCTCAGAAGAAGGTTATCGAGAAGATTAATCGTGAGTCCCTGCTCGCACCCACTTGCATGTGCGTTTGAAGACTCGCAATGCCAGATCCCAAGGAACAAAGCTCCTTGGCCCGCTTTCGTGAAGAACATCCTGTTGCTGCCGTAGCGACTGGCGTCGGGCTGGTCGTCGCCACCCCAATTGTTGCCCCGCTCGCGATGGTCGGGGTCCTTCATGCCGTTGGTTTCAGTGCCGGTGGTCTTGTTGCCGGTACGCAAACCAATATCTTCTCTTGTTTTCCCAAAGGTCTTTGACATATTATGCAGGCTCCGTTGCCGCGGGCGTCCACTCAGTTTTATACGGAGGTGCCGTGGCGATCACCGCTGGAGGTGCCGCAGCGGGTATGGTGGGAGCCTCGCAGCTCATTCCGCGCAAAGACTCGGATGAAGCAGAAGAGCAGCTTCGGGAAAAGGCGGAGGAAGTGTCGACAGCGCAGAAGGAGGAGAAGCCGTTGAATGAGGAGGCGTCGAAGGACAGACTGAGGGAGGATGAGTGATTATGGCTTGCTGGAGAAACGTCCACCGTCTCCTCACACTTTGTTCTCTGTGTTTCCATCTACTTAGCTGTGGTGTACCCAATGTTTGTGAACTCTGTAAAACACGAAATGTTTACTCGGTCAGGAACGAACGTAAGTGGGACGAAAAGAAAAAAGAAAACAATTCCGCTGCAGCTCCAGAGCAGTCGAACACGAAACCACTCGCATTTCAGAAACCGTCGTGCTGCACAAGTGGGTGCACAACGATGCACAGTCGAGCTGACCGCTAACTCTGATATTTCTAACTCCTGCGGATGGGCTTTGAAAGTGACAACTCGATCGTTTATATTCGTCGGATTTATCTGCATCCTCTCCGTGACGGGGAAGACTTGAAGCGTTCGTTGTGTAGCCTACGAGGGTTTCCCATCAGACTTGCCCCATCAACTTGCCCCGCAATTCGGAGTTTGAATTTGGCGGGGCAGACTTGGCGAACTTGTGATGGCTCTGATGTGTACTTGCGGGGCTTATAAGTACCTCTAAAATGTGTCTCTGAACTCTCCCTGAGCCCCGACAACATCACGCTAATCAATTCTCAACATATCTACAGGGTCTCTGACCACTGGCAAGACGGTCATCGCTGATCGCTGTGCTCGACGACAACGACAATTTTTGCTCCTTATCTGACTTCCGATGACAGTAGGCTTTCATGCACGATGATTGATCGTACTCTCTGTCGGAAAGGTGCAACACCAAGTCAAATCTCAACATCGACTCAAGCCTGACGACGACGTTCAACATCAACACGTCGATCGATCGATTACGAGTCACGACGGCGCGAGGCTATACTTGCACAAGTCGGACTAGCAAGCATCTTTGGTCAGTACTTCAAGTTATACTGGGACGCAGAACTTGTGCATTCGACTTGTCAGCGCCGACTCAGTGGTTCAAAAGTCTACGTGGAATATATTTATTGTCGCGCTGAAGTGCTCACAATTGAACAGGACTATCTTGAGTTATTGCCGGAGAGTGGGCGTCACAAGCACAAGTCGAACCGTGGGCGAGAGTACCAATGGCCGTGTCATCGCCACTCCGATCCGCGGAGTCGAACGGTGTCGCTAGCGTGCTCCCTGCACTTGATTCAGAAGACCAAGGAGCTGTAGAAAATTTCAGCGCGTGACGTGCCTTCCATGACAAGTTAAAGCGCGCAAGTCTGTTTCGTCGTTTTGATCGAACTTGTGATGGCATCAACATCCGACTTGCGGGCCCTCCAGCGCGGAATTGAGAGCATTTGGCAGCCTGGAACCGCCTTCCGCTAACATATCTGGTGTATTGAAGCCAAATGCGCTGTAGTATGACATAAAAAATCTCACAAAGCAATACTATGCCTCGCATTCATACCCAGCGCTTTGGCCTCCGTTAGGTGAGTTGTTTCAGTTAAATTGAACTCCGCTGGTGCCCAAGACGTACTCTCGGACAATCAACACATGGAAGCTGCCACAATCTGAGTTCAGACACCCTAGAAGTTCAAGCTTTTCTCGACGCAACACTCGATGGGTGGAACGAAGCATCTAAATGAGGCTAATAACAAGGGTGCGAGGTCAGAAGGAATGGTATTGTACTTGGTGACTCAATGGAGGGGATGTAGAGCGTGTTGGAAGCAAATAGAGTAGAAAACAAGTCTGCGGGGCAAGTCGGCAAACAGACTTGCAAGTCTACAAAGCGAGTTGCCAAGACAAGTCGGGTACAAGTCGCCTTGCGCAGGACAAGTCTAAAAGTGACACCTCGTAGCCTACCCATGAGACATTCCTAGAAAAAGGATACTTTCCGACCTTAGAAATAGCCCGATTCGTGGGTGAAACACGAAACCACTCGCACTTGAAAACCATTTTCTTAAGCAGCAGTGGAGTGCACACAGGCACAGTCGAGCTGACTGATGTCTGCCTGTGTCTGATATTATACCAATATTTTCTGAGGAAACACCCACCATCGAAGTTTCGAGAGTTGAACGAATTCAAATAAATCGGACCAGTGAATATGCTAAAACGTTCCCCGAATTCGAGCTCCGCAATATATTAATTAATAAGAGCTCCTGGGACTGAGGAGTTTCGCATGCACTAAGTATAGAGCCAGTCTCAGGGAAACGCAACTAAAACAAATATCACGCCACTCCGCAAGAGCCCGAATCGCGAGTCGAACACGAAACCACTAGCACTTCGAGAGAGTATGTTACCTCTAACCAGTAGTGGTGTGCACACACAGGCACAGTCGAACTGAGTGACCGTTTGCCAACGCTGACATTACCGACTCCCAGAATGTGTGTTCAATTTTTAGAAAACGAAAGAAAACTCTGCGCTGACCATTCTCCTGAGTTTTATGCGACAGTGTTTGGAGAGATGAATCAACAAAAAAAAAAAAAAGAAAGGGAAAAAGCAAGGGAAAAAGCAGAAGCTAGTGGCAAGCTCAATTCTTGATTCGAACACGAAACCACTTGCAACATCCACCATTCCAGTAAAGCGGCAGTGGTGTGCACACTCACACGAAGGCACATTCGAGCTGGCCCAACACGATCCGGGGTTCATATAACTTTCAATCAACAACCACGTCCACCACCGATCCTCCCCGCACGCCGGCGGGCTTACAGTAAAATAAAATAAAAAATAAAAAAGGAAGACACACATGCCGGTGGGAGGGCTCGACTCGTGATTCGAACACGAAACCACTCGCAACGTCGGTCAGATTTCGACTGCGAAAGCAGCAGTGGGGTGCCCAACGGCACATTCGAGCTTGGGTTCATATTCTCAAGCGCCGATATATATGTTCGCCACTCGAACGTTTGACAGTGAACTGGAATCTGAATCGCTCCCTCGAGATCTTACTTAGAGCCCTAGTCGCAACGCCACATATTAATATAGACAGACCGTTGATATCGATTGCTCCCCTCCCGAACAGCTATTAGCTGTACAGCACAGGACCAGTGCCGCACCCCGAAATTAAGATCAATCTAATCTCAATCTGCGTCGACGACGACATGATATGTCTACAGCTATTATTAACCCCGAGATTCATGATCATCTGCAAGGGCAAGGAGCTGCATTATTTAGAAGTAGAACGAAGTATTAGTAGATATGTAGGAAAGCACGAAGTGTAACAAGTAGGTAAGTAAAGCCCAGTGGGCCGTAGCGTACGAAAAGGAAGGCAGTAGAGATGCAGATGCCGATGCGCGGACCGGGGTACAAGCAAAGATAGATACAATTCGGTTGTCGTCGTCAATGTCAATGCGCGGGTTGTTAGCTGCTACTGTATGCCATGTCAATGTCAATGAATGAACGAAGGTAGAAGGTAGGTGGTCGGTGAGGAGGTAAGTAGAGCACGTAGTCCAAGTGTTCCAAGGGTCCAAGCCGAGTCGAAAGAAAAACAGCGCACTCAAACCAGCGCCGCCGCAGCCTTCTCCGCGCCAACCGTCGACAAGGAAGTGACCGAGTCCATTGCGGATGCAGACTTGCCCTCACCCTTCCCAGAGCTCGAGCCAGCCCGCATGTACCGCGCTACGAGCCAGATCCGCAGCGTCACAAGCTCAAACACCACTCCGAAAAGCACCACTTCCGCGAGCCCGACGGCGAGGATGTGCAGCACCAGCTTGCCGGGGTGGCCGTTTGGCGCCATGAAGGAGTATGCTTTTCGGTTTTGTGAGTATGCAAAACAGGGAGGGGAAGGGAAGTGGGCGGCGCACCGTAGAACCCCTGCGTCGCATACGTGATGTACACGATCCCGACGTAGCCGATGAGTAGGAGCATGCTGAACGGGAGGAAGATCCACGCCGCGCGCGGGGTGTTGGTGAGGACGATTTCGAAGAGCGCAAAGACCGAGTTGAGCAAGTGGACGGAGATTGCGGACCAGGCTGTGTGTGTGTGTCGTGTCAGTTCGTGGTAATGAATCGGACGGGACGGCAAAAACGCACCGTCAAACCGGGTGTCGAACGTCGATGCATTGGCGAGGACGCCCCAGAACACGATGGATACGAGAAGCGCTGTGTATGTGATCATGAGCTAGCTTTCAGACAGGTGGAATGGAGGACGACTCACGAAAGGCCGTAATCGTCGCCAGCAGGGCAAGATGAAGGAAGCGCCACGGCTTTGCCCACGTCTGCAGCGGGTACGCCTGTTCCCCACGTCGTGCGAAGAAGACCGTTTGCAGCCCCGCCGCGGTGAAGTACCCGCACAGACCGGTGTATGTCAGGTGCGTGAAGTACGAGAAGAAGCTGGGTAGCGTAGGGAGCATTATTAGTTGAGGAAGGCAGGAAAAAAAAACGCAAAAACGCACCCAGCGGCATTGTGCTGCACCACGGCACCCCAGACGATGCTGAACACGAGGGTGGTGAAGGTGTAGAGGGCCACCGAGAGACGGATGGCGGCCAGCACGCGGGGAGAGAAGAACGGCGAGGTGACGAGCGCATGGTGGGTGTCAAAGGGCTCGAGGGCGACGAAGGAGCGCATGGCCGTTGCGAAGGCGATGACCGGTGAAGAACGAGGACGGTGGAACGAACGGAGAACAACCTGTGGCCGACGCACAGCGTGGTAGAAGAAGAGGAAGAGGAGGGAAGGAGGGAAGGGGGAAGAGAGGGCGGACGGAGTTAGAGGGTGGTGGTGGTTGATTGAAAGCCGCGATCTGCGGTGTTAAAAAGTCACACGCCACGTTTGGCTCTTGGAGACCAACAATCACTTCGGGCCGTGCCGACGAGCCCTGACCGCGACCCTGCCCGGAGGACGGCGTCTGCAAGCAGCGCTGAAACTCGGACGCCGTGCACAGGATCCCCGCCGAGTCCCGACTATAGAACCGCTGCAGGTGGAGTGAGTACACAGCTTCAATTGCATCACCTCGGAGGCCCCGACTGTCTGGCACACCCTGACAAATGGCAGGTATCTTGGTTATGGCATCTAGTCTCGACGCATGCCCGACGTCTCGGTTCCACAGATGTGCTTGATCCCGACCACCATGTCGAATTTCATCGTCCCACTCCATACCATTCCAATGCACCGAGCCAGAGCTGTGAACCCTTCAACTGTGCCCCAATGCGCAGAGGGCAGCTTCCCAGGTCTCGAGAAGTGCTATAATACTCCACTGCCTTCCTTCCTTCCAATCCATTCCATCCACCAAGCCGCAGCTGTGAACCCTTCAACTGTGCCCAATGCACAGAGGGCAGCTTCAGGTCTTGAGAAGTGCGATAGGAAAGCCCGCCGCCAATATTTGGCCAATATGCTCTTTTTTTTCCGCCATGAGCGAGATTGAGTCGGCTGCATCCAGCTCAAATGTCAATGAAAACACTTGAAACCTGGTATATGGCACCACTGAAAGCTTCTCTACTGGCTGCCTGACGCTGCACTGTATCCCACCGTCCATTGCTCCTCCTCATCGCCGAGTGCGACCTCACGGGCTCGTCTTTTGATTGATGCCATCATGACGCTGAATCATCATGGGCTCACATGCTTCTCCGTCTTGTTCGACAAACAAGATCTTGAAGGCTACCCCATCCAAACTACTCTGGCTTTCTTGCTCTCAATGCAAGATGGCACGCACTGCCGGCTATTTGGATTCCAATCTTGAAGCTGCTCACGCAAAACAAGAACTCAAGAGTGTTCTACTTGCATAGAGTTCCAATTCGGAGCTCAAGCTCTCCAATAGTCATCTCATATGCTCCAAACCAGGTGTCCAAGACGTCCATTGTCACTTGAGTCCTTCCTGAGATGTGCATTCTCATAACCATGACACAGAATGTATCGAGCTTGCCGGTAACGTCCTAATGGCATCACAAGCAATTTTCTGGTGTCCAGAGGACTCACTCACTCAGCTGACATGACCGGCTCTCCCTGTTTTGGTGCTGACTTTGTTTCTCTAGTTTTCGGCTAGTTCTACCGCGGGCAGATTCCTGTACCGTGAGCTCGGCTAGAAGGGGATAGAGAGGCCCAGGGACGATGGTGTATCTAGTTATTAGCAGCTAGTGCGTGTACACCGGGATACTTCCTGGAAACCGGCGTTCCGGAGCGGGACCGTGCCGTGTAATTCCTTCCTTCCTTCCTTCCACGTTGCTTTTCCCCCTCACACCACCAACTCACAGCGACCAAGCAACTCTCCGGACCCCCGCTGATGTCGACGACGACCGAGTATGGTGTACCACGCGGGCTTCGACAGGTGAATAGAAGTGGTACGGGATTGCTGGACGACGCGGAGATGGGGGAGACCTCGGAGAGCAGCGGCTCGAGACCTCGGTACCGTCCGTCATTCTCTGTTTGCATTCATACCTAACTTTTTCCGCCTCTGCCTCGCCCTAGACCCGTAGGCGCTGCCAATATGGCACAGGACGACATAGAGATGGGACCGATCTCCGCGATGGGCTCGCACCCGAGGTATTGTACTTCCTACTCCTGAACCTGGCTCATCCTGGCTCTCGTATCAGGCCCATCGACGATACGAGGACACCGGGCTCAAGACCTCATGTGAAGGTCACACCCTGGAGATTGTTCAACACCGCGGTTCTCCTGGGATTTGGGATATCAAAATCGGTTTTAATATTTCATGGAGAGACGACCGCACCGAACAACCTGGATTGGGTTCTCGGCGTGGCGTGGGGACTCATGTGAGTATTCTGCGTCCTTCTTTCCGATATTTGACGGAGACATCAGCGCGTACTGGGGCTCAATAGTGGAGGCCGAAAACCCTGCAATTTTCCCATGGCTTTTCAAACCCGACTTGACTCGTCCTCTGAGTTATCTATTGTGGATCGGTTTCGTCTGCATTTCCGTGGTGCTATGCTATGCGGGTAAGCCTGTTTGAACTGGCTATGCATTCTGGCTCAGTTGCTGTGCACAGCCGGCGTCTTATTCGTCTTGTCACTCGGCAACAAATTAGCCAAGAGTCCTAAGGATGGGCACGGGTACGGGTAAACCCGGCGGGTTTACGGGTCGGGTCCACCGGGTACGGGTACCGGGTTGAGCCGAGCGTCAACCCGGAAATACCGGTACCCGACCCGGAGGTTCACGGGTCCAGTACCAAGACCATTCCCACGCTGTCCTGGTTTCGATAGACGAAAGCCGGAACCAGAAAGATGGCCTAGAATAGAAAAAAAAAATTGCTGCTTGCTTGGTCACACCGTGACTCTTCTGCGCTGAACGCTGGACACCACGAACAACACCAAACCACACCGTAGGCCATGGTGGACTCAGAACTGGGAAGACAGCATGTACAAGCTAACATTCATGCATTCATCTTTGTGCGTTAAATTAGCTATACTACCTGATTCAAGCCGTACCGTGGGTCGATACTGGCCGTATACCCGGCGGGTTATACCCACGGGTACAAACCCGTTCAGACCCGGCTGATTCCTGCCCGTGTTTCGTAGGCTTTCGTAGGACGGCGTTTGCGTCTCTGCCACTCCGATGATGGCGGCGAAACTCGAACGCACATGTCCGACGACGACCACCGGCAACGACGCAATGGCCGTGCGGAAAAGACGACCGAAACCGCATCGTAGACTCGGAGAGGGTCGACGACGCTAGCGTGAGCAGTGCATCCCAGACGAGACGAGGGCTAGGGACGAGGTAAGGAAGAACTAAGCAGAACGGTGCGTTCGTATACTTTGCAGATTTCAAGTCGCTGACTTTATCGATGAAATAACGCGTCGTTAATTTGGTTCAGCGCCTGTTCCGCGCTTGGGGCGTACGTACGCTGGGAACCAAATCAGCTCGATTGGGCCAGAAGCTGTGGGATTTATCCTATTCCAGCGCCGCACCGCTTTCGAGGAATGCTGTTCCCCGTCACACACCACCAACTCGCAGCGCCCAGCTCCTCCAGCTACGACTACTAGTGACTCCTGATGTCGACGACAACCGAGTATAGCGTGCCAAGCGGGCTTCGAACGGTGAACAGAAGTGGTACGGGGTGGCTGGACATTGCGGAGATGGGGGAGACCTCGGGGAGCAGCGGCTCGAGACCTCGGTACCGTCCGTCACTCTTTGTTTGCATTCATATCTAACTTTTCCGCCGCCTCGCCCTAGACCCGTAGGCGCTGCCAATATGACACAGGAAAACATAGAGATGGGACCGCTCTCCGCGATGGACTGGTACCCTGGGTATCGCACTTCATACTCTTGTCGGGGTCCAACCTGGCTGATCCTGCCTTCCATATCAGACCCATCTACGCTAATCCACCTCCCACTCCGGGTCCAAGACGTCGTATAAAAATCACACCCTGGAGATTGCTCAACACGACAGTGCTCCTGGGATTTGGGATATCAAAAACGGTTTTGTCATTTCGTGGAGAGACGACCGCACCGAACATCCTGGATTGGGCTCTCGGCGTGTTGTGGGGACTCATGTGAGTATTCCTAATTATCTGCGTCCTTCTTTCCGATATTTGACGGAGACATCAGCGCCTACTGGGGCTCCATAGTGGAGGCGGAAACACCTGAAGATTTCCCGTGGCTTTTCGGACATGACTTGAGTCGTCCTCTGAGCTATGTATTGTGGCTTGCTTTTTTGTGCTTTTTTGTCGTGTTATACTTCATGGGTAAGCCTGTTTAACCGTCCATGCATTCTGACGTAGTTCCCGTTCACAGCCACTTTCTTTTCCGTCATTTCGCTCGCCGACGAGTTAGCCAAGACAGACATGTATCAGTCAGCTTCAAGTCACACAGCTGCATTTACATGTGCAATCCTAGCGGTTACGATAGCAACTTGCCTTGGATTTTTGGGACTCATTTGGCTCGTACTGAGCGTAGGTGCTCAAATTCGACAGCGCCGACTCCTCCAAAAGCTGTACACCGCCGTGCACACTTTTTTTCCGACTTTTTTCAAGTTTCCGACTTTTTAATCTGTTGTTTCTTCCATTGAACTTCCGCAACCCTATGGCCTCTGTCTGCTGGATGGTTTTGACGATCATCTTCATGGTCCTGTCTCTGATTTTGGGTATACGTGAGTCAATCGAATTTTCAGCGCGTGTGGTACCTCCAGCTTACAACTCACAGCGAGCTCCGAGATTAATCCGACCTCGGAATTGTGGCCGGTAGGGGTGTCATTTACCCTGATTCTATCCGCTGCTCCATCATATCTCATTTGCTGTTTGGCCCGGCTGGCCTATCGCAAACTGAGGGGGACACATTCTCCGAACTAGCAGACTGGAATATACATGTCGAAAGGATGTATTTATTACTCTTTCAAATATGTACTGTAGTATTTTAAACAATTCGGCGCGCCTTTTTCTTGTGACATCGGCGCCGAAATTGAGCTTTTGGCGCCAGCCATGGCTCACTGTGACCGCCGAAAAATTTCGGCGTCCACCCACCTGATTTCGGCCAGAATACCTGTCAAATGGGCTATTTTCAGCACCCGGGGGCGTGAACTCACCATAGGAGTGCATTGTGCACCCACTCTCCCACCAAAAATGCCCCGCAGGGGCCGGAAAATTTTTGACATTCTTGTGGGTGGCCTGGAGAATTCGGCGCCCCGACCCGGTGCCTGTGACCGCCGAAAATATTTCGGCGGTTTGGGGGTGGTGTGACCTGTGACCGCCGAATTGTTTAAAATACTACAGTAATTCTCGTAGCCTGTGTTCCTTCTGGCGCCTACAGAGCTTTTTTTGACGAATTCGGGCCACCATGCACCGTGATTTCGAGGTTCATTTCCAAGACGCATCATATCAAACAAACTTTCGCGTGATACGGAAGACCATGTCTTCGGTAGACTCGTTGTTCATGTCGTGGACCACGCGAGTATAATAAATCCCCCCCCCCATGCGCGTGGTCGCTAGATGGCGTCTGCATGTCTGCCACCCTCTAACGATCGATGGGGCGGCAATGCTGACCGCCGAAACTCGAATGTATCTGAGTATGTTTTGGGCTCCATGATGGAGTACATGTTGCCAAAGAAATCGCGCAATAATGCACTCGGGCATCTCGGAGCACCAAGCAAAAGAAAGGTAAATCTCCAAAATCTTGGTCGAACGTGATAGGTGTGTGCTCTCCCCAACATACCGCGTGCTAACCCAGCACCAGCATAACAATTTGCGCAACCAACAGACTCCCAATCACCAGCCTGAGCTCGGCAACCCCACTGGCGCTCGAACGACCTGCATTTTTGGCACTTGTCGACGCCGCCGGGGTCGTACTGGTAGTAGTGGTCGCACTAGCACTAGTTGTCGATGCCAAGACACTCCTAGTGCTTGGGGTTGAAGACGGAGCAGGAGTGGAGGATGCCGCGTTGGATGCGGGGGTGGATACCGGAGTGGACGTTGCCGAATCCGAGGCGATCTGACTGGCAGTACCCGTGCCAGTGCTAGCGTCCGATGCACATTGAGGAACAACGCCTATCCCCGGAGCCTCGATGCACCCATCCCATTGGTTTTCGATGTCGGTGCCATTGGTAAACGCGCAAACGGCGATGTTGCTGATGGCCTGGTGCCCGAGGGTGCCGTTCAGTTGTGTGCAGCAGGCTTCAGTGGCAGGGTCCGCGGTAGAAGAACAGTCTATCGACGATCATGAGCAAGAGCAAGGGGAATAAGTAAACTGCAAGACGACGGACTGGTTGTTGCTAGAGCGAAATGCACGAGCAGCGGCAACATTGCCCATATGGTCTGAAAGCGGATCAGTATAAACTGGAATTTGAAATTGAACTGCTAAACTGACCGTCAGCTGTAGATTTGGTCGCATTGCGAGTTGGTTGTACGCGTATGAATATGAGTACGAGTAGGAGTATTGCACTGACATGGACGCGTCTTTGGCCAAGACTTTTATACTCGGCGTATACGTACGTAGCTTACGACGCTCGGATCCCCGCTGAATCCACAACGGAGCGGCGACTAGGATGTCAGGTTCATCATCTGACTTCCGGGCCCCGGCGTGTGCATGCATGCACTGCTTCCGTTTCTCAATATATATGCGGAACTGAGCTCTAAACGAAATCAACATCTAATATAAATGCATACAACGTCAGCTCCCCCGGCTCTTCGCATGTAACAACTCCATCGGTCATCTCGGAGCAAAAATAAATATCCAAACACTCCATCGAAAATGATAGTACGTGTGCTCGCCCGCACATGCTAAGCCACCGGCCCGAAACCAATTAGCGTCAGGATCTGTGCAGCGAGTAAAATCCCAATCGCCAGCCTGAGCCCACCCAGGCCCGCTGGTGAACTGCCTGCACCATTTGTCGGCGCAGTGCTAGTGGCAGTACTAGTGGCAGTGGTGGTTGGCGTGTCCGAGACGGCCGTCGTCCGAGTCGTAGATGCTGCGACGGACGGCTTCGGGGTCAACGACGAAAGAACGCCTGTGGTGGAAGTGGTGCCAGGGGAGGATCCGGACGACTCCAACTGGGAGACCGAGGACGATGCCGATGACGAGTTCGAGTTCGAGTCGGGGGAGACGAGATGCGTGTCGCACGAATGCCCAGTTCCTAGAATACCTGCGCACGTATCCCATCCTGTGGCGTTGTTTGTCCCGCACGTGCCTGAGAGTGAGTCGCCGGAGGGTGCGACGAAGGAGCCGTTTACTTGCGTGCAGCAGAACTGGGTGTCTTCTTCATCTGAGCCCACACAGGCTATCGATGGGGATGAGCCTCAGCAGGAGCAAGAGCAAGGACCAACTGGTTGTTACGACTGTATCCCCTGGCGACGGTGTGAACGGCGCGCAGGTCCCGTGAGTGCCTTCGAACCCAGGTCCCAAGGATGTGATACAGCTTGGCCACTGACCAGCGGCGGAGTCGCCGAACAGGCACGCAAGGGAGCCCGAGCCATCGGGCGGGCCGTTGGGGATGCCCTCCAAGACGGTGCAGCATTCCTCGGTGCCAGCGGGAGACGAACATGCTAGTCATAAGCCTGAGCAAGGGCAATAGCAGCGCAAGAATCGAGACGACGAACACTGGGTTATGCCTTGCAGGCCGTCCCCGGCGTCCCGTGCAGCGAGATTCCACATGTGCATGGAGATGGCGATGGTCTGACAGCAATTGCATCAGCAACCTGGACTTGAAAACTGTCGATACTCACCGTCAGATTTTGAGGTTTGTCTGTTGGATTGCGAGTGAGTACGAAGGAGGCTTTACCTTTTTATACACGCCATGGCGCGGACATCAGCGTGAGCGCGAGCCTGAGACCCCGCGACGCCCCGAGGCACTGAATACACAACAGTCTCCGCACCGCATTGTACATTGTACGGCGGGCGAAGCGAGACGGCGATCAAAGTTAAAGTAACTCTGCGGAGGTCTGGCTGAAGGCGCAACGAACGACCGCAACAGGTTGTCATGGCATTGGACCGCAAATTAGGTCCTCGAGCGTCCTGCAGTGTGGGGTGGTCTCGGGGGTGTACTAGTGAGACGGTGCCAGTGGGGAATGGGGGCGATTCGAATTGGGATACAGCCGGGTGTGGTGGCCAGGAACTCCGAACAGCGAGTAATACGGGAATCGAAAGCACCAGTGCCAGTCAAGCAAAACGAGTGTCAGTCAAGCGAAATTTCAATGCATGGCGAGCATTGTGTATTGTCGGAGAGAGGCAGTGATGGAGGGGGAAGGCAAGAGACAATGATCGCGTCACGGTTCTCGTACCACTCGTCACAACGCTGTACGGACACATACCTTAGGGCCATAAGTCGACCTCCGGGACGATATAGTTAGGCCCGATATTTACGCCCCAAACCTTTCTTATCTGAATAATGTACCTTTCACTCTTGATCGCAGTCGCTCCGTTGACAATCCCCGTAGCCTAAAGAATAAGTAATGCTAATAGTACAAATTATAATAATCAGCCTCATCTCCGCCTCGTACCTTGTGTATTCCGCGAGTACGGATAATCCTCCACCACCTCATACAGCCGCGTCGTCGCCACCGAGTCCAGGCGCACCGTCCTCTCCATCCGCACCTCCACCTCCCTCATATCCTCGTCGGATTCGCCGCGCTCGTTGCCGCCCCGCGACTCAACACTCCACTCGTCGTCGTCGAGAGAGGGGACGGTTAGACTCAGTCTGCCTGGGACACCGGTCTTGGCCGAGGTGAAGTGTGTGCCGACGGTGATGGCGTTTTGGATAGATTCGTTGCGGCGGGCGATGGAGGCTTCTGGGAGGGGGGAAGAAGAAGGCTACCGGTGAGTCCATGACTTGGATGAGCGGGGAAGGTTCGCACCATATAGGTGTATGATCAGCTTCTGCGACATGACCCAGCGGACACAATAGCCGAGAGATGCTCTACGCTCCGTCAGAATAATGCGCAATAGATTCAGTTACGACGTACACTGCAGTCTGAAGAGGCCATCAGTCAATAACATCGGTTAACCCTAGTTGTACGCACCTGCACTTGCCCTGCAACCGTCGGCATCGACGCGAACTTTGAATCCGTCACGCGGTAGAAGCTGAGACTTGATAGGTTGGCGAGGGCGAGGACGATGAAGTACCAAAGGCCGTCGACCAACATCCTGCGGAACATCGTCAGTCTGTGCGCAGAAAGAATGGATTGGAGGATTGGTGTACATTCGGGATACCCGCGACATCCTGAAAGCCGTCAGCAGTGAGCAGAGAGCGCAGAGTGAGATTTTGACGCACACAGAAGAGCTCGTCGGCTTCAACTTCAGCAAAAACGCGACGCAGAACGCGGTCATGGAGAAGTCGTATACGATCGCTACGGCGTAGTAGACCCATCCGCCGAGTTCGCCGTGGGGACCGATGGTGGCGCAGCTATTGCGGGTGTGGATGAGCAGGAGTGGGAGGAAGGTGGAGTCTACGAACTTTCTCTGTAAGAAAGTTAGCATTGAACACGACGGAAGGCTGGAAGCGGGACGCACGACATTAGGATTCCATGAAACTACGGGCGCAGAAGCAAATGGTCAGGATGCACTGGGCAGCAGCACTACGACGTACTCTTTCGATCGAACAGCGTGGTTATCCATTGAAACTGCGGGGTGATCAGCCAGTGGAATGAAGGGAGACAAGCATACGACGCACGGCACAACATATCAGATAGATGCAGATTATGGCGTACCCGACGTGGGCCGATTTCCGGGAGAGATTGTATGCTCTACGGCCGACTCAGTTGAGGAATCGCCTGCGGTCAAGAATGGTGTTTACCTGACGCCCAGGATTGCTTGAGTGACCATCGCTTGGAAGACTACCGGCGTATTGAGTAAGACTAGCAGAAGGGTGTACCAGCGGACGGACGTTTGAATATGGACGGTGTGAGGAAGTACCTCTGGCAGACGGCGAACGAGAAGTTGTGGCAGAAGAAGGCGACGTTGGATATGGTGAGAACGAGGATGCTGGTGTATCTTTCGTGCGGGTGAGCGAAACAGAGACGGGAAGGGAGCTCCAGGCGACTCACCGGACGACCATGAAGAGAATGAAAGAGAGCCTAAACGGGACGTTCGGCACGACGCAGTGAATAGTCAATGGAGAAGACGCACGACATTCGTCTCGTCTTCCACGCCTCTACAGATATTCGATACTCGAAAGGGAGGGTTTGGAGGTAGCTGGCCAGCGCATGAGAAGTCGCGAAAATTCTCCGAAACGACGACGCACTCATAGGCGCTTATGGCCAAAGACACCGTGCGCACGTACGAGGCGAACGTCTGCGAGCTCGAGGTCCCGAACATCTAGTCCATGAGTGGGCGAGCGGGAGGTGGGAGATGGGAGGTGGGGCGGGTGGCAAGAGACGTTCTTCAGATGGTGGCGTAAGGCAGGCAAGGTGTTCTCACGTCAAAGGAACGGCACATCATATCAAGCCCGATTTGGGTTAAGCCTGTCATCTTTTCATGTGGTGCCAGGGGAGCTATGATGAATGTTTAGTCGCCGTTGGCACGGTGCATGAACGGAGAGTCCAGGCCGTCGCTTGAACTTCAAGTCGTCGTTAAAAATTGAGTACTCACGAGCCGTGAGAGAGTCACTGGATATCCCCTCGACGCAGGTGGTGCCGCTCGGGTGACTCGGGTACTTGCGAAGTGCGCCGAACGCGGCACGTCGATAATTGAGCGACGGGCAGTATCCAATCAGGTACCGCGCCGAGATCTCTCCGGACGAGTACTGATCCCAACGCATGATGATGCCCGTGATACTGATACGTTCAAGCCAAAATCCATGAGGATCTATATATAAAGATGAGACGCGCTTGCGGAATTGTGCTGCACTCGAAGGTATTTACCGTCTGGTGGATGGGATGACGTGGCGTGTGTGAGATTCTCACCGACATGGCCCTGGACGCGCTGCCGTCGGACAAGTATTCCCACAGACACACCTTCTTTCAAAATTAGCATCCGAAGAACACAGTATGCCGAGAATCGAGCCACGAAAGTGTGCGAATCATAGGCACGGTTTCGTGATTCTGAATTGACGCGATGAAATAGTTCTGATGACCGGTGTAGGTGAGCATGGGTTCAGACAAGAGAAGAGTCGTAACTTGAGGAAGTGGAGCCACAACGTAGACTTCCCGGTCCCAGTGGCGCGCAATGATAGCGCAGAGCGCACCATAAGGTCTATTCCAAGATTCCCACCGAATCTCCCCTGATCGGGCCGCACCTTCTTTGAGTTGTTCATGAGCAAGTTCCGGACCGATGGCAAGCATGGGTTCAGTCAGCACCCAGGATCGACAGCGGAGACTATGGAGGCGAGCCATCGAGATATTCGGCGCTGACATACCTATTGCCATTTCTCCGCAATGGGAAGTTCGAGTCGACTTCGAGTTCGCGTACAGATCAAATCTGGCGTCAGTGGGTACTAACCAGAATCTACCGCGCTATATTTAGTACCAGCGCCAGCGAGAGAAGGAAGATAATGCACATCGGTGGATAGACGCGACGAGTGTCCAATGACAACCCAGAAGTACGGCAGGCGATGCAGAACGAAAATCAAGGCTCGTGGTAAATGAGAAGCAGCAGAGCAGTTCTGATTTGCGACGAGGCGCCAACATCGGGTACGTATCTTGAAAAACGGAAGCACATGCACACTGTCGTTGTTCGAGAAGCACCCGGGAGTACACCTCGAGGCCCAAGTGAACACGAACAGAAGTACGGGCGCGAGAAGGGAAGGGAAACGACGATGCGAAATCACGAGTGTGTACCAGTGAAAAGGCGGGTAGAATTCTCGAGTCGAAGCGTGATACATACGTCGCAGGGCTGTGAATGAAGGTACCGCCGGTCCTCAAGCTGACCGAAGAATTCAAAGGGCGGTGTAGCGTAGCGGTTATAGAAAGTTGCCTGCCGAACGGTCGACGCTTTCGGACGCCGCAGGGGTACGAACTTATCGGAGTCGAAGGACGACTCGGATGAGAGCGCTAGCGTAGCGCGGATTCTATGCGGAAGACTGTGAAAAGAAAAGAAACGTTGAAACCGTGGTTATAATAATCTGAGAGCTTACCGTCGCCATGAAGTGTGGCGGCTAGCGCTGAGAATGGGGGGGTTACTCCGTGCCTTGGCAGAGTGGTTGCGCCAAACGAGCTCGAGCCGGAAGAGATGCATATGATCTGCGAGAGAGAACGGTGGAATTCGAAACTTGACTGAGAGCTTGAGGGTTGAGTATATACAAACGCAAGTACCAACGGGGAACGTCCCATCGCGATCGAAAGAATGAACCGAGTCGACGACAGACACATCTAGACGACGAGTATCCGGGAGGAAGGAAGGGTTGCGAAAGCGCGAGTCGACGACAGACACATCTAGACGACGAGTATCCGGGAGGAAGGGGTACCCAGGTGAGCGGAGAAGGGTTGCGAAAGCGCGAAGAGTCGACCAGGGTGGGCTGCGATCATGATGGAAGTTCGGAATTTTAGAAGCACTGGAACACGTCGCTGGTCGAAAGGCAGAGGGTTCCTCCAACTCAAGTCCGCGCTCGTCTTCACCTGTGGATCTGGAGAGTTTCTATGTTAGTGCGACGAGGCTGTACCGAGGTCCGAGATGGACGGAGAACTGAACGATATCGATGTTGTGTGCGGATAGCTATATAGACGGCGTAACAAACTGCGTCTGACTTCTAAGCTCTGTCGATCGCGCGAGTGGTTAAACCGAGGATCAACGAACGAGGATGAGTACTTACCAGGCCGCGAGGCGAAAAAGAGCAGAATCATGACGTCCAGCGCAACTTGGAAACCGGTGGAGGGGTTGAATTCTCAGCGCGTGCTTGGAGACGGGAAAGCGGAAGCAGGAAGCAGCGGGGTGAAAGGTACGGTACGGACGCTTGAGCGGGGAGCTACGGTCTAGACTGACCGATGAATCCAGACGAGGGGGACTGGGGGTTGCGGGCTATGCGGCGACCAAACCGAATCCTTCGGTCCTGCGTCGTCGTCGGAGCCGGTAAGCTATAAGCTACCCGCTAGCCGTAGGGCGGTGACCGTGCAAGAAGTTCGGCGTTGAGAATAGCGAGTACAATACAAAACAAGACGAGACAAGACGAGACAAGACGAGGGAGTAGCGCCAGCGGAGAAAGAGTGAAGATGGTCACGGTGCTGGACCACTGCTGGTGAGTAATCGCGAGTACGTCGGTGGTTGCTCGGTTGCTCGGGGTGGCTTCAGTTGTGTTCACGCGGACAGTGGCGATGGGAGTTGCGGGCCGGTGGGCCGAGGTGAGAGGAGAGACGACGGGCCAGCTGCTGGTGAATAGGGAGGAAGAACGGGATGCCATGGGCGGCGTCAACGTTCAGTTGCTGTCTGCCAGCACACAACGACGATGGGCGGGCGTCATGAGGAAGTGTTAGGCAACGGACAACGGACAACGAGCAACGAGCAACGATCAGTTCGGTCATCCGAAGCCGACGTATTGCCGTAGCCGATGTCCGCCACGTATGCAGTATGCAGAGAGGAAAACCGAGGGGAGCGGCGAGCAAGGAGGGGGTTGAGAGGAGGGTAAGGAGGGTCCAGGGGAAACGGAACCTCACTCAGGTGCATAAACGCAGTGTCCCGCTAATATATTGCACTGGTAACAGCATCAATGAAACCGGATCAACATTGCATCAGCCAACGTATATAACGGAGCCACGACAACCATGCGTCGCTAGCCCACGCTCGTTTCGTCGTCGCTCCCCCTTCCTTGCCCCCGCTCCCTAGCAAGCAAGATGCCGTTCATCCTCCCCGCCGAAGGCCAGCCCGCGCTCGAATCCATGTCGTCGTCGGACAGGGAATGGGACTGGGACTGGGACTGGCAACCGACCTGGCAATGGCTGTCCTCGCTGTCGCTCTCCCAGCTGCAGCTCCCTCTCACCATCCTCGCCGCCGTCTTCGTCCTCCTCGCAGTCCGCGCCTTCCTCCTCGCCCGCATCACCGGCACCCCAGCGAAGGAGCAACCCCTACTCGAGAAGGGCCAGCGAATGGAGACGGAGACGGAGAAGACGACCTGGCTGGTGTTCTCGCGCTTCAAGACATCGGCATCGGCATCAGCACCGGACATGCTCGAGCAAGCGCACTTTGACGTTCCCGTCGTCCATGTACACCGTCCGCGAACGCAGAAGCCCTCTCGGCTCGCTATCGATACTCCTCGTATGTCCTCTGCTCTCTTCTCTCCCTCTGCTCCCCTGGCTTAATATATCGCAGTACCGACGGTCTACGTGTCGGAAGTGCCTGCGTCGATGGCAAAGCTGATCATGAGTCGCCACGTACGTGCCACGTCAGCACTCCCTTCACACACACACGCTTACGCCCCTTCCCCTTGCCCATTTACAGACCTTCCGCCGCGTCTCCCCACCGTCGTCCCCGACCACCTCTCGTTCCCCACGCCGCTCGCCGTCCCCGCCAAAGTACTCCTCCGCCTCGCCGTCGGCGGATGCACCCTAGGCCGGTGATGCCGGTGGATTGTGGGAACGACCTTCACGACCTCTTTTACGAGTTATCAGAGCAGAAGCAGAAGAAGACGCGCTGCCTCTGCCTTGCTGGATGGATGGACGACTCCTCGTCGCCGCCGCCGCCCGCCCGTGGTCGCTGTTCGCTACGGACACCTTCGTTGCACATACCACATCTGTACCTAGCGCCGTTGTAGTTTTTCATACACTACATATGGCGGTTGAGTACGACGATGAATGTCACCTTTACCTTCGTCCTTGCGCTCTATACTCGGCCTGTGTGCGGGGGACTAAAAAATGCTCCCTTAAAACGCTAAAGCCCACGTCCGCTTCGAACGGACCTCCCCATATCAAACACGCGCAAGAATCAGAGGGCGGTGCGGCTACCTAGTTGAAGGTGTACCGCAGGTGGGCTTGTGAGGCTCGAAACGAGGGGTGATGAAATAAGCACGAGTTTAAGGGCCAAAGTTCGTTCCTGAGCGGCGTTACGTAGCAGGAAACCCGAGCACAAAAGAGAAAAATATTGGTGACCTTCCACGGCCGTCCCTTGTGGAATCCAATGATCGTTCGTTCACGCTGCGGGATCTACATACCAGTATGTTTGGGACCAGAGGGCCCTGGGAACTTCAAGTTGGTCCGCTGTAGACGCCAAGTAGTACGTTGGTGCTCGAAGAAAACTAGAGCACAAAAGAGACAGGGTAAAAAAAAAGAGATTGATTTGTCCCTCCGAGCGAACAGCCCAAAGCCACTTCGAACGGCCGTCCCAGGTAAGTAATTGACCCGCTTTGGCTGTACGCTGTACGCTGCGGGACCTGTATGTATGGGCTTGTCATCAACGACGCGATACAGTAGACGACGACTCGGAGGACGAGGCGCTGTAATTCTGAGACTGTTCCCGATGCCAATGCACGTTGGCGATGTCGGCGCTGAGGATGTGAGTGCAAGAAAAAGGTAACTGGCGTCGTGGTCACTGCGTTCAGGCCCCCTGTCGGCAGAGGCTCTGCCGACACGATGGATGTCGGCAGAGTGTGCCGACACCATGTCCGCACAGTGTCGACATAGGTGGACCTACGCCGACCCAGTGCCGACGTGGGACACCCGCGTCGGCCTAGTTCAGCATACATCGGCCAAGGTCCGCGTCGGTGTTGACCTATGCTGACATTGGGAGTTTGTTCGCGCGGTGTTTTTATTGGTGTCTTCGTGTCAAGTACTGCTTGGTAACCTCACGACTAACCTGTCCTTGAGCTACGGGCTTGACGGAGGGTCAGCGCAGATCAGCAAACATCAGCAAACGTCGGCATATGTCGGCCGACCCCTGTCAGCACGGATCAACTTACGTCGGCAATGCACATGTCCGCACACTATGTCGGCGCAGGTCGACATAGCTCAGCCATGGTCAGCAGCATGTCTGCACAGCTCAACTTACGTCGGCCAACCCTCTGCCGACAGGGGGCCTGAACGCAGTGGGTGTAGAGCCCCAGGTCTGCTTCGAACGGACCAACGAAGGAAATTTCTCTCTTTTCTGAAGTGAGCGGGATGCGGAGACGTGAACTTGAAAAACCGCGCTGGGCTTATCGTTCCGAAGAGTCAACCCCGGGCCGGTATATGGTTGACGACTCGGAGGAGGTAGGTTTCGCATCCTTCTGCTCGGGATCCCATTAGCAGGCGAGAGAGGGAAAGAGAATTATGGAGATGCAGTGTACCTGTTCCGAGTCCGAGTGCTCGCTGAGGAGAATCAAAAAAAAAACGACTTGGGGACCCCAAGAGCCCATGTCCGCTTCGAACGAACCTTCTCCCTGAAACGTTGTCATAGCCGTCTACCGGAGTGACAGGAGGCGCAGATCGGCTGCTGGTGGGCTTCCGAAGGTGGAGGCCTGCAGCGATACCCCATATATTATCAACACGACCGAAGGCCCTGATCGGATCACTTGCCGGGAACGGAGCGACCGGGCCGTCTTGTAGATGTTTGACTCGCTCTTCTCACAGGTTCTGGTTCAACTGTAACCGCTACTGTAACCGCTGCACATAAGGATAGGCGATCATAGAAAAAAAAAAATCCGTAAAGTATGGTTTCAAGAACAAGAAAGATAGCTAGCAAAATAAAAGAAAAACAACCGTGCAACAAATTTCAATGGGTCATGTCGGAGGAAAAGTGAATAGGGCTTATTAGCAACCCGCATATTTTCACTTTTGCGCTCTCTGATTGGCTGCCCCGCAATCTTCAGCCAATCAGAGTCGTAGAAATTTGGATTTTGGCGACTGCTAATCAGTCAAAATTGACAAGTACGTGTATGTGTGCTGTCCCCACACGCTAACCCACGCGCCCAAGAACCATCAGGATTTGCCCAGCTAACAAACTTCCAATAACCAGCCGGAGCCCACCCACACCCAAACCCAAACTGCCTGCACCATTTTTCGGCGCAGTGCCAGCGCCAGTGGCAGTACTAGTGCCAGTGGTGGTTGGGGTGGCCGTCGTCGCAGACGCCACAACGGACGGCTTTGGGGTTAACGACGAAAGAACGCCCGTTGTGGCAGTGGTGCCAGGGGAGGACGATGACGACTTCGACTCGGGGGAGACGAGATGCGTGTCACAGGAAAACCGTTCTCCTGGTAGACTACCTGTGCACGTAGCCCATGCTGTGGCGTTGTTTGTCGTGCACAAGCCTGAGACCCTACCGGAGGGTGCGACGAACGTGCCGTTTACTTGCGTGCAGCAGAACTGGGTGTCGTCATCAATCAACGCAAAACAGGCTATCGATGGGGATGAGCTGGAGCAAGAGCAAGAGCAAGAGCAAGATGGATAGGACGAACTGGTTGTTACGACTGTATCCCCTGGCGATGGTGTGAACGGCGCGCAGGTCCCGTGAGTACCATCGAACCCTAAATCTAATGTGATACAGCCTGGCCACTGACCGGCGGCGGAGTCGCCGAGCAGGCACGCAAGGGAGCCCGAGCCATCCGGCGGGCCGTTGTTGATGCCCTTCAAGACGGTGCAGCAGTCCGAGGTGCCAGCGGGAGACGAACATGCTAGTCATAAGCCTGAGCAAGGGCAAGAGCAGGGCAAGAATCGAGACGACGAACACTGGGTTATGCCTTGCAGGCCGTCCCCGGCGTCCCGTGCAGCGAGATTCCACATGGACATGGACATGGACATGGTCTGACAGCGAGTGCGTCAGCAACTTGGACTTGAATACTGTCGATGCTCACCGTCAGGGTTTCTCGTGGGTGGCGAGCGAGTATGAGTGCCAGTATGAGTGTGATCATGGATGAGGCTTTTATACACGCCCTGGCGCGGACATCAGCGCGAGCGCGAGACTGAGACCCGCGCCGCCCGGAGGGATTGAATACACAGCGATTGAAGGTTCACTGCCGCATTCTGAATTGCACGGCGATGTGAGACGGCGATCAAAATCATGGCAGCTGGCAGCTCCAAAGTGAATGTTGAACTGGCCGCTCGAGGAGCTGCGGAGATCCGGCTGAACGACAGCAACAGATCGTCATATAGCATTGGGTACATGCACGCACACGTGACGACGGCAAATTAGGTCCGCGTCCTGCAAAGTGGTCCCGGGGGTGTACAGGTGAGACGGTGCCAGTGGGAATGTGCCGCGATTCGGATTGGGATACAGAGGGGTGTGGATGGCAGGCACAGCGAGTAATAGGGGAATCGAAAGCACCAGTGCCAGTCAAGCGAAATTTCAATGCATGGCGAGCGTTGTGTGTTGTCGGAGAGAGGCCGTGATGGAGGCAGAAGGCAAGAGAGAATGATCGCGTCACGGTTCACGTGCCACTCGTCACAATCCTCCACAAACGCTATGGCTATAAGTACGGACCATAAACAAATTTGTAAAGTATAAGTAAGTAATGTTTCAAGAAGAAATATAAGTAGCAAAACAACCGTGCAACAAATGTCAATCGGTCATCTCGGAGCGAAAAGTGAATATCCAAAAACTCGGTCAAAATTTGACAGGTACGTGTCCGTGTGCTCTCCCCACACGCTAACCCACGCGCCCAAGAACCATCAGGATTTGCCCAGCTAACAAACTTCCAATAACCAGCCGGAGCCCACCCACACCCAACTTGAAACTGCCTGCACCATTTTTCGACGCAGTGCCAGTGCCAGTGCCAGTGCCATTGCCAGTGGTGGATGGCATGTCCGAGGAACTGCTCGTCGTGGACGCCACGACGGACGGCTTCGGGGTCAACGACGAAAGAATGCCTGTCGTGGCAGTGGTGCCAGGGGAGGACGACTCCAACTGGGAGACCGAGGACGATGACGAGTTCGAGTCGGGGGAGATGAGATGCGTGTCACAGGAAGGCTCTTCGCCTGGTAGACTACCTGTGCACGTATCCCATGCTGTGGCGTTGTTTGTCGTGCACAAGCCTGGGACCTTACCGGAGGGTGCGACGAACGTGCCGTTTACTTGCGTGCAGCAGAACTGGGTGTCGTCGTCAACTGCGGCGAAACAGGCTATCGATGGGGATGAGCTCAGCTGGAGCAAGAGCAAGAGCAAGATGGATAGGACGAACTGGTTGTTACGACTGTATCCCCTGGCGACGGTGTGAACGGCGCGCAGGTCCCGTGAGTATCTTCGAACCCAGGTCCCAAGGATGTGATACAGCCTGGCCACTGACCGGCGGCGGAGTCGCCGAGCAGGCACGCAAGGGAGCCCGAGCCATCGGGCGGGCCGTTCATGATGCCCTTCAAGAAGGTGCAGCACTCCGAGGTGCCAGCGGGAGACGAACATGCTGGTCATGAGCTTAAGCAAGGGCAAGAGCAGGGCAAGAATCGAGACGACGAACACTGGGTTATGCCTTGCAGGCCGTCCCCGGCGTCCCGTGCAGCGAGATTCCACATGGACATGGACATGGTCTGACAGCAATTGCATCAGCAACCTGGACTTGAATACTGTCGATGCTCACCGACAGATTTTGAGGTTTGTCTGTTGGATTGCGAGTGAGTATGAAGGAGGCTTTACCTTTTATACACGCCATGGCGCGGACATCAGCGCGAGCGCGAGCCTGAGACCCGCGACGCCCCGAGGCACTGAATACACAACATCGTACGGTGGGCGAAGCGAGACGGCGATCAAAATCATGGCAGCTGGCAGCTCCAAAGTGAATGTTGAACTGGCCGCTCGAGGAGCTGCGGAGATCCGGCTGAACGACAGCAACAGGTTGCCATGGCATTGGGCACATGCACGCATACGTGACGGCAAATTAGGTCCTCGAGCGTCCTGCACTGCGAGGTGGCCCCGGGGGTGTACTGGTGAGACGGTGCCAGTGCCAGTGGGGAATGGAGGCCATTCGGATTGGGACTCATACAGCCGCGTGTGGAGGCCAGGAACAGCGAGTAATACGGGAATCGAAAGCACCAATGCCAGTCAAGCGAAATTTCAATGCAGGGTGAGTGTTGTGTCATGTCGGAGAGACGCCGTGATGGAGGCGGAAGGTAAGAGAGAATGATCGCGTGACCGGTCACATGCCACTCGTCACAACACACATATGGTTCTATTTTTCTTTCTACTTTTTTTTTTTTCTTCTTTTTGAGTGTTTGGTGTAATGCCATTCAGTCTCCCGAAGCATTCTAAATACATCTGCTGGGTTCACTGGAAAATTACCAGTATATGACAGGGGGAAAAAATTCAGCTCAAGCGGAAATGCCTTTATGCACGTTTATACCAGTGTGGGACTCCTCCTGTGTCGTTTATCCAACACTTAACTTCAAGGGCAGTATACCCACTAAAACCCCTCTCTCTTTAGTCCAATCGTCCGGCAAGGAGTCTTCGTCCAGCAGTAGCCCACTCCACGTGTTCAGAACAATTTGGTCAGATGGATCCATGCGTCATAAACAATCCTGTAAAGTAGAAGTAAGATTTCAAGACTAAGACTAAGAAAAATAGAAAAACCAACAGTTCAACAGTTCAATCGGTCATCTCGGAGCAAAAGTAAATATCCAACAACTCAGTAAGCACTCAGGCTTTCAAACAACGGCAAGGCACCCGGACTGGATGGACTTGCATATGAGTTCTATAAAATGCTAGACATTCAAATGAAAAAACTGAAGGATAAAGATGAACCAGCATTTGACATTATGGACTTCTTGACCAAGGTTTTCCATGACATTGAAACACATGGAGTCAACAAAGACTCTGAATTTGCTTCGGGATGGATGTGCCCGATATATAAGAAAGGCGACAGAGCTAAAATGGCAAACTACCGCCCCGTTACATGCCTAAATACAGACTACAAACTTTCACAAAGACATATTCACTATGGCTAATGAAGGTAGCCGGATCCCTAGTCCATCCTGACCAAGCAGGCTTTATGAAAGGCCGAAGAATTGAAGACCAAGTCAAACTTGCAAAATATATGCTGGACTATGCTGATGTCACAGAGGAAGATGGAATCCTGATAGCACTTGACCAGGAGAAAGCCTACGACAGGATAGACCACTACTACCTTCGCAAAACACCAGAGCACATGGGATTCCCTCCACGCTTCCATGAATCCGTGCTAAATCTTTACACTGGAGCAAAAACTTCTGTAATGATAAACAGCCACCTAACCGCACCCTTTACAGTGACGAGAGGTGTCCGGCAAGGAGATCCACTCTCCTGCCTTCTGTTCAACTTGGCCATAGAGCCATTAGCTTGCATGCTGCGAAATTCTGATCTACAGGGAATAGACATCCCTGGCACCAATCGCAGAGCACTAGTCTCCCTTTTTGCGGATGATACAACCATCTTTCTCTCGCACAGAGACTCCTGGATTGAATTATGGAGGATACTTGACACTTGGTGCAAGGCGTCAACAGCAAAATTTAATATGTTAAAAACTGTCACAGTGCCGTTTGGCCATGCTCAGTACCGAGCCAAGGTCATCAAAGAGCGTCGACTGAATGACATGACACCAAGAAATACAATTCCTCCAAGCATGCAACTGCTCAACGATGGGGAAAGCTTCAGAATGTTGGGAGCATTTATTGGGAATCGTCTCCGGGATATCACCCCATGGCCATCAGTCCTCGAAAAAATTCAGGGAGAGTTGGGAAGAGCAGTTTGGGCCAACCCAGGCTTTGAAGGAAAGAGACATATTGTAAATATGAGCATTGGAGGGCGAACACAGTACTTAACAAGAACCCAAGGAATGCCAGATGAGATTGAGGATACTGTACTATTTCGACCTCAAGTTCGCGTAATGTGTAAGCGGGACCCCTGAACCAAACTTATACAAATGCGTAATGCGTAAACGGCGAGTTTCCCATCAAAACTAGGCCCAATTAGGCTATATTACATCAAAATTTCCGGCCGGCGTGACGCCGGCCTTCCATATATAGTAATTTCATCATGATGAATCTGTGACTCCCCGAGAGTAACGCGTAATGCGTAAGACCCCCCGAACTTGAGGTCGAAATAGTACAGTATCCTGGAACGGATCCAGCATGCCTTCATTTGGAATGATGGAAAGGCAAGAGTAGGACATGGGACTATCCGACTCCCAGCAAAACAGGGAGGGCGAGAAATCCTCGATATCAAGACGAGGAACGAGGCTATTGACCTCTGGAACTTAAAATCCTACATGAGTGAAAGCAATGAACGACCCTCGTGGTGCTTCTTAATTGACAAGATGATTCAAAATGTCTGGGAGAATAGCTACCTCCAGAAGCCTCCTGGAATGATATCTAACATATTCTTACAAAATATTGACTTGCCACTGTCCACACGTACAAAACTACCACACAAAATTAAGAGAATGATCAAGAGTGCAAAGAAACATGGGTTTGCTTTCACTGGTCTGGCAATTGAAGAAGAGGTCAAGCTCAATATGCCTATATGGAATCATGTCAGTGTAGCAGAAATACCATACAAATCCGCCTGTGCACGGCACTCAGCAAGGTGTCTGAGAAACAATCACGATTTACAGACAGTCCGGGAGACACTGAAAATCGCAGAACGAGCAACAGTAGATCCCTTCCACCCACACACTGTAAATGCTACAGGGAAAGGACGAAAAAACTGTGGATGTCCAGAATGTAAACATGATCGAATGTCTCTGGAGTGTGAAAACCGGCAGAATGCATTAAGACAGCGCAAATGTTGTTGATGAGCATTAACGAGAAGTGGAACCCACTCAACTCGATTCCTGACCTCCTTGAGGACTTGAGACTTACTGAAGACGAGAAACTTGAAAATACCACTACAATATCAGTGGACAGCACGAAAACCTTTGACCCCAACTATCGAATCAACAATTTAAGTGAGGGGTGTAGAATCTTTGTTGATAAAGACAACTGCCTGCAAAACGCAGACCAAGACATGAGATGGCTGACGACCCTACCATTGTGTTCATAGATGTTAAAATTGTAAATCCTGGGCAACATGAACCCACCATCATTGTGGCACTCCGATTGGGTAAGGAGGGAGCACTCAATCCAAATGAGAGATTTGAGCTTACATTCAGCGACGAAACCATTCCCAGAAACTTCAAAACAGCATGGCTTGGAGCGCTATTGCTTGCTCTCCAGAAGACCGAAATTTACTCCTCACTGACAATTTGCACATGAACACCGCTGATAGCACAACTTCTCATTACAAAGAGACTGCATGCAGAGAATGATATGGCCAATCCTGCCTTCTCTTTATTGAATGCCGTAGTCGCCCGGCTGAATGAATGGACTCAGAAGGTTCGGTTCAAGCAAGTGCTCAACAACTTGGCATCAGTGAACTCCTTTATGAGTCTGAGATCGACACAACACCAGATATCATGTTCTATAATCCCGGAATACTACTTAGAATGGGAACACAAAGAGTTTTCTCTAGGATTCTCAAGATGAAATATACTTCACCATACTGTAAATCATCTTTTGTAAATGTAGAGCGAGTACGAGACACGATCTCAGAGGTGGCTAACCACACTCCATCCGACACTACAATTTGGAAAGCTATTCGGTCATGAACTTTCCCCGTTAAAATCCGAGACCTTCTATGGAAGTGCTTTCACAACACATTCCGGGTTGGAGAATTCTGGGACTACGTAGAAAATCTGGAAAAACTTGGGGAATGCCCAATATGCAAGGTCCCTGAGACGTTAGAACACTCGATGTTGATTTGCTCTGCCCCTGAGCGGGAAATGATCTAGCTACTCACGGAGCAGCTTTGGAGCATGAAATTTGAAGGATGGCCCAAAATTACATGGGGACTTGTACTGGGCTCAAACCTCATGCGGTTCCAAACAAGGAAGGGTAAACCTATGCCTCACAAGGAGAGGCTCTTTAGTATCTTACTTTCAACAGCATGGTACACAATTTGGAACATGCGAGTTGAGCGCCGAATACACACACCTGAAAAACAATTTGAAGTATCGGAAATACACAACAGATGGTTGAAAACGATCAACGGGAGCGTATCCTGACTGATAAATTAAAATTTGGCTCACTTGGAATTGACAAACAAGTCGTCCTTAACACTTGGAGTGGGCTACTGCTGGATGAAGATTCCCTGCCGGATGATTGGCTTAAAGAACGAGGGGTTTTAGTGGGTATTCTGCCAATGAAGCTAGGTGTTGGATAAATCACATCATCGCAGGAGTCCCACACTGGTAAAAAATATGTGCATAAAGGCATTTCCTCTCGAGCGACAACTTCCCGGCATATACTGGTTGATTTTCCAGTGCACCCAGCAGATATTTCTTTAGAATGCTTTGCAGACTGAAGGGTATTATCCCAAATGCTCAAAAAAAAAAAAAAAAAAAAAAAAAAAAAACCCTGGGTCCGAAAATACAAAGTTGACACCCCCTTGTATGGTTGGTTTGGGTGGACATTATTATTTGTGGCACAAGTTGCCCAAATTCAAGGTTTTTTGACACCACTTGCCCTGTTCTGAGGAGAAATGTGCACAAGTTGAAATGTGCACAAGTTGAACATTTCACCTCTTTTCTGACACAACCCCTCTGAGGAGAAAAAAGAGCACAATACTCAGAAGATGTCACAAAAAGTGTACATAGCTTCCCGGTGGAGAAATGCACAACGTCCAGCGGGTGAAAATTTGACACAACCTGAAAACCATCTGCAAAAATAAAATGACCTGACCTGGAGATTCTGAATCCCACCTGGAAACATAACTTGGGAGACAAACATGACACTCTCAGATGATGTACATCAAATGATCAATCGGTTCAATGATCCGAGCTCCGCGACGACCCTTACTTGCTACACCGTTTGAGTAGCTGAACAGCTGCATTCCGTCGAGCTCAAATACTCCGGGACAGATATAGTTGCAGTTCCCCATGTCAATTGATGTAGCCTATGCAGACTAGGGTTGTGTAAGTTACATGCTTACAATTTCTTACATCGTAACTTACAATGGCCTCCTCCAGGTCTACTAACTTACGCGTGTAACTTACAAATGATCACGTGATGTAAGTTACGCTGTAAGTACCCCCGTGTAAGTATTGTAAGTTTCAAATTTACATGCAAGTTACATCCGCAGACACCAGTCAGACTCCAAATTCATCTGAGTTGCTCCAATAACCCATGTCTTAGTCTTCCGAGGGGTGCCAGTCAACAAGGGCAGCTCTATGATTGCTGGGAGAGGTGCAGGGACTGCTCTCTAGGACAATGTACAAACTTACAAGCTTACATCGACCCTTCGGCAGGGGGTGTAAGTTACACCGTAAGTTACGTGTAACTTACAGACATTACTTACACATGTAAGTTTGCATCCACTAACTTACTCAACCCTAATGCAGACCACGCATCTTTGCCTCCACCTGGGGACTGACATGCGGATATTCATGCAGCGACTCTGAGGTGTGCACGATGCAGAATTTGTTTGGATCTCTTTTGAGATGTACAATTGGTATACCGCCGGTGCTTGAACAACCTGCAATTTGCTCATTGACAAAGGATGTGGAGCCTTAGTATGCTTTAGTAATTAAACCGTTGCTTGTTGAAACAACAGATCAGTACATCAGGCTCCGGATCAGCAGGCTTTCAAGTTCTCGCAGTAGTTGTGTCTTTCTTGCTGTCTCCAAGTTGTGTCAATATTAGGTGATGCCTAGAGTTGTTTGATTTCTTATCACACAAGGGTTCAGACCTTTTCTGCTCGAGATGGATGGTTGTGGATTTTGATGGTGCCGCTAGTCAGGGTCAAGGTATTTGAAGGTTCATAGTGGTGCAGAAAAATGCAGGTTGTGTATTTTTCCCAAAAAAACCCTGGTGTGTTTTTCCAATAATAATGTCCACTCAAACCAACATACCCTTGCGAAAGACCTTGCACAATTGTCGTAAAAACAACCTGGTGTGCGTGAATAGATATGTATGGTTGAAACTGGTGTACTTTATTATTTTGGCACACATTGTCTTTGTTTTGCGAATTTTGCCACAACCTCGACATTTTGTGGTGTCTTTTGACGCAGCCTCAATCTTGACCCAAAATAAATGCACAGGCTTAAATCTTGAGACAAAAGAGACCACTTTCCGCTTATTATATACGCAACGTACAAAAGCTACAATAAAATCACAACTCCAACTTTTATAGGCCCAGGGAAAACCACAACCATCCAAACCCGAAAAAGCACAACCACCTAATGCTGTAAATAAAAAAACAGCACTACCTTTCCATACAGCATTTTAAAACACATCCATGAAGCTCAGGTTCAGTCACATCCGGTGATGATCATCCACGGATCAGGCGGATCGTGATGTTATTTCCGAGTCGCAATCTAACTTGATTTGTCGATAATTCAACAAGGCAGGGGCTGCGCCGCCCTAAGATTTGGTGTTAGATTGGATGTATGTTGGAATTCAACCCAAATAATATCTACAATGATTGGAGGGCCTGAGGCTGAGTAGTACAATCCAAGTCCGAAGCAAATGCATTGAACAATCAAGCAGGAGTCGCTGGCTTGCATTCTGTTGGCAAGTGAGGATGCGAGATAAGTAACTTCAATTATAATCTAGTCAGGCAGAGCACCAACCAACGATCCCTACCGCAGCCTCACCTCAACTCGTTTCAACTGTCGGTGTCCGCTAGGTTTGTTCATTCAAGTTGGGAAACCTTGCTCAGGAACGACCGCGGGAAACGATGTCGCGCAAGAACAGCCACGCACCGCGGGCAGGAACGGCAGGCCAGGTTGTTGGCGGTGCATCCAGCGCGACTTTGTCGTAACCTCTTGGTCTGTCGTGCATCAGTATACGATCAGCATCGCGGCGCCGGAAGAGGTCGCTTGCCAGTGACTTTACGCTGTGGCGGATTACTTGTACCCGGACATTGGGTGCAGCCGTCCCAGAGGTCGATTCATCTAACTTCGCACACAGGAAATCTCCTTATGATTATTCGATACACATGGTGGCAGCAAGATCTCCCTTCCCACTTGTGCCGGTTTGCCCACTCTGACTAGTGCACCGATGGACTACACTTCCCTCTGTTTCTTCCGTTGGATTCTGCGCCGTTGTGTATGCAGCGCACGTCAGACGCGAGGGAGGGGGGTAATCATTTTACAGTGGGGTATCGGAGTGGAGGTGTTTTGGCGAGTGTTTCCACCTTCTCAACAGCGGATCAGCTTGGCGATCACTCGGACCAGTGATCTGTGACTGATCCTGGGTGTGCGTTTTTTGAGGTTGAATAAGGTTGTGCGTTTTTTCTTTCTGGACAAATGAGGTTGTGCTTTTATGTGCTCCGTGAAGCTGTGTCAATTATCTGCCCCTGTCCAGGTTGTGCTCTTTCCGTAAACCGGGTGGTGTTCTTCTCTACTCCCTCTGGTGGCTTGCGTGTGTCTATCTTGCTAAATCCCAGGAAGTTGTGTCAAAATACCATGTCCTGGTAACCTGTGTCAAAATGGATGAGGGTGTGTACTTTTATTGGCATTTATGGGGAGTATGGTTGAAATACTGGGACATTATTATGGGTAAATTGACACAGGTTGGGATCCTGGCAACACAGGTCGACTCCAACCTGTGTCCGTTTTTTCTGGTTGAAGAAGAGAGAAATATAGACACAGGTTGGACAAATTTGAGGCACAGCTGGAATCTGCCACGTTTTCTCAACACAGCTGAATTGCTCAATTTTGTCACAGTCGAGTTGCCAACTGATCGCATATGATGTGATCATCAGCCATCAGTGCCTAAGCAGCTGGCTAAAATAATGCAACACAGGTTGTACTCAACCTGTGTTTCTTTTTTTTTTTCTCTGCCAAAAAAAAAAAGACACAGGTCATAACATCACATTTAAAACACAAGTGGAGCGAAAGATCATATTTGTACTAAGTCCATTCCTTCCGGTAAATCGGGAAGGAATGGCCCTGGTGTTCCGTTTCGTCACCGGTGACAGCCATCCGCCAAGTGTGGGAACTTCTCATTGCTCTTAGTCTTGACCATCACGCTGCGCCGGGGCTTCTTAGACGACCGCCAACCGCCAGCAGTCCCCCCCCCTTACAGTGCCATGCGCGACGACACGCCATAGACCTTCTCTGACAGCCCGGAGCGAGCCGCGATATCGTTCGCTGACGATCCTCCCATTTTGCTGCTTCCAGCGTCATTCAAATGAATCACAGCTCGGCGTCTCGGCGCCTTGAATCATCTCGCTCGCCGTCGACACACCGTCATTACTTTTGTGGCTTCTGAACTGGCTCCGGTGCTCCTCTTGCACCCTTCTTGCCTCGCTTTCCCTAGGGCTCTAAACCGTCCCGCATACGGTTACGGCCGTCGGAAATACGGCCGTATTTCGCGACGGGACGGGCCTACCCGTACAGTATATCCGCGTTCGAGACTCGGCGACGGTACGGGACCCGTACACCAAGAACCGTACGGGCGTTTTACGGTTAATCAGGTGGGTCAATGGCCTGGTTCGGCGCTCAGAATAACTGTAAACTATTGGATAGGAACCTGGCGTACCTTCGTTGGCCTCTCTGCCACCTTGCACACCTGGGATACGTCAAACCAGAGCATATTACGTCGAAGACCCGTAATACGGGTTGAACCCGTACCGTCTGAGCCGTAACCCGTATTGTCGGGTTGCGCCATGTTGCCAGTACGGTACGGGACCCGTACCGTATTTACGGCCCGTACAACCGTATATTTACGGGTACGGTTTAGAGCCCTAGCTTTCCCCACTTGGAACCCGCCGACTTTTTCTTGCTCGGCCATAGAGCGCGCTCCGTTCTGTGTGTCCTTCCCTTCCTCTCAACTTTCAAGTTCATCCAATTCAACAGAAAGACATTCGGGGTGCCCGAGTACTGGTCTGAAGCTATCCGCGGCGTCACACTCTGAGTCCCATCGAAAACATGTCGAGCTTTTCTGCGCAGAGAGACAGAAACTCCTCCCACCATTTCTGGATTCGAACTCCCCGATTCCCAAAGCCGTTTGTCCACCGGCATCTGCTTGCCAGCCTAGCTCCTTCAGACCAACCGCTCGTCCAGTGACTGTCTAGCGGATAATCTTCGCTCAAGTCTCGCCGACATTATCACGCATGAAGAGCTCTCTCTGCGCACCCTACCAAATTGTCGTGCTGCGGCTTGCATGGGTCCTTTGGCAAGCGGCCACCTTGTTGCTGTTCGTAGTGCGGTCTCCGTCTCTCCCCCAATCCATCTCGTGCTGACTGAAACACGGGTACCATCTGTGTAGATATATCGCTGCAACGGTGGTGTTTCGTTCTCACTCTGCTTCCGGAATTCGACAACGTCTTCGCTGCCAACGAGCCCTCATTCGTCTGTCACTCATCTGGATCAGGACACTGACCTAGTCCGAATACAATATTATGCCCTGGTAGATAGCACAGTATCTATGTCAGTGATAGTTCGGGGCTACCTTACTTTCTGCGACCATAGTATCGTAGTTTGACAATCGTTTGAGGGACCATAACATGGTAGTTTTTGGTTCTGATTCAGACATAGAGTCGCAATTTGCTTTTGTCTACGGCACATGTTAAGATTCACACATTTGGCATTTGTGATACTCATAGAGTATAAGTAACAGTGTCCCTCAGCCAGGAAATCAGACACAAAGGAACATTTTCTGAGTTTTGCGTCCATACGAATGTTGAAGGTTGTTTTTCAGGAATATCTCCGCTCACAGGCTGTATTTCTGGGCCAGATTTGGACGGTGAGATTGAATTATGGAACTGAACAGCTCCTGGAGGTCTCTTCGCAGTCGGCTTGGTGGTTGGTGAACAATTCATGAATCAAACTTTCACAGATATGATCAAATGTCATTTGATTGTCATTGGTGGCTATGCTAATGCCAATCAAATGACCTGATGGCTCCCTTTCGGGGCTCCCCTGCTCTTCCCTTTGCTCAGAACCCTGGGTATCTCGTGTGAGAAACTGTGGACATACAATTTGGAGGTAACTCTGGTAATTTTCCGCCACCAGATCTACCACAGCTGCCCTGGGAGTGGGTTCTTTACCTGATTTTGAACACCCAATCAGATATTTTCATACGAGCTCGATGTACATCTGTACATGGCGCCAAACAGGCGGACACCCACCTCTCCTCTGGACTACTCTCTTCCCTACCACAACGCTAGAACGCCTCCCGAGCGTCGCTATCGTCGTGGGCGACACCGCTTACATCAAAATCGGAGACAGTGAGTGATCTAGAAGAGAATGTCAATTCTTCACTCACCCATGCGCCAGAAGTATCGTTTCGGACACCCACCTCTCCCCTGGACTACTCTCTTCCCTACCACAACGCTCGAACGCCTCCCGAGCGTCACTATCGTCAAGCTCGACACCCCCTGCATCAAAATCGGTGCAGGTGAGTGATCTCGGAAAATCGACACTTCTTCACTCACCCGTCCCCCAGTAGTGTCGTTTCAGATACCCACCTCTCCCCTGGACCACCCTCACCCTCACCACACCGCGCGAACGCCTTCCGGACGTCACTATCGTCAAGCTCGACACCCCTTGCATCAAAATCGGTGCAGGTGAGTGATCTCGGAAAATCGACACTTCTTCACTCACCCGTCCCCCAGTAGTGTCGTTTCAGATACCCACCTCTCCCCTGGACCACCCTCACCCTCACCACACCGCGCGAACGCCTTCCGGACGTCACTATCGTCAAGCTCGACACCCCTTGCATCAAAATCGGTGCAGGTGAGTGATCTCGGAAAATCGGAAAATCGACACTTCTTCACTCACCCGTCCCCCAGTAGTGTCGTTTCAGATACCCACCTCTCCCCTGGACCACCCTCACCCTCACCACACCGCTCGAACGCACTCCCGACCGTCGCTATCGTCGAGGGCGACACTGCCTGCATCAAAATCGGTGCAAGTCAGTGATCTCGAAGAGAACGACAATTTTTTCACTCACCGATACCCACCTCTCCCCTGGACCACCCTCACCCACACCATACTGCTCGAACGCCTCTTGGCCGTCGCTATCGTCGAGCTCGATACATCAAATTCAAACTCAGTACAGGTACGCAGGTTCACAAAGATCTTGGAATCTTCACTCACTCTTGCCTCAGAAACCTTGCCTGCCGCTCTTCTAAACCTCCCTCCTGCCCCCGCACTTTCGCCAATGACTATAGGACCACGTCTGTCTGGTCGTCGGCAATCTCGTGCTCGTCTTCGTCTTCTCTTCGTCCAGTGTCGTCTTCGACTCGTCTACCAGTACTATTCATGTGACTGTAACTTTGCATACATGATAAGAACGGCTTCACAATAGACTTCTATGCCCCAGTTATCATCCTCCCGATCTAAGTCGCATCCCTCAAGTAGGCTTGCAGCCAATTTGAGCTCATCGTCATCGTTGAGGAAGAGTCCCGCTTCGCGTTGCTGAGCCGGTGCTGTTGGCTGCTCTAGGCGTTCTTCCGGCTCGTTGTCGTTTGTCGGTGCGGGACCCTCGCCGTCGACCCCATACATCTCGTCTATGGCTCCAAGCTCATCTCCTGCATCGCCCGTCCAGTAACCCGCACGTATGGCTGTTTCACGACTGAGCTCGAAGAGAGCAATAGGTGTTCGTTGGCGCTCGGTCCGAAGGCGATGATGATTCCATGCCTCTCGACTTCGATCGAGATTTGCCTGGATGCGTTTAACGAAGACTAGATACAGACACGTACGATGGATTTCGTTCTCCATATCGAGTAGCTCGTTCTTCTCCAAGTAGGAGAAGATCTGACGGTACGCCTCCAGGGAGTCCTTGCGAATGTCGCGCCATAGGCGCTCTATGCGGATGTTGTGCCTCGAGCTGAAGTAAAGGTCAGTGAGGACACGTAACTCAAGAGGTGAAGGTACTTGCCGACCGCGAAGGTACGCTCGATGTGCTACACCCCAGTGCTCAATAATCAGTCGTTCCACCTCGTTGTTTTCTGTGCCATAGTCGCCTCGGACACGGCTGGGCCAACCCATACGAGTAACGGCACCCTTGAACAGCTCCCCCACCGTCGCTTTGCGCTTGTTTGAGCATACCGCAAGATATACAATGAGCCGGGAGTAGCCGTCAACACATCCATGGACGTAGAACCCCCAAGGTCGCAGTTTTTCGTTACCATCGTGGTGCCAGAGTGCATTAGCTCCTCGAACCTTGTACACGCGGCGCTTCAAGTTCCCAGCCCAGCTACGGGCGAGTCAGACTATACATTCAACACGTGAAATGCAAGACACACCGGATTAGCATGCCCATCTCGTCGACTCGACGCAGGCTCTCCTGGACCCGCAGCCGAGGCAGATGGATCCCGCGAGCCTCCAGGTGACCAGCCATGATGATAGAGCCAATGAACGGATGGCTCAGAGAGATCTCTGCGACACGTTCATCCAAGATCTCGTCGTCGATGTCCGTGTAGACGGGCCGTGCAGTCGAGATGCCTGCGCTCTCAAAGTGACGAGAGATCGTCTTGCGATTGACTCCCATGGCCGTTGCGATATCGTCGTAGCTGGCCCCAAGATCATGTAGTGATTGGATTCGGGGAAGGTCGAGCTGAAAGCGGGGGCGTCCCGGTCTTCCAGAATTGTCGGTGGGAATCCTGCTGCTCACAGGCGGCGGAGGGTTGGCCAGGAATGTTTCGAGCGGCTCCTGGAGAGCTTGAATTGCAGAGAGCATCTCCTGCCGGCTCTCTTCTGAGAGGTTGTCGTCGTCAAGGGTTGACACGATCTGGCGTAGTGCTCCAAGCTGGTGGGCGCTGCGTTCGACGGCTGGAAACTCGGCGTTTGGTAGCGAGTCCACGATGAACTGAGCATCCATGGAGAGGCGGTCGGCCTCCATGTAGAACGCTCGGAGTGGGTTGTATGTCATCGATAGATGGTGGCAAGATGAAAGTCGATAAGGATTGCAGTTGATGGTTACAAAGAGGCACCGGTCGCTCCGCCCGGTCCGACTCGGATTTGTTGCCGTGATCGCAGGCCCGTTCGTGCCTCAATCCTCCATAATTACCCAAGAGGAGATCTGCCCCCATTTGACCGAGACTTGAAGGTCTGAATCAAAAGTGAAAGTGCCGCGATGACGGTGCGCAGATCACGGTGTTTCCGCATTAGGGTCTATATCCGAGAAGGTAAACTTCACTTCTATGCTCATCCGCACATCAGAATCAAAAGGTGGCGACGCAGAGCATTGCTCTCTCACTTTATGCGTCCGTCCGTACAATTTTCATACATCCAGAACCAACTTGACTGATCAGACACTCCTGAGATCGTGTGCAAGAGGCCAGGCGGCGCAAATATTGAGGAGAGGATCCCCAAATCGCATTCTCGAGCATCATGCGATGTGGATAAGGTCAAATCTGCCCAGAAATCGTCGGGTATTCGTTGAGAGACATGTTCTGTAGCCCGATGTTGAACTCGATTTCAGCTCTGGAGTGCAGTATGGCTGCTTGCGGAAAGCAACAGGGTTTTTGCGTCAAAGATTTCCGTAATAATGAAGAGGCTTACTGTTACCTCTGGTACGTCCAAAGAACACTTTCAGATATAAAGGTGGGGATGATGGTGTTCCCAGTGGCAAAGTCTACACAGCTACGGGTGCGGAACGAGCTGTGTCCGGCAGGACTGGTGTTTCCCATACACGTCTTTGTCATGCGTGGACAAGTCGGCATGGGCAGACATACACGGGAAAACCGTCTGGAGGAGGATCGCCTTGTCGATGAGTGGACTAGCGGGAATGCAGTATGAATGAGATGAAAAGTTGTGCGGATAAATAGGCTCACTGTCTACACAACTCGGACCGAGCAGCCATCGAACTCTGGGAGGTGTTTCCGTAGACATATGTCTGGAGGATATAGAAGGATTCGGCAGGATATTCAGGGCACATTCAACACGAGTGATCCTGGGATGCAAGTAGAAGTTCATCAGCAGCATTGAGCTCAGGCATGCGAAATCAAAATTGGATGAAAGAGGAGAGGACAGATTGAGGGCACAACACAAACAATACCACACGGAAGCAGCACCCATTCTCACAGCTCTTGACGGAAGAACAGAATTCACCAATGGAGCGTCCCAAGAAGAGGAAGTTGAATCATGCGGAGAGTCAGGGCATAGAGAGATAGACAAATATGCATGCACCAAGGGAGATGAGGCAGGGCAGTCAGCAAGACAAGATAGAAGTGATATGAACGATTTCGAATGATTCAACAGGATCTGCAGGAGGGCGGCCGGAGGACAAGTAGGAGTTTCGTGGTGATGGTTCAGAGCAAACAGATGGGGATACGCGGATGCAGTACGTCACGGTAGGTGACCGGAACAAAACGGCTCGCTCCACACAAAAGAAGAGAAAAAAAACACGACAACCTGTGTCGTATTTTTGCTCGGGGAACCTGTGTCGATTTCATGTCATCATGACAACCTGTGTCAAATGTTTTCTCTCTGGACAGCATTGAATAGCATCATCAGTTGTACCATCACCTCTTGATGATGCTATTGATGAGTGTGACTGGGAGCATTCCACACCTGTGCAGAATTTCTGCAACGGTGCCACCTGTGTATTCATAATTCTACCTGTGTTCTGTAATATACATGAACTGCTTGTAGCTGTGTTGCATTTTTGCCCTCGATTTAACCTGTGTTGAGAACCACCACTTGTGCTTTATTCCGTCCAAGCTGTGTCGAAAACACTCAACCTGTGTGGATTTTGGTCAAAAAGCACTGAGTTGTGTGCATTTTGAATAATGTCCCGGCATTTCACCCATAGGGGAGTCTCCCAAAATAATAATGTTCACCAGTTTCAACCATAGATATGTGGACAAACGAGATGGCTATATGGTTGAAATACTGGGTCATAATTATTCGAGAATTGACACAGGTTTGGATGGTGTGCAACACAGGTTGAGCCCAACCTGTGTTGTTTTCTTTTAGGGAGAGTAAGAGAAAAAACTGACACAGGTTGGAAGTTTTGATGGACTAGTCTTTGGTCGACAGGGTCGCATCCTGATCGCAACTGATGGTATCTGATGTTCACCATCAGTTGAATTAGCACCTTTTTAATCAAGTAGAAAACTAAAAGGAAATCAAGGACTACAGCTATGTGTTGAGGAGGAGTCTACTCTGCCTCTCTTCTCATCCCAGATGTGATATTGTGCTTTTCGAACCACCTCTTGGAACAACTTAAAAAACCCTGCAGTGGCGGAATCACCTGCTGTTGATGGAGCTGATATGTGTGTGACTGTGGGGTATGTGTAGAATTTCCGCCATGGTTCCAACCTGTGGATTAAGATTTTGATAAATCTATAACCTGTGGCTTGAGATATACAGAGACTTGCTGCAGCCGTGTCGCATTTTCAGCCTCAAACAAGGTGGTGGCGATTTTTTCAACCTGTGCATCGATGCTTCCAACCTGTGCCGAAAACATGAAACCTGTGTCAATTCTGGTCAAAAAACACGAAGCTGTGTCAATTTTGAATTATGACCCGCTTATGGTTGTTATGAGTGGACATTATTATGGGAAAATCACACTCAGTTGCACAAAACAAAACACACAACCTCAGATTTTTTTCACCCAAGTTTGGGACCTTTACCAATTTGACACAACTTCAGCCATTTCCCATGAATAATAAAAACCTCAATCATTCCCATCACTGGTCACATCAGATCTGCAGGTTGATCCGAAAATTGATTTGGTGTTCCGCCATATTGCATCCCAGATGAATAGCCTTCTCAGTTGACCTGGGACATGGCCACGAGTGAATAAATACTGACATAGACCCTTCTATGTTTGAAGAACAGATGTCCATACCAGACTTCCTTGTTTGAGCCTCAAATACACGATGCAGGATCACTGGTCTAATCGTGGATCTGCTGTTCCACTGATCCGGCATGTCATTCCATCCTACGTCTAAGGTTCAAGGATGTGTTTATTTATTCCAATATATGTCTTGAAGTTGTCTCAAATTTCAATCCCCTCAAGCTTGTGTTTTTTCCTAACGCCAAAGTTCCAACCTTATGGGTGATATACTGTACAAAAAGTATTTTTGACATGTTCCGAAACGAACACACCTTTTTCATGGGTCAACTACGATTTTTGGTCTTATGTGAGGACAACTTTGAGATTTTATTACAACTTGGCGCCCTCCTGCATATACAACTTTGTCCTGGATTCATCTTTTCGCAGGCCATCTTTTGGTATTGAAAAAGACAACTTTGTGGAGATGGTGGGGCAACTGCAACCTATCGGGGTGCATCTCAACTTGAAAGGCAACAAGCAGTTTGGGGGGTAACATCTTTATAGAAGACATCCTCAAATCGGCGAGAAGCAACTTGGCCGAGTGCACCTTGCTCTTTGACAACTTCCTCAGCTGTGCAACTTACTTGATTGCAAGTCCAGCTCAGGGAAAGACAACTTCCACAGATGCAAACTCCTGGGAGACATGTTCAAAACAGGTGAGTAGCAACTTTGTAAGGGTCCAATGACATCTTTATTGAACTTTATCCAACAATGGACGGTGATCACCGGCAATCAGATCATCACGATGGCCAATAGAAAGGTGGCCGATGGGCCGGTGATCATGACTGTCATCGCTCCTTTTCACTGAGCTTGTAGGATTTCAGTCGCTATAATGGGCCATGCGCAGCGCCTCAGAAAGGGGTAAGTCTTATCCGATGAGTCCTAGCATGGTGATTTTGAGCCATACATTTGCAGCAGAAACACTATTTACCGACCGATGCCTGAGATCAGTAGCCGAGCTGATCTTCCTGATTGCCACTGATGGCTCAGCTCCGAGTGGACGAAGTTGTCCCTCGGGAAGTTGTCCGTGGAGGCAAACATGCTCCGCAGAAAGTTGCACACTGCTAACATGCGTCCGGAGAAGGTGCATGATGTTAGAAGTTGGCTCCGGGCAAAATGGAGTTTCACCTGGTCAAGTTGACTTGTCATGGCCATCTAAAGTTGTAATTGCTACGACCAGCAACATGCATCCGGAAATGTTGCACTTGAGTTTCTGTAAAGTCCAGGTTGCACTAAACAAAGTTGCGTTCAACGAAGTTGCAAATGCCTTCGTGAAAATTGAGTGCTGAAAAGTTGCACTTGCGCTAGAAGAACATGGAGCGGAGATGGAAGTTGTTTGAGTGAAAGTTGCACATGTGAGTGGCAGAGTTGCACAAAACCAAGTTGAACATGTAAACAAATGTAACATGTAGCATAAAAATACTTGTAAATTCTCAAACATGCCCAAATACTTTTTGGACAGTATATCTCCCATACAACCTGCACCGTTTTTTTTGTCAAAAAAAGACAAAGTTGTGTCGAAAAGAAGAATTTTTGGACAAGTTGTGCCAAAAATAATAATGTCCACCCATAACAACCATACCCGCTATTTCACCCATATGGCTACCTACATTGGAGCGGTGTTTTTGACGTGCTTCACCGTGTTTCTTCGCATACTTGGGGCGGAATGCGAGTGCAGTGAAAATAGTTGTTGTTGTTGGCATAAGACTTGCAAGTCGTTGTTGGAGCGATGCAAGGTTGAAGCCCGTGAAAAACGACCCATCCATTGGTCGGTCGGTGGTGGGCCTGCAGCAGCTTCGATTGTGTAACCTTTTTTGCTTCTCGTCGCATCTCGCGAGAGACGGACGCGACCGTCCAGTTGTATACCGCCGTCCGAGCTTTCTTTGAGGAGTGCTGGAACAGAGCCAGTGCCCTGTCAACCACACTAGTGCCCGAGCCCAAGAAATTGTATCGAGTGTTGCCTTGTCTGTATACGGGGTCCATGATGTAGAGAAAAAGTTGTCAAAAAGTTGTTCCGCGAGCCCGCAGAGTGTCGAGAACTCCTCGGAATACATTCACATGGGGATGATTGGACGGTGGTTGAACGACCTGTTTACGCGCAGCTTCCGCTCGACGAGTTGCGTGCTGGACAGTCATTCTCGCAGACTGATGCTTCGAGTTCTTTGTCTTCCGACTTGCAGCGCGTTCTGCTTTTGTCCGACCCCGAATCGGACTGCTGTATATCGGCCCGCTAGAGAGCAGCTCAGCCATGTTGAGTCCAGTCATTCGGGCAGGAGTAGCGGGCAAATGTGACACCAGCGACGATGGAGCGGACAACGCTGGAAGGTCATTGGCGATCGCTGAAGAGGAAGCTAGAGCATCTTCATCACTCTCCCATTCGGGATTTTCATCGTCTTTGAAAATACGAGTCGGTCCAGACGACATGGAGATCAAAAGCAGAAAGTATTTCGAATTAACACAGCTTGTCCCTATCACCGTACCTCGACATGGAAACCTCGAAAGGCACAAGCAGTCAGCGCAAGCAACCAACCAAAGCATCGAGACCACTTACTGGCACGTTGAAGTCGAGCAGGACACCGCTCACCGACATCAATGTCTGCCATATTGGGGAGATATGTCAAAAGGAATGGGGATGGGATACTCGGCTCAAGGACGGGCAAATCAAGGCAACCCAGGCTCAATTGCTGGGGAAGGATCGAGATGTTCACCAATGAGTTCAAGCTGTCGGCAGTGGCAGTCAATAGCAGCCACGGAGGGTGCTCCAACAAGGTTCTCGAGGTACCAGCACAACCCACCCGATCACTTTGTTTTTCTGAATATCCTGTAGAAAATTGTCAGCGGAGCTTTGCAAATTATTCTCATCTCACCGGAACTGCTACTTTCGAAAGTGTTCATCAACAAGGTCCACCGCAATACCACATTCACGTGCAAACTGTTGTCAGTCATCATAGATGAGGTGCACGTTGTTTCCCATTGGGGAACAGATTTCCGCAAGCTGTATGGCGCGCTCGGGCTCGTACGAGCATTCCTACCGAGAATGGTGTTGGTGGTAGCCATGTCGGCAACGTTGTCCATGCGTGTCCGCAGCGATGTGCTATCAAAGCTGCAGTTTGGCAAGAACTTCGTGGACATTGATGTCGGAAATGACCGGCCTAATGTCTCGCTGGTGGTGCGGTCATTCCAGCATCCTATCAACACCTATCGAGACCTGGACTTCATTATTCCTTCAAATACACAACGAGCGGAAGACATTCCACTAACCTGGGTATACGCGGACAGTATCGCTGCCGGTACGGAGATAGCAGACCATCTCACGGCGTTATTGCCCGCGGAACTGCGTAAGGTCGGACTGATTCGACCATACAATGTGGCATACTCAAGGGAGTACTGTGCAGAGGGGATGAGGCTTGTGCGAGAAGGCAAGATATGCGTCTTGATTTGTACGGACGCTGCTGGCATGGTCAGTGGCTTATAACTGTGCGAAGAAGCACTCACCCACATCTTGTAGGGCTGCAATATCCCCGGGATCGAAGTCATCGTGCAGTGGAAACTCCTGTCCTCTCTCTCCGCCTTCTTCAGCGAGCCGGTCGCGCAGCACGTCAATATGGCCGCCAAGGGCTCGCCGTACTGATAGTCGAGAGATCTGTGTACGAAAAGAATCTGTGGGCAGTACCAAGGAGCAGCCGCCTGTACAGCACAACACGGAGGACGAAAATCTGCTGGTGTTGGTGCAGACGACGTTGTGTCGGCGACGAGTCGTGACTGAGGTCTACGAGAACAAGAATGTTGTCGGTCAGTTGTTCTTTCACACATTGAGACGATATTGACGTACCTGAAGCTCCAACAGGACCATGCTGCAAGCTCTGCGACCCATCGTTGCTCGACTGAACACGTCCCGGCACCTTCCAAACAGCGCGACAACGTGCTGGTGTCTCTAAAGGCATACCATCAGTCTTTGTTCAGACAAGGTTGAATGAGTGGCGCACTTATATCAAGAAACAAGACTTCCCGGGAGCCCTGTGGTCGGTTGAAGGTCTGCTGCAGCGCAAGACAATGGAGCTGTTGTCCGCTGTCGGTCCTATTGGAGACCGTGACCTCTTCACGACCCCTGTGATGTTTTAAAAGTGCACTTTAGCCTTATTGGGAAGTGACATCCGGTTTGTTCCGTCTCTTGCCTGAGGATGCCCAGGTTGAACCTCAGCAGTGTATCTGTTGGGCAATTCTTTTTTCCGGTTTAATCGCTCGTCAGATACTGTGACACTGGTATTATCCACAGTACCGTCATAATTCAATAAGTAATGGTATCCCTTCATGTGTTTTCCCATGCATTCTAATCCGATACCAAGTCCACCCCCGTCCACCAATGTTGCTAAGCAAGATATGAGCAGGACAATGCCATCTTGTTCGCACATATGAGTTAGGTAAGATTTCAGCCACTCTTGTTGTCCAGGATATGGCAGTGGCCGATATGCTCTCCAACAAGCAATCGGGGGTTATCAGTGTGCGGCCCGCATACTGTACCACAGTATGACTCAAACCAGATGTTCAGACACCCATTTTTATTTTATTTTATTTTTCAATTTTGATAAACCAAAACATTTTCGGCCATTTCGGTGAGCAAAGATTCCGAACTTCAGTTAGTGAATCATCCGGTCTGAAGTACGCTTCATGAAGAAAAACCAGCAGGAACCCACCCCCAAGTTACAAATTGGTGGATATACTCTGTATATTATCGACATGTCTCTAATGCTGTGTACATTTTGATCACATCAGATACCGGCCTGGGGAGGGGAGCAACCGGCCTCCATAGTGCTGGTGATTTAGCTGGCACAGGAGAATGTGTTTTCCCCAAGGGGGTGTCACGATGTTACGATCAGACGTGACACCGGTTGGTTGGTTGGTTGCCGGCCGGAGCCTTAAAAATATTCTTGAAACCCATATATTTTGTGCTCTGCGTGGTGTAAGTGAGTTAAAAGAGGTTCAAATGAGTCTCCAAGACATGTTTGGAATGTCAGTCAGGCCTGCAACCCACTAAAGGACAACTTCCGGCTCATGTTGACACAAAAGGGAAGTCCCATGCAATCGGATCCTTGGGCTGATGGCTTGCGCCTGACAGCTTTGAACCAGAAGCATGTATCAATTGGGCTTCTTTACACTTAAAAATGACTTGATGAGAAGTTTTGAGCAAATCAGGAGCTAAATTGAGCCACATCTTGCCCGATTTGGTAAAAGATCTTATCTTATCGCATCACATGGGTGGTTGGTCCGTCCGGGAGTCCTTAAAATCAAAAATCGGCCTAATGTCTTTTTTTAACATCGTGCCACCCCCTTGGTTTTCCCCTCATGTTCATCAGGGAATACCCCCCTCTGAAAAGTTCCCTATAAGTCGGGGATTTCTCTGAAATTCTGAGAAATATCTGCTGAATATGGCTCTAAGCCGATTTTCTCGAAATTTCGCCAAGATATCTCGGTCCCTTTGAAATATCGCGAAATTTCTGGGAATTTGTTTCAGAGAACTTTCGCTGCTTTCCAGACTCATGTCCTGATGTTTTCCGCATTTTGCTTGCCATTTTCAAAAAGATAGGGCGCATCAGCAGTTTCATTGACTAAAATAACACAAAGCGGAGTGTACTACGAAAGACTGTCTACACGGCAACGGCAACACTTCTACACCTCCAGTCATCGGGTGCCGGCTCAGGGAGACATTTCGCAATGGTCGCGGGTTTCTGTGCGGTGGGTCAGTTATATACACGAAATGAGGATAGGCTGACATACAGAGACAGCGGCAAAGGCTTGAGGGACACCGAAGAACGATGGACTGAAGGTCCAGATGAGCACAGTGGAGACAGAAGGAGGGAGGAACATACTCGGCGTAGCGTACACGTAGACCGGTAAATCCTGCACAAGCCAAGAGGTTCTCGAGGTGGTCGGCGGCGAGGCGGCACAAAGCCGCGCAGGCTAACTTCTCGTCAGTGCCAGTCACCGTCGGAGAAGAAACACAGCACACAGCACATGCCCTTCACCGCACTGTCAATGTGCGGGTGCTGGCAGGCTAGCTCACACAGCATGGTCGGCGGCAACGAGCAAGCAGGGGTGCCTGGCAAGACTTCTCATGATCAGTCGCAGGCAGGCAGGTGGAGAGAGAAACAAGCCTCACCTGAGGGCCAGGCAGGACAGTGGGCATGCGCTCGCAGACCTGTCGCAGACACGAGCAGACATGAAGGGAGAAAGAGAGAAGAGTTTGATCCCCATCAAATGTCTACCAAACGATTTAACAGACGCTTAAGCGAGGTTACGTTAGTCCTTACGTGGCATTCCAGGCCCTGCGGATTGGCCCGCGGAGGACGGCTTTCAAGTTGTCCCAGATTTGCACAAGTCGCCACTTGGTGCCCACCGTTCCGCGTAAGTATTATCTAATCCAATAGCTGAGCGCTCGCGTTTAGGCGATAGTGGATCAGCTATAGTCTGAGAGGACAGCCATTTGTGAGCATTGCCTTATGAAGTCTGGTAACCGGCTTAATATATTGAGCAAGACAAACATCGATATCTGCGGAAAATTGGCGGAAAGATTGCTGAAATGTTCGACACGATGGGGGGAAAGTTGCAAGAAGTTTGACGTTTCTCACGCCGCCGATCAAACTCTCGACATTTGACGTGGAAATCGCCAATAATCCGGGAAAGTTTGGAAAATATCGCCAGATTTCCGTGGCGCAAGATAATTCCCCGAAAAATTGAAAACTTTTCCCCGGGAGGTTTTTCCTGATGTTACATGTTACTACAATGAAGTGAAAATAGTACAATGTTCAGTTGAGACGGGGTGTAGAGTAACAAGATACCCAGTTGTGGCCATGAGGGATGGCTGAGGCATCTAAATAGGTCACACCTTGTTGGGGGATTTGGAGGAGACAAGGTCGGAGGACAAGAGTTCGATGCAATTCTGGGGGATACCAGATAAGAGGAATAGAGGACTGATAGAGCCATCCAGGGGCACTCCAGTTGGCAAGATGCTCTGGTTTCTGGGGCTGAATGAGTGTGTTAGTAGGGGAGAAGGCCACAGAGGTGACCGAGTCGCTGTGCCCCCCCATGCACTGCTGCTGCTGCCCAGTGGCTGCATCCCAGATGCGCACAGTGTTGTCTTCTGAGCCAGACACAATGCGGGTGCCGTCAGGGGAGAAGGCCACAGAGTTGACCACGTTGCTGTGCCCCTCCATGCGCTCCTGCTGCCGTCCGGTGACTGCATCCCAGATGTGCACAGTCTTGTCTTCTGAGCCAGACACAATGCGGGTGCTGTCAGGGGAGAAGGCCACAGAGGTGCCGGAGCTGCTGTGATACTGCCCGGTGGCTGCAGCCCAGATGCGCACAGTGTTGTCCTGAGACCCAGACACAATGCGTGTACTGTCAGCGGAGAAGGCCACAGAGGTGACAGAGTTGCTGTGACGCTTCAAGTTGATGCTCTGCTGCTGCTGCCCGGTGGCTGCATCCCAGATGTGCACAGTGTGGTTCCGAGAGCCAGACACAATGTGTCTGTTGTCAGGGGAAAAGGCTACAGAGGTGACCGAATCGCTGTGACGCTTGATGCGCCACTGCTGCCCGGTGGCTGCATCCCAGATGTGCACAGTCTTGTCTTCTGAGCCAGACACAATATGTGTGCCGTCAGGTGAGAAGGCCACGGAGGTGACCGACATGCCGTGCCCATCCATGCGCTGCTGCTGCTGCCCGGTGGCTGCATCCCAGACGCGCACAGTGTTGTCCTGAGACCCAGACACAATGTGCATGCCATCAGGGGAGAAGGCCACACAGGTGACCCTGTAGCTGTGCCCCTCCATGCGCTCCTGCTGCTGCCCGGTGGCTGCGTTCCAGATGCGCACAGTGTTGTCATGCGAGCCAGACACAATGCGGGTGCCGTCAGGGGAGAAGGCCACAGAGTTGACCACGTTGCTGTGCCCCTCCATGCGCTGGTGTTGCTGTCCGGTGACTGCATCCCAGATGCGCACAGTCTGGTCATCTGAGCCAGACACAATATGTGTGCCGTCAGGAGAGAAAGCCACAGAGGTGACCGACTTGCTGTGCCCCTCCATGCGCTGCTGCTGCTGCTGCCCGATGGCTGCATGCCAGATGCGCACAGTCTGGTCATCTGAGCCAGACACAATGTTTCCGTCAGGGGAGAAGGCCACAGAGTTGACCATGTTGCTGTGCCCCTCCATGCGCTGCTGCTGCTGTCCGGTGACTGCATCCCAGATGTGCACAGTCTGGTCTTCTGAGCCAGACACAATATGTGTGCCGTCAGGTGAGAAGGCCACGGAGGTGACCGACATGCTGTGCCCATCCATGCGCTGCTGCTGCTGCCCGGTGGCTGCATCCCAGATGCGCACAGTGTTGTCCTGAGACCCAGACGCAATGCGCATGCCATCAGGGGAGAAGGCTACAGAGGTGACCCAGCGGATGTGCCCCTCCATACGTCGCTGCTGCTGCCCAGTGGCTGCATCCCAGATGCGCACAGTCTCGTCCAGAGAGCCAGACACAATGTGTGTGCCATGAGGGGAGAAGGCCACAGAGGTGACCCAGCGGCTGTGCCCCTCCATATGCTGCTGCTGCTGCCCAGTGGCTGCATCCCAGATGCGCACAGTCCGGTCCAGAGAGCCAGACACAATGTGTGTGCCGTGAGGGGAGAAGGCCACAGAGGTGACCCAGCGGCTGTGCCCCTCCATATGCTGCTGCTGCTGCCCAGTGGCTGCATCCCAGATGCGCACAGTCTTGTCTTCTGAGCCAGACACAATGCGGGTGCCGTCAGGGGAGAAGGCCACACAGGTGACCCTGTAGCTGCCCCCCTCCATGCGCTCCTGCTGCTGCCCAGTGGCTGCATTCCAGATGCGCACAGTGTTGTCATGCGAGCCAGACACAACACGTGTGCCGTCAGGGGAGAAGGCCACAGAGCTTACCCAGCTGCTATGCCCCTTCATTTCCATCAGTGTGATGCTCCTTGAAACCCCATGACATTTCATAAAATTGAGCCCTGCGAACTTCTCACACCACTGCTCTAGATGTCTTGTTTGCCCCATTTCTGATGCCAGACAACTGAGGTAAAGATGTGGGGTGGATGCAGAACATGGACTGGATTTGAACACTGCCCATATTCGCTGAACAGCTGCTGTGTATGTAAGCAATGCCTTGGAGTTTGAAACCTAATATCCGTTAAAGCAATATCTATTTTTAAAAATGGCCACCAACCTGTATTGCCCAACTTCGAGCCTGCTGGATAGCATACTGGCAGTCTGCCTTTGAGAGGCTCATTATCTCCATCCAGAATAGTACCTTCAGCTCATAAAACTTCAACAGGGATCCAGCAACCTGTCCCCCAGCTTCGTTGTCATAACGCACAGAATCAAGATGTGGAGCCCAGTATTGACATGCGTAACTAATCTTAGGCTCAAGAGCTGCCACTCTCTCAGCCACCCCTTCTACCTCATCATCTCGTAGATATGAGGACTCTAAATTGCAGATGTTGAACTTGAGTGATGTATCCAAGATGTGCAAGCACTCCTGTGCACGGTTTGAAAAATATAAGCCTGGCTGCTCTACCTGCTTTGAGCGGTTGATCACAAAGTCATCAAACGACTTATGATATGCATAAATTTTCTGATCCCGCTCAGAGATATAGAGCACAGCATGAAGACTGTCTACAGCATTCTTCACTGATTCCTCGTCTGGAGCTTCTGAAGCATCGACCACAAGTGGAGCAAGTGCCTTAATTGTCAAAGGTTGTCTTGCTGTAGTGACTGCACATAAAACACGCTTTGGGATTTTGACCTCTGAAGCCATATTCTGAAGTGCATCAATGATGACAGCAGTGTAAAGAGTATCAACAAGTTGATCCTTGCCAACACCACTTTGCAAGAATTCTTTCAGCCGCCGCACTTGTTGCTGAATACTCAGGATTGGGGTACTCCCTTTGCGTGGAGAAATATAGCGCACAACTGTTGCAGCATATATAAAAACCCCAGCAGAATCCCTTACAATTGTTTCAAGTTCATCTCCAAGATTCGGCAGTTCTACCTGCAAGAAGCAGCGAATATCGGCCTCTGCATCACTTTTCTCAATATCTTCGAGCCGAAAGAGTGCTTTCATATCCTGGCAATATTTGACAATTTGAGGATGGGGCCGGCTGGTGAGGAGGAATTTGAGTCCATGCAACGGGGTGGCAGCGAGTGTCTCAATGAGTTCCTTTATGAACTGGGCACCAGAATTGGCTTCTAGTTCATCCAGAGCATCAATCACAACAACCAGAGGTGGTGCTTCAAATCCGGGCCTCCTTGCTGTAATCCAGGGTTGAATGAGGAGCTTGTCAATGTCTCCCTCATAAGTAGCATTGAGTGACTCAAGGTTGATCGCCTGAAGGCTAGCCACAAGGAGCTTGTATGCAGAGAGGAGTTGGCGTACAATAGTTGGAACAAGGAACTTGCGGGACCTGGTGTCTTCCTCATTTCGAGAACAGAAGAAGGATGCACCAAGGCGGCCACAGCTCTGCAACTGTTGACAGAGAGTGTATGCAATGGTGGATTTGCCGGTACCAGCCATGCCACTGAGCCAACAAATGTTGTCAGATATATCCTGAGATGTGTCAAGAGCCCAGTTCTCAAGACGAGATAGCAGGTTCTCCCGTGTTTGTGGTGTGCATGCTCGTCGCGTAAGCTGGTCCACTCCATTAAAGCGTGCTTTGGCAACATAGGCCAACTTCAATGCCTAAGGAAGAATGGTCAAATAGTGGTACCAGAAATAGTGATATAACACATACCAAGGTGTTCTCCCAAGTGTGATATGCAATTTTGGCAGTAGACAAAGCCATTTCATTCTAATAGTGATAGTGAGTGAGGAGGTTCGTCAGGTTCCTTGGACTTGCCATATGAAAGTGCATACTGCTCTTCAATTGATCAGCAAATCTCTGAATTTTGTGCGGTAGCACAAGCTGCAGCTCTGTATTGCCTGCAAGAGATTTGTGGATGCCATGAATGTTCAGAGCTCCATCCACAACCAGTCTATCAATCAGGTCGAGCTTATAGTATAGCGATGAAGACAACCTACTGAATCAACCTCTCACTGCTACCATTGATCTGAAGGCCATAGTATCCCCTTTCCAGAAAGACGGTGTTGGCCTGCACAAGAGAGAAGGACAGATTATCCATCAGAGATTGCAGATCCTTTTCATTGTTCATGTACATCTATGGGCAGATGGGCAATGTCAATATCAATAATAAATGTAATGCAAGTCATACCTCAGCCATATGAGAAATCCAATCAAGCAGCTCGAAGATAGAGCTGAACTGGGATGGGACAGCAGATTGAACCTCTGCTGCCAGTTTGTGTAGACCATGCCAGACAAGCTGAGCTCTAGCACATATTTTTTGTTTCATAGAAAGGAAGTCCTTGGTATCTGGAAACTGAGCAATAAATGCTCCAGGGTTGAGCTTGAATTGCTCAAAGTCACAGCTGAGCATGTGTTCCAGAGTGTTCAGAGTGTCCTGACGGGAGATAGCACGATGAAAGGACGAGATGAGCCTGAGATCTCTTGGATGACAATCGAGCTCCAGGAAGAGTCTTCTTGTTTTGAGCAGCGGGTTGTCCTGAAAGGTCAAATCATTCTTGAGATCTCCACTCAGTGCATCCAAGTCATCGAGCCGCTGAATGACATCGGTGACAATCAAGGCCAGAGCAGCCTCAATCTCGGATCGAGTGAATTCTGTTGTGTTGAAGGTTCCTGCAACCCAAGAGTAGTTGCTACTGGGCCACAAGGATGAGTCCGGATCTCCAATCGATTTACAGGCACGCACTGCTGCAAACGCGTCTCTGCGGAGGCTTCCCCTCTGTCCGGCAAGTTATCGCTTCTTCCCTTGGTTCTAGGCATTCTGAGTGCTTTGGTAGACCTAGTCGAGTAGTGGCAGATGAGGGACGGAGGAGAGTTTGGTCGTGGCATGTGATCCTCGAGGCCAGACCCCCATCGATGGCTAATAATAGCTGCGGCGTTAACTTATCGCCGATGAAACAATTGCAACGCCATGGCGTTTGTGCATGCACGAAGATCTGTCCGCGCCCCGGACGCTCCTGCCGTGCCGTGTAAATTCTTCCTTCCTTCCTTCCTGCGACAACGCCAATCGTCGTTGGACCGACGTTGGTGCACTTAGTTGGTTGGTTGCATGGTCCGCCGGCGTGTCATACTCCTTCTATAATCCGTACGTCCTGTATCAATCCGTGCAATCAGCGCTCTGACGCACGCTCTGACGCACGTTCGTGCTCTTTTGGGATATTCGAGCCCACGCTCGCAGCCTCGAGGCGAGCGGCATGCATGCCGAGCCCAGATGACGCGAACATGACGCGGATGAGGCGACCTCGAGCGCCTTTACTTCCGGCCTCACGCCGCCTTTGTCCTGGCTCTCTCTCTCTTCTCTCCCTTACCCTTCCTTCCTGTCTCCGGCACCCTCGACGGCAAGACTCCATGCACTTCTCGCTTCAACTCCACGCAAGCCTCGCAAGCCTCACAGGCCTCATCAGCAAGCTCAAGCGAAGCGGGTGCTCGCATCAAGCTCAAGCCTCGAGTCAAGCTGCTTAACATGCTGCAAGCTCGCGCAATCGACAAGAGTCTCGCGCAATATCTGTCGCTGACGTCGACCAAGCCTTTACAGGAGCAAGACAATGGGCAGCTGCGGACCAGCGTGCACGCGTCGACGGGCCAACGGGCCAACAGGCAAATGCACAGCTGAGAGGGCGGATGCAGAGAGTCAATCGACAGGGCGGATTGAATAGGTGCGTCAAGTACTCACTCCCGGCGTTCCAACGACTTATGGGAATCATTTGCAGCTTACATTGTGTATTAAGCGCTGTGCCAATGTATTCATTGTCCCTCTTCCACGTACACACCGTTCGGTATCGACCTCTTAGCCTCGACCACGACGGAGTCTCAGCTGCCGAGAACAGCGTCAACCGTATCGAAGTGAGCGCTCTTTGCACTAACCCGCGAGTCAGTGCTCATTGTCTGCAGAGGCCCCGACAAACCCCTTCGACAGCGGTGAGCACGCACTCGGACCCTGACTTCCCAGAAGCTCTTCCGCTCGCCAAGCCCGCAGCCGCAACATCACATCCGATGCACTTTCAGTTACCACTCTTTCCTTCAATCCAAACCCGCGACGACGACGTTGAAGGCAGCGCAACAGCCACGGACTGCCAGGTCCATGAAGCGAGAAGGGAAATAGGCAAAGTTGCGATGGCAGCAGTTCGAGCGCATGCTTGCGCTCTTCAGGTGCACGTTATTGCTTCTGTTCTCGCCCTTGCTGACCTCAAATTGTGCTGTTCCCTTGAATCGAATTAGATGCCGCCAATTGCACCTCGCTTGCGCCGCGGCCTACATCGACAATCACATGAGCGGGAATGGGAATGGGAAACACTCCACGGAACAGCTCCTTCAACCCGACGTGGCAGTCAGCCAAGCGGAGTGCAGTGTGGAGGAGGAGCAGGTTTATGTGCGGTGAAAGCGAGCCGGTTGTCATCATTTTCACGATGTATTGTTATGTTCTCTTCATATCCTTGCCTGGATCTTCGCCTCAAGTCGTGGCTCCTGAGAAAACGGCTCTGGACCATGGTAAGCCAGCAGAAGTTTTTTGTATACGGGGATGCTGAATGATGTGAGGTTCGTCAATTGCACACTCATGTGCGCGGAATTCAAGTATGTTCATGACTGGGGCCGGAGCGTAAGCGACGGCCTCCCTTGTATCGGCATCATCTTCTGCTTCGCGATGCTTGTCAGACCCCGCCAAAATCGCATGATTCCTACTCGGTCCCGCTGTCTCTCCAGCGTCCCTCCCACTCACAACCCCAGGACATGCCGCTAGACAGTGACAATGGAGGTGCATCCTGCCATCTCCGCCGCTCGTTTGCTTCCCTCACCAGCTTTCCAGGTCCTTCCCAACGCGCTCGTTGTCACATTCGCTTGAATGGGGACCCTGACTCTCCGCCGCGTTAATCTCGGCACCAGATCTTATTTCGGGCCAATTTAATATATTTTTGACGTCCAACGTGACTTTAAGGCAGAACCATCAAACCATCACCACAAAAACAGGCCCTATAAGATCTGGTGCAGTTTGCCCGCGGATGTGCGGTGGCTTATCGGCCGCGTAATCTGTCGTCGGATCTATCATGTAATTGGTGTTTGTCAATTGATTCTTTGCCTCCCGACGCCTTCCCCGCCTCCTCCTGCGCTCGTTCCGGCATGGAAAACCTCGATTTCTTGCATGTGGATGAAGAACCTGTTGATGGGCCTGATTCCGAGGACGAAGGGGACACATCTGTCCACGCCAAGCCGGCCAATGCAAACATGCGCGAACGCATACACTCGGCAAATACCAGTCGCCTTCGTGCGCGATTGGGACTGGATGCAGATGGCTCGTTGCTGGAAAAGGTCACCGCTGTCCTTGACTGTATGTCAGCCCACAATCTCAACCTTCCGATCTTCCTGGAGGCCTTGCTTTGGGGCGACGATGGCTGCAGAGCAGATAGCAGATGCCGCTATGCGCGGGCCTCATTGATGACTGACGAGTGCTTCCCAAGTATTCTCGAGCGATGTCATCGTCCTCCCCGTCCCACTGGTGGTACTATTCCAGCTGGTGGTCGCATTCCGCTGGAGAAATTTGCCTTGGATTGTGTGGAGGAGCTGATAGACAAGGAGATGGAGGCCACTGCTCCCCTCTTTCGTTCCCCGCGCAAAGAAATGACGGCAAAGAACCTTATCGAGATCGACTTTGGTGAAATAAAGGCTCAGCTGCAAGCGGAGGCCCCAACGCTTTGGGCATTACTCCATACTGCTGCATATACACCTGCGCAAGTAAAGAAAAACAAGAAGAAGAATCCTGACATGGTGAGCATGAGCACTGAGTGCAGTTTCCGCAGTACCTTACACAACCTTTATAGATAATCATGCATATGATCTCGCAAGCACAGTATACACGCTCAAACCGTCGTGCTCGTTTCACCAAGCTCTGGTCGCTCTATCTGCGGGCGTGTGGAGTCCCTGTCCGCGCATTTGATGCGCTCCATGCCATTGGGCTCGTCATGAGCCACAAGTGGACAGTGGAAGCCGTCAAGGCGCTCTCTGACGAGGGGCTGGAGCTGGTCAGAAACTTCATCCACCTGTTTCCTTGGGCTATCTCGCACGACAACGACAACATCGCAATGCGTGTCTTTTCGATGCACTTGAACAACTCTACCAGCTTCATTAGTGGCTGTGCCTTTACGGTGTATATCCTGCCATCGCGCGCCGCCCTCCCCGAGACCGCAAATTGTGCTCTTTAGGAATACAAGGCAGGGCTGCGCTCCGCTCCGCCCCTAAGATACATAGCCGGAGACCTGAACTTGAACTTGTTGGGCTTTGATTTAAATTGAGTCGATGGCTGCTTTGGCCAATCTTCTCTTGCATCTCTGGTGTTTTAACCCACAGAAAGCCGCTTATATTCAAAACATCTCCATGCACTATTCACTTGGTCTGTTTACAATACGCACTTTGAGACTCGAGCACCCGAACCACTGCAATTGTCGTCACTCCCCGCTCGACCCTCTTGTCCGTTTGCGTCAGTCTCTCGTCGTCTTCTTCGGCATTTATGCCAGTGTCTGCATCCGGAAGTTCTACGCAACGGTATGGGATGAGCGGAAAAGACCCTACTGTAAATCGAGCAACCGCGCTGGCGGGAGTTTGATTCGGGGAGAGTTGATGGTCTTGAGGGAAGACGCGGCGGAAGTCACGGTGTGGGCAGGGAGGGTGCGGAGGGAGGTCTCTTGGCAGCTGAAGGTGTGGTCTGCATGCTATTGGTGGTACAATGTGCAGCGGGGACTGGATATTATTCACAGTCTGTCGGACACTTGATTAAGAACGCAGTGACGACGTACGGCAGAGTATGGTGCATGCATGGGCGGGAGTCGCGGGACACCGTGGCGGAATTAAACACCGGAAAGGCAAGTGCACCGCGGCTCGCGGCTCGCAGTAGGGGTTGGGTCGAAACGCGGATGTGCGTCGAAACGCGGACATGCTTCGAACCGCGGACGTGCGCTACAGTAGATTTGCATGCGTAAAAATGTAAGTGAATACTTTGTTAGTGGTCGAAAGGTCGGAGGGACGACAACGACGTACCTATTGCAGCCCAGCACAAAGGGTCTCGCAACCACCCCCATCCATCTGCACTGCCCATTGCCCATCCCATCGGTCGGCGATAAGCGCTAGCGTAAACATAAGTGTCGGCAAAGACTTCGGGCGCCAGCGAGTCGGATTGCTCACCGTTATTCTCGGAACCGGGCTGGAACTGGTGCTTGCGCCGCCGGCCATCGGGATGCGCTCGTCGACTCAGCAGTGTTCGGAACATGATAGTCGTGGCACAGTACAGGGAAGTTCAGAGACCGCGTTTGAAGCTGAAGCTGACATACGGGAGCGGAGCAAGCTGCCGGTCGGCGGAACATACTCGTTTCGTGCATGGTTGTCGCGAAGCGCCAGCTAGGCTAATATCATGCACATGAGCAAATATTATCTGAGGAAAGGCAGCACGCACCACCGGCGGGTGATCCAACGGGTTCTATTGTCATCATCTTCTCACCGAGGCACCGTCTTGTCCGTTCGCGTCGTCCGTCGGAGGCTGCTCCAGGTTGGCCGGCGAATGATAGACAGGGAAAGAGAGGCAGAAGTCAAGATGGTCATGGATTGAGCCAGGTCTGCAATCGTTGCAACTGTGATGCAGGAAAGAAGTTAGAAAAACGCACCTATGCCGCGCTCAGCGTTGAATCACTGCATCAGCTCGCTATACTCCTCCCTCCGGCCGCTTCCATCCGTTTGCTGGTCCGTGCGCGCACGATGGTCCACCGATGCCCTATTTGACGCGAGCTTGCGAATCGTTGCGAGTAATGACGCACCGTGTAACCCATTCCACTTCGTTGCACAACCTCTCCTTCTCTCACCCCACCAACGCTCCACCGTCCCTCGGATTCGTGTCGTTCGTCTAGCGCAGTCTTCATCGTGTTCTTCTAAGTTGTCTTGCTTTCGGGATTCGTCCGAGTCGTCGTGCTGGCATGGGAATGACTTGATGCCGATGGGCGACGATGACTTGCCAGTGGATGGTTGTCGCGCTCTTACACATGGCTTTTATGACGTTGGCGATGGATCTTGCAAGACTCTTGTCAATTATGGGCTTGGAAAAAGGATGGTCGAGCACGTCGAGAGACGCTTGAAGCTCTTGAGAGCTTGACGCTTGGCTTGATGCGTGGCTCGTGGTAGTTCTTGCGTCGCTTGCATGGAGTTGCAGCGAGAAGGGCGTTGGGAACGGTGCCGTCGATGGGAACGGAAGGAAAGGAGGGATGCCAGTGAAGGCAAGAAGAAAGAGGACAAAGGTGGAGTGAGGGCGGCGAAGAGCAAGCGTAAACGGATAGATTTGACGCGGTGGGAAGAAGCAAGGACTGAAAAGGATAGATTTGATGTGATCTTTCTATACGGAACGAAAGTCTGATAAGGTGTGATGCGAGAGACGCTATTAAGAGAAGGAGTATCGTGCCTCCCAGTGCGATAAGGCATTTGATCTTGGTGATGTGCTCTACGGGGACGAAGCGGCACACATTCGGATGGAACTTCTGGACCAACACTATGTGCTCAAACTCCTTCTCGACACGCCCGCATTTGCCGAATATGCACACCTCGATGATATTCTCTTCTCCGCACCCAAACCTACTCACCGAGTGCAGGGTGGTCCTGAGAATGCGGTCAAGATGTGCTTGTTACGGACCCGGGAGATTGAGGAGGCCAGCTACGATGGAAACCTCAAAGTCATGGACGATGCCTTTGAGCAGCTGTCCATCAACTCAACGGAGGAGCAGAAGAAGACCTCTATTGAGCGTCTTATCCCCTGGATTGGAGACCAGCTGACAGTTGATCGTTTGCGTGGGTTGTGGAAGTTTCGCCATGAGGACCACAACTCATTCGATCGACTCGACTACATGGTCCCCGTATTTGGCTGGTTTCATCTGGTCATGGCACTCGCAAATTCGCTTCACAAGCAATATCTCGGCAACTCCGCAACAACCGGGAGCCTACGCCACGCCTTCGATTTGCTCAAGCGCAAGGGACTTATTACAGCGTCCACAAAGGGACCATTCTGGCATCATCTCGATGAAGCTCTTCACCACGTTGCTGAAGCTCACCTGCGTGCTTCTTGGCTGGAGGTCGGGAGAGTTGCGACGCTGGAGCAGCTCAAGTTGAAGACTCCCCGTGAGCTGCATGAGATGGCCGTGGAACTTATTCGACGCTTTGCGTCACGTGAGGCACTGTTGAACAGGAATGAAGGCCTATCGGATGCGGAGCAGGATGGTGTTTATCGAGAGTGGACAATGTTCAACATGGATGTTCTCCCGTACCTCCATCTCCGTCAAGCAATTCGATCTGGCGACGTTGGCGTTATGGAGGATCTTCTGCCCACACTGCTATTGCGTTTTGCTGGTGGTGGGAATCCGAAGTACGCCATTGAGGTCATGGAACTGATTCAAGGTCTGAAGAGAGAATGGCCCACTTTTTTTCGGTATGTCTTTCACTTCCCAGAGATATTGCACTTTTTAACAGACCGCTAGGGAGCATGTCCGAGAGTTTTGTTGGGTCATGTCAAGCACTGGCCGTCCCGACTCTTATCTTCCCTTCGATTTGGCACAAGAGCATAATATTGCTGATATCAAGGTCAGTCTTGCGTTACTTTTGAGTTTTGTTCAATAATTGTGCAGGTCAACTTTCGCACCCATTCACCGAATACAACGTTCGACTACATCGGAGGCATTTCTCCCGCGATTCCTACATTGCATGGAAAGTGAGTTTCAGACAAATGCCCGGGGATCCCGACATGGTACTCCAAATAAGGAGGCGGATGTTGTGAAACTCACCGAGCACTATCGTACATCTCTTCTTCATCGCCACACACCTGGACGCCAGAACAAGCACAAGGTGATGGAAGATTTTATTAATGCTGGCGCCAAAGCACTCGAAGGGGGGGTCGTAGATGATTGGTTCAAGCGGTGCACTTACAAACGAGCAAGAGGGGAGTACTGGTCAAGGGAAGAGATTAATAGTGCACGAACGACGGTGGCAACAGAAGCGGTGGCAACATGCGGCTGGCTATCTCTGGCACGTTCTACGATGCAGTTGATTCAGAACATCGCGGTACGCTAACCGACGGTCGGAAGTACGCTTCACCCTCCGCACATGAGACCGATTGGACGAAACATCCATGCGATAATCCCTCTCTACGCTGGCGCTATCTTTGATGCTGGGACCTGGCGACCGGGAAAACCCGGAATACGACTGTCTGCGGTCATCGACTGGTCATCTTTCCCTCAAAAAGAGAGCCACCAAGTTGTCGCCAAACAAACTTTCCCCCTGCCCACAAAAAACAGGTAAGCAGAACGCATGGCCTCGTGAACATGAAGCTAATACAAGCAGCCCTGGCAGAATCAGACAGCTCCGTCCGATCGGCACACTCGCTCAAAAGCCCGCGCCTCTCGCGAAATTCTCTCCCTCGCTCTCGGCCTCTGCTCGAATCACCCGCTAAAGCCCGCAAAGTCTCTGTGGCTGCCTCTGACGCCGACGACGAGAGTGACACCCCACAGACCATCCAACCGCTCTCGTTTGATAGCGACCAAGGTGACAGCGACCGTGACGACCACGGGCCCGAAGCTACACCCCGCCGGCGATGCACAAGAACATCCGTCCCGACTACACCCACGCACCGAGAGAACTCTCGTGCATTAACTGCCGACCAGTCGTCGCCACCACCAGACACCCCAGGCCCCACCCCTGACGACGAAGACGTCGAGATGGGCACCCCCCTTGCCTACGACCGCAAAACGGTCCTCGCAATGCCTGCAGCTCACAGCGACAAATACCCATACGCCCTGGCAGACACCGTCGACCTAGGCACCCTCAACGCGTCGTCCATCCCCTTCCAAATCAACCCGGGCATCTGGCCCGTTCCCTACATGCCGGCCGCCCACGCGTTGGAGAACGTGTCCAAGGACGACTTCGACGAAATCACGCAGGATATCGACACCATCTTCCTCTGTGTCTTATTCCATGGCGGCTACAAACCCATGTCCACTAACGGGCAAACGATTGCGAGCAGACTCCTGCTGGGCCTCAGCCCCGGCATCGGCATCGGTAACGGCAGTATCACCTCCATCCACGTCCCGACTGCCGTCAAAGACCCCGGGATGGATCGCTTTGCAGCCCCATTCACCCTCGTCAGCCGCACCAGCACCAAAGCCGCCCGAGATGACATCACAAGATTCTTCACGGCGCCCTTCGATGAAGACCTCGCCGTACATATCATCAACCCATGCATGTCCGACCTCTAGCATGCCCACCTCAACTGCACCTCCGTCGTTGCCGACAAAAAGATCCTTCTCAATGCGTGCCGCTTTGCGGCCTTCCAGCTAGTGACGAAGGACCTCGCCGGCCTTGAGCTGCGCAACATCATCGGGGCGGCCACACAGGGCGACAAGAGTCGCATGCCGGCAGAACATGTCCACGATGTCGCCTCGTCGCTCTTTGCTGTCGCCGTCCATCATGACGACAAGCCGTTCCTCATGCTATGTGGCCGTCCGTTCACTATAAGCCCGGAGAAGTGGGAAAGCTTCTGCGGTATTCTTCGCAGCGTTCTCCTCCGGAATGCAGGACACCTCTTCGTTCCCCACGGCTACCGGGCGGACCAACCCGACCGCATCCTCCCTCGCCCCATCTGCAAGATGTGCAAGATGGACACGCACAAAGAGTACATGTGCCCCTTCTCACAGAGCACCTTTGCCTGGAAGGGGCCAAGGTCCACACCGCCCCCAACCCAGTTGAACCCCACTCCGAACACAGTTCTTCCGACAGGCTCCTACACTCCGCACCAAAGCTATCGAGGGGGTGGACGCGGGGGACGCGGGTCCCCGCGTGGTGGACATGGACGCAGAGGACACCTGTATAGACGTGGACGTGGATATTAAATTTACTTCGTCATATCTACTGCAGCTATACTCAAAGTGTATTCACGCAACAACACCCACTCAATCAAAAAATATTTATTCATTGCAGACAAGCACGCCCATACCCCAACCCAGGATGGGAAGAAGTCGTATGTATGAACCATACGCAACCACAACCCGCCACATTTACTGACCGCTGCTGCCACAGTTGGGACAGGAAACGGGAAGTGAAGGATCGTGGTCTTTTGCTGACCAAAACAGCAAACGGCGGGACCTATTTAGGTCGGGGTCCGCTGGCCAGCAGTCCTGGTAGGATTCGCGTCTGTCTTATATTCCCTGGGGAGCATTGAGGCAGGCGTGTATCCAACCCCACCCGGTAGGTCCCTCTCGCACATGGCAGTGTCGAGGGGTCCCTACTACCAATTTCAGTTCCACCAAATTTAAACACAACTAACACTTTATTCTTTACAGGTCTAGGCGAAGGCTCCGAAGCTGCTGGAGGCAGTGATCGACTCCACCCCGGTCTCGCCGCTAATGAAAGCACTTCGGATGGAGGGGATATTTGGACTAGCGGGGGGCGCCACGCCTGCCGATGTCCGTAATGACCTCACCCGAGTGAACGGCGTTGACATCCAGGCACTCCCGCTTGCTCAAACTGGCCCCGACGCACCCGGGGCCGCCTCCGCCAGTAATATGGCGGAGGGATCAACCTCTCTGAACGAGAGTAGTACTGTCCCTATACAGAATGGAAACCTCGCAACGCGCGATGGTTTTGACGGTGTATCGCTACACCGTGTCGTCAACGCAGACGACGATCGCACATCGCGTGCAGATCACCTGACCGTATCGGGAACGGCAGGACCTCGAGCAGACGAGGATGGAGCCTTCCTACAAGGAGTGCCTGCAGACCAATGGGAGGCTGCGTACCAAGCACACCGGCAGGGACAAACTGGCACATGCCAACACATGATGACGACCCCGGGCAAATAGGCGACCAAGACGATGATATAAACGAGACTGCGGACGTACCGCCACAAACTCACCAAAGGGCCGCCACCCAGTTACAACCACGAGCACAAGAGAGAGCTCCGCAAGCTGTGCCCAACGCAGGACCCACACCAAATACAGTGCCTATTAGGCAACAGCACAGGTCAACCCGCGGGTGTATCGGGCCTGACCCGCACCCGTACCCGCGGTGGCTGTGTACCCGTACCCGCGGTGGCTGTGTACCCGTACCCGCGGGTACGGGTACGGGTTTACCGGCGGGTTGGCTGCCTATCGAGGCTTGGATCATGGCAGAATCAGGTCTTGGATGAATTTTTGGGGGTAAATAGATGTAATTTGAGTGAAATTCACCCAATCCAGGGCCAAACAATGTGAAAGACTGCCGTCTACGACAGCTTGACGCCAACCCGCGGGTCCACGGGTTGGGCTGGGCCGACCCGCACCCGTACCCGCGCGGGTCAAACCCGTCAACCCGCACGGGTTTCGGTGACCCGTGCCGTTGCCTAGTGCCTATTACAGGACCAAAGAATACATCACAGAATTTGCCTCGGCCTTAGTCGGGCTTGTGATCCAAACAAGCCCCGACAAGGCGTGACAACCATTTTGGGAAAGGCGTGACACCCTTGACAGACGCTGCCAACATCGTCGGTGCTTGCAACAGTCGCACAACATCGTCGCCGTCTCACAAGCGGCTCGCCACTCTCTCCCAAGCTCATGTAGCCCTCGCGACGCCCTCCCAACTCGGCACAGCGACCACCTTCTGATTGACGGTGGTCTTTTCAAGACTGACTCGGATTGCATACTTAACTCTCGTGTACGACACGCGTCAGCGGTGGGATACAGATGCTGGCTGGTGTCTAGGTACGTTTCTGTGTCTAATGTGTTGCAGATGCACCAAATACTCTTACTTGGTTCTCGTGCGTCTCCTCGTCCCCATGCCAAAATGCCCGTTCGAGGGCTGCTCTGTCACCCCACGCGGAACCGCGGCCTTTAACAACCACGTTGCTAGTTGCCCCGAGGAAAATGCCTTGCATACCGAGAACGTCCAAGCTGTTACCGCTCACCACGACAGTCAACTCGCGGCTGTTCGAGAGGCACTGGCAGAGCAAGCACTTGCTGCCCACTCGCGCCCGTTGCAAACCAATGCGTTTCGTAGACGAACCTCCCGCTCCACCTCCTCCTGCCGACATCGTCGAACGCTCGCCATCGGCCCATCGCTCATCCGTATGGGTATGCACGAGAGCTACAGATCATGCATCTCGTTGTCAAGGGCCTGGTTGCACCAGAGGGAGAATATGACGACGAAGAGGATGGGCGTCGGCAGATGGACAAGGACGACGATTTGGAGGAAGAAGATGCAACGGAGAAGCCGAAAAAGGGTGCCGTCGTACTCGTTGGAGACGACACCGAGCCGGATGCCGCCGCCTTAGCTCGCTGCTAGCTTTGGTTCTTGTGTATTCGTAGTTTCTTGGTGTATCTATAGCTCACATTTTGATTTCCAAGCGATACCAATATGTGAATCCTTCATTTCTCCTCTAAAAAAGCTCCGAAAATTTCAGGACGCGTAAACTCCACGGGCCTCCTGCTCAGTATCAAAAATTTGGACGATAGAGCGCTGACTGGCGAGATAAAACGCCCAGAAAAAGAAAATGTCACACTATGTGACCAGCATCATATAAGGCGAGCTGTCAAGACGCGCTGCTTCATCACGACCACCATGTCCCCACTCGTTTCATCCCCGCCTCCCATCCGGCCCCCTCCTTCCAGCCTACACCGATGTCATCGTTCAGCTGAACTTCATGCCAGCCACGACCGCCACCGCCAAACGCAAACGCTCGAGTGTCCCGACCTCGAACCTGTCCTCAAGCAGATCTATATGGACTCAACAAGCGATCCACTACCCTGGGCAGCGCTGGTATCGAAGGTGTGCCGTCTTCCAGCACGCATATATCCGCCGACTTTCCATACAGCTTGCCAGTGTCGCGACCGAGACCCGCGCAAGATATGAACAAGCTGCGACAACAACTCGAGCTCATGGGCTGCAAACACCGCCAGCACCTTCCTGTTGACATCTATGCCGGTCCCGATCCTACGTACGTGCTTCTTATAGCGCATATATCGAGCATTAACGTCTTTCCAATAACGCCTCAGGCTCTATCGCCGTCCGTCACTGTTGCCCGGCATCCGCCACTGTGTTAACTGTCTTTCCCCGGGATCTCGCCGACGTCGTCCTCTCATACGTTCTTCGTTTTCTGTCATCACTCCAAAGTGCGTTCGTCGTCGTCACTGTCGCCACTTGATGCTCACCACTTCCAGGCTCATGGCACAACTCAACGATGGAATCTACGTCTACAAGACATGCATCTTCCCTCCGCATTCTATCCGGCCGACGCGTACGCCCTGGGCGCCCACGATATGAGGAAGCCATGGGTCGGACTGTTCCGCGGACCATTCTTCATTCGGGTGAGTCGTGTGAACACTGCTTTGGCCTCTCATTGATGTCCTTCAAGGTCACTCGTTTCCTCTACACTGGTCCCGGTAGTGCCTGGAAAGGCTTCTCGGCGCGCTTCCCGATGGGCACTCCATCGCACGACTCTGTAACGTGTGGAAAGTTATGCCGCGTATGGTGGGCTACGTCGCAGGCCAGGTTCGTGTTCTATCCCTTTCCCACATCGTCTAATCAGTTGCAGCGTCGCACCATGCTTTCAAAATCCGACTGGGCGGCAAAGGACGGCAAATGCGATTACGAAAAGCTCTTCAAGACAATCGTGGAGTTGTTCGGCCAGCCAAACCTTCCAGAATGGGCACACAGACGTTAGCATTCCTGCAAAGGTGAGTGATTGTCTCGTTTCGTTCTTCTTAGGCTCACCCTTGTTCGGCGAGGTCTATCGTGACGCTGTTGCTCCCGAAGTTGACCCGAACGCTGCCGCCGAAGAGGACGATAGCGACGACGAGTTTGCAGCGTGTCGTCGGGCACCTTCCGCGCGGTCTCCTTCTCCCGAATGAAGCGGACCATCCACTCGTTCTGGCTACTCGCAGTAAGTACGCTATCTCATCTACTTCACCGCTGACTTGCACATATTCTAGTCTTTCACGCCTCCATCGGACGACGGATTTGATTACCCACACTCGTTATCGTCTCTGCTCACGCTCATTATCGTTTCGTCTGCGCCAATCACTGCTCCTGCCGTACGTTGTCCTTCTTCTATGTATGCTCTTCTCACTCAGCACTAGTGTGCCGACACGGCTTATACTCTGTCTGCGTCCTCTATCGTGTCGCGAGCTCTGCTGACTGTTGCCAGTGCTCTCGCTCCTTCGCTTCTCACGAACACACCTCACGAACACACCTCATTGTACAATGTGTGTGTCGTGCTCTTTATTCACGCCTCCGAGTCTGGCTGACCATCCACCTAGACTGCATCCTGCTTTCCCGCTCACTCGTGCGTGCTGTCGTCTCTATTCACAGCATTGCCTGACTCTTTCCCAGATCTGCTCTCTCTCTCAACGCATCTCTCCGTCTCTGCACCGACTGGCATAGGTCCGTGACATTCACCGCCTTTCTCTCGTTACTGACCTTCTCCCTCTGCAGAATGCATGTAACAGCGAACAAACTCGAATTGGCGGGCTTCTTCCCTTTGACGTCTGTGTCTTGCTGAGCTTTGTTTCCTTTCCAGAAATCCTGTATAATCACTCGCAACCTTACGATTACTGTGTTGTATGCTACGATTACTGAATGAATTGCTTGCTCTTGACCATGAATTGCGAGCAAGTAACAAGATTGAAGGATATCCACGATAACCTCAAGCCCTGACAACCCGACCCAGGCTGCTCGCTCTCGGGACCCCCTCACAACCCTCAAAAGCCTCGACGATGCACAAGAGCCTTGTCCTCGTTGTGATCCGCTCATGATTCTCACAACCCATCACAACGCCGACAACCCTCGCCACCGTCGCAAGGGTCTGGCTCAGACCTTGCCTTTTCATTGAGGATGTCTCGAGGGTGACTCAACCCTTTTCGGGGTTGGCAAGGCTCATCCGGCCCGCAAGCGGCTCATTAGATGGTCGCGAGTACGGCGCACATTTCGTGATGTACTAAAGCCTCTATGAAACTAGCCGCCTTGAATATGCGTGGGCATGGACACACAAACGTGAACAATGATAAAAATAAATGGCCCAAACTGTGGCAAGTGCTGCGAGAACAAAAAAGTCGGCATGATGGTTGTCGGGGAAGCGCACATGAACGCAGAACGTCGAGATAACATTGAGAGACTATTCAAAGGAAAGATGAAGATTGAATTCACCCAAGGTACAGAGGCAGCCAACTCAATGGGTGTAGCGATCGTCCTTAACAAACTAATGGTGGAAACTGAAGGGGTACGCATGATTGAAATAGTCCCAGGTAGGGCACTGTTACTCGAGACGAAACACGCAGACGGGAGCCCATTATCAATCCTGGGGATATATGCACCGAATGGAGCGGCTGAAAACACAGAATTCCTAAAGAAACTAATTGCGTTCTTCAAAGATGAAGCGAACCGAAACATACGGAGGCCGGACATAGTAGCTGGAGACTTTAACATGGTCGAATCTGGAATTGACAGACTCCCCGCACATTCAGATCCCGCCTCGGTGGTAAACGCAATGGACGAGCTGAAAACACTGCTCAGACTGGAAGATGTCTGGAGGAACCCACATCTTAGTCTCACCAGCCAGACGGCTAAGCCCACCCTAAAAGGGAACCCGAGCTTAGCCGTCTGGATCACAACTCGCCAATTTGGCAGATCTGTCATTTCGGCAATGTCGGGCATCGTCACCCAGTCACTTCTGCCTCTCGCATCCACCCTCACTCATCCTTCCCGCCTGCCCGCTCCTTCTCTCACCCCGGAAACCCTCACAGACTCATTTGATAGCTCTATTCGAGGTTTTCCTGTGAATATACGCGTAATTCTGTACATGCTGTCGACAGTCTGGATGTCACACTCTTTGAATTTAACCGCGAGCCAGAGGCCAAGAAATTTTGTTCAAAAGTCAATAATAACATAAATTTTGAAGTCCCAATAGTTTTCAGCCTGAAAATCTAGGCAGAGGCACGCACAGGAAAGGTGTCCACCTAGAAGTGACTGGGTGACGATGCCCGACATCGCCGAAATGACAGATCTGCCAAATTGGCGAGTTGTGATCCAGACGGCTAAGCTCGGGTTCCCTTTTAGGGTGGGCTTAGCCGTCTGGCTGATGAGACTACACACACCTAACAAGCAAAGTCTACACATACTTCCAAACCGAAGACCAAGGTGGCTCTTGCTCGAGAGTTGACCGTATACTTGTCAAAAGAGACCAGTCGGATAACGTGTTTGAATGGGCTCATGCACCAGTAGGATTTCGAAACAACCACTGGATGGTAAGCATGAAAATTACCACAGTAGACGCGCCGACGCTCGGACACGGGAGGTGGTCCTGGCCTGGCTATGTTAACCAAGACAAAGAACTAAAGGGATACATACTGGAACGAGGCCGGAACCTAGAAGATAACCTACGGACACTCGAACTGGCTATCGTGGCCAGGGACACAACATACAATCCCCAACTCCTGTGGTATGAGTTCAAGTTTGACATAAGGAAAAAGGCCCGCGAACGAGCAAAGATAATAACCGCCAAACTTACGCAAGAAATACGAGAAATTGAAAACAAACTGGAGATAGCAGTGGAGGATGACTCAATCCCACCAGACGATAGGACCCTGGTTTGCGCAGTGCTGCTGGAGAGACTACTCCAGTTACAAAAGAAGAGATTCACAGCTGCGAGACGTAGCGTCAAAATCCAGGCGAGGCTAGAATCAGAAACAATTGGACGATGGTGGTCCAAGATAAACAGGCCTGCAAAGCCACGAGGGATTATCCACCGTTTACAGACCAACGTAGGCACGGGTGACACACCAAGATACGAAACTAACTCAAAACGAATGGCTGCCCACGCACGCAATTACCACAACCGTTTACAAGAGGACCGAAGAAATGTTGATGACCATGAGAGGAAAGAGAAAATAGAAACGGTCACGGGCCGTGTCAAGCCACGTGTTACCCTTGAACAAGCTGAGGATCTTGCAGCAAGACTGACAATAGACAACATAGAAGAAGCACTCAAGTTATCTGCTAATCATAAAGCCGCCGGCCTTGATGGTATCCCGTACGAAGTATGGAAGATCTTGAACACAAGAAATAAATCAGCAGTCAAAGACGACAAACCAGGCTTCGACATCATAGAGACACTCACCAAGGTCTTTAATGATATACAGGAGTATGGTGTTGAGCCAGGAACAAACTTTGCAGAAAGCTGGATGTGCCCCCTCTACAAAAAGAATGACAAGTCAAATATAGCGAACTACCGCCCGATCTCGTTACTTAACTCGGACTATAAAATCATGACAAAAGCTCTCACCATCAAGCTGGTACCGGCCGCAATCGACCTTATACACCCCGACCAAGCTGGCTTTGTACCCGGGAGACAGATCAGAGACCAAGTGTGGCTCACAAAACGCATAATAGAGTGGGCAGAGGTAACCGAGACGGACGGAGTCATCGTAGCACTAGATCAAGAGAAGGCTTATGATAAGATCGAACACGACTATCTCTGGGCAACATTAGAAAAATTTGGCATACCCGAAGCATTCATAAACACTGTCAAAGCTCTGTATAGTGACGCGAAAACGTTCGTAGTGATAAACGGTGAACGTAGTGCACACCCGTTTCGAGTTACGCGAGGAGTCCGTCAAGGAGATCCGCTCTCTTGCTTACTATTCGATCTGGCCATCGAGCCGCTCGCAGAATCCCTGAGATCATCCGAACTAAAAGGCATGAATATTAAAGGCCGGAGAGAACGGTTAATAACATCCCTGTTTGCTGATGACACAATGGCCTACCTAGATAAGGAAGACGACTGGGGCAGCCTATGGGCAATCCTCGATGAATGGTGCATAGCATCCGGCGCAAAATTTAACGTTAGTAAAACCGAGGTCATCCCAATAGGAAGGAGAGCCCACCAGGACAACGTAGTCAAAAACCGCTATGTAAACGGTAGAGACGGCACCGAAATCACTGCGGGCACTCGTATAGCAGAACAAGGTGAACCAACACAAACACTCGGCGGCTGGGTCGGAAATGGAATTCGTGACTTGGACATATGGGTAGTGACACTGGAGAAGATAGATGCAGCACTCGAATACTGGGAGATTAGCAACCCCACGATGGAAGGACGTCGCCTCATTGTCCTCATGGTTGTAGGAGGAATGACACAATACCTGGCTACGGTCCAAGGAATGCCCAAGGCGGTGGAACAGCGACTAGAAAGACGAATCAGGAATTTTCTGTGGGCAGGGAAAACACACGTAACAATAAATAAAGAAATGATCTATGCACCCTCTGACGAAGGAGGACGAGACCTCCTCGACATCGTAACACGAAACGAAGCCATTGCTGTCACCTGGCTTCAGCGTTACCTGAATTTCGGACCGGATAGACCAACCTGGTGCTTACTAGCAGACGAAATTCTTGCAAAACAGTGTACCCATGCCCAAAACTACGTCGAAGAGGGCCTCCGGGTAAACCCATATCTACAAAACTGGGACCCGAAGACGTCGGCAAAGAAAATCGGCCACGACCTGGCGAAAATGATTCAAGTAGGAAAAGAATACGGAGTTGAAATGGAACCCATGGCTGTCTCGAAAGAAATCCAAATGAACATGCCCATCTGGTACCACAAGAAGGCTGTGGCGGACACCGAAACGCGCCTGTACCGAATACCGAAACGCCTTGTCAACTGCCTCCAAGAGAAGCACAGAGTCAGAACAGTCGGCCAGGCACTACTCTGCGCGCAAAAACTCGGTACAAGCCGACATACCGCCCGGAAAGACTGCAGATGCAATGATTGTCAGATCACCCGTAGCTTAACGGGATGTGAGAACCCCCATAAGTGTTATACAAGAGCGCGCGAGATGCTGGACGTGCTGCAAGACAAGTGGGATCCTCGAGTTGCCCAGCCAGAAAATCTAGAGAAATGGTTAGATGACGAACAGCCTGAAGACGACGCGCGGACCTTCAACCCAAAGATCACGACACACGGCACTGTCGCCGATGTGTTCTGTATCTTCTCCCAACGAGAGGCCACAGAAAAGGCGACAATCGTGTTACACAAGAGGAGAGATGACATTCCCGAGGTCACAGTATACACCGATGGCTCAGCGATACACAACGGAACAGCTGATGCAATGGCAGGATCCGGGATCTTCTTCGGCGAAAACGACCCGCGCAACAGATCCCTGCGCATCCCGAGAACCTGGAAGCCGTCGAACCAGGTCAGAGAGTTGGCAGCAATAAAAGAAGCTGCCGAGATGTGCCCCACAGATGCCCCACTGAAGATTATCAGCGACTCGAAATATGCAATAGATGCGATGACGAAGAACCTATGCAGATGGGAAGACGAGGGTTTCATGACAGTGGAGAATGGTGACCTCGCAAAGCTAACAGCCGCGAGCCTCCGGGCGAGACAGGCAAAAACAACCCTACAGTGGGTCAAGGGCCATTCCGGTGATGAAGGTAATGAGGCTGCCGACGTACTGGCGGGAGAAGGCGCCACCAAAACCGCTGAGGACGAGATACGACAAGACCTACACCCCGGACTCGCCGCTCGGGGAGCGAAACTCAAGGCCATGACACAGTCAAAGGCTGGAAAAATCATCAGAAAGATAAAGATGTCCAAAGAGAGATATAAACTCGCGTTGGACAGGAAACTGACAGCGGCGAACATGGAACTCGCTCAAGCGGCTACAGCTAACAACGGCAATCCTATGGCATCGGAAAGCGCCATATGGAAGTCGATGACACAGCGGGCATGAATTGTGACATTCGATTGCGACACTGCAACTGACACTGACACTGTAAGTGCACATCATCTGCTAAAAAAAGGCACATAGGCCTGACGAACATATAATATACCCGCCTAGTGCGATCCCTTGGAGGTAATCGGTGCGCTAAGCTGGGATTGACTTCATCTCAACCATACCGATGCCTGTAGCCGTTTTGGAAGCGGAGTACCACTTTCACGCTTCTCCGGAGAGATATCATCACGATTCCGAGTCCGAGATAGGTTGCGTGGGCCCTGTCTCGAGAGTCGCATCCATCTGCCAGATATGCGTCCCCCTGAGGCGTTGGGTCTCCATTCTCGTTCGCCCAGCCACGGACACACTCTTTGTCTTTCCCCACCACCACTGGCACTCTCCAGGTTGCCTGTGCTGAACCGTCCTCCGAGCAGGATGCTTCGCGTAGGCATACCGTCCACTCCTTCTCCACCTTGGCTCCTCCCGCTCCTCCTCCTCCTCCTCTGCACCATTGTCCAGGGCTTGGCGGTAAATCGCACGATAGATGATACACGCGGGGACAGTGTCACTGGCCAGGCAGTGCAGTTCCTTCCTGCGAGTACTGTGTGGTTCACCTCGACAACCTGCACGGAATGCTTGGACGTCCCCGACGCCTCTTTGTCAGCCGACAATACGTGGACCGCGGCGCTGTACCTTGCGTCTATCAGATCCATATCTGTTACAATGAAATTCAGTAGTGCGTCCAAGTTGTCACTGACATTGTCCTTCATTGCCAGTGCTCACATGTTTGTCGCAGGAACTGCAATCTATATCTTCTTCATCATACCCAACTTTGCCGCCGAAACAGGCCTCGAGAGTGAGGTTCTGTGCGACTTTCTCATCGACGGGGCCAAGGTCGGGAATTTCCACCACCAGTCGGATGGCAGCGGAGGCTTTGCCTATAATTCGCTCGTCTACCAAAAGACGGGCATCCCGAATGGCAATCATGTCTTCGTTATCCAGACTACGGGAACCACACCCGCTGTGGTGATCTTTGACCGGGCCATCTATACGTGGGTGCAGTACTTTCCTACTTCGACCACTACAAAGCTGAGGAAACTCTTGCAGGTTTGCGGATGACACAGATACGAAACCACCACCTCCACCACCGCCGTCCACCACAGCTGCATTACCCTCGACCACCCACTCCGATGATTCCAGCACGAGCATCCCCGCGAGCTCGCCACTCATTTCCTCTGCATCCTCAGGCTCTCCCCCACCATTCCTCAGCACTCCCGCCGGGAGCCTCACACCCCAATCCCCGACTTCCTTCCCGCCGTTCTACATTACCGCTGGGGGTCCAACTTCCTCCATACCAGCCATCCCAAGCGAATCCTCCCAAGAATCGGAATCGAACGCCAGCCATTCTACGACCCGCTGATGTGTGTGCTTGGCGAACTAACTACAAAACTAAACCTGTGACCGAATAACACTAAACCCAAAACCTCTATACTCTGAATAAGACTTGGAATAGTCAAACTCGTTGTAAGTCGGTGAAAGGGAGTGAAACCGAATAACACAAATCCAATCAAATAGCTAATAGACACTAGCGAGTTCAGAACCCTGGGTACAGGGCCTTTGGTGGGGGTGCAGGGTAGGTAATTCGAGAGTTTGTAACGCGCACGTAAGACGTACTATCGACGAGCCTTGATGGAGGCGGCCAAATACGATGTCCTAGTTCTTAATCGGTAATCTTCCTAGTCTTCTGTCTTCTGTCTTCCTTATTCTGTTCAATCCTTGTTCGCTAATCGCTAATCACTTATCACTAATTCTTGTCAAACACTCTGATATCTTGATGTCCGAATAACTCTTGGCTCAATTCACACAGTTCAAATCCGATTTAAAGTTGTAGCCTTTGCAGTCTTGTAGCTTAGCTAAACCCCAGATCGCGGCCTCAATAGGTGGGCGATTCCGTGGCTACAGTGTACCAAAATCCTACCTATATACCCTTGTCTGTGTCATATCCGTGTAGTAAAATATCATGATGGATCGCCGATACCAAGCCCTTGAGTCATAATTGTACGCAGATCCCTGATCCGAATTGTGATTGGTCGTTAATCGGTTTGATGCCCCCCAACAGTCCATACAGCGGTTTTGCCCTAAGGTCCGGTGGATAGTCCTCGTTCGTAGCTCTCCGTGCATATGTGGTTTTCCCGAAACGACCCAGTAGTTCCGATGTTATGGCCCATGCGAGTTCTCCGGATAAGGTCATCAGGCTTACTCTGTCGGCTCTCGGGTCTTGTAATCTTCGGCATCCAACGGCTTGTCGCTCTTCGGCTCTGATTCGGGTTTCGTTGGTCCGATAGGTCCCGGCCCGTGCTTCTCCGCCATCTTATCACAAGTCCGATTATCAAACTGTTATTCCGAGACTGCCAGGTCTTATTCGGTGTTTATCCCTTTGAGTGTTTCGCACCGGATTGGATAGGTCCAGGCTTGTGGGCTCTGCTGGTATGTTTTTACAGAGACCTTGGAATGCGCCGCGGGTCGTCAACCCCATTGCAGACCCTGTTCACTGTTGCAGATATCTCCCAACTAGCTATTCGGGCTCATACTAGTTCTCTGATGTGCGCACCGAATAAGCGCGAAAAGAGTGACTTTCCATGCCTGTTCCAGAGAGCGGCTTATCACCGCATCGCGGTCATCGCGGGCTGCGCTACCGGTGGGGTCCTCTTGTGCATATTTGTCGGAGCCACAGTAATGCTTTGGCGCCGTCGGAGGAGGCAGCGCTGGGTCTTGCTTATGAACACTGGGACCGTCAGCGCGGTTAATCTGCTTGACCATAAGCTGCCACCAACGCCCCCGACTGCTTCGCTGCGTATTTGTATCCCCCACAGCGCCTTCGCAGTGGCGTCTACATCGTCGTCTGCATCTGTGTCCACGCCCTCCAATGCTAGTGGCCACTTGCCTGTGGCAAGAAACAGTGGGCCACTTCCACCGGACCAGGACGCTGCCATGCACTACGGGAAATGTTTCCCATCAGTATGAGGCTAAGTATGAGCGATACAAAAAACCTGCTCTAAGAAAGATTATACCAGTAAATATCATATCTGTAGCATGGGGTGAGGCTTGCGGTCCTCGGTATGGCGGCAGGTATTGGACAAAACTTCGTGAACCACGGCATCCAATGTGGCAACAATGTGGCGACTTTCCGTAAATTCCGCTTGCTTTCCGCTCAGAATGTAGTAGGGTTTGTACACGGTCGTTGACTAGGAACTCGGCATGGTGCCGGGCGACGTCGTCGGCCTGTGACTCTTCGGATCATCCTTCCGAGTCACTCTTTCGCTCCGTTTCTTTTCTCCTCTTCCAGCGGACCAGCCGCCCGGGCGCGGAAACACCATGTCGATGTAAAACCGCATCCTGATTCCGAATGCTCCCTCGAGTTCCCTCTCAAAATCCCCTTCCAAACGTCCGAGAGAGCCGTCGTCTCGTACCTATGCCAGTGCGATATCTGGGGAGCTGGCGACCGCAACCGAGACCCAACCAATACAGGGAGCTCTTCCGCGCTCACGGGCGGCGGAACTCACTTCGGTATCATTGCCCTGCACAGGAATACCAGCGGTGGTTTGGTGGTCGTATTAAGTACGGTGCGTCCTGCAGCGTCTACCTTTGTGGACTATGGCTGAACTCGTTGTAGTGCGCTCCGGAGAACCGCCAGCAATGCATCGGCGCACTATAAGTTCCTGAAGTCAACGATCCTAAAGCAGGTGGGTGAGAGATCCGTTCACTGGTCGGTCTCAGCACAAGCAACTTGGTGCGTCGACGTCATCACAATGGAACCTAATTATGCTAGTATTTCGTTTCGTATTAATGAACAGTACTACTAATCATATCTGCCGCGCGAAATCTTCCGCACTTGAACGCATCTGCCCTAACTCCTCCTCCCCAACCCACCCCGGCTCTGCCTGACTTGACCCACTTTGCTCTGGCTCCTGCTCCACGAATGGCGGCTTCCCCCTTGCCCCGGCGCCACCGTGACTCCCCACACTCTGCTCCTCAAATGGCGTCAAGGACGCACTGCTCTGCTCCAGACGCGACTTGTTGCTCCCCTCCGGCTCCCCCGTAGACCTCCCCTGCTCCAGTCGCACGAGCGTGTGGCGGTTGATCGAGAACTGCTCCATACTGTGCGAGTTCGTGAACCTGATTCTGGCGGTACGGTCGGGGAACTTGAAGTGTGTGGATTTGTTGTGAGTTCGGAGTGCATGGATGGCGCGGAGGAAGCCCTGGTAAGATGGTGCGTGGTCAGCCGAAGGAACGGGGGATACTGGTGGTGGTGTACCGGATCCGCTGCTGCGAGGATGGTATATAAGGCGGGGCGCAAGCCAAATACGCAGAGGTCTGGTTGAAGGGATGGTATCGGCGTATATGAAAAAATTGGATAAGCACACCGACAAACGAGAGTCGCCATTGCTATACACGGGGAGGTTTAGCTGAGCCGCACTCAGACGAAGAGAGAAGACGCGCATACCAGTTCGGTGGCGACGGGATTTTTCGTTAGCCAGATGTCGAGAATAGAGCCGGTAAAGTTCAGGCAGCACGATAGGAGGGGGTAGAGACCTAACGCCGTTGACTACCCGCACATTAAGAAGACTTTGTGCAAACCGATTCGGAGAATGATGCTGCGGTATGCCACGATCGGCGGCTTCGCAATCGTACTGAAGGACGACTCGGACGTCATCGCACTTTGCATGCGTATCCGAATCTGCGCATCTTTCAGCCAGACAACACAACCAAAACACAACTCACCAGATACATGTACCCCAGGATCGAGAAAAACGACACGACCTCGCCTGTGGACATGAGCAGCATCCAGACGGACTGCGACCCAACGAGCCAGCGGAACTGCACATCGGGGCGCGGGTTACTGAACCAGCAGGTACTGTTGTAGTATCCAAACTGGCCAGCAGCGTATGGTGTAATGTTTAAAATGGCAACGACCGCGCCGGAGCCGATGTAGTAGAACTTTTCCATCAAGTTGCCGTTGACGTGGTGAACCAGCACCAGTCTGTGTGCATGATTCAGAGGATTATTACGCCAGGGGAACCATACGAACTGTAGATTGAGCGCGATGCAGAAGAACATACATGCTGAGAACATGAGGATGCTCTGCAGACCAGTCAACAACTGTAGGGTGGAGAGCCGCCCAATTTACGCACCAGCCCGAAGAACGCCATAAAGCTGCATGCTGAGCTCTGGTGGGAAAAGACCGGGATGGAAGTCGCGGCAAAAATTAGACTAGAAACGGTTAGATATGTGCGGAGCACCCAGAATTCCTCACTTTGATATCAACGCGCAGACGAGTAGTCGGAAGCTCACGCGGTTAAGATGATGCCGCGAGGCGGGATTCCAGGCGGCGTATGCGATCGTAAACAGTAACAATGCTGTGGGCACGATACCCGCAATGCCGAATGCCAGGACGACAGCCCTAGAAAAGAGGGTGGGATACATCCGGTAGAATTCACGGGGCCTACTGGAGGTGTGCGTCGAGCGCGTTAGGGACATGTAACTGGGTGTTCGACATGCAAGCTAAGAAAGAGAGGTCCACCCTATGTATAAAACCTTTACCTGCCCGCCTCCGTAAGTCACTGGCAGCCTTACATACATCTGAGTCGCCGCCCTCCTGTCTGCCATGAGTCCCACGACGGGGAGGTGAGGTACAATATATACCCGAAATAGCCGGTCATCGAGGTCTAGTTTCCCCCCGGGAATGGCCGCGACAATTTGCATCCATCTGCCACCCGGCTACGATGTTCTTCCTATTCCCGACCCCGACAGTCATCACCCAAGCCATATTTCGCAACGCCCAAGCCATCTCGCTGATTGACCGGATATAGTTAGCGAGGCGGGTTCATGCGTTTACCGTCTTCGGCGAGCTCTGTCCCTGCGCCACTTATATCGCCGGGATGACTCTGAAGCTTGCTGGCGAGAACCGAGAGCCAAGAACCCCCAAGCCCAAGATTGCAGTGAGTTTACCGAGTGTCGCGTACAGGGGTGCACGACTCGATGCTTCTTGTAGGTCAACGATCGATGTCCACAGAGATATTGAGATATTAGTGTCGCGAACGGGCAAATGAAGGCATGCGGAAATATGACGGCATTAATCGTTGTTTGTTGATTGTCAGGGTCTCTAGTCCGTAGTCCTTAGTCACGGTCTTGGCAAGGCATCTGGTCTGCAGATGCACCTTCTATAACATGGCCCCAAGTTCTCAGGTTTTGTCAAGACTGTGAGTCGACTTCGTCAGAGTGCGGAAGCAATTTGCCTTTTCAGGCAACTCCCATCATGATCACCGGCCTTCGTGATCCCCGCCGCTCGCCGAAGTTGTTCAAATATCCCGCTCGCCGAACGGTCGACGAGTTGGCAGGACAGGCCCGGACGGTTTTCCTCCCTTCATCTCTTCCATGCCTTCCCCTCTTGTAAGCTGTGCCAAAACCAGCATCATCTCCTGTAAGCGCACGAGCTGCCATTCTTGTCGGAGTTGAAAGGGAAGTGTGGAGCCGCGCTCGGCTTGACAACACGATCAGTCGTGCCGAGTCACGGAATGTCTCACACCAACACCGCTGTCATCCAGCATCACGGTCGCAGTCCCGCACGGAGGCACATGGGTAGGCGTGGGTAGCATATGAGTCTTGGGAGTTGGGACTTCAAAAATACTCCTTCTATAATCCCTACAACCTGAATCAAGCCGCGTTACGCCCGCGCATCTAACCTTTTCGATACTCCTTCTATAATCTGCACGACCTGTCAAGCCGCGTTACGCCCGCGTATCTAACCTTTTCGATAATCGTAGCGCACGTTCGCCGTGCCCGCATGCCCGCCAAACTCATTGATGTTTTCTGCTTGCTCTCCACCACGACGACCTCGAATTCGAGTGCTGTTAAGCAGCCTACTCGCAACCAGGGCCTAAAGGGCGCAGATGCCGCGCAAGTTGGAAGATCTTGGCTTGCGATGACGTAGTGACGTGAGAAGAAGAGAGACCTCTTTTCTTCCCCCGCCCTTCACTCCACCCTGTCCGCTCTTCCGTCTGCTTCCCTTTCAGCACGAAGAACTCTTCAAGGCCATGCACATCAACTTGAAAGCCTTTCAAGTCTCAACTCCAGCCATCTCAAACTTGGAGCACCAATATCTGGCCGCGACGCGATGCTCTCGCCAGGGTCGACGTTGTAAGAGACGGAGAAAGAGCGCGAGGGCTGAGAGAGGATCGATGGACGCACGGTGCGTATTCGCTCGGTTCAATCATGGGCGCGCTCACATTTATATTCTGGTTCGATAGATTCCTTGATTTCGCAGGTTCCATACCATTCGCGTCAAAAGAACAAATGTCCTAATCCGAAAGAAAATTGCTCGGCCATCTCGGTGGGTAAAGAGTTTCCAAAATTTGTGAACTTCCCGACTAGATAATTCATGACGGCTACCGCGGGGCTTGAAATGTAGTGTTTCAAGCCATGGATCGATACCCCCATTACTTTGGCCGGAATCCAATTACCACGGCCACTCGCCGTCATCCTTCCCAAAACACCCTATCCCGCCATTAGTACAAATGGACCATAAAATTAAAACAGCGCAACACACTAGTTTTCCATTATTGTCCAACAGACACCACGGCACCATCGCCTCCTCAGGGGTCTTCCCGCCCGACGGGAAACCGCTCAACTTGAACGCCGTCGCCGTTCTCCCGGGCGTCACCGCATTCACCTTGACGTTGGCTCCGGTGTCGTGGAGCTCCCTCGCCAGCGCAATCGTGTACGCGTTTGGATGTGTTGTACGCCAGGGCGCGGTGGAGAAATCCGGAAATCCCGAATCCGCGGGGTGTGACCATGAATGTGTTGGAGGACATGTCGGCGGAGACGTTGAGGATCACTACGAGCGAAGCAGAGGGAGGAAGGCGGTGGTGGTTTGGATCAGATTCAGGCCGATGAGGTTGGTTTCGAGGGTGTTAAATCCGGATAGCGGGGATGCAAGGCGCGGGTCGTTTTGAGTCGTCGAAATCGCTGTATTTTTCTAGACCTATGCCAAAACGATTCAAGTTGAGGTGCATGAAGCTGGAGAGAGCCGAGAGCCGAGAACGACAAACCTCAATTGATAGTGAGCTTACCGTGCATTTACCGCGTACAAGGATGCACGAGAGACGAGAGAGAGCCATTGCGCCGTCGGTGCCTCTTGTAGGTCAACGATGCATCGATGTTGGCAGAGATATTAAGATATTAGATGTAGCGGACAAATGCAGGCAGGGCAAAAAAAGACGCGAGAACTACCAGTGTTGCCTCGGAATTTGGAAGGGAGTTCGAGAGGGAACTTGAAGCACAGACAGCATGAGATATTGAGTGTTGGCGAGCCTCCGGCAGTCAGCGATGAGCGAGGCGATGATCAAAGCGATTATTGAAGCGAGCTCGGTATTGGCGAGGAGAAGAATTAATCCCGCTTGCACTGGCATTCCGTTCCAAGTACTTAGTAGTTGTAACGGGAGCGATGAGAAGCCTGAGGAGAGAGGGGTAAGGTTGCCAAGGGTGAGCGGCGAATGCTTGACGTGGGACGCCTCAAAGTGGGTTGCCGTGTGACACTTCGGATCATCCCGAGTCACTCTTTTCTTCCCCGCTCACGCACCTTTTCCTCTTCTACTCTGCCAGCGCCAGCAACAGGCCAGGAATCACAATGTTATCGATGCCATCCTTATTCCCATTCCTCCTTCGCATCTCCAACTCTCTTCCAAACGAGAATTCCGGCGATTCCGTAACACAAACACGTTGCATCGATTAGCCCACGTCTCACCGCGACATCGATGTACTCTGGCCACCAGCCCCAGCCAATCTACGGTGCCCCGCGACCCAGCACCGACGGACGATACAGCCCCAACCCTGCTGGCCGCCATAGCCCCAACCCGCTCGGCCAGCCGTTGTATGCCGCTCCTCGCGCCGGCACGATGGATGGCCGATACAGCCCCAACCCGAGTGGGGGGTTCGCAGGCGGTGCCATGGCCAGTGGGAGATACAGCCCGAATCCGTACCCCGTTGGCAGCCAGCTCACCGCCAGCCCGAATCTATCGGGAGGAGGAGGAGGAGGAGGGTTCGAGGTAGAGCGGGTGTCGCGGCCGCCGTCTGCGATGGGCATGGGCATGGGAGGCAGTGGAGGCAGCGGTGGCTACGACCCGGAATTCGTCTATCGCGATTCGCGAGAACGTGTCGAAGCTGATCGTCGCCAAGACGCGCCCGTTCAGCGTATCTGGGCGAATCCCGCTTGATCCAGCCCATCTCGTCTTGTTTTTCCGGGCAAAGGTGTGTGTTCTGGTTATTTCTACTTTCTACTGGTCTGATCAGCTGATAATCGAAGACCGGCACGTCTCACTCTCTCGACTTTCCCATCGACATCGACTACAGCACCCCACCCGCGCTGGACGTCCTCATCGCTGCATGCAAACGCCACTACGACAGCGCTACCCAGGAAGCATACTACTACCCGCCGAATCTCCCCTTGACACCATCGCTCGAGATCGCCAACCACCCCATCCTCGATGCAATTCACACTGGCCTCCTGCCGAACCTCCCGCCAGGCACTCACCTCACTGCAACCCGGGATCGTCTCGACGTCCTCCTCGCTGGTGGCCGGCTGCCTCCCCAACCCTCTCCCCAAGCGCTCGCACAAGCTAGACGGGACAACCGCGTCGCCACGCTAAGCATCACCCTCCCCGTGCGCTTCACCGGCGGGGCGCTGAGCATCCGTGACCCCTTCGACGGCCGTCTCGAGCGGCTCGACACCATCGGCGCTACACTCCCCGGCCAAATCCAAAGCGACCTCGAGTGGACCGCGTTCCTGGGGGAATGCGAGTACGACGTCGACGTCGTCACGCGCGGCTGCAGGATGTCCATCTCCTACGCTGTCTTTGCAAAGACTTTTGGTGGTGCCGCACCCACAACGGCACCATTCGTCCCTGGCGGCATTGACTCGACGTCCCTCCTCCCGCTATTCGCCCCCAACCAGCCCTTCCTCCCGCCGGTCCTACAAATGTCTCGCGGTCGTAAACTCGCGTTCCTCCTTGCACACGACTACGAGATCGATCCGTCCGTCGCGGTCGCAGAGACTTTGGTTCCGCAGGTGTGTTTTCTTCCTTTTTATCCCCTTCTACATATCCCCATCCCTCCCTCTTCTCTCAAACTCAAACTTACCCATTAAACCCCCCCGAAAACAGCTCAAAGGCGGCGACGCCCTCCTCCACACCACCTTCAAAAACTACTTCAAGCTCGCGCCGACGCTGCACTACACCGCCGGCGGGTATCTCTGGCCGCAGGACCGTTGTGTGGAGATGTTTGATGAGGATCCACAGCGTCCTCACGCGTTTACGGCCAGTTTGCCCCACGCGGACGCCCTTCGTGCACGTGTTGCGGCGAGCGGCGCGGTGCCGTTGACCGAGGCGGGCGTGGCGCTGTTGACGGATTGGCGGGCTGGTGGAGGGGCGGGTGCCGGTGCTGGGGCGGGTGGGTACGCTGCGGCGGGGGCGGGTGGTTATGGCGGCGTTGGGGCTGGTTATGGCGGCGGCGCAGGAGGACAAGGAGGAGAGACACCAGTCGGCAAGGCGCGTGTGCATTTCGTCTCGAACGGGTTGTTGGAGAAGCTGGTGGTGAATGTTTGTGTGGTTGTGTATGTTGTGTAGGGGTGCGGGAAGGAGAGGTGTTTTTTTTTTTTTTTTTTTTTGGAGGAATGTATTTGTAGATTGTTCGGATGGAACAAGGGAGTGCGCTCGCTCCGCTCCCGCCCCGGTCTGGCCCGTGAGAGCTGTGCAGTCAACGTCATGCTGAGAGCTTGCTTGACATCCGAGGTAAGCTCTTTTAGAGAAAGGTAATGGTGTACTGTGATCAAGTTTGTGGAAAGAGACTGCTACTTGCCGACCTCAATCTCTCTCTTCATGTCATTGACTGTTTAAATTTCCTTCAAAAAAGGAAAATGTACTTACCTGCAAACACTGTGGGAAGTAGGAACACCTCAACGAGGTGTTCCTACCAACAGTTTGATCATGTTTTCAACACCTCAGCGAGGTGCACTGCCGTGAGGTGTTTGGGCAGAACACCTTGGCGAGGTGTTGAGTCCAAACACCTCAGCGCGAAACATCTTGCCAAGGTGTTCGACGCCGAGGTGTTTGCGCTGAACAGTGAACACCTCAGCGCAGCGTTTTGCAGAACACCTCAAGGAGGTTGTGAGAGGTACATATATCAGACGCATACTATTTGAACGGACCTTTGGTTTACTGTATCTACGATTAGATTAAGCAATTGTGACATCAAGTCACACAGAATAATAACTTGATTTCATCTTCCATGTCTGGGCTCTCTCTCTCGACGTGAACCGCGTATTCGGTTGGAACCCCTCGATGCCTGAGCACGCGTAAACTGCTCCTCTCGTAACCTTGGACGCCGGGACCGCGAGAGTATCAAGTTGGCTCCAACCATTCCGATGCGGCGCTCACATACGAGCTGCCGCGTCTCCGAGATTGCTGGCGCTACCTCCGTAGCTGCCTCGTCTCCGTTCATATTGCTAGTTCTTAGCAATACTCTACGACAGCCATTTCTTCGGCACCGCCAGCCCAGTATTCGTGCAGCATCACAATGGAGCCCACCGCGAGGGGCTGTCCACAGGCGAAGAAGTGGCTACATCTTCCTCCTCCAGCAAGCATGGTCTGGGGGGGCCACGACAGGCGTACTTCCGCTAGCGCTGGACGCCGTCGTATTCCCACCCGTCCCTGGCGGACGACCCTTATCAAAACTTGAAACATATCAGCCGTCAAACGACTCGCTTACTAGTTACTACCTCTTTGTTTTAAAAATCTCGACGGACGTACATTCTTCAAGAGTTCTTTCTGTCCCTCCCATGGCAAATACCCACCGTCCGTCCACCGGAAAACAAGGCCCGGCTCCTCGTTTGACTTCCAACTCTCTCGGTCGCAACGCTCAAGGCGACTTCCAATTCATCGACATGTACGCGTCCAACCCCCGTCCTGGCGGACAGGCTGCGACCCGGGCGTCTGCGCCCACCGCCTCGTCAATAGCCCGAACTATGCCTGCATCTTCCCTGGCCTTTGCCGCCAAGCGAGGAATTTTGAAGTCGTCGTCCAACGACCGTGGCGAGGCGTCCGAACACAGTCAGGCTGCCCTGCTCTCGGGAGGCGCCTATATGTCAAGCGAATCCACCGCTAGCGGCCGCTCCGCTGGTGCTCATTCTGAGGACAGTGTCGAAGACCAGCTCTACTCGAGCCACGAAAACTCGCCGTCGACTACGAGCTCACTGTCTGACTCCCCAACGACTAGCGATGCTACTCCCCGTAACGGATCGACATCTACGGGAGGAAGCCACCCTCCTGCAAGAAACCTTCCAGGATCCAGCGCAGGGGATAGTATCACTGCGGCTCTCCATAATCGTCAAGAAGATCAAGGAGAGTCGCTCATGCCTGAGCTGACCCCTCTGTTTCCCGGCTATGGAGCCCGGATGGAGATATACAAGGACGAACCCTTGTTCTTGTCGGTATCGCGCTTGCACGTAGTACCGGACCTAGGTGAATATGATCTACTGCGCGATTACGGCGTGGACCAGGAGACGGGGCTCCTCCCTGACCGAGACGAGGCTCTAACGGATAAACTGCGAGATATCCTCATGCGATTCATGTTACCTCGCCGGGACGGTCTGTGGGCCAACCTTTCGGAAGCCATAGGCCGAGTGAGCGCACTAAAGATACGAGACATTACGGTGCTGCCCTCCCGAGACGGCGAAGGAACTACTTTCTGGGCCATCTCGTTTACTCAATTATACCACCTGGCCCACGTTGTCTATGCCGCTCAGCAGATTCTTGAAAACTTGACTTCGTTCAGCAAGCGCGACCCCGCCTCGATGTACGTTCTGGATCCGGGAATGCGTTTCACACTATCGATGGAGGGTTTCAAGGACAAGAAGGCCATGTCGGTTACCTATGGAGTTCTTCAACGACGAATCTCTCTCGCCAACAGCCATATTCGTCGGCAACTGTCACAACTACGCACGCTGCTAGTTGGAGACGAATCCGACCGAGTTAGCTCTGTCAACTCTACGATTTCGGAGCTGCGCCGCAAATATGAACTGTATTCAGCGGAGGATGCGGCTTGGACAATCGCTTCGCGAAAGGATTACGCCATGAATATAGAGGATTACCCCGGTCAAGATGGGGAGATTCAAGAGGAGATTCAAGTAATGTTGAAGAACAACCCCGCTCTCCATAAGTCGCCATATCGAGCTCGTCGGATGGAATTGATCCCAATTATGCATGAACCCGACCCTTACGCAAAAAGCGCTCAAACCGAGCAGCCTTGGGGATCGTCTCTGCCATCTCAACCGAGCAATGACACCCACTTGCGTTCAGGATTTACGAACACCGGACCCGACGAACCACTCCTAGGCAACTTCTTTGCTCCTCCCAATCCTATTCACGCTGCATACATGAGCTCTGAAATCCCCGTGCTGAGTCATATTCCCGGAGTCGCTCGCATGCTGAACCCTTCCCAGTCCGCGTTTGGGGGGCCATCGTCGATGCACACGAATATTCCTGGGCAGGGATACTATCCTTCATTCACCCCAGCTCCAACCAGATACCAACTAACCCCGCAGGGGCTCATTTCCATGAGTGGCGCCTACCAGGCTGCCAACGTAAACGCGACGGGGACGGTTCCCGGGAACAACGGACCCAACCAGGCAGGTAGTGGACAAAACCCAAACGGGAACGGACGTAATCAAGGCGGTGGGTATCAACCGAGAGGAAGTCCAGGCGGTTTTCCCAATGGCCCTCCCGGCGGATCCCCGGGCGGCGGAGGACCAGGCGGCTATCCTAGAGGTCCTACAGCTGGACCTCCTGGTGGCGCTCCACCGTACGGAGCGCCCCAACCACCTCAGCGCCCCCCGGGCGGTCCGCCTGGGTATTACCCTGTTCCTCCTCCTCAGCCCGGAGGACCCCCGGGAGGAGTCCCACCGCCACCGCCTCCTCCCCCTCCTGGAGGTCAGCCGAACCTAGCTGGAGACCCGTACTATCACACCGAGTGGATGTTAAATAATAAGCTGCCCCTCACGACCTTGCCTACCTTCGACGGAGAAGCGAACTCTATTATCGACTACTTAACCTCCATGGATCAGCTCGCGCAAAGAAGTCGTTTGCTACATACCCAAATTGCCCAAATGGCGTCACAACGATTTGAAGGATTAGCCAAGGACTGGTGGATACACCTTACTGCCGCGGAGTGGACGTTCTTTTCAACGGATTGGGACCATCTCTTGGCGGCTATCCAAAATCACTTCGTTACTCCCTTCTGGCGCCAGCAGCAGACGTTGGAATTTGAGGCGATGCGCTTCAGGCAGCCGAGTAACGAAAAGGAGACGCCGCTACGATACCTTCAACGCCGGATGTCGCGGAACGCGTTTTTGTATCCTTTTAACGCTGGTATTCCTGCTGAAGTCGTCCTCGCTATCACTCGTATTTGCCAACTCCAACCTCCTGAATGGAGTGGTGTACTCAATGCTCGCACTTGCCTGTCTATATCTGGCCTGATGAATACCGCTTTGCGCGAAGAAACCTCGCTCTTGGTACAGTACGACCTGCACGAAGAGCTCCGCAAGAATCGCGCTCTGAATAACCGCCCGGGTAGCCGACCGTACCAAGGTCGCACTCGGTTCGTTCGTCGTGCTAACGTGGTGGATTACGACTACGAAGTCGAGGAAGATATACCGGAGATTGATCCTCCCTCAGCTACGGTGTTGGCCGTAGACGGGCGCCGACCTCAGGCAGCCCCTACGAACAAGACCGAATATCCCAGCGGAGGGGTGATAAACGGGTACCATTTCAAACGAGACGACTCGAGGAAAAGTCACAAACCGCCGAAGAGAGGAGCTTGTTACATCTGCACTAGCCCGAACCACTTTATGCGCGACTGCGCTCATTTCGGTCGATGGGAAGTTATGCGTAATGCGAATTTATTGGAAAAGGACATGGATCCGGAGGAGTTCGCCGAGGAAGAACGAGAATATGTTGCTATGATGATTGAAATCAATTTCGTTCCAATGTACTCTCGGGCTCTGGATTCCCGTGAAGCTCATATCATCGACGCCGACCAAACGGGGGCTAAAGCTGCTCATGTTCTTCCCTTAAGCAACCACAGGAACGCTTGTCGGGCTGCCGCCCTTTCTAAAACGCCAGGTTGGCTACAGAAAGGGAAGGCGCCTCAAAACCAGGTTTCTGACATTCCTCGTCGGACTCTGCGGAAATACGCAGCCTCTGCAACGTTTAAAGCTCCGAAGGGTCGTCAATTGCCAGATGGCATGGGTTCGCTCGGGATACACGCTCTCGTCGCTGAGGTCCGGGTTGGGTCTAATGACGCGGACGTCGTCAAGGGTCGCTTGGACTCGGGGGCAGACATCACTCTGATGTCGGAAGAGTTTTGGGCTTCATTACCAGATCGCCCTGCTCCGAAGGAGGGAGTTCGCATGAAATTATACCACTTGACCGGTTTATAAGTAGCAAAACAACCGTGCAACAAATGTCAATCGGTCATCTCGGAGCGAAAAGTGAATATCCAAAAACTCGGTCAAAATTTGACAGGTACGTGTCCGTGTGCTCTCCCCACACGCTAACCCACGCGCCCAAGAACCATCAGGATTTGCCCAGCTAACAAACTTCCAATAACCAGCCGGAGCCCACCCACACCCAACTTGAAACTGCCTGCACCATTTTTCGACGCAGTGCCAGTGCCAGTGCCAGTGCCATTGCCAGTGGTGGATGGCATGTCCGAGGAACTGCTCGTCGTGGACGCCACGACGGACGGCTTCGGGGTCAACGACGAAAGAATGCCTGTCGTGGCAGTGGTGCCAGGGGAGGACGACTCCAACTGGGAGACCGAGGACGATGACGAGTTCGAGTCGGGGGAGACGAGATGCGTGTCACAGGAAGGCTCTTCTCCTGGTAGACTACCTGTGCACGTATCCCATGCTGTGGCGTTGTTTGTCGTGCACAAGCCTGGGACCTTACCGGAGGGTGCGACGAACGTGCCGTTTACTTGCGTGCAGCAGAACTGGGTGTCGTCGTCAACTGCGGCGAAACAGGCTATCGATGGGGATGAGCTCAGCTGGAGCAAGAGCAAGAGCAAGATGGATAGGACGAACTGGTTGTTACGACTGTATCCCCTGGCGACGGTGTGAACGGCGCGCAGGTCCCGTGAGTATCTTCGAACCCAGGTCCCAAGGATGTGATACAGCCTGGCCACTGATCGGTGGCGGAGTCGCCGAGCAGGCACGCAAGGGAGCCCGAGCCATCGGGCGGGCCGTTCATGATGCCCTTCAAGAAGGTGCAGCACTCCGAGGTGCCAGCCGGAGACGAACATGCTGGTCATGAGCTTAAGCAAGGGCAAGAGCAGGGCAAGAATCGAGACGACGAACACTGGGTTATGCCTTGCAGGCCGTCCCCGGCGTCCCGTGCAGCGAGATTCCACATGGACATGGACATGGTCTGACAGCAATTGCATCAGCAAACCTGGACTTGAATACTGTCGATGCTCACCGACAGATTTTGAGGTTTGTCTGTTGGATTGCGAGTGAGTATGAAGGACGCTTTACCTTTTATACACGCCATGGCGCGGACATCAGCGCGAGCGCGAGCCTGAGACCCGCGACGCCCCGAGGTACTGAATACACAACAGTCTCCGCACCGCATTGTACATCGTACGGTGGGCGAAGCGAGACGGCGATCAAAGTCATGCCAGCCCCAAAGTGAATGTTGAACTGGCCGCTCGAGGAGTAAAGTAACTCTGCGGAGATCCGGCTGAAGGACAGCAACAGGTTTGGGCACATGCACGCATACGCGACGACGGCAAATTAGGTCCTGGAGCGTCCTGCACTGCGAGGTGGTCCCGGGGGTGTACTGGTGAGACGGTGCCAGTGCCAGTGGGGAATGGAGGCCATTCACTGCGTTCAGAGCCTGGGTAGCCTAACGTTCGTCAACGTAATGCTACCTCAGGCCACTCTCAGGCTACGTCAGGCTGTGTACGTAGCCGAGCTTCGGTTAGGTAAGGCCGCTGACGTAGCCCGAGGTAGCATTACATTCACGAACGTTTTGGCTACCCAGGCTCTGAACGCAGTGATTCGGATTGGGACTCATACAGCCGCGTGTGGAGGCCAGGAACAGCGAGTAATACGGGAATCGAAAGCACCAATGCCAGTCAAGCGAAATTTCAATGCAGTGTTGTGTCATGTCGGAGAGACGCCGTGATAGAGGCGGAAGGTAAGAGAGAATGATCGCGTGACCGGTCACGTGCCACTCGTCACAACACACTTCTGAGTGTTTGGTGTGATGCCATTCAGTCTGCAGAAGCATTCTAAACAACATCTGCTGGGTTCACTGGAACATTAACCAGTACTGTATATGCTGGGGGAAAAAAAATCAGCTCAAGAGGAAATGCCTTGATGCACGTTTATACCAGTGTGGGACTCCTGCTGTGTCGTTTATCCGACACCTAACTTCAAGGGCAGTATACCCACTAAAACCCCTCTCTCTTTAGTCCAATCGTCCGGCAAGGAGTCTTTGTCCAGCAGTAGCCCACTCCACGTGTTCAGGACAATTTGGTCAGATGGATCCATGTGTCATAAACAATCCTGTAAAGTAGAAGTAAGATTTGAAGACTAAGACTAAGAAAAATAGAACAACCAACAGTTCAACAGTTCAATCGGTCATCTCGGAGCAAAAGTAAATATCCAACAACTCAGTAAGTACGTGTGCTCTCCCCACATGCTAACCCACTGGGAAGTTTGTCTGTCCGATTGCGAGTATGTATGGGTATGATGAGTATGAACGAAGCTTTACCTTCGTCAGAATCGATACGCACTGCGGCACGGACATTCAGCGAGCGCGAGCCTGAGACCCGAGGGACTGAATGCACAACACAACGGATCAGTGCGGCGCTTCAAGTGTGTTCTCCACCGTTATATATGCGTTGAGTCCTTATCTATACGGAGACGAACCAAAGGCAATCGAAAAGATAAATAAGACGGAATAAAACCCCTCAGCGCTTCGCATGCCCCAATCCACTAATCTTCCACGCCAGCACACCATTCACCCACGGCACCTTGAACAGAAACCACAGCGCACTGACGCGGAAATACGCGCCCCACCCCCTGCCGCCCTTCTCGACCTGTGTCATCCCCTCCACCATATCGATGACCTGGGTCGCCACCGCGCGTCGATGCGTCGAATACGCGTCTAGGATCTCCACCGCATCATTTGCTTTCCCACTAGTAAGCTTCTCTGCGCTAAGAGAAGCACCCCGATGCGCCTCAATCGCCTGTGCAAGTTCACACCCATCGCAGATACCCATGTTCATGCCCTGGCCGCCGGCCGGGCCGTGTTTGTGGGCCGCGTCGCCGACGAGGAGGATGTACGCGCCGCCCTTGGACCGCTGGACGTACCGGTCGACGAGTGCGGGTCGCGTACGATACCGCGAGCTCTCCAGCACCTGCACGATTTTCGGAACACCGTGGATGCTAGAATGCGAGCCCGGCCCGCGGGCGTCGAGGATCGCTTGGAGGTATGCTGCGTCTGGAGCACGTGGTGGAGTGTCTGGGACACCGAGGTACAGCCGGAACAGCGTCTGATCTTGTCCTTGCGCTGGCTGTTGGTCGAGCATCGGTGCGGTCAACACAACCCCTCCCGCACCAATCATCATCTGCAGCCCGTCTCGGGATACATTCCCCGGCACCGGCGTCGCAAACCTCACATCCGCAACAACGAACGAAAGATCATTCTCGCCCGGACCCGCGTCCTTGTTCGTATACGGGTCGACCCAGCGAATACCCGCGGCCGTGCGTAGGAACGACTTGGACCCATCTGCCGCAACGACGTAGCGTGCCGTCAACTTCTCCCCTGACGCGAACCCCAGCGTGTACTGAGCCCCTTCCTCGGTAATCTCCACGACGCGTTTGCCCCAGTGTATCGTCTGGACGTACGCGCGCATGCGCTGCTCGACGACATGCTGCGGGATGAGCAGCGAATACGCGTACTTGGTGTACGCTGCGATATCCGTCATACGTAGCCGGAACACCGGGCGTTCATACAAGTCGAGCGTCGTCAGGGTCTTGGATTGGATGCCTCTAGCCACCAGCTCGGCCGATAATTCCGGATGGAGGGCTTCCAGCGCCTGTAACACGACTGTGAGCTTACACGGGGATACCGATGAAAGGACTGGCAGACACACCTCAAGCGCACTCGCCTGCATCAACACCGCGCGCGAGCTATTATGCCCCATCTCCAGCGCATCGACAATGACGAACGGGATCTTGCGCGCCGCGAGCCCCAGCGCACAGGCGAGGCCGCTCGGCCCGGCACCGACGATGCAGACTTCTGTCGAGGCGGGGAGTTCTGTGGACGACGATGAGGGGGATGGGGTGTTCATGAGGGGACGAGGGGATGAGGGGATGAGAGGAAGAAGCAAGCAAGTAAGTAGTTTGCTTCGCAGCTTCTCAGCGTCTCTTGGCTACGTGGGATCTGCGCTGATGTGGAGCGGTCAAGCAGCCAACCACAATAGAGTTTCGCACTCCGATCGTGCGACCTCGGCGATAAAAGATCCGATCACGATCATGATATGCGAGTCCGATCCCGTCGGAGTGCATTCATCCGTAGCTGCTGGAGACTGGAGTCTATGGATAACGGAAATAGAACATTGAACTGGTCGCCGCGCTCCCACCTCGGGTTGTAAGATCCATTCAATAAGATCCAGAACGGCCGGGGGGGTATAAAAATCCAGCTCGCGTTCGAGAGCGAACGAGAGTTGAAGAGCCAGAAGGCCAGTGGCTCCATCTCTGCTTTGTCACGGTGCGCGTCGTCGTTCCCTTGGTATGGCCAAGAGGGCTGCCAGTGGAAGGTAAAGTGGGCAAAGACGAAGGAAGGGCCCCGGGCCGTGCGAGACGGTCAAAGGGTGGTGGCAAAGCGGGAGCAGAGGTTGGCGAGCACCTGAGAGTTCTTCGAGCACAGAGTCAGTCGAGGCCTAGATCGACATCGTGGTAAGTTCACAAACAGAACGTAGTGATGATTGTGTATTGGGTGACCAGTTTTGGGACTGAGTGCTTATCTAAAATGCCACTAGTCAGCAACGGTCTAGAATCTTCTGTCCTGACCCGTTCCTTCCGGACAATCTTTCCCTTCTCCCTCGTCGATGAAAAAACGAGCCAGGCCCGCGGAATCCAGTGCATCTCAGCCTGTAGCCCGAACGAAAAGAGCAAAACCAAATCCTCCTCCGACCTCCTCCGATAGTCCTCAAGCCTTAACGTCGACGTCGAACAGCTCCTCCACTCCGAGTGCGTCGTCGTGCCCCTTCATTCCTGTTGAACTGATGTCCCGAGCTGCAGATCCGCATGCCTACGCTACGAGTCTCACCGATGACCAAAAGATACGCGCTTTCCAACACACGCTCGTGTCCCTCTTTCGTGCAGACACCCTTGCACCGTACGCCAAGCTCGTCCAACTCGGCGCCGACCACCATATCGAAGGAGGAAAGAGTCGGGATAACCTCGTCTCTCGATTACCTTCTCATTTGTGCGACTGGAAATGCCTCGTGCGAGTATCAGATGCCCAGGCAGCGGATGTGCTGCTTACTTCCACCGTCGGCGCATCCGAGAGCATTGTTGAGGGAGATTCTCCTTCCGGTGTACCTCTTTCGAGTAGCGCTTCAGTAGAACATGATCCTTTGCTTGAACCCCCTCCTTCACGAAGCACTTACTACCGCCATGTTAATATCCGTGAACGGGAACGATCTGAAGCTGACGCTAAATCGTACTGGGCGGACAACTGGCCAAGAGTAGAACCCCAAGAAACACACAACGCTGTTGGTTGCCTGCTACTGAATATGAGGGCCAAACTAACGAAGCGTAGATCTTACGGGAGTATCATGAGCGCACCTCTGCCGCTGTTCTTCGGCGGATTCCATGCTCGTTTTGTGGCCACAACGAGCTTGCAAATGAGATCAAATTCTTCGAAGTCCAATCCCTCGACATCTCTTTGCTCGAACGAGCTGCCTCTTTCTTACGAACACATTATTCTCAGCCGGCATTAGAATCCCACCGCTTACACGACGGGCGATATCAAACCTGCAAGACGTGTTGCCGCGCCATTAAAAGAAACAAATTCGTGGCGCTCCCCTTATACAGTTGGGCGAATGGATGTTGGATCGGTGACCGTCCCCCGGAGCTGTCGGATTTGACTTACGTCGAAGAGCTGGTCATTGCCAAAGCTCACACGACAAAATGTTGGGCCAAGATTAATACGGCGTCCAACACGAATCCCCTTCTCCAACAACGCGCAGCCTCGGGCAACGTGTGCATTCATCCTCACGAAATTTCCGAACTCGCAACACAGCTGCCCCGGCCAATGTCGTCACTGTACGACGAAATCGTCGTGATCGTTGTTGCGGGTAGACAAGAAGCAAATGCAGAAACCTTTCGACGCACGCCGCTCATTGTTCGACGGGGATATATACTACGTGCATTGAACTGGCTCAAGGCTCACAATCCACTCTACCGAGACATACAGATTGACTATGCGGCGCTGCAGGAGTACCCCAGCGATGAGGATGGTTGTGTTCCGTTCCCTGTCCAAAGTCAGGCTCCCAACGCCACCATTTCTGGACAGAACGCAACGTACTCTGGGCATGGGATTGACAAAATGGAAGAAATGTTCGCTGAATCCACCGACGTTGATTCGGAACAAGATGCTCACATTCCTGTCTCCGTCTCCGGTAAAAATAGTTCGCATTTTGAAAGCATCGTATCCTGAATCCTAATACAGGTACCTTCGATGTTGAAAACATTGAAAACACTTTGCTTTCCCGAAAAGTGAAGGTTCTCCAGCAGTTGAAAGCCAACGCAAAATTTGCAAAGACCTCAACGTCCAACGAGACGATCTCAACAAGGAGCAACCCGTCCGCTTACGGAGCACTATGGCCAACTCTTTTCCCATATGGTGTTGGCATGTTCGAGGACCCAGTGCGACTTCAGAAGGAGCTTGGCCTGCGGCCAATAGCTCTCAAATCCCACGTACAGCGGTATCTTTTGCTTCATGACCGACGCTTCCAGAAGCATATGAGCTTCCCCTTCGTTATGCACAACATTATGATGATGCGGCAATCATCCTTCAAGTCGAAACTCGCCGTTCGCAGATCCTGGTGGCCGAAGGCAGTATCAGCCATGAGCAAAATTGATACTGCTACCTTAGACGCCTTGGCCGCCTCGTTGTCTACCAAAAAAGCGCGTAAGGACCACTCCAAATTCGTTGCAAACACCCCACAGGAGAAAACGGTGATGGAGCTACTTCGATATGTTGACTATGTCTCCGATCACATTGAAGGCTCGAAATCAGAGGTTTTGAAGATGCGAGAGGAAATCCAAGCAATCAGTCGCGCATGCGGAACACTCTCAATCTTCTTCACGCTGAATCCGGCCGATACGTACAACCCTCTCATGGCTTTCATGGCGGGAAGCGACATCAACCTCGACACTCTCTTTGATTCTCCCGACTCAAAGTTCAGTAGTTTCGATCGTGCGCGTCTACTCGCATCCAATCCTGTCGCTGGAGCACAGTTCTTCAAGCTCCTCATCGACGAGTTTATCAATACGTTTCTTGGCTGCGGCAGACCGGACAAAATTGGTGTTTTTGGACGCGTCAAACACTACTACGGTGTTTTCGAAGCGCAGAACCGCGGATCACTCCACATGCACATACTAATCTGGCTAGAAGGTAAAGCTATTCATCGTGTCATGTTGTTGACTCAATACCTTAAGGTGCTCTCTCTCCGAAGCTTGTTCAGGAAAAAGCAATGGCGGACGCATTTTTCAAGAACCGTCTTTTTGCCTGGCTGGAGAGCATCATTAAGCACGAATTACCACCCAACACAGAATCTGCTGATCGTCTCCCCAAAAACACAAAGAAACAATGTCTAATGGGACGCCCTTTGCATCCCGATGATCCTCAGTTCACCGAACGTTGGCCACAATACTTGCGGGACATTTTAGACAACTCAGACCAAGTTCACACGCATAATGATTCGTGTTTCAAGAAGACTCCCTTTTCGAAAAGCTCTCTAACTCCCGATGAGCAGGATATCCTTTGCCGCTACAACTACCCAGCCAAGCTTTTTGCCGAAACTTTCATGGATGAAGATGGAAAGCTGTGCTTGAAACGGATACATGCATGGGTTGTTGGGTTTAATCCAACAGCCAGTGGTGGACTCCAATGCAACTCGGACGCCAAGTATGTTGGTTCTGGGCCCCTCGCAATGGCACTCAGCATCTACATGACCCTCTATACGGCCAAGTCAACGCTGGATTCCCCGGTCATTATGAGTGCTCTTGCCGCAGCAACAAAAGCGCTGAATCAGACGGATCCCCAAGCAAACACATCGTTAGACGATGAACGTTGCCGAAGGCTCTTGCTCAAAACTCTGAACCAGGTCAATGGACGAAGAGAGCTCTCTGGGCAACAGGTTGCATGCTCCCTGCTAGGGATATCCAACCATGTTACAGACGTTCAATTTACTGTATTCTACTGGAGTCGCTTGTTGACCTGGTCTTCATCATCAGAGTCATGATCCTCATCAAGTTGCATGGCGTTATTTTGACCACTGGTAGCATGAGACTTCTGAACAACTCGAAGGTACATGGAGTTATCTCACCTAATGGGAGTTGCCTCGGGCTGTTCTGATTGTTCGTTGGATTTCTCTGGATTTTCATCCCTGAGACGGTCAATTCAAAATTTTCTGTAGGTGTCAAGAAGCTTACAAGTCATCAGTCGCTTTCTTCCGTTCAAATCGCGGAAAGTCCGTGGGAGACAACCAGATAGACCTCGGAGAGCTCGGGGACCCAAATGTCCTTCTCAGCCAGCATACAACACCCATTCCTGATTCATTGATCCACGACATTCTATATCGACCGCGGGAACTTGACGATGTTTGCATGTGGGACCAATTCAGTCTTTACGAGAAAGTACGGATCAGAAAATACACACAAAAAATGACAGAAGATGACTCAAATGACGAGGAGAATAGTCCAGAAGGTACATAATCTCTCTTCTTCTTTCCAATAATGACCCTCGGAGCCCAGGCAATAAATCCACGCAACTTTTTCAATTTCTGTCTGGACACCCTCAACTCACCACCCATGCGCTGCGAAGGCGAAAGATCGATCACATCCCTGTACTATCGGGCACCCCTGTCCCTCGGAGTGACCTTCCAACGCACGAGATCAAACATGCTATTGTGATGCTTGCTCTCTTCAAACCGTGGAAACGGTAGTTCACTAAGCATTCATCCGAGTCTCTCTGACAGCTCACTACGTCCCCAGATCAACGGAAAACCCCCTCAAGGAGTCAGAGATTGGATGGAAACAGGCCTTCGACCAGCTACTTCCTGTTCTTGCCGATGACAAAAGGAAAATCATCGAGCACATGCAAGAGCAATGGGAATGCCGCAAAGCAGCAGACGATTTTTCGGCTGACTATAAAAATCGGCTAGCTGCATTTACTAAAGGGCCGCAATCATTTTCAATGCACATCGAGACGGAAGATGTTGCAGCGCTGACCAATGATTTGAACTGGCAATTAGGTCAGCTTGAAGAACCCTTGGACGATAGCTCTGGCTCGGATCAAATTTACGAGCCTGAGGACATTGTTGAGCATCGCGAGAGCTGTTCCGACCGAACCCAAAATCAAACGGATAGAGTTATTGCACTCACGGAGGCCGCTAACTGCTATCGAGTTCGGGAACTGGATGACGTCTACAAAGACTGGGTCCTACCATGTTTGTGCACTGGCGACTCGGCTTGGGACAACGCAAAGTTAGCGACCTTATTCATCGCACAAGAACAGGCTGCATACAAAGGAGAAAGGCAGGAATCATCGACTGGTATGCTGTGAATTAGTGAAACTCTGTCATATTATTAAACAACCTGAACAGAATCACAACCCTCCTCAACAAGAGTAGGCCCAGGATCGACCATACCTGCTGCGCCGGCCACAATTACGACGTTCAACGATGAGTTAAGACTTACTCGGGAACGCATCACCCGAATCCATGGAGGCAATCCGCAGCCCTGGGACGAGCTCCATCGCTGGAGACAGCTTGCAATTGCTGTGAGCGATCGATTCACGTTGAACAAGAAACAGCGGCTAGCATTCCTACTCAAAATAAATGCAGACATCCACCGCTGGAGCAGCGAAGCGTTTACTGCAATCGAGCCCTTCCGTCTTATCCTAGGCGGACCAGGAGGTGCTGGTAAATCGCACGTAAATGATGCAATACGGGCTTTCTACCAAATTGTGCAGAAACTCTCCGAGTTACTGTTCACAGCACCGACCGGTGTTGCTGCAAACAATGCTGGTGATGGGGCGCAAACAACACATCAAGCACTATCTCTCCGCACGAAAAGGGAATCACTATCAAAAACCAGCTCTGCGGCTTATAAAGCCCTGGCCGAGCGCCTCGCTCCGGTCCGAACACTATTCATTGACGAAATTTATTTCTTGGGCTGCGATGACTTTGAACGTATTTCGGAGAACATAAAGCTTGTTCGGCCCTCGGAAGATCCATTCGGGGACCTTGATCTAGTCGTGTCAGGCGACGAATACCAGTTAACAGGTCCAAAATCCACATCCCTCTTTGATCATCGCTTTGTTGCATTACACAAAGAGCACAGCACACTTCAACCTCTCAGTGAGAGTGTTCGACGGAAGGTCACCGCGATCAAGAATTTCCATACAATTGGAGATTGTGTAATTTTGGACGAGGTAGTGCGACAGAAGTATCCTCCATACGTCGCACTATTGAACCGGCTCCGAAGAGGACTCTGCACAGTTACAGGGTCAGACTCAGATCTGGAATTTCTACAGAGATTCCAACTGGGATTGCCTTCATCTACAGTGGATTCAAATTTCTCGGATGTCACCAAATGGGTTACATCGCCTGCCTGGGCTGCGCCTCTAATCACATACACCAACCATGTTCGAAATACCCACAACTGGTTGATGACGCAAGCTTTCGCGGCTGTAACAGGTCAAGAATTTGCGATATACTTTGCAAAAGACACTATCGGAAGCCGGGAACAGAAGATTGAATTGCGTGGTCAAAATGCCGAAGATGCATGGGACACACCAATAAAATCTCATGCACAAGACCTCAGCGGCCGCCTTCCATTGGTCATTGGAATGCCAATTTTTGTTGTTCACAACATGGCGGTTGAGCTTGGCATCTCCAACGGGAGTAGCGGTACTCTTGTGGGCATCAACTACGAGATTCGCGATGGTCGTCGATACGCTATAAGCGCGGAGGTCGATTTGCCCAGTTATACCTCCCAGGACCCGACCTCAGTCCATCCGCATCGCATCACCCTTCCTACAGTCAAAAAAACTGTGAAATTTGTTGCAACCACAAGCGGCATGACGCCGTCAGCATCTAGACAACAGTTACCCATAATCCCTGGCTTCAGTTTTACCGCTCACAACTCACAAAGTCGGTCGCTGAATGCAGCCATGATCCACTTGGAAAGCTCTGCAAATATCTCCACCTCATATGTGATGTTGAGCAGGATCAGATGCCCAGAGCACGAGCTCAGAGGTCTTGCAATCGTTGGAGATGTTTCCCCGAAGAAAATACAGAATCATGCGTCGGAGGAAGCACGACAAGAGGAAGTGCGACTCAAGCAGCTGGCTAAAAGGACGTTGGAGAAAGCGAAGGAAACGCTCAGTTGCTATCTTGACTTGACGGGGGATTCATTCGATTAGTAGTACATGCATTGAATCAGAAGTTGTAAACAGAGCATTGGCTGTAAACCCTGCACCAGAAGGCAAGCCAATAGCACGCGCATGAGTCTGAGACGAGACGGCGAAGACCAAGATGAGCGCAATCGACGACAGCAGAAGTCTTGCTAAAACGACCAAGCAATTCATTCAAATGCTCTTGTAACAACGGCTGGGGCAACAAACAGTGTTTGAACGAGTGGAAGATGTGGTGCTGGGTGCTGAAAAAGCGCTCGGTACCTTAGATGTGGGACACATGGTAGAATAACAGCACTTACCCTACATACACCTGCAATAGGTCTTCGAACGGTGCGCAAACGAGCGAGGGATACCAAAGACGAATCTGCGTCGAAGTGCATCTGCGTCTACATCAGCAAAAAGTGGGAATCATTGCAAGCGCAGATGAAAGCCGTCATCGCTGATGGGCTTTGCAAGCGCTTGTACATCTCAAAAGTGCTTGTAACTCCTCCAGCACGCTGACATCAGGTTTGCAAGGACACTATCTGCATTTCACAAGGTTTATAAAGAGTTTATATGTGATTATAAGGTCGCCTCCTGCCTTGCGGACTCAAGCCATGTCAGTGTGCGTGCGTGCGCTGACTCAGAGCGGTCACTGGTGCCCCATTCACCAATTCCTCCGTGGAACTCCGCCGATTTACGTAGCCGCTCGAAGGGTCGTGCAATTGCGGGTCACTCTGGACAGGGTAGGCTCATCTCTGCTCACCTGCTGGGGGCCGTGGGGCGACTACAACTCGTCGCATGGACCATCAAATCAGCAGGCAACGATCACCGGAGGTCCGTGCACGATGTTATGAAACCGTCACGAAATGATGGGGTCGCTCGCTCTTCTGACTCGAACCACCACCACCCAGCCCCACCCAGCAAGCCGCTGCAAACGCGCAAGCCCTCCATCGCCGTCGTGGAGCGCCAGCGACGATGTCTCAAGTGCCACATCTACTCCTTCAAGCTTCAAGGCTCAAGCGCTCAAGACCTCAAGACTCTAAGTTCCTCAAAGCCCTGCTCGGTCGCTGGGGCGACGTCGCCTCAAGAGCCTCCAGCCCATACTGCCGCAAGACCTCTATCATCTCCAGCAAGACCGTCGCCAATGTTCTCTGCTGCGCCAAGCCACGCGTCCCATCGCCCGCCCACCCTTCCGCATGCCTCCTTCCTGTTACCTACCTTCCACGACGTACTTTCCCTTGCCTCACCTTCCCTCTCTTCCTTCACTTCCCTTGCCTTGCTTTCCTTCTCCTCCATTGCCTTCCCTCTCCTCTCCTCCCTCCTTCCCGTTCCCCTCTTTCCTTTCCATCTGTACTGTCGAGGCGCCGCCTGTGGTCTGAGATTACGTTATGCTACACTGTATACTAGTATTGGCTGTTTGAATGCATGCAATTCTTTGCCTTTTCATTTGTGCAGAGAGCCGGAAATGGAAGCTGATTGGAATGTTCATTGCGAGCTTGTGGCTGCTCTACATGGACTTACCAGGCATTACAAGCACTTGCAAGCATCGATTAGCAATGTCAACTTCATCAGCATTGCAGTGACTTTATAAACTACGAGCTCTTGTACAAGTGTAGTTGAAGAGTGGTAATGCATTTAGTACTTTACATGGATTATACTGAATTGTGGGGTTTATATGCCCATACCATCGCATGCAATGAGTTCCACTTTTTCCTGATGTATAGCTAAATGTGTGGAGAAATGCAAGCTGGAATTTTTTTGTAAGCCACTATATCTAAGGTGGAAGAACACCATGCCTCAGTATAGTATCCGTCGCGCCGATAAATTTGTGAAGCGTGAACTGAAACCCCTTCGAAGCCATTTCTCGCGTGATTTGCGCCGGCCGCTCACTGGGCTCCCGCCACCCATCCCTCGGCAAGTATATGCCGCAAACTTCGGCAAGCACTGGTGACTCAATATCTGAACGTCGACGACGGAATGAGTGGCTGGGAGATATTGCGACGTAAGACCGTGCTGCACCTTGAACGCCAAAGTCTCCCGGTCCTGCTCCGCGCTGAGCCAAACGTGTATCGCGAATGAGGCGACTAGCGGCGAGAGCCAGAACAAGAACAACGATATTGTTAGGGTACGATCGCGGTGCTGTAGAATCGCGGCGCTTTGGATGCCCTTCATATACATAGTGAGCCGCCCTCCCAGTAGATGGGACGCATCATGTGCTGCACGAGCGTCTTTTGCGAGATGACATAGATAGGCAAGCGCTGATACATTTTGCCAGCGATATCGCGGGCGGACGTGCAGGCACCGACAACAACAACCTTCTTGCTAATATGGTTGTGCCGAGTCGAGTGGAAGATCTTGAACAATTCCTAGATGCCAGCAAATCTGAGTCACCACTCTTCGGTCGTAGAGATGCACACCTGTCCAGAATACAGCGAAATCCGTCCCTCGGGACTACTGACACCAGTAGCGAATACGACATGCTTGACAGAGGCAAACGTGCGCTCGAGTTTGTCTGGGCAGAAGACAACGATGTTCCAGTAGCCTGCGTCAAACACTGACGACGGAAGCGGAGGTCCAGATGTCCAGCTCGAGAACATCAGCGTAATTTTTGAGCCAATTCCCTAGCTTCTTGGCGAGCGTGTAAACGGGCCATTGCGTCGGGAACCTAACGAATGTCTCAGAGAGAAACCGAAGCGGATGGTGTTATGCGACGCACCGATAGTAGGGCGGCGAGCCGGTCGGTGAAGAAAGTACAGATTGAGTCGATATGGTCGAACGTCCGGAAATCCCAGATGAGCGCGAGAATGTCATGCCAGTGCGAGTCGGAGATGTGAAAGCTGTCTGCGTTCGGCTGGGTTGGGTTGCCACTGGAAATCACAGCGGAGATCTTGCTGAGCCATCCAATGACAACTGCCCCGCCATTAGGGGACTCGGCAGTGGGGCTGGCCGCGACGCCCACTCTGTCGGTCGAGAGCGGATAGGCTTTTGAGGTTCGGTGGACGCGTCGACGTGGATAAACGTGACCATCGGTCAGTCACAGCTCAATACTACTTGCCGTCTACTGCAACCTCAAGAAACGATGCTCGTGTTCCGCCGCAGTAAACTGCATATCCGCCCAAGTTTATGCTTTGACCATCCCTTGAACTCTGCGCAAGCTTGTTAACTCCACCGACACCACTTGCTCGAAATAAGCTTCAACTTGAACAAATTCTCCGCTCGCTGGAAAATCAAATTCGAATCTGCTGCGCATGAATATATTGGAGCTTCTTATGATTCACACAGGTCCTCCGGTATAAAAAGACTCTGCGCCGCCAGTGCTTCCTCTTCCCTCAAAAAATGCCCCCGACATTTGATCCAACCGTCCACCGTACCGAACTCATGCAGGCCGCAGCATACCTCGCTGCTCCCATCCTTCAGGAAGGCCCCGACCTTGCTCGCAAATGGGCACGTGCACCGACCGGCGATATTCTCAAGGACATTACGGGCTCTCCCGATGATGACACTTCCAATGCGCCTGTCGGCTCATTCGTCGTCGTTGGCAACATCTCCGATATTGGCCTGAAGCTCGGTCCTACAGGAAGTTTTGTGAAGAAAGACGACCGCAAGTTTGCAGATGCAAAATACGAATTGCACCTCGGAAAGCCCGGTTTGTATACAACTTGTCAATATACCAGGACTCATTCGCTTCAGACTTCAATTCTGGACTTTTTCGAAACGATCACAACCTGGCTGTGTCTGCTTTGAAACGTTTTCAGCCGCTCGTCGCCAAAGGCTCGACACAGGCAGGACTCATCAACGAAAAGGACTCATCGAATGTTCTAATCCGCATGTGCTGGCGTATGTTACCCTACTCTTCAAATTATCGCACAAAACCGAGTTCTAAATGACAGATATTCTCATGTCAGAGAAAATTAAGAGCTTGCTTTGCCACCGCTATAACGTTGTCCCGAGCCAACGCTCTGGCTCGATCTCACGCTCTAATCCCTCTTTGGAAAACAACCTCGGAGCCCTTATATCTCTGCGCTCATTTCTGACCTCTCCTCATACCGTCCACCAAGCATGTCGTTAGGGTCGTCCTTCATTGTCACCGGATTCTTTCCGCTCACCGCAGGCAGCTGCGTCGGGACAACCTCCACGAGCACCATCTTTCATGCTCACTACACCACCGCAATCAAGACGGCCAATGGCACTTTCCTCGCGGCGAAGTTGCGTGCTTATTCGGGCTCCTCTAGCAATCCGCTGCCCGACAACTCGCTTGCCTTTGCCATCGCAAAGGTTTTCGCTCCCGCGGGTCACGATGCGGTCGTCGAGCTTGAGACTCTTCACTTCGTTCCATTTCCGGGAGATTCCGCCCAGGTGAGTCGGCCACTGTTTGTTGCACTCGGACTGATATACACTCTGTAGAGCGGGGTACCAGACGCTCCATCCGTCTTCATGGCTGTTGGAAACGTTCCAGCTGCCATGCAGATCCCCGAGGGCTGGAAAGCGTTCACTCTCTCCATGCGCGAGTGGATTAACAATGGTCCACGTCTCTTCCCTTTGATGTACGTTTTTTTTTTTTGCACATCACGGTCAAGGCGCGTGCTTGACAGTATTCCAGCTGTGTCTTTCCAAATACCAATCGATGGGCCAAAACGAATCCTCCCCTTCCTCTCACTTCCGTCGGAGTCGTCGGCACCTGTGGCGGGCGCTTCGCCGATGGAACACTTCAAATCAACATAGATCATATCGCATTCAATATCGGCCCGGCTGTGGTGAATCCAGTCACTTCATCGCCGGTCGGTGGCCTCGGTCCCAGTCCCTCAACGCCCCAGCACCTCAAGTATCAGTTTGCGTCGACAACCAGTGCATACACTCCCAGCCCGCCGGTCGCAAGCACGTCTCAGTTGTAGTAAGTTTCATCTCCATACCTGCTGAGCTAGAACTTCTATCTTTTTTTCTGCTTGCAGTCCGATTACCGCTCTGCCTGTCCCACCTGCGCCGTACACTCCGATTCCACAACGCGGGTGAGTCGCGGCTGTTGCAAGTTCAACTTCTCATTTGTTGTCTTACAGCGTGAAGAGACGTCGCACTATTGCATCCCCTGGCCCCAGTGCGTCGAACCACGAAGATGACTATACCGAGCCGGAGGACGAGGAGGCTGAGCCGCTCGGCAAAGGCAAGCGAGCGAAGAAGGCCACCGGCAAGAAGCGCCAGAGCTAAAGTCCCTATCGCACAAATATGCTGATCATTCTACTACGCGCCTTGAATTGTACGATTACTATCCAAATTGAATTGGGCTACCTGCGTGTTCTCCCTGACTTGAAGCCTTCAGTTTACGCGCTCGCAGTCGCGACGGACGGTTTGATATATTATTCCCACGTCCAGTCGCAGATTATTCCCACGTCCACGTCACAGGCGCTACTCCCTTTCGACCAACACCGCGGACGATACTAGCGACTCGGAGCTCCGCAAGCTTGAGCATAGCAAGTATCGCCGCTCAATGATCTCTTTGTACGGATGCAGAAACCCTGACTTCCCTCAAGACCCTATATTCTCTCACAGTCAAATCTAATTATCTCCCCGCTTCTGGCTTTGTTCCATTCTGAATGTGGCATCTTCCTCGATGTCTCCGTGTGCTTGCTTGCGCATTTTCTCATGCTCTACTATCCAGTCTTTTGGAGCTTCAACCAATTCTGAATGTGGCATCTTCCTTGATGTCTCCGAGTGCTTGCTTGCGCGTTTTCTCATGCTCTACTATCCGGTCTTTTGGAGCTTCAACCAATCTAAATGCATCCGATGCCACTCCAGGTTTTCTTTTTTTTTGGCTCGCATTCAATTCGGAACTGCTAGCGCCCGTATAAGCCGAGCGGAGTCGACATCTTCCCCTCGAATCCTTGATGACTACTACGCTCGCCGTTGACCACTACCTGTTATTCCGCCCGAAGGCTCATCTCCGTGAGCACTTTTCAGTTCTCCGCACTTGGGTACTGATTACAAGTGCAGACCAGCGCAAGCTGGGTGTGCGTCCTGAAGGCGTCGATGTTGCGCACACCAGCGACTCGCAGCGCCGCGAGATAATCGAGACCGTCAATAAGACCTGGGATGAAGGAATCGAGCCTGGCATGCAGAGTATCCCGAATATCATTGCGGTGTGTCGACCATCCTGGATTTCCCGCTGCATCTGACGCCGACAAGCCGGGAAGCCATCGATACCTCACCCACCCAACCACAGAAGCCGTTCAACAGGCCAAAGCGGCACCTATCCTGTTTCTATGGCTCAAAGCCGACAACATCATGCCATTCAGAACAAAGGGCGCCGTATATGCCATCGCGTTTGCAATTTGGAGCACTCCTACCAATCAGATTCTCGATCTCGCGTTGCTTCTCACTCGCTTCCAGGACATGTACATTCGCGAGAACGACTACACCACCTTCAACTTGGTCAACCTTTCGTACCGTGTCTGCGAAGTCGGAACATATGGATTACTGCTCTACGACAATGGACTTGCGGCGGCGTATCATAACGCGGAACTCACATCCAACGCAACGCTGCACGACTTCCCCGTCTCCGCTTGGCCCCCGAATGCCAATGCCAGCCGCATTATTATGGATTCCAATATCTACGGTCTGTTGTCACGAGTCGAGTATGCCGTCCATCATCTAAATTTATTTGAACTCTAAAGTTTCCACAGAACTCTTGCAACTCTTTAACTCCGTTCATCGGCATTTCCCGACGCTTTTGTTTCTGTAGCATACTTATACTGCGATGCGACTCTCACTCTCCCTTCTGCAACAGTCCATTACTGTCTTCATGTACTTCCGTAAGTGCGGCTATCTGTTCCATGCGAGCTGCACTCACCTCTTCCTGCATCCAGAACGCGTGAAAGTCCTGCTTCAGCAGGCACTCAATCATATCGCCTCCTGTTTCGGGTGCATAACAACGGTCGAAACTCCATCATCTGTATGTGTGTCTGTGCTCGGGTTGCGCCCGTCGTGATCCTTTTTACCCCCAGCGTCTTCGTTTTCCGCGGATTCTCGATCGTACTGCTGCCTACAATCCGTGGGTATACGAGCACGGTGTTAATGCACAATTTACTGACACTGTTCCATTCGCCAGCGTCTACGTTTCACGCTTTCGCTTGAATTTGGACTTGACCATACTTTCCGTCACAAACCGTCGCCTTCACACTATTCATTCCCGTCAGCCAGTGATTAACGAAGACGATGACGAAGTGGGTGTTCTCCTGTGCTCACTGTACTCCCACTCACCTGCTATTGCAGATGCCTCCTCTTGACCCGCCGTTCTGATTGTACTGCGACCATACGTTACCGCCGTTGACTACCTGTGATCTTCTGTACGATACAAATTGTAAACCAGCGTCCTCGCGTCGTCCTATACAACTTCATTTTGCGTCGTTCATTTCGACTAAGAAGCTGACCACAGGTGTAAAATAGTATTCACCACCTTTTCACCGCGAGTTCACGAGCTTGAAGGACGTCGACCCCCCCCGAGCTCTTCACCCTGGGTTAGTCATCGCCGGAGGCTCTGTTGATGACATAATCAGGAACTCCCGATTAATGGCGCATGAAGTGACTGATGCGCTACTTGAGGAGGTCACTGGTCAACAGGGCTTTGACCCTAAGAGCTGAAATTTTGCCTCGACGTACTTTACACTAAACTAATGAGAACTGCCAGTTCACAAATTTACTTACACGCATCGTTTCGTCAAGGTGAATCAATTTGTCCCTGTCGGTGATTATGCGGCAGAGAGTAAAAGGCTGTTCTGCTGACATTATCACACTCCTCCTTTCCCGATCCACCACTTGAAGAGGTCACTGGTCAACGGGGCTTTGACCCTAAGAGCTGAAATTTTGCCTTGACGTACTTTACACTAAACTAATGAGAAATGCCGGTTCACAAATTTACTTACACGCATCGTTTCGTCGAGGTGAATTGATTGTCCCTGTCGGTGATTATGCGGCAGAGAGTAAAAGGCTGTTCCGCTGACATTATCACACTCATCCTGTCCCGAACAGTCATCATCGCCGAGACGTGTATCGACGTCCGCCCACTCAGCTCAGTCAAACAGGCCTGAATATCAAGCAAGCAAGTGCCATTCACATTGTCGGCAATGACTCACACCAATCACAGCAGCAATGACTCATCAGCCTGTCTGGGAGATAGGAACCCTTCCCGACACGCGTCTTATTTGGGGAAATGTACGAAGAGACGTCATACACAAATGTCCAACGTGCGGGGTCGTCTTATTAACAGGCGAGCGACCCGGATTCTGCTGCGGGCCAAATGGGAGTCGATTCAGCGACGTGAAGGCTCTTCCTCCGCTACCAGCAGAGTTCACTCAGTTCATTCATGATCCGAATATCTCCAAACTCTCTCGCCAACTCAATCTGATACTATCGTTCGCTGCTCTGGAGACTACACACCCCTTCCCAAAGGAAACACGAGGGCCTCCGGCATTTGTCGCTATTAGCGGTCGCGTATATCACAGAGTACGGCCAGCGCACACAAATTCCGCAGTTCGTTGGCTCTTATATGATGGATTTGAAGCGGTTGAGACGCCATACGAGACGTCCCAATGGTTCAATCGCATTCCACAGCAGTGGATCGTTGCTTTCAAAGCGGCGCTTCATCGGGTCAACTCATTCGCATCCAGCCTTCGATTCCTTGGACACCTTCAACACCAGGGCATCACCAATGCATCATTGATTCTCGAGGATTCGGGGACAGCGGAAATTGCTGCCATCATGTCTTATGCCAATACAACGCAGACGGAAATCAAAGCGCGCCGACTCATTGTCATCACATCTGAACAAAAAAACCAGTTCATCTCTACCTTGAGCCGATTCTGGGAACCGCTTGCATATCCGCTGCTGTTTCCGCACGGGACTCTCGGCTGGGGAGTGACGGACAATGCTGCCGATCTGGCAGCTGGTCAAGACCCGAATCCCAACGCAGATGTTCCTACCACTCAAATGTGGCACTATCGCGCGCGTCTACTGCGTGAGCCGCGCTTCCAGGTCTTCGGCCGTCTAGCCAACGAATACATCGTTGATATGTTTAGTCGAGATCTTGAATCCCGACTAGCATACATCCGTACAAATCAGGAACGACTGCGGCAGAACGACGCAATGCTAATGGGATCTGTCAATACGGTAGAGCCCTCGGAAAATGTCTATCTGCCATCCTCCTTTCTCGGTTCTTGGAGATGGTGTTCAGAACAGATTTCCGACTCTCTCGCCATTGCGGCTGCGTTCGGCCCGCCTACCTTCTTCATCACCATGACTTGCAACCCCGAATGGCCTGAAATCAAATCACAACTTCGACCTGGACAGACGTACGCTGACATACCAATTGTGGTGGTGCGCGTGTTCAAGCGGAAATTATCGCTCCTGCTTTTGGCTCTCAAGACTATGTTTCCTTACGTTGGGCGGCCCATCTACTGCATTCATTGCATTGAATTCCAAAAGCGTGGCCTTCCTCATGCGCATATTCTTATCAAATATTCGAAGGCGTGCGTCGAGCCGGACGACATCGACTCAATAATCTCAGCTGAGATTCCCGAAGACCCCGAAGATGCACGATTGGTTCGGAAGTACATGCTACATTCTCATCCTGCTGAGACTGCGGAGCCCTCCAAGTACTGCCAACGCGTTAAAGATGGAGTCAGGAAGTGTCGCTTCAATTACCCATTTCCACTGCAATCCAAAACAACCATCGACGCAGAAGGACGTGTTCACTATCGTCGTCGTCATCGCGGCAATGAGATGGTTGTACCGCACTGCCTACCTTTGATTCGTGAATTCCTATGCCATATTAATGTTGAAGCTGCGAGCGCTTCACACATGTTCCAGTACCTCTTCAAATATCTCCACAAACGTAGGAGCGTCTTTTGATCCTTTCTCCCAATTAACTCTCTCTCTCTCAGCCCCATTATCCACGAGATATAGAATCTCCCCACAAGCTGATGAACCTGTTGACGAGATCAAAGATTATTGGGACGGACGCTACCTCTCGGCAGGGGAAGCGGCTTGGCGGATTATGGGATATCATGTAGCCCAGAAAGAACCCGCCGTGACAGCACTGGCGATCCATCTTCCAGACTCGACCTCACACCACCAATACACTCGACCCGGTGCCAGTGTGCTGTCAAGTCTGGATCGATACTTCCTCCGACCAACGGGAACATTTACACTTGACGGGATTCTTCGCCAGTTCGACACTCTGACTTATGCTGAATATTTCAGCATCTTCCGCCTTGCAGCTATCGACGAGAACAAGATTAGATCACCGGGATATTTTCTGGAACAACCAAATAATCTGAACTCTCCGAGACGTCATGTCATCCTTCGAAGCTCTGTCCGAGTTCATCTGTCTCGCATCCAGTCAATCCGACCATCCCAAGGAGAACTCTTCTATCTTCGATCCCTCCTGCAAGCGCGCGCATACAGATCCTTCCTCGATGCACGCACGGTCGATGGCATTCTATACAACTCCTATCAGGACGCCGCAAATGCGATGGGCCTCTTCGATGATCACAACGAAGCCAGTTACGCAATTTTAGAGGGTGTACAATCCCTCCGCACTCCTCGGCAACTGCGGGTACTATTTGTCCACTTATTGGTCAACGACTGTGTTCCTTCACCCGTGGCACTCTGGGAAACTTTTCACCAGGAACTGTCCCGTGATTACACCCTTCAGAACGGAGATTCTCTGGAACTTGGTCTGAATCTTGCACTGGATGAGCTGAGTCGTCTTCTCGAAGAATATGGGAAGCAGCTCAGCAATTACGGTCTTCCCGAAGCACAAATCCAGACGGCTGAAGTGACACACGAGTTGCAACGGTGGTCCGCTATCTCCCAGGAGCTAGAAGAACGGGCAAACAACATGATCGCGTTGTTCAAGCGCGAACAACGCGAGATCTACACCCATATTCTTGCTGCTGTCATGACTCGCCAACCTCTTGCTGTCTTTGTCGACGGGAAGGCAGGTCGGGGTAAAACAGCGATGATAACCGCCCTCTGCGATAAGTTGCGCTCTTTCGGTGAGGTTGTCATTGCGACTGCAACGTCAGCTTTCGCCGCTCAACTCTATCCTGGTGGCCGAACAACTCACTCAACATTCAAAGTACGCTCAACCATATCAGCTTTATGCACTGACAAATTCGAAATAGGTCCCTGTCAGCGAGAAAAACGAACTGTTGAAATCTACAATCAAGCCCGACAGCTCGCGCGCAGAGTTGATCCGTCGTGCCGCGCTTATAATCTGGGATGAAGCCCCAATGGCTAACCGAGCTGTGTTAGCATGTGTTGATGCGACTTTGCGCGATATCATGGGAAACGATATGCATTTCGGAGGGAAGATCTTAGTCTTGCTGGGCGATTTTCGCCAAACCTCACCCGTTGTTCGCCGTGGTTCACGAGCGGAGATCGTTGATGCATCAATCAAATCTTCACCACTATGGCAACACTTCACTATTATGCGCCTGACGGAACCCATCCGCAATGCGGAAGACCTCGAATTCGCAGATTTCGTTGATTCCATCGGTGACGGTGCCGGCCCTGACGTCTCCCTCGATATGCTGGAAAGGACGAGCGACATGAACACTCTGATCGACTTTGTGTATCCCCCAAATGTGGTTTCCGACGCACTAGCCTGTCTAGGTTGTGCCGTCCTTGCCCCCACCAATCGCCAGGTCGACGAATATAATGCTGCGGTGATGGGGCTCATCGATGGAATGGGAATTACATATCTCTCTGCTGATTCCTTTCGAGAAGGGGAAGATCTCGGGGTCATTCCTCCTGCCAGTATTCTTGACTATGTTGCGCGAAATACTCCGCCTGGGCTTCCACCGCACTCCATCGCTATCAAGACGAACTGTATCTTCAGAATTCTTCGAAACCTCTCTATCGACCGTGGCTTGGTAAAGAACACACGCGTGGTTGTGACACATGTAGGAAATCGGTTGGTCACCGTCCGAGTTCTGCGCGGACTCATATCTGGTGTGGCAGAAGAAGCCGACGAAGAAGTCCTGATTCCCCGAATCTCATTTGATGCAGTCCTTCCCTCCGGACATACTCTTCTCCGCAAACAATTTCCTTTGGCACCAGCATATGCAACGACCTTTAACAGCTGCCAAGGCCTCACTCTCTACCGTCTGGGCGTCGATCTCACGCGGGCAGTTTTCTCCCACGGACAGTTGTATACCGCCCTATCGCGAATTCGCCTTCGTTCACATGCAATGGTTCGACTAAATCCCGGCGAAACAACGACTCCAAATGTGACATATCCCGAGATCTTAGTATAGTTTATTGACTACTTCACTGTTTAATCCTTCGTTCCATATAACATTGCCAGAAATGATAATTGTAACATATATAACCCTAAGCCTACAACAGGGAAGCGCAAGGGAAACGTCAAGCGTGATGTGACTTTTTATGACAGCTGTGTCATCACAACACGGACCCATGGGTCGTCTTGCTGATGGTTTCCCACGCCGCATTTTTTTTTTTTACGGGGCGTCGGCGATGTGCAGAAGCCATAGCACAAAGTGGTCGCGCCGTTGTCAATGGCTATGGGTGTCTAGGCATCACGGAAGTAGTCATATCATTATGCGTCGGGCAGGGCGGGAACCGCTGGCGGTGCTGGCAACCGGTGTAATAAACTCATCGGAGTACGATAGGCATGGGGAAAAGCTGACCTGGAAAGATTTTACTAGATGCCGGAGCGCAGCTCCGGCCAACCCTTGTTTTCAGACAAGGTAATAGCACTGAAACAGTTTTTTTCAGCACTCTGATGATATTACAGAACAAAATCGACACAGGCATGAACTCCGACCACTCCATCGACACCAACCTCATCCCACATTTCAGATACCGTCGTCTTCCCGATTGATCGCCTCCCAGTTCCAGTCGAGCTTCGTGGAGATTTGAAAGCCATAGAACAAACTCACATCCTGCGGCCATTCACGGTATTCGAGTTCGATGGGAAGGCTGTGCCATATCTGGAGATAGCATCCAAATTGCGTCCTGGAACGCTGGTTGAAATCGAGTTCAATATTTCACACCATTACATCATGGGCATCGACCATTACAACGGTATACAAGTCACACGCTTTCGTCCTCTCAATTCTGAAATATCTTTATCCAGGCATCGTGAATCAGATCCTCATTCTCAAAGAAGCAGGCACGCACCTGCTGAGTCCATTCAAACAGAACGCCGGAAAACTATGCCGGCCGCCCGCACAGAGTATTGAACAGCTTCGGAAACAGAAGGAAGCCCTTGAAACCATGAAACGCACGTATTCTTCCCCGGCGGGACCGTCGAGCACTCTTGATCCTGGTAAGTCGTGTTCCAAATAGCTTGACTTGAGCAATAATGTGTAGAATCGCCGACGCCCAAGCCTAAGAAGCCCAAAGTAGTCGAAACCCAGAATGCAAAGGATGAGGCAATCGGAACCAAGGGCGCTGAAGAGACCGGAAAAGCGAACGGAGAGGCCACCACTGAGTAAATAAATGCGACAGCTTCCAATTACTCGAGACCTGTAAAATTGTTGTACCCTCGAAGGAAGAAATCTGTTCTTGTTGTTCTGTTTGCTTCGCCGCTGGTCGGCTTGCTTTCATAGGAAGAAACCTTGTGTTTACATATTGATGGGGCACGAGGCCCTGACAAATACGGATCATACCGGCGACGGCATCACCCGGAGTCGAACAGTGAGACGAAGTAAACGCGCTTTAGCTCGCAGTCTCTCTCTGAGTATGTGGATAAACCAGCTTCAACTTGACGACGACAACGAATTCCTCGCGTTGAGAGTAGTGGTGTTATGAATTAGGCTAGTTTTTGCGTAAATGAACGATGAGCTCAAGCCTGAGTTGGAAGAATATAAAAGGTTGGGCTCAAATACCGGAACTCCTTCAAATAAGTAAGGAAACGTCGACAGAATACTCGCAATCCTGACCCAGCGTATAAGCGTGGCGAAGGGATTGATGGCAGCGTTAGCTAAAGGATCTTAGTCTCTTTAGCCTAGCTTGCCAATGTGATGAGTCAAGCAATAGCGTTGAGTGATCACACAGTTGTATCGAGACAAAGCAGCCTGAATGAGTGGCAGTTGAGCAGTAGTTGGATTGGGCAAGTGTAGTAGTATCCATAACAAGTGGTGAACGCTAAGAGCGTTCATAGCTTAACTTGAAAGCGCAAAAACCAGAGCCCCAGTCTACCCCAATTCATCACATGATCCCGAAGCACCCATACTGGAGCCGACCGCGCGCGACATACTCCCAAATCATCGCCAATATCGCTGCACGGAATACACCATTAATGGGGAGCAAGACAAAAGGACGCATTACTCACGACGCATTTGATCTTCGTCCACGGCGTTGCAAAAATGCACAGGAACCTCCCTGCCCCACGGGCCCCCTTGTTCCTGCGCGCGCGCAATGTTTCTATAGCGTCGAGCAATGTATGCGCATGCACCCGCGGTAGTATCCTCGCCAGAATAGTCGGGGAAGTGGGTGCGGAAGGCGGACATTGTCGCTTGGGTATCGGCGAGGAGGTCGCGTTTGTTGAGAAGGATCATCTGAAGGAGTCACGAATAATTTAAAGCCAGTGGGTGAGGCGACCGAAGGTATGGATGGACGTACAATGGGTATTCGTCTCAAATGAAGATAAGCACTCAGCTCGTGGAGCTGTCGAAGATCGTAGCGAAGTGCATTCTGTTATATTTCTCGCATCAACTCAACCTACTTCATCCGAGGAATAAACAACGCACGACGGGTTCTCCTGTCTCCGGATCCACCACCATCCTATCGAACGCGCTCAGATCCGCCATATAGACGATTGCGTCGACGGCTTCGAGCTGGTGTACCCATTTACGACGCTCACCGCGCTGCGATGCAAAGGTCGTCCAACGTGTGTTTCGCAGGAGAGTGCCGGCGTAGCTGCGGATGGGGGGTCTCGTTTGGGGAAGGCGAATAATGTCAGCGTGGGTTGGGATGTATGCTGGGGAGGCAATGCGGGGTGCCGATTCGAGAAAGTATTGATAGTGCGGGCTTGACCATGGAGCTGGCACCGCACCACCTTGCTCGCTCCTCGACGGGTTAACTCATGAAGAGATCGAGACCACCATATTACTCACCAATCCTCCGAGACAATGTACGCCCGAACCTTCTCTGTATAGTCCCTCTTCTCAGAGTCGGTGATTGGTTTATCCTGAAGCTCCACCTGACGGAGCAGGGTGGCCTGATAATACAGTGAGAAGACCTGTATCCAAACCCTGGATATTCGAGGCCACTCACTTTCCCCGAGCCATCTTGACCCAGGACGACGATCGAGAAGGTTTCCCGACGCGCGTTCTTGGCTTCGAAGATTTCTGCATCTATCGCCTTGGTTCCTGGACGGCGTGAGGTGTAGTAAGACGTGGAGATGTCGGCACGTACGAAGCTGGGCGGCCTGTTCCGCTGGACTTAGTAGAATCCGCTGCGCTGGCAGGATGCGCGCCAAGCGGGAGCCAGAGCGGGACTGGTAACGTGTGGATGACATGGGCGCACGGACGAGCGGGAACTACCACCAGCAGCCTCGGTGGAGGGAGGAAGGCAGTCGAAAGGAGGGAGCTACAGCATGACAAGTCGAAGTGCAGTGCCTCGAGAAGATCAGATCCCATCAGACCAGTGACTGAACGTCAATGACTAGCGATCTATGCACGATTCTGCTCCACCGCTGCCTCCACCAACTGCTCCACCTCCCTCGATCTCGCATTGATGAGACACTCAAACTCCAGCGGATGACTGAACATTTTCCCAACACACTCAGCCGCGAGAATCTCGATAAAGCGGAAGCGAAAACACACCTGCCCAATCCATATCCCATCTTGCCGTCCGGAATAATCTCCCGCCCTTCTGAATCCCTGGCCCGACGTAAAGCCAGTGGGTGAGGCGCCAGAAGGTATGGATGGAGTTAATACGTACAATGGGTTTTCGTCGCAGATATACTCCTTCTCTTAATAGCGTCTCTCGCATCACACCTTATCAGACCTGTCATTCTAAACAGAATTCTTTCTCCCATGCAGCACAAATCTAAGCAAATTTCCCTGCTTCCACCACGACGACATCGGGGCGACATCCCTGCTTCCATCTGCTCATTTGCAGCCACAGACTCCAGCTATCCGTCCCAAAATCCTCCAAGTTGTGCGACTATTCTCACGTGACACGAGGTTCTTTTTCTCATGCCATCGGTCGCCGTCGGCCTAGCCGTTTCGAGCTGGCTTCTGCCGCCCTCACTCCACCTTTGTGTCGTTCCTCTCGCCCTCATCCCACATTTGTTTCATGCCTCTCGCGCTTCAATCTCACGCAAGCGACGCAAGCTCCACCTACAAAAGTCAAACAAGTGCTCGCATCAAGCTTTCGAGTCAAGAGCTTCAAGCTCAAGCCATTTCGCAGGCTCGCTAGCAAGCCTTTTCAACACCGTGGGCCAGCGCGCACGGACAGGGACGGGCGAGGTGGGAGCGGCAGATTGACTTGAGATGGAGCGGACTCCGAGATGCGCAGGGTTTCATAGGTGCGTCGGCGCCTCCCGGGTGTTGCCACTACTCATGCATCCATCCTGTTCCAGCATCGGTGTGTCTTTCCGACCTTCTCAACCTCCACAATAACACTTCTCGCAGATTCGCACTGGCCTGCAAGCCTGTGAATCCTTCTCAAGTTCGCGTCCGTCCCACTCAACTCATCTGATACGCAAAACACCCAGCCGACGACACGAAGCCGACGAGCGCAATGAGTGGTCCGGTCAAGGACCAGCCTGAGCGGGAAGATTACCGCTACAGCTCCTTAGGTGCGTGTTCCCACTGCACGCGACGATGTCAAGCTCATCATATCGCTGGATGGAACAGACTGGACTGGACTCAAACATCATCAATTCTTGCTGCGTCCTATCAACCACTTGGCTATCCCTCAGCCCACAGAACTCCTCCATCACCGTCACCATCCCGCTTTACAAGAGCGCAACACCGAGACGGGCAGTGGGAGCGCCAGGTGGAGGAGACGATGCGGTTCGAACAGGCATGCAGCATTCCCGGTGCGTGTTCTATCCTGGCGGAACTCACTCGCTCACATCCAAAGACCTAGATGGGGCTCTCGCGTGCATCAGGCTCGACTTTCAGCCGCATTGCAGGGCGTATGACCTCCGATTCGACGTTGTCACGGTCTGGATCCGCCATTCCACTGCTCAAGAGCCGCCGCCGAGGTTCACGCCATGTCCATGATGCTGGGCCCAAAGCATGTAGTGAGTGGAGGTCTGAGCCTCGAGCCGCGACTGACGAGTATCACACTCCCGCCTCTTTCAAAGAACAACACCGACGCCAATCATCACCACGCACGCCAGAAACGAGGGGCAACGCACGGGTAGGGAGACGCCACTGCCTCGATTTCAAGGTGCATGCTGTATCTTTTTCTTCGTAAATGTTCTGCTCAATCGTTCCCTCCCGGCTACAGCATGGTCCGAAAAAATCCTGATTTCACTCGAATCGACGACAGTATAGCAACAGTGTCGTACGAACTTTCCGTGTCCTACAGCCTCCACGAAGCTGGCATTTCCCCGGGCAGTCCATCGCCAAACGCGCGAGTACGCATCCTCGCGATTGATAGCTGATGGTTTGCAGTTGGCAACAGACGCGTGCCTCTCCTGTGCGGGCCCATTTGCACCTATGTAGTTCCGTAAAGATTGCAGTAATGAATTCATAAGTCTCGCAGAACAAGCGAACCGGTGCCTGACTGCGAAGTCAGAACGAGATCTGGAATGCGCAGTTTGACGTGCGAGGAAACGATATGCACTTGGAATATCTTCGTCGGCCATGTGCCAAGTCTCCCGAGTGCATGTGCATGTTCGCCGAACAACATTTACAACATCTTCAGCGACCTGCGTGGCCATTCAGATAGTGGCGCGGAGAGATACGCCGACGCAAGCAGTTTCGTTTGAGGGATGGACAGAGTCAATGCGAAGGGCGAGAGAACATGTAGGCAGTTGAACAAAATTGAATAGAGAAATGGATTCAAGTGATGTCCTTAGCCTGCGCCGGAGCGTCAGCGTAGGCATCCCTTGTACTTGTAATTGTTCCCTCCGGATTCGTCTACACATCGTCCCGCAACTCTGAACGTTCCTCATCATCGGCCGGTTCTCCCGCATCCCCCGAGCGCCCGGACTTCAGCCCCGCTCAGACAGTATACTCACCCTCATTTCGGTGTGTGTTCGTCCAGATGAACTCGCTAGTACTCATTCCTATGTCGTTATGTCTGCGCCTTCTCTTTTTGGTGAGCACTGACCGTCAGACTTGATCTCCGCTAACGCTGTTGTTAGCCCAGGCCCTGCCTCGGACGTGTATCGAATGCACTACAAGATAAGTTTGACTTTCCCTCCTTCTCCTGCAACTGCGTTGCTAACCTGAGGCAGATCTCTGTGTTCCTTTTCTTGCTGACACCGCGCACGACCCCACTGCTCAGTCGCGGTAATTTCTGGGAGAAAGTGGTGCTCCCGTGTACGTACTTCCACTTGAGTTGCATCTCCTTGCTGACAGTTGTTCCACAGCGCAACTACGATTCGAGGCGAGGCAAGAGCAGGTGTTGGGTGTTCTCGGATGGGAAGAGTGTATGGTGTATATGCAACGAATGCAATTATTGGACTTATGGATAATTTGATATCAGCGATAGAATAGGCTCAATATGAGCTATGCAATACGCTCAATCTGAGCGGGTACTAGTCAATCTGAGCGGATAAAATCGCTCAGAATGATTGAATGCACTAAATCAATATGATCGAATCGACTCGCTCAGATGGAGCTAGGTTCATACCAAAAATCGGTCAATCTGAGCGAATAAAAACACTCATTCTGATTGATTCATAGGCTTATTCTGAGCGTTTTTCATACGCTCATTCTGAGCGAAACCGCTTCCCACAGTGCATAGTCCCAGGTCATCGTCAATGTCGCTGCACGGAATACACAATTAAACTAGGGAGCCAGACACAAGCATGAATGTACTCACTGCGCACTTGATCTTCGTCCACGGCGTTGCAAAAATACATAGGAACCTCCCTGTCCCGTGTATGCGTAACGTTTCTATAGCGTCGAGCAAGGTATGCGCATACAGTATCCGAGTCATCGCCAGAAAAGTCGGGGAAGTGGGTGCGGAAGGCGGATATTGTCGCTGGAGTATCGGGGAGGAGATCGCGTTTGTTGAGAAGGATGATCTGAAGGAGGTCGCGAATAATTTTGGCAGAAGGCATGCATGGACGTACAAAGGGAGTTCGTCTCAGATAATGATATGCACTCAGCTCGTGGAGCTGTCGAAGATCGTACTGGAGGGCATTCTGTTATGTTTCTCGCATCAGCTCTATCGACTTCATCCGAGAAATAAGAAACGCACGACGGGTTCTCCTGTCTCCGCATCCACCACCATCCGATCGAACGCGCTCAGGTCCACCATATAGACGATTGCGTCGACGTCTTCGAGTTTGTGCACCCATTTACGACGCTGACCGAGCGGCGATGAAAAGCTCGTCCAACGTGTCATGATCTGTGTGTTCAGCAAGAGAGCGGCGTGGCTGCAGATGGGAGGTCTAGCCTGGGGAAGGCGAACAATGTCACCATGGGTTGGGATGTATGCTGGGGAGGCAATGCGGGGTGCGGAATCGAGAAAGTATTGATAGTGCGGGCTTGACCATGAAGCTTCCACCGCACCTCCTTGCTCGCTCCTCGGTGGGTTAACTCACGAAGAGATCGAGAACACCATATCACTCACAAGTCCTGCCAGGCCATGTACGCCCGAACCTTCTCTGTATAGTCCCTCCTCTCAGAGTCGGTCACTGGTCTATCCTGAAGCTCCACCTGACGGAGCAGGGTGGACTGAAAACGCAGTGAGAAGACCTATATCCAAACCCTGGATATCCACTCACTTTCCCCGAGCCGTCTTGACCCAGGACGACGATCGAGACGGTTTCCCGACGCGCGTTTTTGGCTTCGAAGATTTCTGCGTCTATCGCCTTAGTTCCTGGACTGCGTGAGGTGTAGCAAGATGTGGAAATGTCGGCACGTACGAAGCTGGGCGGCCTCTTCCGCGGGACTTATTGGAGTCCGTTGCGCTGGCAGGATGCGCGCCAAGCGGGAGCCAGAGCGGGACTGGTAACGTGTGGATGACATGGGCGCACGGACGAGCGGGAACCACAACCAGCAGCCACGGTGGAGGACGAAAAGCAGTCGAAAGCAGGGAGCTACAGCATGGCAAGTCGAAGTGCAGTGCCTCGAGGGAGAAGATCTGATCCCATCGGACGGGTGACTGAAGGATGTCAATCATGATGTCTGCGGTCAATCAAGACAAGCAGCCAAGCACGTAAGAAACTCTTCTGCCTCCAACATTCACCCGCCTCGAGCACAACGGTGTCGAGCGACATCGTCGATTCATTCTGTTCAAGTTACTTGGCAGATGCCTCCAAGGGACTCCGAATACTTACTCCTGTTTCGGAGCGCAGGCTTTGCTTCCGTCGCCCTAAAGTTACAAAACGACAGCCCCAGGCATCGCGACGTTCTCCAAGAATTGTAATATGTGGATACCTTGTACAGTACTAATTTGTACTATGCCAGCTATATGGCCACGCTATCAGTCCGCCACGGACCCAGACGAGAAGGAAAATCTCTCGGCCCTCTCCAACTCTCTCAACCGCATGAGGAAGTCTTCCCCAGGTTCGCGTCCTCCATCCAGCATAAGTCCGAAGTAAAACAATAACGGAGCTCATGCCCCAGCGTTTGCGCACATTGCCCAATGCGGCTTTTCACCATGCTGAGGAAGACGTCGTCTGCGAAGGACAGAGAGCCCAAGAGTTGGAGTAGTCTGAGGCGGCTCAGGCGGGGAACGAGGATAGCACTGCCAGTGGGCTCTAGGTCCAGGAAGAAGGGTATTGTGAGAGCGCGCAGGAGGTTGTCGGTAACGAGAATGTGGTCCTCGCGCGGTACGTCACCAATGACGAGCTCTGCAAGGTTCGGTAGACGTTTAAGCGTATCCAGGAGTTCGGCTTCAGATATCTCGGCAAGGATCGTCAGGGAAAATAAATGCTCCCCGAATCCGGAACGCTCCGACAGCTGCAAAAATTTGTCGTGGTTCCACAAGAAGATGACATGTATCCATTGAGGTCGGAGGCTGAATCTGGTGAGAGCAGGGAGCGTGAAGGTGTCAAGTATGGACCCCAGCCAAGCCCTCTTGTAGTCCAGTTCGTGGTTTGTTGGCATAGCGACAGAAAGCTCCAGTGATCCCATGAGCGATTCACGTGTACGCTGCAGGGAGTCCACACCGTCGTCTAGTGTTGCCGTTGGCTGGCTCGGCTAAGGCTAGCCGATCGAGCCGAGCCGATAAGCGCAAGCCAGAGCCGAGCCGTTATAACTTGGCTCGAGACGGCTTGGCTTGGCTTTGAGCCGGCTTACATTTGGCTGAGCCATGGCTAGTAGGTGTAGAAAGGTCTACTGATATTGCTCATACTGTTTGGCATTGATTACGAAGGTCAAGGAGGTGCGCACGGCGTAAGCTGTTAGCGTGTCATTCCACGGCGGTATGTCCTCCTGTGTTGGTGAAAGCACTTCTCATGCCCTCTAAATATTGTAGAACAACTGCTGAAGGTCTTAGGACATGCCTACAGTGCATCATAGTCCAGTTCAAGGGTTGCTATAGCTCTGAGAGTCAGTAAAATTTGATATTTGGCACTTGATTTCACAAATCAAATAATTGCTCAAATCACAACAAAAGAGTGTTCTATACCCTTCCAAGTGGTCTATGGGCTATGGTAGGAGATTTTAGACCTTGAGCCGATAGCTAGCCGGGGCTGAGCCATAGCCGCCATGAGCCAAGCCGTTCCTTATTGGCTCGGCTCGGCTCCAGCGTAAACGGCTCGGCTCCTGATGGCTTCGAGCCAAAGCCAGCCGTAGCCAGCCGTCGGCAACACTACCGTCGTCTGTAGCTCAGCTATCATCAAGCATCACAACCTCCAGCTCAACAGCGCATCCTTGGGACAGCTCGCTGAGGGGCAACCTGCGGCAGTCGGTTGGAGTCAAAACATGAGAACCCTGCCTGAAGGAAGGAACGTGAAGGAACGTGCTGTGGCTTGCCTTGCAAGACAACGTGCCGCAGCAGTGGAGCCACTTCAAAGAGTTTAAGTGGTGCATGGAAGCTGTTTAGGTGGCTTGTGTATAGTTCCAAAGTGCGGAGCTGAGTGAATTCACCAGCGACAGCAGTGATAGATGCATATGATTCGGTGTCCAGCGAGAAATTCGCGGATTGCCAACGCGAGGCATGTCCTACCAAGTATGGAAGGACACGACTCGTCGTCAAGTCGGAGTCGCATGCGAGGGTTACTGTCAACAGAGACGAGCCGCTCCGAGCCAGCGTCGACGCAAGGAGGGCTAAATTCCGCTCCAACAAGTCTGAGGTCCAAAGGCCAAGCGCGAGGGTGATCTCACTCCAAAGTACTGGAGTGCCCATGACGATCTCCCGCCAATGCCAGCAAACCTTGAATTAATTCAGGTCAGCGCAACGGGCATCGGTCAGCGACTTCGTCTCACCGTTGCGATCTCCAGCAAGTGACTCTTGCCAATCCGCTGGGACTCGTGAATGGCCTCGAAGTAGTATGCTTGGGGCGGCGGATCGCGAGCGTAAAGCTCCAGGATACGAGCTAGTATCTCTGTGGGGACGTTCCGGATCGGTGACTCGAATAGCGAGCGACACCCGTCGACGTGGGTCGCCAGCTTGTCACGCTCGGTGGCTAGCGCATCGAGCCTTGCTCGCAGGGCATCGATGTGTGCGTCGTATCTGGCGAGTTCTGCAGGTCCTGTATCGACCACGGTGCGAAAGCGGAAGTCTGAGACGACTTGGTCGGAGGGAGGAAGGTTTGAGCGTAGGTGGGCATGAAGAGAGTCTCGTTCGGCAACCGATGGGAGTAGGGACGAGGGTGTGAAGGCACAGCGAGGGCAGGGGGACGAGTCATTCGCGATGGCCATCGACGTCGTGGATGAAATTTGCGTGATTGCATCATATCGGTGTCATTCATGACCAGCAATTCTCACCACTGTCGCAAACCATCACTCCATGCACAGCCTTCGGCTCATGGTCTATGTCTGTTGTCGAGGGATCAAATTCAAGTTTTTCAAGTTATAAAAAGAGAGAGAAAGAGAGAGGGAAGAGGGAGATCTGGACTCACCATCTGCACATCTCTGCCTTAATTTCCTGCGCGAAAATGTGCTCCGTCGCGCGTAAATCCGTCGGAGAGCGCCTGTCACGCTTGTGCTTGATCAAGCCGGATTTAGAATTCAAGTCTATGTCCAAACGGGGTACCTTCCCCTTTGGACATGAGCCCTCAGCCAATCATATTTCAAGTTTCGCTCCGAGAGAGTTCCGAGGGCCGGACCCGACTCATTCCGTGATCAATGTCAGCGAAAATTTCCCATCCGTCGCCGCCATCTTCGCTGCTAGCGCTCTCGCGCAATCTACAAGACGAGCCGGACGTCATGAGCGGGCGTCCCCGCAACTATTTCGTTTTGAAAGGCTTCCGAAAGCACACGAGGTCCTCCGTCGCTCTCGCACATCCGGCTCAGTATTGCAGACAGCTGCTACGGCGAGACGATCCAGAGTCCATCGGCAAGGAGTCCGGAGACCTTCTATCCTAGGACTCCCTCAAGATGGTTGGCCTCTGCACTTCTGGTGTGTCTGCCTCTCGTGTTCTTTTGCCAGGCCGATAGCTCAGCGCCAGTTACTTGCCAGTTACCCTCCGTACCCGCAAATTCATTCGCAACTGACTCTTGACCCGGCGTCAATTCGTTCTCGAGGTCCTCGACTCCAATCGTTTCGATGTCTCTTCGAGTAACTTGCTGCTCTCGTAGTCACCGTTGGATTCCGGACACAGTTTGGTGGCGGGAGGAGCACCAGGCTTTGCGCTCATCTACGACGACACATCTCAGAGCAAGTTTGAGCCTAATACCGTGTCGCGTGCGTGCTCATATACACTGATGTTGTTCTTGTACTGATTCGTTGTCCAGGCTGGTTTCCTGTAACCAGACGTCTCGCAAGCTGCGGAAGGAGCGTAAGAATCGAAGATGCGAGAGCAGCCGCCAACGAAACGTAAACGACACGGTGTATGCCCACGAACAACGCTGTCGGGGTTCATATTCGGAGTAAGTATTCGCTACTTTATTGCTGCCCTTCCCGCACTTATTTTGTGCAGTATTTATGTTTGTATTCGCCAGTCCCATGCACAACTACGAGATTTTACAACGATTATGAAGAGGCTACGTACGCTTTGATACACGATGCACTATGCTTGGTGGTCGCCGCGGCCTGGTGTGCTGCGTCATCAACATGGAAGCGCTGTGCGTCCGTGCACCCGCCGGGGCAGTTTTGGTAGAGTGGCGGGGGCGAGTGCATAGAGCGCATCGGCGGCATCGCTTCTTCCCTTCCCCTAGGTTGCTGCGCTTTTCGCATGAAGCCAGGCGGACGACCAGGCGCACGTCACCATGTTTTTTTTCGGTGGTGGTCGGGAGAGACGAGGGCACGGAGCTCACTGGCATAGAGGCTGGGATAATTTAAGCGTGATTTGATATGAGTGACTACTGTGACTGATGTGGCTCATGTCCAAATCGGGCATAAGCCAACAACAGCCTTGGCACATGAGCCCAGCCTTCTTTCGTGTCGATAATATACGGGATATACGGGATATACGGGATATTCAATGTCGCTCTATCAACCAAATATCAACGTCTATGCACGAGTCTGCTCCACAGCTGCCTCCACCAACTGCTCCGCCTGCCCGGATCTCGCGTGGATGAGACACTCAAACTCCAGTGGATGACTGAACATTTTCAACACACTCAGCCGCGGTAAAGCGGAAGGAAAACACACCTGCCCAATCCATATCCCATCTTGCCCTCGGGAATAATCTCCCGTCCTTCTGAATCCCGGGCCCGAGCGATGCGACACGTAGCCAGCATCGTGACAATGGCGATCCAGACGCTCGCGTCGGCGAGATATTGCCCCGTGCAAACGCGTCTCCCGAAGCCAAATTTCCCGAGGAAGAATGGTTCCGGCTCGGCATCGGAGGCTGAGGGCAAGTAGCGCTCTGGCATGAAACGCTCCGGGTTGGCGTAGATCTTCCCGTCGAGGGTCATTCCTCTGTAATTTCGGTGAGGGTCAGCTGAATGTGGTATGGACGACCAACTTACTTGATATTCGCGAACACGATGCTGCCCTTTGGAATGAACATCCCACGATACACGTCGTCTTGCATGCAGCGATGGGGTACGCCTGTGCGGTGCACGCATATAGCATATCCAAAAATTGCTGGTTACTCACCGAGTGGTACCCCAGGTGCCCACCTGTCGAAATAAGTAGGTTCAAGATCATATAGCATAGGAGTAGGTAGTTCGTACCGGAAGACCTCCTGAACTAAACACTCCACATACGCAAGATTCGCTCGGTCCTCGAAGTCAGGGAGTCGTTCACCTCCGACGACGCGTGCAATTTCTTCTTGAGCTCGGTCCTGTGCAGCGGGATTGATAACCATTGCGAGTACGAATGAAGCTACGGCGCTCCAAGTCTGCATGATATTATCATTGGACGCATCGGGCGACGAGACCTGGAGCTCACCGTGGTGTCCCCCGCGCTGAATATCGCAGCCGCACTCCCTTTGATGTTTGTCATACGTTCCTCGTACTCCGAGTCGTCTTTGTTGTAGTGGGCCTCATCCATCTGCTCGAGCTGGGAAAGCAGGTAGGATGGGCAGGCCTCGCCAGATTCCTTCGGTTTAACATGAGGTCAACTTCCTCATCGAGAGGAACGAAGTACCCAACCTTCTCCTTCATCACGGTCCCAAGCGGATATTCGGATAGCTCACGCATTACGGGCCGCCATTCGTCCGCAATGCGGACATAGTGCATTCCGGGGAACCATCGCGGGAGGTGGCGCACTGACGGGAAATCAGACGCAGGTGCGAATCCGCGGCGGTGAGGACAGTCCGGAAGAAGGACGCACTGAAAGGAAGAGCATCGATGATGGTCGCGCCGGGCGCGCCAACTCGACACAGCGCCTCCAACCCCAACTTCGAAAGAAGCACGTACGGATCGTCAGAGGTGGTGATCTTGTGCCCGGCGAGAAGTCTCGCGATTACCCCAGTCGCGAATCTAATCGGTTGGTTCCAGGACGGACGTGGAGCGCGTGCAACTCACCGACTGAGATATCTCTCATGGTCGCCTTCCTTCCCTTTGATCAAGTTAGACGCCAACACCCGCGCCTCGTCTCTCTGCATATCCCGATAGGAAAGGCATTGTTCGCGATTGAGGAAGGCGTTGTGCATTTGTCGATGTTTCGTGAGCTGTTTGCCGTACGGGAGCATCGTAGTATGGGAGCCCCCGCCAAGGCTAGTATCAGATGAGCGCAAGGAACGATACAGGGGAGAAAAGAAGCTGGACGCACAGCTCATACATCGGGAAGCTCGGACGGTCACTGTAGATCGCGCTGCGCTTATCCAGGAGATCTTGAGCTGCTTCGAGGGAGTCCAGGACGACAATCTGGCGACCTGGAAGGCGGAGGTACATCACATCGCCTGAAGCACATTCAATTCTGAGTCTTCGCAAATGAATGTAGAGACGCACCATAACGCTTCGCCCACTCATGAAAGACCAGCGGGGCGTCCTCAAAGGGCATATGACGAAGATTCCCGATGAACAGGTCGCGCGGAGGACCTGGGGGGAGTGGAAGTAGGAGGGTATTGCGCCGTCGATAAAGGATGTACGCGACGGTAGCGCATACGATGAGTGCGAGGAGGAGGAACATCGTGAAGGGGCAGTTCCTTCGGAGCTTGACTGATAACGCTGCGACTATTGCGGCCCACGAGGCTCACTAGAAGCATCCATATCGTTCTCGTCTTCCAAACCCACTGAATCCCCGATGCCACCTCGTCATCACGGAGCTCGTAAATCCATCCAACCTGCGTGAAACGGCAATGTGCGAGGTCGAGTTTTCTTACCGGCTCACCCACTCATCATAATACACGCGTAGACGATGCTGCTTCAAGCGCCGCAGTCCCGAATCGCTATATGTTCATGGCTTCCGAGGCTTCCGTCATTGAAACTCGGGACAAGGTAGTCATGTACTCACGAAGCATGGCCCATTCTCGTCCGTCTCCTAATCCACCGCCGTCCTAACGAGTCGCAATCGATCATATGATGAGTGCGTCGACGTCCTCGAGGTGGTGGAGCCATTTGCGATTCTTGTGTCGATTCATGAGAGGACCTTCAGGCTCATATTAGCCATGAGTGCGGTATAGCTGCACACGGGCAATCTGGCTGTGCGGCGCGGACGAGGAGGAAACGGTGGTCAAGTCGTGGTGATGGTTAAGTAAGAGGGGTTGACATCACGTGGCCATCACTGATTGATGTGACACTTCTGCTTTCTGCCCTCATCTGGCTCTCGGAACGGGCTTCCTGCTCTCCACGCACCGCTCGGAGTCTTTCCATTTCCCCGCTTGCGCCGTCGTCTCCTCATCCCACAGCCGCCTCCGCCTGAGAAAACTCCGGGCCGGCTGCCGCACTTACGGCGATTCACGGTCTCTGACTAAACCGTTCCCGGGTTGCCTTTAAATTGTCATCCAAACAGCGCTCCCATCCGCACTATGGTGTGCCTCCTCTCACTTGTTGCCCCGCTCCTGTATATCCACGGCTGCAGCTCGAGCTCGGCCCAATTCGAAGCTCTCGCGCGCAGCGACTACGACTACATCATCATTGGCGCCGGACCCTCCGGCCTAACGCTCGCAAATCGACTCACCGAAGACCCGCATACGCAAGTCCTCGTCCTAGAGGCCGGCAGCGCACACCTCAGCGACCCGCTCATCGACATACCGGGCTTTCTTGGCAGCACAGTTGGCAACGCCTCGTACGACTGGCTCTTCCGTACGGTACCGCAGACGCATGCGAATGGGAACACATTCGTCATGGATCGCGGGAAAGCGCTGGGTGGCTCGACGGCGATTAATTTCATGGCTTGGGGACGGCCAGCGGAGAATGAGATTGATTGTGCGTCTAAATCTTTGGTTCTGATTCATGATCTCAGACTGATTTGGAGCAGCCATTGCAGAGCTTGGTAACCCGGGATGGTCAGGAGCAGACTTGTTCAAGTATATGCGCAAAGCGGAAACGTTCGTTCCGCTTTATGGCTGTCCAATCTGTGACTGACTTCTGTAGATTCACACCTCCCGATCCAACGTACGCAGCCGCGAACAATCTCACCTTCATTCCACGCGCGCATGGCTCCCATGGACCTCTGCATAACAGCTTCTCGCGCTTTATCTCCGACGCACAGAAGCCCTGGCTCGTCGCGCTCGCAAAACTTGGAGTGCAGCACGTTGAGGATGCGGTGAGTCCCGCCTGTCAACTCGTTTGAGTTCCTCAATCCATATCACTGGCGCTGGCATGCAGCTATCAGGAGAGGATGTAGGCGCCTGGATGGCTCCAGCCTCTATCGACGGGACTCCCGGCACCATAACGCGTTCCTACGCCGCGTCCGCGTATTACGCGCCCATCGCACATCGGCCGAACTTGGTTGTACTCACGGAGGTTGAGGCTACACGACTCCTACTATCAGAAACACGGGGTTCCGATAAGCTGGTAGCGACTTCCGTTGAAGTCCTGGTCTCAGGAGAAGCAGAGGACAGAATACCACATTCTATTTCTGTGAAACGCGGTGCCGAAGTGATTTCATGCGCTGGGTGAGTACTCGCTTTCGCACTCGATATCTTCCACATTGACTTTGACCACCATGCAGCACGATTAAAACACCACAGCTGCTCGAGCTAAGTGGAATAGGCAATCCAAACCTATTATCGGCCCTCGGGATAGACAGCAAAGTGGATTTGCCTGGCGTAGGCGAGGGAGTTGTGGACCAGGTGTTCTTTGGTGTCAGCTACGGTGCCAACTTTTCTTATGATCGATCCGCTGTCGTTAATTGAGACTTGCAACTCAACAGAATTAGCAAACGACTCGACAATTACACTGGACGATCTACGAGACCCGGACTTCCTCACTGCAGCTCTGGCTGAATAGTACGTTTTTCTTTTCTTTCTATTCCGTTTCAGTCCGCCCTCAACCACACCAGCGAAGCGAGCAAAACTGGCATCATGACCATCGGTATCACGGGCTTCGCACTCCTCCCGCTCCAAACTCTTGTCGGGGAGCAACTCGCCAGATCGCTGATCGACGCCCAAGCAACGAGAGTCTTGAGTAACAATGCAAGTGCCACGCAGAAGGAGAAATGGGAGTTGATTCTGTCGGGATTGAGGGAACCACGACGCAGGGGGTTGGTGGAGCTAGTAGCGTTTCCGGGGTTCTTCACGACTGCCAGTGAGTCGGCTTCGGTGATTTGCTTTCTATGCTGACAACGATGTTCAATTGGAGGCGCGCCACAGCCGGGCAAGAAATACCTCACCTTCACTGGGAACCTGCATTTCCCGTTCTCAACAGGGAGCATTCATGTTACTTCTAATAACCCTACCGAACAGCCTGCGATTGATCCGAGGTATTATGAGGAGGATTTTGGTGAGATTATGGATATGGACTTATTGTATGAACAACCGACATACAGATCTGGAGGTGCTCGTGCACACTCTGAAGTTCTTGAGGAGGTTGGCGGGCACCGAGGATTTTAAAGGTCTTCTCTGGTTCTTCCCTCGAAATCAAAGATGCTGAAGAAGAACATACATAGATATACTGGCCACGGAGGTTGACCCTGGTATAGACGTCCAATCAGACGATGCTATTCGGGGTGCGCTTACAGATGCTTCACGTCTTGACTGTTTTAATCAGGCTTCGAAATAGATTACATTAAGAACCACGGCGGTCCGGAATACCACACGATCGGCAGCGCGTCGATGCTGCCTCGCGAGAAGGGTGGTGTGGTATCTCCGGAGTTCAAGGTGCTTGCATTCCTCCTCTTCGAATCATGGCCTAAATGCTTACGGTGGACATCCATAGGTATACGGGACAAGCAATGTCCGCGTCGTCGATGTCCGTGTCCTTCCTTCCACCATCCCTTCCTACAGTATGCAGATTAATTGAGGTCCTAGTACTCTATCCTGCCACTGCAAATCAGCGCCCATCCGATGTCGACCGTATATGGAATGTGCGTTTTGACTTTCTGGGAGATGTGGAAGTTCGCTCAAATTTCGATGCAGTGCGGAGAAAGCGGCCGATGTTATTCGCGGTGTCGAGACCGTCTAGTTCAGATCTCATGTCAAAGTGGATCCTCGTAGCCAGCCATCCGCAGATGTGAACTCGACTGAAGCTGATCATCACAACTAGCGCGCGATAATAGTTGACGCAATTCAGTGAACACATCAAGGAGACTTGGATTGGTGAGCAACGGTCAACGGTCATCGCTGCTGAGAAGCCCATCGGTTTGGTTCTTCGTTGTGAGGCTTTTACAAAGAGCGCAAAAACCACGCCCCAACAGATCTAGACCTCATGAGACTTGTCGCTGGCCGACACTCCGCAACAGATCGCTATCCACGCTATCCAAAAGTAGTCGAAACTCCGAAGATCTTCGGCAGCTACGGAGTCAGAGGACATGCACGGTACATGGCTTGAAAGGCTGAATCTATACCTGAGCTCTGAGCTTATTATCTGGATTGGTCGGATGGCAGAACAGACCGGCCATGTTCCACGAATAGTACTAGTAACCAGGTTACTAACAGGTAACTTGCGACTGATAGCGGTTTAATTGGTATGGGTACGAGAAAGTGGTATATATGTATGCGTGGACAAGAGTGGACAAGACTCGTGGACAAGACTCATGTCCGTCGCCGTCAACCGTCTTTCTTCGACCTGCCAAATATGCCTCTATATTGGCACGAGACAAATGCTAGCACTATTATCTCGTAGTGGTTTAATTCCTCTGCAAGAGCAATATAAGGCAGCCTCGTCTTTCCCCCAAGTTCTGTTGGAACCACTCTTTCCGTACTCAAACACAATCCCGTCACAATGCGTCTGACTCTTCTTGTGGGTCTTTCGAACCTTCTCAACTCAGCTATTTCTCATTTGCTGATATCATTGACACAGGCGCCGATATTGTTCGCCATGCGGTTGGCAACAGCGCAGGGACTCGGAAACGCCTGCTGCAACGATGTATGTCGTTGGGAACTCCTTCATCCATAAGCTTACTGAAATCCGTAAAGTTGACATACGCTTCACAAACTCAGGTGGATGAATTGGCGGCCCTAGGCATCAGCTATGCTGTCGAGCAAGACATAGGCGAGGACAACTGTCAGGGTGAGCCGGGCGGAGGCTGGTATGAGTTCCTTCTTCCCGATGTGCATTGTTTTATTCAACTGTACTCTGCAGCGAGTGGTGGGAATGGCAATGCACCGACTCTATCGCCATTGGCAACCCCCCGGCCGTCGTTGGTCTGTGGTGCCAACCGGTTGATAATTAAATCGCTTAAGAGATATTATTTGTTCAATTTAAGAGATATGATTTGTTCAATGAGTATTTCTACTATTACTGCTTGCTTTCGGCAACCTGAATAACAGTACCAGCAAAATTATCAATACAAATCTCTCATATTGACTATCGCGGCACGCAATATATTAATATTGCAGTGGTTGAGTATATGTGCGTCGCGCGTTCGGTCTCGCGGTCGTGACCGCATCTTGGTGTTTCATTTCTAGCTCCACGAGAATTACAACTATAGCATTCCAAGCGTACAAACGTACAAGCGACCTCGTACAAACAAAACTGGGAGAACAACGTGGGAGGATACTGTTCCTAGACATATACTCTGGAGCGGGTTTGCTCACTCTTTCGATATGCGGAATTACGGGGTCGGTGGGGGTGTGGAAGACATCTCGCGGAGGGACCTCGCCATGGCGAGGTTTGCTTCTCTCTCTTCGTCGGTGATGCCTGTAGGCCGTCGGCGATAGCATATTTTGCACACACACTTGTTGTTCCCTTGTCCTGTGCGGGATCTTGACTGCGGGCTGGCTGGGGGCGGATATTCTTCTTTGTGCGTGATTTCAGAACTGTGAGACTGATGAGAAGAGAGTCGACTGGACATATACGTCTGGAACGCCTGTGCTCACTGTTTCGATACCATCTCCTCTTTCGACATCTCCTGCGCCTTCGGCCCCGGTCTCTCCTTCGACGCCCGCTCCTTGAACGCCTGCTGCGCCTTATTAGAGACATGCTTCTCTGTCGACACTCTCTCTGCCTTGCTCTCAGGCTGCTCTCCTCCATCAGAGTCATTGCGTGGCATAAACTGCGAGGCCCCGGCCAAACCCACTGCGGCACCCCCGGCGGAGACCAGGGGCGCAGCAACGGCCAACGCAGCCCCACCTGCGCCGATAGATTGCGCGATGGCAAATGCAGAGCCGCTCGCCACTGCACCTCCGTAAAAGATCGATTGGATTCCTGCGGCTATGGAGCCTGCAACCGCTCGTCAACAAATGATGGCAAACAAGGAAATACCTCCGTACCGGCAGCAACACCCGCGGCACCGAAACCAACGGCATTGAGGGCACCGACCATTACTATCGGGGCAAGGATCGGAGTGGCGATCGCAAGCCCGACACCGGTAGCTACGGCCGCAATAGGATGTTCTGCGCGAAAGCGGGTGAACGAGCTCTGTTCCTTTGTTGGATCTGCAAAGGTATCATCATTATCAAGAGGCGGATATACTCTATAGGCATGGGAGGGACTCACGATTCATCCTCTCGATGACCTTCTCCTCAGGCTGGGCGCGAATATCTGTGTACATTGGTGAGATGCTCGTTATCGGGCAAGATCCCTGGAACGCACTTTCGACGACGTCCAACAGCACCGTTGCAAACTGGTACCATGCCCACTCCTCCGCCTGCGTTTTGCGGAGTGCTGCGCGCGCTCGGACCTCGGATTTGATTTCAGCTTCAAGAAGATGAAGCGACTTGGCAACCCAGGACTGGCGAGGAACACCGCGCGTCGTCAGCTCAGCCGCCCGGTCGGTGAGCCAATCGAAGACATCCTGATCCGAGCGCGCACAGAGGATGTTGCCCCCCGAGGCGCCGGCGACCGGGGCATGAGGTAGTGGGTTGTCTGTCGTTCGAGGCCGGGTCATCGTTTGGCGAGGTGGTGGGGAGAGGCAAAGACTGCTGCGGCACTGGCAGTGCTGCCTCGTGTAAAACAGCCGTTAGCTGGCAGGCGCATGCGGTGATAGAGCCGATAGGTTGGCTTAAAGAATACCACACGTGCTCGTCGTTGGCAGGCTAGTGCTTGGGCAGGATAGCATTGCGGGTAAAAGGAGACTCAGAGTGGACATATAGTTTTCTGGCCTCTGGAGCGTGTGCTTACTCTTTCAATACCTCCTCCGCCGTTTCCTGCGCCTGCTCTCCTCCTGCTGCATCCGAGTCTTTGCGCGGAATGAACTGCGATGCTCCCGCCAAACCCACTGCAGCACCCCCAACGGAGACCAGGGGCCCAGCAACGGCCATCGCAGCCCCACCCGCACCTATCGATTGTGCAATCGCAAACGCAGACCCGCTCGCCACCGCACCACCGTAAAAGATCGATTGGATTCCTGCTGCCATGGAGCCTACATACATCGCTGGTCAACGAATGATCTCAAACAAGGACACTTGAACACAACGCGTACCTGCAACAACACCGCCGGCACCGAAACCCACGGCATTGAGGGTACCGACCATCGCCATCGGGGCGAGGATCGGAGTCGCAATCACTAGCCCGACACCGGTGGCTACGGCCGCAACGGGATGTTCGTCGCGGAAACGAGCGAGCGAGCCTTGTTCCTTGGGTGGTTCTGCAGCCAGTATTATTATCGAAAGGTAAATGCCCATGTCACGGGGAGGGACTGACGATTCATCTCCTCGATAACCTTCTTCTGAGCCCGCATATCTGTGGACGCCACTGGTAAGCTGCTAGTTATGTTGAAAGACAATCCCTACGCACTTTCGACAACGTCCAACAGCACCTTTGCGAACTGGGACCACTCCCACTCCTCCACCTTCGCCTTCCGGAACGAAGCTCGCAGGGTGACCTTGAGTTTGACTTGGTCGCCGAGAAGATGAAGCGACTCGGCAACCCAGGATTGGCGAGGGACGCCGCGGGCCGCAAGCTCAGCAACCCGGTCGGTGAGCCACTGGAAGGCGTCTTGGTCCGAGCGCGCATAGAAGATGTTGTCGTCGGGATCCGCCGATGCCTCTGGATCTGAATCTGGAACGGGGGCGTAAGGCGGTGGGTTGTCCGTAGCTCGAAGCTGGGTCATCGTCTGGCGAGCTGGTGGTGGTGAAAGACAAGGAGCGCTGCCTCATGCTCCGCCCAGGCTGTACATGTCACGAGCGGTGATAAGGCGGATAGGCTGACTTAAATTAGAGCATAAGGGCTTGAAAAATAAACTTTTTGTTCAATGCTCGAGGAGATGCGGCTACGCACACCCAGCAACGAGTACTACGGATTCCCAGATTCGGACGACTGGATTTGAAGTGGACGATGGAACGAGATAGGGAAGAGCTCGAGGTGAAACACTTGATTTCGCACATGGCTTATCGCAAGATGAAAGAACAAGGATGCCTTCACAAGCCACAGGTCACCCTCAGTCGACTACGCAAAACGAAGTCTGCAATCAGACTGAGCACATCTTGGGAGGCCATTAGCGCACCCCCGACAGTCGTGAATGTAATGCGACTCACTACGCACGGTATCCTGATCTAGTACATCGCACGCATGCAGCGGCGCCGTCCCAAGGCGGTCTCGTGTCTCGATGATACGCCTATACCGCTCGGCGATGCATGCGTATGCGGCAGCTGAGGTGACCGGCTGGGACTCGGAACCAGGGAAATCGGGGAAGTGTCGACGGACGGTGGAGAGTGTTGATGTGGTGCTGGCCATAAAGATATCGAGCTTGCTGAATATGATGGTCTAAAGTGAGTAGAAATGAGACAGCAGGTAGAGACGAGGGTAATGGTTGAACGTACGAAAGGTTTCCATGCGAGGGCTCGGTGAACGCTCAGCTCCTGGAGCCTCCGAAGATCATACTGGAGTGCGTTCTGTTTTCTGCTGCATCAGCTGCAGCATTTTATGCGAGGGAAAAGCAACGCACCACGTTCTCTCCCGTCTCTTGATCCACCACGGTCCTACCGTACGCGGTAAGATCAACCATGTAGACGATTGCATCAACATCTCCGAGGTAGTAGAGCCACTTGCGGTGCTTCCCTAGCGTCGATGAGAGGGCCGTCAACTCGAAACTAATGTTTTGCGTAAGTGCGTCGGTGGTATAGCTGCGCACAGGCAATCTAGCTTGAGGCAGGCGTACGATGTCATCGTCGGTCGGGATGTATTCCGCGGAGGCGATGCGGGATGCGGAGTTGAGGAAGTATTGCTGGTGTGGTGAGTCGATGAGGGGCCGAGGGCTGGATGTGCGATCTTGCTCTTCCAATGGGACCCTTCCTGGGATGTTACTTCATGAATAGATCGAAACAAACGTGCAACTCACCGCTGTCCCAAACTATGCTCCAAACACGCGGTAACTCCATCCTTATATTCCATCCTCTGAGCATCGGACAGCGGTGCATGCTGAAACTCCACCTGGCGGAGGAGGGTCGACTTACAGGCATTTCAACACACTGGAAGGATATGAAAACGTTCACTCACCTTCCCGGAGCCCTCTTCGCCCAGCACTACGATCGAAAAACCCAGCCAACGTGCCCGTTTGGCTTGGGCGATCTCCGCATCTATAGAGGCTGTATCTGGAGCCAGGCTATCGTCAGGGGTTGTGAAAAAAGGAGGAGAATGGAGCGAACGACGCGATGCGGCTTGCTCTGCCTTCGTCAGTCGCATGGTTCCCAAGAAGGACGGAGTCAAGGAAGACGTTGACCGAGGCCCTTTGAAGGCGGGAGCCATCCGAGTATGATGTTTGTATACACGGTAACGCGGTGGAATGAGGGTTTCAGCGGCAGGATGGGGCCTTGCGGCGGAGGAACATGAGAGTTGGTGCGAGAGAGAGAAGCAACGCTGATCCCATCACGTTGATGACAGTCGTGGGACACGTTGCATCTCACTGAGTCACTGTGAACGGCGACGACCAACGACGACCTGCTCGCCGGGATGCTCCGCGACGGATTCGGATAGCCCTCAGCGTTTCACGAACGCTCACACACCCACGCTCTCCTCGGCATTTGCCACTCAATATCCCGCGAGGTGCTGAATTCGACTTCGGATGTCTACCGACGCGCTGCGGAGTCGATTCCAGATCTGTTCGATTCCCGTTCGTCAGCGGGACCGTACCGTGCATTATTCCGACCCAATCCCGCGTAACTCCCGGTCGTCAAACTGTCGTATGGCCCAAGACAAGACTTCAAGGCCATTTTTTGGGGTCAATTTAGGCATGACTGTCGTGCAGAAATTCCAGAAACTCCTCACGGATGGAACTCGGTTTGCCCTCTGCCTATTTTTCGCCAATGTAAGTGAAAGGCCGGTGAGAGGAGTCAATGTAGGTTGCTAAGACCGTTTACGCCAGAACTTTGATCCGTCGGAGTTGATCCTTACCCCGTCGGCCGAGCTCTTGCTCTTAAACCCCACGTCTTGCCCACGTCGCGATACCACGTCTACACCTCATACCCCTAGCCACTGAACATGGACGCACAAGCCCTCGTCGGACAACTCCGCTCTATCTTCGACTCCATCCTCGCGAATCTCCCCAACTCCCTGCTTCCCAACTCCATAGCTGACGTCGTCCACGCACACCCAATCCTCATCCGGCTCATCCTCGCTGGCCTAGCCGCGCGTTTCATCCACACGCGGTACCTCTCCTCCACGGGGTCCATGCGCTACATGCCTGGCCCGAAGAACGATAGCTGGTTACGAGGGAACAAGGACAGAATGGACGTGAGTAACTCTCTCTTTGTCTTCATAATGTTCGGGGCTAACCAGGGATTAGGTATCCCGAAACCGTGAATGGCAGTCCATCTACGGTCCGACCTTCAAAACCTACAACATGTTCAACGTACGTACGCTGTCCATTCCCGCCTCTCGTCCCTCTGATCCGATTGGCAGAGCGCTACACTATTCACGACTAACACCACTGCGCTTCACCATATCGTCAATCGGTCTGACATCTACCAAAAGGCACCCATGGTCCGCTGGGGTCTCGCACAGTTGCTTGGCCGTGGACTGCTGGTGATGGAGGACGAGGAGCACACCAGACTCGTACGTGTCCTCTTTTCTCACCCGATCTACACCACACTCAACGACCTCTAGCGCAAGATCATGTCGCCCGCCTTCTCGGCATCCCAAGTCCGCCTTTTGACACCGCTCTTCCTGGACAAATCTCTCGAGCTCGTCTCTGTCTGGTCCGCGCTCCCCAACGATGAAGCAGGGTGCGCAAAAACAGATGTGCTCAAGGGTCTGAAAGCCATGACACTCGACGTTATCGGCTTGGCAGGATTCAACTATGAGTTCAACGCACTCTCTCCAACCAAGAACGACGGAATCAATGCACTCGGCATCGCCTTTCGAAAGCTGTTCCAGATGCAGCGGAACCGTCAGAGGACCCCGGTCGCCTTCCTCCGCGCAAGGTTCCCGTGGTTCCGCGCAATCTTCGTACGTCCGCCTACTGTTGCCTACACCAATACCGCTCAAATCAAACAGCCATCTCCCAAAAAAGTTTCAGAAGCCCGTCAGGCAATGGAAAGTGTGGGGATGCAACTGCTCCAGGACGCAAAGAACGCGTACGAAGGCGACCGCGAGGGTGTGGAGAAGGGGATAAGCGGTGGCCCACCACGAAGGGATCTGCTCTCTCTTCTCGTACAGTCGAATTTATCGGAGGATGAGCATCAACGACTGAGCGATGAAGTCGTCGTTGCGCGTGCGTCTCTATTCCCCCCGCTCTGCTCTTCCTCATTACCCCTAGAAATCCCAACATTCTTTGTCGCCGGGCACGAAACCACCTCGACTGCCACTGCCTGGGCACTCTTCGCACTCGCCGCACACCCGGTCGTGCAAAGCACCCTCCGCGCAGAGCTCCTCACGATGGGCACCGACTCGCCTTCCCTCGATGCGCTCAATTCCCTCCCGTATCTCGATATGGTGGTTCGGGAGGTCATGCGGTTGTACGCACCCGTGGCGTTGACGAATCGCGTAGCGATGAAGGACGATGTTATTCCGCTGGGGAAGGACGGCGCTTACACGGATTTGAAGGGGGTTTTGCAGGAGAGTGTTACGTGCGTGTTTAGCTTTCATTGTTATGAGTGGTTGATAGAGAACACACACAGGGTGAAGAAAGGACAAATGATACACGTACCCATTGGGGCGCTCAACCGCGACAAGAGCATATGGGGTGCGGATGTGGAAGAGTTCAAGTACGTCGTCTCATTCTATTCTTCCATCCCTATGATTGACTGTGCTTTCAGACCAGAGCGCTGGGCAGCCGGCTCCCTCCCATCTGCGACATCGAGTATCCCGGGAGTCTACTCCCACCTCTTCACCTTCCTCGGCGGACCTCACAACTGTATTGGGTGGAGATTCTCCTTGGCTGAGTGTGTTTTTGCGTCCCTTGCATGAGAAGGTTCATTCTAACACACAACCAGAATGAAATCCCTCATCTACACACTCACTCGAGCCTTCGAATTCACCCTCCCCGAGGGCCTCACCAAGGACGACATCGTACGAGCCTCCGCGGTGGCGGTACAGCGCCCGACGCTGCGGAGTAGGCCCGAGGAGGGGAATCAGTTGCCGATGCGATTGAGAAGGATTCAGATGTAGCTCGGCCAGCACAAAGGATGGAAGGGGGAGGACAGAAGGACTGCATTGTCCGTTGATCCGTGTATAATAATGTTCTACGGCAGATAATCGTATGACTAGCCTCAATCGAGAGTGATATAGCATGGGAAGTCTTTGGGCCCCGTCCATCCAACTGCCACAAATCCAGTCAAATGATAATCCAGCTGATGAAGTATGGAGCTTACCGCATCTCCAACAGTTCAACAGGGTGTCAGGATCGCTGGGGGACACTTCAGCGTACAGTTCCACAGAAGATCGGAGTAAGGACTCACTACTTCCGTTTAATAGAAAGGAGTCTGGGATAGTTGTCGCCCCAGTAGGTGACTAGAGCGCACGTTGAGTAGGATAAGAAGGCAGTCAAAGAATGCTTACACTCGTGGTCGCTCTGGTAAACATCTCCTTCATTTATGTACGCTCCGGAAACCGGCGCCAGCTCGGTGAGATTCGCCACAAACTCGTGAACTGCCTCCAGAAACACGCGGGTTTGGTCGGGGGTGCTGTTATACGGCCAGTTAATCCCCGCGGCAAGCTGGCAACTGATTAATGTTCGTTCGCCAAATAATTTGGAACGTACATGCCACAGCGACGTTCGCCACGCAGGCGACACGCTCGTTGCTCCTAACGTATAGTTGAACGCGGCAGGCGGGCCGATAGGGACGTATGGCATTCCGAGAACTGCAGTTTGCGAGAGCAGGTGTTGAACTATACGCTGGCGTCCGTCGGGAGATTCAAATAAGGCTTTGGGAATCAACCGCGAGCCGAGTGCCGTGGAACTGCCTACGGCCTGGGAAGCATCAACATCGGTCTGCACTGGCTGAGGTAGCTAGGTACTCACGGCCTGCACCTTCACTACGATCTGCTGATAAAACGCCAGCCACGAAGGGAGTGTTTGGATGGTCGCAGTTCCGCCCGTCGCATTCGCGAACGCAACGAGCTGCGACATGGATTTCTGTGCCTGTGCAAGCGAGAGACGAGGGTTGACATAGAGGATGCCCGCAGGCGCGCGATTGATATGGCCGCCCCACGCTTGCTCGCCCCACATTGCGGAGTTATTGACTAGGATCTCGAAGTACTCTTGGAGGTTCGTTGAGGAAGGGGTGAATGTCATGTTAATTCTGCAATCATTGTCAGTTTTAGATTTGGAGCGTCTGCAAATGGACAGATAGACAGACACTTGAATGGGAAACCGCTGCTCGACGAGGTGCGTCGATTCCAGCACGACGCCAAAGGTCCCACCGCCACCTCCGCGCAACGCCCAGAACAGATCTTCGTTCTCACACGCGCTGGCAGTCCTGAACTGGCTATCAGGAGTGACGATCTTGATTTCAAGCTGCTCACGATATCAGATTGCAGTCTGATTGCGGCGAAAAAACGGGCTCGAGTTACGCACCACACGGTCGACACCGAGTCCAAACGCGGGCGATAGCACGCTGTGTCCGCCTCCCATCATCCACCCACCGCTGACACCGACCGTTTGCGCGTAGCCGCCGATGAACGTAGCATTGTTGGCGTCGGCAAATTGATAGACTTGGTCGAAAATGACGCCAGCCTAACAGCAATTTATAGCTTCAAACAGGGGAATAAGACGGAGATGGGAATCATCACCCCAACGGTTATTGCCCGATGTCTGTTGGCGGGTTTGTTGCTGCAGCCACCAGGTACAAATGAAGGCTGATATGTCATCTGCGGGGAACGTTCGGCGTTTCGCGATGAATTGGGCGGCAGTACGTACCGACTGAAGGTTATGTGTCTTCATTCAAGATTAGCATGTCTCAGCACCTGCCGGAGCCGAAGAAAACGCACCCAAAGCCCAAGCGAGTCCCGACGCCGCGACCGACCGATGTAATCATGGCCAGTATTCTTGATCGATAATGGTACCTTAGTTTTCTTGGAGAATTCGAACGCTGATTGCACATCGCTGGCAGTTCGAATATCAATCTGTTCGGGCGTTTCAGAGCCGTATCAAATCAATGAAATGGGCGTACGTAGAACGGCGGTATTTCGCCCTGGCTGCAGGACACCCCGTTCGTTGCCGCGATGTTCGTAGGGTTGGTTGGATCGAGAAGACAGGACGAGGCGGTAGCCATGCAGGTCTCGTACTCAACCTGCTCAATAGTATCAGTATGAACCGCAACCATAATGCAAAGAAGAACCGCGACTGGCATTCATATTCGCACTGAAGCTCTGCACGCGGAACAACGGCGACGTATAGTTCGCCTGAATGGCACTGCAGGCCTGTGGGTCGGCCGCAATGCTGACGTTGTTGTACGAGGAGAAACATGGGAGTGAGAATGGGCGCGCCGAGTGGAGCCGTCCCCCGACAGAGGCGTTCAGCGCGTTCCATTGGCTGGGCGAGACACTGAGGATTGCTGATGCGGAGACGGTGGCCGCAGCCAAGAGCACGACGAGCGTTATGGATGTCGGGCGCGGAGGGTGGTGTAGCATGGTACAGAGTGTGGACTCTAGAGGGAGCAAAGGAGAGATGGACTCACGTTTATATGTCTCGGGACCCCGCGAATAAGCCGGACTCTGACGCCGCCGTCAGCCAAAGTCACAAATTACAGCAGTTAAACTGCTATCCTGTACGTAGCTGCGGTGATAGTCAACTTTGGGCATCCCGACAATAGACTCAGCTGTTGGATCGGATTGGATTGATTGGAATACGACCATCGACTCAGTACATTACAGTACTAGCAGAGCGCTTCAAATCGAGCAGGTGGGCCGTGTGTCCGTTGACCAGAGCAGTCTGGATGCGATCTTCACCGGCGAGAGGCCAACTCTTCGTCCAACAGCTCTCGGGAGCAGTTTTATTTTCGTTTTTTTGTATTGCGTGGATAATAATCGCGGGCGAGAGCTGTGTTCCCGTCCATTCAGCGCGAAGCCGACGCGAATGAATCCCCCCCCTTGGGCCGAGGACTCCGATGACCGCCCCTTGATCACCCCGTCCCAAAGAAGCGAGGCGCTTATAGTTCGCCTGCCGAGAATAGCATCGATCAGTTGTTGAGCTCTCATGCATGCACGAAAACGAACAGCTGCTCACCTGGATGCCCCACCCACAACGCCGACTGGGATTGCCAAGGCTCTGAGAGTGAGTTCGAAGCACTTGGATTCATTGAGCGGTTTGTTGACTCGCATGCTATGGGAATGACTGCTTCAGGACAGCTAGTACCTGAGAAAGTTAACGTACCGCGGCTGCCAGCGCCACGTCACAGGAACGAGTCGAGAAGGGCGGTTCGCAGCGAGAGAGGAATCTCAGCCCGGCTACATTCCAAGGAAGGCCATTGACTTGACCTCTCGAGGCAGTTGTTGAGCAGACGTGGCAGTTGGGCATCAGTTCCGGCCGAAAAAATTCAATTTTGTTAACAATCGTTAGCGACGAAAATTAATCATGGGCTAACAACTGTTAGCGTTAAGGGACCTGGTCAGCAGTGCATCTCGGGATTAATTTTTTTGAAGCCTAGGATTAAATTCAAGATTAAATCGTACCTGCTTGTCGATAAGCTTGCTGTTCCTGGTGCATTGACTGATAATTTAATCCTGGATGAATCCTGAAGGTCGTGTGCATGATTAAATCTTACCTGATCCAGAATTAATTCTAGCTTGGTCTCCCGGGTCAGAATTAATCCTGAGATTAATTCCAACCTGCTCGATACAATTACGACAAGTCAGACCGACTAAAGGGGTGAATCAATTAGCGTGAGCCTACAAGCCGACTAAGTATCAGACACAGGGACACACCAGTGAAGGGCTTTTTGTAGCTATAGATCTCCGGGCGGAAGAGCGCTAGCAACGATGTGAGGCTTGAGATCGCAAACTGAAGGAACGAAAGACTCAGAGGTGAACAAGACCTTTGAATCCCCATGGAAGTCTCCCCAGAAAGTATGCGACTGTGAACTGGACGGGCCAGATCGGCAGCCCTGAGAACGCGTCAAAACCAGGCTCCGGATCCGGACGAAAATCACCACATGTGAATCCAATAACACTGAGCTCCGAGTCGTATCATGCCACTGGCACGGTACCAACTTGAATAAACTGGGCCCATGGGTAGTCCATGCAGCTTCGTTGTCTCGGGTGGCAAGAGGTTAACCGGACCTGATAGCCTTGCGTGTGTGCTGTCGGAGATACTCGTGGTGACAATTCGGAGTATCAGTGCCTGGAACGGGGGAGAGGAGGCAGCCGGAGCGAAGGGTGTTTGCGCTCGCTGGCGCGTGGACATGGCGGTCCGGAACAAGGGCCGTCACGTTTGACAGAAGCTGTCATGATCATCCGAGTTCGGCGATTCGCAAAGCCTAAAGGTGACTGTGCCAGTGTGACCTTCGTCTCTTCCTGCCACCAGCAACCTGCCACTCGTCCATTCCACTACTCCCGATGCTCTTCCCAACGACCGTCGACGATGACAAGGAGTGGCAGTAGCAAGAAAGGCGGTGCGGACGCAAAGTTCGTCGTCCAAGTCACAACGGAGATGGTCGTCGGCCCGCCGCTTTCCAGTCCTTTCAAGTTGCTCTTCCCATACTCCGACACTCCCTCTCCTTGAATCTAGCCGCCACTGCCAAGCCGAAGTGTCCTCGTTGCCACCACGGATGCTCTTTTGTCGCCATTGCAATTCCCTCTTTCAAGTTGCCGTGGGCACAAGCGCCGTCACTGCCGCTAGTACGTCTGCGACCTCTGTTTTGCCCCTGTACCCCTAACTCCAACCTCAGGTCGGTTACGATGGCTCAAATCTACCGCCCGGGTAGCTGCGGCCCCGTTGGCCCGTGGAATGTGTCCTTCACCCGCATGCATGAGTACTTCACATTGGCAATTCCCTTCCTTCCCTCCTCTACATATATCTCTTATTCTGCACATCTTACGCTGCTACTACTTGCTGATATCTTGCCCAAGTCGCCCTACACATCCAATTTATACTATACACCCAGTATATTGTGATATGAATCGGGATTAGCTCGAAGATTAAATTTTCCTCAGTGAAAAATTTAATCCACTTAACTCTAACAGTTGTTAGCCCATGATTAATTTTTGTCGCTAACAATTGTTAACAAAATTGAATTTTTTCGGCTGATATCACTGAGTTGGGAGCAAGAGGCGATATGATCATGCGCTAAGCTGATCGGATCAACGAAAATGGCGTTCCGTGTCGGTGCGGATCATCGGAGATGATGCTGAAAAATCAATGGTAATTCGCGTGTAGGTGGTACAGTGCACAGAAATCCTCGCTAATCGATAACTTACAACTAATAAATCTCCCCACGCCACGCCACGACCTTCTTATACACACCAAATACGCCATCCTTATCCGTGTCCGCCTCGAGGTCGCCCCATCGTCGCCGCTTTCCAGTCGATCGCTTGGCAGCACCACCGGCGTCTTTATCGCGCCGCCAAACGCCGACCTCCACCCGTGCGGTATTGATATCCTCGACCCAGAGCGCCCTGACCAGGCCCTCCGCACGCGAGAACCCCGATCCTGCGAGCCGTGCGGGGGCTGCAAGGAGCGCTGCGATGGGTGCGAAGGGCGAGGTGAGCTGGGTGTGTGCGAGAGCGAGAGAAGATGGGTGTTTGGGTTTCGTTGGGTAGCTGTACACAGAAACAGAGGTTGAGCTTGAGTTGTCAAGTTCCTGGATGTCTCGATCCACAGGCATCCCGGCCTCGACGTCCTTGGCGTTTGGATTCGGAACGGGTTCAGCCTCTGGTGTGCGCTCAGCGAACATGATCCTGGGTGCTCGTAGACATGCCACGCGTATGGTCACTAATACCGCGAACAGCGCGTGGAGATAGAGCAAAAGGAGGTATGAGACGGTCGGTGCGAATGGGTAATATCCACGCATGATTGGTGTGCTCGATGGATGTGGAGGAGTGAGGAGGACCACGCGCGCGGTGCCGTGCAGCCACATATTCGCGATGCTGGGAAGCCGAGTCAGCTCAAGCGACGACAAGTAGACAAAGAGACGAACCTGATCAGATACGACAACATCAACACCGTTCCTGCTAGCACGACCCCTCTTGCGAAAAAGGCCGGCGCTGGTACCCGGCCATGACGGCTAGCAAGGTATCCAGAGGCTTGAGCAACGGCAGACGGGCCGGGGGACGTAAAGAGCCGGAACAGGAGAGCGTATCTGAGAGAGGAATGTCAGTTGCGCGCGGGGAGGAGACAAAAAGGCAAGACGCACTGCAAAGGAGTAAGCAAATCCGCACGGAGGGAACGCGGACGCTGCTGGTACGACAGCCAGGACGATGCGATGCAATATGCGGAGAGGGACATGAGAATCGGGAAGCTGATGACCCATATGATGTTCGTCTACAGGGATTTCAATGTCTGCGTCCACGAGAATAAAACGAGCAAACGCACAATAACTGTGGTCCCAAATAGTCCCCACAATTGCGCTTGCACCAAGAGATCTTCGCCTCCATCTCCACGTATGGACACCTCGTCGACAAAGAATCCCCTCGTCCTTCCCGGAATTTGGTCCTCAATCTCCTTCCCACGTCGAACAGCAAGGTACAACAGCAGCGTTGTCGCCAGTCCCGCACTCAACAGCGCTACCAGCACCCCAGGCAGTACGATGAGCCATCCCAGCCAGACCTTGGGAGGATCTACGCGGCGGCGGCCGGGACGCCGGGATCCTGCTCCGAGGGAGACGATAAAGTCGTGTTTGCGCAGCGGCTGCAGTACGGGGGGAGGAAGAGGGAGCGTTTTCGCGCTGGCGGTGAAGATGCGATTGAGATTGTGGGTCTCCGCATAGTCGGCCCCTCGCGGGGTTGGGCATGCCGTCGTAGTGCGGGTGTGGGTCGCGATCATCGTGGGGGTGCCAGAGGGGGATGAAGAGGAAGAGGTGGTTGTCGAGCGAGAGCTGGAAGACGATGTTGATGGTCGCGGAGTCAAGGGAATCACCGGAGAGAGCACAATGATTGGCATGGGCGGCGACTGCGTTTCCGACATGGTACAGCGTCGTCCTGCTGAGGGAGGTGCATCGAGAAGAGCGGGTGTCGTTTTGCGGCGTCATATATATAGCGGGCGCTTGAGCCCGTCAAAACACCTAGACTGATTCATGGGAAGGGGCTGAATGCTGATAATCAGCTTTCTGCCACGGCGACTGACGGCGACGGACCGTTCTCACAGCTCTCGACGAATCTGATTGGGTGGCGATTGGGGGCAGAACACCGCCTTCTGAAATGACCATGCTGCTCATCGCCCTTGGTTGGCAGGAGGAAGGCTCGCTGAAGGGATTTCCATGACGTCTGTAAGCCGGCGGTACTAGATGTGTTGAGGCCGTGTTCATATCGACGGAGGCAAAAGCGACAAGGCGGGATCGTCAGACGATCAGCGGAAAAAGATCGGGGTAGTGGAGGCTGTGGAATCTGGAAAGGGTCAGAATACAGATAATGCTTGGATGGGGTGGCCAGACACACGTTTCAAAATCCCACCGAGAGCCAGCTACTCCGCGCAATCCACGATTCCTCTTCCCCACACTTTCATCAACAGAGACGCCACTGACTCAAACGAGATTGACTCGAGGAGAGTCAGGGCCAGATAGCACGTAACAGGGACGACATCTTAATGAGATGGATGGTTGCACAGCACCCAGGACGGGAGAAGACGGAAGGCCGTCAGTGTTGCCAGAGGCAGGGCCCGTGGAACTGATCCCAGCACGGCTGAAAGCTGTGAGCAGGAAGGAATCCGAAGGATGGGAACGGCTTGGGAACGGCCGACCTGACGACATGGTGGACGGAAGAGAAAGCGTCACAACTCAATCACGGAACACTTCGGCTCAGCCGGATCACTTCTGGCACAGCCTCGCCCTTGCTCTTCCCTCCACCTTGGCGCACGCAGATGGCATCTACTCGGAACCAGTCCCGCCTTCAAGCGACCCAACCTCGGGCGCTTTTGCTCCTCCCACGTCTCACTCCGTCTAGGAACTGAGGCGATACTTAGACGCTGCGGGTTGGGGGTTTGATCGTCGTCCGGGGTAGACGGTTCTGAGAGAGTGTGCGTGGACGTTTGCTAGCGCTTATAAGTAAGTAGGTCGTCTGACCATGATTTTAGTGGAGACTCCCGGCTGCGCTGCAGGACACACCACTGTCCGATGGAGTATACAGAGAAGATGCATGCACGCACCTAGCGTCCAGTTCTGGAAGAGAACAAGTGAGTGGCACGTTCATCTCTACTCTTCACCAATGAATCTACCAAGGATCGCACTCTTTCGAACAGAAAGAAGCGAGATAATGCACGTCCATCCTTTGTCGTCCGCCCCATCGATATCTCCTCGATTCATCATCCCGCATCTTCCCTCCGTGAGATAGTGTGCTTGCTTCAAGCTCCATTCCCGTACACAGCGATACCGGCCCGCATGGGCTCGATAACCTATCGCCTGAGGTGGGTCCTTGGGACTTTGTCGCGCGGAGTAGGACTCATGATGGGTGTGTCAATGTGATTCACGCGTTTATTGACGCGATGAACAGATTGCCGTCTATTCCCAATGCGCTAGACTCAACGGCGTTGAGTCCAGCGCATTCTCTACCTGTTCACTTGAATTCAGATGCCCATCTAAGAACCCATCCCTTCTGGACCTGAACCTGAACCTGTGTCAAGCCATTCTTGCATGCGCTTCTGCCATTGAAAGAAGGCGGACTGACATTCCTCGACCGACGGACGTCGGAGACTCTCATCAATACTCCGCGCTCAGCGCATTTGCCTTTTGCTCAAATACCAACACCCATGCAAGCAAGTCAAATCGTATCCTGCAAACGTACCATGCCTCCAATCTGCTGGATCGCCGCCAACCTCTTCATCACCAACTTCCAGGGCAATGTTCTTGATCGCGCCGGCAGCGTGAATCCCGTCATCAGCTACCCAATGAACTCTCCGGCTACTCTAAACCAGCAGGTCTGTTGTGCTTGGGTCGTCAGTCTCTCATGTTGCTGACGAACCTTCCTAGTGGGATCCAATTCCCGTCTCGCAGGACCCCAACTTCCAGGTCATCTTCATCCAACCCGCGACGTCGGCGCGCGACACGGTGTACCTCACGTACGGCGGCGCCCCAACCAACGCCTCGGCACTGTTCACACAGGCAACGGCGTCGCAGTTCTCCAGCAACTTCCAGCTGGAATGCACGAGCGCCACCTCAGCAGCGTGCGCGTCGTGGTTCTTTGATTATCTCCATCGAAGCTGATATTCTGCCATAAAGGCTCATCCTCGCAAACCAAGGCCTCGCGCTCACGGCGTGGCCAGCGGAAAGCGGCAGCATCATTGCCCCGGTAGGTCATTCGCTGTGTCCACACATGAAGCTGACGAGACTTTATTCAAGGTTACATACGAGACCTACACCGGGCGCCCGGAGCAGATTTGGACATTCCAACGCGTCGACTGAGGCGACGCCGCTCGAGATCTGTGTAAATACGGTATCTAGTGAAATCCTGTCTCTTCAGAAGTCAAATGGTCGAAGAAATCCAACTGCAATTTTATATCTTCTTCAACGCCCTTGAGTCACGGAGTTTACGAGGGTCATACAGCACTCTCTCAATATCATTGCAGTCCAATATTTGGTGGCCAGGGCTGTGCGCGGTGCGTGCTTCGTAGTCGCACCCTCCCCGGTTGGGTAGAAACCTGGATGACTTCAGGAGGCAATCCGTTCGACGCGGACACAGTACCTGACCTTGGCGACAGTTTTGGTTCGTTTGTTCTGTTCTTTTCCTTGCTTTGGGCGGTTCTTTCCTATAGAATTTTATTACCGTCCGACGCAGTACTTCAGGTTTAGATGTGGCCTGCTGTAAGCTCTCGTCCCCACTCCCCATTCAGAACTCGAGGAGGTATTCACAATTGCAGTGTTGCACCCTTCCTTCCGTGTTTGGACCGAGAGATATTCAAGAGGGAGTCCGTTCGACACGGACGCAGCACATGGATGCCTTCGATTCCTCCGTGGGAACATTTTATCACTGAATCTTCAAGTTTCCCGCCGACCAGAAATCCATAAGAGTCAATTTTAACACGCTTGGAGTTTGGACATGGCCAGTGCTGTGAGTGCTGTGATTCCCTTACCTATACTCAAATTTAAAGAGGGATTGCGGTATCCTCACGGCCCAATATTTTGCAACTAGTACTGTGAGCACTTTAGTAGTTGCACCCTTCTCTTGTCACACAATGCAGGAGTCTGAGGGAATCCGTTCGACGCGGACACAGTGCTTGGACTGTGGGCAAACGAGTTTTATTACTGTCCCAATATAATTGAGACAACACGGCAAGTACTTACTTTGTAAGTACTCCAAGTTTTTTTAGACATGGTCTGTGCCCGTGTGAGTCTGGAAGTCGAAGAGGGATTCCGATATCGCTGCGGCCGAACAATTGCTGGTCAGTACTGTGAGCGGTTGTATAGCTGCACCTTCTCTTGTCTCTTCGTTTGACTTGTAAGTTAGTTCTGGAGGGAATCCGTTCGACCCGGACGCAGTACGTATAACGGCCCGAAGAAATCCTTTTTTTCTTTTTCTTTTTTGCGTGCGTGTGAAGTAACTAGGTGACTGGAAAACTGCAAACCACCAATCATAATCCGATATCATTGCACTGGAGCCGCACCGTGTCTTGTTCCTTGATTCGAGACCAGCGTACATCTGGAGGGAATCCGTTCGACGCGGACGCAGTATATGATTATCCATTCCCAGACTAATCTTTTCTTTTCTCTTTCTTTTTCTCTTTCTTTTTCCGATTCTCTTTCTTTTTCCGATTATAATCCAATATCATTGCACCCCAATCGAGTACTGTGAGCGGTTGTGTAGCCGCACCTTCTCTTGATTCTCCATTGAGTTGAGACAAGCTTACATCTGGAGGGAATCCGTTCGACGCGGACACAGTGCTTGGGGGGTGAAAACACCGAAGTTTATTTATTTATTTTTCTTTCTTTGCTTTGTTGGCTTTTTCTGTTCTCTGCCAGTGGGCGAATGTTTCCCACGGAACCCGCAAGGCGAATGGGAGAGTGTACTGTCTGTCCTAATATAATTGAAAGGAATTCAAGTTTAGACATGGTCTGTGAGTCATGACTCTGTGTTGCCCGAGTGAGTGGCATGATCCTCGCAGTGCAATCATGGCTTGCAAGTACTGTGAGCGCTTTTCTAGGCGCACCTTCTCTTGTTTCTTGCACAAAATCTCGGGACTTCTGGAGGGAATTCGTTCAACGCGGATGCGGTAAGTACATGGTCGGTTGCCAACCAACTGTTTTTTAAGTAAGTAAAGTAAGTAAGTAAGTAGATGGAAAACTGCACCCATGGCCAGCGCCTCTCTAAAACTTTGAACCGGGCTTGAAGCTTCACTTCAAGTTTGTGAGCCTGGAAGTTGATCATGACGAGGGATTCCGATTATAAGCCGATATCATTGCACCCTAATCGAGCACTGTGCGCGGTTGTGTAGCCGCACCTTCTCTTGTTTGGTGATTCACAGAGTGTACATCTGGAAGGAGTCTGTTCGACGCGGACGCAGTATATGGGCCACCCGAAGCTAATCAATTTTTTCTCTTCTTTTCTTTTCTTTTCGTGCGTGTTGAGTAACTAGGTGGATGAAAAACTGCAAACCACCAATGATAATCCGATATCATTGCACCCAAATCAAGTACTGTGAGCGGTTGTTGTAGCCGCACCTTCTCTTGTTTCGTGATTCACCCAGCATACATCTGGAGGGAATCCGTTCGACGCGGACGCAGTATATGATCAGTCGTTCCCAGGCTAATCAACTTTTTCTTTTCTTTTTCTTCTCCGATTATAATCCGATATCATTGCACCCCCAATCGAGTACTGTGAGCGGTTGTGTAGCCGCACCTGCTCTTGTTGCGTGAATAGAAATATGGCTACATCTGGAGGGAATCCGTTCAACGCGGACACAGTGCATTTGCTAGGAAGGTAGATTTTTTTTTCTTTCTTTTTCTGTTCTCTGCCAGTGGGCGAATGTTTCGCACGGAACCCGCATGGCGAGTGGGAGTGTGTACTGTCTCTCCTAATATAATTGAAACATCACGGTAATTCAAATTTAAACATGGTCTGTGTTGCCCGTCTGAGCCTGGAAGTCGACGAGGGATTATGATATATATCATTGCAGCCGAATAATTGCTGGCCAGTACTGTGAGCGCTTTTCTAGGCGCACCCTTTCTTGTTTAAGCTAACTGCTTGTACAAGATCGACTCGGACTTCTGGAGGGAATCCGTTCGATGCGGACGCAGTACATGGTCGCGTTCGGTGTTTTAACCAACTGTTTTCTTTTTTTAAGTAAGCCAGGAAAACTGCACACTACCCAGCACCTTTCTAAAACTTTGAATTGGGCTTGAACTTCCGGTTTCTGCTTTTCAATCAAACATATCCACCGATGACGGAAACCTCCGTTGCACATGTACATGTGCAATGCCTGTGTACATACGATTTCCCACCACACACACACACGACCTGAAAACAGAACAAGGACAGGACACCAACACGGATCAATTGTTGAATTCTTTTGAGTGGCGGGGGCTGAATTCGAATTTCCCATGGTTGTGAGGGATCTGGCGCTCTATGTACCCGTCTTTAAAAAAAGAAATCAGATTGAGAACGGCAGCATTTTGCCTGTGGATTCGACATTCGCCGGCGGTCTAGCTTGTTTTTGTTTTCTCGTTTGGTCGCAACTTCCGCGTGTATGGCCCTGAAGATCCACGTACTTACGTTCCCAGGATTTCCCCATTCGGAGCAGGATTTTTCCGAAACGAGCGAACAATTAGGCCCGGGAGAGGCGCATCAATCACAATCAGCGTCGTCGCATCGTTACCTCTTGCTTTGTCTGAATTATGTGCCTCAACGGGACCGTGCCGTCTATCAATCCAATATGCGTTTGGGGTGATTGCTTCCACTCGCAACTCCGCCGGCGCTCGTTGGTGTGGGCATAACTCGAGGCTGTTCTGTCGCCGCCCGTACGCCGTGGGGCGCCCACAAGTAACGTACGGTGGAGGTCCCGGCCTCTTTTCGGCTTTCCGAAACGAGCTAACAATTGGGGGGTGATTGATTCCACGCGGGAGGCTTCCCAGCAATCCCGCAGCGTGAAACTTGTTCTGCCATTCTGGGAATAATGTCTCCCGCCTCGAGGCTTTCCTTCCGTGTGTTGGTTCTTTTCGTCGCGCGGCGGACCCACAGCGATGGAATTCAGTTGGGCGGACGCTGACAGATGGCGGGGCTAATCACCGCAGTGACGTATACGTGACTTGACAGGCCACGCTTGGCTCCGCTCCTCCATCATCGACGTATAAAGCGTGCGTGGAGTGGACAGCGGCTGCGACAGTCGGATGTCGTTCACGGCGAGCATCGCCCACGCGCTGTACGACTGGCACTCCCGCCCCACGATGTCGCACGGTACAATCGTGCTGCGACCCCGGACCCTCGTCGACCGACTCCCGAACGAGCTCCTCACGACCATCTTCATCTTCTCCATAGAGCAGTCATCGTCATCGTCATCGCCTCACGACTCCCTCACGACAACGACATCATGCCTACCCACGACCCTCTCCCACGTCTGCCGGCGCTGGTACCTCGTTGCGCTCGCCTCCGGTGCCCTCTGGACATCGCTTGTCCTCACCTACCCGACCTCCCCGCACCAGTTCACCCGCCTGCTCACCTTCCTCTCGCGGGCCCAAAACCACCCGCTCGCCATCCTCCTCGACGTGCGCGACCCCGACTGGGACTTTGAGCTCCCCGAGGACGAGCACGGCTTCACCGCCCAGGACATGCAGCTCGTGCTCAAGCTGCTGTTCGCTGGCAGTGGCAAGCAGAGGCGCTGGCGCTCGGTGGAGCTGCTGGCCGACACCTGGGCGCCTATCCATGCCTTCTTGGCCTTCGGGGCGGGTAATCCCGGTCCGGGTTTGGAAAAACTCGTCCTGGCACGGTGCAATGCCTACTTTGCGAGGAAGGGCCAGACGTTCGAGCCTGCGACGCTCAACGACCCTCTACCCCTCTTTGGGATTACTTCTCCTTCTTGTGATGATACTTCTTCTTCTTCTTCGCCGCCGAATTCTCCTTCTGGCCTTCTCAGTCCTACACCCGTACTCCCGAAGCTGCAACACGTCTCCCTCGTCGGGGTCCACATCGACTGGAGCGCCGCCCATATCGCGCTCTGCGGCGGGAACCTCACGACGCTCGAGCTCAAGTACCACGCGTCGGACGTGCGTCCGTCCATTGCCCAATTCGCCCGTATCCTCGCAGCGTGTCCCATCCTCGAGACGCTAGCGGTGGTCGGAAGCGGGCCGTCCTTCCCACCCCCTTCATCGATCTCCCAGCCACTGGAACTGGCACTCCCCACCATCGTTCTCCCCTCACTCACCTTCCTCACCCTCGGCTTCGTCGACCCACACGAAGCCACGCGCCTCCTCGCGCTCCTCCGCCTGCCGGCCCTCACACAGCTAACCCTCGAGGACGTCGGGCGCGGGCTGCACATGTACGACGACGCAGTCGTCTTTGGCGATTTCCTGCGAGACGGGGACGAAGACGACGACGACGCGGCGGCCATCGTGCTTGACTGGCTGTGTGATAACGATCACGATAACCATGACGACTCGGACGAAAGAATAGTCCCTCTCGCTCTCAGCCAACTCACCGCACTCACCCTCGACGCCATCGCGGCCCTCTCCCCTGCGTCCAAACGCCTCTTCGGAAAATGTCCCTCCGTACGCGAGTTGGCGCTTGATGGTGTGGATCTTGGTGCTGCCCTCACTGCGTTGGGTTTGAGCAGCAGGAACGGGGAACGAGTCGCTCTCGTACCAATGCCCAATCTCGCGCGCCTGGTCTGTCGTCGCTCTGGGTGTCAGTACCAGTGGGTAGCAGCCGCGGCCTCAGCCTCCTCGAAAGAACGAAGGGAGGTGCAGGCGGTCGGCCCGGGGGAGTGAGTGAAAAAATGTTTGGTTCGTTCCTTCTGCTGCTGCTTTCTATGCGCTCTCCTTGCTTTCATCGCTGTCCTTGCAACCTGAAATTGCTGTCCTTGCTGTCCTTCCACTCGCAAAACGCACTCGCACACGCAGTATAGTAGTTTGGTAATATAGTGTTCTTTCGTTTATTCATGCATGCATTGAGTTTAACTGCTTAACTGATACTTAAGCGCATTGTTCGACTAATCTGGGTCTACCGTCTACCACTTCCAATCCATAATGGACTCATGAATCATGATCAGGCTACCTAAGCGCATTGTCCGATTTAATATTTCCCACTCTCTATTTTGCTGGTAAGTTGTAATCTACGAGACCGCGCGATTGCGATTCAGCGATTCAGACGGACCGTGACCCCCCGTGCGAATTTCGAAGCACGGACCGCGGACCAACGGCGAATGTCTGTCTGTCGTTCTGTCCATCGCGTGCAACGAGGCACGGGCAACGAGAGGCAACGAGGCACGGGCAACGAGGCAAACGGGGTGAAGATCGCGATATCGTGATAAGTACCGAACGGGCCGGGCCGTGGATGAGTAGCTTACAACGCTGGATAGCGAGTAAGTAGGTCGAGTCGTAGAAGATCTAGAGGAGATGCGGACTCGGAGGACAGTATGTACTTAGTCTGGTGAACGAGTCAAGGGGATTTTCCAAACAAAAAAAAACAGAAGAAAAAGAATTAGATCCACCACTGCGGAATGCCGGTGGGAGGAATCGAACCTCCGTCCTCCGTCCTCTACCTTTGGTTACGTTCAAGTTCAAAGACCATCAAGTGGGAAGGAATAGACACGACCAGCTTCCTACATTCAAAACGCGGGTGAACTACTGTCTAAGATCATGCCTCAATCGAGAGAAATACCGAACGGGCCGAGAATGCCCGAGATCTAGAGCAGAGCCGCCGAAGCGCTCGCGAGTAGGTCGGCAGAAGAGGAGATGCGGAGGAACTTAATCTGGTGAACGAGCCAAAGGGATTTGACCAAAAACAGAAGAAAAAAAACTGACACCATGTTGCAAGATGCCGGTGGGAGGAATCGAACCTCTGTCCTCCGTCGTCCCTGCTTTATCTCAAGTTCACAGACTATGTGCAAGGAATAGACACGACCAGCCTCTGCATTCAAGACAGGGGTGAAGTACTGTCTAAGATCATGCCTCAATCGTGATAAATACCGAACGGGCCGATCCGGGCCAAGAATACCCGAGATCTAGAGCGGAGCCGCCGAAGCGGGTAGGTCGAGTCGTAGAAGAGGAGATGCGGAGATGCTGAGGACTGACTTACTTAGTCTGGTGAACGAGTCCAGGGGATTTTCAAAAAAAAAAAAAACCTGAGATCGATGTCTAATGCCGGTGGGAGGGATCGAACCTCCGTCCTCCGTTCGTCCCTGCTTATCTCCAGTTCACAGACTATGTGGAAGGAATAGACACGACCAGCTTGTTACATTCAACCGTCTCCGGATGATACACAGCTGGCCTCGTAGGAGGATGCCAACAAAAAGTCGACGCTACTCGAAAACGCCACGGGAAGGAATCGAACCTCCGTCCTGCCGCCACACTCGGAATAAACGAGTCATCTTGCAACGAGGCACGGGCAACGAGGCAGCGAGGCAAACGGGGGGTGAAGATCATGCGTCAGGATCGACCGTGATAAGTACCGAACGGGCCGTGAATGCCCGATATCTAGAACAGAGTAAAAGAGGAGATGCGGAGGACTACTTAGTCTGGCGTCTGGTGAACCAGCCAAGGGGATTGTTACATACAAAAACTCTCGACACCAGTGTCCATGCCGGTGGGAGGAATCGAACCTCCGTCCTCTACCCTTGCTTTATCATGTTACGTTCAAAGAAAGACCATTAAGCGGTACCAGCTTCTTGGATTCAACCGTCTCCGGCCGGATGATGCACAGTTGACCTCGTAGGAGGATTCGAGAACGATGGCCGATGCCAACAGAAAAAGAAAAAGAGTAGAGGACTCGGATGCGCAAGACCTAGTATGCCAGCGGAGGCAATCGAACGCCATGTCCTTCGAGGCCAGACTCTGAATAAATGAGTCATAGCGAATAAAGTGGAGTTTATCTGCTGGCTGGCGGAAATAAATTGACTGCTGTTATTGTGCAAGGGCCTTTCATGGACTGGGTACTGAGCGGCCCACGGATGATACGCAGTTTTCAAGCTCCTGGTACCGATATTGCGGCTAGTCACTAAGTACCGTGAAGAAAAAGACACATCCATGGCAATTAAGGAGGAGTCGAACCTCCTCATCCGGGATGGAATGGACGGCAGCCTAGCTTGCTTTGTTGGTGAATGAGCGAAATAAAATGCATTAGAAGGCAACGCGAGAGGCATATTTGACCCATGTGCTTAAAAAGAGGAGCAAACAAATATTGACATTGCCAATGCTAGGCGGAGGATTTGACCCATGTGCTTAAAAAGAGGAGCAAACAAATATTGACATTGCCAATGCTAGGCGGAGGATTCGAACCTCCGACCTTCCCGTAAATCACAGAGTTCACGTTCAGCACTGAGAGGGAAGGACTACGCGACAGCCTAGCTTGTCGAGTACGGAAATAGCGGGCATGAAAAGCATCTGGCGAAGCCGGTGTCATGATGGAATATTCTTTGAATGTCGCCGACTGCCATAAACGCAGGCAAAACATCGCGGCGAGACACGCGACTTTGCGGTTCGTCCGGCACCACGGGGGTTGTTGTTGGTGCTAATACTTACTTACCCTCCCCTTGGATCGAGGCTTTTCAATCTCACTTGGCACATCAACTTGCCCCGCATGTCGGAGTTTCAATTTGGCGGGGGCTCACTTGTCCCGCTTGCACTTGGGCTGATGGTCACTTGGGTTATCCTGACCACTCCCAAGACCTTCGGACCCTCCCTACTGACTCATATAGTGATTATCTAGACCTACACTACCCAATATCAATATTTTCACGAGTCTCGCTCGTCGCCGTATCCGACGTCCATCAAACAGGTGATCGTGTGGGTAACGCAAGAGTAACGTATGCCGCTCTTGCTTCTGATAACCACAACGTCGCTACACCGATCTATCTCACTGTCTCCTCCCTACACTGGGCTTTACCGTCACATCAGACCTCGACGTCGAAGATCAATTGAAACCATCGACGGCTCGAGGCTCTCTTTCAGCTTGCCGCTTTCCCGCACTATACTTTTCGGGTCCTCGAGCCTCTTCGACGACCTCTCGGATATGTCTGGCTGTTATTCCGTCTCTCTCTCTCTGTGTGTTTTCCACGGAAGGGGACCACTTTAAATTGTGGTTCAAAAAGCAATGAAACAACATGCCGACGAGCTCCGGCGCGTCCAATGGACACCTCATTTGCTCGGAGTCTAAGTTGCGGCTGACTTGGGAGGTTTTCGTTGCGCACACGTCACTTGCGCAAGCCCGAAGCTATTGACCTCATTACAACTTTACCTGAGAACAATTGAGTGCTATGGCTACTTGTTACAAGCGTCTACTCGGTCTTGGCCCTTCCTGCACCTCGGGAACGTCGAAGGTAACCCCCTTGCTCTTCTTCAGTGGGCCAGGCTCGGACTCATTGTCAGATACGCCCGACTCCGCCTCCGCTCGACGCCGCTTGATGACATTCGTCGATTCCGAGGACTTATCGCCCGCTTCCACTGTAGAACGTCTAATTAGACACTCGAGATCCTCCCTAGCGTTCCCATGCTGCAAAACGGGTGGAATACCGCCAAGTTCGATGCAAGTGAACACATTTGATGGCACAAGTGAATCGGCGCAGGGGTTCACTTGTCCCATCAGATGGTGCTGATACGTGGACTTGGACGACCCCAGGACGGTTGGGAGTATGTTAGTGCTCCATCAGGCCTTCTCAGAGCTATATGAGGTTTCTTCACGCCTGTTCATCCATCTTTCCTCTCAAAAAACTGAACAAGACCTGACGCAACACCCTACAAGTCCATCACGTCGAGTTCATGTAATTCGTGCGTGGTTGAGCTGTGAACGCATCACCGACGCGTCTAGTACGCTATGTACGATATGTAGCGCCTCCCGATGATTTTTACTGCCTTGGTATCGTTGAAATGAGCACGATCTTCAGCATGTGTAACGATGTTTAGCTGTTGACTCGGCGTCGGTAAATACAAGCTTTTGAGCCGCTACACCACACAAGATCCTTGTCCGCACTCCTAAGACGTCGTTAGGATACCTTAGACTACTCTAAATTCTCGGGAACGTGTCCAAATGCGACGAGACAAGTGAACTTGCCAAGTGAGGGAAAAGGCTTGGCAAGTTGATCTGCTCACTTGCCAAGCCAAGTGAGCCCAAGTGAATCTCGCGCAGGAAAAGTGAATCGGCCAAGTGAGAAACGTCGACCTCCCTTGGATCAGCTCATTATTACGCCAGGAGATTCAACAAGCTCAGAGATATCACCAACAAGATGATGAGGCGCTTTCTCTAGGCACGGGAGGCGATCATGTGCTGACACCACTCATGCAGGACGCGTTAGGGCCAAAATCGCGCTAGTTCAGACATACATTACTGTACCACAAGGGAGGGCTGCGCTCCGCTCCGCCCCAGGTATGAGGAACAACGTACCTGCTATAATCAGAATTTTGTGCATTTCGCAGGCCATCATTGGCAAGAACTCAATTTACGTGGCCAAAACAACTCAGAAACGACGGTCTACCATTCATGCTTCACAAACAATGCTACAATGTTCACACTGGACGTGCAGAAAGAGATGAGCAATACCTAGAACATCTTGGTCAGCAATCTCAGGCTTAAGGTGGAATGCATACCTTCCTGTTGCTGACGACCCTATAAACTCGGACTGGCAAGGTTTTGGGTCCACGTCCAACCACGCATGGGTACATTAGCAACAGGGAAGCATACTACAGGACCGTTCAATCGGGTGTCGCGGGCAGAGAGGCTCAGAATGTGGACACCCATCCTCCAGTGGTTTGTTCGTCGCAGAGGGCGAGATCTAACAATAGTGGAATAATTAAACGGAAGAGCACAAAGATGAAATGCATGCCTCAGCCCTCCAGCACGTTCTCGTCTCAATGGAATTGGCCCCTCGTATGCCCTGTCGTGTCATTCGTCCTCATGGTCTCTCCACAGCTTTTCGTGCATCTGGACTCAAGGCACTGTCGGGAACTTGTCGACGTCAACATGGTTCTCACTTCGCGCCTATCAAAGCGGCCAGACCGAATGTCTTGGTGCCACCCGCGCTCAACTCTCTGGCTCGTCCGTAGCTGGCCATCATTGCCTCCATAATCGTCATACAGTGACCCTTCGGAGGCTTTGCACATCGATGGCTAAGGGTGGTCGCGAAGCAGAAGGCGTAGATTGCACGATCTTGTGACAGATTGTACGCTGTGAACATAAATCATAAGCTTTTGTACGGCACTGAAGCAATCACGCACCTATATTGTTCTGCGTTGTCTACGACCGAGATCAAACCCGCTTCGTCTTATTCACAGTCAGCGCACGCTTCCCATCCACCTCTCGCTCGCTCGCGCCCGTCCCGCCATTTGTCCGGCGCGTTGATCGTCACTGGCAGACCGGATGCGAGAGTTTGAAGTTCCGTGGCCAGAACGTGCCAGGGTCTTTGCTAGGCTTGTTGGTGAGCAGAATAGGACTGCCAAGTCGCGGAGTGTGCAGCATTCTGACAGTGGGAATATGAGGAAATAGTTGCCATGGACAGAAGCACGTTACACGTACCTTGCAAGCTCGTCGTGTCCTCAGCGTCCAGCGCTCAAACCTTGTGCCTGTCCCTCGATCCTCGTTTCGTCGTTCGCCTATGTCCGGGTCGGCTCATCTGCAGGTCTTGATTAGATCTTTCGCAATCGGGTAGGGATTTGGGAAGAGCCAATGACTATGTTGAGCTGGAGCAAGGGATAGAGCGGGATACACTATGAATCCCTGAGATGCTAGATGGCAATGCCAGTGAGATATGACAGAACAACGCACCCAGGAATCTACATGGCACTCTCAGCTCTCGCTCAGAATCGTCTCTCTCCCCTCCCTGCGATGATTGCGCGTGCACTACTGGGTCCGACGGATTGAAGAATCCTTGATTCCTTGATTCGTTGACATTCGGTTGCGATGGCTTGACGTTGGGTAGGCGTCAATTGCACGGGCCCTTGTCCTCCTCTGCTTGATCTTGCATGTGCGCGTGTTCTCGCTGACTTGCAGGCTTGGTGGCTCTCGAGGAGGACATCGGCAAGCGGGAACATCAATCGGAAGTTGAGTGTTGCTCGAGTAGCTCGATACGGCGCGGATGACTCAAAAGTGTTAGGACTGAGGCACCTTGAGACGGGTCGAGCCTTGGGCGCGAGGGGAGGAAGCTGGGGCAGAGGCCTAGGGCGGCGGAAGCGGGCTCAAACGGCTCGCTCATTATATGACACCGGGCTCCGTGCGGAAGCAGTAGACTGTGTGGGAGCGATCTGTCAAGCAAGGCTTCACAGACAGCGCTTCCTGCCGGATAACACGGTTGGACGCTAGCTTGGTGCGGAAGGAGTGGGGACGCAGAGTTGAAAAAAAGACTGGGGTTTATGCACGACATGTGCGTGAGTTTGGAGTAGTTTTTGGCAAGATCGAGACACATGGAAGAGTAAGTGTGGGAGAGAACTGATTATCATCGGCCATGAGGCTCAGATTAGCGCGCCCGATTTCATTTAAATCTGCAGATTCGAGCCATGTCGATAATACAGTAGAATTTCATTCAATTCGTCCGGATCACGACTTTTTGATTTCATCAAAACTCGCCCAAAAATCGGAAAAATCGAGAAAAAATTATTGCCGGGGTCTTTGAAAATCGAGTGTGACCGTGACACAACGAATTGAATGAAATGGTACAGTAAATTTCACTCCGGTATTTTCGGTCTGCGTGTATGCTTCAGGCGCAGGCGGCCATGACGATGGCGCAAGCGGGGGATATGGAAAGAATTCGAGCGGTGCATGGAGAGCGGGAGGCCCGTTCCGAGAGCGTGCAATCCCAGATGTGGGCAGAAAGCAGAAGTGTCACATCAATCAGTGATGGCCATGTGATGTCAGCTTAACCATCACCACGACGACAACCGCCTCGTCCGCGCTGCACAGCCAGATTGACCGTGCGCAGCCATACTGCACTCATGGGCAATATGAGCCTCAAGGTCCTCTCATGAGTCGAGGCGCAAATGGCTCCACCGCCTCGAGGACGTCGACTCGGACGCACTCACTGCACTCATTGGCATATCGTCGATTGCGATTCGTTTCCATAGACGGCGGTGGATTAGGAGACGGACGAGAATGGCCCATGCTTCGTGAGTACATGACTACCTTTTCCCGAGTTTCAATGACGGAAGTCATGGACATATAGCGATTCGGGACTGCGGCGCTTGAAGCAGCATCTCGTGAGTAAATGACTACCTTTTCCCGAGTTTCAATGACGGAAGCCATGGACATATAGCGATTCGGGACTGCGGTGCTTGAAGCAGCATCGTCTACGCGTGTGTTATGATGAGTTGTTGAGCTGGTATGGAAACTCGACCTCGCACATTGCCGTTTAACGCAGGTTGGATGGATTTACGCGCTCGGTGACGAGGTGGCATCGGGGATTCAGTGGGGTTGGAAGTAAGAACGAAATGGATGCTTCTAGCGAGCCTCGTGGGCCGCAATAGTTCCAGCGTTATCAGCCAAGCTCCGAAGGAACTGCCCCCTCATGATGATTCTCCTCCTCGCACTCATCGTATGCGCTACCATCGCATACACCCTTCATCGACGGCGCAATACCCTCCTACTTCCACTCCCCCCAGGTCCCTCGCGCGACCTGTTCATTGGGAATCTTCGTCATATGCCATTTGAGGACGCCCCGCTGGTATTTCACGAGTGGGCGAAACGTTATGGTGCGTCTCCCTACGTTCATTTGCGAAGACTCAGAATTGAATGTGCTTCAGGCGATGTGATGTACCTCCGCCTTCCAGGTCCCAGATTGTCGTCCTGGACTCCCTCGAAGCAGCTCAAGATCTCCTGGATAAGTGCAGCGCGATCTACAGTGACCGTCCGAGCTTCCCGATGTATGAGCTGTGCGTCCAGCTTCTCTTCTCTCCTGTATCTTTCCTTGCGCTCATCCGATACTAGCCTGGGCTGGATTTCTGGTACTACGATGCTGCCGTACGGCAAGCAGCTCACCAAGCATCGTCAAATGCACAACGCCTTCCTCAATCGCGAGCAATGTGTTTCCTATCGGGATATGCAGAGAAACGAAGCGCGGGTCCTGGCGTCCAACTTGATGAAAAGCAAGGAAGGCGACCATGAGACATATCTCAGTCGGTGCGTCGCGCGCTCCACGTCCTTCCTGGAACCAACGGATTAGTTTCGCGACTGGGGTCATCGCGCGACTCCTCACAGGGCACAAGGTCACCACATCTGACGATCCATATGTGCTCCTCTCCAAGTTGGGGTTGGAGGCGTTTTGTCGAGTTGGCGCGCCCGGAGCGACTATTATCGATGCCCTTCCTTTCAGTGCGTACTTCTTCCTTACTACTTTCTTGCAACCAAACCTAATTCCCCCAGTGCGCCACTTCCCTCGATGGTTCCCCGGAATGTACTATCCCCGCATTGCGGACGAATGGCGGCCCGTAACGCGTGAGCTATTTGAATACCCGCTTAGGACCGTTACGAAGGAGAAGGTGTACTTCCTTCCTCTCGACGAGGAAATTGAACTCATGACATGTTGAAGGAATCTGGCCTGGCCTCACCGTCCTACCTGCTTTCCCAACTCGAGCAGATGGATGAGTTCCGCTACAACAAAGACGACTTGGAGTACGCGGAACGTATGACAAACATCAAAGGGAGTGCGGCTGCGATATTCAGCGCAGGGGACACCACGGTGAGCTCCAGGTCTCGTCGCCCAATGCGTCCAATGATGATATAATGTAGACTTGGAGCGCCGTAGCTTCATTCGTACTCGCAATGGTTATCAATCCCGCTGCACAAGACCGAGCTCAAGAGGAAATTGCACTCGTCATTGGAGACGAACGACTCCCGGACTTCGAAGACCGAGCGAATCTTGCGTATGTGGAGTGTTTGGTGCAGGAGGTCTTCCGGTATGAACTACCTACTCCATGTGCTATATGATCTTGAACCTATTTCGACAGGTGGGCACCTGGGGTACCACTCGGTGAGTAACCAGCAATTTTTGGATATGCTATATGCGTGCACCGCACAGGCGTACCCCATCGCTGCATGCAAGACGACGTGTATCGTGGGATGTTCATTCCAAAGGGCAGCATCGTGTTCGCGAATATCAAGTAAGTTGGTCGTCCATACCACATTCAGCTAGGACCCTCACCGAAATTACAGAGGAATGACCCTCGACGGGAAGATCTACGCCAACCCGGAGCGTTTCATGCCAGAGCGCTACTTGCCCTCAGTCTCCGATGCAGCCCCGGAACCATTCTTCCTCGGGAAATTCGGCTTCGGGAGACGCGTTTGCACGGGGCAATATCTCGCCGACGCGAGCGTCTGGATCGCCATTGTCACGATGCTGGCTACGTGTCGCATCGCTCGGGCCCGGGATTCAGAAGGGCTGGAGATAATTCCGGAGGGCAAGATGGGATATGGATTGGGCAGGTGTGTTTTCGCTTCCGCTTTATCATGATCGAGATTCTCGCGGCTGAGTGTGTTGGGAAAATGTTCAGTCATCCGCTGGAGTTTGAGTGCCTCATCAATGCGAGATCGAGGGAGGCGGAGCAGTTGGTGGAGGCAGCGGTGGAGCAGAATCGTGCATAGATCTCGAGAGCTGAAGGCGTTGATAGAGCGCTACTAGTAGTCATTGACGTTCAGTCACTGTTCTGATGGGATCTGATCTTCTCGAGGCACTGCACTTCGACTTGTCATCCTGTAGCTCCCTCCTTTCGACTGCCTTCCTCCCTCCACCGAGGCTGCTGGTGGTGGTTCCCGCTCGCCCGTGCGCCCATGTCATCCACACGTTACCAGTCCCGCTCTGGCTCCCACCGCCGCGGCTTGACGCGCATCCTGCCAGCGCAACAGATTCCAATAAGTCCAGCGGAACAGGCCGCCCAGCTTCGTACGTGCCGACATTTCCACATCTTGCTACACCTCACGCCGTCCAGGAACCGAGGCGATAGATGCAGAAATCTTCGAAGCCAAACAAGCGCTTCGGGAAACCTTCTCGATCGTCGTCCTGGGTCAAGACGGCTCGGGGAAAGTGAGGGGATATCCAGGGTTCAGATACAGGTCTTCTTACTGTCTCCTCAGTCTACCCTGCTCCGTCAGGCGGAGCTTCAGGATAGACCGGTCACCGACTCTGAGAGGAGGGAGTATACAGAGAAGGTTCGGGCGTACATGGCCTCGGAGGACTGGTGAGTAATACGGTGCTATCGATCTCTTCGGGAGTTAACCAACCGAGGAGCGAGCAAGGTGGTGCGGTGCCAGCTTCACGGTCAAGCTCAACGAACTATCAATACTTTCTCGATTCGGCACCCCGCATTGCCTCCCCAGAATACATCCCAACGCATGGTGACATTATTCGCCTTCCCCAGGCTAGACCCCCCATCCGCAGCTACTCCGGCGCTCTCCTGCGGAACACACGTTGGACGACCTTTGCATCGCCGCGAGGGCAGCGTCGTAAATGGGTACACCAGCTCGAAGACGTCCACGCACTCGTCTATATGGTGGATCTGAGCGCGTTCGATAGGATGGTGGTGGATGTGGAGACAGGAGAACCCGTCGTGCGTTGTTATTCCTCGTGATGAAGTTGGTTGAGGCTGATGCGGGAAAACATAAAGAATGCCCTCCAGTACGATCTTCGACAGCTCCACGAGCTGAGTGCATATCATTATCTGCGACGAACACCCATTGTACGTCCATCCATGCCTTCTGGCGCGTCACCCCCTCGTTCAAATTATTCACGACTCCTTCAGATGATCCTTCTCAACAAACGCGACCTCCTCGCCGAAACCCAAGCGACAATGTCCGCCTTCCGCACCCACTTCCCTGACTATTATGGCGAGGATTCTACCGCGGGTGCATGCGCCTACCTTGCTCGACGCTATAGAAACATTGCGCGCGCGCAGGAACAAGGGGGCCTGTGGGACAGGGAGGTTCATGTGCATTTGTGCAACGCCGTGGATGAAGATCAAATGCGCGGTGAGTACATTCATGCTTGCGTCTTGCTCCCTAGTTTAATGGTGTACTCCGTGCAGCGATATTGACGATGATTCGGGACTATGTCGCGCGTAGTCAGCTCCAGTATGGGTGCTTCGGGATTATCTGGTGAATTTGGGTAGACTGAGGCTCTTTTTTTTTTTTTTGCGCTTTAGGCCATGAATACTCTTAGCGGTGGTGACCCACTCACTACTCTCAACGCGTGTTGGAATGTTCAGTCATCCACTGGAGTTTGAGTGTCTCATCAACGCGAGATCCGGGCAGGCGGAGCAGTTGGTGGAGGCAGCTGTGGAGCAGACTCGTGCATAGACGTTGATATTCGGTTGATAGAGCGATATTGAATATCCCGTATATCCCGTATATTATCGACACGAAAGAAGGCTGTGCGCGGAGTGCTGGTTTGCGACAGTGGTGAGAATTGCTGGTGATGAATGACACCGATATGATGCAATCAAGCAAATTTCATCTACGACGTCGATGGCCATCGCGAATGACGCGTCCCCCTGCGCGAGCTGTGCCTTCACACCCTCGTCCCTACTCCCATCGGTTGCCGAACGAGACTCTCTTCATGCCCACCTACGCTCAAACCTTCCTCCCTCCGACCAAGTCGTCTCAGACTTCCGCTTTCGCACTGTGGTCGATACAGGACCTGCAGAACTCGCCAGATACGACGCACACATCGATTCCCTGCGAGCAAGGCTCGATGCGCTAGCCACCGAGCGAGATAAGCTTGCGACCCACATCGACGGGTGTCGCTCGCTATTCGAGTCGCCAATCCGCACCATGCCCACAGAGATACTAGCCCGTATCCTGGAGCTTTACGCTCGCGATCCGCCACCCGAACCGCACTACTTCGAGCCCATTCACGAGTCCCAGCGGATTGGCAAGAGTTACTTGCTGGAGATCGCAACAGTGAGACGAAGTCGCTCACCGATGCCAGTTGTGCTGACCTGAATTCAAGGTTTGCTGGCATTGGCGGGAGATTGTCATGGGCACTCCAGTACTGTGGAGTGACATTACCCTCGCGCTTGGCTATTGGACCTCAGACTTGTTCGAGCAGAATTTAGCCCTCCTTGCGTCGACTCTGGCCCGGAGCAGCTCGTCTCTGCTGACAGTAAACATCTCATGCGACTCCAACTTGACGACGAGTCATGTCCTTCCATACTTGGTCGGCCATGTCTCGCGTTGGCAATCCGCGAATTTCTCGCTGGACCCCGAATCATTTGCATCTATCGCTGCTGTCGCTGGCGAATTCACTCAGCTCCGCACTTTGGAACTAGCCACAAACCACCTATGGATCGACAGCTTCCATGCACCACTTACACTCTTCGAAGTGACTCCACTGCTGCGGCGCGTTGTCTTGGAAGGCAAGCCACAGCACGTTCCTTCCGAGTCCTTCAGGCTGCCCTGGGGTCAGATCACGGAGTTCAAATACGCGGAGGGTTTTCATGTCTTCACTCCAACCGACTGCCGCCGGTTGCCCCTCAGCGAGCTTTCCCAAGGATGCGCTGTTGAGCTGGAGGTGGTGATGCTTGATGATATCTCAGCTACAGACGACGGTGTGGACTTCCTGCAGCGTACACGTGAATCGCTCATGGGATCGCTGGAGGTTTCTGTCACTGTGATCGAAAATGACGAACTGGAGTATAAGGGGGCTTGGCTTGGGTGCATCCTCGACACCTTCACGCTCCCTGCTCTCACCAGATTCAGCCTCCAGCCTGGATGGCCACATGGCAATCTCTCGTGGAACCATGACAAATTTTCACAACTCTCGGAGCGTTCCGGATTCGGGGAGCATTTATTTTCCCTGACGATCCTTGCCGAGATATCTGAAGCCGAACTCCTGGATACGCTTAAAAGTCTACCGAATCTCGCAGAGCTCGTCATTGGTGATGTACCGCGCGAGGACCACATTCTCGTTACCGACAGCCTCATGCGCGCTCTCACAATACCGCACCTAGAGCCCACTGGCAGCGCTATCCTCGTTCCCCGCCTCAGACTCCTCCAACTCTTGAGCTCTCTGTCCTTCACAGACGATGTCTTCCTCAGCATGTTGAAAAGCCGGATTGTGCAATGTGAGCTCCGTTATCGTTTTACTTTGGACTTACGCTGGATGGGGGCTGCGGGACGCGAACCCGGCGAAGAGTTCCTCATGCGGTTGAGAGAGTTGGAGAGGGCTGGGAGATTTACCTCCTTGTCTGGGCCCGTGGCGGACTGATAGCTGGCATACTGTACTATTTCGAGCTTATTAATAAGTTCAGAGTTTTTCTTTTTTTCGCACCAGAAGAGGCCGAAAATTTTCTTTTGATTTTAGATGAATACAAAACACAGGGAGTTTATTTTTTTCTTCCGGAAGTTACGCATTACGCGACCTTAGGGTCGAAATAGTACAGTAAACGGCCAAAGCTGTAGCAGGTGCATCTGTCAATCTCATGAACTGCCAGGAAGACACTAACAGCTTTTCCCTTGCTTTATATGGAGGGCCACTGGCATTCTTCACGGAACTCGCACCCATGCGGTTCTCCTTCCTCGTCCGCTCGAGGGCGAGGTTGAAGCGGATTCCCTCCGGCGTGCGGAAGTCTCTGCCATCTCACTCTAGCTCCTCGCACGCACTTCCTGATATACTGCGAACATCGCTCGTTGCCCTCCGAGAATCGGCGGACGCCTGCCCACCTCTCAAGAGCGCCATGGGTGCCGCAGTTGCGCTGTGGGACATTGCAGAGGTCAGTACAGTTGCATTCAGAACAGATGCAGTGGAATTAACGCGCTGTCCGGCTAGGGTGCAAAGAATGCCAAGAGCGAGGCCCACGATATTGCTTTACCCACTAACGAGATCATGGATAACATCTGCGATGCGGTTCCCGACATCTACAGCATATCTCCGCTGCTACTGCGTAAGATCGAGGAGTTGGCTTTGTGCGTAATGCATCCCGACTACTCGTAGCGCGTTCATTCTGATGCTTGTTGCGGCGGCAGAATACTGGGAGATATTCAACGCGACATGGAGACCATAACTTCCTCCGGCAGCATAGCCCGCTTCACGCGCCTTAATCACAATAAGCGCTTGATGCAAGGTATCAGGGCCAAACTGGAGGAGAAGACACGCGACTTTGCGGTGTTGGCAGAAATCGGCGATGATCAGATAGAAGCACGTCAGTGCATCATCGAGGGTACGCTCTCGGGTTGCTGAGCTAGGTACGAGGCTCTAAAGCAATCGAGTAAAGTATCTACTGACTATAACACAGATTATATACTCTGCGGAAGACCCTTAGTCATCCTTCGGGGAGATGAGTAAGCCACAACTCGGAGCGACAGAAGGTGCTCGAACATTCCAACATGCGGTTCGTCCGGCAACACGGCCCCGGGTTGTACTAATAACCCTCCCCTCAGATCAGCTCATTATTACGCCAGGAGATTCAACAAGGTCAAGTAGCCGCGCAACAGACGCAGCTCGTCCTCCAGCACAGCGCAGCCCATCGCGAGATTGGAGATATCACCAACAAGATGGTGAGGTACTCTCACCCTACAAGAAAAGTCCACGGTGTGCTGATACCATACCACTCCTGCAGGACGCATTGAAGTCCAAAATCGCGCTAGTTCCAACATACAGTGCATTGATCTTTTTATTTGGCTCGCCCCCGACGCATCGCGACATTCTAGCGTGTGATTGCCACGCTAGGACGCCGATGCAGGTCGAACTTCGACCTTGCCCGCCAGGCAACGACCAAGCACCTGTGAAGCCCACATCCAGCCTTATGTTAGAGGTGCCTACTGGGGGTGGTAGGCACCTCTAAGATAAGGCTGCGACAAGGTTTTCCCCACTAGTGAATAAAGGTGCGAATAAAGTTCAATAAAGTGAATAATTTCAAAGGTATAAGGGGTGCTGAAGTCCCATGCAAGCGAATAAAGTGAATAATCTTAGGGGTATAGGGTGTGACATGGCCAAGTCCCATACAAGCAAATAAAGTGAATAATTATCAAGGTATAGGGTGTGAATAAAGGTGAATAAATCATGAGCTATATATGGGCATGTGTGACACCATACAAGCAAATAAAGGTGAATATAGTTCCCGATACAAGTGGATAAAGGTGGATAAAGTTAGGACTGGGTGCTCTGTCGCCATACAAGTGAATAAAGGTAAATAAAGTTGGAGTCTGTAAGCTTGTTAGCCATACAAGTGAATAAAGGTCAATATAGTTAGCTACACTATAGGCCGTCCACCATACAAGTAACAAAGGTGAATAAAGTTGGAAGTTGGCATACTGTAGACCACCTGGTATCCACCATACAAGTAAGTAAAGTTGAATAAAGTTTGGGTCTTAGACGGACGGCAGGCTGTCAGCCCAGGTAATTTGCAGACTTGTTGAGTTTGGAGTGTAGGTCAATTGATGAAAGTTGTAGCCCTTATTGAAATCTGCAACTTTGATCTTGTGACATACTGTGACATTTGTCACAATTGTTGCTGATGATCTGCCCATATTTCCTTTTGGGGGTAGAATGTCACAGATATCACATATGCTAGCAGCCTGCCGTCCGTCTAAGACCCAAACTTTATTCAACTTTACTTACTTGTATGGTGGATACCAGGTGGTCTACAGTATGCCAACTTCCAACTTTATTCACCTTTGTTACTTGTATGGTGGACGGCCTATAGTGTAGCTAACTATATTGACCTTTATTCACTTGTATGGCTAACAAGCTTACAGACTCCAACTTTATTTACCTTTATTCACTTGTATGGCGACAGAGCACCCAGTCCTAACTTTATCCACCTTTATCCACTTGTATCGGGAACTATATTCACCTTTATTTGCTTGTATGGTGTCACACATGCCCATATATAGCTCATGATTTATTCACCTTTATTCACACCCTATACCTTGATAATTATTCACTTTATTTGCTTGTATGGGACTTGGCCATGTCACACCCTATACCCCTAAGATTATTCACTTTATTCGCTTGTATGGGACTTCAGCACCCCTTATACCTTTGAAATTATTCACTTTATTGAACTTTATTTGCACCTTTATTCACTAGTGGGGAAAACCTTGTTGCAGCCTTATCTTAGAGGTGCCTGCCACCCCCAGTAGGCACCTCTAACATAAGGCTGGATGTGGGCTTCACAGGTGCGACCAAGGGGGACTGCGGCCAATGTAAACCACCGCTTGGGAAAGCCTCGCTATCAGGCCTGGGCCCGGGGGGCGACGTTTCATCCAAAAGAAAGGTCCCAAAGTGCTATGGAAGGCATAGCAATTTGGGTTGTCTTCATGATGCGACTTCGCTCTTGCGCGCCTTGATACTAGTACTTAGCATCCAACTGCAAAGCGTTGATTAACTCGATGATAACCGTGTTGAATGGAATTCAGTACCATGCGAAACATCAACAGCAAGGCCTGCGAGTGCTTCGTCTCAGCTTTTCAGCCCCCCGTAGTTTTTCATTCGATCGACGCGGAAGCAAGACTTCCGACTTGTCAACGTCACTTTTTTATACCATTTTGCTCCTTCTCGGCAGCGGAAAATCGAAAGAACAGGACCTATTCACAAAACCACAACCGCCTTTCCTCCCTCCGAATGCACCGATACCCATCCTCGTCGCACATTCTCCTCCTCCAAGTAAATCGCACCGGTGATCTCCTTTGTCGTCTGCCGGTGTCCGTTCCCGTTCTCTGTCTCCAGCGCGGCCTCCTTCCCAGAGGAATATCTCAGCGTCCTCGCATCTTCCCTCCCCGGTTCCTGCACCTGCACCTCCCCACCATACACCGCGAACGTGCCTTCATAAGTCGGCGGCAGGACGACGTTCGCCGGCGCGTTCGAGGTGACGGCTTGCAAACGCACCCAGGGCGTGGCGACGGCGACGTGGATGTCCACCGGGGCATGCGAGGTCCAGGCGTCGACCTGTGTCACGGTGTCGGTGTCGTCGGATTCTAGGAGGATTCGAGCAGCGATGGGTGAGTTGCCGGTGATTAAGCGGATAGAACCGCCCGTGTAGGCGCCTGTGATGCTGGCGTTTCGCAGGGTGGAATCGTCTGAGGTGCCGGTGCTTACGTCGAGGACGTCGGAACGGGCAAGCTGGGCATCATGGATCAGAGTCAGAGTCAGAGCCAGAAGGAAGAGAGGAGACGACGTACATCAGCGTGGATGTAAGCGTTGAAAGTCGATAGCAGGAGACGACGAGTTCCAGAAATCGACTACACTGGTTTGAGTACGCCGTGTTTTCCGGTGGGTAAATTACGCACCTTCGCCTTGATGGGTTTCTCCCCGCCAGTGATGAATGCTGCCTCGATGTCGATCCCCGCACCGACAAGATCGTCGATGTCGTAGGCGAAATTCGGGAGCTGGGTTTGCAGTCCGCGCAGGGCTGTCTGTGCGGGGAGGACCAACGTGATGTTGATGTTGGGCGAATGCGATCTGCGCGGTCCCGTTGCCTGAAAGACCCTTAGCAACACGGTGACGGCGTGGAAAGCCGCGTACTCACGAAGATAGTAAACGCCGAAACGCTGGTATCGTTCTCGGCTTTTGGGACCAGAGAGCACACCGTCGCGTAGCCGAGCGACGAGGGTACCACCATGACCTGCGCGGTATGTGGTGGGAGGTCGGCAGAGGTCGTTATTCGGATGTGGCCGCCAAGATGCGCTTCCTTCCCGGAGGGCGGGGACAGCGTGCCGCGGGATACGACGAGGGTCGTGTCTTGGTAGAGAGGGAGCGCAAAGATATACGATGGCTCGTGAGGATTCGGGCTACCTCTCAAGCAGCGTTTGGCTTGGAGAAAGTCGGGGATGGCGTCGGAGATCTGCGTATAAGATGCAGCGCGAACGAACATCCATGGAGAAGAGACATACCCTGTCGATATCCGAAGGTCGTCTCGTCCAGACCGTCAAGAGCCCGCCCAGCAACGCTAGCAGCACGACAGAGCCCAGGAACAAGGCACATCGTGAGGAAGTGGTTCTGTGCGCTGTCCGTGTGGTATGGATAGCGCCGTATTTCGGGAGTGTGGAAGTGGAAGTTGAAGGAAGGAGCGGCTGTTGCTGCGCCGGCGCCGGCGCTGCATCCATAGTCGTCGTGGCCGTTGCGGACAAGCTTTTGTTTGATGGCAGATTCGTGTCATCCAGGCGCAGTCTCAGTCTGCTTGATGGCACTCATCAATTGATCCGTGTAGTCTTGGTCTTCGATGGGTCGACTTGCTGTTTGAACCAGTATATTATCGCACCGGGAAAACTCACAGTGAGAGCTGTCAGTGCTTTGAGGCGAGGGGACGCCCATTACATGTCTGTTCCAGCATTCCAGCCGGAAATCCGTTCGACGTGGACACGGCCAACCCGTGACCTGCTAACAATCTTTTTGTTGTGAGGGAGTTGAAGTGGATTGAGCGACTATATGGCACAAAATATAGACATTGACAGAACGAAGGTGTGAATGTGAATTCGAGATCAATATGGGGGAATTGCAACGATGTGCAGCCCTGCAATCCCTCGCAGATTTCGCCCGGCGTAGAGTTCAAAGGGAACTCCAGTGAGTCCGTTCGACGCGAACACGACCGGCATTGTCATTCCATCTGTGGCTTCTCTTTTTCTTTCTTTCCTGCCAGATAGTGTTGAGCTAGTAACTGACGACTCGCAGAGGTTGACACGATGGATCCTTGGGGAGAGCAGGACACGGATTTTTCACGAATGTAGAATGGGAAACAGACCGAGACGGGTGTGCTAATATCCAGCTGATATCCGGGGAATGGCGACGATGTGAAGTAGTCCTGCAGTCCTGTAGTCCGTCGCAGAATGTGCGCCGCATAGAGTTCAAAGCAACTCCACGGTCCGTTGGACGCGGACACAGCCGACATCTCCCGAAGCTGCGACTTTTGCCCTGCGAGGGAGTTAAACTAAACTGAGGCACTAGCTGTCCACTGACTGTATGGATACGATGAAACGAAAGAATTGGGCATGGATTTCTTGAGAATGCAGAATGTAAAACACTGCAGTACGGCATTCAACTAATATGGAGAATTGCGACGATGTGGAGTCCTGCGCGTGGTCGCCGTCAGCTGGCGCTATATATATAGTTCAAACAGCGAGCTCACCCCGAACGAGAACCCTCCGCGTGTTCCTCTGCCCCCTCGCCGTCGTCTAAATTGTACACGGGCCCGTGCCCATAGCCTCCCGAGCCCGGGCCCGAGCCCGCACCAGTATACGCACCCGGATAGTAATACTGCTGTTGCTGGTCGGGCAGTTGTCCGCCATGCGCGTTCGAGTACGCCTGGATATACGCCTGGTACTGCTGCGCCTGTAGCGCGAGATCCGGATACGGGTTGTTCGTCCCCGAGTAGCGCGGCCGCATATGGGTGGGCGGGGGTCCGGTGTATGGTAGGCTTGGCGGGTTCGCACTTAGATACGGGGTGGCGGAGGCCGAACTGGGACGAGTGAAGGTCGGCGGGCGAAGCGCAGGCAGTGGCGTATTCGAGTGTGGTGGCGGGCTCGGATTAGCGCTGCCAGGGCTGATACTAGACTGTCGTCTGTGCGAGGATTGGTGCTCGATGCGCGGGGGAGTCGGGTACTCGCAGGCGAGGTTCTTCTTCTTGCAGCGGGCGCAAGGGTTGACGGGTGGATGCTCGGAGGTTACGCACTGTGTTATACGAATAAGCAAGCAGGAATCTTCGGGGATAGTTTCCGTTGGTGCGTACTTTGATCTTCTGTTCACGGCAGTTGGAACACGGCATCAAGGTACGTCGGAATCGGTGCTCGGAGGAGGAGGACATCGTAGTCGATGGAGGGGGTTGAGCGGAGTGAACTAGCAATCAGGCACCAAAGGTTGCTTTATACGAGAACCCAGAACCCCGCCCCAGTCACGTTCCACTTGGCCATCCTCGTTGCGGACCACGTCGGGGTTTGGACAACGGGCTATTGGGCGCCGATCATCAACATCATTATGATACGCGAGGCTTTGCACTACAGTTATTCAGTATTCGCAGCGAAGCGAGGGAATGAGTACCCACCGGAGAACGACTCTCCGTAGCGTAATAGGACAACAAAATGCACTGTAACAACACCAAGTCACATGTGCGAGGTGCGACTCAACAACGGTCGTCAACACGTCAGTCTGACACGCAATTTGTTGGAAAAGTGGAAGCGTGAGTAGTTGGGAGCTGAGATGCGATGGCTAGCTAGTGTGCATTGAGGCAGCTGAGATCGGATGGCTGGCTGGCGCGGTGAGGAGCTGTTCGGGTAGAGAAAACAAACACACGAATGCATGCTCACTTGAAAGAATATTGCTGTGTGTGCGGCGGCAGAGCGATTAATGCACGGCCAATTTATCCAAATATGGCCATGGCCGCGTACCTCAGTCAACTCTGTCTCGGAGTCCGAGAATTTATGGATCAGAGATCGCCCAAAGGGATCGTCGCTGTCCGGCGGCAGTCTTCCCCCGACGAAGGAATTTCAGCTTTCAACTACTTAAGAGTCAGCCTTCCTCCAACGAGCGCCGAGAGGCCAGCGGAGACTACTGCAAAAGGCAGCCACGACTCACTGGTGACGCAAATTCGGCCGGGATGCGCAGATGCTTCAAGTTCGCACTCGAAACTTGATTCCTTCAGCGGGCTCGGAGGTACAGGACGTGTCCTGACTCTTGTCATCGTATAGGCGCCGAACGTTCTTGGGTAGCAGATCTTGGGGACCCACCTTCACTCGGCGCCTATAGTATGATGACGGGAGAGGACAAGCGCTTCGGATCACGCCGCGTGATGGTCACGCTGCACTGCTTCTTCTTTAGCCCATCATCATCGATGCTGGGAGCTCATCCACCGCGCCCCCCAATCGAATCGAATCTTGCTCAGGCCGTCCATGTACGCGGTGCACGGAGGCCACTAGTACTGCCGCCCGTGACCGGCAACCCACGGCGGCGAGGTGAGCCCCCGAGCCCTTGAGCCGAGGGCTCGATGGTACGTGCTGTAATACGGGATGAATAGCCCGCTTCAAGTTCATCCTCACGCTGTTCAACCGCATCGCATACATCCAGCATTCCATGGGCCACTGGAGAAAATTCATTCAGTACGTCGCGAATCTACACCTCTGCTCAAGTGAGTCGTATATGTATTACACAGTCTTGAATATCATATCATCCGTTTTTCTTACCGTTGTCAGCTCTCACTGTACAGCTCCGACAATCGACATCGACAGTGCCAGAGGCCCTTCGGCGCTCACTGGCCAGTGGCACACGCGGTACGTGTACGGGATTTCAACTTCAACTTGAATGCCCGCCGCAGCCTCATGATCGGGCTATTCAACCGTATCGCCTACTTCCCGTCCCTTGGATTCGGGACTCGTGCGGCGACCTTGCACTAGGGAGAAATCCAGTACGTGGTCCTGAATATCGTCCCTTTACGGAAAACGGCCCTCTGATTCCGACTCCGCAGCCCGATCATGGGCTCCGACAATCGAGGATCTGCTCAAATCGTCATTAGCAAATCGGACGCCCAGATGCCAGTTGGAACACGCGCTACGTGTACGGCCACCCCACCCCACTTCAACTTCAAACTTGAATGCCCGCCGCTCGCGATGAGGCTATTCATGATCAACCGCATGTGTCTTCCCCCTTCAATTGGATTCTGGACAAGAATAGACATAGACAAGACAATCCGGCACTCCACCAAGGTGGCAAGGAGAATTCATTCGATCTGGCGCGCCATGGCAGTCCTGTCCCTTTACGCCATTCAGCAGCTCCGACAGTCGAGGATCTATCTGCTCGACGTTGGCGATTTGAACATTGGCATGCGTGTACGTGTACGGGACTCAGATGGATAGCTTGAAGCTCCGCGCGAATTCGCGAAGCAGGCCGCATTCTCACGATCAAAGCTGGTCCACTTGAATCGCATCTCCCCCATGCCTTCCGCGAGGAAGCATTCATCCAGTACGTGCGTACTACGCTGGCGTTTGAATATCATGCGTTTTCCTCACTGTGCCAGTGACAGCTGCGATAGTCGAAGATCTCCTTGAAATTAGTGGAACACGCGCGCCTTCTATCAGGCTGTCTCCCCGCGGGTGCAAAACTGACCAGACTCGGAAAGCGCGTTGAATTTGAATATTCGGCGAAGGATTCACATGGTACGTGCCTCTGCAAATAAATCCCTAGACCGAAATCTCCATTAGTATTATTAGACGGCCCAAGGTCTTTCGCGCGCTAAAGCAAAGTCTAAGCGCCTTGACAATTTCCGAATCGCGAGCCAGGCCGTTGACATCAGCATGTTCGCGTTCTGGCGGTCCGATGAAACTCAATCACCCTGCCAGTGCACCGCCCGTGTCAATGCCAGTGGATCCCCGACATAATACATTCCGTCGTTCCGCGCACGGTGTATATCAAAACCTTCAATGTGGAAGGGAGACATGCATGCAAAATGAATGAAAACATTTGTTGTCCTCCGCAACGGAAACCTACACATGGTAAGTAAGTGCGGTGTCGGGTGAAGCGAGACTCGGGCTGAGTGATTTAGATCCTTCAGCACCGAGCGGCCAGCACTCACTCGCGGTTCGGCAGCTTCGTATCGACTCCGAGCTTCAAGCCAATGTCGAGCCAATGCAATGCAAGTCACCCCGCACTACTCGACGTTGACGATCATGAAACACCCTGCATTCGGGCGGTGCCGTGACGATTATTTGATGGCGTGGCAACATTGATAAACCCACCGAGCGACCAGGAACACGGCATACACGAGGGGATCGTCGTCCTCTCTTCTCTTCACTCCCCCCATTTTTTTTCCTATTTGCCATGTCCTCCAGTATCGTCATCGGCGTTGTCCTGACGCTACTCCTCCTCATCCTTGGACTCGGCGGCGGGTGGTGGTTCTACATGCGACGGCGACGGCTACGAGGGGCTGCAGGGGAAAGGGGAGGGCAAGGGGTTTTTGGAGAGGGAGACGAGGAGGGACAGTGGGAGCAAGGACTCGGACCTCGTGAGTCGCGTCGTATTCTTCGCCGGCAGTCGTCGTTCTTCGACGCTGGGCCGCCGCCCGAGGACGAGGGGTTGCTCTCTGGACCTGTACGCGGCAACAACCAGACGCACCAGCGGTCTGCTTCGGTGCCTGTCGTCCACGAGCATGGACGCAGTGGCTCCGCCTCGGACGTGCTCGTCTTTGGGTCTTCCTTCCCCAACACCACTGGCAACATCAGACGTCCATCCACTCCTCATCTGGAGATTTCCATCCCCGACTCTCCCCGTCTCCCGCCATCTACTGCCTTTCGTCGCGACACCGACACCGACACCGACACCGCACCAATACCCAACGAATACTTTGCCGCCCGTGACCGTGAACGCACGAAAGTACCACGGGCAGTCATTGCGCATCCTGCCACGACCTCACAGTCGTCCAGGCATCGCTCAGTAACGCCTCTCCTGGGGGGAGGAGCAAGGAGCCCACCCATCGTTGCTGGCGTCGTTCGCGGCCCCCGACCACCTAGCAAGCGAGGGAGCAGTACTCGCTCCACTGGCAAGCCAGTTCCCGAGGACGACGGGCTAGAGCACCTCCCACCGTTCATCCTCCCCGGTAGCAGTACCGCCCAACACCACCAGCATAGTGGCGAACCCAGCTTCCCGCTCACGCCTGTCGAGCCCGACGGCGAGGGATCCGGCGGTCTCTCGAGCTTCCTCTCCCATTACTTCCACTCGAGTGCGAGTGTTCCACCCCTCCCGAAAGAACACCATCGTTTCCCCACCGCCATCGACGAAGACGACGAACATCCCGACGCACCACCACACACCGCGAGCTCCACCACCTCGAACCTCTCCCGCCTACTCTCGTTCTACCTCGCCCCTAGCTCGCGCACCAGCAAGTCCAGCGTCCCGATGTCTGCCGTGTCCCGCGAGGAGGACGGCGACCACGAGACGCTCGTCCACAAGCAACAGAAACATGCCAGCAAGAGCACCACACGGAGTACAAGAACGCGGTTCATCTCGAACGCGTCGGCCAAGTCTGTGGCAACCCCGTCGTCGGCGCGCGGCGCGTTGCTTGATGCGGCGGGTTGGTTGTGGCCAAAGGTGCCCTCGGCCGCAAGTGCGGGTGCGGGTGACTGGTACGACGACGACGAGCTCTTCGATGCCGGTGCTGAGGCTGATTTGGAGAAGCTGAAGGGAGCGGGGACGGGGAAGGTGGCTTGATTTGCATCCATTTTCAAAAGACTTACAGTACAGTAAGTAGTAATAATTTTATCCTATTGGCCATGTATCGCGTTTTATCTGGGACATTTACTGGTGTTTGAACATTTACTGGTGTTTGACTGGGACGTCCAATGTGCATGTCCTCGAGTAAACGACGCAGCCAAGAAGCTAGACTATCCACTCGGGGCACAGCACACCGCTCCGGAATTCGGTGCGAAGTCGGTTCAATTCGTCTCCCAGCCTACCAAAAACACCAGCTCTCCTTTTTCTTTAGTTTCTTTGCCTTTTCAAAGTCCGAGAATCTTGGCGCGACTGTACACGTCCTCGAGTAAACGTCGCAGCAAGCAAGCTGGACTATCCCGTACAAGGCAGGCATGCTCGTCATCGCACCAGAGATGCTCGGAGAGAGAGAGAGTCAGAGCGAGAGTGACGGCGAGACAAAGATTTGGAGAAACAAGGTGTGTCGAGGAACTTGACACCCTGTGAAGCCGTGCGTGGCATTCACGTCTCGAACCAGAACGGAAGGCTCCGTTGGCCCCGAAGGCACAACGGATGCACTCCAGAACGGAGAAGTCTTGAAGAACGAGTCCTGGAACGAGTGGGTGTCAAGACCTGTACCCAAGGCACTCCCGGGCTTGCGGGAGGGAGAAGATGAGCCCGAGAACACCAAACTGGAGCGCAGCTACCAAGAGCCACAAGCTCGCTAGAGGGCGAAACGAAAACCGACCGAAAATCCCAAAAGGAGCTGCGCGAAAGGAAAGAAGAAGAAGCAAGGGAGAATAGAGGGGGGAGACCAGGTACAAAATTGAAAGAGATGAGGGAAGTGAAGTGAAATTTCCATAGCCAGAGCTACACAAGCACTGGACAGATTGTCCCAACCAGAAGTCCTAGGTACTCATGGGCAGTACCTGGATTGGAGCTTCCAGCGGGCAAGACCTGATATGCTTGCTAACTCTCAGGGATAAAGCAGAAGAGATAGGAAAACGGGAGGACGCAGAGGAAGATGAAGATGAAGATGGAATAGAAAAAGAGAATTGACTCAGCTTGAGTGGGGGGAGCTTGATTCCCCAAAATTACCCGAATAGGACGACAGGATGAGTAGATGTGATGAGTGTGACGGTGACGGTAACGGTAACGGTAACACATTAGATAATGACAGACAGGCATCCAGATAGAAATCGTGCATCCAGCCCAGAAGCAGCAATGCAAGACTGCAGTGAAGCTAGATGAGGCCCTAGATGTTGAATAAACAGATGGAGGGAACTCGAGCCAAAAAGAACGGCGGGCCAAGCGGCAAGGGTGAGCGGTGCCCGCAAGAAGAAGAATTCCTGCTACCGTAAGGTACAGGTTCTATAGGGCGCCTGACAGTTTGCAAAGTGCAGGCCATCACACTTTTGTCGACGGTTTTCACGTAAGGCTAAAATCCCTCACCCAACTCAGTTGATCGTTCCCTCATGGTGCTGACTCAGGGTCACTTGATCAAGCAGTGACACTCTTCGTTCTCACTCTCATGTCGCGCAAAGCCTGCTGCCTGACTCTCGGCCGGATGTGGTCGCTGTCCATGTATCCCTCCGCCGCATCATTTGAATAGTAGAATGAACCCATTGGTGGACGCGCCGGCAACTTGTCCGTTTCTTTCTTTCACACCCGACTCGGATGTCGCATGCTCATAGCAATTCTTCAGACCGCCTTTGCTCCTGTACCTGTACCTGTATCTACTTGAGTATACCTTATGGTCCCTGCCCATGATGTCTTGCCGCTCGTCGCCCCCAATGCACGTATTGTATTTACGTCGCAGGTCTGACCGTTTACAGCACTTTCACAGACCTCCTTCTGTGCTCCCTTTGTACCTGAAGACAACAACAGCGAATATAACAGCCGCATCGTCGCCGGCCTCATTCGCTTCCATGTGCACTCTCCGCTGGACGCTTCTTCAAGACGAATAGGAGGACGACGCCGACAAGGCTCGTGCTCCAAGCTCATCTACTCTGTCGCGTCTACCCAAGCCCCTCAACGCCTACCAGCATGCAAGGTCGACGATCAAGCTCACTCCCTCGGCTACGAAGAACTGCAAGAGCCTACTCACAAGAAGAGACTCAAGTCGCATCAACACCGTCAACATCTGGGATATCCCCAACATCGAACGGTGGAAGCTGGATGGATGGATGAAGGTGTCGGATGCCCGGATGTGCGACGGGATGATAAGTACATTCTTCCCTATTCTTTCAATACTTTCACGCTGATAAGCCGCTCTTATGAACAGGTGTGGAAAGGTCACTTTTCATGCTTATTCGGTGCGCCCGTCTATAGAACTAGTATGAGTCCCGAATAGCTAGTTGGGAGATATCTGCGACGGTGAACCAGAGTTGCGATGGGGTTGACGACCTGCGGAGCGCTACTGGTTCAACGGGAACACTACTACTAGCAGAGCCCACGTTATAGAGCTATCCACTCTATAAAACACTCAAAGGGAGCGGCACCGAATATAGGCTTAGGCAGCCTAGGACAACAGTTTGGGGACAGCATTGGATTGACGGTGACGCCGGCACTGGCCGGACCTACGAGACCGACTTCGCCCGAGGCTGCAGGAGTTACCGGAACAATCCCTGGCACCGACATCACGGCTATCTTCTTAATCACCGACCCGGACCAATCGAGCGGCCCGGCACCCTGGCAGAGAATAGGCCATAACTTGGGAAGGGCTTGGAGCCTGGAGACGAGCTAAACACGGCTAGGGAGCTACGGACGGCGACTACGATCCTGGACCAAGAGGAGGAACAGACCAACGAAAACAGTACAGACGATCGGACTCAATAGCTGGCTGGTCATGGCCATTATCATATCTGCACTGCATTTACTATTCGTACCCTACGGACTAAGGTGGAATAGGCCTCAGGTGATCAGGATTAGCGTATTCATAAGCACCGTATTAGCAAGACGGCTTGTTTTACACTATCAGGATTATGTAGTCTCACAGTATATAAGTAGGGAAGTTTGTACCGCCAGGACTCACGGAATTGCCCCGCTAGAGTTTAGCAGCGTTCTGGGGTTGTGGCTGAGCAATAGCAAAGCTTTGACTTTATATTTTGGTTGGGTTTCGGAGCATGCGAATAAGAGTTTGGACTTGTCAGTGGGACCGATTAGGATTTGGGATTGGATTGGAAGCTTGAATAGGAACTTGGAGGATATTTGGGACTTGGCATTGAGTCGGGCAGCGACTATAACATCCGAGGACATCGTATTTGGCCGACCTTCACCGGGTTTTCGTCGAATAGTACGTCTATCGTGCGCAATACAACAAACTCTCGAACTACCTACCCTGCACCCACCACAAACGGCCCTGTACCCAGGGTTGAACTCGCTTGGAGTGTTCTCAGATATAGGATTGGATTGTAGAGGGGCAGAAAGCACTATTCGGTCTAGCTCTTTAAAGCATCCCGCTATTCAGAGTCTAGGTTTAGTTGTGTTAGTTTGCTTCGCTCAGTTTGGTTTTATAGTCTAGTTCTCTAGCACACCTTTCAACGCGCCTCCGCTGATACCTTGTTAGCTCTTTCCGCGCAATCACATCGACCGGTACCGACCGATATCCTCGCTGACGGCTGCGACAGACGCCGGACGAGTTTGGCTCCAGGTGAGCATGCAACGTCTCCCGATACTCACTAACATCTCGGCTTGTAGAGCGGAACCCCGCACGTAGTTCATCTGTTCCATGCTCAGCTCGACATCCCCACTTGATCAGTGCATGCACATTCGCCACACACCTTCTCTCCCTGCCGTGCACGGAGATCTTCCACCAGCTCACTCGGCGGAGCCGCAGACCCAGCCCGAGGTTCGCATCGATGGCCACGCCAAGTGCGGAATACCGCATACCGCAGCGATCGTTGATCATCGATCATCTATGGCTGGTCGGGACGGTTTTGAGCCTGGAGCGACCGGCGGTAGGAGTGGGTTGACCGATGACGTGTAGTTACTGTTTGTACGTTGGTATTGCCCCAAATACATCTTGTTTGCAACCCTCCAGTGCCTGAAATCGAGGATACTGGGCTACTGCTGGTTGTACCAGTATGTGTTCTGGGGTCAGAATGGATTCTGGGGAGTTCTGGAGCCAAACGCGAATTATGGGGCCAGAATGATTCTGGGGACCTGGGGGACCTGGGGGACCTGGTCCTGGGCATACCAGGACGGCCAGAATTTTGTAGTTTTACTGATGCTTCCCGCTTGACGCGTACTAGTGGAAAACGCACATAGACTGATGCTATGATGTTCGAGTTCTGCTGACCAGGTGCTTACTATTAGTTTGGTCTTCCATCGCATGACTGCTCACAGCTATCGTACAGGTTCCGTCCTGAACCCCGATGCTGGCTTTCAGATTTCAACGGCGACGCTGAATCACCGTTCCACTCGTGTCACTGTTCTTGTGCACGGTGTAGACGTCGTGGCTGCTGCTGCCAGTCTCAGCTCTCAGCTTTCAGCCACGCCAGCGACGCCCTCGACCGCTGTCGTCTGCTTACGCCAACTACTACCGGCCGCCCAATACCACTGCCTGCGGAATCGCATTCCCTCGATCCAAAATGTAAGTATGGTTCTGCCCTCCCTGACGTCTGTTGTGCACGCTGATAGCCACGATAGTTCTTGTCATGCGACATCGGGACGGATTCGGTGGTTCATGTGGTGTACATTCTTCGGGTTCATCGCCCACCACAGCATCATGGATATGGTAACCCGGCCTCCAGCACTGTCTAGATATTTGGTACAAACTCTGTTGTAGCTAGGCTTGAATGCATTGAGATCCTTTTCTGTTCTAACTCTTCCCAAACATGGGAAACGGGACAAATGATAGGGCCACACGGGAGGCCACATCCTCCTGCGTGCACTTGCAACCAAAACTTGTTTCCGTTCCCGTCCAAATTTGAACGGGTCGAATCGGTAGCAGGCCCTGCCGCTCGTCGGCCCTACAGCCATATGGTCATGTGATGATGACAGGTGAGAGATGGTGGCGCGGTCCTCACTGCTGCCTTGTCTCCCACCTAGGCGGACTCGCGCGCTCATCCTGCCTAGGCTCACACGCAAGTTGGTGGTACTTTAGTATTGCGTTCCGTTACGGTCGGAAACTTGAAGGCGGTTCGACTCGTCTACCAGCCTGGTCTGCGGATGGACAGTGTTTATTTTTATTGATTTATTTTATTCTTGCTCAAGGGGGCGTTCTAGGCGCATGTCGTGCCAGTGGGCAACTGCCCATCATCAATTCAGGATCCATAAGTTAGCGTCTCTCCCAACATCCTAGGCCAATAACGCCCCAATCATCTGCGCGATCAACACGCATCCCACCACCAGCCCTCCAACTCCACCCAACTTGAAGCCGCCATTCGACGAGCCGCCATGGCTATTACATTGTATCTCCACTTCCCCACTTCCAAAGTTCTGCTCTATGCACGGGTCCCATTGCGAGTCGTCGTGGAACGTGCACGCCTGGATGGAGCTGCCCTTGACGGTGACGAGCGTGCTGTTGAATTTCTTGCAGCAGATCGCGGTGGCGGCGGCGCTCGAGGACCAACATTCTATTCGGGCACCGAGTGAGTGACCACTGCCAGTGCGATGGAGGGAGAGACGCACCGTTGGATAAGACCGGACTATCATCCCGGATGCTGAGACCAAGACCGAGCGCACGGGGATCGAGGTTGAACATGGTGTGCTGAAATCGGTTCAGTATAGCGTAGGGTGTTCAATGACCGCTGCTCACCGTGATCCTCTGAGTAGGGAGTCAATATGTGGGCAGTGAATAAAGGGGCTTCAACGAGCAAAGCTTTATACAAGGCCATCACACCTCGGATCCCCGCACTCGAAAACGACATCCCGTCGCTACTGAATTCATGGGCGCTTGGCATGAATACCGCTGGAGCGCGTCGCCGCCGGATTTTCTCCTGCACTGCACCGGAAACGCCGTTTGCCAGCGCGGGCGGGGTGATGCGAACTTGAACATTGTTATACTAGTCGAGACGCGAAATTGATATCGGCGATCAGAAGTCTTTGAGCGCCCCGCTAGTTGTCCTTTGATCAGGTTTGGGTTCTGACGTGAATGCAATAATACGGAAATCATTGCTCGGCCTTTCCGAAACGGCATGAAGTTCGTATGAGAAGATTCCCGCTGGCCGCCGACTGTTGGAGTAGTCCCCGCGAGACAACAACTTGAATGATCAGGCATTTATCGTCTAGGGCATCGCCTTTCGTCGACAGTTCCATGGATCCACAGCACAACGCCGATATGGATGCTCAATATCTAAGCCCTCTGAGGTACGATCGTTGGGCGAAGATTGCGGTTTATGATTGACAGGCTGCTGATGTGAGCGGAATCTTCCTGTTCTGCACTTCCATCGGCAGCCAGCGACACGCCGTCCCCGACTCGCATCCAGCTCATCCGCCGGCGGTTTTCTTTGCCCCGCCCGCCCTCACCAAACATCACCTAGTATATATATATATATATATATATATTCACAATTTCGGACCCTTCACCCTCTGGCCTATCGCGGGGATCAGCGCCACCGCAACCCTCAGCCTTGGTGAAGCGCACGTCCACCGGATTTCCCGCCGTCTCAGGCGTCGGGAATATCTCCCGAGCCCAACAATCACTCCAGTTGATTTACTAACAATCTCATTGCTCACAGAAGCGTATGGAGCTCATAAAGCTCTCGTCAGTCCTACGAGTGCATCTTTAGGCGCTCACCCTCGCCATTTTCCAGTTATAGTGGCGGAGGTACGGAGGGAGTCCGTTCGATCCGGACGCAGGACCATTTCCCTTTGACGTGCGTCCTTTCTATTACCGGGGCCGCAAAGTCTGACGATCCGTGAGCCGAAGACGGCAACTCCCCGCCTGTCGAGTTGAGAGAGGTTTGTCGATTTCGTGAAACTCGAACTTATCATTTCTCGAATACAGTCTAGATGAAGTGCGTAGGCTCTTCGAGTCAGACGCAAAGGATAGGCCGTGAACAGAGATCTCCAGTCAATGATCCTGAATCTCCCAAAGCTCATCAATGTAATCCTCATCACGGCCCAAGTCCGCTATGAGGAGAATCAACACCGGACGATCCATGAGGACGTGTGCACGCACCGGGATCGACAATAATTCTGTCCTCGCCGTCCTTTCTCCAAAAAATCAGAAACCCATTGCCCTTCAGTCTCAAGCGCGTTAGAGCAGGAAATCGGGTGATGATTGCGTCACGCAGCCGCGCGACCTGCTCGACATTGACAGCGGAGGTGGGGTAAGGGAGCTCGTCGGAGACATCCCCTCGCAATAGCCAGACGTCGAAGAGGAGGACCTTTAGGGTGTTGGGTAGAGGCGAAGGGCCAGATATAGCCACCCAAAGCTCGGATTCCTAGCGGCATAGAACAATTAGCAGGAGGGGCGAGAAACGTATAAAAAATGTACAATACCGAGACCGGCGTCCTGGCCCACCCAAAAGTCCACGGAGACCCGGAGCTGCTCCAAATTGGGAAAGAACTGTCCTATTTGCACGAAGGAAACGATGTCGTGGACGATGAGACCTAACGCGACATATTTGACTGTTTTAGACTCCGCAAGACTGCCGAGGAGCCGCGCCGTGGAGGAGGAAAAATGAGTGCACGTCTGGAGATATGCCAGCACCGGTGCGTATGGCAGCAACAAGCCAAAGACCCCGTCCGCCGCGAGGCTGCGGAGATGCGTGAGACTGGGCAGAACGGACTGCAAGCCCTCGAGTAAGGCGTGGCGTAACGTGTCTGGGATGGAGTCAAAGCCGCCCCGCTGCCTATAGTCATCGCGTGGCTGCAGTCCAAAATCCAAGACAGCTCGAAATTTCTTCAGATTAGCAGCGAAGTTTGGGTGAGGCACGTCCTGTGCCCAGAACAGTGTGAGAGTTGTGACATTCGCGAAGACGGGAACGTCCTCCGGGGCTTGAGACCACCACACACCGGATATGTTGATGTCCAGTGTATGTAGATGAAGAGGGTGCATGAAGGAGGACCAGAAATTGCCGAATCGGGGCAATCCCTCCGGCGTGCGGTTCTCGTGGATGGTCAGTTTGGAAAGGCCCAGTGGGTGGCGACCGATAAAGTCGTTCTCGTCGAGGCCCGTTATCGACTTGAAGCGGATATTGAGCTCCTCAAGGACCGCCAAACGGTGGATTTGTGTGATTGCCGTTGAGGACAATGTCATGACTCTCATATGAAGCAATTTGAGCCCGGAGAAACGCCCAAGATTCTCGATAACGTGATTGAAGAGTATATCCGTGCTGGTACGCACCGCGGCAGTCGATTCGAGGCGCACCGGGTCACTGTGGCCCTCCTCGTCGTTAACAAAGTTAACAAACTCCGGATCCGCTTGGGCAACGTAACCAGAGCGAACGAGAGACGCAGCGGGTTCAGAGAACCAGCATGCCAGTCGTTCCATCCCTGCTTTGTGCGCGGCCTCGACAACGCTCGGGTCGACCTCTGACCAAAAGGGAACGAAGACAAAGCAGGCAAAGACGAAGGGCCTTGCAAGACGGTTGAAGGACGTAGTAGTGGCAAAGAGGGAGCGGATGTCGTCGAGAGTGAGGTTGGTGAGCACCTCCAGCCACAGTTCTTCAGGCATGGCAGAGTCCGTCGAGATCGACATTGTGTGTGGTGGTGGGAAGAAACCAGTACACGTGGCGACGTTCGGATCAAGCCGGCATTGGCTGTGATTCCTGCATCTGGCCCCCATCGTCTTCGAGCTATGCTCCTCCGCTGCCGGGTCCCGCTCCATTTCGCAACCTTTGGCAGAATGCAGTGGAAGCTCCTGCCAAAGGACAATAGACCTCCGTGTCTCACCTAACCAAGCACAAGAGCAAGCCTCGGAGGACATCTCGGACGATCGAGAACATCGCCCATTGTGCAAACGACCAGTGCGGACAGCCAATTGTCTCTTCCCACAGCTCATTCCTGCGTTTATAAGGATGAGCGATGCCGTGCTCGTCTTCACTATCGTCTTCATTCGTCTGTTTCCCGTTTCTTTCCCATTTCCCTACCCCGTTTGCTCATAACGGACCCCATGCCCAGTGAGAATCCGTTGTCGTCCATCGTATATGTACGCTAACAACCCAATGCGCAGCTCGCCCGCTCCCCATCCGCACTGGAACTTACGACCTCAAGATGAAAGAGACCGAATCCGAATACACGCGCTATACGATGGACCTTGGCGCTGAATCGCCATCGGCTGGGACTGGGACTCCGCCACTGAGTCCAGTACTCCTGCGCGTGAAGAGCAAAGAGCCCGATCGTCCGAAGCTACGGCGTCCTCGCAGAGAGCCGAGTGGCGACTGCGGTATCTGGTGCGCTTTTTTGCATCTTTGTCGTGTCTTCCCATTGTTCTGACCCACCCTTAGCTTCGAACAAGCCGTCAACCCCACTAGCACGCCTTGTTGTGGGCACCTCTTCTGTGCCGAGCATATCGCCGACTGGTTGCATGGTCCTGCCGCAGACGGACGCTGTCCATCGTGTCGAGTACCTTCAGCGACTCCTACGCCGCTCTCCACGCGCGCATCGTCTCCATGTCCATCCGAGCCTGTAGCGGACGACACAAATCTCGCATCCACGCCCACTTCTCCCACGTCTCCCATTCGTATTACCGCACCAGCAGCTCTTCGCGCAGCAGGCTGTCTCATTGTACTTGCTGTTCTCGCTGGCAGCGGCCGATGGGCGGTGTAGACCCCAGAATGGACCTCTGGCCGTCTGTACGAACACCACGATATCCCCGTTCCCTCTCCCCTGGACTTCTTGTTTCCTTTACGATCTCTTACTCGATGTTCGTTTGGAGCACGCACCAACGCTCATCTCCGTCCTTCTTTTTGCGCATGTACATATAGACTGTGTACATCTACCAACAGGACGTTTGTCAGGTTCAATTTTGGACCCAGCGCGTCAACTGCCCCTGAATTCTCGATGTACCAGATGTGTTGCCTTCTAGATCTGTTTACAACGATAACAACTTCCGTTCGATATCGATGCTGTTCTGCTGAGAGCACATAACTTCCGACGTTCCGCCTTCTGTCCACCGGGTCCTACGCTTCCATTGCACCGCTCGGTGGACTGGTGGATAAAAAATATTATCAACGAGACTCGAGTCGACAGGTCCTACGCCCGGATCGAGCGGAGACTTCCTGGTAAATGGCGCGAAGTTTATACGGTGAGGAGGAGCGCCGGAAAACGCACTCGCAGGACTGACGGTATTAATCTGAGACTCGACAAGGTAGCGTGCATATGGGAGTTCTCCAGCTTTCGCATCTATACCGGCAGTCCATGCGAATTTTAACGAGACTCGGATGGCACCCAACAGAAGAGGCAGAAGCAGGCCGCAGATTTGCGGAGTGCTGCCATGCAATGATTTCCGGAACAGTGGAGTGAACCCATCAACAAAGCAACTGTGACCACCGGCGGCACAGTGGCACTGGAAGGAGCATATTACTGTGCTGCTCCGACTGTAAATTCGAATTCCGCCTTACGTGGGCTCTGAACTGAACGAACACGAAAACTGGTATACCCTACGCGCCATTTTACGATTAAAATCTGTCCAGAAAAGGCTATATTGCATCAAAATTGGCGAATACGGCGTTGATCCGTGGCTGTCAACGCGCGGCCTGTCATCCACCACCATCTTCCGCGAAATGTCTGCCTCGCAGGTGCCCGACGAACTCTGGCTCGAGGTCTGCAAGAAGCTTCCTCTCGACTCGCTTCGATCTGTCTTTTGCACCAACATCGCCCTCAATCGCGTCAGCCGACCCTTCGTCTTCGAGCACCTCGTTTTCGAGCCGTATCTGACCAGGCCCCAGAGGAACTTGGGGCAGGCGCCTGAAAAACAATCCAGACTCGTCGAAGCATTGGACTTTTATCTTTCCGAACCGACGGCCTCCTTCGTTCGATCGTGCTACATCCATCCGGCCCCGGGTGTATCTGTCACTGGAGATGACGAGCCTGAGCCCGAGGATCCGGAGATCTTCGAGAGCCGGAACCCCGTGTACTCGCTGCTCAACCGACTGCTGGGCGGAATATCTTCCTTCTCTCAGCTCCGCGTACTTGATATTTCGGTCACCGTCATCTCCGCCGACGGACTCGCACAAATTATGCGCCTTCCTCTGCTCGAGAGGTTGACGATGCACCTCGAGACCGTGGACATCCAAGGCAGCGTGCATATTCCGACTCCTGGACTGCGGCTGTCTGAACTCAGCCTGCAGCTGGACGGGGACGCGACTTCTGCCTTGTCAACGTCCCTACAGCCATACTGGAATGCCTTGATGAACCCGCTGTCTCTACGCATCGTCACTCTGGATTCGTCGATCAGCTGGTGGGCACAAGCCCCCGCGAACGTTCCAATTTTCCCCACCGTGGAAAGGCTCACCATCCTCGCCGACGACAAGCCACCACATCCGAACTTCACTTTCAACCTCGGAAAGTTTCCCGTAATTCATGATTTGGGAGTCGACTCGACCAAGTACATTTTCTTACCGGACCACTTTCGTAACGCACTCATCGCGGGTCTACGTGTTGTCCTCCCACAACTAACGCGCATCCTGGCATCGCACGAGGCGCCCCGATTGTTCATTCCCATCGCCCCAGCCCTGAAGCATATCGAACTCTGCCGGAACCACTACATCCCCGCGAGTTGGGTCGTTGGGCTTCCTAGATCAGAAACTATCACTACGATGTGTCTGACGCTGAGCGACCTGAATTTCGCTGCTCTCGAAGCAATCGTCGGGTCCTTCCCCTGCTTGGAAGAGCTCCGCGTCAAAGTCAGCATGGACGCTGGCAGTGCGAGTGCTCCTACTCGAGGAGATTACACCATCGTGCGTACAGATTTCGTGCAACATCCCTTACTCACACTCGCCAATTCGCAGACGGCAGAGCTCTGGCAAAATCTTCCCGCTAGCCCTATTCTGCCAGTCAATATGAAAACCATCGCTATCGTAGGCTGGGTCTTGCGTCCCGATCTCTATCCCCCACTGAGCATCGTAACAACTACTCTGCGTGCTGACGTCGAAGCTCTCCGGGATGCATTCGTGGCGCGTTTTCCAGAGCTAGACTTCCTCAAGCTCAAAGGCGATGGGTTCTTCCTAAGCCGTGAAAGGCGTATGGATGATTCGGGCGTGGAAGAGAGAATTGTCGTTGATCGAGGTATGTGAACTCTCGTTGTAGCTCCCAGTGTCCATCCATGTTGACGATGCGTGCAGGAGAAATGGAGGAAATAGAAGGATACCGAACCTTGGGTGACCCGTCCGCGTATGAGGATTATTAGAATAAACCTTCTACCGCTGCGTCTTCATAGTAATTTTCTTCCTCTTTCCCCCGGGGGATTCGAAGCTGAACCCAAAGAATGACGGACATTGTTGTCTTACCTCAGTGAGGAAGCCCGGAAACCAACACAGCAGTTGTGGGCGATGTTGGCGCAAAAGACGGATCGAACGTCGTCGGGCACCTGCGAGGCAGACATTTCGCGGAAGATGGCGAGCAGATCATAGCCCAATATGGCTTACTTCAGCGCAAATCTATTGCTGACGTGTACCAATATGTTGTATGTGAACAATGGTCCACATGACGGGGGAAGCTTGCGCTAAATCCAAGTTTTGTATTACTCTCTATATCCTAGTCATCAAATACATATTCTGATAAGTCCAGTCCGTATGTATTGAGAACAAAGCCCAACCCTTCTCTCTGTATCAACCTTCAACATTTTTGTTGTTTTCGTTTCCGCTGGCCGTTGCAATCTTGAAAGGGGGAAAGAAGTTTTGAATGCAACTCCAGCTGTTCCCGTGTGGGACCACAATGCCATTTCACAACAACACTGTCCAAAGTCTTGACACGCGAGATTGCTACAAAGGATAATACTGGTGAAAAGGCTTTATCTCCGAGCCCTTGAGAGTTATCCCTTGACTCTTGTGAATTGTAATTGCCCAGGCCAGAGACAAAGGCAGTTGAGTTCGAGAAGATGCCTTATCATTGCTCTGCCAATGTGCTGTGTGTGGTGTGATGGGTATCCAGGAAGGATCGATGTCTGGCCATTCTGGAGTGGGAGGACCTGATTTATCAGTTAGTATGGGCGTACAATATTGTTCTTCTATTCACCTGTGTAGTTCGCGCAAGCTACAAAGACAACATCTGGCGGTTCCTCTTTTGTCTTTGCTCCAGGAAGAAAGCATACTTGTTGATGACACCTTGAGCTCCATTTACAAGTCCTTTGGAGGTCCAGATATTTCGGGTAATCATGACTTTTGCTCCCTCTGCTAGGAGAATCTCTGCCGGCAATCCTTCTGCATCATCAGTGTTTGCCTTTTTGGATAGTGCTTTGTTGACTGCGTGGTGCTTTGCTTTGCACCGCAGGACAGGAGTTCCCAAAGAAGCAATTTCTTTCAGGTTGACTTCATCCACCGCAGTATGCATTGGAAACAGAGCAATCACATCGTCAAACGTGGCATGCTCCTCTGCTGACAGCTTTTCCCAAAAGTGTTCAGAAAACAACCGGTGATCCTCTTCAGTGATTGCATATTCCCATCCCGTAAGCGTTCAAGTGGATCCCGAAATGCTGTTTGCCGTGGATCATCTCCCTCTTGCCGAAACACTCTTGTCAGAGTAATAAGTAGACTGCTTAAAGGTCTCATATGCCATGCGACCTTCTGCAGAGAGATGCCCACATGGTCCACCAGATTGTACTGTTGAAAATAGCCCCCGATTTGCAACTGGTGGTAGCTGGTAAAAGTCTCCAAACATAATCACAGATTGGCCACCAAGGGTCTCCTGTCCATTTGCTGGAAATATTTGACATAATCTCCGGTCAACTTTTCCAAACATAGCTTGGCCAACCATGGACTTTTAAGACTCAAGTTAAGTCCATGACGTTGTATGTTGACCAAGTTAGAACGAGCAAGAGATCCCTGAGGCATACGACGAATTTCAGGACTATCAAGAGTACGGTTGTCCCTTTCATTGCTTTGAGCTGCAATGCATTGATGCTGAGGAGTGTTGGAAGGAGTAGCCCTAAAAGCCATCAGTACATTGTCATTCATGATTTTTTGTTACATGTATAATAACCCAATCAGTGTATTGCAGCAGGCAAGCAGAAAGATCTGTTTACAGTTCATATGCTTGAGCAAGTCAATATTTACATGATTATTAGAGGAATGGATATACTGTACTATTTCAACCAAGTGTTCATCAATTTGGGATTTTTTGACGTCCGGGATGCCCCATAAATTTTCTTTTGATTTATCGCGATTTTTGCGCACATCAAAAAATCCTGGCGTCAACCTGAACACTTGGTCGAAATACTACAGTACTCTGAGGCACTCAGAAGGGCCCTGAAGGAGGGAGAGAGTGTGTGAGCACACCGGCAGCCTTTAGTACGCATTCCATCGATGCTCTACACGTTGTGTGTGCATCGATGTTTTCGAATGTAGACAGCCGGGATCAAACTCAGGAACAACCGGGTGATGGTTGTCACTTAGCTCCGGGCGTCCGCGGACAGCGACGCGCGTCGCCCGCGAGCGGCTGACCAATATATCCGGTCGCGGGTCCACAGCCACCTAAGCCTACCGACACCCTATGCCACTAAAAGGGGAAGCAAGCTTCCCCATCAGCAGAATCTGATCCGCTGCCGGAACCGGCGCTCGCAGACAGCGGACAACGACTTTCCTCTCGCTACCACCCGCAAATGTCGGACCCACCGACACCGACGCTTCGTCAGCGTCGTCCCGCAAACCCACCCGCTCCCCAACCCGCCCACGTCCCTGATTCCAAAGTGCGTCGACGTCAGAGCTTGAGCTTCTGGAGGCTGCTGACTCTCGCGTACAGGTAACCCCTCCAAAAGCCTCATCTTCGGGGATTCTTGCAGCGCTCTACCTCGTGGTCGTGGTCGCTGGGTTCGTGGCACTCGCGGGTGGAGCTGCGGCGTATCTCTATTACTCGGTGCGTTTATTACCATCTTGCTTGAGTTGACTGAGTGCAAGGTTAAGTAGAATGGGGAGTACTTCCACCCTACGCCGCGTCCAGAGTGGTTCTCCTCGCCTGATAAGGACTGGAGAGTGGATTTCAGCGCGGATGTGGAAAAGAGGGAGGAAGTCGTCAAGGCGTTCAGGGTGCGTCGTAGCTTTCGTCTATTCTGGCTCCATGCTGAAGTGCCTAGCACGCGTGGAGTGCCTATGGTGCGCTCGCTCCATCGCTTTCGATGAGCATTTCGTTGATAACGCCGTAGAACGCGATGCAATGGGCTGCGACGAATATCACCCCGTGGCGCGCAAAGGGAGCAACCTCACGTCGGCAGGCGGTATTGGGTACACAATCGTCGACGCGCTCGACACGATGATGCTCATGGGGCTCGACGCCGAGTATGCACGCGCAAGGAGATGGATTGCGGAGAGCTTGGATTTCGATAGGGATGCAGAGGTCAGCCTATTCGAGGTGCGTAACTCTCATTCCTTCATTCTGTTCCTTTTCTGATCGTCCCAAGACGACAATCCGCCTTCTCGGCGGCCTTCTATCCGCCTACCATCTCGCTTCTTCGCCTTCTCCCGAACACACATTCATCCTCCCTACCGACGCCGGCCTGTATCTCAACCACGCACAGACGCTCGGTTCGCGTCTCCTCCCCGGCTTCTCCTCCGCCTCGGGGCTCCCATTCTCTATGGTGAATCTACACAAACGCGTTGGCGTGCCGGACAAGGACCATCGCGGGCTCGTAAGCACTGCTGAAGCGGCGACGCTCCAGTTGGAGTTCCGGTATCTGAGCTGGGTCTTAGGGGAAGACGATTTCAGCGAGGAGGATGGGCATGGCGTGCGGCCGGAGGAGTATTGGGAGAAGGCTGAACGGGTGATGAAGGTCATACGCGCGGCGAGGGCGAATGGTGGGTTGGCGCCGATATTCATGAGGTGCGTGTTCATTCCGTCGTTCATGAGTTTCATCTAACATGCCGGGAAGTATGGACGCGGGTAAATTCGTCACCTCCGATATCCGTCTTGGCTCGAGAGGTGACTCGTACTACGAATACCTTCTGTACGCCCACACTTTTCTTCCCCCGCAACTTACCCTCACGAACGTCCACAGAAAACAATACCTCCAAACCGCCTCCACGGAACCCATCTATCGCGAGATGTACTCGACCGCCATGGCAGGCGTGCACCACTCCCTACTCGTCCGCGGCCCGCGCAGCGGGCTGCTCTTCACCCAAGAAGTCCAGCCGAAGCGCGATGTGCAGAAGAACGGCGGGATAACCTGGGTGCGGATTCGCAAGCAGGATCATCTCGTGTGTTTCCTGGGCGGGAGCTTGATGCTCGGCGCGGTAACGGTGCATAAGGTCGTGGAGACGGTGTCGGTGCCGCCGAAGGAACACGAGCTGAGTGAGGCGGGGAGGAAGGATTGGAGTGCGGGCGTTGAGCTGATTGAGACGTGTGTGGACACGTATCGGACCAAAACGTGCGTTCTTCGTGTCTTTCTTTCTCTGTCGATGGAGATGCTTGAGCTCATTTCAGCGGGCTCTCACCCGAAATCGTACACTTCCGCGAGGCGATGGATAAAAAGGGCAAGAAATCGAAGAAACTGGAGGATGAAGAGGCGGAAAAGAGGGACTGGTTTATCAAGGATGCCAAGTGCGTTTCTGTTCCTCGCTCGTTGGCAAATGTGTTGCTGATGGGTTTTCCCTGTAGACCGCCGAACGAACCGCCAGTCTACGATGCGCGATATATCCTGCGGTGTGTACTCTACATATCCTTTTCCCGTTCATGGTCATCCCTCTGACCATCCGCCGCTCGACCCCGATATAGCCCCGAAACCATCGAATCTCTATTCCTCGCCTTCCGCCTCACGGGCAATCCGCGCTACCGCGCCTACGCCTACACGATCTTCGAGGCCATCGAGCGGCATTGCAAGGTCCCCACTGGTGGGTATGCGGGTGTGCGGAATGTCGAGGATGTGCGTACGGGCAGGGAGGGCGAGGAGGACAGGTGGGAGGATAAGATGGAGACGTTTTTATTGGTGCGTTGTTTTTTGTTTGGTGCACACAGGAGGATGGGAGAGATACTGAGTTGTGAGGCAGAGCGAGACACTCAAGTACCTCTTCTTGATATTCTCGGACCAGAGCGTGTTGCCCCTGGATGGTGCGTCTCCCTTCCTGCCTCTTTGTTTATCACTAAACTCGACCCTGCGGACTAGAATACGTGTTCAACACTGAGGCGCACCCGCTCCCGATCTTCCGGCCTGGTGCTGGTATGATGCACATGGAGGGGTATGCGTTTGACGACTCGGATCGGGGTGGTGGCGGTGGTGGAGGATTTGAGTAAGGATGACGCGGGAGACCAGGTGGTGGGGAGCAAGAAATAAAATTTACATGTAGATCGACTGCACTCGAAGAGTGCGATATCTAATTGATGCTGCGCCCAGAACGTCGATTTCCTACTCTAAGAATCTTCATACTCGGGACAAGTCTATGAATGGATGTAGGTCAATTATCTTTGGAGCAGTTGCCTTATCCTTACACATTATTGTAGTGAGTCTCGCGAGCATCCAAACGAGAACCCATCGATATCGAACCTTCTATCGTCAATCTCCGTTTGCTTCTTCTCAAGAGCGTTGGATACTCGCCACGAGGCCTCAGGCTCAGGCTGTTCAGCCGCCTTCAAGCTAGAATGGACAAAGTCGATACTTGTTCGTAGAGCGACGCCATGGGGCTAAAGGAAGCAGTGAATGGCGGTGCATCACGGCGTGACGCTCACATCAATCATATCAATGCGGCATTTCGGCTTAGACCTCCAGATTTGCTTCTTGCTTCTAACCGTCATCTTCCATTGAGCCCCGATGAGATTCAGGCGCCTCCGAGCGCTGCTCTGTCTTGCCCCTCCGACCGACGTCGATATCGAGGTGAATCCATCCATGTCCTTCCGTGGATGCTGAAGCTGACGCGGAAAAAAAGTCCGTGCAATCGTCATCCTCAGAAGAACTTTCCAGCGAATCAGAGTCTGCTTCACGCTGCTCGTGCGTCCTCATAATCCTGCCTGTAGCTCTGACTGACCTTTCTTCGCACTCGCAGAGCGCCGAGTGTCGCAAAAGAAACGCAGTCGACCGAGAGCGCCACATCAGAGTGCATAATCCGTGAAAAAGCTACCATCCATGCATCCGTAACGCTCGATTCCTTCCCCACTGAACTCCTTGAGATATTCACCCATTGCACACCCCCCGACAAACTCATGAAAGTGTGTCGTCGCTGGTATCACATCCTCCAGCAGAATCCATCTCTCTGGAAGTCCATACACCTCGCTCAGTGGCATGCGCCGCGATTCCTCGCGTATCTCCGCCTCTCCAAGAACACGCCGCTGACCATCCGTATCGACTCTTTCTGCTCGAGCTCCGCCGCAGGACCGATTTCGCAGAACGCTGCCCGCATCGAGTCCCTCCGGATCGCAGGAAGCTATGTGGAAGAATTCATGGAGGAGCTCCGTGGCGTGGATCTGCCCGTTTTGCGCTCCCTCGAGCTAGAGCCCCAGTGGGAGGACTTCACCGATATGGCGCTCAATTTACCGCGCCCGATTTGCACTGTGCGCATGCCCGCTCTCCGGTCTCTATCTCTGCTCAGCATTCATGCTCACTGGGCCACTGTCTCGCGACTCCATCACCTCGCAATCGAGGGCGTGCATATCCTCACCTTCGCCCACCTCCTCGCGACCCTGCGCGCCTGTCCCGACCTACGCAGTCTGCGACTGAACACCGCTGTAGCAAGTACCACGCCCGCTACGGCGGCGACCCAGCCAATCCATCTCCCTGCTCTTGAACTTCTTGAACTTGTGCACGAAACGCGTCATTGTCACAACATCCTCTCGCACATCCGCCTCTCTAGCACGACGATGGTGGATATCTTCACCGCTGATCGTGTAGAACGCGCATCGGAGTTGACTGGGATAATCGATCTCTTGAAACCACAGTTTGAAGGCGCAGTTGCATCCAGAGCGCGAACCCTTCGTCTGGGTAAGCGCTGTCCCGGACGGCATCCCGAGACACATCATCCGAGCGTCAAAGCGTGTGCAGGGGCATGGTTCACCGTCTGGACGTACCCAGAGCACGATCAATCCGACTCTGACTCTGACAATAACGCGCTCTTCACATTCACCTCCGAAGCATCGACAAAAGCACACCTCTGCGGCGTCGTCGAGCTTCTCCTCGGCGCACTCTCCCCGACCCTGCAAGCCATCACTCATCTCGCTATCGCGCACCCCGGCCCTGGGCTGTCTGCTTCACTGTGGGGCGCAGCGTTCGCATTCATCCTCTCCCCGTCTTGCGTGCAGAACATCACGAAGCTGAGTCTTTCGATGAACGCAGACGGCGTGGCGTTCTTCCAGGCGCTGAGTGAGCGGCCGCGGGTGTGTACCGAGTGGATTGGGAGTTCTGCTCTGATGGAGATTGTCGTGCGCGTTCCCCAACCTGGCCCCCCGGAGACGAGGAAACAGAACTTCATCGATTCGTTCGCAAAGACACTGCGACTCGCGAGGGACGCGGGGGAAGTTCAAGTCGATGAAAAGAAGAAACGAAGATTATCCCTCCGCGTGGATCTCGTGTTCGATGCTCCCAACGCCGTTCGCAAAAATCTCAAGGAGGAGGTGGGTAAGTGGAGCGCCGTTCGTATCTTGGTGAATGAATTCCGTTGGGACGGGAGGTTGATGCCAGTGGCCATTCCGAAGCGGAATGGGAAACAAACATCTTGAAAGCGTCTTCGCCTAAAAGACGAGAAATGTATCAGTAATTGTAATCGTTTTCTTGAAGAGAGAAAGCATCGTTTGTTACGAGGAGCAAGATCTACGGTTCTCTCCCGTTCTGTCTTTATCCAGAGTATCTCTAGACTGTACCGGTCTAAGCGCAGTACAACGTCCGAGATCCTTACTTATATCTTCTACTTCGAAGTGTTTGAAGCTCCATGCGCTTCATGTAAGGCGCTCCTGCAAGGAATGCGTAACTTCCGTCGACTCATACAGCAGGGCCCGTTCGATCCGCCGGCGGGATGGGGCCTACAAAGATCGGATGGCATGCACTTCTTTTTACTTTTGACCTTCGCCACCCATTTCATTCGGGATACGTGTGCCATGTCCTAATAATGGCTTGGATTGGCCAATGTTCAAGTTGAAGATTCAATTTCTACGCCGTCGTGAGGAACGATCGTTCGGCACAGAATGCGGTTTATGATCGACAGGCTGCTGAGGTGAGCGGAACTTCTCTTGTTCTGCTCCTCCATCAGCAACCAGCGACACTCCGTCGCCGCCTCGCATCCAGCTCGTCTGCCGCCGGTTTTCTTAGCCCCGCCCACCCACACCTTCTTGAAAATTATCTCCAACAGTGTTTTAAAGTATTTTTCAATAGGACCCTTCACCCTCTGGCCTATCTCGGGGGATCAGCGCTACCGCAACCCCTCAGCCTTGGTGAAGCCAAGTCCGCCGGAATTTTCCCGCCGTCTCAGGCGTCGGGAATATTCTCCCGTATTCTCTCTCATGCCCAATCATTCCCAGTACAATCTCCCAACCAATCTCATTGCTCACGACAGCTTATGGAGCTCATAAAGCATTCATTAGCCATCGGGTCGGACTACCGCGCCGATATATTCCGGAATGATCCGACTGTCACGGCGTTACGAACCATCATCATGATTGCTTCGGACCTTCATCGACGCCGGCGGACGCGACTCTCCACCGTCGAAGCTTCAGCTCGTACTTGGCCGCTTGCCCAATGGCCCGAAGGCGAGAAGACCTTGAAGTCCCTTCACTCGTAGTGTCGCACCGACGCATCCGGAGTCACTAGCAGGCAGGACTCGGAGAGTTGGCAGGAGAATATCTCGAGATGCCAAGCCACACGCCTCGTACATCGACCCACAGGAGTGGATCCGTGATCCTCGACTGTATGGAATGACAAGCAGCACTGTATCACACCTCCGAGTCAATCGCTGGGCTGGACCTCGTCGGCGCGTACACATGCGCCTCTTTCTGCTTCGCGACAGACATTTCCTGGACATTTCCATGCGCGGGGATCACCTCTCTCTGTCATATGTCTGCTCACGTCCACCCGCATGTGGAATATTTCAAACAGGATCCGTCAGCTAGGGACTGCGCATTCAAAGAGATGCGGGTTCCGCTGCGATATGAATACGATTTTACGGGATTAATTCAACTGACATCTCTGCAGTCTCCCCAAACATGCTTGGCACGTCCACTGGCACAGGGCTCTGACCGACAGGCGCGCGGGTATCGAATCCCCATCCAGGAATGTCTGCGTGTATCACAGCTGCCAAGTTCAAACAAATCTACCCCGTATTCTCGAGTCCGAGCCTAAACATCACCGCTCTCGGTCTGCACGGACCTGTGGCTGCCACTCTTTGTAAGGTCGTCAAACAAATCTACCCCGTATTCCCGAGTCCGAGCCTAAACATCACCGCTCTCGGTCTGCACGGACCTGTGGCTGCCACTCTTTGTAAGGTCGTTTTTCTCCGAAAGCAGATGATAGTGATGCTGAAACGACACAGGCCTTTTGACAGACACAATGTAATGCTCGGCTATGTAGCGAAGGATACATTCTGCGGCTCGGGGATTGACATCATGACTTCCACCGTACGTGCGGTGTACTCTCCCCGACGGATAAATACAGGGGTCGCAGTACCTGAACTCACCTTTCTTTCTTTCTTCTTAGCTCACTCTTACTCTCCTCGCGCTTCCTCCCTCTCTTAATCCTTTGTCTCAATATGCGCTTCCACCTCACGGCAGCATTGTTGTTCTCCATCCTCAGTGTCTCCCAGGCACATCCTCCAGCTATGAAGCGCGAAGGCGGCGACGGCGGAGGCAACGACAGCGGTAACGGTATTCCTACTGCTGCCAACGCGAAGAACCCGCAGTGCGTTCCCTGGTACGCCATCCGAGATGCGATCATGGGCGGCATCTACCAAGGTCAGCGATATTATCTGCGTCCAAACGCATGACTGAATTTGCGTCAGGTCGTTGTGGGGATTCTGCGAGGGCGTCAATTCGTCTCGCCTTCCACGACGCTGGTACATTCTCCCAAGCACTCCAAGCGAGCGGACTTCCCAACGGCGCTGCCGATGGCTCCCTTCTCACGGACCCAGACGAAGTCCAGCGCGCCGACAACAACGGCCTCCAGAATATCGTCGGCCTGCTTAAGCCCCTTCCCGCACAATTTAACGTGTCGGCTGGAGATGTGTTACACGTTCGTTTTCACTGCCTGCTCTTTCTTTCAGACCACTCTAACATACTTATCAACACAGCTCGCAGGTGTCCTCGGTGTTGTACGTCCTTTCCCTTTCCTCTTGTGAGTCCCAGGGTAACCGGAATCCTTCATTTAGCTCGCCTGCCCCGGCGGCCCCGTCATCAACACCTACATTGGCCGTCCAGCGCCCCAGAACGTAGCACCGCAGGGCTTGCTGCCCAACCCAAACAGCCCCGTCCCCGTCCTCACAGCACGTTTCGCGGACATGGGATTCAGCATCCGAGAACTCATGGCACTCATCGGCGCGCACACCACTGGCAAACAACGGTTCGTCAACACCCTCGTGGCACCGTCCACGTTTGATTCGACGCCCGAGATTTGGGATGTTCGCTTCTGTGCGTGATTTTCATTTTCTGCTCGTCCATGAGGAAGAATAGCGCTTACATGAATCGTAGATTCCGAGACGGCTAATACTACCCTCACCCCGCCGGGAACGTTCAAGCTCAACAGCGACATTAACTTTGCGCACAACGCGACGACACAGAAGGATTACAATCGCTTTGTTGGGAACCAGAATAATTGGTGCGTTTCCTTCCGTTCACTCACCCTCTTACTCTCCCATCCCACACACACGAAGTCTTACCGTTCCCACAGGGCTCAAGAATACGCTGCCGCCCATGAGAAGATGAGCCTCCTGGGGCTCAACAGAAACACACTCACCGACTGCACGGAGATCCTCCCGCAAAGCATCGATCTCTCCACCCTCGCTGTCACCTCCTCGGGTAAAGGGAAGGCGCCTGTAGATCCAACTATCGACCCGGTTAAGCTGGAGGCGGCCATTCAGAAGTATCGCTCGATTTGGTTGTCAACGTGAGAGGAGGAGGAATTGGTGGATTTTCTTTGAAATTGGTCGAGACTTGGACCTCGTCCATGTCTTTCATTCGGGCACTATACATTAAAGGAATGGTAATTAATAGTTGTGAATTGTATTCTTTCATCTACCGTAAATCTGGGACATGAACACAAAAATCGAGACATGAATCCCATCCTTCATTAAACCGAGATCACCGTCCGATCCTCCAAAAGCTGGCCGATCCTAGTCAATTATCTCGTGTCTCCCAAACCTCGTCGAAATATTCCTCCCCGTCCCTCAGCTCCGCTGCGGAAAATCGAAAGATTGAACATTAGACAATCCACATGAGGACGTCCACACACACCTGCCTCGAGAATAATCCTTTGGTCTCCGTTCTTCCTCCAAACCACTGCGAACCCATTACCTCTCAAACCGAAGCGCTCGAGAGCGGTAAAACGGGCGATCATTGCGTCCCGCAGCCTCGCGACCTGCTCCAACGTGGGATTCAATGGGGCGGTGGAACGGGAAGGCACGGTGGATGGATTCTTCCAGATGCAGATTTCGACAACAAGGACCTTCAGGGTGGTGGGCAGAGGTGATGTGCTAGAGATTGCTAGCCACAGGTCGGATTCCTGCAACCAAGAGAGCAATCAGCAGCATGACGCGATGCAGATAGAGACGCACAATACCGTGCCTCAGTGGATGGTGATCGTCCACCCAGCAGCTCACGGTCACCCGAAGCTGCTCTACATTGGGAAAGAACCGTCCCGTCTGGACAAAAGAAACGATGTCGTCGTCACTCAGACATAATGCGACACACTTGACCGTCCTGGACTCTACAAGTTTGTTCATGATCGCCTCCGGGGGGAAAAAGAAATTGGGGCACATCTCGAGATGCGCCAGCGCCGATGTCAGTGGCATCAACAAGCTCGGTAGCTCGTCCGTCACAGTGCTGCGGAGACGCTTGATAGTTGGGAGAACGGACTGCAAGCCCTCCAGTATAGCATGTCGTAATGCGTCTGGGATGGAGTCGTCGAACACCATACTTTGGCCGCGTGGTTGCAGTCCAAAGTCCGAGACCGCTGGGAACTTTTTGAGATTGGAAGTGAAGTTCGGGTGAAGCACATCGTCGCCCCAGAACAGTGTAAGAGTTCTGACGTGCGCAAATATAGGAACCTCGTCCGGGGATTGAGCCCACCACATGGAGGATGAATTTATGCTGAGAGTATGCAGCTGGAGAGGGTGCATATAAGACAACCAGAATAGGCCGAATCGCGGCGGTGCCTCCGGCGTGTGGCTCTCGTGGATGGATAGCTTTGTAAGGGCCAGTGGGTGGCTGCCACTAAAGTCGTTCTCGTCGAGGTCCGGTATCGACTTGAAGCGGATATTGAGCTCCTCAAGGACGGCCAAACGGTGGATTTGGGTGATGGCCGTTGAGGACAATGTCGTGAGCCTCATATGAAGCGATTTGAGACCGGAGAGACGCCCAAGATTCTCGATAACGTGGTTGAAGAGTATATCCACGCTGGCATGCGCAGTCGATTCGAGGCGCACCGGGTCCCCGTGGCCCTCCTCGTCGTTGACAAAGTCCGGTTCCGCTTGGGAAACGGAACCAGAGCGAACGAGAGACGCAGCGGGTTCAGAGAGCCAGCATGCCAGTCGTTCCATCCCTGCTTTGTGCACGGCCTCGACAACGCTCGGGTCGGCCTCTGGGCCGAACCAAAAGGGAAGGAAGACAAAGCGGGCAAAGACGAAGGGCCGTGCAAGACGGTTGAAGGTCGTAGTAGTGGCAAAGAGGGAGCGGAGGTCGGCGGGAGTGAGGTATTTGAGCACCTCCAGCCAGAGTTCTTCAGGGACAGAGTCAGTCGAAGTCGACATCGTGGTGGGAGAAAACCTGTGTGCGTTCCACGTGGTACTTTGATGCACACAAATTTCTGACAAATGCGGATAAAGATTTGAGTCAAATATGTTTCATGGTTAGTATTTTGAAGGGCGGGTTGCAGATAGGAAATAACGACGGGCTCCGTGTGGGAACCCCAAGTCCAGCGGTTCAAGTTGAAAAATAACCCAAGACAAATGGCCGGATCCTCCGGACCGGCTTCTGACCAGCGAGATGACAGGTGAGTCATACAGGGATGCTCAGTACAACTCGATTTAAATTCCCGGTCACGACGCAAAGTCAGAATTCTCCAAATTTGCAGATGTACTTCACACAATTGAGCATCCGTCCTAGTACCAGGATCCCAGTTGTTCAATACATTAACTGTAGACGTCAGCGGTGCAACGTCCATCTGCCAAATCGAGCTTCCGAGACTTCATCAGATTTCAGTCGCGGGTTGACTTTGCTCCACCACGACCGATTTTTGCGACCATGCCATCCGCGTCCTTGAAGGCCACCGATATCAAGATCCGGCCATACCTCGCCACCGACTTCCCACAAATACGCGAGCACATTTTTGAATGCTTTGCAACTGGCGGTGTGTAATATGCACCAGAAAGTGCTGCAGATTATTCACACACACACTTTGTGCATTCTGCAGAGAACAGCGTGGGTGTTCTTGCAAAACACCATGCACCCTTCACTGTCCCAGCATTTGCATCATACCTCCTCGGTGGTGCTGGTCTCTTCTGCGTCCAACAGTCTCAAGTTGGACTGGGACTTCAAGGCAGCACCATATTGCATGTTCTCTGGCTTACAGTTGGGATGCTCCTCATCACGGTTGGCACCAAAATGTTCCTGCTTGCTCGTCATGGCATATGGGACCGGATGGTGGCTCTGTGCGAGGATGCACTGGCGACTGATCTCAGCGACATACCCAAGTACTATGCTCTGCCGAGTATTTTCTTGGTTGCAACAGTCTGCAATGGTGACTCCAAGGAAGAGAAACTGGTTGGATGTGGGGCTTTGCGTATGTGTCTTGTGTCTCATCCCCTGTTCATGCTCAGCAATACCTGGATGCAGAATACAACCCCTTGAAGGACTCCACCACTGCCGAGATTCGAAGAATGCTAGTTCATCCTTCCTTCCGCCGTCATGGCATTGCCTCTTGCATCATTGAAGCCATCCTCACACACATGGACACCATCCAGTCCAACAATCAACCATGTCCGCAACACCTTGACCTTACTACAAGCGATCACCAGCCGGATGCACAGCGGTTGTATCAGCGCTTTGGGTGGAAGGTCATTCCTGGTGGCCGGCAGACTGAGTGGGGACCGTGGCGCATGTGGCGGGTGATATTGATGAGGTATCGGAAGACGCTGGCCTCCCCTACGACGCAGGAGAATTGATCAACTCTGGAAGTGTAAATACATGGCCGATATGTCCCAGTCAGTTTCAAATTCAACTTTCAACTGGAATCTGTAAAATCGACAATGGACACCGTCGCTAGCGCTCCGGCATGCCAGTGAGCCCACATGTCATATCTTGCATCAGAGCAGGGCTTATGCGGATTGATTCAGCGCGTATGGATTATAGAAGGAGTATATGATGATCATCCACGAGGTCAGGCACTATCCACGCAAGTTGCTTCATGGGTTATGGGCAGCTCTGAGTCTGTAGTTGGCCCGTAGAATCTCAGAGGAGATTGCCATCACTTTACTTCCCAAAAACGGAATGATGCTGACAAATTGGATAGCGAGCTATCCACCCACAGCACAAGTAACTAGCCGGAACTTGAAGCTACTTACTCTACCTCACGCTTTGGCTCTAATTGTGCTTGTGTAGTGTCCACTAATTTCTGAGCTGGATTTATTTGGTCAGTCAGCATCTTCATAAGTGTGGCATAACAGAGATTTATTCAGCATATGGTGCACAAAAAAAAGTGAAAAGATCTACGCATTAACAAGCACCTCCATCCCGAGTTGAACAGGATCTGCATTGAAAATTTGCAACGGGCAAGCACACGATGCAGAAGCACACTAACAGCGCACAGGAGGCTACTTACTCTACCTCATCGTTTGTTCTTATTGCTTTGTGGCATCCATCTTATCATCAAGTGTTTTGACCAAGTGTTCAGCCGATGTTCACTGTCATTTGAGAAGGTGTTCAAATTACCACATATGGTAATTTCATGGTAGGCTAAGGAAATTTTGCTCATATTCAGCCTTTTTTGGATGAAGTTCAGATCTGAACACTTGGTCGAAATGATACAAAAGAAAAGAAAAGGGCCATGCCATCAGCACAAGCCCCCGTCCTGAATCGAACAGGATCTGGATTGAAATGTTCATCCCTTACAACAGCAAGCAGAATCACACTAGTGCAGGGGGGGTCTACACACTCTACTGTGTAGTGTGGGCAGCAATCATAATCTGGCCTACAATGCACAAAGTGAAAGAAAGATGCCACATCATCAGCCTGACGTACACCCTCGTCCCGAGTCAAACAGGATCTGCATTGAAATCTATAAAAGGCTCACCTTATACAATGCAGAAGCGCACTACAGGAGGCTACATACTAAGTGTGTTCATACAAATTGCCCGAGTCGGATTTGATCCATTGCGTGGCGAAACGGCTGTATACAGCATAGAAAAAGTAATGGTGGAAAAGGGGGAAAAAAGAATTGGGGAGAGAAAAAAAAAGGAAGATCTGCCCTGGACCTCAGTCATGTCCTCGTCCCGAGTCGAACAGGATCTGCATTCACGGAACTTCGAGAAATACCAGATGAGGCAGAAGCACACTACAGCGCACAGGAGTTATTTACTGTCCCTCGGTACTCGGCTCTATGGTGCCAATTGTTCGTGCCAGCACGTTGATCCTGATATCTCCAGTATAAAAAGATTCTGCTTCGTCAGGAATCAAGATCAATTACACCCCTCCTGAGGCGAACATGACTCGGAATGTTTTTGCGTACTTGGAATTGTATGGAGAGCTCACACAATGCAGAAGTGTACAAGAGGCCACAATCACATACCCAATCTTGCGCTGACTACATACCAAGTGTGTTGAATTCATACAAATTGTCGGAGTCGGATTTGATCCAGCTTGCCTGGTGGAAACAGCTGATGATCTGCTATATAGTGCACCAAAGCCTAAATGTGGAGCAAAAAGAAGTCTACAACATACACATCATGCCCTCGTAAGGCTCCAACCATATAGTATACACTACTGTATATATACAGTATAAACCGTATAGTATATGTATACGTATACGGGCTAGTCTGTAGACGGTATATAGTGTATATATACTGTATATTATACGGTTCCTGATACTGGCATTCAGAGGATGCCCTGACCCAGCCAAGGTTTTGGTTAATGACTCACTACTGCTCCCCAGTGGCTTTTTGTACCATTCTCAGATGTTGATAAGTACTCGGCAGTCGGCAACTTAGTGTGTTCCGTGATCCGGTGTCCCAATTCGGCTTGATGGGCCCCTGTCATCCTCCGAGCACCCGTCAAATGCTAGCCAATCTGGTGTCAGACAGGCCTTATCATGAGTAGGATGAGAGGTTCAAGTGTGCATGGTGCCCGCAAACAGATTACTTGCACTCTGGTTCATGTTTTCCCGGCTTAAAAATTACCGTATAGATATTACCGTATAACTGTATATATACAGTATATACCGTATACATACCGTATCCATATAGGATAGACCCCTGGGCCTTATACGTATAGTATATGGTTGGAGCCTTATGCCCTCGTCCCGAATCGAACAGGATCTGCATTCACAAAGCATCAGAAATTATCAGATGATGCAGAAACCCACTCACCGCACAGAAGGCTACATCATACATACCCAACCTTGTGCTCACTACATAAGTACTAAGTGTGTTCATATAGATTGTCAGAGTCAGTTAAATTGATTGAATGGCAAAACAGCTGTGTACAGCACAGAAAAAGTAATGCTGGAAAAGGAGAAAAAGAATTGTGAAGAAAAAGATTGAAAAGTTGTTCACAACAATAACTATGTCATGCCCTCGTCCCGAGTCGAACAGGATCTGCATTCACGCAAACTTCAAGAATCAGATGATGCGGCAGCGCACAACAGCGCACAAGAGGCTACATAGTACATCCCCAACCTTGTGTTCACTGCACACACACCAACTTAGGCATGTTCATATGAATTGCCCGAGTCGGATTTGAATCCAACTTGCGTGGCAAAACAGCTGCATACAGAACAGAAAAAGTAATGGTGGACAAGGAGAAAAAAGAAAAGGGAAGAAAAGGGAATTTCATACGAACTTGATGCCCTCGTCCCGAGTCGAACAGGATCTGCATTCACACAGCATCAAGAAATTGGCAGATGATGCAGAAGTGCACTACAGCGCACAGGAGGCTACCTACTGCCCCTTGGCGCTCGGCTCTACTAGTATGCTCGTGCCACTGGCAGCACGTTGATCCCGACCGATCAATCCGAGTATAAAAAGATTCTGCTTCGTCAGGATTAATTACACCGCTCCTGAGTCGAACAGTACAAATTGTCAGAGTCGGTTGAATTGATTGAATGCCAGTGCGAAACAGACGATGATCTGCAGCGCACAAAAGGTAATGGCGGAGAAAAGGCGGAGAAAAAAAGACTGCTTAACCCGTCATGTCCTCGTCCCGAGTCGAACAGGATCTGCATTCACACAGCATCAAGAAATTGGCAGATGATGCAGAAGCGCACTACGGCGGACGGGAGGCTATTTACTGCACATTGGCGATCAGCTTCATGGTGCACACACATTTGCTCCCAGTCAGCTTCAATTGGTATCTGCAAAATTAATGGTGACCATCCAAGGCACGGTGCACAATAATAATAATAAAAAATCAGCTTTGTCAGGATCAATTACACCCCTCCTGAGGCGAACATGATCTGCATTGATTTTTCTTGCGTACTTGGAATTGTATAGAGAGCTCACACAATGCAGAAGCGCACTAACAGGCTGCATACCTGACCTTGCACTCAACATAACAAGTGTGTTCATACGAATTGCCCAAGTGGGATTTGATCCAGCTTGCGTGGTGGCCGTGGAACATTTAGTGCAATAAAGGCGGAGAAAAAGGAGCTCCCCAATTTACAACAACCATGCCCTCGTCCCGGGTCGAACAGGATCTGCATTCATGCCACTTTGGCGGAACGTGAATATGATGCAGAAGCGCACTACAGCGCACAGGAGGCTATTTACTGTACCTTGGCGCTCGGCTCTATGATGCCAGCAGGTCGATCCCGATATATCCGACTCGGAGTATGAAAAGATTCTGCTTTGTCAGGATTAATTACACTCCTCCTGAGGCGAACATGACTCGGAATGTTTTTGCGTACTTGGAATTGTATGGAGAGCTCACTGGCATGCAATGCAGAAGCGTACAGGAGGCTACATACCCGACCTTGTGCTCACTACATACTAAGTGTGTTCATATAGATTGTCCGAGTCGGATTTGAATCCAGCGTGCATGGCGAAACAGCTGTATACAGCACAGAAAAAAGTAATGCTGGAAGTAGAGAAAAAAGAACTGGGAAGAAAAGAAAAAAAAAGGGGAAGATCTATCCTACATGTCCTCGTCCCGAGTCGAACGGGAGCTGCATTCACACAGCATCAATAAATTGTCAGATGATGCAGAAGCGCACTACAGCGCACGGGAGGCTACGTACTGCACCTTGGCACTCGGCTCTATGCTCAATTGTTCGTGTCTAGCTCGTTGATCCCGATATGTCCGAGTCGGAATTATTCGGTCGACGGGCAATGCATCGTGGCAATTGGATGATGATCCGGCGTCCGCTAATACTTACGGTGGACAATAGCGGTGGATTGCCGACTACCTAGTGACACAGTACACTGGCAGCCTCGAGGCAACAAGGTTCAGGAAGATCTCTATGTATGTATGTATATGAAAGAGGGTCATGATCAGGTCTAAGGTTAGCCTCCGAGTCCGCGATGGCTGGAACCCTTTCATCTCCACACATTTATTTAAGTTACTTGCTCCGCGCCGCGCCGCAGAAAGTCCGTCCGAGTCCGCTGTCCAGTGTTATTACCGTGAGAAAACACGAGGCAACGTCCGGATCAACGGTCTCATGACTCGACTTTCTCGATCCGTCCGGCCCTTGTCTTCCTCGTTTCCTTGTGCGGTCTTCTGGGCTGGGCTGGCTGGCTGGCGCCTGGCTCCTTCCCCTCACCTCACCTTCACTCCGTGGCATCGTCGTTCGAGCAGGACGACGTCCACCAGGCAGAGGCTGTCTAGCGTCACCCACTCGAGGATGGCCACGACGACGACGACGACCCCACCGCTGCCGCTGCCTCTCAGCGACTTGACCAACCCCCGTCTTTGCTTCCCCTCGACGTCTCCCCCTCCTGGGACCCACACTCGTTCGTTGCGACCACGCACCCGCTCCCCGCCGCCACTCGCACAACGGAAGGCGCTGGCGACGTGCACCCTGTCGCTCGCCACTGCGACGGCGGCCACTGGAGGGATGGATGTCGACGTGGATGTCGACGTGGATATGGACATGGTGCCGTTCCCAAGCCCAAGTCCAAGTCCAAGCCCGTCGTCCAGCGTCCCGTTCCCTGCCGACAGCGACGACCAAGTCGACTCGTGCGGCATCGTTGCTGTCGCTGTCGCTGTCGACGAAGACGGCATGCCTCCACGTCGTGTGCGTGCACGCACCGGCCCACGTCTTCACTCCCTGCAGCACACGGACCAGCCCCACAGCCCCACTGCGGCCTCTCAACACTTCTTCTTCTTCTTCTTCGTCACCTCGTGCCAAGTCCCGCAAGAGCAAGCGCACGTCGCGTGCCTCTTCTTCCTCCTCTTCCTCTTCACAAACCACCAACAAAACGTTCCCCACGGCACCCAAGACTGCGCTCCCGCCGCTCACACCCGCCGACCTGCGCCTCCTCGCCCTCGTGGAGAGCAGTATCTCCGCCCGGCTGCGCGACATCGAGGTGGCGTGTGGTGATGAAAACCTCGAGACGGACGGGGATCTGGATGTGCAAGACGGGATGCTGGCTGCCCGGTTGCGTGCGACGCTGGCGAGGCACGGATGGCGCACCAGTCGTTCCCCGATGTCGATGTCGATGTCGGGATCATCTTCATCTCCGACCACCGTCCCCGTCCCTACCCCAGCCCAGCGCTTCGTCCTCGCCAACACCACCAACGCGCCTTGGAGCACCGGCACCGGCACCGGCACCGGCCCATCGCGTCAACGTTCCGGATCTACCCAATCCACATCGTCCCTCTCGCCGACGACGACGATGTGCAGCGTCGTCGCGCGCGTCCTTCTCCGGCGTGCAGAGCGCGCTGGAGCTGGAGCTGGCTCTCGTTCCGGATCCGGAGCTACTGCTGTATCGCCTCACACTGTAAAAAAATATCATTTACATACATAAACGCGTTCAATGTTCAAGGTCAATGCATGATTGAAAATGAACAAAGTTTTCGCATTAGAGCTTGTCAACAGCCCAGGTAAACGGGCTTCAGATTTTTGAAACAGACTTTGATTTTGCGTCCAAACAATTGAGGTGGAGCTTCATCTTTTTGAAAGATTGCTACTCCGCCGCAGCTCTCAGCCTTGAGTTTTCTTCCATAATTCTGAAACGAGCTGTGAATCTTTTGGTTTCTGCCATCAGTCGACTTCATATTTCTTGAAATCTGGGTTGTTGACAAGCTCTATTCTGTTTCTTTCACAGACTCCGAGTACACAGTTGCACACATATGTACCTGGTACTGTGGCATCCTACCTAATCCCGTTCGGCGTCCCGCAGTACGCCGCCACCCCATATTCACCCAAAACCAACTCCTTGGTGGAAAGAGCCTGTTCGAAGCAGGTGCGGGATCATGCGGAGTTGGGTAATCCCTTTTCCTTTTTCCTTTTGCCTGCCAGTTCTGGTTGCATGATAATACAACTCACCTTTGGCACTTTTGTAAATTTGTAGCACCTTCGGAATTACTCTTGCATATGCATTGGGACCGTGCTATCCTACCTAATCCCGTTTCGGCGTCCCGTATTAGTACGCCACCCCCGAGTTATTAGAGAAATCAAAAGCAAAGTGCTTGATGGAAAGAGCCTGTTTCTAAGCAGGTTGCGGGATATTGCTTGAAGGCCAACAGCGATTGTTTTTTTTGCCAGGTGTTATGTATTCGGTTTTTGGCAGCCGCGTCAGTGCTTGTAAGATGCAGTTAATATAATCCCGTTTGGCGCTTTTGTGGGCCGCTGCCTAAGAATGACTTTTGCTTCACTCTATTGGTCATTGCAAGCGTTTGGAGGAAGAGCCTGTTCGACGCAGGTGCAGAATCTTGCAACTCCGATGATGATTGTTTTTTTGCGAGTGTTCTGGTGGGTTTTACTCTGTAGCTTGTGAGTGCTTGTAAGACCACAGGTAATCCCGTTTGGCGCTTTTGTGTGTGCCGCTGCCGCAGAATGAATGGATGGCCTTGCAAGTGTTTGGTGGAAGAGCCTGTTCGAAGCAGGTGCGGGATCTTGGCTTGCCCATATGAAGTTTTTGCCAGTACTTACTAGTGTTCTGGGGTCTTAACTTTTAGCAGCCTGGTAATATAATATAAATCCCGTTTGGTCCTTTTGTGTGCCGCTGCCCCAGAATGAATTGGTTGGTCTTGTAAGCGTCTGGCGGAAGAAGCCTGTTCGAAGCAGGTGCGGGATCCTAGTTGACTCCAGAGCTTTTTTTCTTTCCCTTTTCCCTTTTTCCCTTTTTTTCACTGCCAATTCTGGTCGCATGACAATACAACATGACCTTGTGCACGCTCGCAAGACCACAGGTAATCAATCCCGTTTGGCGCTTTACATGTGCCGCTGCCCAGAATGAATTGCCTTCTTCGTAAAGTGTTTTGCTGGAAGACCTGTTCGAAGCAGGTGGGGGATCATACGGCGTTCACTCCAGAGCTTTTTTGCCCTCTCCCAATTCTGGTAGCATTGCATTATAACTACAACTCACCTTTGGCACGCTCGTAAAACATTAATTAATCCCGCTTGGCGTGCGGTAGTCGTGTACCCCCGCCCCGGAATCATGTGTTCATTGTCATTGCAGGCGGCGTTTGGTGGAAGAGCCTGTTCGAAGCAGGTGCGGGATCATGCGGAGTTGCGTTAGTACGTTCCTTTTTTTTTACTGCCGATTCTGGTCGCATTACAACACCATGGCACAGGTACTACGCAGGAGTGAATCCCGTTCTGCCTGCGTTGATCGTGTGCATCAGGAAAAGTTTTGCCTGTAATAGAGCAGTCTATCGACAATATAGCTGCTGGAGTGCCATCGACAGCTCCCCAATATATGGTTCGCCAGAGCACCATGCGATAAGATTGTAGCAATCAAGATCAATCATGCGGTGATCCGTAGTCCTATATTCGGCAGTATTGCCCGCTTACTTTGCTCTAGAATCTCGGAGTACTGTTGCTTCAGAGTACAATGTGGGCAATATAGAAGTGTATAGAGAGCTGTTCAGACATTGTATCTTGGGCTTTGAGAGTAAAAAAAGAGATGATTAAATAGCTAAAACAAATGGTAGTCGATATCTACTCGGCGTCGCTATCCGAATTATTGCCCGCCTCGTACTCAGCCAGCGCCGCGTCCATCGCATCAGTCGTCAACGCAGACTGGGGCACCGAAGACTCAAGGGGCTGGGCGCCGGAGTGGAAGCTATGGCAGCAACGTCAGCTGGTGTGATCACGATGGGGGAACACTCACCGCCCGTTGTTATGGAGCTTCGTGAGGATCTTCTCGAGGATTTGGTGCTTCGCGCCATGCATCTGGAACGCCTGGAGGGACTTGACGTGTGATTGATACACAGAGCGATACTCGTTGGCGGTGAATGGGACGTCTGTGCGGGTGCCGGTGATCCATTCGTCGACGCAGTTATCCATCTACGGCGAGGCAATGATGAGGCGATGACCATGCAGAGAACAAAAGGACACACCACCGTGAGCACGAGAGCGAGTGCACGTAGAGGAAGGGGCTTGAAGACTTCGGGATGGGAGGGCCCTTCGTCGCGCCGGTTCGAGAACCAGAATGCGTTGGTAAGCGGCTGGATGTCGGCGGCCTTGTAGAGACCAGTCTGATTCACCGGGTCCTAGGATCAAGCGATGAGTGAGATGAAGCGGGAGAGGGACAAGGACGCACTGCATACGCGATATTGATACCCTCCTTCAACAATTCCGCGCGGGCACGATTCTCGAGAAGGGTCTTCTTGTTGCTGCCGGACTTGAAGCCTGCACTGACAATGTGCCGCGCCTTCGTCTTCATTTCGCCTCGAGTATGCGCGAACCGATTCATGAGCTCACGGAATGTCAGTAAGGATCAAATACAATAAACGGAAGCTCACCAGTTTGCTGATATAGATGTCGAGCGGAAGGTCGGTGTCGAGCGTCTCGTTGACTAGCTTCCAGACATCCTTGATCCCCGCCCCAGCCTCCGCAGCATCGGCGAAGGCATTGTTGCTGGCAATCCAGCACCGGAGGCCCTCGATTGCGACGGCCATCGGCTCCTTCAGCTGATCGTCAAGGTCGCGGACACATGGGCGGCTGCTCGTCTTCGTGCGCTGGGCAGGAGAGGGTTCGGCGGCGACGGGGGGAGAGTGAACGGGGATAACGGCTGATGGCATTGAAGGGACGGCTGCTCGAGTCGGTGCGTTGGGCTTGGATAGGGAGGTCGTCGGTGATCGCTGGAGCGCGCGGGCGCTTCTGACCGGTTACGGCGGATGGTGAGTAGTCGCTGTGGCTGTTGCTGTTGTCGGTGCGGAGGCTGAGTTGTATGCGCTTAGGGAAAGGGTGGCCGTTGCGACCGTAAAGGTCCTGCGTACTTCGCGTTAGTGGCTGTCGGGACAGAAACAATGAGGACGCACCGGGGAAGGCTCTCGGGAGGGCATGCGTCGACCGCTGAATGTGCGAGGCCCGTCTTGACGACCGCGCTGACCGCTACTGCCAGCGACGACGGTGTCGTCACTATGACTTGTCCGCTGTCGTCAAATTAGTACTAAAACGGCGCCGGAGGGGAAGAACATACTTGAGTGCTGCTTCCTGAAGCGGCGTTGGGTCCTGTCCGGTCGCTGGTGCTGGCGATGGGTGTGATGTCGCTCCGCTGGATGCTGGGAAAGTAGACGGGGCTGTCGGTCGTGGGGACTCGATTATCCCGCTGGAAGAGCGATGTGGCCTTGCCCTTACCCTTGTCGAGGCGGGTCGGGGCAGTGTGGGCGGTGAACTACATGGTGGTCGTGAGCAACCAGAGTTGTCCGAAAAAGGAAATCGAAAAAATGACTCACATCCGGCTCCGGATAAGGCTCGAGCTCTTCGTCATCATTGCGCTGGGCCCGTCTGGCTTTGCGGCGGGGCGGGGGTGGGCTGCTATCATCATCTAAGCAAGGAAAATGAGTGCCAGAGGTAGATGGTATGCCAATGCATACCTCGTTCATCCATGTCGGCGGCCTTCTCGCTACGACGGACTGTACGGCGGCCGCGACCGAGCTGCTGAGGAGAGGGTGGTTCGTCGTCGTCCTGCGTATTGCGGTGGCTGCGTCGAATGGCTTCCGCTGTCTGGAGTTCTTCGACTGAAAAGATATCAATTGAGACGACATTGGCAGCAAAAGAGGAAACTGGCGTACCCATCTCAGCCGAAACGCTCGCTTGGAACGACATGGCGGCGAGGCTGAAGGATATCGTCGTCGTCGTCCATTGCTTCCTCGATGGGCTCGTCGTTCTCGTCCGCGCGGTGGTGCTGGGGTTCTTGGTAATCTTCGTCGGCTTCCTTGTCGTTATCGCTATCTTCGAGAGTGTCGGCAATGGGCTTTGTGGCACGAGTAGGTCGAAACGCGAAGCCATTAGGCGCTGTGATGGACGGTGAGCACAATCGAGACGACGATAAAGGACATGCCGGTCTGCTCGTTCTCCTTATTGGCTGAGCGGACAGGTCGGAGCGCCACTGGCGTGTGTGATGAGCGGGCCCAGCGGCGGTGATCAACGAGGACGACAACGACAACGTACTCTTGCGAGGGGCGATATTCTTGGGGCCGACGATGGCGCTGAGAGTTGTCTTCTTTGCGGGCATTGCTGTAGGTGCTGGCACAAGGGGAGCTAAAAAATTGGGGTGAGGGATGAGGGAGATGGACTGCGCTTTATATACCTGAGGTTCCCGCTACTTATATACCCGCCAAGCGTCAACAACGCGTCGCGTTGGGTTGTACATGTTTGTCCGCGCGCCTGGGGTTGTTGTGGTGAACGGAAAAGCAGCGGCTGATGTGACCATGGCGCTATCGCGCACGCTGGACAAATTTCTAATCATTTTGGGGGTCAAATGCACGAAGAAAATCAAATACCGCAGATCGCCCCCTTTCCCTGATGAGTCCCAGCTCGAGCAATCGCTGCCCCGTCTGCCACAAGCTCTGCGGTAACCCAGAGGCCGCCAACCGCCACCTCGCGGCCACAGCACGGTGTCGCGACGAATGGCTGGTGATTCTGAATGCCGTGCCATCGACAACCGCGCCCCAACCGCCGCAGTCGCGTAGCCCATCGCCGCTCGAAATGCATCCCTTCAACGTCGACAATGATATGCCGCCGGCGCATGATGAGCCCATTGCTGCTCCTCCCGCACGCATCTATCAGCCGCCAGACCGCCGTGCGACCGTTGAAGAGGTGCCCGATGACGAGAACCCGGACTGCTTCAAGCGGTACCCGCAGCCGTATACACGGGATGGCAAGCCAGCTGCGGGATGGTCCATGGGCAAGGCAAACACACTGTTCGCGCAGATGCAGGAGGAGCAGACGGCGGCCAATGTCGACGAGCACTGGCCATTCCGAGATGATGACGAGTGGAAACTCGCAAACTGGTTGACGAGGAGCGTGAGCCAGACGGCGACAGAGGAGTATCTCAACTTGCCTACGGTGTGTATCCCATCTCAGCTCCAATGAGGACGCTGACGCCGTCCCAGACCAAAAAGGAGAATCTCTCGTTCCACAACAATCGGTCATTCCTGAAGAAGGTCGATGAGCTTCCGACAGGTCCGGGCTGGACATGCAAGATGGTTCACGTACCAGGGGATCGCGTCGATGACAACAAGAAAGCAATGTCGGAGGACCTGGAGCTTTGGATTCGGGATCCTGTCGAGTGTATAAAAGAGTTAATGAGTAATCCAACTTTCGAGAGTTCAATGGCGTACGCACCGGAACACGTCTATTCGACGGTTGAGCCAGATGAAGACCATCGCATTCTTGATGAGATGTGGACCGGCGATTGGTGGTGGCAGACACAGGTGAGAGTGTTCCCAGCTGGTTCACAAACACTAACTCGGGGTCAGGAAAAGCTCAGGGCAGGCGCGACTGTTACCCCAATCATCTTATCATCGGACAAGACCCAACTCTCGCAATTTTCAGGCGATAAGTCGGCGTGGCCGGTGTACTTGACTGTCGGGAACATCTCTAAAGAAATACGCCCGTCAGCCCTCCTCGCACGCGACTGTGCTGATTGGTTACTTGCCGGTCTCGAAGCTCGAATGCTTCCAGGATAGCACACGCTCGCTGAACGGCTACCGCCTCTTCCACAAATGCATGTCCCTCCTGCTCGAGCCCCTTATCGATGCGGGGAAGAACGGCGTCCAGATGGTATGCGCCGACGGCCATGTCCGCCTCGTTTTCCCAATCCTCGCCGCGTACGTTGCAGACTTCCCCGAGCAGTGTCTTGTCGCGTGCTGCAAGCAGAGTCGGTGCCCACGATGTCTGGTTGCGCATAACGAGCGTGGCGAGAACCTCGTGCAGAACAATCTGGCGGGACGAAACGGCGACGCTTGAGGTTTTGGAGAAGCACAGAACGAGGAAAGACGCACCCGAGTTCGACCAGTGGGGCCTCCATGCCGTCTACAAGCCCTTCTGGGCGGATCTCCCCCATACCGATATCTTCGGCTGCTTCACGCCTGACCTCCTCCACCAACTCCATAAAGGCGTCTTCAAGGACCATTTCGTCAGCTGGTGTACGGAGATCTTGGGAAAGAAGGAGATGGACGCACGATTTATGGCAATGAATGCGTTTGCGGGGCTGCGGCATTTCAAGAAGGGGATAACGAAGGTGTCGCAGTGGACGGGGAGAGAACACAAAGAGATGCAGCGCGTGTTCCTCGGTGTGCTGGCAGGTGCCGTCACTGACAAGGTTCTCGCCATCGGCAAGGCCTTGATTGATTTCATTTATCTCGCTTCCCTTCATTCGCACACGACCACGACGCTCAAGTTAATGCAGGCAGCCCTCGATACCTTTCACAAACACAAGCAGGTCTTCGTCGACGCCAAAATCCGCGAGCATTTCAATATACCCAAGCTCCACGCCATGCAGCACTACATCGACGGTATTCGGCGTTTCGGGAGTGCCGACGGCTACAACACAGAATCTCCTGAGCGTCTCCACATCGACTTTGCCAAGAACGCCTATCGCGCGACCAACAAACGCGACTACACCGAGCAGATGACGCTCTGGCTTCAGCGCCAAGAAGCTGTCGCACGTCGCACAGCCTATATCGCCTGGGTCACTGCTAAGCGGCAGCGTGGGCAGCGGCCGCAGGGGTGGAAGAAGGATGCTGATTTTGAGGACGACTCGGACGATGAAGTGGAGGAGAACGTCGTAGCACTCCCTCTGACGCTGCTTCCCACCAAGCTTTACTCCATCGCCAAATACCCCGCATTCAAGAACCGCCGCCTCGATTACATCCATGAGTCCTACGGCGCCACCGAATTCCTCCCCGCTCTCACCGCCTTCCTCAAGACCAATTTCCGCTCTTTCATGACGCCGAGCCAGCACGATTACTTCGACATCTGGAAGCAAATAACACTCAAAATGCCGCCGAATCGATTCCTCAGCTCGAAAGCCCGGTCTTGTCGCATTCGTGCTACTCCCGCGGTGCCACCAAAAGGACGATCCCTCGGTTCCCCCGCCATCTTCGACACTGCCCTGATCATTGAACACCCGCGCCAATACACCGCTTCGTCTGGTCTTACGGGTGAGTTGATTATCTCAGGTTTACGTGCTTGCGACTGAGTCTCGGCAAGGGCTTCGTCCGGCGCGGGTACGGCTGATCTTCGAGCTGCCGCGGCATCTGGGCACATATCCGCATCCTCTGGCGTACATTGAGTGGTTCACACCGCTCAATGGCCCGGATCCCGTCAGTGGATTCTACACGACCCAGCGCTCCACGCGGCAGTTACATGCCAACGCTACTGTTGTCTCAGTCGAGCAAATCGTGCGCTCGTGCCATCTAATACCCAAGTGTGGGGCGGAGATTGATTCTACATGGACGCGTTCAAATGTCCTCGATCTCGCGCCCGTTTTCTATTATAACCCTTACATACTTTTAGGACACTTTCACTAGACGAACCATGGGCAGTAGATGATAATTTTCCCCGCTTCGAGCTAAGCCGCTTTAAATATTCTTTTGCTGTCAACTATGACGCAGTCGGATACCAAGCTTCAGCGCTTGGTATCCGACTCCCAATTGAGGGATATGTCGCCACGGTCCTGAGAGTTTGTCTCACAGGTGCTTCCTGTGTGAAACTTTAACCTGGGGCCTCCTCGAGCAATGGTGCATGAGCTATATCAAGCAATGACGTCTTTGCAGTCTTTGGCCGTGAGCGGAAACTGCAAAGACGTCATGTCTGATCGCGGGCCGGATACAGCGCGACCGGCGTGGTCCGCGTTTGCCACAAGAAATATTTTGCACTCCGTCGATGGCACAACACATATATTGAACTCCATCGTCGCCATGAGTTGCCGCTTGAAGCAATACTGCTCCACGTAAGTGGTGCTCACGACCACATCACACAATACAGTCCCGCGCCGAAATTATGTACGCCTCTGGCGTCTGGGCTGAAGATATATTGACTATTCATGCTATAGATATGAGTGTGCGAGCCACGGAGACAATATTTGGCTCTGGATCAATTGCTGCGTACTAAGGATCACTCTGCGGGCTATATAACTTGGCTGGGAGCTACCGCCGAGGGGGTTTTTCCTGATGTGCCCCCACCCCGGAATAATGTGTTCATTGTCATTGCAAGCAGTGTTTGGTGGAAAATAGCCTGTTCGAAGCAGGTGCGGGATCTGCCGGTGGTCAGACGCTCCTTTTCTTTTCCTTTTTCACTGCCAATTCTGGTCGCATGACAATACAATATGACCTTTGGCACGCTCGCAAGACCACAGGTAATCCCGTTTGGCGCTTTTGTGTGCCGCTGCCCGAGAATGACGACTTGCTAAGTGTTTGCCATTTGGTGGGTGGAAAGAGCCTGGTCGAAACAGGTGCGGGATCTTGCAGTACTTGAACTACAATTGTTTTTCGCCAGTGTTATGTATTTGGCTTTAGCAGCCTGAGACAGACGCGTCAGTACTACTGAGCTCGCAAGACCACAGGTAATCCCGTTTGGCACTTTAGTGTAGAATGGGTGAGGAGATCCTGTTATTGTACTGCGTTTGGTGAAAGAGCCTGTTCGACGCAGGTGCGGGATCCTAGGGTGTTCACCAATAGCTTTTTTTCTTGTTCTTTTTTCACTGCCAATTGAAAAAATTCTGGTCGCATGACAAAATCCCGCTTGGCGTGCGGTAGTCGTGCGCCCCCGCCCCAGAATCATGTGTTCCTTGTCATTACAAGCGGTGTTTGGTGCAAGAGCTAGGCCAGTTGGAAGCAGGTGCGGGATCATGCGGAGTTGCGCCAGCACATTTTTTTCTCTTCCATTTTCTTCCTTTTTCCTTTGTTTCACTGCCAATTCTGGCCGCATTGCAAGTTAATATGAATGTTGGGCATGCAGCATGCAGGAGTCAAGTACTTAATCCCGCTTGGCGTGCGTTAAATTTTAATCGTGTGCTCCCGCCCGGGAATCATGTCACTGGCACAGCAGCCTGCCAGGGAGACAGACGCGTCAGTACTCAGTACTGACTCTACTGAGCCTTGTGCACGACAGGTAATCCCGTTTGGCGCTTTCATAATCATGTGCCGCTGCCCCAGGATGTATTGGATCCGATGCGTGGCGGAAAGAGCCTGTTCGACGCAGGTGCGGGATATTGCTTCAAGGCCAATGACGATTTTTTTTTCTTTTTTGCCACTGTATGTATTCGGTTTTAACTTTTAGCAGCCCGAGACAGATGCGAAGACCACAGGTAATACTTAATCCCGTTTGGCGCTTTTGTGTGCCGCTGCACTAGAATGGTGTTGATTGCAAGCGTCTGGTGGAAGAGCCTGTTCGAAGCAGGTGGGGGATCTGCCGGTGCTCGGACGCTCCTTTTCTTTTCCTTTTTTCACTGCCAATTCTTGCAGCGTTACAATGTCGGAAAAAATATTGATCTCTTATCAGGCATTCGCCTTATAAGGCCCTTACAAGGTCCTCACAAGGCCTTGAAAGGGAGTGAGTCCCTCCCCAGAAGTAGTTTGCAGTAATAAAAGGCGTCGCAAGAATAAAGATACTTTATAAGGCCTTATCTGGAAAAAATACTTTTTCCGACAAATACAATATCACCTTTGGCACGCTCGTAAAACAGCAGTTAATCCCGCTTGGTGTGCGTTAATTGTGTGCCCCCGCCCCACAATCATGTGTTCATTGTCATTGTCATTGCACTGCGTTTGGTGGAAGAGCCTGTTCGAAGCAGGTGCGGGATCATGTTGTTCTGGTGGGTTTAAACTTTTTAGCACTGTGAGTCCTGACCTTGGCGCGCTCGTAAAACAGCAGGCAATCCCCGCTCGGTGTCCAGTAGTCCGAGTCGTTGGTGAAAGTACCAGACATTGATTGGAAACAAGAAAATTCGTGAATTATAGTGAACTAAACACAGAGGAGATAGTGGACACGGACGACACAAATAAACCTATTGACTACAGCCCACCAAGCACCGAAAAGCTCAATGCACTGATATCCATGGTGAGAGGTTGCAGCGGAGGCGCACGCTTCCTGGCGCCATTGGCCAACACAACCGCCTCCGCGCAGGCTGTGGTTTCTGCGGCCGTGGGGCTGCAAAGTACCTCCCAGGGCGAGTTAGCGGAGCCACGTACCAGGATGCACGCAGGGAGTTGCTGTCCCCCCATCATCCAGGTTATCCCGACATCCTGCGGTCCCAGGCCGTTTCCGCATGTGAATGCAATATTAGCTGTGGCGTAGCCGGCGGTGCCGTTCCCGACGTCGTTGAAGATGAACGAGTTGGGACATTCATCGAAGCTGCTGAGATCTCTGCCTTGGATGTGGTCGCCGCTGATGGATGGGCCGGAGCCGATAGCGTAGAAGTCCTACAAAGAATTAGATGGGATTGACAAGTGAGACAAGTACACACGGTGTTTCCGGAGCCCATCATTTGGACTTGATTGTTGTTGTTCCCGTATTGAAGGGTTCCGACGGCAGGTAGAGCTCCGGGCTGTGCAACACCGGTGTAGGTGAGTACACCTGGCGTGCCAGGTACGTTGCAGCGCGGCGATGCCGGTATGGGAGGGAGAAGGATCTGGGGGGAAGAGTGAGCGAGTGTCTGCAGGTCTACATGTACGCACCGCGGCAGTGAATGTCGAGGGATTGTACTGTTGGGAACGTCAGCATAGCGTAGAAATCGGCGTGTAGCAGATAAAACAACAGACAGTGTTCAAAGTATACAGCGGGTAGCACGCAAGAACCGGTGTGCCGAGACGGCCGGCCAATGTCTGCATCGAGTTGCGATAGTACGCGTATGCGTTGTTGGCGCGCGTCGTACATCCGCTCGGGTATGTGTTTATGAGATTTGTCAACCAGGTGTTGAACATCAGCGGAAGACTAGCATCGTCAACGATAACCTCAGTCGGCGTGATCTCTGAGAGAAGATTCTGTACGCGCAGAGCACTGGCCTCGAAAATTTGCGAACTGCGCGCAAAGTCTGGAAAGCAACCGAACAGTTGAGTTGGATTTTAAAGAGAACGGAGATGCATCGTACATTCGCCAAGCGACGCCAGGTAGCGCAAGAAAAATCTGATTCAATCATTTAGTACAAAGGCGGTTAAATGCAACGTGAGCACGCACTCGACGCGGTATATCTGATCCGAGGCAGCTTGCCATGACGTGTAAATGGTTGAGATGTTGTCCATGGCAGCCCGCATCGGTGGATTTGCGGCTGTGTTCGAGTTTTGGTTCACGACATTAGATTTGGCTGCAGAAGAGCATGAGCACGAGGGGCTCAGAAGCGCTGAAGGAAGGCAGACATACCCTGGTTCAGAGGTTTATCAACCCAGCTAGCAGTGCATCAGCGTGCAGTAACATGAGAGGTGTTGCCGATGCTTACAGCATGTTGGGCGTCTGATCAATGGCCTGCACGAGTGCGACACCCATCATCGTATTATCCACACGCACGTAGGTAACAAGATTGTCCGAGACCCTAGCGTTCTGTCAGAGCGAGGATTCAGTCAAGGTAAGAGCATACCAAGTACAGGAAGCGTCTGTCATCGGATCCGTCCCAACCCACTGCCCGATATATCCGAGTCTGCATAAAAGCTTGTCAACTCCGTGGAGCCGTTCGTTGCTAGAGGACTACGCACTCGAAGACGTGTTCCTCTAATGGACGGACACCGTGTTAACCAGCAGATAGTTGTAGAAGAAGATCACGTACGGTTGACTTCACCGACAGGCTGCCCATCCACAGGGGTAGAAGTGAGTGTCGTCCCGATAATACCTCCCGCTGGATCGAGCTCAACGTAGTCTCCCGAGCCAAGCAGCACGTTCAAGGGGTTCGTAACCATAGTACCGGGACACCGCGGGATGTTGACGCCTGCGAACAATCAAAAGAGTGTTAGTGAATGGTAGGCAGGGGAGGGAACACAAAACGTACGGCGATTGCGGCGAACGAGTGTATGCATATGGGTGGCATTGTCCGCTTTCTTCAGAGGCACGGGGAAGGACCGTCGAAGAGGTGGCGCTTCGCGGCGCCAGCTGGAAAGCCAACGAAGAGGTGCAGCCACAATGGACCTTCCCAGCGCAACGAGCTTTGCAGCGGGGGAGGACCGGGGAGAGCGGGGTTGTGAACGCCCTAACAAACGACAGCGATTAGTAGTCAAAAGCAAAACTATAGGTAGCTCACCGCGTTTGCGACGACGATCTGGATCTGTTCCTTCGGCATCCCAATCAGCATTGGCAGGGTCATCGGGCAGGGTGAGATCGGCGGGCATAGTCGGACAAGAGTCAGCTGACGAAGAGGAAGAGGATGCCGATGACTGGCTCATCGTGCTTTGATTGTTGTCATCTGGGTCACCGCCTGGCGGTGGCGGGGTCGGCCGTGGAATGGGGTTCGACCACGGGCCATCCCAGCCAGGAGGTTTAATCGGGACCTGATTCACAGGTCAGTGAGATCTCGACAGTTGCTTGGAGTTCCACGCACCGGTGTAATTCCACCAATAATCCCTATATCAAGCGGCAGGCAAGGATGAATAATCAGGTTGAAGAGCAGCGACCAGATGTTTGTGGAGTCACAGCGATTTTTGTCGCCTGGAGGCCCAGTAACGGTTGGATCAGGTGAGTCGGAATTGGGAGGGACAACGACGGCAGAGATGTAGGTCGGCGAACCGGTAAGTGGGCCGGTGAATGTGATAGTTGCAGCACCGGGAGGCGGGATGATGTCCAGCCCTGTGGCGAACGTTAAACGATAGCGGAATGTCAAAACACTTACCCCAAGTAGGGAAAATACCGCCAACCTCGGAACATTGTGTAGCGAGAGGTCCGCCGACCGGCGTGCCGCCACTGAAAAGAGTTGTCGAGAAACACCTCAGGGAATGTATAGAACGCTCACCTGTTCAGCGTGATCGTTGCACCACCGGCTGATACCGTCGTCGTGGCAGTCGGAATGGGGAAGCTCGTCGTTGTTCCAGAACAAACGAAGGTCTCGGATACCGCACCGGGCGAAGGGAATGGATTCGGGTCTGAGAACGAGGTTCATATCAGATTCTGCGATAACAATGAGGATGTGCTTACTCCACGCGATATCGGTGTTCACCTGCGGCGGCTGGCCGGTGGTGACGGTCTGTGGAAGAAAAAGAGTTTAGCCGATGTGCTGAATAATGACAGCCACTCACGTGCGGAGTTATGGGATCAGTCCACGGCCCGAGCCATCCGACCGGCATGATTGGCGTCGGAGTGATACCGCCAGAAACACCCACACTCGGCGGCAACGTCCCGAGGATCGTCGGACCGGCAAGACCGCCACCCTCGACCGACCATAATGAGTCGCCGGGACCGGTGACCGTCACAATCGCACCGCTGCTCGGCGATGAAACAACTTGCGAGAACGTCACGGCGCCGGAGACTGGCGCAGTAAAGATGATTGGGCCGGATGTTGGCGGTAGGATGTTGAAGTTCCAAGTCGGAGTGATGCCGTTCACCTCTATAACGGGAGTCGGAATCTGCGCGGTAACGGGCGTTCCTCCGGGATCGAGGAAAATGAACTGCGGGGCTGTGCCGCCGACAGGACCAATAGTAACGATGATGGGCTCGGTCGGGATCGGAATGACTGTCGTGGGTCCGCCTGGAACGGCGAAAGTTTCAGCAACAGCCCCAGCAGACGGAATCGGGTTGGGGTCTGTGGTGATGTATGTGTGAGTGGTTGTACAAGGACAAGAGATGAGACGCACTCCACGGAATGAAGTTAAAGTCACCAAAGTCGCCGCCACCACCACCAGTACCATTACCACTGGGCGAACCAGTGCCCTTGAACAATGTATCAGAAAGCGCGCTTTATATCAAAGAAACACACACATTTGCTTCCCAGAAAGTCAAAGTACTTGCAAATCCGTCGACGTTGTCCGCTTGCAGGACCACGGAGACGTTACCGGGATAGCTGATCATATTGGTACTCCCGGCCGTCGTGAGTTGGTAGATGTACACCGCTGAAGAGACCTGATCAACCAAGACCATTGAATTTTGACAGTTGCGATTGGGGACACAGTCCTGGCCATAGTTCTAAGAAGTTATTTTTTGTCAGCGAGCATTCACGCTTAGTACATACATAGGAAAGGACATACCTGGAAGAAACTATACAGCCCGGCACCATAGATGAACATGTTGAACGAGCCTGTGATTACCAATCCCCACGCATCGATGACCGGCTCAGAGGGGTCGGCGTATAATGCATTAGTGGAGAACGGCGCCGGTGGGATTGGGACGGGTTGGAAATACGGTGTTTCGGTTTGGATGAGGCCGGCATATATGTTCTGCGCGTTGTTGAACGCGTATTGGTAGATGACCTGCGTGGAATGAATATATGCGATTTGGGAGAAGCGAGAGCGTACATGATGCTCGGAAGCTGTTCCAACGAGCCAAACGGGTCCGAATGCAGACTCCACCAAGATACCACGTCCGCTGAAGACATTAAGGCGAGTTTGATTCGGGTCGTCGAGATCGTGATCTGCGTTCCAGACCCATACGTTCTATTCAATCAGAATGAGTACTGGCTGCAAATGAAGGTCGTCGACATACCTCGAAGTAACCAGTGCCAGTCGAGGTGATATGAATACCCAGGAACGCCGATGCGCACTGTGCTGCATTGATGGACGACGTAGGGCAGTTCGCCGCATTGATGTTGGTCCCCTACAAATGAACCTCCCATCAAAACAAACTGCAACAACAAGGAGAGCAGTGAACGTACCATGGCACCACCGAGACGAACGTGTACATCCCAGAGTCCCGCCGCACCGGCCGATGTCGCCTCTAAATTCCACTCAATGCCAACCGCGCCAGCAGACCCGCCCGTCGTGGTGATAACAAGGTCGCTTATTTCCGCAATCCCGACGTCACCAGGGTTGCCCACCTGCGCAAGCAGTCGCGTTAGCTAATGGTCGGTATACTGGAAGCAAGAGGTACCTGGAGAACCGGTTGAGGATTGGTCTGGTCAGCGAACTTAGCCCCGCTTCCCATGATGACGGAGTACAAAACTCCGACAATCTGAGTTCCAGCAGGGACAAAGATAGTATCGGTGACAAGGTATGTACCGGTCTCGATTACTGCGTAGAAGTCAGTAAATCGAGATAAAATGAGAGAGAGAGAGAGAACTCACTGAGGATAGCACACCCGGAATTCTATGCATAACTCAGCATTGAGTACTGGAAGATCTAAGGAAGCAGGAGGCCTCACACACCTGAGAGATAAACATATTGATAGCGGCGGTGTCGTCCGACACTCCATCGCCCTTCGCTCCAAGCCCACTCGTCATAAGCGTGAGGAATTCTGTTCAAGGTATTTCAGTTAACCGCAGACTTGGGCCTGAATTAATGAATGAATCAAAACGTACGGCTTGGCGCATAGGTTTCATACTGCGGCCGCGATCGCGAGAAGTACGTCCCCGAGGCTAGGGTGAGTAGCTGCGGACGCGAACCAAAGGGAGTGTAGGACCCGCGGAGGTAGCGCTTGGCGGTGCCTAGATTGAACGCGGTTTGTCTTAGTCTTGGGAGAAATAACAGTACAAGGAGGGAAAGTGTACCGAGGTATACGTTCCCTTGGAACCACTCGAGTCCGACACCGGCGTTGGCGGCCACGACGGTGCCACTGCTGTCCTGGATATTCGCTGTGGCAATTTCCGTGAAGGCGACATTGTCGAGGATGAGTGAGCTGTGAGAGAAATACACAAGGTGAGATTGATTGAACTTGAACTGCTGTCTACGGAAGATTACAAGAGTATTTATACTGTAGGAACTTTACTAGAATGTTCTATACGCTGAGCAAACAGAAAGCGGAGGAAGCGGGCAGAACATCGGGATTGGTAAGGCGGTGTGTGTCGCATCAATCGGCTTGTCATTCCAACACTCCCCTTCAAGCCGAAATCCATCACCAAGCAACCTGGCAACAGAGTGGATATTCTTCCATACCAGGACGGCTTCCATCAATATACGCCAAATTTCGTAGTTCTCGTTCGACAATTATCGTCATGCCCTTCACTTCAGCCATCGTGGCGCTCGGGTGCAGGTACGATCACGGTTCGGGTTCGGGTTCGGTGCTGGCTTTCAGCAGGGCCAGGCTTTCGGTGCTGGTTTTCAGCAGACCAGACTTTCGGTGCGGCTTTCGGATACGGCCGGCTCGGTTACGGTTACGGTTACGGTGCGGCTTTCGATTAGGCCGGCTCGGTTACGGTGCCGCTTTCGGATAGGCGGACTTTTCGGTTACGGTGCCGCTTTCGGATAGGCGGGCTTCGGTTCGATGGGCGCTTTCGGTTAGGCGCGTTTGGCGGTTACGGCGGTTACGGTTCGACGGGTGCGATGCGGAGTTCGATGGGGATACGACAGCGAGATCAACAGGAAGCGTGGTCGAGCTCGGGGCCCATAACCTGTGAGAGAAATACACAAGGTGAGATTGAACTTGAACTGCTGTCTACGGAAGATTACAAGAGTATTTATACTGTAGGAACTTTACTAGAATGTTCTATACGCTGAGTAAACAGAAAGCGGAGGAAGCGGGCAGAACATCGGGATTGGTAAGGCGGGGTGATGTCGCATCAATCGGCTTGTCATTCCAACATGAGCCGCCAAGTGTCGTTGCCTGGCTACTCGACATCTGGCGAGAGAACCGAATGAGTTAGCTGGGCGTAATTAGGTAGGCTGCGCAGAGTACATACCCGAATACCAATTCCGGTCGACGATATCTTCGAATCGATGATGAGAACTCCCCCAGCGCTCTGAGAAATGTCATGACTCTTGCTATCCGCCGATAATAGTAAGTAAACGTACTTGAGTGGCCAGAGTGAGACCGCCCGTGTTAAGATCGAATCCAACCTGACAGTTCCTGCAAGGAGTGTGAGTGGACGATGGCGGGGACATGGACGAAGGAAAAAGACTCACGAGATTTGGATATTCTGCCACGTAAAGCCCCAATTCCACAACTGGTATACCGCGGTAGCAGCATTGGTTATCTGGACATTTCGAATGGTGAACTGCTGGTTGGAGATCCACATGCCGAAGGCACCGCTGCAGGTTAATCAGAACCAGAAGGACGGATCGCGGAAGCAAAAACGTACCCAGTAAAGGTGAGGTCGGACATGAAGCCGCCCGAACCGTTTTCCATGAATATTCTAGGGGGTGCAATATTGAATGAGTAACAGAAGAACGACGGCGGTCGATGGAGAATCACAAACCCTTGATGTTTCGTCCCGGACGCCGCGTTCATCTTGAAGTCGAGGTTCATCAACGACGTGGCCTGTTCGTTGTTCCGAAGTTAGGCCGGAGGCGCGAGTGGAGAAAGTGTATTACTACTAACCTGTCCAACTTGCCAGTGAATTCCCGTCCCAAACAGATCCGGCGACATGGCCGTCGTGTCAATAACGAAGTTTCGGATGGACCGGAAGAAGTTCTACGAGAAACTTCAATCAGCTGAACATCACAGGTCGATGATCACCGAACATTTTGGTTTGTCCACCAATTGACTCCGGTTCCATCAGGATTTGTCTCGCCAGGGATATAGGGATCCGCGTCTTCACACGTTTCAGGTTGAGATGGAGGAGGACAAGGAGGAAACGCACCGATTACCGCAATGCCGTTGAAGTTGACGTCCGCGACGATGGTGGGTTTAGTGTTGTAATCTCCGACCCTGGGCATAATAATGTCAGTCAAAGGTGGATAAGAATGGCTAGGTAGAACTCACAGGGTCGTATAGTAGAACGGAATTATGGGTGCGGTCACGCGGTACTGTTGTTAGTTAGTCCCCGGTATCGCAGGCGTGCCATATACAGTACTTGGCCAGGAGGGAAGAAGATTATGGCGGGGGTGAGCTACCCGAGTCGGATGAATTTGGGCACGGGAAGTAGTGAGATAGAACACACAGTGGAGGAAGCACATCCTTGGCCGCAGCGACCACCGTCTGTGGGTGGCGTTGGATTAGAGCAGCTTAGGCGAACGCAACGCACCGCTGATAGCGTTGTTGATGGCGACAGTGTCGTCTGTGGACAGAGAAAGTATTTAGCACTGCGGTGGAGCAAGGGAAAGAACGCACCGGCGACACCATCTCCAACCGCACCGTAGTCGGTTTTTACGTTGCGGAATACCTGCATAGCGTGAGCACGTCGGAAGCTCGCAAGTTATAAACTAATCGGCACCTTGTAGCCAGACTTGTATGCACTCTTGCTGAGTGAAGTTAGTGAGGCAGTGTTCATCCAAAATGGATCTGTGGCATCGGCTAAGTCATAGATAGCGAAGGGGGGGATGAGACTGTAACGCACCAGTAGGAGCAGCAGTTCCGGTAATACCAGCACATCCTGCGCCAAATGCCAAGGAAGGTAGAAATGCTAGCGCACCCAGGCAGGCCGCCGAGGTGGGGGTAAGCTTCAGCATGGTGAGGGCTTTGCTCGCGTGGGTGGAACAAGTTATGTATGCGCCTCCATTCTCGTCATTATGATCCTGAGCGCCGTGTGCGAACAGCGCCCAGCCATGCAAAACATTGTCGAAACGGTGCTATAATTATGGAGGTCTTTTCTTAGCATCACATCTGAGTGACCTTTTTTTGGTTCAGCGCTGGCCGGACGTGGGATGTTTTGGCTTGAACGCCTGCCGGAACCGGAATGGTGAGAGCAAATCGCGCAGAAGCCGTCCGCGGTGCATAGCCCGCACCTGGGGCCCGGAACTATGTAATATCCTGCGACTGCGGGGATGAAGATCCGCGATGGATACACTGATTCATACACGCTGAGGCTTTGAGCTTTGGGAGGCACGAGGTATCGTGAAGGTGCATGGGAGTTCGAGGGTACGACTGAAGACGCAGGCGGTGACCGTAGAGATTTGAAGAAACGACGAGGAGGTGACGGTCGAGATCAAAGAGCGGTAACTTAGCGGAATGCCGGTGATCCGGCTCTCGGAGATTTGATTCGTCGTCTCGTGATGTGACTCCGTAACGACGCTTCTTGTCCTTAACCGCCACCATGAAGGCGAGCGACCGCGTTCCACCGGAAATCTGGTCCGAGACTTTCGCACATCTCCCAAACCATGCTCTCCAGGCCATCTCCCTCGCCGCCCGCGACTTTGCACTTCTTGCTCGGCCGTTCCTCTTCTCTTCCTTCAACTTTCACCCGTATGCGCCTGGGAGAGTACATGGAGCATACCGTCTCCTCCTCCCTTCTCCCGAAAAGATACAACGGTATCTCGAACGGCTACACTTTTGGCTCTCGGATGACATCGCACCGCTCGTACGCTCGTGCGCGGTTACGCCGTGGCACTCCTACAACACGGCAGCCGGACCTTTTGTCGAGTCTGACAACACGGACATGCTGCTCGACGTCCTTGTAGCATCCTTTCATATGTTCTCCCGTCTTAGGAAGGTCCAGTTCTCCCGAATCTCTCTACCCCGTGCCCTCTACCTCAAGTTGTGGCAGATGTCGAATCTGCGCGAAATGGAGATCAAAGATTGTCCCATGGATGATTTTGATCATCTCCTACTTCCATCCAACGAAGGACCCAAGCTCTCACACCTGAGCGTCAGTGGAGATCTCCACAAAGTCACGATGAAAAATTGGGTACCATTCGGCAATCCTCGGCACCTCCAAAATCTCTGCGTCGGATGTGACTTACACTCCTGGACCGAAAATCCCCATCTTGTTCCCATCTTTCCGGCCGTTACCCACCTTTCTATCGACCTCGTGGAAGATCTCGATCTCTTCTGCGGTATCCTGCACAAGTTTCCGGCTGTCGAGACGTTGGATATCTTTGCAGTGTTTTTCAATGACGAGCTCCTCCACCAGGTGGCTTCCGGATGCCGCACCTTCATTGGCTCTTTGAAGCGATTGATGACCTCGGCGGATGCACTCCCGATCTTCCTGCCTCGTGCAACGGCGCTCTCAGAGCTGGTCATTGATCCAACATATGGATGCCCCCCTCAAAGACTTATTGAGTGTTTGCCTCCAGGACATTTCCCCACCATAACCTATCTTTCCGTCGACCTGTACGGAGCTGTGGATAGTTCGACACTCTCGACCATCCTCCAGCCCTTCCCCAGTCTTCACGAGCTGAAGGTCGTAATAGTCCACGGAATACGCGATCCCAACCCAGACATGGACCATAACTTGCAGGTGCGGAACAGCTCTCGGCTGAGAGCGCCCAATCGGTTGACCACCCAACCTTAGGCAAGCACATTCTTCCACGGGATTGTCGACAATGGAGTTTTACCAGAAGGAATCACGTCGCTGATGCTCACGCTCGACCTCACTTCGGCAAAAACGAACCTTGAGCCTACTCTCGTTGACGTTCCGCGCCTCCGGGATTCTTTTCTTGCGAAGCATCCTTCTCTGATCTCCCTCTGGTTGGATGGTGAAGAGTTTCTACTGATTTGGCGCCGCGATTTGGACGGCTACGTCGACGAGTGTATCACATTTGATGCTGGTACGTTGCTTCTCGAACCCGCCAGCGGTCCTTGGTGGCTGATAGTTCTGCGTTGCAGAAGAGATGGATCATTTGCGGAATACGCGGGGTGCCTACGAAGTTTCCCTACTCGATTGACTGTAGGTTCATAGTGGTGCTAATAGGTACATCTCTCGGGCAAAACGAATTTACATTTCTACGTTTCAGCACGATGATGCGCGTGCATAGGACCCCTGATTATAGGCTGAGAGGTCGGATCCAGATTTTGGCCCTTGGCAAATTTCTGTCCGAACTCCTTTCGGGGCCTGCGTCCAAAATTTCGTCCGAATTTCACCTCTGACATCACCATTTTCTCGTGATTTCCCTAACATTTTCCTCCAAATTTCTCCGGAACCGCTCTACAAGCACAGTGACAGCCGTTTGTTAGCTGAAACCAGTCTTGATGTCCGAACTTGGACCCGACCTACCCCCAAAACCGTGCAATTTGTCCGAATTTTCCCCACACATGCCCGGGGGTCGAGTGATTTTTCGTCCGAACTCCGGATCTGACCTCTGACCGTATTATCAGGGGTCCTGCGTGCATATGCTGTTTCCACCGTGTCACGCGTTGTCCTGATGTCGTTTTGTCGATCGCGCATATCTATCCCAGGCTCGCTAATCATCATCTCCTTCTTTTCTTCCCACTCGCCCCCACTGCCAGCAATGCTGCTGCTTACGCTCACTCCCGGCCTCTCCTTTCTTATCCAAAAAAGCCCAATCCTGTCCATTCCTCTCCTCGTTGGATTCACCCTCCGTTCCGTGTTCCCCCGATGGGCCAGCGTTGTCGCCGCCCTACTCAGCCTCCCGTTTTGCGCCGTCGTCAATATCCTGCTGCGGGACTGGCGTAACAGTCGTGCGGCTGCGGCGCTCGGGGCTCGCCTTATCCCCGTCGTTCCTGGACAGTCGGTGGGGAGTGTCGATATCCTGAAGCAGATGCGGTATAATCGCAAATTCGGGTACCCTGGTGCGTCTGGCTCTCGTTGTGCAGTCGCTCCATGCCCTGATCATCCCCGTGAATCTCACCAGCCGACGGTCTACGCGAAGCCATCGACGCGCTCGGGCCTAGCGTCAACTTCAAAGTCCTCTGGATGGACACAAACCTCACGACGTCCCCGGAGCATATCAAAATCATCCTTGCGACGGATTTTAACAACTATGTGAAAGGTCCGTTGGTAGTCTACGGTTTCTGCCTCTTCACTGATTCCTTCCTACTTGACCAGGCCAGCGATTCCGATCTGGTATGCGGAGTGTCTTGGGCGTTAGTCTCCTCCTTCCTCGGACCATTAAAACGGCTGACGGACATGAACCCTAGACCGGCGTGTTCAATTCCGATGGTACGTCGTTGTGCTCCTTGGCGTGCTTTAGCTCACTCCTCTTGCAGGGGACATGTGGAAGTTTTCACCGTCAAATTACTCGCGTGCGCTCAATCCTCCTCCTTCCAGCTGTTCTGAAGCCGTATTTATAGCCGTTCTTCACCCGGGACCGAATCAGCCACTTCGACATCTTCGACTCCCACGCAGAAGACGTTATCGCCCTTCTCAAATTACGCACACGAGCGGGCTATGCAGTGGACTTTCAGGTGCGTCGCTCCCTCTATCTCACCCTGCGCTCTTGGCTGAATCATGGGTAGGATCTCATCGGTCGCTTTACCATGGACTCTGCCTCCGAATTCCTCTTCAACTCGTGCGTGCACTCGCTCAAGGCACACGTTCCCTACCCGCACAATATCCCGACATCCTCCCTCCCTCCACCGCCAACGGACCCCGCTGCCCTCGCGGCGACACGCTTCACCGACGCCTTCACCACCGCGATGGTACGAATCAGCGAGCGCGAAGTGCTCGGGCGGATATGGCCTTTGTTCGAGCTGGGCGGCGACCGTACCGCGGGCGCGATGAAAGTCATCAGCGAGTATCTGGACCCGATCATTCGTGCGGCGGTGGAGAAGAAGCAGGTAGGGAACGGAGAGATCAAGGCCGAGGAGTTGACGGAGGAGGAGAAGGACGGCATGAGTTTGTTGGATGAGATGTTGGACCAGACGGATGGTGAATGCTCTTTTCTCCGTCAAAGGGATGCTCGGACTGATGCGATTGGGGCGGGTGTAGATCCGCAGGTATTGAAGGATGAGATGTGAGTGACTGCGCTGCAAATTACTCAGCTTTCTTACCGTGTTTAGGCTGAACATGCTTCTCGGTATGTGAGGAGCCTCTACTGGCTGTTGGTTCTGACGTTCCCGATCCGCAGCCGGGCGGGATACCACCATGCACACGCTCACCATAATCATCTACTTGTTTGGCCTTTCTCCTCTCGCCTCTCGCCGCTCACTCAAAACCCCAGCTTCACAATGTACCCCGATATCTACCGCCGCGCCCGCGAGGAAATGCTCGCGCAGGTCGGACCCACCCGCCGGCCGACATACGACGACATCAAGGAGATGAAGTTCCTGAGAGCAGTTATTAACGGTGCGTTCCAATGCTTCTCCCTTCCTCGTGCTCGGGCTGTAGTGCTGAATGAATCACAGAGACGATGAGGCTTTATCCTTCTGTGTACGTACCTCCCTGCCTGCACAGATGATGGTTGCTCACGCTCTCATAGGCCGTTTAACATTCGGTGAGTCGCCCTCGCGGAAGTATCTTCTCTGTGCTTGACCTTGTTCTATCCACTAGTGAAAACATCGAAGCTACCACCTGGCCTTCGCCTGACCCGACGGACCCCCGCCCGTTGTACATCCCCGCTGGCTCAAAGTGCGTGTTGTCCTCTTCCTCTGTCTTCTCTTCCGTTGAACAACCACAGGATCGCGTACTCGATATTCATCATGCACCGGCGTAAAGACCTCTGGGGTCCGGACGGTTCGTCGTACTTCTGGGCCGTCTTTTGAATTCGCGAGCGCTGACGGCGTATCTGTGCACAGCGAAAGAATTCTCGCCTGACCGCTTTTTGGACGACCGCGTCAAGACGTATTTGCTGAAGAACGCGTTCCAATTCCTTCCGTAGGTCCTGTCCTTCGTCGTTGCTGACTCGTATCACGTCGAAACAGCTTCAACGCCGGGCCGCGTATCTGCCTCGGACAACAGGTAAGTAACCAGCACCCTCGACCTCCAACCCACTCACCGACTCCTTCCTCCCCTAGTTCGCCTACAACGAAATGTCCTTCATGCTCATCCGCCTCATGCAAGCCTTCACCTCTTTCACCCTCGACGAGAGCGCGTTCGCACCCGGTGCACTCGCGCCGCCCGAGTGGAAGCAGTGTGCCGGGCGGAAAGGGATGGATCGGTTTAGACCCAAGCTGCATATGGCAATGACCACTGAGGTGAGTAGTCAAATATCAGTGGGGTGTTGGGCGTACGCTAACGAATCGGTACCTCCAGGATGGGCTATGGATCAAGGTCACGGAGGCGGAGAGTTGAGTGCTCGGTGCTGAAGTTATAACTGCTAGTATACATATAGAGCGGTTGCTACTTAAGCGTACGGGAGTCGAAGGGAGAGAATACCTCGGGAGGCTCCTGAAGATTTCCAGCCAGATTTCAGGTGGAGTGGAGCGGTTTGTGGCAAGATGTGAGTGATCGTGACTGCAGTGTGACGCGGCAGTGAGGCCGGCAATCAGTTTCGGCCGGGCAACTCGGAGTTTCTTTTTTTTCTTTTTTTTTCACGGAGAAAAGCTACCTGTGCCAATTATTCGTAGCTATTAATTCCCCTCGACGTCGATTGTATCAGAGACCGCGTTGCCGCTGAGAGCTCAGGCATTGAGCTGGAGCTCTCAAACTGGCGGGAATTTTAGCTCGAGCGGTCGAAGACAACGTATGACAGACCTGGGGGCTGGCGGTGCGGCGAATCTCTCCCTTGCTTATGGGATCAAAGCGGAACGACGCCGGTGCCCACGTCGATTTCGAACGCCCTAGCGTAGGTGAGGTAGGTTCGTAGGAAATCGTCGGATAAGAAAGCTGGCTCGATTTATCAGAAACTCCGTCATGAACGATTGGAAATAAGAACGCTGCACTTACTGCATCATACGGCTCTTTCCATCGCTCGTGCCGCTGTTCGGCAAAGGCCCTCGCAGAATGGGCTTCTCCGTGTGGTTTCAGTCCCGGGGGAAACCTCACCGCAAACAAATCCTCCACAAACTCGTAATCCTTGCCGACATCGTCCGGCCCGGGCCGTTTACAATACCTCTCGCTATTCACCAGCGCGCGACGAACGGGCTCGGTCGAGACGTCGAAGATACGTGCGATATCAGGCGCCTTCCATCCGTGCGCTGCGACGATGCGGCACATTGCGCGTTGGGTTCGGTTGAGTGCTTTGCGTTTCTTCCTGTGAGTAATCAGTCGTCAACGGCGAGATGGAGGCTCGAGTGTGAGAGACGCACAGGTTTACCGCCTTATCCATCCGGATCTGACGCTTCGTTTCGCAGGCGTCGGCGAGCCAAGCGGCAGGCGGACGTACAGGCTCGTTCTTGTCGAAGTTCTCCGCGCTGGGAATGAAGCGGTAGCGATTGTCCAGCTCCACGTCGGGTGAGTCTGCCAGGAGTTCATGCTCGCTCGGGGTAAGGCTCGCTGCCCGTTGGTAATCGGTCATGCCAGTGGTGAGGTGTGGAGTACCCGGGCAAGACGAAGTAAAGGAGGAAATCAAGAATAGATGATTCCATGCCTAATCCAAATGCGGACGTTCTTGTTCCCACTGACGGGATTTGCGTTTGCGGTTTGAGTCCGAGGATATTATTCACACATGCACACAGAAATTTCATTCGAAACAGAGCATAGTGGAAAGAAACAAGTGCAGACATTTAACAGGAGAAAGTTGACTGCCCGTTCCCACCAAATAGCGCCTTGTCGTCGAAGTACGCCTACCAAGAAGAATTCAGCGGTGAATGGAAACGACCCAACAACGCCACGCACGTCGTTATAGTGCACGTTTATACACTTCCCGCCACCCGTCGGACCCACGTGCATGCAGTGCACCTAGTAAAAAAAAACCGACAGGTCAGCAACGATTCCAAAAATGAAGTTGAAGCCCACCTCCGGCCGAATCCGCGTCAACAGCACATGAACCGAGCGACAAACGACATTATCCCCCCACGCCTCGTCGTACCTTCCAAATGGCTTCTTCCCCAACTGTTCCACACAATCCTGCATCCCGTTATACACCTGGTTGGTTCCGACACACGTCTGCGTTTGCAGCCCACAGATGCTCGCGATCGTCGCAGCCTCGCCGGGTGGGGTAAACATCCCCGTGCCAGGGTCGACTACGTCCCCGGAGCCGTGCATGAGCGAAACGACGGGATCGAGGTTCGGGATCCAGGCGTCGTATTTGAGGACGGCGCCGTGGTTGTCGAAGCGCCAGAATGCGACCTGCAGGAATCAATATTTCAGTCGAAGGAGAGGGAGAAACACGCACTTGTTTGAGCGTAGTGAGATACGCTCCCGTAGAATTATCCGGATTCAGCGTGTTGACTTGGAGATACACTGTGCTCGCCGCAACGGAGGGACACCCCGAAGTGAACTCCACCAGCGTGGCTTTGGAGAACACACCATTCGGTGCAACGCCGGTTGGGATTGGCGCTAGGCCCCAGAAATACTCGATGGAGTCTTGGAATCCGACGAACTCTCCGACCGGTGCAACGCGCCCAGAGGCGTTGACGTTGAACAAGCCGTGGGGGACCGCATCGGCGCCTTGGGTGATTATGGGTACGTTGTGTGGGTAGACAGTGACTGCGAGGACGAGGTTATAACACCGGGGTAACGGAGGGAGTGACTCGACTCCGACGGACGTACGGTCGTAGATCTTCTGAACCGTCTCCCGGTTACGATGATGCCAGTTGTCTGAATGCGCGAAGACGACTACAGGAGCGAATAGAGCGAGCCACAGACGAGAGAGCATGCTGGCTGAGATTCGAGACAAGTGGGGGGAAATCCGAATGTGCATTTATACCCGATGGTACCCGAACGAGCGGGAGAGCGAACGAGATCCGCATCGGAGCCGTTGGAATAGATTCAGACAGACGCGAGTTGCTGTTCCTGGAATATTTTAAACGAGACAGCCGTTCATTTTGTGGCTGAGACAGGTGAGAGAAGGAACGATCTCAAAGTAGAGTGAGTGGTACCCGAGCGGAAGCCCAGCGAGACCCGCATCGGGATGGTTGACATGCATAAAGGAGGGTCTCGGTGCCTGGTACGTTGAACGCCTTAACGACGGCCATTCATGTTTGACAGACGTCCACTTCGCGTCAGAGTCAAAGGGGATGACGGGCTCTTGAGTGAGAGGGGCGAGTGAGACACCGTCGAGAACAAGGACGGGGATCACAGACAGGCGCCGTAAAAGGACCCGAGCGAGGTCAAAGCAGAAGCAAAAACCCGAGAGAACCGATTTTTCTTTGTCCATGGATTGTCCATCTAGATATCGATACGCAAGCAGTTATCGACCTCACCCACCTCTACGCCCCGATATCTGCTCTGGCACATGTACAGGCGTATACATCGGCGGCTCCACCTGCGTGCTCGAGTTGCCCACGGCCAATTCAAGATTAAGCTTCCTCGGCCGATCGCGATGGCGCGGATGATCATGATACACCAACGACCGCTCCAGCACACGCACCCGTTCGCGCAGGACATCATTCTGCGCACCCTGCATGCTCGCCCGGCCCTGCGTGCTCTCAAGCTCTTTGCGCACAGCTCGAAGCTCTGCCGCGAGCGGTGGTGTACCGTTGATTGCATTTGCATTTGCCGCAAAAGGTAGGAAGACAGATTGTTGGCTCGGAGTATGCGGCTGGGAGTGCCAGGGGGAGGAAGATGCCGTTGCGGTGACTCGGAATGGGGTGACGACGGCGACGCTGGCCATGGGCGGCTTTCGGGAGAGCCTGAGCCACGGCCATTTGACGCGTGAGCGGCAGCTCGTTCCAGTTCCTGACTGCTCCTTGTCGTGTTGTCTCCTCCTCCGCCGTCGGTCCCAGACAACGCAGAAGACTAGGAGGACGGCGAGGAGCGCAACGATTACGGAACCAATTGCGAGGCCGGCTTGGGCGCCCGGGGATAGGGGTTGTGCCGCGGCCGAGGAGGGTAGGTTGGAATTGAGAGTAGTAGGAGATGCGGATGCGGAAATGGAAATGGAAGTAGACGATGCAGTGAGAGATGTCGTGGAGCTCGGGGAGCTGGAGGTGGATGGTATAATGGATGATGTCGAGGATGTTTGAAATGTCGAAGTAGGAGTAGATGAAGAACTTGTGGAGGTTGTGAGTGGCTGCTGCGTGACTGGATTGACGACGGTCTGCGTCTGGATTTGTGTTATCGTCTGCGTCGGCTGCTCCGTCCTGTGTCGTTCGCTCAGGCGGTTCCCATACCGTATACAAACTGCAGCCACTCACGGGGACGTGTCTTGCGGAGCAAACGGGCACTGATTGGGCCCAGACTGGAACACCCCATTCTACTATGAGAGCGTTAGTGCTAGGATACATCGGAACGAAGACGCATAACCCACGTTGTTGTACAGACAAGTCCCCGCCTCATCTTCGTAAGAGCAGGCCGTATTTCTCACTCCATTGACGAAGACGCTTGTGGAATCTGAGAGACTGTGACCAGCGTTGTCGAAGTCTGGACAGTCGAAAGAGCGCTGCTCTAGGTACATGCCAGGGAATCCCGGCGGCAACTCCGCCGGGGGGTAGGAGGGTGAGGTCAAGGAAGCGCCATCGTGAGACAGACCGTGGATATACCGTGCGCGTATTCTTGTATATCAGGGAGAAAGATCAGGTAATAGCGAACTTGAACAGTAACAAGATGCGACGACCTTGATTTCGCCGAAGGACGTGTAAAGTGGACTATGGCTGTGCGCAAGACGTACTTTTCGGAGAATTCAAAAGTCTCCGGAGCTTGCTGGTGGCAGGTTTGTGAACACTGGCATCATACGTGCACGGACTCGGTGAGTTCCGGTTACGAACTGCGACTTCCTCCAGGTTGGTCGGGCACGATGGTGGTTACGGACAAGGAGGAAATGATCACGTGAGGCTGTGACAGCAGATTATCTAAGATGACTAAGATCATGAGAACTTCCCGCCGCATCCAATCCGCATCCGCGGGATTCGAGAGTGTCAGTCTCTGCGAATCACAATCACGATGGTCTCCAGTGCGCTTCGTGGTATGATATCCACTGGCACTGGCAGATGAGACTCGCCAGTGGATGAGACCGACGACGCATCCCTGCCAGTACTTTGCTGGCATGTAAAGGCTCTTGTCTACTGCCAGTGCCAGCGTTTCGCTTCAGCTCACGATGATCCCTGAGCAGCGAGTAGTTCTCATTCTACATTGCCCGCCGCAAGACGATGCGGGCAATGAGCTTTTGCAAGCCAACGGCGACGCCCTTTTCGATGCCCGCTATACCTGTACCTACGCTGGCACTGGAAATACATGCACCTACCAAGTGAGTCTGTATCCTCTGAGGGGTTCGTGAATGCTGACACTATTTCTTCTCGGAGGGGGGTCTATACGTTTCGGGACCATCCACTTGTCCGGGCGCTCAATCGATCATCCCTTCCCTACCGTGCGTCCCCACACTTCCGCTGTTGCTCCTCGTTCATAAATCGCGGTATAGCCCTGGTATCCCGGCGGAAACCTCATCACCACACTCTCGCCCAACAGTCTCTTCATTATCCACCGGCACCCCAGCTCCAGACACTAGTTCCTCCGTGTCCTTCCCCAGTAGCACCTCCAAATCCGCCACTGTCGTATCGACGGCCAGCCCGAGCCCAACTGGATCCGTGCCAGTGGTTGTCACGATGGCCAGCTCGAGCTCAACGGGATCCGCGACGATCATCCAATCCTTCTCATCGTCGACACCAGCTTTACCCACCGGGTCCAATACTGCAGCCATCGAAAGCCAATCCCCAACGAAGAACCCCACAAGCATGGTCATCGGCATATCTGTCGGAGTTAGCGGTGCGGGTATTTTGCTCCTCGCGCTCTGCTACTGGCGCTGGCGCCGGCGGATTTCATCGGCACACAGGAGCAATTCCGCAGAAGCAGCTACAGGCTCGGGTTTGTATACGAACCTGATCTCGAGCTCGTCTAGCCCGCTAAGTGTTACACCATTTGCTCTGCAAGATAGCGGGAGCAGGTGGAGTAAACCGACGCCGATGGGGGCTTCTTTGCCCTCAGCTGTGATAAATATGCGGGAATTGCCGCCACCGTATACCGAGGAGAATAATGCGCCTGGACAATCTTGAACCACGGAGTGTTAACTAGGAAAGTAATTCCGGTGGAAGCGAATACATATTGGTGGTCGCCGTCGGGGAACAAGAATGACTCAGCCGCTTCCCACGCAGCATTGCCGCTCGACAAGACGACTTGCAAGTTGCGGCCACTGTCTGACGACGCAGCCTGAAGCGTCCCTGTCCCTGGGCCGTTCTCAAGCCGACAGTTGTCACCCCCATTTCACCATCGTCGCAGCCTCGCCGGGTGGGGTGAACATCCGCGTGCCAGGGTCGACTACGTCCCCGGAGCCGTGCATGAGCGATACGACGGGATCGAGGTTGGGGATCCAGGCGTCGTATTTGAGGCCGGCGCCGTGGTTATCGAAGCGCCAGAATGCGACCTGCAAGAATTAATATTTCAGTTGAATGAGACGGAGAAACACACACCTGTTTGAATGTCGTGATATACGCCCCAGTAGAATTGTCCGGATTCAGCGTGTTGACTTGGAGATACACCGAGCTCGCCGCGACGGAGGGACATCCCGAAGTGAACTCCACCAGCGTTGCTTTGGAGAACACACCATTCGGTGCAACACCCGTCGGAATCGGCGCCAGTCCCCAGAAATACTCGATGGAGTCTTGGAAACCGACGAACTGTCCGACGGGTGCGACGCGCCCCGAGGCGTTGACGTTGAACAGGCCGTGCGGAACGGCACCGGCGCCTTAGGTGATTATGGGTACGTTGTGTGGGTAGACGGTGACTGCGAGGATGAAGATGAAACACGGTGGTAACGAAGGGAGGGAGTCGACATACGGTCGTAGATCTTCTGAATCGTGTCCCGGTTACGATGATGCCAGTTGTCTGAATGCGCGAGGACGACAACAGGCGCCAGGAGAGCGGCGAGCCATAGACGAGAGAGCATGCTGGCTGAAATCCGAGACAAGTGGGGGACATCCGAATGTGCATTTATACCCCGCCGGAGATCAAGCGAAATGGACCTCGGGATACTGTACTATTTCGACCTCAAGTTCGCGTAATGTGTAAGCGGGACCCCTGAACGAAACTTATACAAATGCGTAATGCGTAAGCGGCGATTTTCCCATCAAAATCAGGCCTAATTAGGCTATATTACATCAAAATTTCCGGCCGGCGTGACGCCGGCCTTCCATATATAGTAATTTCATCATGATGAACTTGTGACTCCCCGAGAGTAACGCGTAATGCGTAAGACCCCCCGAACTTGAGGTCAAAATAGTACAGTATATCACGGAAATACATACGCACCCCTTGAGGTTGTTAAAATAAAATTGTAGCAAAAAAGCTCTTTGATACGACGAAATGTAAAATCCCTTTAATTCAAACCTGATATGGCAAAGATCTTGACGCATATCAAGTGTCCTTATCAGAGAGATAACAAGTGGCCACACAGATTAACTGTTTGCGGACGTGATTTGTGGGCAATCAAGGCGTGTCATCGGTCTCGAAACCAGCCAGATCGAGCACCTTGGGGTAGTATACAAGCTCGTCAGTCAGTCGTGATATACATCTTCGTCAGTCTGATGGCAGTTTTCGTCAGTCCGAAAGAGCCCGCCGATGTTCGCCGGCATCCTGTTATTTTTTTTTTTACAATATACCTAACCATCCTAACCACTAAGCAACCTAACCATCCTAACCTCTAACCCTAACCGCTAACCACTAACCAACCGAACCCGAACCAGCCGACGTGTGATGGCCACCGGCACCATCATTCTATGCCGAAAAGGCCCAAGCCCGCCAAGCCCGACTTGAACTCAGCATCTCGACCCTGTGATACTTAGCTGTCAGGATTTGAATGGGAAAGTGACAGGATCGACGGCACTGACGAACATAGACGACAGACTGACGAAGATGTCTATCCAGACTGACTGACGAGTTTGTAAACTACTCAGCACCTTGACAACCCATGAGATCCACATCGGTCCCTGTTGGTAGTAGACAGTTTCTGTTCCTGGTATATTTTAAATGAGACAGCCATTCATGTTTGTGGCTGAGACACTGCAAAGTCCACCGAGCGGAAGCCCAGGGAGACCCGCATCGGGGATGGTTGACAGGCATAGAGGAGTGAGTCTCCGTTCCTGTACGTTGAACACCTTAACGACCGCCATTCATGTTTGACAGACGTCCATTTCGCGTCCGAGTCAAAGGGGATGACGGGCTTTTGAGTTGAATTGAGTTGTTGAAGGAAGGAGCGCGTCGAGAACAGGGCCGTAGGTAGATCAGAGACAGTGTAAGACGGGCCCGAGCGAAATCAACGCAAAAAATCCCAGAACCCCGATTTCGTCCCATACTTTGTCCATTGTGCGATGAGTAAATTGTCCACTGGCATCTAGATACGCAAACCAGTTATCCACTTAACCCGGACCACCTCGACGTCCCGATATCTGCTCTGGCACATGTACAGGCGTGTACATCGGCGGCTCCACCTGCGCGCTCGAGTTGCCCACGGCCAATTCAAGATTAAGCTTCCTCGGCCGATCGCGATGGCGCGGATGATGGTACACCAACGACCGCTCCAGCACGCGCACCCGTTCGCGCAGGACATCATTCTGCGCACCCTGCATGCTCGCCCGGCCCTGCGTGCTCTCGAGCTCTTTGCGCACAGCTCGAAGCTCCGCCGCGAGCCGTGGTGTACCGTTGATTGCATTTGCATTTGCCGCAAAAGGTAGGAAGACAGATTGTTGGCTCGGAGTATGCGGCTGGGAGTGCCAGGGGGAGGAAGATGCCGTTGCGGTGACTCGGAATGGGGTGACGACGGCGACGCTGGCCATGGGCGGCTTTCGGGAGAGCCTGAGCCACGGCCATTTGACGCGTGAGCGGTAGCTCGCTCCAGTTCCTGACTGCTCCTTGTCGTGTCTTCTCCTCCTCCGCCGTCGGTCCCAGACAACGCAGGAGACTAGGAGGACGGCGAGGAGCGCAACGATTATGGAACCAATTGCGAGCCCGGCCTGGGCGCCTGGGGATAGGCGTTGTGCCACGGCGGCGGAGGGGAGGGTAGAATTGAGAGTAGTAGGAGATGCGGATGCGGATGTAGAAGTGGAGGCGGACGATGCAGTGACAGATGTCGTGGACCTCGAGGAGCTGGAGGAGGATGGTAAAATGGATGATGTTGTCGATGATGATTGAGATGTCGAAGTAAGAGAAGTAGATGAAGAACTTGTCGAGGTTGTGAGTGGCTGCTGTGTGATTGTATTGACGACGGTCTGCGTCTGGACTTGTGTTATCGTCTGCGTCGACTGCGCCGTCCTGTGTCGTCCAGTTCAGACGGTTCACCGTGAACTGCAGCCACTTACGGGGACGTGTCCTGCGGAGCGAACGGGCACTGATTGGGCCCAGACTGGAACACCCCATTCTACTGAGAGCGTTAGTGCTAGGATACATCGGGACGAAGACGCATAACCCACGTTATTGTACAGACAAGTCCCCGCCTCATCTTCGTAAGAGCAGCCCGTATTTCTCACTCCATTGACGAAGACACTTGTGGTATCTGAGAGACGGTGACCAGCATTGTCGAAGTCTGGACAGCCGAAAGAGCGCCGCTCCAGGTACATGGCAGGGAATCCCGGAGGCAAATTCCACAGGGGGGTAGGAGGGTGAGGTCAAGGAAGCGCCATCGTGAGACAGACCGTGGATATACCGTGCGCGTATTCTTGTGTATCAGGGCGAAAGATCAGGTAATAGCGAACGTGAACAGTAACAAGATGCGACGACCTTGATTTCGCCGAAGGACGTGTTAAATGGACTATGGCTGTACGCCAGACGTACTTTTCGGAGCTTGCTGGTGGCAGATTTGTGAACATCATACGTGCGCGGACTCGGTGAGTTCCGGTTACGAACTGCGACTTCCTCCAGGTTGGTCGGCCATGATGGTGGTTACGGACAAGGAAGAAATCATCACGTGAGGCTGTGACGACAGATTATTAAGATCATGAAAACTTCCCTTCCTCACTCCGTATCCAATCCGCTTCCGCGGAGATTCGAGAGTGTCAGTCTCTGCGAATCACAATCACGATGGTGGTCTCCAGTGCGCTTCGTGGTATGATATCCACTGGCAGATGAGACTCCCCAGTGGAAGAGACCGCCGACAGCATCCCTGCCAGTACTTTGCTGGCTCTTGTGTACTGCCAGTGCCAGCTCCTCGCTTCAGCTCACGATGATCCCTGAGCAGCGAGTAGCATTCATTTCAAGTTGCCCGCCGCAAGACGATGCGGGCAATGAGCTCTTGCAATCCACCTTCGATAGCCCCACTACCCACCGCACCTGTACCTACGCTGGCACTGGAAATACATGCACGTACTTCGTGAGTCCGTATATTCTCCCGAGTTTGTGATTGCTAACGCCATTTCTTCTGGGAGGGCGGACAATACGTTTCGGGCCCATCCCCTTGCCCGGGCGCTCCGCCGGGAATCGCCGCCATCCTTACCTCAGTACTTGGAAAGTGCGTCCCTAACCTTCCACTGTTTCTCTTCGTTCATAACTCGCGATATAGCCTTACTGATTCTCCGGAAACCTCATCACCACACTCCGGCCCCCCGGGCTCCACAGTCTCTTCATTATCCACCGGCACTAGCTCTTCGGTGTCCTTCCCAAGCAGCACCTCCAAATCAGCCACGGTCGTCACGACGGCTAGCCCTAGCCCAACGGGATCCGCGGTTGTCACGATAGACAGCCTGCGCCCAACGGGATCCGCTGCGATCATCCAATCCTTCTCATCGTCGACACCAGCTTTACCCACCGGGTTCAATGCTCCATCCATCCAAAGCCAATCCCTAACGAAGAACCCCACAAGCATGGTCATCGGCATATCTGTCGGAGTTAGCGTTGCGGGTATTTTGCTCCTCGCGCTCTGCTACTGGCGCTGGCGCCGGCGGAATTCACTGGCACAAAGGAACAATTCGGCCGCAGAGGAAGAAGCAGCTACGGGCACGGGTTTCTATACGAGCCGGATCTCGAGCTCGTCCAGCCCGCTGAGTGTTACACCGTTTGCTCTGCCAGATAGCGGGAGCAGGTGGAGTAAACCGACGCCGATGTGGGCTTCTTTGCCCTCAGCTGTGATAAATATGCGCGAATTGCCGCCACCGTACACCGAGGAGAATAATGCGCCTGGACAATCTTGAACCACGGAGTGTTAAAGAGATCCCGGTAGAAGTCGATATGTATTGGTGGTCGCCGTCGGGGAACAAGAATGACTCAGCCGCTTCCCACGCAGCATTGCCGCTCGACAAAACGACTTGCATTGGACTTGCAAGTTGCGGCCACTGTCTGACGACGCAGCCTGAAGCTTCCCTGTCCCTGGGCCGTTCTCAAGCCGACAGTTGTCACTCCATTTCGCCATCTTCCTTCGATGCCTTCCCGAGCCTGAGTCTACACTCCGGCCTTCACACGCTCTCTTCACACGTCGAGTGGACGTTACAACCGGACTCAAATCACAATCGCGATGGTTGGTACCGGTGCCTTGTATTTCGCTGATCTCGGGGAGTCTCGGTGTAACTTGACGGATTCAAAGCGGCTAATTTAGACACTTTATCGCTGGGGCGTGTAAATGCCGATTTGTACCCACACTTGCTTCAGCCCACCACCCATGGCGTCGACGAACGCTGGGCCTGTTGCTTTCCTCCTCTCGCCTCGGACGGTACGGCCGCGAGCGCCCATCCTTGTTTGCCCGCCCCACGACGTTGCGGGCGATGGGATCTTGAAAGCCACCGTCGACTTCCACCATGGAACGCTCACTTGTACCTACTTCGGCGCTGGAAATGTATGCACGTACCATGTGAGTCTGTATGTTCTCCTGAATTCGTGAATCTGACTCCATTTCTTCTGTGAGGCCGGACTATACGCTTCCGGTCCCTCCACCTGCTTCGGCGCTCCGCCGGGAATCGGCGCCTCTCCTCCCTCCCGGTGCGTCCTACACCTTTCCACAGTTCTCGTCGTTTAACACTGGGTATAGCCCTGGTGAACCTCCGGAAACATCATCACCACACTCCGATCCTACTACTCCCACATCAGAAGACGACCCGAGCTCCACAATCCCTCCGTCGGCGACCGACACTTCCTCGCTGTCCATCGACAGGACAACTTCTAAATCAATCGCGGCCGTCACGACCGCTAGTGCAGGTGGATCCATCGTCGTGATTCACTTTTCGCCCACGACGACATCCGCGTGAGTGCAAACCAACGCGAAAAGCCCCGAAACTTATGATCACGCTTCTTCTTCTTAATAGCACCGCAACCAGCACTTTGGCAGACGCCGACACGTCCGGTTTGGCCAAGAAACAAGTCCCGATGGCCGCCATCGTCGGCAGCATCCTCGGAGTCATGGCCTTCGTCATGCTCCTCGCCCTCGGCTTCACCTGCTGGCGGCGGAATCGGAATGCCCAACGACGGCGACGAGAGCTCGCAGAGTCCAGCATCCTCTCGAACAACAACTACTTCAATGGCCGCGGTGCTGCCCCGAACACGAATTATTCCTACGGCGCGTACACTGGCGACGACAATCACATCCTTGACCTCAATCGCGACACGCTGAGCTGGACATCCATCGGCGCGTATACGTATGAGGAGCGTTCCGATATTGCGTATACCCAGGGCAGCGGCACCACCGGTTTAGGCACGTCCCGCCCACCGTCGTATGCATTCAACCGGGAGGGTGCGGCATGGGCGAACTCGAAACAGCCCGGCAACGCGTCCGCCAGGGGCAGTCGCGTGCTGGAGGTCCCAGAGAATGTATGGCCCGCGGAAAAGAGTAGAGATCGAGTGCGTTCATTGGAGAGGGAACTCCAGTTCAAGTATAGTTGAGGAGACGGCGATGCAGGTCGTTTATGGACCGTGAGCGGAGTGTATCAGTCAACGGACTGTCAGTGGTGTATCCAACCAGTCGTGTATCCAATCTGTATCTGTTACTTACCAGCCAAATCGGCGAGGTCAACTTGAACAAATCATAAATGAGTGCTAAGTAGGTACAGGTACTACTTACAGTGCGAGGATTAAAATTACCAAGTAGTCAGTGTCATTCCTTGAAAGAAATGGGGGTTTCGGGTAGCTGACGCTCGAGCTAGAAGGCGTCGGAATTTTCCGTCGTGGCAAGAGGCCGAATTGATCGGATCGCCGTCACAGACGGATGTGACTCTTCGTCTCTTGACCATCACCACGATTTTTCGGGCTGCCTGCTGCAGCCTCACCATGAGCTATTTATCGCGGTGTCCGCTCGCAACCGATGCCTCTACGACTGACTCACTCTATGAAGATGCCCGCGCATGTCAGAGTTGACACTTGCAGCCAAATTGCCGAGTCGACTCCGAGTCAGCCTGAGGCTGGGCCGCGCGGGCAGTCTTGGCCAACAACTCTGGGCTACGGGCAATCGCTCCGAATCAGTTGACAACGAAGACAGGCTGATAGGTAGGTGATCATTCATAAAGGCCAAAATTAATCACATCTGACACTCGCGGTTGGGCGGTGCTTAAGCAGTGATATACGGCTCTCCAAGTCCGCCAGCGCTCCCAGACTTCATCGTTGCCCCCATGTGTGCGCGCACCCAACGTCCTCGTGTCGCCGCCTGCGTCCTATTCCTTGTCGGTGTCGCAGCACAGTCAAGCGTGCAACAGTTCGAGTGGGGCTTCCCAAAAGACGTGCGTATCGCTCATCTTCGTCTTCTTTCCCTCAGAACTGATACCTGCGAAGACCTCCACCCAACTCCCTGCATGTGGTACTCTGCCAATCAGCGCTCTCCCCGCAGCCAAGCAGCCCGTGCCGCCATTCTACATGATTTCGTTCGCGGCGGGCTCGACTCCAGTCACCGAATTCGTCGGGACAAACGCCAGTGCACTACAGTGGACTGTGAGGCATCCAGTCGGTGCGTGGCTATCCCTCTTGCTCCATTTTACAGTTTTTCATGTACCCTTCCAGGTTCGCAGCTCATCCTCGAAGTCGTCGACTCGCAAGGAACTTCCGGTGGCCTGGACGTTCCGCTTTACACAGTCATCGGTACGTAAATTATGCATTCCAGGTCCATCTGTCCATCTGTGCTAAGCTCTCGATAAACATCAGCGGGCGCGACGACAGATTGCATCCCGGCGGTGCCAAATCCGTCCTTCAAGATCACGTCGAGCACGTCAAACGGCGGCACCATTAACACTTGCGATCCTTGGACGCTGTTCATCTCCGGTGGCGCTCCGCCGTACTCGGTGACCGTCGCAGCGCTGAACACGCCCGATGTTACAAACGTCACGATGGGTGAGTCTCCAAGCCCGAACTTCGTCGAGTCTAAGCACGAAAAAATTGAAAGGTCCGACGGACACGGTATTCCAGTACATCAACCGCGCGCATCCAGATTCTCAGATGATCGGTGGATATATCTTCCTCAGGCGTTATTGCGGATGCTGAACTATCCTTAGCTGCTATCAGCGACTCGTGAGTTTTTAGTTGATCTTCAAGGCTGTTCTGATTGGCGTAGCTCTGGGCGCTGGGCCACTGGGAGTCCTCTCGTGCACACCAGCGGGTCAACAGACACGACCTGTCCAGGTCAAAGTAGTCTGTCCGGCACCAACTCGACGATTCCGGGCCTCGAGTCCAATTCGGGCACTACGCCGCCATCGACTCCGGGTCAAACAACCGTTACTAGTACGGTATCCGCCGGTGGATCAAACCCGCCTCCAACCTCGCCAGGTTCTTCACCGCAGACTTCTTCCCCACCTGCGGGCTCAGGCTCACCGCAATCGCAACCGCCATCCTCATCGTCGGACGCCCTTCTCGGCCTAACTCAATCTTCCACTTCCGCCGTTTCATCGTCCCCCTCTGGTCCGGGCTCCCTGACGAATACACAAGCGCAGACACACAGCACACAACACACACTCATAATCATCGGCGCCTCTGTAGGAGGTGCGGTTGTGGCGCTTGCCCTCCTCATCCTCTGCGGATGCTACTGGCGGCGGAAGCGGCAGCGCACGCGCGCACAGCGGAAGAATACCATGGTCTCCGAGTTTTCCGCATTCCAAACTACTACTACGGCGCAGACGGCTGCAACAATGACGGCTACCGACTCTCGTGATGCGAGCTTCATGAGCAGTCCGAGTCCGCGCAGTCCGCTGCAAGTAACGCCTTTCCTCCTGCCGGACAGTGGGAGCAGATGGAGCAAACCTGGACTGATGTCGCCCACGTCGCCGGCAGATAGTGCGTCGACATTACTGCCGGCTGTGATAAACGAGCGGGAGCTGCCCCCGCCGTATGTACATGTGGAGGAACGTACGCGTTGATGTTTGATGCCAATTTGGAGGGAACGCGGACTCTCGTGGAGCAGGCTGGTGTTAAAAGAATATGTAGTTGCAATATGTATTGTACGGACATTGCTTGTTTTATCACGAATACTAATGGGAGAATGCATTATATATATAGCACGATGGTATGGTTGATATACCGTTGCAAAATTAAAATCCGCACAGGTGAGGGTTTTTCTGAGTGAAACAACACAGGTTGAGCGTTTTTGACACAGGTTGGAGGTTTTTGACGCAGGTTGATAATTTGGCCCAATCTGAGCACATGTTTACACAGCCAGTGCAGGTTCACATTTTGTTCTTCATTTTTGAAAGTGATCCACATGTGATCCTGATCATCACATCAATCAAGCGGACCGAGATATATTTGATCTGTTGCTCGATAAATACAACTTCATTATGGTTATTCAGCAGAATTTCAGTGGGATCAAAGTGAGCCAAGATGGTATTAGCTTGCTCAGAGGACAAGAATTGAATGTGTGGTGTATTAGAAAGGAATATAGCCTGATCCTTGAGCCAAATAACTAGCAAATAATATGCCAAATATGCTGTAGAAAGGAAAGTATGCTGGAAATGACAGAAGCCACTCTGTAAACGATGAGCCACAAGGTGGATATCTCCTCTCAAGGTGAACCGCAAAGGTGAGTGGAAAAGCCAGAGTGTTAAGAGCAGGAGGGTAACTGCCGACTGGTTGCCGCTGATGGTATCATGATTAAATCGGCCAGATCATCTTGTATTTGATGTCTATTTTCAGGTATAAAGCTCTGAAAAAGGAATAAACACAGGTTGCCAAAACCTGTGTCAAACTTTCACTTACCTGTATTGAAAACACACTCAACCTGTGTCGATTCAACCCTAATATTGCAACCTTATATCAACCATACGATGGAAATGAATGTAGTGACGTTACAATCCTAGTAACACATCTTTGGAAAGTGTGCGATATCTTATCTTATCTTATCTCGATCTCACATCCGCATCCCATACACACGAGACCTCTGTGCCTCCAGTAGACCAGGTGAGATTGGCCGCGATTGATCCTCGTCCGCGAGTGCAGGCTGCGTCTGCGTCTGTGTGTGCGCCATCCCCAACGCAGCCTGAATCTGGCCGGGATTGAGCACCGAGTTTTGTTGGAACTGCGACCAGGTGGATTCGTTGTATTTCGCGCCTGGCTCGGTGAGGTCTTTGAGGTTGAGGAATATTCGCGTGGACTGTTGGATAGATGGATGAAACTGCGAAGAGTGAAAATCTCAAGCACGCACTGCAACAGAGTACGTCGCAAGTAACCATCTATCAATCTCATTAGGCTCAAATGCCGGCGCATCAGGAAAGCTTGACTTACGCGGTCCCCAGCTGGGCGTACTTGTCATGAACCAATATGAGGACCAGGTTGATCAAGAGGACGCCTGAGTCAGCGGCCTCCATGAGCAACGTAATCTCATCAAAAGGGAGAACACACAAAAGATCACAACAAAATAAATCGCTGTTTATCCATGTCAGCGCTTTTCTCATGAAACGTCCAATCAAATTCGCCCACCAGCATCACGTAAACAGACATGCAGCGTCGGCGTCAGGTGCGTCGGCCTGAACGCCGCAAATAACCCCATCTTCTGCAGCTGTGTGTTGCCGCTTTCGTCTGTTGTCGTATGCTCGACGTCCTTCGATTTGTAGCAGTGTTCGCCCTAAGGCCTTATTTTCGACCCCCAAGATCTGCTAAGGCCTTAGGCCTTAGGCTAGGGCTTAGGCCTTAGGACAGGTAAGGGCTTAGGCAGGCCTTAGGGTCCCAAAAAGGAAATTATCCCAAGTGTGATTATATCGTTGATTTTACCCTGCACACCATCCCGGGCCTCCAAACTTGTCCTTATCCCTTCTATTTATCGTCTCCAGCCCCAGGATCAGCCATAACTCGCATGCTCAGGGTTATTCCTTTTTAAAACAGTGGAAAAACATCCTTCTTTACATGGGAATCAAGGTGCCAATGATCCGAAGAGTAAATCCTGCACCAATTAAGCACAAATCTTGCAAAAATGATGTGATTTGGGTGGTCGGCACTGCCGGGCCGCGGAACATGTGACCTCTAAGGCCTTAGGACCAAACCACCTCCCATTGCTAAGGCTTAGCCTAAGGCTTATCCTAAGCCCTTAGGCCTTAGGAAGCCCCTAAGCCTTAGGCCTTAGGGCGAACACTGATTTGTAGATGATCAGGAGGAGGTAAATGCCTGTGTGTGAGTGGATATATATCGTGAAGCGACGATAGGTTGGGACGCACAGACGACGGCGAGAGAGGTGCACCTGCCCTCGAACGATCAGTTTCGGACGTTTGCGAAAGCAATGGAGTCTGTTGGTAAGCTCACCACACTGCATAGAGAGTTAAAACACTACTTGGCGCGGTTTAAAGAGACAAACGCACTGGAAAAATTGACATCCGGGATGTTGTTTTGTCCACGGGTACAGGTGAGTATCCAAGAACTGTCGAACAATCCTGCGCTGCCGCCTGATATCGAGACTATTGTCGTCGTGAGGCCAATCTACCGATGTGTAATTGGTCCTAGGAGGAGTGCGTCCGGGAATTGGAGCGCACAATGCTTTCAGCTGCACGCAAAAACCGCGTTTATTTCTGTAGTGTACGGCGGGGGGGTTGGGAAGACGCACCGGCAAACAATAGCAGGGTGACGATGACGACTGACCGATGCAGTCAGATAATTGACCAGTGTAGACAAGAGAATAGACGCGCTTGGTCGGCTCCATCCGTATACGGCGTTGATTCGAATAAGGATAAGGAACTCTCCCGCCATGATCGAGAGCACTTCGGTTAAACCCAGATACCATCTGGATCCCTTGGAGCTGCAGAGGAGTGTGAATGGGACTCTGTCTCGTCAAGTAGACGCACTACTTCGAGATTTGAGTGGTATCCGAGCTGCGCATGAGACAGAACGTACTTTGAGATTTTCTATGCAAGGCTGGCGCACTCAAGTTCAGAATTTTAAATGCAGGACATATGAATTCGACGTACGCGCAGGAACTCTGGATTAATGGGTGCGGAATGACCGAGCTCGATGGGAAGAGCGAAGTGTTTGGTGCCAACTTGAGACATTTGTCTATTAGAATAGATTCGAGGCGAAGGTAAGCGGTTATGAGCGTACTGGCTTCCATGAGAAAGAATCTGGTGGACGACAACCGTTCAGAGAGTAGTAACAGGGAAAAGCACACCCACCCACCCTAGCGCCAGAAGCGTGTGGTAGCGGCTGAGGAGAAACAGCACCTTCGACACGGACCATGGGGCTCTGTGGTGCGATGAGCCTATGGAAACGACAGGCTGCTCGACAGACCTCCATACCGACTTCAGCTACAGTTTGTTCAGCGCCAACCGACGGGAACATGAGCATCCAGACGCACCTCGCGGTCCCATGTGAGGGAAACATCATACAGCACCCAGGTGAGCGCTGCAGCTGCCGTCCCATGAGCCGTTAGTCCTTGAGGCTCAAGTCCTCCGAGTACCACTCACTTGCGCTGCCTTGAAGAAAGTTGGGGTTGCCGGTGGAGGACTGGAACGCCATAGTCTCGGGCAGAGAGGGGGGAGACAGCTCAGCGGAGCGGCGGTTAAACGAGCCGGACCTACAAGCAGAAGGCAGAAACGCGGCGTCTGGCACTGCTATGTAGGCTATATAAAGCGATCAGACCAGGTGTCCACAGAAACGAAAAGTTACGTTAAATGACGACAATATAAAGCTGCGCCCCGGTCCGCCATCGAGTGCGTGCAACTTGAAGAGCTGAAGCCAACTTGGAAGGATCATGCCCTTCCTTTTGCTTCAGAGTCGAATGGTTCCCGTGCGGCGTGGGCTGGGTCAAAAATCTTGGAGCAGACCAAGAGAGACTTGGGTGCAGCCTCGCCGGCCATATGGTTCGCGGAGCCACTGGGAAACAATCAACATTACCAAAAAGAGACTTGTGTCCCCGTCGGGCGAGCAGAGGCAAAACGTCAGCACCACAGAGCGGACATGAGAGAAGGAAGCGCGTCACACGTCAATCAGGGCCTGTCACAGCCTAGTCGTTGACATAAATATCAATAATAATATCCAAATATATGAGGAGTATGACTGACGGCACGCTCGGCATGTCCGATTCCATCATTCGGACATAGACCCGAGCCTGCTGCCGGCAGTTGGAGCCGGCGTAAGTTGATGCGATCGACTTCAGTTAGCTCAAGCTTGACGGGCTTCTCTGTCCAAAATGCGGACAGTGTTGCCGTAGACCCGCCGTCTTCCCGCCATCTCCGTAGTTAACTCGCTTGACCTTTATCGAACGCCGCCTGATGTGCACGGAGGGACGGATGGGTTCGGAATTTGACTTTCTCGCTCGATTTGATTTGATTTTGATTTGAAGTTCTATTTACACCGTACCTGGCCTGAGTGGCTCGCTCAGGCTGCTACCGTTAACCTTTAAGCGAGCTCCTGGCCAAGAGCTCAGAGCTCAGACACTCGTCGTACGAGAGGTGGTGCCGGTCTGTTTCAGTTGAACATTAGTCGGCGTAATCTCCATATTCAAGTTTAGAATTAGAAGCACTGGCATGGGCAATTAATTCGTGTCATGGATATTTTGAGAGAACCACTTAAGCCACTTACAGCTCTGATAAGGCTTGGCACAGATTGCCAGTGTGATGAAAAAAGTTGTCCACTTGTGAGCTTACGGAACAACATGCTCTTCCAACATGGTTTCCTTTGAGAGCTTCAACCGGTGACGATACGTGCCATCGGTTTATTCCCCGCGATATCCTACTGGTTGTCATTCACCAAAGCTCTCATTCACCCTGCCAAATGGTCTTCCGTGCTCCGAGGAGAAGAAGAAAAAACGCAGCGAGATACCGTGACTCCGGAAGAACCGACGCCCGCCTCGACCGGGATCTCGACAGCTACCAGAACACTAGGCAGTTTGTGGAGATGCGCCGACAGGAACGGTATGCGCGGTCGGTTTAAGAATGTCCACTTGTTGTGGTATTTGACACAGTGCATTTTCTTCGGGTTCTTCACTCCGATAACTGTACAGTTACTGAGTCGTGAATGGCATCGTGAAAACAGGAACAAAAGTCACTGGCTCGGCGTGTAGGTAGGTCGTACCGATCGTGTCGTACTTGGAATTGGAATTGCGAATTGTGATTGGAGTTGACGGCAAACGGATCGCGATAGTCGGACGTGGGCGGCATCTCCGCCGCTGTACTCGTCTGCGAGTTGTATGTGTGTGTGTTGACTCTTGAGTGAGGGATAGAGAAAGAGATAAGGAGGAACTCAGAGGAAGAGGAACATACACAGCATGGTTCTCCACTAAACATGAGAAGAGAACTCCGACAAAAAAAAAAAAAAAAAAGAAAACAGGCTGCAGGACAACCGACGCCCGCTTCGAACGGGCTCTTCGAAAGTTATCAGGGATAATATAATGGCCAGGTATAACTTGAAGATGCGTTGCACACGCAGTCGGTTTAAGAACATCCCCTCGGTGTGGTATTTATACCTGACTGGATCACTTTCCACATCCCCAAGAGAAAAGAAAAAGACGATAGAAAAAGAATAATGTATCTCTCTTGGTCGGAGAACCGACGCCCGCTTCGAACTGGCTCTTCCAACATTATCTGTGTCTTGTTTAGCTTGCGAAGATGCGTTGCACACACAGTCGGTTTAAGGACATCCGCTCGGTGTGGTATTTATACATAACTGGATCGCCTTCCACAGCCCCAGAAGAACACGACAATAGAAAAAAGAATCATGCTGCCCAGTGTGAGAACCGACGCCCGTTTCGAACGGGCTTCTTCCAAAGTTATTAGCGAGCGTTGGTTCCCTTAGCTTGCGAAGATGCATTACACACGCGGTCGGTTTATAAACATCCCCTCGGTGTGGTATTTACATGCATTTTTTTCGTGGGCTTTGATCATGAGTACTTGTACTTGCGTCAAGCTTAAGTATGCAGAAAGAAAGAAAAAAGCTAGTGGATAAGCACCTAGAACCGAACCCCCGCTTCGAACGGGTTCCTCCGAGTCGTGAATCGTTCATTCTGAGGACATACACACAACTGGGAGGGAGACGATGTTGGTTTGCTTATACTCCACGTCTGGAATTATGATTGGAGTACTTGATCGATGACTCGGCTCCAAATAATACAGACGAGTAGAGTACTGAGCGATGCAAAATGCATATTTACGCCGAGCTCTCAGTCAACCTGCCAAATCGCCTTCCACACCCCCAGATGAAAAAGATGGAACAGACGACAGAAAGAAAAAAGAGCGTTGAATTTTTCGAGAAGAACCGACACCCGTTTCGAACGGGCTCTTCGAAAGTCATCAGCGATCCATTGTTTTGGGCATAACTTGAAGATGCGTTGCACACGCGGTCGGTTTAAGAACACCCCTCTGTGCGGTATTTATACCTGACTGGCCATGGGTGCATTTTTTTTGTCGTGCCAGTGGGCTCTGATCATGAGTACTTGTACTTGCAGAAAGAAAGAAAAAGCCCAACAAGCCCAAGAAGTTAGAACCGAACCCCCGCTTCGAACGGGGCTCCTCCGAACGCGGGAAATACACTACGCATCGACAGCTGGGAGGCGGCCACATAGGCACGATATCGGTTTGTCTATCCTCCACGTTCCACGTTTATATATCGGAAGAATCCTTCAAAGTTCCAAGTAACACATACGATACGAGGTTTTAGCAAACACTGGAACCATGTCAATGCGTATTTCCCCCGAGCTCTCGTCCACCCTGCAAGGCTTCGCCTTCCACACCGCCAGAAGCAAAAGACAGCAGAAAAAAGAATAATGTCGCCGAAGAACCGACGCCGGTTTCGAACGGGCTCTTCGAAACTTCGTTTTTGGCCCATAGCCTGAAGATGCGTTGCACACGCGGTCGGTTTAAGAACATCCCCTCGGTTGCTGTATTTATACCTGCCAAGCTTCGCCTTCCACACCCGCAGAAGAAAAAGAAAAAGACGATAGAAGAAAAAAAAGTGTTGCTCTCTTCGAAGAACCGACGCCCGCTTCGAACTGGCTCTTCCAACATTATCTGTGTCTTGTTTAGCTTGCGAAGATGCGTTGCACACGCAGTCGGTTTAAGGACATCCCCTCGGTGTGGTATTTATACCTGACTGGATCGCTTTCCGCACACCCAGAAGAAAAAGACGAAGACGATAGAAAAAGAAGAAAAAAAAGAAAAAGAAAAAAAAAAAAAAAGCATAATAACACCCCAGAAGAACCGACGCCCGTTTCGAACGGGCTCTTCGAAAGTTATCTGGGATCCACGTGGTCCTATCAGCTTGCGAAGATGTGTTGCACACGCAGTCGGTTTAATAACATCCGCTCGGTGTGGTATTTATACCTGACTAGATCGCCTTCCACACACCCCAGAAGAAAAAAGACGACAGAAAAAGGGACCCACTCATGATTATTGAAGAACCGACGCCCGCTTCGAACGGGCTCTTCGAAAGTTATCAGCGAGCCGTTGTTTCACTAGCTTGTGAAGATGTGTTGCACACGCAGTCGGTTTACGAACATCCCCTCGGTGTGGTATCTATACCGGACTGGATCGCCTTCCACACACCCCCAGAATAGAAAAGAAAAAAAAATTGCCTGTGGTCCGACATTGCCAGTTTAGAACCAACGCCCGCTTCGAACGGGCTTCTTCGAAATTTCCCTCTTTCATTTGATATGAGCTTGCGAAGATGCGTCGCACACGCAGTCGGTTTACGAACACCCACTCGATGTGGTATTTATACCTGACTGGATCGCCTTCCACACCCGCAGAGAAAAAGACGATAGAAACCTCTTCGCCGAAGAACCGACGCCCGTTTCGAACGGGCTTCTTCGAAAGTTATCAGTGTTCTTTTCTCCTTATAGCTTGAAGATGGGTTGCACACGCGGTCGGTTTAAGAACACCCCCTCGATGTGGTATTTATACCTGAGCTCTGAGTACTTGTACTTGCGTTAAGTATGCATGCAGAAAGGAAGAAAAAAGTCAACCAGTGTTCACATAGAACCGAACCCCCGCTTCGAACGGGGCTCCTCCTCCGAACGCTGGAATATATCAAACATCTACAGCTGGGAGGCGGCCACAGTAGGCACGATATCGGTTTGCATATCCGCTGCGTTCCACATTTATATATGGCCAGGAAAAATGCCTTCAAAGTTCCAAGTAATACATACGATATACGAGTTTTTTAACAGTGGGAGTGAGTAGACACTTAGATGGATGGGATGGGATGGGATGGGATGCAGAGCAGATAACGAGGTACGAGGTACGAGATACGACGACTGTGGACTGAGATAATAGAATACCCCAAAGGGAACAGCAAATGTCTGATGAGTAATACTAAAGCGAAAGTCCGAGGAAAAACGAGTGTGTGTAGTAAAACATTTGTCCGTGTGGTGTGGGTGCGTCTAAGTTAGTAAATATGAGTAGTGAGATGGATACTGTAAGTAAACTGTCGTGAGGCATGAAAAGATCGTTGCAAGCAGAAAAAACTGTCAAGAATCAAGTAACAGTCTCGGGCACCGTCCCGCCAATCGTGCCGTACTTTTGGTTCAAGTTATTGGCGTTGGCGTTGGCGTTGGCGTTGGCAGCAAAGGGGTCGTGGTAGTTTGACATGGGCCGCATGAGAGTGTGATCGAGATCGACTGTGGATGCGGCGCGGGAGTGGGTTTGGGTTTGGGTTTGGGCGAGGACGGCGGCGGCGACTTGCGGGCCGTATTCGTCTGCGAGTTGCCTGTTGTTGTGTCGAATGAGATAAAGTAAGAAGAAGGAAAGAAGAGAAAAACGCACGCAGCATAATTCTCCATAATAATCGCCACCGCATCCTCATCCAACCGATACCTCTTGGGCATCATGCCCTTGCCAAACCGATACGTAACATGGTTCGAGCACAGCAGCGCCGCAACAATCACGCCAATATGAAACGCCGCAATCGAGAAAACGCTGATATACCAATTGCGCAGTGCCAGACGCTCGAAATGCAGGTACGGGCTCTTGCACCCGGGGAGGATGGAGCGCGCGTAGCACGTGGAGCTGATGCTGGCTTCGATGTAGGGCGAGTAGTACCCGCAGCAGTGCAGGGCGTTTTGGATGCGGCGCCGGGCGTCGATGTCGAGCAGCTCGGACCATTCAAAGTTGATTTTGGCTTCGAGGTTGAGGGAGGAGCGCCGGTAGGTGATGTAGCCTGGGACGACGAGGAAGGCGAAGGAAAACCAGAGGAAGAGGTTGTATAGTGCGAGGAAGGCTGTTTTAGTCTTGGGTGAGTGAATAAGGGAGAAGGAAGGAAGAAGGACGGACAGCGGTTGTTGAGCATGACGCCGGCCCAGCCAAAGACGGAGGTGAAGAGGGCGACTGCGGCGGCGAGGGTGGAGAAGACGAGTGGTGTCCGATTGGCTACCCGAATGACGTCCGACTTGTCGAAGATGTCGAGCCAGACGAGCACGCACACGAGCAATGCAGCCATAGCAATCATAGTATACTGCATCCATAAGGAAGAGATTCTTCCAGAAAAGCATGGGGAGACGGACGCACCACAGCATTGAACACGAACAACACCCACTTGAACCTCGTCCACCGCGACGCCGCATCCGAACGGTCAAACCATCCCTTCCTCTGTTCCACGGGCCGTAAATCGTCTCTATCATCCGGCATTCGTGCCTCGCCCCTCCGAAACGCATCGACCCCACCCCCACGAGCCAACACCGGCGCTTTGACCTCGCCGTCCCGCACGCGTTTTCTGCGTCGGGCCCCACCATGGGCGAGGACGTCGGAGAACTTGGACGGCAGGTAGTTGAGGGAGAGCGAGGTAGATGCACGGTCGCCTGGGGTGAATGCGCTTAGCGACGAGGCCGGGCGGGAATGCATGCCGCCGCCGCCCTCGACACCGCCGAGAACGGACGTCGCAGCGAATGATGGCGTGCGTGGACGGTGGTGGCCGCTGAACGGCCGGATGGGGGCAGGCGGGTCGAGGAGCATCGTGGGGTCAAAGTCTTCCGGTGCGACCCAGCTGACTCCCGGATGGTGAGAGCTCGAGTCGCTGCGGGTGCGGCCGTATGTCGGGCGGAGCGTGGAGGGACCCGTCTCGGAAGTCGGTCTGTGAAAACTATGGGCATGCATGTAGAATGAGCGAGGAGGAACAACAACGCACGAACGGTTCGCGGGAATCTATCGCGGAACATGGGTGGGTGAGTCTTATCGCGCCACACACAACAGGCAACTCACCAAGGGCATGGTGCTGCTGGTGTTCGACAGCTCACGGCTGTACGACGGGGCATGGCGTTGTGCACCCGCGGGAGGGCTCGAGGACATTCGAGAGGACGGTGGGGAGAGAGAAAGGGAAAGCGAAAGCGAGAAACCGGCGTCCAGTCACCGTCGACGTGGAAAAAATGCGGCCGCGAATCACAAGGATCAAACAGCCGCACAGCCTTTGCGTTTCGTAATTTTTCGTTTGACCAACCGCCGACGTATCTACGTATGCGTTCATTTCAAGCTCCTTCTTCTGCTGTGCGCTGGCAGCTCGAAGCAAATTAAACCGCTCAGAGTCCGAGGTGCCGCCAAGCATTCTTTGCTGTCCGATCTTGGCGGTTTGCTGGCAGCCTGAGACTGCCGCCATATTTGGTAACACCGTCTTGATCCGCTGTTCAATTGTTGCCGACACCCGGAAATGTGAATTGTCTAAGTATAGAATGCGATGTTGGGCGCCACCGGGCGGGAGCGTTGCGGGAGCGTTACCCGCAAGTTACATGGGTACGCAATTCCCGAGAATGGGATTCGATGATAAACCTCCCTTCTCTCGGTACCCGGGATGTCCGGGTGGTCCGGGACCGGTCTCCGGCCTGAGCTGATTCCTGAAATTCGGAATGTACCATGCAAAGGCCCCAAGTATATTCAAGCCGGCAGTACACACGGTACAATCCCCACCAATGTGCTTGAATCTCAGATGCAATATGGGGAGCTCGTTCGAAACGGTGTCGGTGTTATACATGACATCAGGTGAGTTTTTTTATCTGTTATTGTTACCATGGGCGGGAGGACTTTGTAGAGGATACCACAGTGGGCACGTACATATATTCAAGCCGATGGCGCGCAAACTACATGTGGCGCGCAACTTGAATTCCGCATTCATCCAGGTTTATGCCATGTGATACGGGAGCTCGTTTGAAACGGCGTCGGTATTATAGGTGTAGCTCATCAGTTTTTTTATTACCAGGGCAGGCACGGAGGACTTTGTAGAGGATCAGTCAAGCAACTGATAACACAGAGGGCACGTACATGTATACTCAAGCCGATGGTGTGCATACTAGATGTGGCACGCAATCCCGCACCCATCCCGGGCGAATCAACATAATACGGGAGCTCGTTCGAAGCGGGCATCGGTGTTTGGTAAGAGGAGTCAATCTTCTTTTTTCTTTCTCTCTAACTCTCTATTGTAACCATGGCAGGCAAACAAACATATATCGTGTTGTTTGGCAACCTCTATAGGGTGTTTTGAGGGATAGGCCAAAACTGTTACCATGGGCGGGAGGACTTTGAAGTTCATAGAGCCAAGCAATTGATAATCAAGCCGATAGTGTGAACTACAATGTGGCGCGCAATCCCGTACTAATCCCCGTTTTGTGTCGATCAAGGTGATATGGCTCGTTCGAAACGGGCATCGGTGTTTACCACCGTGACGAGCAGTCTATCTTTTGCTTTTTCTCTTTTTCTCTCTCTCACTTTCTGTTGTGATGGCCAAATATTTACTCGCATCCCCCCGGTGTTTTTTATTTTTTTATTATGGAAATTGGACTGTCTAATAACACGGAAGGTACATATATTCAAGCCGGCAGTACACATGCTACAATCCGCTTGGATGTTGGATGTAATAGTAGTACGGGGAGCAGCTCGTTCGAAACGGGCGCCAGGTGTTTGAGAAGGTAGCAGTGTGAGATTTTTATCGTGGTTACCATGGCCCTGGTCCATTAGGCCGGGAGGACTTGGAGGTTCGTAGACCCAAGCCACCGATAATTAAGCCGATAGTGTGCAAACTACGTGTGGCGCGCAATCCCGTACTAATTCCTCTTGTGCGATCAATATGATACGGGAGCTTGTTCGAAGCGGGCATCGGTGTTCCCTGTTTGGTGAGTTTATGATTTCTTTTTGTTTCTCTCTCTCTCTCTCTCTCTCTCAGACCATGGCAGGCAAATATATATATCGTGTTGTTCGGCAACCTCTACCTCATTAGAGGACTGTACCATTACATTCAAGGGATGTGATTCAAAAATGGAAGTTGTGACTTTTTTTTGGGACAGATCATAGCGCGGGGACTGCGAAAATTACCATATTAGGACGTTTGGGCACGGAAACTGTGATCGTGGCGAAATTCGCGCGGAGAACTTGCCAGTGGAAGTTTGTAGAGCCAAGCAGCCGATAACACAGAGGGCATGTGCATGTATGCAAGCCGATAGTGTGCATACTACATCCCCGCACTAATCCCCATTCTGTGTCAAGTGCTTTATACGGGAGCTCGTTCGAAGCGGGCATCGGTGTTTGCCAGTTCGAGAAGTCAATGGTTTTTTTTTTCTTTCGGTCTCTCACTCTCTGTTGTGCCCATTGACATGCATGGCAGGCAAACATATATTATATACATTGTGCTGTTGTTCGGCAACTTCTACGCTAATTAAAGTGCTGTACCATTGTATTCAAGGAATGTGATTCAAAAATGGAAGTTTTGACTTTCTTTGAGACAGATCATAGGGCAAAGGCGCCACGAACTGTGAAAATTACCATATTAGGACGTTTGGGAGCGACCTGTGATCATGGTGAAATTCCTCGCGTGACTCGCAAGTAGGTAAAGGAATTCCTAAGCCATGGCGCCACCGTTGTCATGTCCAACTCGGAGATCATTGTCCGTCGAATCGGCGTCGATACTTAATTGAACACCAGCTGAGTAACACACAGTAGAGCAATGCCGGAATGACGGGTTGGCGCCACCATACTGCCAGTATTGAGCTCACGGAGATCAGACAAGTCTGCGCAATACAAGAGATACTAGTCCGATCAAATAAGCCCTACCGATTGTGTTTAACCAAACGGCGTCTAGACGCCTGAGCAGGTTCAAACTCTGTTCATGTTTAACAGGGCTGGCAGGCCGCACACCCGAAGGAGTGTTCAACCTTCGGTCATGAACAGCATCAGAGCTTGAACAGTGTTTATGTTGAACGGTGTTCAAGGTTGAACCGAGTTTAGCATTCAACAGTGTTCATGATGAACAGCGGAATATGCAAAAAGGCCAGACCGGGAATCGAACGGAGGACAGCAGGAGAGCAGGGCGACAACTAGGACCGGCGAGACTAACCATTACACTACAAAACATTGGTCAAGGCCAGATTCATGCACCCAAGTGGCAGTAGTGCGGAACAGCGCAACTCCTATAAACACTGAAAAAAAGCAAGGGTTAAGCTGACTATGTATGTCGAAGCCATGTCTAAGATCCCTTCGACTTTTAGACCTTGATTCCTTGCCACGTTGGACCTCCCCTTCATTCTTTGCCGCGGCAAAGAATGAAGGGGAGGTCCAACATCCTCCGAACACTCTAGGCGGCATGTGGGCGCTTTGGCATCATTGTCTGTTAGCTCCGTGGTAGTGTTGCGTATCGTGTCAGTCTAGAGCCCTAGGGTTCGAGCCCGGCCTCTGGCAGCCTTTTTATGGCGGCTTACGTGTCCGGTAGGTGACTTTGTTCAACACGAACACAGTTTGAACCTGTTCATGCATTGAGACGCCGTTTGGTTAAACAAAGTCGGTAGTATTACTGCCGATCAAGTCAACAATGTCGTAGTTTGAATTTCCGGGATGCCCGCGTTCTTTCGAATTATTGGTAAGAGTTGCCTTGGCGTACTTACCAATAGTAGATGCTCTACATTTTTAACCAGTCGCGAGTGTTCGTTGGTATCATTTCACACATTGACAATTCTGGAAAGAAAAACAAGGGAAGAGAAGGAATTCACGCCGACCGAGAACGCCGAGGATCAAGACATGAGATGTAGCGCTTGGGAGCCGTCCGGAGAGGCTCATGACCCATGTCCGTGGAGACCCATGTCCAAATTAGGGCATGGGTCTGCACCCGTGTCTGATACGAGTCTTTCCGCTGATGTCCGTGTGTTCCGAGAGATAAGATGATGTCAAGATTTTCGTAAGTACAAGATACTAGTATAGAGCAAGTGAACACGGAAAGAGACAATGCATTCATGAGGGGAGCTACATAGAATCCATGGAAATCATGAAGCACGCAAAAAAAATGTCCATTGTCACGACAGAACAAGCGGTACAGTAAATCCAGTAGTCTGCAGCCGGTTTGCTACATACTCCCTGCCATGTAGCCTCCCTACCCTCTTTGTGACGCTGTTTACGCTTTTCTATTCTTTTGCCCCTCTGCCCCGTGCAACATCGACGAGCATTGAGGGTGGTGTAACGGCGGTAATGGGCAATTCAGTGTCGGATGTGTTGACTGGGATGGAAATGGCAACGACGGTGTGCAGAGAGTTGAGCACAGGGTTAGGCCGGTATGGGCACGAGAGGAGAGCCGCAGTGTGAAACAGCGCTGGATGGTGGTGTATCGAGACAGTTTGTCGCATGCAGAGGTTGACATTGATGAGTCGCGTCGTGGGCAAATGGAAAGCGGGGCGACGGCGGCGGCAAGGACAACACTGCCGAGAGACGGGTATGAGATTAAGGCAGCGTGAGCGACACGGCCCAGAACGCTCCCATTGGTGTCAGTGATTTGCGAGGTTCGGTTGTAGGTGGATCGAATTGCGAAGGGTTGAGTCAGAAATGGTCTCGGGCACCATTGTCGGGCGGAGAGCGTTCAAGGAGAGGGCAGCGGGCAGTGGTCGATGTCTGCATGATGTCCAGAGTCAGAAGTAGTTAACGAAAGACAAATTGAAGAGGACGCACCTTATTGCTGCATACTCCGCCAAGCCCCAGTGACAGCAGAAACTATCTGCCGTCGAGCCTCTACGCCCAACGACACCACCCTGTCACATCAGGAAAACCGGGATTTCATAATCTGTCGCTAATTAGCACTCAGCGGTCAAAATCGTGAAACTCTGGCTAATCTTCGCTAGTGCCAAACATTTCTGATAATTCACATAGATTATGGCAGATTATTGCAGCAGAGATCAATAGTGTCGAAAAATTCGGAGACATGTCCCCACTAGCCTACTCAAAGTCCCATGGATGTGCAAAGTCAAAGGAGCACGGCAAAGTTGCCTCAGGTGCGACGAAGCCTGGACGAAGCTATCAACGAAAATTCTTCCAAGTCCCCCATCACGATTCTGTCAGCACATGAATGTCATTCGGCGCCGGTTCCGTGTCCATCATTGTGCCAGCACATCGAGTCACAATCATCACAGGCTGAAAATTTCTCTTTCCTGACTCTCATCTCCCCCTCCTTGTCCCACCCGCTCCAGCCACTCCGCCGTCGTGCGCCTCCCGTCAGTCCTTCCCTCGGTCACCTGTATCTCACTCACCTCCATCAGGTACCTCTGACCCGCCTGCATCCTCGTCAACGTCGTGCTGCGTATGCCGAACTTCCGACAACGCCAATGCATACCCAGGTGCCGGGCTTGTCTCCCGCTGGCCGGGGAGGACAGCCGTGTAGAAGGATCTTTCCTTTTACGATTCGGCGCGGTTTGCCAGTTGCGCTGAGTGCACAAGCAGAAGCCGTGTACGTGGTTTCGGTCTCATCGCCACTGACTCACCATACTGTAGGTTAATTTAGCCCCCGCCGTCCCCCGTCGCCATACACCCGTCTCCTGCACTGGCCGTAAACCTCGACAAAATTTACCTCCCCGTACGTTGCTCAGTTACCCCGTACGTTGCTCGGTTACCGTCTTCCTTCTTCGTAACTGACAACGTGCTAGCTCTGCGTCTGATGACCCCCGCCGTCGCTGATATCTTGGCGCTCATCCGTTGGTACGTCTGTCTGCTTGCTTCGCTCCCGCTTATTTTGCTCATACCGCACTTAGACCTGCTCTTCCGCTCAGTCGGCGTCGTCCTCCTTGGCGTCTTCTCTGATCGTGTTGGTCGTGGCCGCTGGTGTTCAACCTCACCCTCGTCATCGTTGCTATCCTCGAGCTCAGTGCTGGCTCCGTCAACACCTTCCATCGTTCCTCGCCTTTGGTTCTCTTTTCGGTATCGGAATGGACGCCTCCACGGCCCTCGAACACCTCGTCGGCCTCGGTAGTCGGTTCTTGCAGGAGAGTAATGCCGTTAGATATCAGTGTGTGTCATTTCTCTGCTTCTGCTCGGTACTTATCCCCCTTTGAAATAACAGTACGCCGCCACCCTCCGATGCCGAAGTTCATGGTCTCGTCTCAGCACGGTCTCGCTGACAACCCTTCGCTAGTGATTCATTGGTATGTCTGTCCACTCTCTCGGTCTTCTCCCTCGCTAATGTTTACTGCAGCATCTTTCGCGCTGTTCATGAGGGGTTTTCTTTTCCGGAGTGACTTTCTTCCGTAGATAGTCCTTGTATTTATGTAGCTTGTGCAATGCATTTTCTTTTCCCTTCTTTTGAAATACCAAGTGCGATAAGCAGAATCTGGTTGCCACATTCCCATGAAAGTTGGTCATATTTCATGATAAAGCTCACTAATGCTTGCTAGTTCATCATCATTAGCGGGGGGGGTAGCTAATCCTACATTTTTAAATTTCTACACTTGGTGCTAATTAGCGAGAATTATCAACGATTATCAACGTTTATGGGATTCGGGTTTTCCTGATGCATCTCCAGATAGCTCCGTTCCAAATTCCTCTGACCCATCTGTCGTCCGCAAGAGTCTCGGTGTGCGGGCACGCGTCGTCGTATTTGGGGTTTTGAAAGCGGTAGGATAGGCGGGGGAATGGTGGGAGAGTTGAGGGGAGCCGAATCGGCTTCGAACGAGCCCGCTCACGTCGAATTTGGTGCAGATTTGAGCACGCTATGGCGGCGAGGATGCAGGAGCGGAGGAGTCACGACATGTGACCGACCTCGGAGCCCAAAACGGAACCGACGGCGATGGGCCATCGAGTCCAGAGCCCAACTTGAAAAATGATTGGCTGGGTCCCATGTCCATATGAGGAGTTTCCTCCGGATGGACATGGGACACGGCCATCACAAGCCAGCTCGATTCAGACATGGGATTCAAGTTGGTGATTTGGCTCTAACGCGCGCTGTAGACCATTTGAAGGTCTGAAACTTGGGAGATACATCGATGGTATGTCTGTGAATCTCCCTCTTTTCTCTCTTTCTCTCTCTCTTTTTCCTTCTTTTGCAACTTGATTTTTTCTCGCTCTCCACAGACATGGGACATGGGCCTCCGGAGAGCCGTCCAGAAAGATTTGAACGATTATCAGGAGCATTTGATTGGCCAGCCGTCGCGGATCAAGCGCTGAATTCGGCCGCCCGTCGAAATCAGTCACGCCATGACTCATCTCTCTGTCTTCAATTCGATGACCGCGGCGAAGCTACACAAGTTCTCGGTTTTCGTGTTCTGATTCCATCCTGTCATTCCACCACGAGCCCACGCTCCTCCAGGCCTAATCATACTTCTCTACAGATCCGACGCTTGTTCGGGCCCAGGCGCGGAGCTTTCATGGAAAACCCCACTTTCGCCGACGTACTCAGGCTTCACAGCTGACGCGATTGTCCTCGCACCGTTGCCGGTCCGAGTCGAGTCCGGGTTCTCTCCGCCAATGAGAATCGCCGAGTGCCAAGCAACCTGCCAATTGGCTTTCCCCGAATTATCTCACACCACTCTCCGGCGACATGATCCAGGGAAAGAGAGCAACGTGAATGTGGACGGCGTGTGGAAACAGAGCCATTTGGCCGCCGACCCGTCGGACAACGAGAGAGTCATCTCCTCATTTAAGGTAACCTCTTCGTTTCTCGGGGCATCTTCTCTGATTCTTCTTATAGCCTGCCGGCGGGACACGACGCGTTTCTGACTTGTGCTCGTAGGCTCCGGCCCGTCCGCTGTCTTGTCCGCGACCATGACGTTCCAGTCCCCGACCGGCAACCCCAACTTCCTTCAAGGCAGCGCAAGTGAGTGGTACCCGGAGGACTGGAGTGCGGAAGACTGAGCGTGCATGCGAATGGCAGCCGCAGCGCTCACCTGGGTGCTGTACGACGTTTCCCTCACATGGGACCGCGAGGTGCGTCTCAATGCTCAAGTTTCCGTCGCTTAGCACTGAGAGAATGACAGCTGAAGTCGGTTTGGAAGTCTGTCGAGCAGCCTGCCGTTTCAATAGGCTCATCGCACCCACAGGGCGTCTTGGTCCGTGTCGAAGGTGTTGTTCATCCTTAGCCGGTACCACACGCTGCTGGCGCTGGGGTACGTCTCCTCGTTCTCGTCACTCACTCCCTCTCGACGTTTGCCGTTCCTCTAGATTCTTCCTCATGGAAGCCAGTACGCTCACTACCCCTCGTCCCATCTCGAATCCATTCTAATCGACAAATGTCTCAAGTTGGCACCAAACACTTTGCTCTTCCCATCGAGCTTGGTTCTGCCGCACCCGCCGATCCGGCGTTCCTGCGTGTACGTTCAAACTTGTAGCTTTTGTTTCGAATTCTGCTGAATCAAGGATACGCCAGCCTTGTATAGAGAATCTCAAAGTACGTTCGGTCTCAGAGACAGCTCGGATACCACTCAAATCTCGCAGTAGTACGCCATCTCAACTCTTCCCTTGACTATACGGACGCCCATTCACACATCTACAGCTCCCGGGGATCACGATGGTATCTGGGTTTAACCGAAGTGCTCTCGATCATGGCGGGAGAGTTCCTTATCCTTATTCGAATCAATGCCGTATACGGATGGAGCCGGCCAAGTGCGTGTAGTCTCCTGTCCACGCTCGTAGATTATCTGAGCGCACCTGCCAGTCGTCATCGTCACCCTTCTACTGTTTTGCGGTGCGTTCTCCAAACCTCCGCCGTGCATCATAAAAACGAATACGATCTTGCCGTGCAGCTGAAAGTATTGTGCGCCTCAATCCTCGCGCGGACTATGTTCGAAGCTAATTACACGCCGGTAGATTGGCCTCACAACGACAATACTCTCGGTATCGGGCGGTAGCGCAGGATTGTTCAAAAGTTCTGGGATACTCAACTGCACGCGTGCACAAAACAACATCCCGGACGTCAATTTCTCCAGTGCGTTTTTGTTTTCTTTTGAAACAACGCTTTTTCACGATAGTGCAGTGTGGTGAGCTTCCCACCAGACTCCACTGCTTCCACCAGCGTCCGAAACTGATCGTTCGAGGGCAGGTGCACCTCCCTCGCAGTCGTCTGTGCGTCTCAACGTCTGGCTGTTTCGCCGATATATATCCACCCACACAGGCATCTACATCCTCCTGATCATCTACAAATCAAAGGACGTCGAGCATACGACGACAGACGAGAGCGGCAACACACAGATGCAGAAGATGGGGTTCTTTGCAGCGTTCAAGCCAACGCACCTGACGCCAACGCTGCATGTGTGTCTACGCGATGCTGGTGGGCAACTTCTCCCTTTGACTTTATAGAGAGCAGGACCGCTGACATGAAATTGAAACAGCCATCTATTTCCTTGTGATCCTCTGTGTGTCCTTTTCCCGTCGATGAGACTTTGGTGGCTCATGGAGCACGACAAAACGTAGCCGTCCTCTTGATCAACCTCGTGCTTATACTAGTTCACAACAAGTACGCGCAGCTGGGCACTGCGTAAGCAGATCTTTGCCGATGAATAATTGCCCTGATTCCAGCTCTATGTAGATGGTTGCTGGCGACATACTCTGTTGCAGTGCGTCGTGCTCCAACTCCCTCGATATTGCCACTCATCACAGAGTCATCCATCGAAACAGTCTACACGAATATTCCTCAACCTCAAAGACCTCACTGAACCAGGCGCGAAATACAACGAATCTACCTGGTCGCAGTTTCAACAGAATTCTGCGTTGAATCCCAACCAGATTCAGGCTGCGTTGGGAATGACGCAGACGCATACGCAGCCAGCACCCGCGGAAGAGGAGCAACCGCGGCCGATCTCACCGGGGGTGATGGAGGGATCGAGCTCGCGTGTGCATGGGGCGAGGCCGTGAAATGAGATGAGATGTTCAAACACCTATCTACCCAGGACGTGTTCCTGCATCGTTATTTACATTCATTTGCGCGTTGCTTTTTGCATGCAATCAGCCGAGTACAAACCGTAGAGATGCCGAAGAAGCCTCAGTCCATAGCTTGTCGTTTCGGCCGTAATACGATTACGACCCCATCTTCCATCTAATGCGTCTCAAGATTCCCCGAGGTAGCCTCCACGAACGCGCGAATATCCTCCTGATACATCTCAACGTCTATCGGGGCGTCCTGAGAAGGCGGAATCCCACGCGCAATGCGTCTAATTCCCTCGTAGAAGCCCGTCTCCGCCTGGGTGCAATGGAGTGGGAACAAAACCCACGACCCCACGATGAAGAAATGGAGATGGTACAGCCCTCCGCTCAATCGCGCCCTCTCCATTTCTTCTTCATACAGTCGCTGGAAATCGGGGTCCAAGCTTTCGAGCGATCCGAGCGTAATCCGGCACGCGCCGGCGGTGTAATCGAAGCAGGTGGAGTACGGGCAGGTGTCGTCTGGATGGCTGTGGAAGAAACGCAATAGCTCGAGCGCAATCGATTCTTTGTTTATTTGGTAGCTGTGATTGAGCAGCGCACGGACAAACGAATCGTCGATCTTTTCTGTATATCCTACCAATTATAAGACGCGGAAAGTTTGAGGGCTAAACCAAACCTCACCAGCGCGTTGTCGAGGAGTAATGTGGCAGTACCGCCGATGTACCAAGTTCCAGTCTCGCTTTTGGCAGGATCGTGAGCAGTACAACGCGCGGAGACAGCTCCCGCAGCACTTCAGGTCTGATTTCGCGTGAAGGTGGCCGCACTGACGATGGCGTGAGTGAATTATTTCTTCGGGGTGCTGTGTTACCTGTGCATTATCGCACCCGCGAAACTGGATGAGGTCCTTACTCTCAAACTCCTGGAGAAAGATCAGGCGTTCGCGGGCGAGTTGGATGAACGTCCTCCAGGCCTCGAAGGTCCGCTGATCGGCGAAAGCGGAGTCAGGAAGGGCGTCAATGGCATCCAGGTCTGCCGAAGACTCTCGCAGCTGCGTAAGCACCGTGTGTGAAGTCAGGAAAGCGAGAAAGGTGCGTTCCATGTGCTGTAGAACAACATCTGAGATTTCATGGCTTTGAGACGGGACGGCACGCCCAGTGAAATCGGATAATGCGCGGAGAAACCCGTTCTGGACGCATTGGACAAAGACGTGGGGTGGTGACCAGTTGGTCAAGGTCGAGCACAGGGTGAACAGACCAACGCAGAACCCTCCGGCGATACAATGGTCGTAGTCGCTCGATGATGGCATGGCCAGGAGAGTCCGGATAGCAACGGGGAGGCGTTCGCAGATGCGGAATTTGATCAATGCGTTGCGGAAGGTGGATTTATCAAGCACGGCCCGCGGATCGAGCATGCCAATGACGACGTACGTCGCGCGAAAGCACTCCACCGTCGTGTCCGCAGAGACGCATGCTCTCTCGAGTAGCGAGACACAGAGACGAGCGAGGACTGCTTGCCCGCCGGCGCCAGACCCAAGGTCCTCGAAGCAATCAACGCGATCCTCAAGCCTGAGCTCAGCGTGTAGGGTAGTTAGGATCCGACTGACGGTATCGAGGCCATGCATTTTCCCCAAGGCGAGCCCGGTGGGTGAGTCGACCATCGCGGCCCATGCGCTCCCGAGATATCGTGCAAAATGGTCTGTGTCGAGTACGAGACGGGTGAGACTCGGCATGTGTGCAAAATTGACCACAGCCGCGACGTTGAAGCCGTACGCAGCATCGGAGGATGAGAAGTCGAGCACAGACCGGAACGTGTCGTGAAACTGCATCCACGCCCACACTCTTGGCCAGACTTCGCGGAACACTTCAGGAGTGGATTTTTCGCTCGGGGGAAGATCATGATCATACGACGCCAGAATCACCACGCCCCGTATTGCGAGTAATGCGCGATTTGCTGTGTCTTCGATTCGTTTCAACTCGAAGTCTCCGCCAGAGGAGAGAGAGGCGATGGGGTCTGGGTCAAGGACGGTGTAGAACACGGAGATGAGGCGTGGGAGGTTGACTCGGCTTCTGTGAGGATTGGGGTCCGTCATCCACCGCATGAATTCCTCCATGTCTTTGGCCGAGCCACGACTAGCCTTCAAGGCAGCTGTCTGTAGATTTGAGGTGAGAGTGCTGTAGCAACGCCGCGGGGTAGAGCAGCTACCTTGAGACTCGGCGGAATGTGCGAGAGGGAAGAAAGCCGGAGGAAAGGATGCATCCGCGATCATGCCACTAAATTTGTTTGAACGCGGCCTACAGTCGCGCTAGAGACCTTGCGCGACCACAAGATTTACTAGTCAAGTGCAAAACTAATTGAATTGATCATTGGGCTAGCCTCTCGCCGGTCGAAGCGGCTTCGTCGACCGTGATGCTCCGTGATGCCAGTACACTCGAATACACAATGTTAACTTAGCATTAGGCGAGGATCTGGCGGATCCTCGGCTAGTGCTAAGTACAACAGAGAGCCGATGAAGGCCCGGATCGGTCCGGGACTTCATCGGATTCGGGCCTTCATCGGCTCTCTCCAAAAGGCTAACCAGAACGAATTCTGGCCGAACATTACTTACCTTTCACTCGTCCGGACATCGTCGTGGAACCGACAGATGATATTTCCGCAGAATTGGACAGATCACCTTGAGGCGACCCAGCCGGAGCAAAGGATGCATTTCCGCCGTCCGGCGATGTTCAAAAGCACTACAACACGTGATTGCTAATACTGCCGAATGGGGACCGGCTCGGATCGGCTTCATTGACAGCCCGGAATCAGTGACAGGGTGACACTGCTTCTTCCTTCTTCCCTCGATTGGCGAGGCATTCGTGGGCGTCGGCAATAGCGCTGCTTGCTCACGACCTTCACGATGCTCATGACCCTCATACGCTCCGCCTCCCGCTGTACCCTCCCCGCCGTTGCGCGTCTCTCCACGTTATCGATGGCGTCCCGCCCGTCCTACTCGACATCATCAACCACGCCCACCAGACGTGGATTCAGCGGCCTGGCAATGACCTCTCTCGCTGCAGGTATCTCTCTGACTGCATACACCCTCGGCGCGGTATATCCACCTTCCCCGCTCTCGCTACTCAATCCACGGCCTGCACCACCCCCGCCCACCGACCCCACTTCCACCGAATCACTCGCGTATACCGCAGCGCTGGAGACGGAGCTTCAAGCACTCCCACTCCTAGCCGCCCATCGGGCACGTCCAGACGCTAGCGAATGGTACGAGGTTCGCCCACACGCTGCGATCCCCGAGGATGTCCGCGCCAACAAGCTCACAAGCGGCGCCTTACGTGGTCCGGGAAAACTCGCGCTGTTACCCCTGGCACGGGTGCGGAAGGACGAAAGCGAGGCCGTTATCCTCGTCCACGTCGGACGCGGCCTGTGTGGACACGACGGAATCATCCATGGTGGGCTGCTGGCGACGCTGTTGGACGAGTCTTTGGGTCGGAATGTGTGTCTCCCCCTCGCTAAATCTATTCTCATTCTCATTCTGCCGCCAGGCAATCATCAACCTCCCCCAAAAGGTCGGCGTCACCGCAACCCTCTCCATCCGCTACCGCGCCCCTACACGTGCAGACCAGTTCATCGTCATACGTACATCCCTCTCGTCGCAAACCGGGCGCAAGGCACTCGTCAAGGGAACCGTGGAAGCGCTCGACGGGACGGTCCTCGTCGAGGCCGACGCACTGTTCATCCAGCCGCGGTATGCGAAGCTGCTCAATACAAATGTCCTTCGCCAGCATATGGGCGAACCCCCGCAGGAGACGGGCGAGCCGGTGTTGTTGAAGGAGGGCGAGGGCAAGCTGAAATAGGCTGTGAGTGGGTATGTATGTGCTGTACAGGAACTGTAATACCTGCAGTGTAGACTCTAGAAATGGCACGTATCGTTAGCTCTCTCTCGCCTATTCTGACAGACCGAATCAGAATGCCCAAAGCGCACCTCATGTACGATGGCAGAGAGTCTTAATTACGCTTGATTTTCACGGCAATCGAAGATTTCGGATTATTGTATTAAGTTGCCAACATACACATGGCAGACATGTTTAATTGCGCTTAATTTTCGCGGCAATCGAAGACGAAGATTCGCGTAGATATTTTGTCCTGAACATCACGCAACGGCTGCGATTCTCATCGCATATCGTATCTATTCCCCCGCCGTCGGCCACCACATTCATTTTATGTTCGCACCGGATGCTCCCGGAGGATCTACCCTCGTTGCTCGTTTCGCATGGCCTTGGTCTCCGTCTAAAAGCCAGCCTGTTCGTAGGTAGACATCACTTATAAGTTATAGTCTAATAGTAATCTTACTGTCTACGCCAGTCGTCCCCCGTTCGATTCACTCACCTTTCCGTGTGTCGGGACTAGCATCTTGCTCCCCGTCACACGAAGGTTATCTTATCTTGCGCCGCACCACCAAAGCTTTCTGCCTTCAAGCTTTCAATGGCCCCAAACGTACTGAAACAGAGACGTGATTGATTTCAATTGGACTCGTACTTTCGACGCAACAAATTCCCGGCCACGAAGGTGCAGGAGGCTCCACATCTACTGGTACCGTTTTCCCCGCCAGGCTTTCGCCTTTTCTGTCGACGAATGAGAGACGCGCACAGGGCTGGCGAAAGAACATACCAGCGTCGTCCGTCACATATTCCGCGATGTATCCGCCGTGATCGCGCGACCAAGTGATGATAAAGCCGTCTGCATCCAGCGCCAGCTCAGTGAGTGCCGGGTACTGGGCGAGAAATGCGTCCCGGAGAGAGATTACGTCGAGGGAGTGAGGGGGTGGCGGTGGTTGCGGGTTGCCTTGGTCGTCAGACCTAGGGCTATATGCGAACGCAAACAGCGTGATTTCGGCAGGTAATACAGAGGCTTTCACGATCTCGCTGAGGAACTGATAAATCTGGCCGAGTTGAGAACAAACTCAGAATGTAATAATTATGCGGTGGACGACGTACATCAGTGTCCCGAAATGCGCTGCGCTGAATGATGTAGAGCGCCCGCAACCCAGGAAACGGATTGAGGATTATGGCAAGTGCGTGCAGACTCAGATGCCCCAAAGTCAGTGTCAGAGACACCAAGTTTGATAAAGGATTGGATGTGAAAGGAGAAGTGAGGTTATCGAGGGCGTGCGATCCCATATGTACTACCAGGTGTGTCAAGCACGACGCCTGGGGAAGCAGAATGGGAAGCAACTGGTGTGGCGCCTTCAGCTTCTTGAGCGAGCCAATGAACGAGCGGGATCCAACCGCGAAGGCGTGCTTGACGAGGTCATCCACGGACCATGCGAGAACCTCGAGATCTTCGACTGCCGGGAACTTGGCCAGGATGGAGGACAAAGCACGGGAAGATGCGGAGGCGGCGATCAGCAGTCGAGTTACCCCACCGAAGACGGGGATTATATCGAGGTTTTCGTTCCATGAGCGCAGGCCCGCATCTAAACGAACATCTCGCAGGTAGCGTGGGTCAAGGAATGGCGTCCAGAGTTTTATGAGATCCCTCGAAGGCTCTGCCGTGGACCCCACGAACCATACAGTTGAAATTCTTGGTCCGCCTGTAGTAGGAATGCGCACAGGGCCCAGGAAGACAGTTTCGCAGAAGAAGACACGGAGTTCGCACAGGCTGGACATGTGAGCCACGGAGGTCGATATGGCTTCACCCAGGCTGACTTGGGAGACAAAGAAACTTCGAAGCCCAGAGAATCGCGCGAGGCCATCCGCAAACGCATCCATCCCGCGGTTTGGATCATCCGACTTCGTAAATGGCCCGTAGTATTCCGCCTTGGATGGGCTCCAGGGTACGACCTCACAGGAGCGCACAAGGGGTGCAATATCGTCCGAAAGCCAGAATTCGAGGCGGTTCAAGTAGTGTTCGGCCTTTTCCGCAGCTGGGAGCAGTCGCGGGCCTCTGCCAGGAGGACCGGGAACGTCTGATTCGTTGGCATGTGGATGGAAAATGAAGGAGGAGAAGAGATGAGGCCGTGTGAGTTGTGCGAAAGCCTGGTCGCTGAGACGGAGGGCCTGGAGAGCGTTTTTGTCGAGCTCTGCGAAGACTTCGGACCAGATCTCGGGTGGAATGCGCTGGCGTGCCGGTGGCATGATGGTGGAAGGAAGCAAGGAAGCAAGTCACGCAGTCACCCCGGGCCATTGATGCCGAGATTTGATCGGACACAGCTCTTGCCGCACACCATCATCATGGCGACGGACTCGACCCCGCGTGAGGTCTGGCTCGAGATCTTTAAGCTCCCCCCCCCCTCTCCTCACTATCCTCCATCGTCGCTACCGGCCGAACCTTCGCCCAGCTAGCGCGTCCTTTGCTCTTCACCGAGTTCGTTTGTCAGCCATACGCCGTAGCCGGGGTCGGCAATGGCAATGGCGGTTCTCACTGGCAACTCTATCGACCGACGCACGAAGAACGCACATATATTGTCGAGAGGTTCGCATTCTGGACCTCGGCGGCGATTTTGCACCCTTTGTACGGTCGTGCTACCTGGAACCATGGCGTTTCCGACGAGTCGTTGAGGGACTGGACTGGAAAACAGACTGGGCTGACAATACCGATCTTACGTTCTTTCTTCTCGACACTTTCTTTGACCGGATCCAGAACTTTAACTCGCCTGGGGTTGCTCTCCATATTGGACATCAACTTGACGAGTCATGCCACATCGAAGATCTTTCACTCCCTTCCTCGCTTGAACGAGCTAGACGTCAGGTGTACAAAGACGGAGTCATTCACCCCATGCGCTCCAGGACCGGCCCTGGCCAAATCCAGTCTGACTCCCAGTGACGAGTCTGGCGACAACCCTCTGCACCCTTACATTCCGTTTCTCGATCCAGATTATCTCCGGGACCTGAAAATTGGGTGCGGCTTGCTTTCCTGGAGCGCTCATCCGGAGACCATGCCGGTCTTTCCTCGTGTTTCTCGCCTCCACCTACACAACGACTCAACTTTCGAAGTCGTACACCAAAACTTCGCTGCCTTGCTACCCAACTTCCCCGCGGTTGTGCACCTCACCATCACCGGTGAATTCGCGGAGGCTCGGATAGCTGATGTCGCTCCAGGCTGTCAGGCTCTACTGGGTGGTTTGAAGGAAGTGCACGTAGCGCAGGAGCTAGTCACTGTCTTCATTCCTCACGCAACGCACCCAGAGCACCTGACGACGATTGGCTGCGTCCCGCTTACACATTACACGAACTTGAGGTCAAAATAGTACAGTATAACTAACTTATCTTCATTCAGCCCGAAGTTGCACGCAAGAATACTTACAGCGAGAATGCTTCCAAGAAAGGAATGGCCCAGGTACGAGCTGCAAAGCGTGTCCGAACGTTGCTAACATGCCATAGCCTATCACATCCGCGAATGACGACGAAGACAGGAACGACTAGAGCGGGAGTGTGTGGATGGTCGGAGTGGGCAGCAGTGGAAGTGGATCGCGAGAGCGTGGATGGCGGGAGCGTGTGGGCAGCAACGGCGATGCGAAGTGGGCAGCGATGGCGATGCGAGACGAGCGGTGTTAGAATGTGTGCGCACTACCATTTCGCCACAAAACCGGTTACTCATGATTGAGCATAACTCAGCTTGGGGGAGCACATGAAAGGCCTGAATCCATGGTGATCAGGTCAAGATGTTTTGTTAGAATGTGTGCGCACTACCATTTTGCCACAAAACCGGGCGAAATGGTAGTGCGCACACATTCTAACAGGCGGCGACGGTGGAGCGTGACAGTGTGGACAACAACGACAAGAGGGTACGGAAGCTGGCGGTAGCGGTAGCGGGGCAGGGCAGGTAAAGTAGCGGTAGTAATATTCAAAATAATATGCGCAAAAAAAAAATCGGACTGATGTGCCAAAAAACCAAGACGGACCAAGAATTAGTGCCATTCTGGTCCTGCTACGTCTTGGTCCATCTTGCTTTTTGATCTTTTGCGCAAATACCAAGATTGAGCAAGATCCTCCAAGATGGCTTTCTCACTGGGCGTGAGCAGCTGTCAGTCCTTTTGGCCTACAGCGGCTAGCGTCGATATACCGATCGACGTTGCAAGTGTGTTCTTACCTATCTATACCGACCTGGTGGACAGGTTTTCACAGCCTAAACGTCGCCCAAGAAGGCTACGCTAACAGGAATCAGACGGTACTTTTTTTATTTATTTTTGAAGTGAAGCGAATTTCTCCGGACCCGTCCCTTCCGTCTACAAAACACAGGCTAAAGGCGCTGTACGGTGATGATGCCCGCCCGTGCTTCTAGCTTGGGGTGCTGAAGCACAGCGATATATTCGAAGGTTCATCAGAAGTTCCAATTTCGTATCCATTGAGATTTTTTTAATTTCGTTCCAAGCGCGGCCGCATCTTCGCCTCGCCTCGCGCCTCAACCTTGTTGCATATATGTAACGCTACAGCTACAGGTCCGACATCGGACTTTGAATTCACCGGCAGCGGCTAGCCATGGCATCGCGTAGTCGGGACGTTCCGCGATCGGTTGCGCCGGCTCCCATGTCAATTCAATAGCAACTGTGTTGTCAGGCCCTGTCATGTCATGATCAACGACGAATAGGGAAGATATCCTGATTGAAAAGCGGATGCAGACTGTCGGTCAACGACAGACAGTGCGAATGGTGAGCTTCAAGCGATGCGTGACTAGCAGGCAAAAGCTAACATGCGAGCGACACCACAGCAGCCGCGCTGGCAGGTACACACTTTTTTGCTCGGGATTCATTGAGCTAAGTCCGTGGTGCCGACGCCGCGCAGGAGACCCAAGAAGACATCTGGGCAGTAACGAACACGACCCGGTGGATGTGATTCCGAGTCCACGGTTGCACACCGAATCTCTATCAAATTACCAACCCTCTCCGAGTCCACAGCATTATGTACATACGATGCATTGCTGACAGTGAGAAAATAGCGCGTACCCCTGCCCGAGGTTTCGAAACTCACGAGAAGAAAAGCAACCCTGGAAATTTTTTACACTTGATTTACATACTGAATTATTGTCCAGGCCTAAAGCTTTAAATAATCAGCTTGTGTGTCGCACGCTAGTGTCCCATGGGTACGCAGACATTGATTCGGTTGGTCCCTTAGTGCCACACGTCGCAGCGTTTCGACCTATCTCCGAGGTTATTTTCAACGAGCGCAACGGCCACGACGAAAGGTCCCCCCGCGCGCAATAACGAGGCTGTTCAAGCCGCTGTTGTTGAAGAATCCCGACTCTGAGCAGCGAAATTCAACTATCTGGGAATGCACTCGGAGTCGTGGATAAGGTTGAACTCGCAGAATTAGACGGTGTTTTTTTTTACACCAGCAGCGTTGGAACATGTACATGCTCATTCTGCGCCAAACGCGTCGAACTTGCAGTGCACGTGGGCGTGTCGGCCACGGCCAACCAATCCCTTGGCGCAAAGTTACCAATTTTGCTGCCATGGGAACACGATGCAAATGCGCGTTCACGATGTGGAGTGGGGCTGGTCATGGGATCCGTGGCCCGGAGGCTAGAACTTCCATGGGATGCTGGCTGGCTGGCACGCGAGTCGAGTCAGCACGCAAGTTCCATCCTTTCATCGATAACACTATCTATCGGATGAGAGCTCCGAACAAGATGAAAACTGCTGCGCAGTCGGGTGTATCCGTGATCCGAGAAGGAACGACTTCCTATTGGTCGATCAGGGCTCAGATAATCAGATTCGAGACAACAAGACATCATAACAGTTCGGTATTATTTCGTCATGCGGACCAAGTGCAATTCAAAAAACTATTTGGAATTTCGCAAGTATTGTATGTGTGGTTTCCCCGTTCGTACAACTGGAGAAAAACTTCTTTCCAGTGCCAATTCCTCCAGAGCCAATACTACAGATACAACCGGCGACGCGTACGCGTCCGGGGGGGCGATTATTCTGATATTCATGTTGAGATGATCGCGCAGAGGAGAGGAAAGGCAGGAAGAATATGAATATATTTGGGGGCTTAAAGGGAAGCTTATATGCTGTACACAGTAGTTCTAGCATGTTCTACAAGTGGAGAGAATGGATGAATAATGAGAAACGGGGAGAAGCTCGGGGAACTCGGAGCTTGATAAGATCCGATGATCTTATCTAATCAATATCTACAACAATTCAAGAAGCGGGTGAATAGCTTAGAGACAACAATCTGCACGGAAGGGATAAGCAAATCGTCGAGAAACAAGCACGAGTAGGCAGACGACGCACGTAGCAAGGATTAGCGCGAGCAGGACGTGGACTGGGAGGTTGGTTTTTTTCAACCGAAGGGGCATTTGGGGCTGCGTGAGAGAGTGTACGCGTGAGTCTAGGAACAAGGGAGACAGAGAGAGGAACACGCACGCGTGGTCGTTGACCCATCCGCAATGGCAACAAGTAGCACCGCTGGACGCCAGGACGCAGGCATTCTGCCCACAGGAGGGTGTCTTCGCATGAGAGACCGGGATAATGGTGGATGGTGTAGACTGGGTCGTAGGGACCGCAGCGGAGGCGAGTGCAACGCGGGGAACAGAAATGCAAGAGCAGGAAGAGGAGGGCATTGTAGTAGTGGAGTGGGTGGAGAGGATGGGAGGGTCGACGGATACAGCCTCCCTTTTATCCATTTCCGAAAATACGGATGCAAATCTGCAACGCGCGATGGGGTAAGCCCCAAGATTTGATGGCGAATGATCCCGATATAGCGAACTGTCACGCACTAGACCCAATTAGGCACAACGTTACCGCGTCTCTGCCTGGACGCGCTCACTTGGACTAGCCTCGATTGGTGCTAAACCGGCGCCCACAGAATGACGACCCTGGCGTTTCTGGTTAGCTGTTTGCTCCGCGGAACTAAAAGTAAAAGAGCGAACATCACAACTAGTAGCGCCAGATTTGATGCAAATTCAGGTTCACAGGCGGTGAACGCGTCGAGGGAATCTGCATTGGCGAGCAACAGTGTAAATAGACAGTCCATGAGCGCTCTATGCCTCGTGTCATACGCACTGTCCACTCCACAGATGCCCGAGTCGCAACACGGATGCTACCTAGCGCCGACTCGAACTCTGCTTCCCTCCATCCCACCCATGCGGCGACAAAGCTAAGTGATGTATTCAACGACTCAGCCCGGGCCCAAGTCGACGACAGGCTCGCCTATTAGGTCCGACTAGGACATGGATGAGCAATGCGCAGTCAACGGCATGCTTCTATTCCAGCGCGACCTGGCATCTGAATATCGAACATTGAATCTCGAACGACCCAGTGCTAAGGCACGGATGCCGTGCTGTGCATCAAAAGCATAATCCGAGTACCTAACCATAGTCTCTGACGCCGCCGCCACACCTGGACGCTACGCGACCCTCCTTCATTAACGGCGACAAGGACGCACGGCGCCTGCGTTGGTTCCCGTTGTTCGAGCCCGCTCCAGTTCCAGTTCTATATCCAGCCTTCCACAGTAGCGCGCTTTGCAATAATCCGTCCTCGGCGCTCAGTCCAGTTCTGAACCCTTCGTCGGATTTTAATTTTACCTCGGAGAAAACAACGACGGACCAATCTTAACAAGCCGCAATGACAGCAGGCTTAATGAAATCACGGACCGGCGCCTCAACAACGTCGAAGCCCTGCCAGTGAGTCAGGTGGCGTTTTGTTCGTTCAGTAGCCCGCTGCCCTCAGATCCCAGGTCCAGTCTAGATTATCGCTCTGCGTCTTCATCCCCGCAGGCACATTGTTCGGCGATGCGACTTGAAATATTCGCAGTTCGCGTCTCCGGACCGAGTCGGGAACGAAACAACTCGATCGAGGAAGATAGACCGGGCGAAAGATTGGCGCGGCCTCGGGGTTCCGCGCTCACATTAGAATAGAACAAGCGCCAGGAAAATGAGGATGAGCGCTTCACCACTGGCAGGTCGCCGTCGGTATGACGAACAATCCGAGTTCACATCCAGCCCCCCGCGCAACTCAAGGACGGCGTTGACTCGATCGAAGTACTAGCGCGCCAACTATTCGGTGGTGGTGGTAGGGAGCGAGTAGCTTGCTTTAGAATTGGAACGGCGTATTGCGTTATCGAATCAGGAACCAGGCACGTGTGTGTCGACAGGATGGATCTCCGTGCTTGCATCGGAGTTTCCCAGATTCCAGACATGGAAATCCTTGTTCTCGTTGCAAACACACATCTTCTCCGTATCAGGCCGCCGCGCAGAGCATGAATGAGCACAGATAAGGTTTGGCGTCGGTGGGCGACTACGACGGACGCCGGGAGTAATGAGAAACGGATACTGGATGTATACCTCCCGCTCGACGCGCTCCCGTTCTCTCTCCTTCTGCCTCGCGCTCCCGCAATGTCAAACGCGGCGCCGGCTGCTGAGCGTCGGCGTGTGGGGGAGCAGGTCACCGTGAGCTGCGCCCAGACTTGAGAGCAGTGGAGAGCCGTTGGCGCAGCAAAACGACGCATGCAGTAGGGCTGCAGCGTCGCGCTCATATGGCCTGGATGTGTAGGTGGAAGATGTTTGAAGTAGACTCGGAAGCAGTAAAAGCGTCGTCTGCGAAAGAAACAGTCGTTAGCCTGGTGAACGCGAAAGAAGAACCCCGAGCGTACATTCTCCTCCGCATCGGAGTTATTCGCCATTCCCGACCCAGAGCCAGAGTCAGACGCACTCCGATAACCTATAGGTTTCGTCAGCATGCGAAGATAGTATGGGTGGTACGAGTGGGAAGGAAGGACAGAAACCACATACAGATTTTGTTTTGCAGGTTGTAAGCGTATTGTTGTTCGTTCCAGCTATGCGGCATGCGTCCGTCTCCCCGACACCGCTCGTCTTCGTGGTCACCGCCGTCCACCGATTCACGACTGGTACGGCGCCGGTACCAATTCGTTCTCCCGGGGACGGGGTTCCGTCTGCATAATTCATTTCCCATTCTGAGATCCGGCTCAAAGGAAGGGGGGCAACGACACCGTCGTCGGCACATCATCTCAACACCACGCGGGGTTCCCGTGCTTCGTCGTCGGATTGGCGGTCTTGGAGCAAGGGAAAGACTCCGCAGATTGAGAAGTTCTTGGTATTGTTATCGGTATTGTTATCGAGCGTCCATCGATTGCAGCGGTCAGGCGACGGCACGGCCAAGAGTGTCCGACTGTGATTATGATTGCGGGCTCGTCTTCCGGAGATGGCGATGGGGTGGGGAGCAGGCGCGTTCCTGGTTGCCATGGGAGTCAGCGGAACAGAGACGAGAGATGCACAAAAAGCAGCTCGCTTCGTCTCACCTTGCTACTGCGTAACAGCTTCGTCGTCTTGGTTCTCGAGCTTCGGGGACTGCCAGTGAACAGTACCAGCGCATATTGTCAGCCTCGCTGCCAACACCTCGCCGCGTGTGTCGTCTACGGTGGTGGTACGGCGTTCGGCGTCGAGCACCTGGGCTTCAAGTTGACCAAAGACTCGTGCGGTCCCAGCATATTAGCGCACCCTTTTCACGTTTGGATGTTGGTCGATAGACGGTTTTGGAGAAGATGGTGGCAAGGGTGCTGCGCGAGAATGTTTTTGTGACGGAGAAAGGACGGTAAAGCTCATAGACCGCCTGAAAGTATCGTCCCTTGCCCTCCAGCTCGACTCAGGAATGAATCTGAGAATCGGGGAGCGTCGAAGGACGCGTGTGGGAGTTCTGGAAGGTGCCGTAGGCTGATTTCTGAGATGCGGCGAGACATGGATAGCGCGCAGTGTGTGGGTGACGGAGAGCTGTTGTGATGACTCGGAATCACATCATTTCCGTTTTCGGAAGCCTGTGACTCGAGTTGCTCCCGACGTCGTCGCGAGACTCTGGCTGGTCGGTTGAGCCCGTGCCTTGGCCAATTGGAACTTCGGTTGCTTCTGGTTCGACGTCTAGTAGAAGTGAAGTCTCGACTCTCCTTCGCCGCCCGGAGTCCGCAATGGCGAAATCGTAGCTCCGGCCTCGGAATCTTATCGGCGTCGCTTCAAAGCATCTTCTGGGACTCTATTGGCCCATAACCACTCATCTACTTGCTAATCTACCGCCGGACATCTTCACTTACTCTTCCGGGCGGCTTCTTAGGCTTTATCTCTTCGCCGGTGCCCTGTTTCCTCAGCCAGTGATGGAATTCGAATCCTTTTCTTTTCCTTCTCCTGGTCGTCAGGCTTAGTCTCTGGCTAGTCGGTCCATCGTCTTCCCGATACAGCGAATGCACATCAGTCCTGCCGCACCCTGCAATACAGTCCAATCCTCCTCGTATCCAAAGTGCGCATGTGCATTCGCAATCCAGACGTCTCACTAGTAGGAACATACCTCTTCCGATCTCGATTCCCTCGACTACCTACACCAAGACACATCACCATTATTGCCATTGTTCCAAACCCGACCCCGACCCCCCCGGTCCGATTCCGCCTCATCCATGACATTCATTCAGTAGATGCGCTCCCTAGGTGTGGGATCGCATGGGGAGCGGGTGAATACTTCCTCCCCGTCGGTCAACAGTCTAACGGTATCCACAGCTGAGCGGCCGACAGACTTCATAACCACAGTGTTTGTTCTCATGAGCGAAAAAAAGATCCACTCATTTGCGATTTCAGGTTGGAAATTCCCGCAAGCTCCACCGGTGGGCACGGCGAGTGCTAGTGATCATTAATCTCCGCGACGATACTCATAAGTACCTCCTGTACGCTAGTGCTGTCGCGAATACCCTATACCCGCTTTCGTTTTCGGACAGGCCGCCTAAAGATGTCGCCGACTTGGACTCGCATGTCTCATGTCTCTGCTGATCATATCTTCAATTCCACCCATTCGGTTTCTTGTATATCGCCCCCCTGGCGCAACGCGGCGCAAAAGTCTGATTCTTACACTCGTCTTTGGAATTGTTCTGCCTGGCAACGCAACTGCACCTACCAACATGTACATGTACACCGTCGACGCGTCGTTCAACACTCAAGTACCTGCATCTTCGCTGCGTTCTCAGGAAATGCAACTCGTACTAGACGCTTCTCTGGACGGGCACGCCACGCCCTGTCAGGCAATTTCCTATATCCGTGCAATTGTTCTCAAGTCATCCGTCCTGGAGCGTAAGAATCTGGGAAGCACATACCTTCTCGAAGCTTGACGTAAAGCCGAAGTTCGCCAGGAAAAGGTTCATTCTCAGAGATCCCAGTGCGCGCGGGACCAACATAACCCATCGCGATTCTGCCTCCGCTTCTCGCCGTGTCAAGCTGACGCCGCACCACAAGATGTAGACAATGCAACTGTCAAAGGCGCATGCAAGGGCATCGTCCAAAAAGGAGCCCTACTTAATTCGCTCTGTCAAAGTGCCAAATCTCTCGTTGACATCGGCTGCTCCACTCGAACGCGAACGCGAACGCACTGCATGCGCCCAAACCTCATCGTTATCTAGACCAGACAGTGTACATACACTTCTGCATCGAGTGCACCCGAGCATTTCGGCATTCATTCAATGGCAATGCGGTACTAGTGTTGGGGATCGATCGATTTTCGGCCGGTATGGTATGGCAGGTCAAACAAGCGAGAATTGCCCCCACGGGACCGCAGAGGAGAATACCATCAACTATTTTTCCCAAAGTGGAAATGGCGTGACCTCCCTCGATAGCGAGCTATCCGCCCACACTATCAGTAGCAAGCCCGACTTTAGACGAGTTGTTCTCAGAATTCAATGATCTTTTTTTGCAAAGTCCAATGCGGTAGAATAATAGCTCTCGATCGCACTACTAATCATGGCTATCGAGCAAGAAATGCGAATTTAATCGCGGATTGGTCGTTACAGGTGCCATTGGTCGTTACGATGCATACCGTAGTACTAGTATGCGCTATCGCAGTTGTATCGCAGGTTATCTTATCTTGCGCCGCCCCCACCAACATCTACTTGCTTCAATGGTAACAGAGACATGATTGATTTCAATTGGACTCGTACTTTTGACGCAACAAATTCCCAGCCACAAAGGCGCGGGAGGCTCCACATCTATCGGTACCGTTTTCCCGGCCATGCTTTTGCCTTTTCTGTCGACGAATGAGAGACGCGCACAGGGCTGGCGAAAGAACATACCAGCGTCGTCCGTCACATATTCCGCGATGTATCCGCCGTAATCGCGCTCCCAAGTGATCAGAAAGTCGCCTGCATCCAGGCATAGTGAGGTGAGCGCCCGGTACTGGGCGAGGAATGCATTGCGGAGGGAGACTACATCGACAGGGTGAGGCGGTGGTGGCTTCAGGTAGTGGTAGAAGAGTCTGTAGGTGAAAAAAAAGTCGGTGATTCCGGAAGGTAATGCGGAAGTTGTCACGATTTCGCTGAAGAGTTGAGAAATCTGCGGGAGTAAGCTGAGGACAAACACAGAATGATAGGGGGACATGAGCTTACAGCAAGATTTGGTGGCTCACGCTCTATGCCATGCTCCACCGTTATACTGCGATATACCTGAACGGATAGCTCTTGCAGGCAGGGGAAGGGCCGGAGAATGATGAGGAGTGCACGAAGATCCAGATGGTTCAGCTCGATTCTGAGAGACACCAGAGTGCGTATAGGAGGGCATGCGAATGCACTCGTAAATTCATCCAAGGGAGGGTATCCGATGGATTCCACGATGAGCTCCGTGAGGGACGACACGTGGGGAAGCAGGATGGGAAGCAAGTGGTGAGTGGCCGAGAGTGTCTTCAGTGAGCCAATGAAGGGCTGGCAGCCAACCGCCAGGCCATGGGTCACAGAATCCGTCAGGTCCTCAAGTTCCCATACGACGAACTCGAAATGCTCGACGGCCGGGAACTTGTGAAGAATGGAGGACAGATTCTGGGGAAACTCGGCGGTCGTGAGTCTCAGTTCAGTTACCGATATAAACACGGGAACTGCATCGGGTTTCTGGCTCCAGGAGCTCAAATTGGCGTCAAGAGTAACGATACGAAGGTAACGTGGGTCAAGAAATGGCATCCACGGAGTTATGAGGTCCGGCTTGGGGTCAGTGATAGAACCACGGAGCGATATGGTCGAGATCCTAGGGCCACCAGTGACAGGAAGGAGGACAGGGCTCGAAATCACAGCGTCACAAGCGGTGACGCGGAGCTCGTGCAGGGAGGACATGCGAGCCAAGGCGGCGAATATTGCATCACCTAGGCTGAGTTCAGAGCAGGAGAGACTCCGAAGGCGAGTGAATCGACCGAGGCCCTCCGCAATGGCATCTAGGAGGAAGTCCGGGTAATCAGATTCCGCAAATGGCCCGTAGTGCTGGTACGGAGGCGAAGTCCAGGGGATCATAGTACAGGAGCGCACAAGTGGTGCGATGTCGTCCGAGAGCCAGAATTTGAGGCGGTTAAGATATTGTTCGGCCTTTTCCGCAGATGGGAGCAGTCGCGGCCCAGCACTGGGAACGTCTGATGCGCTGGCATGTGGATGGAAAATGAAGGAGGAAAAGAGATGAGGTCGTGCGAGCTGTGCGAAAGCCTGGTTGCTGAGACGGAGAGCTTGGAGAGCGTTCTTGTCGACCTCTCCAAAGACTTCGGACCAGATCTCTGGTGGAATGCGCTGGCGTGCCGATGGCATGATGGTGGAAGGAAGCAAGGAAGCAAGTCACGCAGTCACCCCGGGCCATTGATGCCGAGATTTGATCGGACACAGCTCTTGCCGCACACCATCATCATGGCGACGGACTCGACCCCGCGTGAGGTCTGGCTCGAGATCTTTAAGCTCCCCCCCCCCTCTCCTCACTATCCTCCATCGTCGCTACCGGCCGAACCTTCGCCCAGCTAGCGCGTCCTTTGCTCTTCACCGAGTTCGTTTGTCAGCCATACGCCGTAGCCGGGGTCGGCAATGGCAATGGCGGTTCTCACTGGCAACTCTATCGACCGACGCACGAAGAACGCACATATATTGTCGAGAGGTTCGCATTCTGGAACTCGGCGGCGATTTTGCACCCTTTGTACGGTCGTGCTACCTGGAACCATGGCGTTTCCGACGAGTCGTTGAGGGACTGGACTGGAAAACAGACTGGGCTGACAATACCGATCTTACGTTCTTTCTTCTCGACACTTTCTTTGACCGGATCCAGAACTTTAACTCGCCTGGGGTTGCTCTCCATATTGGACATCAACTTGACGAGTCATGCCACATCGAAGATCTTTCACTCCCTTCCTAGCTTGAACGAGCTACACGTCAGCTGTACGAAGACCGAGGCATTCACTGCATGCGTTCCAGGACCGGCCCTGGCCAAATTCAGTCTGACGCCCAGTGACGAGTCTTCTGCACCCTTACATTCCGTTTCTCGATCCAGCTCATCTCCGGGACCTGAAACTTGCTTGCTTTCCTGGAGCGCTCATCCGGAGACCATGCCGGTCTTTCCTCATGTTCCTCGCCTCCACATGCACGCCGACTCAACTTTCGAAGTCGTACTAGTACACAAAAACTTCGCTGGCTTCAAGTTGCTCCCCAAATTCCCCGCCGTTGTGCAGTGTGCACCTCAGGTTCACCATCACCGGCGAATTCGCGGAGGCTCGGATAGCTGACGTCGCTGCGGGCTGTCAGGAAGCAGGCTCTACTGGGTGGATTGCTCTCTGCATATTTATTTCGACTGGGACCCCGGTACTCGAGAGAGAGCATCTTGAAGGCCCTTCCCTGGCTGCAACATTTACGGGCCACTATTTACAGAAGAAATTGAGGAAGAGACCACTGGCACCACCGCACGCTCCTGTCCCCGCCGGCGATGATAGCATCCACTTGCTCACATTTTCTCACTCTATCCACGTTTCCTCAAAACTCTTGCGGCTCGGGCACCCGACTCCCAGATCCACATGCCTTCGACGCCCACAATGCTAATGCTAACCTGGTACGGCGATGTCCATAACACGATAGTCGTATAATTCATACTCACCGTATACTAGTAATAATCCTCTCCCTCACGTCACTTAGCTGCACAATGATCCACGCAGGCAAAACGCGTACAACATATGTCTCTGGTGTCCAGAAACCCGCTCAAATACGGACAAGCATCCCGCGTCAGATGCGATGCAACTCTCCTCGTCATCTGAAGAGGACCCGACGTTAACCATCCAGCGACATCACCTTCACGTTGAACGCAGGAAGAGATAGCGAGATAGGCATATGGATACCAAGAAAGCTCACGCAAGAGAGAAAGGATGCGAGATTGAGAACGACACAGCGTCGTCAAGCAGGATGCGCCATTGACAGAATAGACTTCACGATTCATTGCAGGCAAAAAAAACAGCGCGACAGGATACGTATACGGGTCTCGAATGAGGTTCAAGAAAGAAGGAAGAAACTAACGAAGAACTGAAAGACAAGTCAGAAACCAACAGCTGTGTCGAAGCGCATGGGAAACGCACCAAAGACTTTTTAATGCCCCTTGAGGACCGCGTTCACTCCGTTAATGACATCAGACGCGCCACCGCATCCACATCCCCCCGTCTTCGGGTTGGTCATCAACAACAAGCCGTTGCACGAGTCGATGAGGGCGTTGATGTCGTTGAGCAGAGTGGTGAGGTAGTCCTGCCCGCAACCAGATTGGTTACCGAGGTCGAGGAGGTCGTCGAGCAGCTGCATGGTCGCCTTGACGAGGTCGGCGTCGGGTGCCGGCACGACGCCGCTGCTGCCGCCGCCGAGCAAGCCGCCGAGACCGAGCCCGCCGAGCAAGCCGCCGAGGCCGAGGCTATACAGCAAGTTAGCGTTGAGAGAGATGAAGGGACTATACTCGCCCATCGAGGAGGTTAGTGACGAGGGCGCCGGTGTTTGCGAGGAGGCTGCAGAGCGAGCACCCGCCGCCGGCAGTATTGGTATTGCCGAGGACGCCGCTGGTGCCGGAGAGCAAGCCGCCCAACAGACCGTTGAGCAGATCGCCGAGGTCGCCCAAGCCGAGGAGGTTGCCGGAGATCTGGCCCGACGGCGGAAGCGTGCAGCGCGAGATGCGGGAGACGTAGCCGTTGGCCTTGACGACGGCGGTCGCGTTGGGGTGCTTCTGGCTGATGAGCGCCATGGTGTTTTCGAGTGAGCGGACGTTGGTGTAGACTTTGCGCGATTGGTCGATGACGGCGGCATGCGTCTACATGGGTCAGCGACGAGCAAGAGTAAAATGGGAAGGAGACGCACCACGACGACATCCACGGTGGGCTGCTACGAGTGCGAGTCAGCGATGGCTCGAGGCAAGAAACAAGGCAGGGCTTACCGAAGGCATGGCGAACGCGCTGGGAGACACAACGGCGGCAAAGAGGAGTGCTTTGGCGAAGAGCATGGTGGGTGGGAGAGCGAGAACTGGGGTGCGACGAGTCGAAGCCCGCCTTTATAACGTAGTGCTGCCTCCTTCGAACAGGCAATCCTAGATCAAAAGACTAGAAGCAACGAGGAGCCGATTTCGTGTTCCGTGCCGCTTCGACCTTCGACTTCCTGCGGTGCGGCGGCGACTTTTATGGGCGAGGATCATTGGCACGCCTTCGGATTAGGCTTTTTGACCTTGCTTCTCCTAGCGTCCAATTCGGATTCAATACTATCACCTGCAATTCCGCGCAGGAATGAACAGGCGGAAGAGCTACGCACGGCTGGCGAGCGGAGAGGCGGCCGCGAGCCGCCTTGCGCTAAAATCCTTGAGCAATGGTGGTAAACCTAGCGATGAACCGCCCGTACGTCTTACGCTATACCTAAGGAAGGCAAGGCAAGGTACCTGAGATACACGCGTTTTCGACTACCATCTGCTCCTCGAGCTCGCCTCGAGGTGTGTCCGTTCCGTTCCGTGGGCCGGTGTTTCTCGTCGCCGGTCGAGAAGAACGAAGCCTTGTAGCGCGTGGAGCGTGGCGTGTTGAGAAAGAAGCGTGGCTGGCTCGGGGTATTCGGAGACGGACGGCGAGAGGAAGAAAGAAAAAGAGGGTGTGGTCACGAAATGATGCATGATTGACTTGGCCCGAATGATCCGATTCCGAACCGACCGGACCGCCCGATTAAACCGATCAAATAATCCGGCAGGCTGGAATAACAAGGCAGGCATGCTCGTCATCGCACCAGAGATGCTTGGAGAGAGAGTCAGAGCGAGAGTGACGGCGAGACAAAGATTGGGAGAAACAAGGTGTGTCAAGGAACTTGACACCCTGTGAAGCCGCGCATGGCATTCACGTCTCGAACCAGAACGGAAGGCTCTGTTGGCCCCGAAGGCACAACGGACGCACTCCAGAATGGAGAAGTCTTGAAGACCGAGTCCTGGAACGAGTGGGTGTCAAGACCTGTCCGGGCTTTCGGGAGGGACAAGATGAGCCTGAGAACACCAAACTGGAGCGCAGCTACCAAGAGCCACAAGCTCACTAGAGGGTGAAACAAAAAATGACCGAAAACCCCAAAAAGGAGCCGCGCGAAAGGAAAGAAGAAGCAAGGGAGAATAGAGGAGGGAGACCATGTACAAAATTGAAGAGACGATGAGGGACATGAGGTGAAATTTCCATAGTCAGAGCTACACAAGCACTGGACAGATCATCCCAACCAGAAGTCCTAGGTACTCATGGGCAGTACCTGGATTGGAGCTTCCAGCAGGCAAGACCTGATATGCTTGCTAACTCTCAGGAATAGAGCAGAAGAGATAGGAAAAAAGGGAGGACACAGAGGAATATGAGGATAAAGATGGAATACAAAAATATAATTGACTCAGCTTGAGTGGGGAGCTTGATTCCCCAAAATTGCCCGAATAGGACGACAGGATGAGTAGATGTGATGAGTGTGATGGTAACGGTAACGCGTTAGATAATGACAGACAGACATCCAGATAGAAATCATGCATCCAGCCCAGAAGCAGCAATGCAAGACTGCAGCGACGCTAGATGAGGCAATAAACAGATGGAGAGAACTCGAGCCAAAAAGAACGGTGGGCCAAGCTGCAAGGGTGAGCGGTTCCCGCAAGAAGAGGAATGGTCATGTGATGATGACAGGTGAGAGATGGTGGCGCGGTCCTCACTGCTGCCTTGTCTCCCACCTAGGTGGACTCGCGCGCTCGTCCTGCCTAGGCTCACACGCTGGGGTGTCTGACGAAGATTACAGAAAACAAGTGCTTCGCGCATTCCTCTATGTCCCGGCTTCATCAGATATAAATCACAACACAGTGAGCTCTGGGCCCAGGTACTTGGCAAGGCACGCGTCGCGGTCCAGAGGTTCCAGCAATATGTAGCCTTCTCGAGTTCTGGCGTGCGCAGCAACTTGATCGGAGTGGTAGCCCGAAGACGAGGCTCGAAAGAGAAGAGGTACAGTTCAAAATCCCGAGGACAGTCCTAAAATATCTTCCACTGTTGTAGATACCAATTAGATAAGATAATCAGATCTTATCAAGCTCCGAGTTCCCCGAATTGTGCGATTTTTTTCTTTCTCAATTCTCCCTCCATGAAGAACATTCTAGATAATTTCTCCGGGTAGATAAGCTGTGTCTACCAGCCCTCCAAATCCTCCACGCTCAATCTTTCCTTTAGTAAAACGAAATTGAAACAAACGCAAGCCAGTCATTTTTGTTGGACTGTGAAATGTGATCAATCTACGCACTACTCTGCCAAAAGTTCTCTAACGCCGCCCCTCTGTCTTCTATCGAGGTCAAAGTCAGCCGGGATTCATATTACTTATCAGGGAGGCGGTGTGCTCACCGACGTGCGCGTAATTCTCCTCGCAGACTTGTTGCAGCACCTCGCCCGTGGAAGATAGACGGCGAACCTTGCAGAAGAACGACGCTCCGTCAATCCAGAGTGCCGTGAGGCCAGCGTATCGGGCGATCAACGCATCGCGAAGCGACGGGAGATCAATTGCGGCGCGGTAGATTGGCGTGGCGCGTGAATTCGTGCTTGTGCGATAGATGTGAGTACTCTTGAATTGCCACGACAGCATGAGCACTGTGAGTCCCGAGGGCAGAACATCACGGGCGTCTGGAGCAATTAGAGATTCGAGAAAAGTCGTTGCCTGACATTGGATCATGAGTATATAAAGTCTGCAGCCTGCCAAACGCACCACGGAATTCTCAGTACCTTGCTCAAATGCCGCGATGTCAATCCGGAGATGGGCCAACTGGGGGAAACACTTTGAGATCGTATTGAGAATTGTGCTGTCCGGAGGTCCATCGTCGGGCCCTTGTATGAGATGAATGAACAGCGAAGTGACGTTCGGCACTTCGAGGTTATCGAGCGCGGCGCTGAGCTCCGCAGCAGTTGTGATATAGTTGATAGCCAGACGAGTGAGACACGGCGCATGAGGGAGGAACACACCAAGACAGGTGTGTGGCACACGGACCCCTCTGAGAGTCGGCAGAATCGCAGCGCATGCAGCGCTCAGAGAGCCAACTTCATCATCTCCGCTCAGGTACTTCGTGAGTTCGAGGTTCTCTACGCTGGGGAACTTCGGAAGTATACCAGCGATGTCGTTGACCGAGACGTCGCCTGAAGGACACAGCATGGAGAGCCGGGAGACAAGGGGGAAGACCGGGATGCCATCACTGGCAGGATGACCGCTCCATGGGCGAAAGTCGCATTCGAGGTGCAGCTCTCGGAGATGGGACGGGTTCAGGAACGGAATCCACGGCTTCAAATCGTCCCCCTCAGATTGATTCATCCGGATGCTGAACTTGGTGAGCGGAGGCCCGGTATTGGGGGGAGGGGTGAAAGGCTCCGGGTCAGCCGACGGATATAACCACTCCAGTTCGAGTTCGCGCAGCTGCGGTGGGCCGTGAAAGATCTTCGACAGGGAGGCAGGGTGGAGGTTGACCCCACGAATGGAGAGGTTGCGGAGTTTCGTGAACCGTCCAATCCGGTCGAGCACGGCGTCTAGCAGTATCAATGCGTCTTCTTCGGCGTATCTGCTGTTGGGCTTGTCGACTGCCCGCCACGTTTGGATACGGCAGGAGCGAACGAGTGGCGCGATTTCATCGGAGGTCAAGAACTGCAGCCTGTCGAGGAAGTTTTGTAGCTCCTTTCTCGCGGGGAGAAAGAGCTCCTCCGACTGCCAAGCGTCGAAGCCGTAAACTGGGAAAATGACGGCGGCGAAGAGGAGAGGACGGGCGAGCCTGGAAAAGGTGCGGCTCGTTTTGTAGGCGGAAGAGAGGGAAGCCTTGGGGAGGTTTTTGAATATCTCAAGCCAGAGCTCGGGCGGCGTAGAGCTGGCTTGCATGATGGCGCGGAGAAAGACGTTGACAGTCACGGGTCACACCGGTTGATGGACGGCACGTGACAGACAGCAGGGAAATGTGCACATAAATAGTGAGGAAAAACACTTTGCTGCTAGCTATCGCCTAAACAACACCGATAATCTCCCCAACGACGCTCTTGAACGTCTTGTTCGGGTCAAACTGCGCGCGCACGGCGGCGAAGCGCTGCAAGCTCTGCGGACGCAATGCCAGTGAGTCGAAATTCAGACACGAGAAGAGGGAGTGTGACGCACATCCGCATCGAGGTTTTTCACCGCATTGCCGAATATCGCGCGCGTGTTCTTGGTCCAGTGTGGTCGGACGGGGAACTTTGGTAAGAGGGTTAGAAGAGAACATCGATCGTAACGAATGGCCAGTTGGCGGACCTCATCGACTAGGATTTTCGCTAGGTCTAGGTACCTATAGTTGAGTTTCAGCGAACATGTTTAGGCGAAATAGAATCGAAAGACACGCACCATTGCTCGTTGAATCGATGATGGTCACCTGTGGTAGGCACGAACGAGGGGAAGTCGAACATCATGGCGCCCTGTTTTAGTTGAGCGCTGTTGCCCTCACGTGGGCGATGGAGAAGACGTACCTTTGACCAATCGGCGGTACGGTTTCCGATGCGCTCGGTGGTTTGGCCGAGGAAGCTATCGAACGGTTTACCGAACTAGATAGTCCGGGTTAGTTGCGTCGCGCGATATAACGCTCCTTCGATAATCACCTTGATGTTAATCCCACTAATCATATGAATCAGTATCATGGTCTGCGTACAAACCCAACGCACCTGCGATACGTGCTCGTCACCGCCATCCCAGCCGCCGCACTGGCATCCAACAGCTCCCGCACCCTGCTCAAGAGCGCAGGCCCTTGGTCGACCGGAACTGCCAACTCAAGCGTCTTGCCGTGCAGGCCGTAGTCCCATTCCGGTAGCTCGTTCGGGTAAAGACCGCCGATGAGGACGTCGTACGCGTGTCCGACGACGGGCCAGGAGATGAGCGGGAAGTTGAAGACCGTCTCTGCGAGCCAGTGAGTGAGGAAGGAGCGAAAAGGAGAAACCGCACCATGGAAGTTGGGTGCAGCCCAAAGCGCATAGAATGTATCGGCCGAGAAAAAGTTGGCAGTGCTGGAGTTTTGTCCGGCGTTAAGGAGGGAGATTGCGAGTGCGCCTTCGAGTGGGGTGACGGAGAACGTCGACTGTGGACGATTCGATAAGAAAATGACGGGCCTTCCGGGTGATATGCTCACCTGGAATGCATTGCCAGATGCGTTGACGGGCAGGACGCCGTACGTACGCAGATGGAACTTCTTGACGCCTTTCAAGTAGGTAAATCAACCAAACAGCGTTCAAGCACTGGGATTTGAACACGCACTCGGCCACCACTATCATCAGATAAGCAACTTCTCTTCACGGATGACAAAATACGCACCCAGAAATTCGCGGTGACATACGGCGAAATGATCTTATACAGATCACCATTCAACACGTCGGCCTCATCGAGAGTAGTTTGGTTGGCCCAGACTTTGTAGTCGGGGAGGATGGAGAGCTTGATTCGCGCGATGATGCCAAGCAGACCGAGGGACGTGGTGGCCGCGAGCCATTCGTCTGAACCGTCTTTCACGAGGTGAACCAGTTCCCCTAATGACAGTTGAAGCGGAAACGGTAAGGAAAAGGAAAGGAAGGCGCACCCTTGCCGTTGATTATATCCAGCTCGAGAGCAGCGGCCGAGACTTGCGAGTCCTCTCGGAGGGAAGAGCGATGAGCACCCATGGCGATAGCTCCACCTGCGTTGTTGGGTAAGGGAGACCTCGAAGGCAGATAATGACGAATGGCTAACCGAGGGTGATATTCCAATTGACTGCGAAATTCAGACATTCTGCCCAACGAAAAAGAGAGGGCACGCACCGAGGGTAAATCCCAGTGCCGCACCACGATCCTGCAGCCACTGAGCGCTGGATAACCGTGAGTATAGTACCCCTAGATAGAACAAGAGACGACGCACAGCTGAGGGAAAGTAACACCTGGCTCCACGACGACAGTCCCCGATGCGCCGGAGAGCTGCAGGTCGGAAATCCCGTTGACAAAGTCTGTCTTGACGATGATGGTGTTCGGGTCGTCGGAACACATCGTGTCGTCTGAGAACCACCGGTTAGGGAGTGTTGGAAGTAAATCCGGAATCTCGTACACCACATATGAGCGTTCTGCGGTGCATTGTGAGCGTTCTGAGAGAACGGAGGGATATGTTGCGGACTCACCCCACTCGCGCGGACGGGGATTCCGTTGGCACTCGCGTTTTTGACGATGGCGACAATCTGGTCGACCGACGTCGGGTTGTAGACCTGCGCTACGGCGTTGCAGGCCGGGAAACCATCTCCATCGAAGGTATTGTAGACTGCCGCTTCAGGTTTCCAGTCGGCATCTCTCTTCGCGAGAGTGGAATACACACACCTTGGACTGCGCTGGCAACACCGAGAAGCACCGCAGAGTAAACGGGAAGCATGGCGGGAGCGGGTTGGAGTTGCTCACCGCTCAGAGGTTATGGGGACGTTCACCGGAAACTGGAGGCTATATAACCATGTGGCGATCGCAGACGGATGCATGTGCGAGTGGGAGGAAAGCGACGTTGCCAAGCACGCGTTGTGACATAAGCGGGCCCGGCATCTCAGTCAAACTCCGCCGAGCCACACCTCCAACCGCTCGGAACAAGAAGATTCGCTGGACTGGCGTGTAGCTGTAGGATGAGAGGAAACTGGATGAAGAAGAATTGGGAGGCGGGTCAAGCTTTTGGACCCGAGCAGCCCATAACGGTTTGAATGGCGCCAAAAACCATGTGAAACGGTGCTGATCCCCCATGATCTTCCCCGCAGCTGACCTTCCCCGGGTTGATGCTGTCTTCGTACCACAAGGTCCGTGCACTGATGTGATTGTCGCAAACCCGCGTGCCAAGCGAAGGCTCAAACACATGGTTCTGCAGGTAAGCCGCGCGGAGTCCGGAGAGTCAACATATGTAGTCATTGGAACGACCGCTGGCAGCTGCAGCGAGCGTGCGTTCTAATAGACCCTTCGGCACATAGAGTACGAGTATGGGTGGAAATTAACATTTTTTGTCTATAGATCGGAGCGAACATCGACCAGTGCTAGTAGCGGCTCAACATCAAGAAAACTGCCTACCTTCAAGTGATTTACAAAGCTCAAGAGTCATTGTGGCTTCACAACGAAAGGCCATTCCCCAGTCGTGCACTGTTCCAGAACCCCTCCGCGTGTACTCGAACGACCTTTGCAGCATCTGGACACGATCTTAGCCATGGCACAAACGGATCGGAATGGCTGCGCCCATACCGTAGTCATCACAGTAGGCCTGCTGGGAGACATATCCATCTGACATCCTCCGCCGCCATTTCAGCAAAAACGTTGTGCCGTCGAGCCAGAGCGATGTTAGCGACGGGTTAAGCGCGACGAGCGCCTCCCGCGTGGCAGCAAGATCGATTGGAGCATGCCGGGGGGTATCCCGGCGCTCGACGCCGTGGTACCGGAGGGACCAGGCTAGCATCAGCGTCGTGAGCATCGAAGGCATGAGGATTCGGGAGTCAGGTGCTTGAGCCGAAAGAGTCTTCAAGAAAGCCGTAGCCTGCATGGATAGAATGGAAAATGTGAGCAGTGGATCCTATCATCGGCGACAAGAGCGTACAATTGTGGCCTCCTCCTCAGTCTCGAGCCCGACAACGCGATTGTTCACCCGTAAATGTTGCAGCCGGGGAAAGGACTCCAAGATGCGCTCGAGAGTACCGGGCTCGGCACGATCCCAATCGAAATCAACATGCAGAGAGGTAACGGTGTATGTCTTCTTAGTTCGAAGCAGAGCAAGAAGTTCCTCAGACTTGGCGTAGGAGATTGTTAGGTCCTCTAAGCGCGTCGCATGAGGAATGAAGACGGTGACCAACCCCTGAGCTATATCCACTCTTTTCAAACCACTCAGTAAAGCCTGACACCCGGCAGCGAGGCCAGCTACCTGCTCTTTCACGTCCAAGTGACCAGTGATGGTGAGATGCTCCACTGCGGGGAACTTGGGAAGCAAGGCGGCAAATCTTTGGTGTACGATGTCGGACATCGATTCATTATGGATGGAGAGGCGGCCAACGTGCGGGAAGACCGGTATAATCTCTGGATGAGCGCTCCAGGAATGAAAAAGGCATTGGAGATTCAGTTCCCGGAGATGGGTTGGATTGAGAAACGGGATGTAAGGGTGCAGACCGTCGTCCTCATAGAAGTTATCGAGCACGAGGCTGAATTTCGACAGTGCAGGTCCTGGAGCGTTTGCGCTGAACGAGTCGGGATTCGGCAAAAACTGTAGTAAGATGTCCAACTCGCCGAGGTTGGGGAGGGAGTGAAAGATCCTCGACGTGGCATGACTCGTCAGTTTGATGTCGTATAAGGAGAGCGACCGCAGGCGAGTAAAGTTCGGGATCCGATCGAGGAAAGTGTCGAGGAGAATTAACGCAAGATCCGAATTCACGGCAATGCCGTCCGGCCGTTCGTCGACATCCCATGTGCCCACGGAGCAAAAACGCACGAAGGGTGCGATCGCCGTCGAGGTCCAGAACTCGAACCTTTCTTCGATGAAGGGGCGTTTTTCGTGTGGTGGTAGATATAATTGTAGCTGGTTGTCACCGACACTGCCGTCGCCGACCAAGTCATCGCCGTACGGCTCAAAAACGAACGTGGCAAAGAGCAAAGGACGTGCTAGCTGCGCGAAGGTTCGGCAGGTAGCGACGATGGATGAGAGTGAAGGTTTGGGAAGGAGCTTGAAGATTTCGAGCCAGACCTCAGGCGGGGTCGAGTCCATGATGGTGGTTTGCGGCAAGAGCGAATTGTCACTGCCACAGTGACATACCCATTTTCGGCCTTGGTTCCTCCCACCATCATGTCACCGACACGCGACCGCATTCCGCCCGAAATCTGGTCAGAAGTCTTCGGAGAGCTCGACAAAGAGCTCGACAAAAACGCTCTCCAAGCCCTCTGTCTCAGCAACCGAGCATTCGCGCGACTCGCACGTCCCCGTCTCTTCTCCTCCTTCTGCTTCCATCCGCATGCGAGCTCGTCCGATAACGGTGCTTCTGCCCAGCGGATGCTCCCCTCTGCGGCAAAAGCTGAAGAGTATCTGAAGCGCCTCGACTTCTGGCTGTCAGTCGAAATCGCACCCCTTGTGCGCTCCTGTACCATCGTACCCTGGAGTCCGATCGAGACAAAATACTACGGGCCATTTACGGAGTCGGACAATCCGAACAGCCTGATGGAGGTGTTTGCGGAGGGCCTGGCGCGACTCTCTCGGCTTCAAAGTCTCTCATTCTTCCGCGCCAACCTAGGCGATGCGATATTCTCCACCTTGTCCCACCTGTCGAGCTTGCGCGAGCTGCGTATCGGTTCATGCGAAACTGCCATCTCGCACCCTGTGCTTCTTCCTTCCACTGGAAGTCCGAGGATCTCGAGCATCACGCTCCATAGTTCCTTGACTGCTCCAGAGACGGATCCGATACAGCCCTGGTTGCCATTTCTTGACCCACGCCACCTTCGTGTCGTTAGACTTGATTCCGGCTGGAGCACATGGAACGAAAGCTCCGAGATGATCCCAGTGTTCGACGGGGTAGTTCGACTGGAGCTTACGGTTTCAGAGTCTTCCTCGGCTCTGTTCTCCATTCTGGACAAGTTCTCGGCAGTCCAGGATCTTGAAGTTGTCACATGGGACCCAGCTGACCTGACGGACCCTGTAAAACGCGCCTTCGCGGTTGGATGCCGCCCGTTCATTGGCTCGCTCAAGAAGCTGAATGCGACACACGACTTGCTTCCAATTCTGCTTCCCCAGGCGTCATCCGTGACACACCTCATAGTACAACCTGCGGAATGGCCCTCCCTCGACGAGCTCACGGATGCCTTTTCGTGTTCTCCCGTATCCAGCATGGTATCTCTCACACCATCGTTCGCGAGAATGATGTAAGCACCACACCTGTAAGCCCCCGTCCTCGATTGCATAGTCCTGAGTTTGTTCTCAACTCTGGCAGATTTCTCGACTGTTCAGCGACATCGCAACAACTTCTGCATTGCCCGCCGGAATCGCGGCATTTGTGTTCACATGTAGACTATACTACTACGGGTACCAGCAGCCACCAACTCCCTCCGTCGATGTTGTCTCTTTCCGGGACGCATTTGTCGCCCAGTACCCGGCGCTCACGTCGCTGCGGCTCGATGCAAATGACTTTCTGATTACTTGGCGGCGCAATCCAGGTGGATACATAGAGGAATATGCGACAGATGATGCTCGTTCGTTGTTCCATTAGCTGTGCGTGCACTTCTCATTAATTCGTCGGCAGAGGAAGCAAAAACCTGGCGGGAGAAGCACAAGATGCCTTGAGCATGCTGCATGCCTACCGGCCACAAGAAAATGAGAAAATTAGAAAATGGGGGGCGGGGCACTTCCTCATCCTTTGTAACCGTTCATCGAACAATAATCACTGGATACGCTTGGACGTCAGTGTTCAGATTTTGCTGCTGGTTTGCAACAACACCCGGGTCAATAGTTTTCGCCACTCACTAGAGTTTACTACTAGTACTTGCACGCGCGAATCTTTGCCGGAGTAATCAGGTTTTCGCCGGCATTCTGCCCATGAATTGACGTTGAATAGACGTGCACATGTGTCGATTCAGATTCCGAGCAATTCCCTCGTGAGCTCCGCAAACACGCAAAGTTGAAGCGGGAAGAACGCGAAACAGAAATGCGGCTGAGGAAATTTTCGTCTAAAATCAAAACACAATTTTCAGCCTCTTAAAAATAAGAAATTTTTGTCCTGCTTGGGCAGTGGTCACATGCTGGAGCTTAGTCAGACATCGCACAGAGCCCATCTCTCTCTCCTCCAACGACTCGGAGCAACGACTCAGAGCTAGGACGTCTAGTGGTCCATTTTCAGCCGTGCTTTCCTCCCGCTGCCATGTCATCGACCGGGGGAGAGCCCATTCCGCCCGAGATTTGGTCTGAAATCTTCGGAGAGCTCGACAGAAACACTCTCCAAGCCCTCTGTCTCAGCAACCGAGCATTTGCGCAGCTCGCGCGCCCCCCGCTCTTCTCCTCCTTCTACTTCCATCCACATGCAAGCACGGAGCTTCATCGCGGTGCTTCTGCCCAGCGTCTGCTCCCCTCTGCAAGGCTGAACAGTATCTGGAGCGTCTCGAGTTTTGGCTGTCGGTCGATATCGCACCACTCGTGCGGTCCTGTACCATCGCACCCGGGAATCCGTTCCAGACAGAATACTACGGGCCATTTACGGAGTCGGACAACCCGAACAGCCTGATGAATGTGTTTGCGGAGGGCCTGGCGCGACTCTCTCGGCTGCGAAGTCTCTCATTCTTCCACGTCAGCCTGGGCGATACGATGTTCGCCACCTTGTCCCGGATGTCCAGCTTGCGCGAGCTGCGTATCGTCTCATGCGAAACTGCCATCTCGCACCCTGTGCTTCTTCCTTCCGCCGGCGGTCCAAGGATCTCGACGATCACACTCCATAGTTCCCTGACTGGTCTCGAGACGAGTCTCATACAGCCCTGGGTGCCATTTCTTGACCCACGCTACCTACGAGTCGTCAGTCTCGATTCGAACTGGTCATGGAACGAAAGCCGCGACACGATGCCAGTCTTCGCCGGGGTAGTTCAACTGGACCTCACAGTCTGCTCTTCTCCCCTGGCTCTTTCCTCCATTCTGGATAGGTTCCCGGCAGTCCAGGATCTTGAGATTCTCACCTTTGGTGATTCCGGCGATGATGGTGCAAAGCATGCCTTGGCGCCTGGATGCCGCCCGTTCATTGGCTCGCTCAAGAGGCTGAACGTGTCCCACGAGTTTCTTTCACCTCTGCTTCCCCAGGCATTGTCTTTGACACACCTGGTAGTACGGCCTTTGGAATGGCCCTCTCTCGACGACCTCACCGATGCCTTTTCATGTTCTCCCATATACAGCATGGTATCTCTCACAATCGCTTTGAACCATCTTGATCTCCGCACACTCCACATCATCCTCGCGCCGTTCCCTACGCTACGGGAGCCATCGATCGACGTCTACAACGTTGTTCGGCAGAATGATGTAAGCACCTCTCCTTGCATAATCCGAGTCTGTTTTCAACTCTGGCAGATTTCTTTACTCTTCAGTGAGATCGCGAAAACCTCTGCACTACCTGCTAGAATCACTGCATTTGCCTTCACATATAGACTATCCTATGACCGCAACCAGCAGCCATCCCCTCACTCTGTCGATCTAGTCTCTCTGCGGGACACTTTTGTGGCCAAGTACCCATCGCTCACGTCGCTGCGGCTCGATGTAGGTGACTTTGTTGTTACCTGGGCGCGGCTTCCAGGCGGATTCATAGAGGAATATGCCACGGACGATGCTCGTACGTTGTTCCGCCAGCTGCGTGCACTTCTCATCAGGGTTCGTCGACAGAGGAGGCAAAAATCTGGCGGGAGGAGCACTAGATGTCTTGGTGGCTGATATTCAGAATTAGCGACAACAAAATGAAGGAACATTGGAAAACGGGCGGTCAAAACACACTTTCTCATCCTCCGTAACCGTTCTGAATCGTAGAATAATAATCGCTGTATATATGCTGGACGTAAATGTATAAAGCTCAGATTTAATTCGCGGCATTCTCCTTACGTTGAATCGACGCAGATCGACGGCATACATGGTACATTTGTCGATTCAGATTCAGAGGTAAGCGCCGCCAACACGCAAAGAAGAAGAAGAGAAATGCGGTGTCACAGCCAAATACAGCTTTGGGGTCTCCCATCATCATGTCTCTCAGCGCTTGTCTCCTTCCCTCTCCCAGATTGTTACCTCTGCCCCAGTACGCGCTCTCCCGAGCCTCGTGGACTCATCTGACGCGCTGTCGCAGTGTCGTCGACATGCCTTGAGGCGAATCCAGACATTAGCGGTCTGGGGGTGCGCATATCCTTCTACTTGCAGACGCTTGCTCTCGGTGCGCATATCCTTCCCCACCGTTTGTCCAGGTCTCTCACAATACTCCGCTTTGCGCCAGTCCTCCTCACCGGCCGTTCCCTGGAAGAAGCCCTGTCCTCCGTCTGGACGCTCCTCGGCACCTCCTTTGGCCTTGCCATCTCCGCACTTGTCACGGCCACCCAGAACCAGCTCCCGCTATACCAGGCGATAATCGTGACAGACCTCATCTGGCTCGCGAATTTCGCCATCTTCATGGCTTTAGCAGCGTACAGCCGTCATCCGCGTGGCTCATACGTCGTGCAGTACTGTGCGATTGCGCAGACGTATGTGAGCATGGGGTGCGTCTTGTACCTGTGGGCGCGGGCGAAGGAGCTCGATGGGGTGGGTAGGGGGGATGACAAGACCGTCTTTGTGGTGATGTTTGCGGGTGTGAGCGCGACGGGAATGGGACGGACTGTCGCACTGGCGATTACGACCGTATTGCTGGCGGCATATTCCGGCGTTGCGTGGCTCTTCCTCTGGAGGCATGTTCCCCATTCGCTTGCCCCCGAGTCGAGGAAACACTCCAGTCCTCCAGCAACTCAACTCACTCCACTTCCTTCCGCACTGGCGCCACCGCCGTCGTCTGCCCGAAGTCCCTCGACAACGACGAGAACACATCGGTTCCGAATCTCTCGAACTCCACACATACACGGGTCCTCCGCTTCCTCCGCTACCGCCGCCGCACCACCCTCGCTGTCCATCGACCCGCACCTAGCAATTCTCACCATCCTCTTCCTCTTGCCCTACCTCATCACACTCATCTGCGCCGAGCTGCAGATAGGGCGGAACGATGTCTGTCCGTCCGAGAGCAACTCATGGGGATTCGGCCAGGTGCTGGCGCTGACGGTGACAATTATCCCCGTGGTGATTACCGTGCAGGCGTTTCGGAGGTACGGATGGAGCCAGAGGCCGAGGGAGCGGGCCGGGGGTGCTGGTGGGTCGGGGTTGGGGCTCGGTGGGCAGCCATGAAGGATCGTTTCATCGTTTTTCTTTCGTTGAATCTTCGCTATCGTTTCTGCTTGCTATCTGTATCCAGTTGTGTCTTTGTTTTGAGAGTGTCTGGCATCCTTTATTGCTAATTATTGGTGAAATAGCGGGGATTCTGTCCAACATCTGGGTTCCGAGGCACAATGGGGAAGTAAATAGGGCGTATTTCACTGGGAGGACTCACGCCGCGAGTCGGGCGACGGGTCATGGGTGTGCGAGTACTTGAAATGCGACATGATAGCCTGAGGTATACCACCCGAGGAGTCCCTCTAAAACAATGTTAATGTCTGCTCTCGCTCAGAGCTGGCTCTAATTTCTGCATCGTTATCGTATCACTGGGTAAAAAAGAGGCGTCAACGGGTGACTGCGTGACTTTGCTTCCTTGCTTCCTTCCACCATCATGCCGGCACGCCAGCGCATTCCACCAGAGATCTGGTCCGAAGTCTTTGGAGAGGTCGACCAGAAGGCTCTCCAAGCTCTCCGTCTCAGCGACAAGGCTTTCGCACAACTCGCACGACCTCATCTCTTTTCCTCCTTCATTTTCCATCCACATGCCACATCAGACTTTTCCGGTGCTGGGCCGCGACTGCTCCCATCTGTGGAAAAGGCCGAACAGTATCTCAACCACCTCGAATTCTGGCTCTCGGACGACATCGCCCCACTTGTCCGCTCCTGTGCGATCCAGCCCTGGACGTCGGACCAGCTATATTACGGGCCATTTGCGGAATCTGATCATTCAGACATGCTCATGGAGGCCATTGCGGAGGGCCTGGGTCGATTCCATCGCCTTCGGATTATATCCTGCTTGGAACTCAGCCTAGGTGATGCGATATTCGCCGCCTTGACTCGGATGTCCTCCCTGCGCGAGCTCCGCATTATCGCCTGTGACTCTGTTATCTCGAGACCTGTCTTCCTTCCTGTCACTGGTGGCCCGATGATCTCGACCATATCGCTCGGTGGTTCGATGACTTACCCCCCTACGCCGGACCTCATAACTCCCTGGATGTCATTTCTTGACCCACGCTACCTGCGCATCGTTACTCTTGAGGCCAATTTGACCTCTTGGAGCGAGAGACCCGATGCAGTCCCTGTGTTTCCGGGGGTAACCGAACTGAGACTCACGATCGCCGAGTTTCCTCAGAATCTGTCCTCCATTCTCCACAAGTTCCCGGCCGTCGAGCATTTCGAGCTCTTCGTATGGGAACTTGAGGACCTGACGGATTCTGTAGCTCGTGATCTGGCCGTTGGATGCCAGCCCTTCATCGGCTCGATGAAGACACTCTTGACCACGCACCACTTGCTTCCCATCCTGCTTCCCCATGCGTCGTCCCTCATGGACCTCATCGTGCAGTACGTGGAACATCTCTCCTTGGATGAACTCACGACTGCGTTCGCGTGCCCTCCTATACCCACCTTGGTGTCTCTCAAAATCCATTTGCACGATATTGATATTCGTACACTCGTCACCATTATCAAGCCCTTTCCCGGTTTGCAAGAGCTACACATTGGGCTATCTCGTCGGGCAAATAATGCAGAGACATCAAAAGTCGTTGTAAGCGCCTAACCCTAAACTGTATATTGTGTGCTTGTCTTGAACCCACTCTGGTAGCTCTTCCAACTGTTCAGCGAAATCGCGACGACTTCCGCATTACCCACAGGACTTACCGCATTCTCCTTAACCTGCCGACTCTTCTACGACGGCGTCCCGCTGCCACCGCCTCCCCCCCTCGATGTAGTCTCCCTCCGGGACGTCTTTCTCGCTCAGTACTCGGCGCTCACCTCGCTGGAGCTGGAGGGGGATCGCTTTCTTATCACTTGGGCGCGCGATCACGGCGGATACATAACGGAATATGTGACGGACAATGCTGGTACGTTTTTCCCACTGGATGTGTGGGCATATCTCATTCGTCGTCCAATCGTCGATAGAAGAGGCAAAATCTTGGCGGCAAAAACGGATTGCGTGGTTGGGGTTCGCGCTACTTATCTTTGCTAGTGGGTCTGCATTTTTTTTACAGCGTTTTGTGTAGTACGACTCTGTTTCTCGGGGGATCATACATATTTCGACCTAAAGTTCAGAGTTTTTTTTTTTTTTTTTTTTTTCACGCCCAAAGAGGCCGAAAAGTTCCTTCGATTTTAGACGAATAAAAACGAGGAAGTTACGCATTACGCCTCAAGGTCGAAATAATACAGTACTTTGCCAGGAAACCACTCTGGAAGTTCTGTCACGCTTGGTGATGGCATCAAGTACTGAGTCACCCTTTTTTCCTCCCGTATCGAGTCTAGACTGCATCTCCTGCAATCCCACTCAGTCCTCCGTGCCGGAAATGGCCTCACTGAATACGACACCGACGCGTCAGCTCTCGGCTTTCGGCTTGGTGGACTGCGGCTCGGGACGTCGGGACTGCGCATCGGCATATGGGACACGCGTCCAATTCGGCGCTAATTGAGCCATGCAGGAAACCTCGCCACTCGACATTCCTCCCATTCGATTCGCTGTACCCGTACATCCACGCGGCCTCGTATCCGGAGCAGCTTTCCGTTCTTCCGCCTCTGGCCATGGGCACCAGAGCGGACCTTGTCCAGATCTCCAAGCGCAGCAGAATTGAATAATCAAGAATCAATCCACTCCCGTCAACGAGGACCTGCGCCGCAGCCCGTCTTATAAAAGACCTCGTCATCTAGACTCTTTCCCTCCCACACTCACCCACATGGACAACGAGAAAGCCACCTACGCCTACTCCGACAACGCCCAAGCCCAAGGGCTGCCCGCGTATGTGACCCACGCCGAGCTCGAGCTCGCAGAGGTTCGGCGCAAGCGCCAGAAACGCAAGCGCGCTGGGCGCTTCTTCAAGGTCCTCGGTGTCTTTGTGTTGTTGCACTGGGCAGGCTCCAAGTTTGCCGCAAAGCATCATGGCCGCCATGGGAAGGGATTCTGGCGCGCGCTCGAGGACCCGGTATGTATCATTCTTCCTCCTCGACACGCACACACCCACTCACTGGCATCGCAGGAGGACAAGTGGCCCGTCCCTCCCGAGACTCAAATCGAGCATTGCGCTACATGGGCAGAAACCGACAGCCCACTGGCACTGGCACTCGTCGACGCCCAGTACCCCTTCTCTGCCTCTGCCTCCTTCGAGCTCCCCGTCGACTCGGAGGCGCTCTTCCTCGTCACCCGCAGCTTCATCCGCCGGCATGGGAAGCACAACGGGATCTTCGCTGCCGGCAGTGTGGACTATGTCCTCGCTGAAGCTGAAGCTGACGCTGGCAATACCGTCAAGGTCGATGTCCGTGCAGAGTACTGGCACCCGGAGCACCTCAACGCAGCCAAGGCGTGCTTGCTTTCGCGCGTCGTCGGGGAGAACCAGAACGGCGTTGGCATCCTTGTGAGTTCTGTTTCCCGCGCCACAATCTGGCCTGACGCTTTCTGTAGACCAAGTGGGAAGACGACGAGGACTGGGAGGACCACCACCACCGCACGACCGAGCTCCGTTTCCAAGTCACCGTCACATTCCCCGCCACCGAGGAGGGTTCTGCACTCGCCATCAACAGCTTCCAGAGCGACCTAGAGATCTACTCGCAGGCTTTCGATGAGAGTATGAGCGGCGTCCACTTCAAGAGCATGGAGCTCAAGTCCGCGCTGGCGTCTATCACCGCCGAGGTACGCTTTTCTTTCCTCCGCTGGGTCATCTCTCATCGTTCATGTCAGGACCTCGTCGTCGATGATGCCGTCTTCCGCGCCTCTCTCGCTGCAATCAAGATCCGGGTGCGTATACGTTGCCCTAATGATAGCTGTCGATCCCGCTCATGTCATTCCCCAGACCCTTACCTCGGATACCGCAACGCTTACCACCGCCCTCGCTCGCGTCGAAGGGACCTACAACGTCACCAAGTCGCTCAGCATCACGACCTCCAACGCTGGGATCAACGTTGACGTGAATCTCGTCGCGGACGGGGACGACGAGCAGCCCGGCGAGGTGCATCTCACCACAAGCAACGCGTACGTTTTACCTTCCCTTTCTTCTCCGCTCCCTATTCTGACTACCGTCCACTTCACAGTGCCATCGACGCCAACGTCAGCCTCTCATCCTCGACTTCTACCCCCGGCGCATTCGACGTAACAGCACATACCGCAAACGGCCATATCGACCTGGCTGTCCCATCCCTCCCGCTCGACGCCCTGCTCACCCTGCACGCCTCTACGGCCCTCGCGAAGGTCCATGTCGGGCTCCCGACGACATACGAAGGCACGCTCGTCGCGAGCACCACGTTGGCGAACGTGGATGTGCAGATCTCGCAGGCGGAGGACCCGAAGGGCGAGGGCCGGAAGCGGGTCGGTGGGGTGGAGAAGGTGCGGCGCGGGTCGGTGAGGGGGTCGGTGGGCTGGACTGAGGAAGGGAGCAAGCGCGGGAGTGTGGAGGTCCGTTCGAGTCTGGGCGGGGTTTTGGTGGAGGTCTAGTTTTATCGAAAATCGAGACAAAAAACATGTGATGGCGATTGACTAGTGTATGATGTTGATTTACTCTATCGCGGACAGACCTAACCGTATTATCTATTGGAAAAAGACGGGCATCGACGGCTGTTGAATGATGATACTAATTGGGCAGTTGAATGCCCGAACCCGGCTAGCCTACCAAGATTTTCAGCCCCGTGAACCAGAGTCATGTCAGTTTGTCGGTATCTGACCTTCAAACAGCCTGAGCTGAGTTCTGGATGAATCGAGGGTTATGTGCCCGCGGAGGACGCCATAGATTATGCTCTGGACATAGAATGAGTAACTTGCTGTCGATGGTACCCCAAAGTTTACCCCCCTGGTCCACTGGCATGAGCTACGGCGTTCACAATCTCTCGAGTTTCGGCAATGACGTTGCGCAATTGGCGTCGATTTTCGGCTTCGATAATGAGCTAGCAGTAGCCCCGGCGTCAGCGCAACCGAATAAGTAAAACGAAATTCTCACCAGCGTCGCTGTCTGTATCTGCCGAACCTCACGCTCGCAGTCGATGATAGTTCGTATCACCACCCCCAATGTCTGGAAATATACTTTCCAGGGTACATTCCGGGCTTCTAACACCTGCGATTGGATATTCGATGTGGACAATTTGACCCTGTGATGATTGAGTCAAGGCAGTGAAGATCGAAGTCCGCGTCTAATCCACTTACTGGAGCAAACGCCCGTCTTCCACCATGAGCTCCAGATGGTCTCGTACACATGTCCGTCTCGCATGGGCAAGAATTTCCCTCGTGGTCTTCACGTAGTCGTTCAACCGGCGTAGGCGGACGGAGGGACGATTATAGTGGACGCCATAAAGTACCATCGACGAAGAGACGACTGCCAGACCGAGGTAATGGAGAACTTGGTGTGGTATAAGGGATACGGCTGCTGCCATGAAGAACATCATGAGGGATTGCAAGGATGTGTTGCTGGCGCCCACGATTTCAGCCATACTGAGGCGGGATGGATGGTGGGCACAATAAGCATCTCCTTTATAGTGGGATAGCAAGGTGGGGGAAACGGTGCAGGCCCAAGATACATGAGCAGTCGTTTATAAACCCCAATGCTCCTCCGGTTTCGGAGAGGCTGTCCAGACACTACGTTGGGTTCATTTCGGTCCTTTTAGCCCCCACAAGTTGGCACTGGCTGTATTGGAAGCAGAGAAAGCTGTATGCTCGGGAAAGGCATTATGCTGTAAGGAATGGTCCACCATACAGCTCAACTGTCGCATAAAGAAGGCTGTATGACAGAAGGCTTCTCATTTATGTTGTTGGGTTCATTTCCGTCCTTTTAGCCCCCACAAGTTGGCACTGGCTGTGAAAGCAGAGAAAGCTGTATGCCCGCGAAAGACATTATGCTGTAAGGAATGTTCCACCGTACAGCTCAACTGTCGCATAAAGAAGGCTGTATGGCAGAAGGGTTCTCGTTTAAGTTGTTCGGTTCATTTCAGTCGGCCCTGGCTGTATGGGAAGCAGAGGAAGCTGTACTAGTATGCTCAGAAAATAAATTATGCTGTAAGGAATGGTCCACCGTACATGTCAGAAGGGTTCTCATTCATTGATTCAAGTCCACGTACAGAGCCTCAATCCAAGTTGCTTCTGCATCCGAGAATGTGATGAACACTGTCCACACAGCACTGTTCAAGTTTTCATCTTCGACTCTTGCAGTCCGCACAAGTCGTTACTGGCTGTATCGGAAGCAGAGGAAGCCGTCTGTTGGTGATGTGGTCAAGCTGTAACGGAGCATTTCTGAATTCACGTTGAGATAGCAGTTCCTCCCGGATTCGTCCAACCCTATCCCAGTGGTATGCTATTGCTATACCGGTGAAACGCGAAACTAACGGCGCCCAATGGAAACTCTGAACCCTCAACTCAACCCAACCAAAATCCCAAAGTTGATGCGAGAATACGTGTAGATGAGAGCGAAGAAGCTTCGTGTCGCGCGAGTACGGGGGGTTCCAACCGAAGTATACGGCTGTGGCAATTAGATGTGATTGGGTGTATAGCGAGCAGCAATAGCTCCGTTAAGAAAGTGCGTGCCTGTCTACTTTTACTGTTCGAATCGTCGTACTGGTAAGCACTGAGGATAGGTAAATGGGAGCAAGGACGCGATATCTATATCTACATGTAAATGAAAGATAGAAAAGTAAATGAGATAGCCCATTGTTTTGTTTTTGCGTGAACCATCTTTTCGCTCATTCCTGAGCGGCACGTTCCCCTTCGCTGCCACTGCCAGTAGGCGACACCAGCGGAGAACCATGTCCATGCACCACCACCTCCTCGCCAAACCCACCCACACCACCACCAACTCTAGTCGTATCAGAACCAGAGCCAGGATCGACACTGGCAAACCGCACCGACCGCGCAGGCGACGCGTCCCTCGAGTGTCTCCTACTCTCATTCCCACTTCCACTGCCACTCCCGCTCCCGCTCGCTCGTAAGCTATCCACACGCGAGCGGCGGCCAGTACTAGTGCGAATCGGCATCGGCGGGCGGCCGACAGTAGTCGTATTCGGAGAGGACGGTGAAGGGGAGGAAGACGGGGAAGATGGTGAGGACGAAGAGTACGCAAGGTCGGTCGCTGCCGACAATGGCAATGGCAATGGCTGGACACGCGAGCGATGCTCTCTCATAAACTGCTGCGCATGCCCCAGCAACCCCTTACGTCCCCCAGACCCCCGTCGTTTCGCCACCGCGGCTTTGGGCGACTTGTTCTTGGAGCGTGGTCGACTGGATGTCGCAGCCGGCTCGTCCTCCGACGCCCAACCCTCTTCTTCGTCATCGTCTTCTTCATTTGCATCATCATCTTCGTGGTCGTCCCGATGACGGTGGTGGAAACCAGGCAACGGCGAACCCCTCAACCGCTCCTCGATAGTCCTCCCCAACGCCTCCAAATCCGTCTGCGGGCCACTTTTGAGCTTGTCCACCATATGATGTACCACCGCCTCGGACCCGCGATACGCAGAGGAGACGTCTTCGCCGTCGACATTACGGATGATTTCGACTTCGACCTGCGTTTCTCGTCAGTATGGGTGTAGAAACGATATTGCGCAAAATGATAGCTGACCTCCTCTCCGGGACCCGCACGACGCTCGATAATCCTATGCGGACCCTCTTGCCACTCGGATACCAGCTCTTCTCCGTCGGGCGGTACCTCTCCCTCCGGCATCCCATTCTCCTTCTCGTCACTCTCATTCGCCCCCTCGCTCACCCTCCTTACTTGAATCTCCTCCAACGCCCTCCCTTCCACCTCCTCCAAATCCTTCTCCCCACTCGGACTCGGACTCGGACTCGGAGCCACACCACTCGGCCCTTCCTCCAAATCCCCAATCCGCCTCTCATCGCGATTCACCACAACCCCGCCCTCCGCCCTCCTCACATGGTCCATCCACTCGACATGGTTCGTAGTGGCAGTCGCCGTCGTATGCTTCGACCACGTCCGGCTCACCGAATGCACCCGTCTCCCCAGGGAGAACCCCGGAATGCTCAGTCCATGCACCGCAATACTGCACATCACCATGAACGCGCAAATGGGCTGGATGGTCCTCAGCAGCAACGCCACCTGCTCGTCCTCTTCTGCCAACGGGCTCGTGTGCAGGACCTCGGCAGCGAGCGTCGATATGAAGACCGCGCCAACACCGATGGGCCCAAAATGCCCGCTGAAGACGGCCTCGCGGAAGGTCTTGATGTCGGGGATCCAGCGGTAGAACGCTATCATCGCTGGTAGGCGGCGGAAGAGGAGTACGAGGATGGCGATGACGATGAGGCGCCAGACCTGCAGCGTCGTCCCCTGCGGGTCGCTGAACTGGGAGAACGGCATCCAGGCGCCGATGTAGACGAATGAAGCGACGTTGAAGAGCAGGTCGATTACGCTGGAGAAGACGGATTCCTCGGTTTGGCGGTTGAAGAAGCCGTCCCAAGCGAAGGCGGCACCGCAGGCAAAGGCGCTGAGGAGGTCGTCTGACCCGAGGAGGGTTGTGAGGCCGATGGTGAGGAGCGCGAGGGATACGTATTGCGCGATGTAGGAGTGTCGGTCGATGAGTGAGTGTCGTTGGGAGAACTTCATGAGATGGCGGAATGTGAAGCCGATTACGGACCCAATCAAAACGCCTAGGATGACCTGGTCTGTGAGGGTGTGAGTATAGGACGATAAAAAGGGGGGAATAACACGCACAGAGCCAGAGCTTCAAGAACCAGTCCTTTATAGCCTCGTTCGTCGATTGGTCGAGGATCAGGTAGAGCGCGATGTACAGGAATGGGAAGGCCGCGCCGTCGTTGCATCCGCTCTCCGCTGCGAGAAGGTGCCGTATATGCGCTGGGACATGCTTGTCGGCCCATTTGCCACCAACGACGGCTGCAGCGAGGATTGGATCCGTCGGGGTGAGGCAGGCGGCGACTGCGAGGGACGAGAGGAAGTTCAGGCCGGGTATGAGCGCGAAGATGAAGGCGGCGGAAACAAACCAGCCCTGAGCCACGTAGGTTGTCAGAGAGGACGGAAAGTAGAGGTATGAGCACGCACCCAGATCATAATGGGGCCCAGGAGGAAGAACAGACTCTGCCAGTGTCGTCGCATGTACCTATGCAGCTCTCAAAAACCGTCGGAAAGGAGGCAGAAAAAGCGACTCACGCCTTTGGGAGCTCGACCCCAATTGCAAAGACGCCAATGGCGAGGACGACGCGCGTGAGCTCGAGCGTTATGCTGTTCACGGTCTCGACTGGACGCAAAACGTCAGTAAGCGTTGGAGGGTGTGAAGTGGAAACGCACCGTTGTCTCCAGCCCATCCTCGCGGATTGAAGATATTGGCACCATACGGGCCAATGACTACGCCAAAGAGGAATGCCCAGCAGGCTTCGCCGATGTAGAGACGCTCGCGGAGGAGCAGAGAGAACATCCCGAACTGGCATGAAAAAGTGGGTCAGTGGGTACGGAGACCAATCGAAGCGTCAGACGACGCACCAGGACGACGAAGCCGCCAAGGGCGGCATAGGCAATGTGGGCAACGGAGACTTCGAACTGAGCATAGTGAGGGTCAGAAGCAAGAGCCAGAGGCAGCTAGCGGTGCCACTCACCGGATCGAAATGCATGATGTCGAATGGCGAAAATCGCGCAGTGGCCTGAATGGGGATTGGCTTTCTGTCTCCGTCAAGAAATCTCGGTTGAACTCGAACCACGATGTGTGCTGGGATGGCGGGAGGGGCAACTCGGAGATGAAGGGCGGGAGCAAGTCCGCTTTGTTCGCAAGGGTGGGGGGGATCCTTTTCTTGGTAACCGCTTGAGCCTTGGTTCTCGCGCTCGGTCTTCGGTCTTGGCTTGCTCAGGCTTGCAATTGCGTGCTCCTTGGACCTTGGCTGACTGGCTCTGGGAGAAACGCCGGTATCTACTCTGGCTCTCCGAACAGAAACGACCAAACGAAGACGGTTTATAAGGATTCAGCCTGACGGCTCGGGTCTTACTTATCACTGCCGTTACTGGTGGGCCTGCCGTCGACAACGAGGTCAGGCAGCCTGCGATAGACGACGGCCGGCCATCATACTCCACCTCTCCGCTCTCCAATTCAATTACAAGCTTTTCGGCCGAAACGGTAAACTAGGCAAAGTAAACTGGGTTGCCTCAAACTCTACTCAAACGCTGGCCCTTCCCTGCAAACGTACGTACCGCGGAAAACGCACACTGCGCACCTCACCTACGAAGAACCCTTGAATCAACCTTTCACTTTCAATGTTTCATACGTCCACGCCAAGCTGGCTGTCAAATCACATTAACTACCAATCCCAATCTCGAACAAGAAAAGACAACGGCCTCAACTGGGCAGTAACGAGCCCACAGAACAATCCTGAGGTGGACGTGCGCCACTTGCGAGACAGCCCGCACGACGCACGAGCCATGATCGAAACCTCGTTTTGCGCCACAAATGACCCCCCGAACTTGAATTCGAAGTTGCCCGCTTTCCTCTCCTCAGAGTCATGGCATCCAATAACAGCTGACGCACTGCTTCACGTGCTCGGTGGTGGTGCATCGGGGAAACCATACCACCTCCGTCTTCGGTGCCTTTCGTCAAGCTACGAGCCTCCCACCATCTTGTTTCACACGACTTTCTGGTGTGCAACTGTCCTGTGCTCTGCTCTGCCGTCACGTAACCTGCCCTGCACGCCAAGGAAAGGAGATTCGTCTTCGTTCCCCCAATAATATAATGTATCAGCTTGTTGCCAGGGCCAGTGCCTGTCCGTCGAGAAACCCGCCGTCTGCGTGTTTCGTTTTCGTTATCATAACGGGTGTCTAGCATGCGGCCGACATGCGGAGGTTACTTACTTACATGAATCGACAATTCCCCCATTCCTAGGACCTCAGTGCCTGTTTCAGACCTCCCCCTTCCCCCGCCAAGACTTTCTGTTTTCGTCAAGCACACACTGGCACTGGGGAGCAACTTACCTTACCTAGTAAGAGGCTTTCATTTCCTAGAACATCGCATCTACAACGTACACCGAGCGTGTCGGATACAGTAAGGCTAAGTTGAGAGAAATTGCAAACGTGAATGTTCGCGCCAAACAAGATGTAGATGATAGATTGAATTTACCGACCACAACTCAGCTCTCGAGAAACATGCAAACATCTTTATAAAACTCCCCCCCCCAAAGCAGTAGTTGAAAAAAGGCAGGAAACTATTCATATTCATTAAGTATGAGGTATTTTACTCCGAGTGTAAAGTAAAGTAAAAACTATTGTAGGCAGATGCATCTGAATCTGGGAAACAAAAGTGCCTAGTGCCAACTAGAAGCGAAGCCCCCGCAAACCGCGAATGACCGCGCCCATCCGTGGCTTGTGCACTGGCATCTGAATGCTGCTTGGTGTGCTGGGGAGAAACGTCCCAGAGCCAGAGCCCGAGGATCGCGACTCGGAGGGGGAAGGCGTGTCCATCGAATGCACCGAGGCAGCTGTATCTGATTCCGCCGGCGAGTCCAGCATGAGGAAGGATGCATCTGCGGCCACGTCGATGCTGGACCGCCTTCTCAGGCTCCTGTAACTGTCGTACACGGACAGCGACGAGGCTCTGCGTGTAAGCGGCCGCCGGACAGGACCGCTCTGCGCTTGGGTGTGGCGCGCCGGGACGAGCTCGGGAGGGACGTTCTCCCCGAATGTCCGTGCGAGTTTCGCGAGAGAACGCTGACGAAGGGGCTGCTCGAAGGTCGGCGACGGAATATTAATGCTAGTGGGTGAGCCCATGCCAGTCGAGTCGCTAGCCTGAGGAAGGCGGACAAGCAGGACAGGACGGCGTTTCTGGCGCTGGCCCGTGACGCTAGAAGACGAGCGTGCCAAAGATGAACGCCGAGGGGAGACTTGAAGCTGCGGTGTCACGGCCTCCCCGAGTAGAGCCTCGACCTTGCGCGAGGAACGCACGAGGCGAGTGCATTCGTGGGCTGCGAGGGGAGTGGAGGGCAGGGGAGTTGGGAGCATGCTGAGCGCTGAGTATAGTATGCAGTATCGAGTGAGTGTGGGTGTTGGTCGGTCGAAGCGAGAATCTGGGAGTGAGTTTTCTTGAGACTTTGACGAGGGAATTAGAAGGCCTTTTATATGCACTGGCAGAGCGACAGGAGAGTTGTAGGTCTCAGACAAGAGGGGTGGAGACTCGGGGAGGCAGTGTGTCTCGGCCTGAACCCTCCTGTCTAAACCCTCTTGTCTAGAGGAGCCTGCCACAGTAAGATCATCCTTGAACTCGGAGCCAACTCGGAGCTGCGAGACGTTGACGGTGCCAGAAGTGAGTACTAGTAGTTGGACGAATCGGTCCCGCGGGCCGCAAGTGCGATTCGAATGCGCGGGACTACCGCCGTTTTCGAAAAATCGACTCGGAGGATTTCGGGAACGTGAAGGTCTAGACCGAGTGACGGATCACCTAGATAATGTGACCCATCACCGATTATTGTCGGATCAATCGTGCACTGTCAGGACGACTCATCTCAAACGCCCACAAGCCAAACTCTTGTAATCTGCTTGCTTTTGTCCTCTGATTCTTCGGTGCTTCGGTCTTCTGTTTGCGACGGTCTCCACAAGAAAACAAGGCAGAACTACACGGCTTAGCAACGGGCCTCTTGTTTCTTGTTTGCGAAAACAATCAACGAACGGGGATCACCACATCGTGGAAAACTCGCTCTACAGCATGAGCAAGCACAACAGCTTGTGGGCGTGGGGTTGTGTACGAATCATTTATAAAGCCTTCTTTCCTCCGTGGCACTCGCCGCTCTTCCCTCTCTTCCCTCATCTCTAGCCTCCGATGAACTACCCTCCGACGGACAACCCCTACGAGCTTTACGGCTACACGCCCAACCCAGCCCATCAGGCTCCCCCTCCTAACCCAGGAGACTACTTTCCTGCCCTGCTCCCCTCGCCGCTGTCCCAGCGGATGCACAAACTCGCCTACCCCGGCGAGTCGGCGTCGTTCCAGCACAACAACGACTGCCCCTGCCAGATCTGCCAGGCCGCGCGCCAGATCCCCACGATGAGCAGCGCCGAACGCGCCCAGCAGCGTGCTCTCGCCGCACAGTCCCCGTATTACTGGCGGAACTGGAAGAGTGCCAGTGCGGAGCATGCCCCCCACTGCGCTTGCGAGGACTGCCATGGGAATTGTCGCCTCGGACCAAAGAGCTGCAAGCGATGTGCCTTTAAGGCTTCGTTCGTCCACCCCGATGCGAATACGAATGCGAATGCGAACGCGAATAACGCTCAAGCTCCGGCTCCGGCTGCTCCGGTCCCCAACCGCTACAACCTGCGTCCCAGACGTCCGTGAACGATGCAATGACACGCGTTATCATCTCCCTCTCTATCTCCCGACTCGGATTTATCAGTATGTTACCGTTGACTGCTAGTGATTAGTCTATCTTGTATGCCCTCCCCTCTGCTTGTATATGTAATAAATATATGCCTATCCCTGCGAGAATGACTAACGATGGAGATATCTATAAGAGGTCTCGTCTCTTGGGTCATGAAGAGTGTTTAAATTTCTGTCCATCGAACTTCCAAAATGTCCAGCATGCTCAGGCTGGTGCATCGCTTCATCACAAGAGTAGTTTACAAAACTCGTCAAGTCAGTCATGAGTGCCGTCGATCTTGATCGCTCTGTCGAGATGTTAGCGGTGATCTGCTCACTTGTCGAGATGTCTCCGATGAGCCTTCGGTAATTCTCCTCCTTCGGGAACCTTCGGAAGCCTTGGCCGCCATCTGGGCACATCCGAGTCGCAGTACGTCAGCCTCCCTGCCAGGATACCCCTCTATCCGGGTATAATATCATATCCCCAATAAACTGATCTCGTGAAGGATTGCGCGTCACTAACTGTCAATAAGTGAGAAGAACGGTCACGTGAGACTCCGTCGCGCGCGCGCGTCGCGCTTCGCCGTACGCAATTTTGCAAGATAATATACGGAGTATCGCTTCCTACCTATCGTCAGTGCTCATTGGTCGACATACGCAAGGCGACTATAATTAATCCCCCCCCCCCCCCCAGTGCGACGACTCAAAAAGGAAAGTGGAGGAATGCAAAACGGCGTAGGTGTTTAATTCGTCCCTACAACGGTATGATCTCGAGAATCGTCCTGCGATGCAGGAGAAGATGACGAGGTGGTCGATCTTGGAGAATCGCTGTGACGCGGCGAGAGTCCAAGTGTAACGTTCACGTTTGGCCTCCATGTAGATATTTCTTGTTTCCGTCATGTCCGCCATCATGACTCAGGACAAACGCAGGGGATCGGTGAATCGGGTTATCCACGCGACGAGAAGAAGGAACATGGCGCCAGCGAGAACACAGATGGCGGCGGCCGGTGGCAGGGCTGCTTGTAGGAAGGAAGTGAATGGTCCAAATGGCAAAGACATTGGTGCCGGAGTCGGCGCTCGAAGGCGTGGGGATGGTGGGCATAACCGGGAACTAGCATTTTGGCCCGTCCACGGTCCCCTTTATACGACAGCACATTACAGCACTTTGCAACGTGGGTCTACGAAAACAGGACTACTTAATGCTGTCGCTTGCGGTGCGCGTTCGCAATAGAAGCACAGCCTGCTTCTTGATGAGATGAGCGCGCGGAGGGGAGGAAAAGAGCCGGATTATTGGGGGCCTATACACTGTAGAGAAGTATTTCTAGCAACTTCTACGAGTCCATAGAATAGAGAGGATCTCCGAGCTTGATAAGATCCGATGATCTTATCTAATCTATGATCTACATTCTGCTCTGCCAAACGGCTCTGTAGAGGAGGGTTTTGAAGAGCTGAATGGTCGCGACACCCGCAGGTGCCAGTCCACCAGTGACCAATTATATCGCGAGAATCCCGTTGTCTCATGGCCTATGACCCGGACTGTATTCATTTGTCTTTGTGTGGATCCATTCGATCCAACGCTGTCGACTCTTGTCTCAGGGTAGAAAGTTCCGCTTCCGTCGAGTAGGCAAGGAGTTGGACTTGAGTTCGTCGACAACACTTTGTTTTTTTTGCTCCAAGCAGTTGCACCTGTCATTGTCCGACTAATCGTAGCATTTGAGGGAGTCGAGAACAGGCGCAGGCTTGCCGCCGCTACCGATATATCGATAACCTGCACGGCTGCTACGATACCATTTCTCTCTCTCGAATACGCTGTACACTAGTCAATCGCCATAACATTTGTTTTTGTCTCGATTAACGCATAAAACTAGACCTCCACCAAAACCCCGCCCCCACTCGAACGGGCCTCCACACTCCCGCGCTTGCTCCCTTCCTCAGTCCAGCCCACAGACCCCCTCACCAACCCGCGCCGCACCTGCTCCACCCCACCGACCCGCTTCCTGCCCTCGCCCTTCGGGTCCTCCGCCTGCGAGATCTGTACATCCACGTTCGCCAACGCAGTGCTGGCGACGAGCGTGCCTTCGTATGTCGGCGGGAGCCCGACATAGACCTTCGCGAGGGCCGTAGAGGCGTGCAGAGTGAGCAGGGCGTCGAGCGGGAGGGATGGGACGGCTAGGTCGATATGGCCGTTTGCGGTACGCGCTGTTACGTCGAATGCGCCGGGGGTAGAAGTCGAGGATGAGAGGCTGACGTTAGCGTCGATGGCACTGTGAAGTGGACGGTAGTCAGAATAGGAAGCGGAGAAGAAAGGGAAGGTAAACGTACCCGCTGCTTGTGGTGAGATGCACCTTGCCGGGCTGCTCGTCTTCCCCGTCCGCGACGAGATTCACGTCAACGTTGATCCCAGCGTTGGAGGTCGTGATGCTGAGCGACTTGGTGACGTTGTAGGTCCCTTCGACGCGAGCGAGGGCGGTGGTAAGCGTTGCGGTATCCGAGGTAAGGGTCTGGGGAATGACATGAGCGGGATAGACAGCTATCATTAGGGCAACGTATACGCACCCGGATCTTGATTGCAGCGAGAGAGGCGCGGAAGACGGCATCATCGACGACGAGGTCCTGACATGACGATGAGAGATGACCCAGCGGAGGGAAGAAAAGCGTACCTCGGCGGTGATAGATGCCAGCGTGGACTTGAGCTCCATGCTCTTGAAGTGGACGCCGCTCATGCTCTCATCGAAAGCCTGCGAGTAGATCTCCAGGTCGCTCTGGAAACTGTTGATGGCGAGCGCAGAACCCTCCTCGGTGGAGGGGAAGGTGACGGTGATTTGGAAACGGAGCTCGGGCGTGCGGTGGTGGTGGTCCTCCCAGTCGTCGTCGTCTTCCCACTTGGTCTACAGAAAGCGTCAGGCTAGATCGTGGCGGAGGGGAACAGAACTCACAAGGATGCCAACGCCGTTCTGATTCTCCCCGACGACGCGCGAAAGCAAGCACGCCTTGGCTGCGTCGAGGTGCTCCGGGTCCCAGTACTCTGCACGGACATCGACCTTGACGGTATTGCCAGCGTCAGCTCCAGCTCCAGCGAGGACATAGTCCACACTGCCGGCAGCGAAGATCCCGTTGTGCTTCCCATCACGATGCCGGCGGATGAAGCTGCGGGTGACGAGGAAGAGCGCCTCCGAGTCGACGGGGAGCTCGAAGGAGGCAGAGGCAGAGAAGGGGTACTGAGCGTCCACGAGTGCCAGTGCCAGTGGGCTGTCGGTTTCTGCCCATGTAGCGCAATGCTCGATTTGAGTCTCGGGAGGGACGGGCCACTTGTCCTCCTGCGATGCCAGTGAGTGGGTGTGTGCCTGTCGAGGAGGAAGAATGATACATACCGGGTCCTCGAGCGCGCGCCAGAATCCCTTCCCATGGCGGCCATGATGCTTTGCGGCAAACTTGGAGCCTGCCCAGTGCAAGAACACAAAGACACCGAGGACCTTGAAGAAGCGCCCAGCGCGCTTGTGTTTCTGGCGCTTGCGCCGGACCTCTGCGAGCTCGAGCTCGGCGTGGGTCACATACGCGGGCAGCCCTTGAGCTTGGGCGTTGTCGGAGTAGGCGTAGGTGGCTTTCTCGTTGTCCATGTGGGTGGGTGTGGGAGGAAAAGAGTCGAGATGACGAGGTCTTTTATAAGACGGGCTGCGCAGGTCCGAAGGACCGCTCTGGCGCCCAGGGCCAGAGGCGGAAGAACGCAAAGCTGCTCCGGATACGAGGCAGCGTGGATGTACGCGTACAGCGAGTCGAATAGGAGGAATGTCGAGTGGCTTGCATGGCTCAATTAGCGCCGAATTGGACGCGTGTCCCGTATGCCGATGCGCAGTCCCGAGGCCGCAGTCCACTAAGCCGAAAGCCGAAAGCTGACGCGTCGTCGGTGGAGGATGATTGTCGTATTCAGTGAGTCCATTCCCGGCACGGACTGCAGGAGAGTCGATGCGGGGAGGAGAAAAGGGTGACTCAGTACTTGATGCCATCGCTAAGCGTGACAGAATCTCAAGAGTGGTTTCCTGGCAAAGTACTGTATTATTTCGACCTTGACGCGTAATGCGTAACTTTCTCGTTTTTATTCGTCTAAAATCGAAGGAACTTTTCGGCCTCTTTGGGCGTGAAAAAAAAAACAAAGAAAACTCTGAACTTTAGGTCGAAATTGGGTCGAAATATGTATGATCCCCCGAGAAACAGAGTCGTACTACACAAAACGCTGTAAAAAAAAATGCAGACCCACTAGCAAAGATAAGTAGCGCGAACCCCAACCACGCAATCGGTTTTTGCCGCCAAGATTTTGCCTCTTCTATCGACGATTGGACGACGAATGAGATATGCCCACACATCCAGTTGGAAAAACGTACCAGCATTGTCCGTCACATATTCCGTTATGTATCCGCCGTGATCGCGCGCCCAAGTGATAAGAAAGCGATCCCCCTCCAGCTCCAGCGAGGTGAGCGCCGAGTACTGAGCGAGAAAGACGTCCCGGAGGGAGACTACATCGAGGGGGGGAGGCGGTGGCGGCGGGACGCCGTGGTAGAGGAGTCGGCAGGTTAAGGAGAATGCGGTAAGTCCTGTGGGTAACGCGGAAGTTGTCGCGATTTCGCTGAACAGTGGAAGAGCTACCGGAGTGGGTTCAAGACAAGCACACAATATACAGTTTAGGGTTAGGCACTTACAACGACTTTTGATGTCTCTGCATTCTTTGCCCAACGATATAGCCCAATGTGTAGCTCTTGCAAACCGGGAAAGGGCTTGATAACGGTGACGAGCGTACGAATATCAATATCGTTGGCAGACAATTACGTAGTTTAGACCAGAGGGGACCTTGCAAAGCAAGGTGACCAAGACACTCCAACAAAATGACACAGAAATACAGATACATGTTGCAAGCGCAACTTGAAACCTCAATCACTATTTAGTACCGAGTATCGACTTTCCCGCCAGACTTCTGCGTTTTCTGTTGACGGGTGAAGAACGCGTACACAGGCTCGAGAAGAAAACATACCAGCATCATCGGCCGCATATTCTACAATGTATCCCTCTTGATCGCGCTCCCAATTGATCAAAAAGTCACCTGCATCCAGCAAGAGTGAGGCGAGCGCCTGGTACCGGGCGAGGAATGCATCGCGGAGAGAGACTACATCGACAGGGTGAGGCGGTGGCTTCAGGATTTGATGGTAGTAGAGTCTGTAGGTGAAAGAAAATTCGGTGATCCCGGCAGGCAATGCGGAAGTGGTCACGATTTCGCTGAAGAGTTGAGAAATCTGCCGGAGTAAGCTGAGGACAAACACAGAATGACGAGCGACATGTACTTACAGTGAGGTTCGGCGGCTCGGGCCCCATGCCATCATCCGCCGTTATACTGCGGTATACCTCTACGAATAGCTGTTGCAAACCGGGGAATGGCTTGAGCATGCTGAGAAGTGTCCGAAGATCAAGATCGTTCAAATCGATTCTGAGAGACACCAGGGTGGGTATAGGAGGGCATGCGAAAGCAGTCGTGAGTTTATCCCTGGCGCCGTAGTCCATGGATTCTACGATGAGCTCCGTGAGGGATGACGCCTGTGGCAGCAGGATGGGAAGCAGGTGGTGCGTGACCGAAAGTGTCTTCAGTGAGCCGATAAATGGCTGGCAGCCAACCGCTAGGCCATGGGTTACAGAATCCGTGAGGTCATCGGGTTCCCATTGACCAAACTCGAAATACTCGACAGCCGGGAACTTGTGGAGAATGGAGGACAGATTCTGAGGAAACTCGGTGATCGTGAGTCTAAGTTCAGTTACCGCCGTAAACACAGGGACTGCATCGGGTCTCTCGCTCCAGGAGTCCAAATTGGCGTCAAGATTGATGGCACGAAGATAGCGTGGGTCAAGAAATGGCATCCACGGAGTGATGAGGTCCGGCATAGGGTGAGTCATCGAACCACGGAGCGATATGGTCGAGATCATCGGGCCACCAGTGACAGGAAGGAAGAGAGGTCTCGAGATAACAGCGTCACAGGCGATAATGCGGAGCTCGCGCAGGGAGGACATCCGAGTCAAGGTGGCGAATATCGCATCACCTAGGCTGAGTTGAAAGCAGGATATAATCCGAAGGCGAGGGAATCGACCCAGGCCCTCCGCAATGGCCTCCATGAGCATGTCCGAATGATCAGATTCCGCAAATGGCCCGTAATACAGCTCGTCGAACATCCAGGGCCGCATCGTACAGGAGCGGACAAGTGGTGCGATGTCATCCGAGAGCCAGAATTCGAGGCGGTTGAGATACTGTTCGGCCTTTTCCGCAGATGGGAGGAGTCGCGGGCCAGGAACGTCTGATCCGCAGGCATGTGGATGGAAAATGAAGGAGGAGAAGAGATGAGGCCGTGCGAGTTGTGCGAAAGCCTGGTTGCTGAGACGGAGAGCTTGGAGAGCCTTCTTGTCCACCTCTCCAAAGACTTCGGACCAGATCTCGGGTGGAATGCGTTCGCGTGTCGGTGGTGGCATGATGGTAGAAGGAAGCAAGGAAGCAAAGTCACGCAGTCACCTGTTGATGCCTCTTTTTTACCCAGTGATACGGGAAATTAGAGTCAGCGACTCTGAGCGAGAAGACATGGACGCTGTTTTAGAGGGACTCCTTTCGCACACCTCTCATGTCGCATTTTAAGTCAACACAAGCACTTAACCGTCGAAATACGCTATTTACTTCGGCCTTCTGAAGTGCGAAAAGATCTCTGAACGTCAAAATAGTAGAGTACATTCACGTCCAAGTATATATACAGCGATTATTATTCTACGATTCCGAACGGTTACGGAGGATGAGAAAGTGTGTTTGACCGCCCGTTTTCTAACCTTCATTTTCTTGTCGCTAATTCAGCCACCAAGGCATCTACTAGTGCTCCTCCGGGTCCGCCCGCCAGATTTTTGCCTCCTCTGTTGACGAATCCTGATGAGAAGTGCACGCAGCTGGCGGAACAACGTACGAGCATCGTCCGTGGCATATTCCTCTATGAATCCGCCTGGAAGCCGCGCCCAGGTGACGACAAAGTCATGTGCATCGAGCCGCAGCGACGTGAGCGATGGGTACTGGGCGACAAATGCGTCCCGGAGAGAGACTACATCGACGGAGGGAGGGGATGGCTGGTTGCCGTCATATGATAGTATATATGTGAAGGCAAATACAGTGATTCCAGCAGGTAGTGTAGCGGTTTTCGTGATCTCGCTGAAGAGTAAAGAAATCTGCCAGAGTTGAGGACAAACTCGGGATTATGCAAGGAAGGGTGCTTACATTATAATCTTTCTGCCGAACAACGTTGTAGACGTCGATCGATAACTCCCGTAGCGTAGGGAATGGCGCGAGGATCATCAGGAAAAACAAGATTCGCTAAAACGCGATAATCAAAGATAATTCGTGCCAATTAGACAATTATCAGGTCTAGCACGAATTATCCAATTATCCACCTACCCCCTAATTAGCATGAACGAGCAACCGTTTATCACGTCCTAGCACCAATTATGGACCAAGTAGCACACATTATACACAACAGACCAGGCTGCAGCAGCTCATCGCAGTTCCAAAAAATAGATAGAAACGACATTCATTCACAGCTGTCTACGACAATCCTATATACCCCACCCTAGCCTACCCTCAGCACTCTGATAACACTCCCAACGAGTACGTATGGTTGAATGCTTGGGCGTACATCAGCGACGGGGAAGCATGCAGGAGAGACAACGTACCTGTAGAACGGCTGGCAGACAGTCTTGAAGTGAGAATCCTGGTCATCAAGTCAGCGGCCAAGCAGCTTCACGGTAAGCAGGAACATACCTTTTATCTTGAAGAGCCCTCCGTCAAGCCTTGAAAGTGCAGTTGCGTTGATGCAGGAGGCGTGAGCGCGTCGCATTGAGCGCGTCGGCTGGATGTGGAGGTAGTCGAGGATGGGTGAGTCAGTGGAGGGATGGATTGGGAGCTCGCGGAAGAACGCACCATGACATTGGTGCTGGAGCAGCGGCGAAAGGGAACAGCTACGAGCAAAACAAATCAGTACCACTGCGTGCCAGCGCAGAGGACGAGACACTTACCAGGCACCCTGCAGCGACAGACAGCGGGCTCGGTCGAGTATCCAAATGAGCGGCACGGTGGCGTGCTACGCGCGGCCTAGGGACAACCTTGCGAGCTGACTGCAGCGCCATAAGTCTTCGAAACATGTACGTCAGCCAACGCAGAGGGAGGTAGCCCGGGGCGACGTACACCTATGCAGACCTTGAGGTTGTCGAGACGCCAGTGCACTAGGTACGGCCGTTAGAGAGGATAACAATGACGGAGACAGACATACATGGCCTACAAGTCGCGGCGATGAGGACTTTGCGAATGTGGACCGGGAGGGCGCAGGCATGGATCGTCTACAGGAAGTGGGCTGCTTCGGTTAGAAAGGGAAGCAGAAGGACTGGACACGCACCTGGTGGCCTCGCTTGACAAGGGGACGAGGAGAGGACAGAGGGCTGGGATTTGCGTCTTGGAGGGGCGGTGTCGCTGCCCGACGAGCGAGCAGCGGGTGGGAGCTGTCGAAGGTGAATGATGGCACAACAGGGAGCTGCGCACATACCGGCTTGAACACGACGGGCGACGGGAAGGAAGACGGGAGGGAGACGGGCATGGGAGACGGGAGGGAGACGAGAGGAATGTGGGAAGGATGAAGAAGTTTTCGTGTGACCTTCAAACGTCAACCATCGTATGACTCGGCGCCACGTCACTTCTGTTCCGACGAGTTCCGACAAGTTACGACAGGCTTTGATGCGGCACTTCGCGTTTTCGCAGCAGGACAGATCGCTAGCAAGGAAAGAGTGCCTTCCCTTCGTTCCCTGCTGTCCTGCTGGCTTCCTGCTGGCTTACTGTAGCCATTTCCAGGACTTGACCTCCAAGGGATAATTGGATGATAATTCATCGGGATTATCAGTTGATTATCAGAGTTATGATGCTGTAGCGGGCTTTAGCGAGATATCACGGTTAGCGCTAATTAGCAGCCGTTTAGCGAATCCCGTTTTTCCTGATGATGATGTGGAGTGTGCGGAGATCAAGATGGTTCAAATCGATTGTGAGAGATACCATGCTGTATATGGGAGAGCATGAAAAGGCATTAGTGAGTTCGTCGTGGAGAGGCCATTCCATAGATACAACTACCAGGTGTGTCAAAGACAATGCCTGGGGAAGCAGAGGTGGAAGAAACCCGTGGGACACCTTCAGCATCTTGAGCGAACCAATGAACGTGCGGCATCCAACCGCCAAGGCATGCTTTGCACTATCATCACCACCATCACCGAAGTTCGAGGTGAGAATCTCAAGATTCTGGACTGCCGGGAACCTATCCAGAACGGAGAATAGAGCCAGGGGAGAAGAGGAAACCTTGAGGTTCAGTTGAACTACCCCGCCGAAGACTCGCATCATGTCGCGGCTTTGGTTCCATGACCGGTGCGAATCGAGACTGACAGCTCGTAGGTAGCGTGGGTCAAGAAATGGCAGCCAGGGCTGTATCAGGTTCGTCTCGGAACCAGTCAGGGAGCTACGGAGTGTGATCGTCGAGATCCTTGGACCGCCAGCGGAAGGAGGAAGGACAGCGCGCAAGAGGGCAGTTTGGCATGAGCTGATACACAGCTCGCGCAGGCTGGACATCCGGGACAAGGTGGCGAACATCGCGTCGCCTAGGCTGACGTCGAAGAAGGAGAGATTTCGAAGATGAGAGAGTCGTGCCAAGCCTTCCACAATCGCATCCATCAGGATGTTCGGATTGTCCGACTCCGTAAATGGCCCGTAGTATTTTGTCTCGATGGGTACGATGGTACAGGAGTGCACAAGGGGTGCGATATCGACCGACAGCCAAAAGTCGAGACGCTCCAGATACTGTTCAGCCTTGGCTGCAGAGGGCAGCAGACGCCGGGGAACCGGAAAATGCGCGGTCGCATGTGGACGGAAGCAGAAGGAGGAGAAGAGATGGGGGCGCGCGAGTTGCGCGAATACTCGGTTGCTGAGACAGAGGGCCTGGAGAGCGTTTTTGTCCAGCTCTGAAAAGATTTCAGACCAAATCTCGGGCGGAATGGGCTCTCCCCCGGTCGATGACATGGCAGTGGGAGGAAAGGACGGCTGAAAATGGGCCACTAGACGGTATCAACGTCCTAGCTCCGAGTCGTTTGTAACGCGGCACCGATAGTTGATAGGCGAGTCCTGCTACACGAGAGCCGAGCCGAAAGGACAACGGAGAACTGGCGTAAGTAGTCGAAGTATCGATGCGCTCTTTATACCGAGGAATCGTGGCTATGGTCGTGAGAGGAAGACTGAGGAAACAAAAGAGCGACGACTCACGAGGTGACAGATGAACTAGCGGGTAAGAGCGACAGCTTTATTGTCTGACGCAGAACAATAATGGCAGACCGAATCAAAACGAGTCCGGCTAAATACGGACCGGGCCGGTACATCGTCTTGCGCGATGTTTGACTAAGCTCCAGCATGTGACGACTGCCCAATCAGGACAAAGATTTTTTGTGCTCGAACTCGGAACTCAGCCTCGAAGAGGTCGAAAAATTGTGTATTGATTTTAGGCAAATTTTTCCTCCGCCGCAGTTCTGACAACTGTTCTGTTTCGCGTTCTTTCCTCTTCAACTTTGCGTGTTTGCGGAGCTCACGAGGGAATTGCTCGGAATTTGAATCGACACCTGTGCAAGTCTATTCAACGTCAATTCATGGGCAGAATGCCGGCGAAAACCTGATTACTCCGGCAAAGATTCGCGCGTGCAAGTACTTACTAGTAGTGACCTTAGACGCCGGGCCGTCACAGCGCAGTCAACGCGCAGCCGATATACAGTGCGAGATTGCGAGATTTAATTTAGATCAGCAGTAATTGTTTAGAGAAGAGGATAACGACAAGTACAGAGAAGGCATAAAAACAACTTGAATTTGATAGTACGATAATGTAACACCAGAACTCTATTACACAGCCTAGTGGCCGTCCAAGTCTCAACGCATCCCTTCCGCTCATACTTCCGAGTCACCTGCAAGTAGCGTAAGTACATCTTATCCGGTCAGCAAGCTCCGCCTCACTCTGAATCGTCTTCGACATCCACTGGATGATTGATCCGAGACACATCCCAGCCGCCCAATCGGATCCCACCAAGCCAAGATTCGATACCGGCCTTTCGAGGAAAGTGCTGGATTGAGGTGTATTCCCAAGCCCCTGAATCTTGCTTTGCCCATGCGTCATAGGCTGTAGTTAATGGATGAGACACCGCGGAGAAGTGCAAAGAAGTAACGGGGCTCACCATGGCCAGTGAGCGTACATGCACGCAATGTCGGGCACGCCGCCGACCACATTCCGAGACATTGTTCCTGTGTTTCCCTGTCGACCCAGTAATTGTCGTACAGCCATGCATGGAGGAGGATAATCTCGAGGGACTTGAAGCTGTGAAGAGCGTCGCGTATATATTCCGACATTGGCTAAGAAGCGATTTATTTCAGAATGAGGCAGGAAAAAATCATAAAATGAAACAAACCTTCTGACAAACAGTCATATCGAGCGAAAGGACTCGAAGGTTCGAGTCAGTCGCCGCCAGTGCTTTGAAAATCGAGATCTCAGCGCTGTGGCGGCCGTAGAGGGCCAACTGATGATGATGAGATATGAATGGGATGGCTGAGAGTGTTGCCAGTTCCAGGGCTTCGTCTGTGGCTTCTTGAAGAGACTTGCAAGCAGTCAGGCAATGCGCAGTCGTTCTCTCCGAGTCCTCGCCGAACGTCAAAGACATTCTGTGCACAGCGGTCCAATCGATGCAGATCTCTTTCAGGGAGGGGAAGGCACAGTTGGCCACGGTAAAGAAGTGGTAGGGTGCAGTAAAGTAGTGCAAGTGGCGGAGCGTGATGTCCACCGGCTTGCGGGGACCTACTCGGTCGCCGCGTCCCGCCGCGCGCAATGGCTCGGGAGTAATGCCGGTCCAAGAGCCGTCGATGCGAAGAGTTTTCAGAGTGGCGTCGTGCCGCTCCAGGAACGGAGCGAAAACACGCAAGAAGCTGTTCTTCTTCCAAAGCCTCTTATGACCAAGTTCGAGGTGGAAAGTTTCGAGGTGTGCGAAGGTTGCGTTAAAGAGGAGATCGGCGGGTTGGGCTTCGACAGGGCTCCGTATTGTGAGGCATTGGAGGCGAGGCAGTGCTTTATCCCAGTTTTTGATCATTGAAAGTGCTCTGCAAAATTGAGAATGAGCAAAGAGGAGAACAAAATTCACGGGTCTCACCGAACGCCGTCCATATGCACCTTGAAGGTCCGAACGTGGAAACCCAGTTCTCTTTTGGCGATCAGACCGTTTATCAAGCCCTCCACAGCCCGCGCCTGCGTTTCCTGGATGTCCGTTTCGCGGTACAGAATTGGTGCGGTGAGCACGTGGAGGCGTTTGGATACGAGGCACAGGCGACAATGCGTCCTCCTGGACGTGCGCCGGATGATTTCCGAGATAAGTTCATTGGGCAGCGTGAGGGAGTGACCGGGGCTGAGGTGAGTGGCATCCGACCAGATGATGGCAGGAAAAGGAAGTGTCACGGCCATCCCCATCAAATGATCAATGCTCACACGATGTCAGTCAGGCACCCACATTGCACTCTGTCGAGAACCGCCATCTTCCTTGGTGACGGCGGCTCACCATGGGCCTCCAATCGGTCCCGGCCGACGTGATTATCGATACCCTGTGCATGCTCGACCCGTACTCCGTCCTGGCCTACAGCCGTGTGCGTGTATCGAGTGTAAATCTTCCAATTTTAACGAGGCGACAGACCTGCAAGATCATGCTCGAGTCAGCCATGACATGGACCGTCTGGAAATCAATTCTTCTCAACCTCTAGTACCACAACTTCATCGACAGTCTACCAGACTTGCGCGGGCTGTCGACTCAAGAGCTAATCACTTTGGTTAAACGCTTGCTGGTGGGCCCGGATGCGTGGTCTTCCAGGCTCATCCCAGAGAGTATAACTCCATTCGAAAAGAGATACAATCATGGCTCCACACAACCCTACATGTAGCAAATGTTTCCTCTCCGTGCTCACGCGGCGCCCGCTGGCACGAATCCTACGCGCGCTGGAACGCTCCTGCTTCCAGGTGGAAGGTACCTCATCCTGATGCTCGACACGGTCTTGCAATGCCGCCGGGTTTCTGACGGGGCACTGATGTGCGACTGGCCTACGGCGTTAAACCAAATAGGACCGTCCCCCCGGTTCTCTGCTGAGATATTGGATGGTGGCGAGGAGGTCAATATGGTGGTCTGCAGCAACAGGTGAGCGTCCTCGCTAGCTCAATCACCGCTAACTTGATCGCACAGATACCTGGAAATAATAGGCTTGGATTTGACGTCGACCGATAATATACCAGATTTGCACCTACAGCTCCATCTCGGTGGGATGGAGGTCTATAGAACGAAGATATCGGGTCATCATGCGGTAGTGAAGATGCAAAGGTTTATTGACTCTGCCCGATTCTTCCTCGTCATCGACTGGTCCTCCAAGACATACTGCATGCTTGGTTATCCAGGCGTTAGTACTTGTCGTTCATATTCTTGGTCAGGATATTCACCGGCTTTCAGTCACTCTCATCTTCTTTGACTATCGTGCCTCCCTATATTGTCTCGGCGGTCTCCAATAGCCCAGCCAAGTCGAACAAGTCCAAAAAAGACACACAGCGCGTCGAGGTACGAGCCATCTCGTCGCTCGAAAATTACTGGGTACCACTGCCGACTGGGCCAGGCAACAATATCGTGACGACCGACCACAAAATCACCAAGCTCGCGCACATCGCGGTCTTGGCCGCAGAAGACATCGTCACATCCCCTTATCGCACGGAGACGTCTCTCCACCTGAACGTCCGCGTCTTCCCCAGTCCAGTATCCCAAGACGCATTCCGTATCTGGATCGCCTTGTACTCACTGCGTTCCGACCCCCTCTAGACTGAGCTGAGTCTATATGACCTACACATAGGTCTGAGCCTAGGTCACTAGACACGGTCTGTCTAGGTCTGTTCATGTCTGTCTACATCTGGCTATGTCTGTCTAGCCGAGACTAGCTCTGTTCGGGTCAGTCTAGGTCTGTATAACTCCTAGACAGATCCGCAATCTGCTTGTTACTGCAGAATATGTTCTTGTTACTGCAGAATATGTTGTTGCAACGAGCGGCAAAGGGACGACTCGGACTGACGAGCAAGAGTGATAGCTGTCATACGACTCGCGCTTGAATAGAACGCCGGCGTTGACGTTTCAACTTTCGACCTCCGACGATGATTTTGAAGAGGAAGGATGAAGCTAGGTCTGCTCTGCTCTGGCTAGACACCTAGACTGACTCAAACTCACCTACACTGATCTAAACTTGGCTAGCCTCAGTCTGTCTAGCCGCCCCGAACTCACCTACAGAGGCTACACAGGCCTACACGCAATCTCTGTTTAGGACCATAAACAGGGCCTGTGTAGGTGTGTTTGGGTACTACACACAACCTACACAAAGGTAGACTCAGTGAGTCTAGGGGGGGTTGGAACGCAGTGACTCCCCTTGGCGACGATCGCGACCATTCGATTCGCGAGGCGCCGGATACTCTTGGGATTCACTCATGTGCTTCCGACTGGTGCTGCCTGACACCACCACCACCGCACGGCCGCTCCAGTTCTATCGTCGCAGTATCATCAAACCCCACCACGATGCATTATTGGCGACAATGAGCTATGCGGGACACATGCTCGCGCCATCAACCTCACGTTGGTGGCACATGCACAACCAGGGGTTCGTGCCGACATGGATTGCAGGCCTCATCCCGGCGAATGTACCGCTTCCCATAGGTGGGCTGCCAGGTGGGCTGGTAGATGGGCGCTTCTTGCGGCTTGTTGACGGGCGACGATTGGAGGAACAATTGCGCACAGAAGGCAAGGCAGATCAGGAGTCTGAATTGATCCCGCTCCCTAATGCCAGTGCGCAGGAGAGTGAAGTGGACGCTGACAATGGCAATGGCAATGGGCCGCAGATCCAGCACGGTGTGTGGGATGCTCGAGTGTCGGTTTGGAGTGGGGCGTTGACGTACGTGTCGCGGGATAACATTTGTGTTCAATATTTCAAGTAGTCGCGTTCAAGGCTTTCTTGAAGTAGACGCCATGCACGCACGCTCTGTGAACCATTTCTGACGAATCAACATCATGCAAAAACTTCATTTTGACGGGGAGATTCTCGATTGAGTCCAGAACTCCGAGAACATCGACGAGTCGGCGCAACGATTCAAAGTGAAAAATAACTTCTCAGTATTAATAGCAATGCCATTCTTGTCTTTGACGATCCCTGGATGTTTTTGTGTATGTACCACACCTCCAGAGCTTCTAAATCGTCATGCACACACCCAGAGAAGCTGTTGAAAACCGCAAGTAAGTAGCCTGCCGTACGTATTTACAAGTGTGAGAGCGTACGTTTCCTCGACCTCAAAGTAGCAATCTAATCTAATCTAATCTGAGAGGCGCATCAGATGCGCCGTCGGATTAAGCTTGCTCATTATCCACTCAGAACTTCGATTTAACCAATACAAAACATACACCTAAATAACCACATTCGCCACCTCAAACGACATGATCACATTCTGCGCAAACGTGCTCGAAAACTTACTCCCACTCAGGAACGTATCATTGAACGCAACATACTGCATCCCACTCGTCGCGCCAATCTGTGTCGCCCAGCGCTGGACAAGCGCCCCACTCGTCCCCGGGGTCGTGAAACGACTCAAATCAAATGTCAGCACCTGCGCCGCAGCGGTGTTGACCGCCACCACCACGAGCTTCTTCGCGGCCGAATCCCACGCCGCGACGGCGCTGCTCGACCCGGAGTCGATGATGCGCATGCCGGGACGGATGTGCCGCGTGAATTGGGCGAGGACAAAGTATTTTTGGGAGACGGCGCCGATGGTCTTTGCGTCGTTGTCGGCGGTGATGAGGCCCCAGCCGACGACGTCGAGGACTTGCCAGTAGACCCAGGCGGTGGGGTGGAGCCAGACAAAGTCGAGGAGGAGGTTGCTGACGAGCTGGGCGCCGGTGCCGTCGCTCTCGCCGTATTCGCTGTTCCAAAGTTTCTTGCCCTTTGCCGAGACGGCGGAGAAGAGCGAGTCGCGCCGGCCACCGCCGTATTGGTACCCGTGGACGTTGACGCGCCCGATTTGGGAGACGGCGGTGCTGGTCAGTCCGGCGAGCGTGGATGTCGCGAGGTCGTAGGTGTTCTCGTCGGCTGCGGAGACGATGGTGTTTGTGAGGCCGCGCGAGTTGAGTTCGGTGCGGAGGGAGCCGATGACGGAGCTCATGGTGGAGACGTCAAAGTGGCAGCCCTCCTGGGTGCCGGTTGCGGACCAGTAGCTCGCGGAGGGCTCGTTGAATGCGTCGACGGAGGTGAAGGTGACACCCCAGTGCTGCGCGGCCCATTGGGCGATGTTGGCGAGGTAGACGGCGTGCTGGTCGTAGTTCCACGACTCGAGGTTGTCGGCCGAGCCGCTCGTCGAGCCCGAGGGGTTGAGGTTGTAGCACATCCACCACACGGGCGAGTTGGAGAAGAGCTCGACGAGATTCGCACCGCGGGCGACGGCAAGCGTCATCATGTTGCGCTGGTTCGCATCGACCGTCCAGCTCCAGCTCGTCGTCACATTCGGGTTCGTGCTCGTCCAGTCCAGCCAGAACGCGTCGATCTGCCGCGACCCCTTGATGTTCGGCGACACGACCATGCTGTCGCCGTCGGGGTCCTTGTTGGTGCTGCTCGCGCCCGCGTTGTACCGGATGATGTTCAGCCCGAGCCCCGGTAGGGTCTTGCCGTTGAACGAGACCGAGTTGCGGGTGAAGAAGATGTCGGCGAGAGAGCTCTGGTTGCCGAACGCCTTGGCCCACCACGCGAGCGAGGTGCCCCAGCCGTCCCAGGTGCCAAAGTTCGCGCTTGTGTTGACGGTGGTGGTTGTGTCGGCTGCAGCGAGCAGCACGGAGGCTGCGACAAGGAGAGGGCGAAGCATCATGGGGGAAGAACGAGATTTTGCTCATTAAGACCTCATCGGATGGAAAGAGCGCGTGGTCGTTGCAGGTGTCTTCCGGACCGACCGAGGTGATTCCTGGTTCGTTGCAGGTGCGTCATCGGACCGGAGAACGTCCGAGGTAAGCCACGAGTAGAGCAAATCATGTGACCGTTACCATCAAATCATCATCATCTTCTCTCCCCCCATCATGTCCCTCGGTGGCCTCGTCCCGCCCAAAATCGCTACCCCAAAGCTCGTCGTACGCCTCTTCCCCTCTTCCCCCTCTCCCGCTGACACCAGCCACCTCAGTCCGGCGACTCCACAGGCCCCCTCGGCCCACTCGTCTCCTTCTACTCCAAGCTCCCCAAAGGCCCGGCACCCGCACCCGCCGTGCGCGGCATCAAGGCGCGCTGGTTCAGCGGCAAGAGCGCTAGCGCAAAGCCCGTGTTGGCGCTGATTGGTGGACTGTGGCTCGTTGGGTATACTTTGGATTATCAGCGTGCGTCGTTATGCTTTTTTTTTTTCACGCCTTTCTGGTGTCTGACTTGTGGCTTTATATCATAGTGCATCTCAGTGCGTTGCGTCCCGTTCACTTAATGCGATATACTGATTACTTGCAGAACACCACAAGAACCACGCGCACTAGATCTAGACGATTCATCGCGCGTCCGTAGAACTTTCGTGTATCCTGCAATACCAATACCGATACGCCCAATACAAACCGATTCGAGTCGTCCATACCCCCCGTTCCGTCCCGCCCTGCGACTTTCGACTTTTTTCCGATCTCACACTTTCCGAGCCTACGACGCTGACGAATTTGCTCAGGCGTCCTCAAGCTAATATCGACCGACGACCGGCGAGCGGCGACCTTCGATAACCCCAGGAGCGTTTCCGCGGATGCAGAATGGGACGGGTCGTCGCAGTGGGTCTACCGTAGCTGGTGAGTAGCAACCGCCTTCCCTTTCCCGACCATCCTCACCCACGTCTATGTGCACAGTCCGCGACGCTGGGCTTCAAGTTGGCGAGGTTCGCATCCTCTCGACATTTCCCTCTCGGTCCGGGGAGAAGACGTCCGTCCAGCCGTGGTGCAAAAGAGGGGAGGGGCATGAACGAGTACACGATGTCCCTGGTGGTGCTGCTGGTGCTGGTATGAGTCAACCACGTTCTTCTCTTGCTCTTCTTGCTCCCAATGCTAATTGCTTGCTTGTTACCAGGGGTCGACCCTTGGCTCGCTGGACGTACCTCGACTTCGACTTCGTCCCGACCAGTCCGCACCATAGACCATGGGGATAGTCAGCAGAGCGGATGGAGGGAGATGTATTTCCGGTTGGGGGATCTGTCTGTCTGAATCATCGTGAGCTATCTCTATCCCCCTCCTACAGAATCCAGGTCATAACTGACGGGCCGCCTATCTCGTAGGCTACTGTGGCATCTCGACTCGGTCTTGGGCTAGGCCTTGGTCTACGTCGAGCTCGCCGCCTCTGCCCAAGCACGGTAGCCGACATGAAGCCACGGATGGCGGGCAGACCATAGAGACGACGAAGACGCAGACGGGGAAATAGGCTGTAGCCTGTATACCTGGAGGAGGGCATCCGCTGTCCGTCCGTCTGTCTCTCGCGTGGGTTCTCGGTTCTCCGTCACTCATGCCTTGCCGTTTACAGTGCGTATGCCGACGAATGACCTGGGAAGCAGACAAGCATCGCGCGCGGTATGGTCGTCGGCAGTGATGTAGCTATGGCTGCCCTCGTCAGGATCGGGAGGAACGCACAGTGACGACGGAATCGAGCGGATGGCATGCGAGGGAAGACTGGATAGCGAGTGTGAGTACGCAGTCCGGTCCTCATTCTTGTTTGACCTACAGTATGCTGACCTAGTCTCCGCAGTTTCTTGAGCTCGGCTTCGGCGGTTTGACACCGTCGCGAGTATGGACGACACACACGCCGTCGTCGCTTTGCGGATATGGGCGGGCAGGACGGAGACGGAGATGGAGATGGAGAGGAGTACCCATGCATGCTTGTGCTTGTGGGTGGGAGGGGACGGGACATAACAGCATCGTACGTCGCTTGCGGTCGCGTTCTTCGTCCGGGGCTGACTGCCTTCCGTAAAGTGGATCGCCGTCTTGGTCGCGTCGGGACTGGGACGCCTCGGAGTGAGCTGTCTTCCATGTTGCTCAAGCCAGGACTAATGCGCCTCTCTCGTCTAGAATACATGCAGCTCGTATGTTTCCCCGCTCGCTGGACCTGCGTTTCGTCAGCAATCGGCGAAGGGTCGTGTAGGCGGTCGAAAACGACAACGACCGGAGGTTGACGGGGCCAACGACTCGGAGGAAGGGTTTCTAGTTCTTGGGGAGGGGACGAGGCGCATTGGCTAGTCCATACAGACGGGTACCAGCCAGATCCGTTCCTCTTTCTGTTTCATCTCTATGGACGAATCACGGACAGATCGCTCGTGCATATACCATACGATTCGATACGATTCCTTGGTCTCGTCGTCCCTACTTTACCTCCTTTGCTATTACCTTTGGACGATTTCTGCTTGGTTCCTCTTTTTTATTCGGTATCTCTAACACAATCCACATCCACACACAGTGTGTATTTGCCTTTAACTTGACTCCAAATAAATGACCATTCTACAGCACACGCGCGAAACCATCGGTCTCGGGCGATCCCTGCGACTTTAGCACCGCCGACCCGTCGTCTTTGCACCGACATCGTAAACGCAAGCATGGCTATGTGCCCAGGAGTAACAAGTCCACTGGCACCGCGGCTACGTCACTTCCGCGCGCGCATCGGAGCTTGCGCATGGACAGGGAGGAAGAGGCGCCCGATGTTAATATGGAGGAGGGAAGTTCAAGCTCCAAGGCGGACGAGACGGAGAAGGATCAGGTCCATCGGCATCGGACCTCGAGTCGGAGGAGTCCTTCGGTACGGGTGGTGGTTTTGTGAGAGCTCGAGTCGTGCCGGCGCATACGTCCAACGCAAAAGACGTGTGTGACGAGCGCAGAAGGAGAGCTTGATGCCGAGGAACCCAATAACAACGTATCCACAGCGATGGACTTGGTCCACCCGATTTGTTTATTGCCAGTGCCGATGTTCACGGACGTGCCTCGAAGATGACGAGACATGTATATATGAAACCCGTTTGGGCCAGGTTTGGGCTAGCACTCTCTGGATGCTGTGCCACGATGCCACGCTGTCGCCACGCATGTGCCTCGTGCTTCACACCTCTCTGCTCTCATCTCTCACCCGCGATTGTGCTTGAGCACGGTGCGTAGTTTCCCTTCTTGTAGCAGCTGTAACAAGAAGGCTGACTACATCTTATAGACTGATTGCTGTGATGAGTCGGTGTGTCGTCTCATGACCAGAGACTGTCCTCAAATTCATCGATGTCTTAGCTGGTTTGCGGAAACATTTGTGGACACCACTGGCAGATCCCAGGCTGAAGGTGCATTAGCTGCAAACATTGAGGATGTAATCCAAAACATCTCTTGTCATCTAAACCTCCCGGATGCTATCAACTCGGAGTTGATCTATGCCGACAATCGCCTGAAGAAGACTCAGATACTGTTCAGCTACCTTGATGCGCAGTCTGGGAATGCGGCACTTGTCCATGCATTTCAACAAGCTGTCTTGAAGTGCGGTGGGATTGACTATATGCTCAATCAGCAACTTCTCGTCACTGTGGAGGGTCAAACTTTGCCTCGCAAGATACCAGCTGTTCAAAGTGATTATCTTAAAATTTTCAGCTGCTTAACACTCTGACATGCTGCACAGATAAGGTCAAATTCATCAGAAATTGTCCTCTCCCATCCAAGTTCTTCCAAGGCTGTGAAGATATTCTACAACAGCTCCATAGCCTATTCCAGCCAACCAACCAGATAGAACAAAAAGTTGTGCTACTTCATGGTCTTGGTGGGGCTGGGAAAACACAAACTGCGCTCAAATTTATTGCAGACTCTGGATCTAGGTTTATAAGGTTGCAAATTATTAGAATGTTGCTTATCTTGTTTATAGGTTTACCGACCAATTCAAAATTCATGCAAGTAGTAAAGAAACTATTGAAGCAGGTTATAAGCAGATTGCTATAGACAAAAATCTGGGGGATACAGCAGAAGCTGCACAGACCTGGCTTCAAGGGAGTCATGAGGAATGGCTGATTCTCCTTGATAATGCCGATACACGAGGAATGGATCTAAGATCACATCTTCCTAAATGTGGTCATGGAAACATTTTGATCACCTCTCGGAACCCTGACCTCTGGGTTCATACTGGGTCTCACAATAGGGCTATTCAAATCTCAGATTTGTCTTCTTCGGATGCTGCCATGCTACTGCTCAATAGAGCTGGTGTGGTCCAGACAGCTGATAACAAGAAACATGCAGCTGCAATAGCCCAGGTATTTTATCACAATCTATCTCTTATGAGGTTTAATTATCTTTTCAGGAACTCTACTGTTTTCCACTTGCCATAGTACAAGCTGGGGCATTTATTTCCAAGTCTCCTCACTTGAAGGACAATATGTTTGAATATGTACAGCTTTATCGAGACAAGACAGCTGAATCACTCAGTGAAAAAGCTATCCAATCTACAGATGACTATAAGGAGAGCGTGTATACTACATGGAGAATGAGCTTTTCACAACTTGCACAAGCAGAGCCTCTAGTTGTTCAATTTCTGCAGCTGTGCTCCTTCATCCACTGTGAGGGAATCACAGAGGAGATTTTTGAGAGGGCATCCAAATATAAATATAGAGGTGGACCACTTGGACCAACTCAAAAGGCACTGAAGCCCAGTGTGAAGTTTCTCTCAAGATTCCAAAAGTCAGAGACAAGCTTACAGAAGCCTGGTTTGAAGTTGAGGTCCAGATTTAAAAAGAGGGAGACAGCGTGGGACAAGACTATCTTTCAGAGGATGGCATTAGAAATCTGTGGTTACTCTCTGATGACATGGCAAAACAATGCATATTCTATTCATCCTCTTGTACACCAGTGGTCCAGAACAACAATAAAAGATCTAGTTGGCCAAAGGAGGTTAATGATCAATCTTTTGGGAATGGCTGCTGCCTGTAGCTATGAAGTTGTGCAAGAACTACAATTGCTGTTGCATCTAGTCCAGTTATCAAAGGATATGGACCTTGGAGGCACAGGATTTGAGGCCGACTTTGGACATGTCTTTTGGACAGGAGGCATGTTTAAGAGGGCAGAGGACCTCGAAGCTCAGGTGCTGGCAAGAAGAAAGATGGTGCTTGGTGATGAACATCCTGACACCGTTCGAGCAAGGGCCAACCTTGCCGCAACATACCACTCCTTGGGACGGTACACCGATGCAGAGAGGGTTGAGGAGCAGGTACTGGAGAAATGGACCAAGCTACGTGGCGCTGAACATTCTGACACCGTTCGAGCAATGGCCAACCTTGCCGCAACATACCACTCCTTGGGACGGAACAATGATGCACTGAAGCTGAAGGAGCAGGTGCTGGCAAAACGGACCAAGCTACTCACTGCTGAACATCCAGACACCGTTCGAGCAATGGGCAGCCTTGCCGCAGCATACCACTCCTTGGGACGGAATAATGATGCACTGACGCTGAAGGAGCAGGTCCTGGAGAAACGGACCAAGCTACTCACTGCTGAACATCCTGACACCGTTCAAGCAATGGCCAGCCTTGCCGCAACATACCACTCCTTGGGACGGTACAGTGATACAGAGAGGCTTGATGAGCAGGTCCTGGAGAAACGGACCAAGCTACTCAGTGCTGAACATCCTGACACCATTCAAGCAATGGCCAACCTTGCCGCAACATACCACTCCTTGAGACAGAACAATGATGCACTAACGCTGAAGGAGCAGGTGCTGGAGAAACAGACCAAGCTACTCAGTGCTGAACATCCTGACACCGTTCAAGCAATGGCCAACCTTGCCGCAACATACCACTCCTTGGGACGGAACAATGATGCACTGAAGCTGAAGGAGCAAGTCCTGGAGAAACGGACCAAGCTACTCGGTGCTGAACATCCTGACACCGTTCAAGCAATGGCCAACCTTGCCACAACCTACCACTCCTTGGGACGGTACAGTGATACAGAGAGGCTTGATGAGCAGGTCCTGGAGAAACGGACCAAGCTACTCAGTGCTGAACATCTTGACACCGTTCAAGCAATGGCCAACCTTGCCGCAACATACCACTCCTTGGGACGGAACAATGATGCACTGAAGCTGAAGGAGCAAGTCCTGGAGAAACGGACCAAGCTACTCGGTGCTGAACATCCTGACACCGTTCAAGCAATGGCCAACCTTGCCACAACATACCACGCCTTGGAATGGTACACTGATGCAGAGAGGCTTGAAGAGCAGGTGCTGGAGAAACGGACCAAGCTATTCAGTGCTGAACATCCAGACACTGTCCAAGCAATGGCCAACCTTGCCACAACATACCACTCCTTGGGACGGTACACTGATACAGAGAGGCTTGATGAGCAGGTGCTGGAGAAATGGACCAGGCTACTTGGGGCTGAACATCCTGACACCGTTCAAGCAATGGCCAACCTTGCTTCAACATATCACTCCTTGGGACAGTACACTGATGCACTGAAGCTGAAGGAGCAGGTACTGGAGACATGGACCAAGCTGCTTGGCGCTGAACATTCTAACACCATTGAAGCAATGGGCAACCTTGCCATAACATACCACTCCTTGGGACGGAACAATGATGCACTAGCGCTGAAGGAGCAGGTGCTGGAGAAACAGACCAAGCTACTCGGCACTGAACATCCTGACACTGTTCAAGCCATGGCCAACCTTGCTGCAATATACCACTCCTTGGGACGGTACAATGATGCACGGAAGCTGAAGGAGCAGGTGCTGGAGAAACAGATCAAGCTACTCACTGCTGAACATCCTGACACCGTTCAAGCAATGGCCAATCTTGCCACAACCTACCACTCCTTACAATGGTATACAGATGCGGAGAAGCTTGCAGAGCAGGTCCTGGAGAAACGGACCAAGCTACTTGGTGCTGAACATTCAGATACTGTCCAAGCAATGATCAACCTCACTGCAATATACCACTCCTTGGGACGCTATACAGATGCAGAGCGGCTGAAGGAGCCGGTGCTGGAGAAACAGGGCACCCAAGTGATGGCATAATGAGACATATCTCACCACAATTTCCAGTAAGTTTGTCTTATTCTATGTATATGAGGACAAACACACATCTAATATCTACAGTCACCCGAGGATTCGGACAAAAAAAGGTCCATTTTTGTGAATTTACAGCTGGGATATAATAGCGGCAAAAATGGCAGTGTTTTTGTGCATGAATTACCTTACCTAAAATGGCTGTAGATAGTGGATCAGATTGGGGGGGGGAGGGGGGGGGGGGGGGGTTATATATTATACTCGCGGGTCCACAGACAGATTGGAAGGAGATCTTGGCCAAAAAAACAGCGCCATCATCGGCCGGCTATCTTGACCACAAAATACCTATCCTTACTCCGATAGAGATCATTCCAATAGAAAAACCATTATAGGTAAGATATTGGGGTCGAAATCTGATGTCCTTATTGTCAGTGTTTTTTGGCCCAGAAAATTGGCCGTCATTGGGACCACCATCGCCGTCTGATCACGGGGCCGTTTTCTGACTGAAGTTTCTACACTATTCGGCCAGCTAGGGTAGGGAGCAGGTGCATCACTCAGCATCACGTGCGTGAGTGTGACAGCATTAGCCACTTGCGCTTGTATCTCTATTAACTCTTCGAAAACTCGAGCTTTTGTCAAAAACTCTCAGTAGCTCCCTCCGCATGGTTGATATCTTGAGATCAACTGAGCCCTTTTTTGTTTTTGAGCTTTCCTTGGCCCGCTGATAGGGTTTCTTTTGTGAATGTGGCTGCTATCGAGTACGCGTGCATCTTCGCGTTTGCCGGTGTAGCTACCGATGGCACCGATCCCTAAAAAGTTTCGAGGGCTTCTCCCATATGCAAACAGACCTGCAAAGCCAGTCAAGGTGAGCTGTTAAGTGCGTGCCAAGTTAAGAGCAGAAGTAAGTCGGAGGCCGATGGAAGTCCGACGGAGTAAGAGCCTAATGAATCGGAGCAGTCGTTGCGTAAACGCTACACAGTGGTGAACGTACGCCTGCCTGTCTTGCGGACTGCAATAGACAAGAGTATCGGAGGCCGGGGAATGCCGACGCGGACAGAGATAGAGAGCGATTCAGAAGAAGAGAACTTGGTGGCCGTTAGGAATGGTCTAACGAACTCAATATTCAGACTGACTACCAAGTACAAGAAGTAACACTTAAATACTAGGCAGTCCTTTGTATACGAGTAATGAAATGAACAAGACATGAGCATAAGTAGAACAAGGAAGATCATAGAAGCATAAAGGAACAAACTCGGAGACCGATACGGAATAAGAAGTAAGTAAGGATAAACGGATATGGGTTACGCTCAGTAAGCTTCATTGCATAAACCCAGAGCAAGACAGATAAGCTCGAATGAGAACAAGGTAAGGTCGGAGTTTGTCGGAGGCCGATGAAGTGCCGATAGAGTCAGTATGCACGGATGTAACATGAGCTCAATGTAACTCTGTTGTTCCAGGATGGATACATGGCCCAGACGAAGGATGCCCGTTTCCGAAAGAGCAAGCAGACCATTATCCTTCCACCCACACCTTCCTCTTCCCCAACATCGACATCCTTCAAGCTTTCTCCACCCCTGGAACCCACAGAAGCGGAGTGCGCAAATCCAACGCGTGCCAAACGAGCAATAACCGATGTTCTCGAGCACTTTTCCCCGACAAAGAAGAGACGCAGATCTCCGAGCATCGGATCCGCCAAGCGCGACGATCCACATCACTTCCCATTCAATTCTCCGGCACGCGCTTCTACCCCACTGCCAATCCACACGCGGAATACTCCAAACACCCCCAGGTCCCCGCTCCGCCACTTTGTGGAGACCATCCTCCAGTTCATCTCCCCATCCAAGGGACACTCTCCTCAACGAGGCTCTAGCCTGACTGCCGTCAAGACGCCGACACGCCAGAGACATCGTGCGAGTCTCCCTACCCCACATCTATCGGACCGCGATGATCTCTCCTTCAATGGCAATCGCGACAGGGAACTGTCAGACCGCGGCTCAAATCACGACTCGTTTGGTGAAGGCGCAACACCGAGTATCCCTTCCGATGACGATGAGCCAGACCGACGTCCCATCGAGGACATCGATGATCCTCCCGAGTCTGACAATGAGCAGGATGTCTTTGGCTCTCGTCTGCGCTATCAGCCGCGTGGAAATTTTGTTCCTCCACCAACGCTTGTGGAAGCCGAAGCTGCTTGTACGGGAATTGATATGTTACTACGACCTCGGCGCGGAAAGAAAGCATACAAGGAGAACAAGTTCAAGACGCTGACCAAAGAACGACTCGAAGCCATGCGCCGATGTCTGAGATTGTACATCCGGCGGTGTAAGGATGCAAAGGAGGTGAAACCCGGGCTTTGGACCAATGCTTCGCAAGACGCTGCTGTCTCTGCAAATCATTCCAAATGGTTGGGTTCGTAATCTACGGGCGTGGTGCCGGAGTATGATGGAGGATTTGAGCAACATCCCTCTAGACAACTACGGAAAGAATGGCTTGAGGGCATCGCTCGATGATGAGGACATTTCTCTTGCGCTCACGTTACATCTCCAGTCGCTCGGCAAGTACATCTCCGCAAAGACGATTATCGAATTTTGCGGGACACCCGAAATGCTAGAGCGAATGGGACGTACGAAGCCGGTGTCAGTATTCACGGCTCGCCGCTGGCTGAAGAAGATGGGGTACCGGTGGAAGAAACGACCTCGAGGTCTGTATGTGGATGGCCACGAACGCGATGATGTTGTTAAATATCGTCAAAATGTCTTCGTCCCCACGATGGAGGAAATAGAGAAGCGAATGCGATGCTGTCTTCCTGACGGGTCGTGGGGTGTTCAACCGGGGGTTGAACGCGCTAATGTTCTCTGGCATCAGGATGAGAGCACCTTTTACCAGAACGACCAGAGGATGGTGTATTGGATTCCCCCAAACGACCCGTGTGTCCCGCTACCGAAAGGCGAAGGATATTCCATAATGGCCAACGGAATAGTCTCAGCCGATTACGGCTGGCTAGAATCACCAGATCGTTCAGAATCCATACTTATTTTGTTCCGTGCAGGGAAGAAGCGAGAGGGATACTACACAAGCGAACATGTCCTCGAACATCTCAAGAAGGCGGTCACACTCGCACAAAAGCTATACCCGAACAACGAACATATCTTCATGTACGATAACACATCTACACATCTGGCGCGCCCAGAGACAGCGAGATCCACACTCAAGATGACTCTCGGACCCTCCGCGGCGTTTTGTATCAAGAAGACTGATGTTGGCGAGAACGGGAAAGAGACAGTACGCAAGCTCCGGATGGACGATGGCTGGTATTATGCCGAGGATATGGTTACTCAGATTCCGCAGTCTTTCTACTTCCCCACAGGACACCCGCTAGCCTGCCAATTCAAAGGAATCAAACATATTCTTACAGAACGCGGACACAATGTTGCTGGCAAAAAGCTTCAGTGCAACAGCAAACGTTGGACAGCATGTGAAGACCACACGTCACGGAGCTGCTGTCAGCGACGGATGCTTTATAACGAGCCCGACTTTGTTCACATCCCCTCGCGATTGGAAAAGCTGGCAGAGGAATTAGGTACACGAGTGATTTTTAGCCCGAGATTCCACCCAGAAGTCAATTTCATCGAACAATGCTGGGGAAATGGGAAGCACTTTTATCGGGAGCTTGAGCCCTGCGAAACAGAGGACGAAATCGAGGTTAATATCATGCAATCTCTGCGCCAAATCCCCCTGGAAACGATGAGAAAGTGAGTCTTTCGTCGCATGCCCGTTTTGACGCGACTGATTGCAGTTGGCCTAGATATTCGGTTCGAAGCCTTCGATGGGTGGATGCATATCGAGGAGGACTGACGGGAAAGGACACCTCTTTTGCCATGAAAAAGTACCACGGGCATCGACATATTCCTGCAGACCAGCGTCAGGACTGAATTGAAGTGATCATGTAAATAGATTGAAGGTGTAAACAAACAGCAGAAATATCTCAAAATGCTCCCTCCATCCTCTCATTCATGATTTTAAGCTTTTCATTGGTTTGCAGTGCATAGTGGACGAAAAGAACGGAGAGCGGGCATTTGTCACATCATGTCACCGTCCCCGTGATGTAGTGTGATGCGCCTGCTCCCTACCTTATCTGGGTTCATTTTAGGTAAGCTATCTGATTCACAAAGAAGTTGCCGTTTTTTGGTGCAATTATAGCCCAGCTATAAATTCACAAAAATGGCGCGTTTTTGTCCGAATCCTCGGGGTGAGTGAGGCTAGACCGCGACAAAGTCCATAGTGTAGTTTTCTTGTCTGGATTCCATACCGAGGTATACTTCATGCAGCTCGTACTTACTGTACCATTTTGACCAAGTGTTGAACTGGATGACTTTCCATAAGGATCGAATACATTTTGCATTTTTTTTTTTCGCGCACTCCCAGTGATGGCTAACCTCAGAATCTGTTGAAAAGATTTATTTTGCTCGCCTCTTACGCTGGACTGGAGTATATTTTCTGTATATTTCTCGAGGATTGTTCGCGTGCTCCATCTTCACGCGTTGGTGGACGGTACAAGAAGTGGACTAGGTAACTACGAACTCAAGCCCAAGCCCTCATAGCCTTTCCCAGAACTCCTGCATCTGAGGAAGGGCGATACGCACTCGCTTGCTCTGCCAAGGCCAGCATTAACGGTCAGAAGTAGAAATGCACTGCGAACGGACCACAGATATCGAATACATTTGCAATAATGGGGTACATACATGCTTTAACTCGTACAAGAGACATCGATAAAATACCAAGACGCAAAATCAAATACAAAAAATCGCAAGGCCCGACCCCCCCACCGCCTATTCTCCCCGTCGACCAGGCGGCCCCTTTCCTTTCTTCCCTCTCACCATATTCTTCCGCGGGGAACTGGACGACTGTGTCTCAGTCACGGACACGGAAGGCGTTGGGTATATAGGCCGCCCGGGGATGACCATGCGCGATTCGACCTCGATTTTGACTGGGAGCGGCGTCCCTTCTCCCCGCGAGTCGCCCTCCGGGTCCCGGTTCACCACCATGACGTTACTGCCCTTCTGCGTAGTATCCAGCGGCAAACCCGCACCCTCTGGCGGCCCCCGACTCGGTGTATTCGAGATCCCAAGCAACCCGGTGGGCGAGAACAGCACCGGCTTCTCCTCGTGCTCTTCTTCCTTTTTGAATTTGAATGGCGGAGGAGGTGTGGGTGCCGACGAAGGCGAAGACGCAAGCGAAGGGTCCCGAGCGGGTATCGGTGCAAGGGTCTTTGTCGTTGGGGAATCAGGCCTTGTCTCCGTGGTTTCCTGCTCAGCCCCAGAGGTCGACGGAGCCTCCGCGTCTGACAGTATGCCCGTCGCCTCCGTCGCCTCCGTTATCCCCGCATGTAGACCAGGCGAGGTTCTTGCGGGAAGCAGCTCCGCCGAAAGCGATACAAGCGTCGATGTCGCTGCCTTCTCGGTCACCACCACCACAGACTGAGTCGGCGTTGACTGTATCGTATGCACCGGAATCTGCTCACTCGCACTACGATGCTCGTCTGCTCTGGTCGACATAGCAGCTGCCAGTACTCGCGCTGCATCGATCTGACTTGACGATCGTATCGGCAGGTTCGCGACCCCGGACGAGGCTTGTACCGGAGGCAAGGACAACGTCCGAGACTGGACTTGTGCGGGGAGCGGCGCCGGTGTTGGAATGTGGGGTCGCTGCTGCGTCGACAGGTACTGCTTCTCCCTTGCCCGGTGCTGCTCCCACTCCCTTCGTTGTTGTTCTTGCTCGAGCCACTGCAGTTCCTTCTCCTGCTGCACTGTTTCCTGCTCCCGCTCCCGCTCCCGCATCTCCTTCTCTTGCCTCTCCTGCCATTGGCGTCGCTGTACTCTCGCAAAAGCCTCCTGCTGCTGCTGCTGCCGCGCCCGCTCTTGTTCCTGTTCCGCCGGCGCCTTGAACTCCACCCCCTGCCCGAACAGCCTCCGCTGAACCGGCTCGGGCAGGGACGACACCAAACGGTGTCTATCGTCGGTCGTCATACCCAGGAGGAACGCGCGCGCGTATTGGGACGGGAGTTGCGGGTGCGCGATAACGGTGGCCTGCATTTCGGCCGAGAGCTGTGCGAACATCTCTGGGAGGGGAATTTGTAGCTGTTGCGACTGCTGCTGGATCGGGGGTCGTTGGGGCTGTTGGACCTGCGCCGAGTATGGGTACTGAAGCTTTGGCTGCTGCGGGTGCGTTTGTGACGGAGATTGCTGGTGTATCATCCCCTGCGCATTGATTAGGTACGTAGGTCCCGAAGATGGCGAGGGAGGCGGTACCGAGCCCGCATGACTCATAGCCATACTCGCTGCAAGTGCCTGCGAGGTCCCGATATGGCTAACGGCTGCTGCTGAGGATGGACGAGGTACTGCATGGGTTGACGAGGACGAGGGACGAACCGCCAGATTCGCGACTGCCTTGATCTGTCCAGCGGCCGTTAGCTGGGAGGAAGGTCGTGCCGTCGGACTCGCTGCCTGTATGGTCCTCATTCTCGCGAGAATTTCCTGCACGATCTCCATTGAATACGAGATTGGTCGGACGGGGTGATTCGGATTCGACGTTGGCGGAACCGCCGGGACCGCCTGATTCGTAACTGGTCCCGGGGCCGTCTGGATGATCATCCGTCTATCGACATCGACAGATTGCTGGGGCTGCGAGGGAGGTCGGGCGACACCAGGACTCGTTACTCGAGCTGCGGCATTTGCACTTGTGGTACCGGTGCCGATATGTGTAGCCCAACCAGATAGTCCCGGAACGCGTCCGACCTCAGGCTTGCCCACAACGTTTCCCGACTGTACGTGTGCGGGTGTCTGATTCGGAATCGGATTAGAAGGACCAGCGCTAGCATTGACATTGGTGGCATATCGCGCAAATCCAGTCAATGTATTCGGGGCAGGATTCGGATTAGAAGGACCAGCGCTAGCGTTGACATTGGTGGCATATCGCCCAAATCCAGTCAATGTATTCGGGGCAGGAGGCGGACGCGGAAGTGGGGTATACGGATTTGTTGCGGTCGATATCGTGTAATTCGTCGTCTCCGGCGAGGAAGAGGCATCCAATGATGTCCCTTGCGAGACCGCCAGATTCGGGAGTGGTTTCGAGTCCACAGGCGAGTTGCCGAGAGGGGGTATGGGTTTCGAGGTCGAGGTCGAGGGAACGACGGACGTCGGAGGAGGCTCGTCAAACATGACAAAATCGTCGTCTGTCTCGATTTTGGCTTTCTTGGCGGGATTCGAGCTGGTAGGCGGAGGTCCGTCCAATATCTGCACATCCACATCGTTGTTCGTCTCGTCCTCGTCGTCCTCCCGCTTGCGTTTGTTTCCCGCAGTCTCCGAAAGCGAAGGCGCTTTGCTCCTCCTCAACTCCTCCATCGCCGAAATCTCTCCCTCCGCAACGTTAATGAAATTGGCCTCCAACGCCCAGGCGGCAGTCGACGCATCCATCGTCGCAAACACATGCGCGTTCATCTTCACCTCCTTCGGATACTTCGCCCTGACCTCCCTCGTCACCCGCTGCAGTCCCGCCACTAGCCGCGGAAACGTCGTACTCGTCCGATGGCGCTGTACCAAGACCCCGCACGCAACAAACTCTGCTGGCGCGAGGAGTTTCAAGGCATCTGTCCGAGAATGAACGAGCTCGCACAGCTCGAGCGTCTCGCGCATCTGGTGCTCGAGCCCGCCGGGTACGTCGACCTTGTCCGAGACCCATTTCTCGGGCCCGTTCGCCATGGAGCCCAAAGAGCCGAGGGCGACGGCGCCGATGACTTGGAGAAGCGAGCGGTAAGGGACTGAGCGCTTGCAGGTGGTGCGGAAGACGCCTGTGTGCAACGGGGAGTGTGGGTTTACGAGGAAGGCCCGTTCGAGGGCGAGAGCGAAGCGCGTGCGGGGAGAGTCGATGGCACGTAGCTTTTCGGCTTTGTTGAGTGGTCGGCCGCGTTGGACACGCTGAATCGGACTTTGTTTTTAGTGGGAGAAAGCAGAAGGTAGGGGTAAGACGCACCTCGAAGATATCCCGCTCGTCTTGGGGCGACAGCTTGTCGAAGATGACACATGAGAGGACGGCCGATTCGAATTCCCGGCGGTCGTAGTCGGGCAGGAGGAACCCGCTTTTATGGGCAATCCACCAGTACGACTTCTTGTTCTCCGAGTTCCTGACTGGGCGGAGTCAGTGGGGCTGAACAGCAACTTGGAGATGCACCCACACGGAATCTAGCTCCAGTCAGCATACCAATCCCTTGCGTCCTACGTGCGAGAGAACGTACCTCCCCATTCATGAACTTGAGCAGCGACGTCAACCGCTGCTTCCCATCGACACATCGAAGTCTCTCCCGGCCGTTGTCTTGGTATTTAACTAACGAGCGTCAGCGGACCCAGACGAGAACGAGGAAAGACGCACCGAACATGATCTGGTTAACCGGGGCGTTGCGCAACACCGAATCGATGAAGCTCATCTGCGATACAAGCTGCCACACGAACTCTGCGTCGACAATCCGTCATTCCAATGAGTCTCGGGAAAAGGACGTGGAGATGCTCACCGCGCTGGTATTCCGCATCCAAATCTATCCGGTCGCTCTGTAACCAGTCTAGCTGGGGTTCACCGTTGACCACCACGAGCAAAAGACGGACGCACTAAACAGCTCTAGGGTCGTGTGGGACTCGCGGACGTGTTTCGGGAACCTGTTGCGCAGACAGGATTCGGAGCTTGTGCCGGACGAATGTGGCAGTGGGGTGGCCTCGAGCTCGTCGTCGTCGTCGTCGTCGTCCCACTGGTGCTCGTCGACGTCCATGGCGGTGAGAACGAGAGATGGGCGTAAGCGATGATGATGACTCAGCACCATGTCCCTTGAGCTCGACCGGTATTCCAACAACGACACCAAAACGAAGCTGAGCGACTTGCCGAAATAGCGCGTGTTGTGGCTGCTCTGGAAGCGCAACTGACGCACCTATTAGTGGAGCGACTGTCGATCCTACACCCCCCAGCCATGCAACTTGGCCCATTGCCGGCCTCACCCCAACCTCACCCGCGATAATCCCGTCAAGCCTTCCGGCGGAGCTCCTCATCCGCATCTTTACTCTCTACAAGGAGGTGGAGACGAATAGCCTCACATCTGCACTCACTGGCGCTGACGAGCTACTTATGGGTGCTGACTCCTGTGAACATCAGCCTCACTTGACAACGAGAAACGAGACCGAATGTACTCAGCGGACGGTTACACTTCCAGTTTTCTCAACGCCAGATAATAACGAGCCTCACTTTTACGGATCTTCTTGGAGCGTGTCGAGAGTGCAAAGTCTCCGGATGTCGACTACCGTGATTATGGAGCAGCCCATAGATGAATGGCAGTCCTTTCTCACCCACGGCTACGATGAAGAGGATGGCGACGTTCTGGATGTCGATACATTCACCATCGACGCACTGCGGTCCATTCTGGCCCACGATCCCCGCTGGCGTGTGTAGTGGCATACGAAGTCCTCTTCGCTCTCAAGTTCTTCACCCAAGTACCAAAAAAAAAAAGTCTACAGAACGGATGGACGAAGACGGAACGGATTGTCACACAGGCTTTCTGACCAGTGGCACGAACAACGAAGACTATTACGAATACTATTGGCTTTACACTCTACGCTCGCACTCGCACACTCGCGCTCGACTACCGGCTAGCTTGACTTCGGCACCAACGACTAGATTGCAACAAACAGACTTTGTGTGGAGAACTTGGCGCACGAGCGTTACCCGCATCGATGACGAACTTTCGACTTGAAGAACTTGAAGGATCGACACTCAGGCTGGGACTGAGGTTGATTTTGAGTTGAGAGTTTTCACGAGTCGGGCGTCGTTCATCGTTTCAATAGTCTACCGCTGGTTGCATTTGTATAATGCCATGAGACCAATATTAATCTGAAGCGCGTTTCTCAATGCTCGCGTCGTAGAACGCCCGAAGGCACGTTCGAGATTACATTAGCAAGGTCTCGTGTGGTGACGGCGTGACGACGCATCTTGCCTCTAACCACCATCATGGACAGCAGCGTGCAGCCCTCACCGAGACCTGCCTCCTCTGAGACAAGCTCCGAGTCCCCTGACAATATATCCATCCATGTTATGAGCTCTGTATCGACGAGCACGGCGGCACAGCGGAATGAAGTGAGCAAGGCACGCGATTCTGGCTTACTAGACTCACATTGTACAGGTGTATCTCTCGGACGAAGTGTGGCTTGAAATCTTGAAAACACTACCGAAGGCTAGCTATCCCGACCTTTCCTTAACCAATCACCAATTACGGCGCCTCGCTCTCCCTATTCTCTTTGCACATTTTTCGTTCAACCCCTCCGCCATCAAGCACGGAGATCCCCTGCTCTCACCCGTCCCGGCTGTCGAGGAGGCAATGGATCGTCTCAACTTCTGGGCTTCCGACAAGATCGCGAGTCTCGTGCGGTCGTGCACAATCCAGCAGCCGCGCGGGGCGGGTTACACCAAGGAGAAGGGCCCGCGCATTCTCCAAACCGCGTTCTTCGAAAAGCTATCGCTCTTCACGGGCCTGAAGCAACTCACTGCTTCAGATATCCACTTTACCGCGGCCGATATCGCGCTCTTGGTGAGCATCAGCAGCCTAGAATCATTTTCTACCTCTTGTTGCGTTGCTCCACTGCCTCGGAAGATTACTCGGGCGAAGAAAACATGGAGCCTGCCTTCGTTGACCTTCAGCTCGCTCAGTTTTGCCGAGGATGGGCGGGAACTGGTTTTTTGGCTGTCGTTGTTGAATCCGACGCAACTGACTCGTGTGGTCCTCCCAATGGGATTGTCACTACCCTTTCACCAGCGCAAGGTGTCCAACTTCACATCTGTCATGAGCCTTTCCACGGAATGCTACTGCGACAACGACTCCGTTAGGCACTTGGAAGTCCTCCTGTCCCTCTTCCCCAATATCCAGCGCCTTTGTATATCGTCTACGGAGACAGATGAACTGAGCGGGGACTCAGCACCTGCTCTGTCTGGCGGCTGCAAGCTGTCTGCTCTCAAGGACCTCACGATCCCTGGCGAGCTCTTGGGGACATTTCTTCCCGCCACGAGCATTGCTCGACTTTCCGTCCAGTCCTTCGAACCCGGCCATTTGGGACATGTCTTTCGCCGCCTCCCGTCTTACAGAAGCTTGGTTTCCCTCACAGTCAGGACTCTTTACCTGGGAATTGCCGACTTTCGTTGTATCCTGCAGAATCTTCCGTGTCTTTCAAAGTTCAAAATTGTCTCCGAATATTGGGACATGGAGCCGAACTTTCGTGAAATGGAGAATAAGATGGTGCGCTTGCTGTTATTCTCCAATCCATTCGATTCTCTGATAGTCGAACCTTTTTGTAGGCGAGCGGCTTCTTCAACGACCTCCTCTCGCCGGACACCAAACTCCCCGCTACGCTCACATGTCTCGCAATCGTCCTAAACCTCGAGTACTGTGACGATGACGAGTTTGCCATCCCACACGGATTCATCGACCCCGCCGGGATATGCGATCGCCTGCGCGAACGCTGCCCAAGCCTCCGCTTTCTCTGGCTCGATGGAGCGGACTTTCTCATCAGCTGGTGGAAGGAGAACGCGTTGCGCAGCTACCAGGTCAAGCAATATGGTCGCGCATTTTATTCTCGCGAGGACGACGCCAGTGGGAAGTTCAAGGTCCGATGCGGTTGGAAGAAATTCCGTGGGTTTCTTCCAGGCTTGCTTATGGATACAAGTGACCTACCTTTCGCTCTAGGTACGATACAGAAGCTGCTGGACGGCGTGTGGGCCAGTTTGGACAAGCCAGTGAACAAAATAGCAGACTGAACTTCTTGGAACTCGGCTATCTTCATTTCTTGGACGACTTTTTTGGTGGCGATAGTAGTCTTGATACGTCTCGAGAGGAACGAAGCTTGAGTCGTTGTAAGAAGGGATCGTAAACAATTTCTCATTTAGGTGAGAACCCGAATTTTCCAAAGTAGGACGTTCAGAACTGATGAATCTGCTCTACAGCGATCGACTCGAGTAATTATTCGTGAATGCAAAAGCTCCGCAAGCGAGAATGCCTGCTGTCAATCACTCAACGAGCGCGATGTCTAATGCTCATTGTGTCGCCGCCCATCCTCACTGGCGTCAAATCTGACTTGAGCATAGACCGCCGACAGCACCATGTGCGGCGAGCGGCGACGCGACAAGGCGTATAATCATGGGCGGCTAGCGCCAGAATCTTCATTACGAGAGAGAAATACACCAAATACCCCGAAAATAAAATACTCATGAAGGCTTGAACGGGAGCTTATCCAAGATACTCACAAACGCGGCAGCCTGCTGCACCTTCGCGCTGTGGATATCCCCATTCTGCGAGCCCTTTGCACAAACCCCGAGGTTCAGAGCCGTCGCAACATCACAATTTGGCTTGGCGTTCCCGTGTCCGCACCCGCCGTCCCTCGTCTGCGCGATTCCTGGACCAGCGCATTTGCCAGAGTTGAACGCACAGCAGCCCTGCTGGCAGTCCGAGTCCGCCTTGCACGATTCGAAGACGGTTTTCAGCGACGATTGTTTCGCTGCGAGTGCGGAGATGGATTTGCTGCTGCTCGTTGCGGTGGATTTCTTTGCTGTGGTGGTCTTTGTCGCCTTGGGCTTGGGTTTCGCAGCAGGCTTCGCTGGGGCAGCACCACCTCCCGAAGCCTTAATCGGCGTGAACTTGAACCCATCCAACTTTGCCACAAACTCCGCTGCAGCCTGAATAGCAGGACTGCTCAAATCGCCGTTGACCGCGCCTTTGATGCAGTCGTCCAGCTTGAGCGCTGCAGCGACGTTGCAGTTTGGTTTCGCGTTCCCGTGGCCGCAACCGCCGAATTGCTCTTGCGCGAAGGCCGGGCCAGCGCATTTCCCGGTGTTGAAGGCACAGCAGCCTTGTTGGCAGTCGCTGTCCTGCTTGCAGGTGCCACCGACGAATTGGCTCCCGCGCCGGGCGAGAGCGTAGCGCGAGGGAAGCTCGTGTGCTGATGCGCTGGCTGTGTTCATGGTCAGAAAGGCGGGAAGGTGCCAGTGGGAATGGATAGCGCACCGACAGCGAGGGTGAGGCAGAGGATAGTTGTAGAGTACTTCATCGTGTGTTGTGGGGGAAGTGGCAAGCGAGTGTGGTGGTGGTCGGAAGCCGGAAGAGCGAGGAAGACAAAGAGAGTGACGACGATTGTGGGCGAGAGAAAGAACCAGTCTTGATCTTCGTGAAGGACGCCAGCCTATTTATATGTTCCCGTCGGATCTCCACTGCGGTGCTGTCTAGATCTCAAAAGACGGAACATCACGGAAAAAGATGCACATAAAGCCGTTTCACATCTTGTTTCGTTTCGTTTCCGCCCTATGCATCGCCAAGCAAAGCGGGGACCGAACGAATTCGAAGGCCTCTCTGTGCAAGTGAATCGCACATTGTGAGGAAGAGATTTGGACGGATCATTCGCTTGATGGAGAGCTGGAATGCATACGAGACCAATGGATCTTGAAGTTGGAATGCTTCGCGTGGAGCTACTCGGCTCCAGAGCGGAGCCTGAGAGCGCCCATGTAACGCAAGGCAACGTACGCAGCCCGAGCTTGCCAGTCTGGTCATTGCCAGACGGTATTTCCAATACTGCCGGGGCGGCTCGGAAAGCGTGGGCGTTGGGATGATACTAAGTATAGTCGTTCGGACTCGTTCCTTGTCGAGTAGAGAATGACAAGAGAGGTTCGGCTCAGGTCGGACCGGCCTGCCGGGAGCCCCTGTACCGCACATCGGAGCCCTGACCCGTTTTGATTCCTCTGCAACGTCCTGGGACAAGCCTACGCTTCCTTCTGGTTCAGACATGGTTCAGGCCTCGGTTCTTGGCGGAGGATTGGGGCCTGGATGCAATGTCACGCGACATCACATCCATCAGCAACCATCATCGTCGTCCTCGCGCGCCATGGACGTCGACAACCAGCGGCACGACGACGACGACGACGGCGACTCAGACGACTCTGACCACGACGAGCTCGAACCCACTCCACTCCCACTTTCGTCCGCACCAAACCCCGAATCCTGTCTGCGCCACCGGTTCCCGAAACCACGTCCGGAGCTACACACGATCCTAGAGCTGTTCAGTGCGTCCGTTCTCTTCTCTTGCCATGTGGAGTTTAACGATAAACCCCCGGTAGACTGGTTACAGAACGACCGGATAGACTTGTATGCGGAATACCAGCGCAGTGAGCACATTCGTGTCGTCTGCTCGAGACCAACAACTGATTACCGATGCAGGCATCGTGTGGCAGCCTGAATCGCAAACCAGCCTCATTGACTCGGTCCTGCGGGACGCGCCTGTCAACCAGATTATTTTTGGTGTGTTCTTTCGTTATTGCTGTCGTACGCTCTGATTCTGAATCGTCAGTCAAATACCTGGACAACGACGGCCGGGAGAGACTCCGCTGTCTTGATGGGAAGCAGCGGTTGACGTCGCTTCTCAAGTTTATAAATGGAGAGGTGCGTTTTTTCTCGCTCGTAGGAGGTATGAAGATGTGCTGACTCGACACAGATTCCGTGTTAGTGCATATTCCGGTGTACTGCCGAAGCCCGACTGACTCCTCCCAGTCAGGAACCCCGAGGACAAGAAGTCGTATTGGTGGATCGCCCATAGAAACGGGCTTCTCCTGCCCGAGTACGACCGCCGTGAATTCGAATCGACGGCACTCTCGTGTCTCGTCTACGACGACAAGCTGTCGCTCCGCGAAGAGAAGGATATCTTCGAGGTGCGTGCCCATACCCCTTGCTTTCTCTTACTACTACTAACAAACATACGACGACAGCGTGTCCAACGCGGCCGACCACTCAACAAAGCCGAAAAACTATCTAGCATCGACACCCCCGCTCGCGCTTGGGCATTATCCTCCGACGCGCCTTCCTCGACGACAATTCATCCTCCCCGCTGAAAGAAGGCGTCTTCCGCACCACCTGCAAGCGCTCGGTGCCCTACCGATCGCTTCTCCAAGTCATCGGCGCCGTCGCCCTCGGCTCTCTCGGCTCCATGGCCAACGGGCCCGAGAACTGGGTCAAGGACGAAGCGGAAGTCCCCGCCGGGCTCGAGCACCAGATGCGCGAGACGCTCGAGCTGTGCGAGCTCGTGCATTCCCGGACAGACGCCTTGAAGCTCCTCGCGCCAGTGGAGTTTGTTGCGTGCGGGGTACTGGTACAGCGCCATCGGACGACTACGACGTTTCCGCGGCTGGTGGAAGGGTTGCAGCGCGTGACGAGGGAGGTGCGGGCGAAGCATCCGAGGGAGGTGAAGATGAATACGCATGTGTTTGCGACGATGGATGCGTCGACTGCTGCATGGGCGTTGGAGGCGAATTTCATCAACGTTGCGGAGGGAGAGATCTCGGCGATGGAGGAGTTGAGGAGGAGCAAAGCGCCTTCGCCTTCGGAGACTGCGGGGAACAAACGCAAGCGGGAGGACGACGAGCCGGTTCCGGATCCGGACGACGATGTGGTGATATTGGACGGGCCGCCGCCTAACACCAGCTCGAATCCCGCCAAGAAGGCCAAAACCGACATAGGCGACGATTTGGTCATGCTGGACGGACCTCCTGCACCGACGTCCGGCGTTGCTGTTTTTAATCCCTCGATCTCGATTTCGACAAATTCTCGCAAGAAGGCCCAGGCCCAGACCGCCGCCAATCCCGTTCCCGTTCCTGTTTCCCTCCCGCCCTATCCCCCGACCTCTACTTCGAAATCCATACGAAGTCGCGGGTACTCGGCTGTGGACTCGAACCCAGTCCCCAACCTAGCGATGAGGAATAGCGCGGGTGTACCGATACCGACAACGACAAGTCCGCCTACCCCGCTTCCGCCTCTTCCGCCTGCCCCAAATATGTCGACTGGGCGATCCGCCAACGCCAGCGCTGGTCCGTCTAATCCGAATCACACATATGGGAACTTTGGGGGCAATATCGGAGGCGCCGCGGGACCGTCTGGTCGGGCTACTCCCGGTACACATATCGGCACCACAAATGCCGCAGCTCGAGTAGCGAGTCCCGGTATGGCCCGACCTTCCTCGCAGCCGGAGCTGAACCACTTCGTCGATGCCGGTGGACGAATGGTGCCAGTCGCGAATCCGGCATTCCATTTCTCCGCCTCGTCAACACCTACCCACGCAGGGAGCGCGGCACGGCCAGTACCTCGTCCATCCTCGGCGGCAGCTGTTAATCATATCGGGACGTCACAAGCACTCGACGGAACGAGAACGAGTCTCGGGATATGCATACCCCCAGCAGCAGCAGCAGAATTTTCAATACCCGTACTCGAGTCATATGGCGATGGTCCAGGCGACGCCGACGTTCCAGCCTCACTGGCAACAACCCCAGCCCCAACCGCCCCAGCCGTATTCGCAGCAGACCCAACAGCCCCAGTATCCGCAGCGGATGTCCCTCCCAGAGTGGTTCGCCCAGCTATCGTCTTCCGAGCAGCACGAAAGATTTCCCCAGCTGCCGCTCGAGAAGCAGGCTGCCGTCATTGCGCACCCGCAGCAGCCGTTTCAACTCGTGCGCGCGCTCCTCATGGACATGACCATCGACGCAAGGCAGCAGGTGTTCTCGTTCCTGCCCGAGCAGGTTAGGCAGAGGCTGATAGGGGAGGAGGAGGCGTTCCAGAAGATGGAACAAGAGCGGAGGAGGCAGCGAGAGCAGGAGGCCGTTGCAATAGAGCAGCGAAAGCAATGGCAGAGGATGATGCAGCAAGCGAAGGCGATGCAGCAAGCGAAGGCGACGCAGGAGTCGGCAACAGTGCAGCAGCGACACGAACGGCAACAAAGGGAATGGGAGCAGCTCCGGGCGAGGGAGAAGCAGTTCCTGACGGCGCAGCTGCAGCAACCCCGTATTCAATTACCACCGGCGCCGGTTCCCGTACATGGTCAACCCCGGACGACGACGTCCTCGTCTCCGATACAAGCCTCGTCCGTGGTCGCGAACCCACCGCTAGCATCGTCGAGCCAGATTGATGCAGCTCGCGTACTGGCAGTCGCTACGTCGACCGGAGCGGACGAGCATCCGACTGCGAGTGAGCCTATGCATGCCTTCGAGCACATTCCCGTGCATACGATAACGCCAACGCCGACTCCGTCTGTCGTAGTGGTGACCGAGAAGGCAGCGCCATCGACGCCGACATCGCTTTCGGTGGAACTGCCTCCCGAGATGACGACGCCTGGTCTACAGCTACGAAACGAGTCTACGGTGGAGACGGAGATGGAGAGGACGGCGACCCCGGCGCCGGCGTCTGTGGTGGAACTACCCGTTGCGGAGATGACAGAGACGACGAGCATATTGTCCGACGCGGGGCCTCCGTCGACCTCTGGGGCCGAGCAAGAAACCACTGAGACCACGCAAGATCCCCCTGCGACAAAGACACCCACACCAACACCTGCTCGGGAACCTTCGCCTTCGCCATCACCGTTACCGGCAACCAAAGCTCCTCTGCCATTCAAATTCAAGGAGAAAGCAGTCGGCGAGGAGAGGCCGGTGATGTTCTTGCCCACCGGGTTGCTTGGGACCTCGAAAGCGCTACTGTCTACACCGAGTCGGACGCCGTCGGATGGTGCGGGTCTGCAGCGGAATGCGGAGAATAGCAGTTACGTTATGGTGGTGAACCGGGACTTGGAGCGGCAGAGAAAATCGCAAGTAGAAGGGACGCCGCCGCTCTTAGTCAAGGTCAAGGTCGAGTCGCGTATCGTCATCCCCAGGCGGCCGATATCCATGACGCCTTCCGTGACTGCTAGTGAGACGGTGTCGTCGAGCTCCCCGCGGAAGAACCGGGTGAAAGGGAAGAAGGGGAAAGGGCCGCCTGGTCAGCGGGGAGCATAGGCGGTTACTACATTTTATCTCTGTAACAGAACAGCATGTAACCCAGCATCTCTACGCAAATGGATTCTAACAAGCAGACTAGTCTATCTTGATTTGAGCGACGTGGGGGTGACAGATGTAACGTCGCCGTGACACGCGTCTCTTGCTTCTTAACCACCATGTCGACCCCTTTTGCACCGCCAGAACTCTGGCTCGAGGTTTTCGGCGCTCTCCCCAGCGAATCGCTATCGTCAGTGGTTGCTACTAGCCGTAGCTTTGCTCGGCTGGTGCGACCCTTGCTTTTTGCCCATTTCGTCCTTCGCCCTTACGCCGGTAACTTACGGAGTGGACGACCCTTCCAGCCCACAGTTCTATTACCTGCCACGTCCTGCGGAGCTTCAAAGCCTTGCGGATCGACTGGACTTTTGGACCTCGGAATCAATAGCAGGCATTGTCCGCAGCTGCCGTGTCGAAGTCGCCTACGTGGACGAGGATCGACCCACCAACATCGTTACCGATCTTTCGCCATTTGTGCTACTCGATATCTTCTTCGAACGCCTCCATCGCTTCAGCCAATTGAGGTCCCTGTACGACATCTATTTGACCAGCCAAACCATGTCGAAGATCTTTCACGGCCTTCCGCGCTTGCGAGAACTGTCCGTCAACATGCCACTGGAAGAGGAACCTGTTCCGGGCCCCTTCGTGCCATTGGATGAGGGTCCTGCCATCGAGAAGTTCAAGATCACGGCGGGCCACTCCCAGAGTCGTGACCTGCTAGTCCCATGGCTCCCATTCCTGAATCCCAGCCACCTGCGAGACGTCAGCCTCGATTGCGATTTCTCTGAATGGTGCACAGATGCGACATCCATCCCAACATTCCCTCACGTCTTCTGCCTTTCCCTGTTCGTGTCGTCCCGCGATCAGGTAGGGCCAAATGTCACCATCCTGCTCGCAAAGTTCCCCACAGTAGAGCGCTTGGAGATTCGTTCCTTCGCAGATATCCACACCCTTGCGCCATACCTCGCAAACTGTCGCTCTCTTCTCAGCTCGGTGAAGGAGATATACATCCCGTCCAGCCTCCTTGACGTGTTTATACCTCAGGTGGTGCAGCTCGCTAGCTTGGGCATCGACTATGGTTCGTCGGCGGAGCAGCTCCTGGGCTACCTTAATGGCTTCAAAGCACCCAATATCACCGCTCTCGTCTTGTCGATCCCTATACCCGATCTGTGTGCGCTTGAGGATCTCTTGGCGTCCTTTCCAGCGCTACTGCATTTTAAGTTGACTCTATGGGATGAAATTAGCCCTGAAGAGCTCGCGAATAATTCAAATTGCATCGTACGTCTGTTGGCTCAGCTGCGCGTAGGCTTTACCTCCGATAACATTATAGGCTACTTCATTTCTGACATTGCTCATATCTTCCCCCGAGTGTCTGCCTACGACGCTGAAGACGCTCGTGCTCAACTGGTTCTTCATGCTTCCGCCATCCGAGCGCCGGCGCATTGACAACATGGATCGAATTGACTGGATGCCGCATGCCGAGATGGATCTGTTCTCGATACGCGATGCACTCATCGCGCGCTGTCCCGCGCTGACGTCTCTGTGGCTCTATGGCGGTTCATTTTGTTTAAAGTGGCGCCGCAGCCCATGGGATGCCAGTGGCCACGTCGTTCATTCACTCTGCACTGAAGATCGCGGTGCGTACCGACGTTAATCCAATTCCTCTGATAGTTGATGTGTTATGTAGAAGAGGCAACCTTGCAGCGGCAGGGATTAGATAGTTTCTGGGAGAGTCGCTGATGCTCGACCCTCCGAACCCATAAAGTAAAATAAAATCTTGCCAATGTCGAACACAACAAGAGTTTTCTCCCAAACAATTCGTTGTCTACCCAATTTCTATGATACTAATAGTCAAGTTGCCGTCTCTGTCTCGAACAATGAACTACAAGTAACCGAAGCGTTTTGCAAAATCTCGGAGAGGAGGGTACTGGGCGACCTAGACGTAAACCTTTGAGTTGTTCAAATTGCGGGCAGCTGAACAGGGGCCTTCACCATGTTCGTGAGTGAGCGCCCGATTAGCTTTCGTGAGCTGTCAATCCCCCATCAATTTGGCGAGATGCTGGGTTGAAAACTGTTGAGATGTTGCCACCGTAATGTTGCGATGCTCAGTTGACCGCCTCGCTAAGTCTGATGGCACCGTGTCGGAGTTTGCGGAGTTTGACAGTGCCGAGAACTTGCCGGTGGGGCCTACGTTGTTTTCGTTGTTGTTATGTTGAGGTATACTGCAGTTTGTTTCGCGCCTGACGCTGCTACCTCTCTGGATACTTAGCGACGCCTGATCACGCTCACGTGCATCCGTGATGCAGACGCGAGCGCGCCGCAGTGCGTTTGAGCAACATCAAGCCTCCATCGTTCACGGTAGTTGCTTTTCTATGCCTTCTGCTTTGTGTCCTTAACTCAAGAAGACAGTTGTTAGTGACCCTTTATGATACTATACTACTGTACATCCAATGGGGACTTCAGGACAGTGCATAATTATCTCTGGCATTTTTGTAGTTAACGGCTCAAACTTTTCACAGTGTCTCTCGGTATGCTATAGAAGGGTTCAGCATCATCAAAATCGGCTCACAATTTTTTTTCTCCGCGTTTTTATAGGTCTCGAGCATGCACACCGTGTACCGTCGTCTGTTCAAATTCATTTGTGTCAGTGTCGCCCACGTCCTCGTTCAAATGCGACTTATCTTAAAAATGCAACAGAAAAGCCATTGACCTGGAAGCCACTTACAGAGAAGGAACGTTGGGTCTACTATCAGGATGCATAAACTGCAGACTTGAGTCAACCGTGTACCTGCTTCTTGATCCTCAGCTCCTCAGCTCCGGCAGGTCACCACATCTAACTCACTCTGTGTTCCGAAATGTGAACTGTGTATACTGTCGTCTGCCCTCTGAGTTCTACTACATACCTTCTGTGAGTGTCGTACCTTCAAACCAACTTGAGATCTTCTTGGTATTGGTGCACAGATACCAAGGTGCTTATTCACGGTCAGTAGTGTACTGCCAGTGCAGTGCTCCACGCTTCGAGAGCCTTGCAAGTTCGTGAACTGTCAGAGATGAGAGTTGGTGTGTCGCGAGTTCCGTTTCGAAGGACCGATAGTACCTGTTCATATCCAGTGCTGGCTGACGAGTGAAATCGTCGGGGTTGGACACGACTCAAGATCAGTCGGCCTTCGTCAAGTCCATCTTACGGACTAATAGCAGCTAACTTACACTTGAGATCCGTCGGTGTGGGTCTGTGTACCTGTGGATGCCGGACACGGCGAATCATTTTGTCAGTGGGTCATCGGTGAACTCGAACGACAGTTGTCTTTATCTTTCGAAGGGGACATTGGAGTCCTCTATGTTCAAGTTTGCATTCAGGTTCTCAGCGTCGTGGGAGAAGAGACAGGTGGAAGTGTGCTATCGACGAGACTCGGAGAAATGGAAGTGGGTCCGATATTCGAGATAACTGCCCTCTCAGTCAGTATTTCCATTTCACTGCCGAAGACATTTGATTCCAAAGGGCAAATCTTAAGACGTTGAGGAACAATAGTACGAACTTGAAATTCAGGTCACAGAATTAGCTACATTTCGCGGTCTATTAACGGTAAATATTCTGGGTACTGCGCTGCAAAGTCATCGGGATAAATGCGTGCATATTCGCGAGCCGGCATCTTTTCCCCGTCGACAAATAACGCCCAATCTAGATCCAAGGCCTTCACGCGCTTCCTAGGTGGGGCCGAGCCTGCCCGGGCTGCGCCTCGGCGTTTCGGCTGAGGGCGGCGGGTGGCAGGATCACCGTGAGCAATTGCGGGAACAGCGGGCTCCGAAGACTGGACGGCCGGAGCAGGGACCAGCTCAGCAGTGGGACGAGAAACGCGTGTTGTGCGACGAACGGGAGGTCCAACAGCATCCTCCTCGGCGTGTGGATGGGCGATGGGATCAGGGACCTGCGATGCCAGATGAGGCAGAGACGAAGGTGCATCTGTGTCCACGAAGGTGAGCTTCCGTGAGCCGATGCGTTGTTTGTTCTGAACACGGCCCGACGAGTTTGACTAAAGATACCAGAGTGAGCGTCATACTCATCGATATCCCGAGTCAATCCACGCACCTTCGCCTCGGCTTTCGCTTTCTTGACGCCCACTTTTGCTTCCCGAAGTTGCTTATTGAGCGCCTTGACCTTCGCCTTCGCGGAAGGCGATGGATCAGACTAAATATATCAGTGTTCAGTGCGGGTGGAGAGGCAAAGAGTACCTCAGCGTCTTCCGTGGCCTTCTTGAGATAATATTTCGTCTCCGCCACCGTCACCTCACGCAAACGAACCTTTGCATCGACGACAGCCGCACGTTTATGCTTCTCGCGGGCGGCAATCCGCCGTGTAGAACGGCTGACGTACCTCTGCACGAGGTTGTTCCGCACATTGCGCAGGTCGCCTGTGCGCTCGCCAGTTTCGAGCAGCGCTGCCTGCGATCCATCCAACTGCTCATATCTTCGAGACGTCAGAAGCAGTTGAACATGAAGATTAACACGCACTTGATCAACGATTCCACGATGCCCATGTCGACACCGGTCTGAATGTTGTTCCAGCGGTGCTGGCCCTCGCCGAGGTTGGTGTTGGGCTCGAGGAGATCCCAGTCGTCGCCGATGTTGGAGAGGAACTGGATCAGACCGGGGAGAAGCCAGTGATGCATCGTCTTGTGTTTCCACCACGCTGAGAAATCTCTGCTGAATGAAAATCGTAAAACTGGAACACGCACCTTTAACACGTCCGCTCGGATCGTCGATCTCATGGAGCCATGCTTTGAACTCGGCGAGCTCAGCAGAGTTTCGGAGATGGCGGAGTTGCTGTAGACGTGTTTGCGTCTCCTTCGAAAGGTGTTTGAGATCAGAGATACCGCTAAGAGTAGCGTTAGAGGTATTGGCTGTTTTGTCAAGAGATCGCTCACCGATTGAAGTGGACGCCGCAAATTCGCAAAACATACGATAGCGTCGATTCGACATTACCGATTTTTGCCCGATACTCCGGCGTCATTTCCTCCCAAAGTGCAGACGCAAAACCTAACAACGGCGCCGCTTCCATATCAGACAACAAGCCCATAATTTTACCCCCACTATGTACACGCTTGAAACGCAGGGGGTGGCCGGTCAGTAGGAGGACGAGTCGAAAGATCTCGGTCCAAACAAGTTTGAAAGAGGCTTCGTCGTGGACCTCCATCCAGACACGCATGACGGTAATAGCTGGAAGATTTTAACGGTGATCACAAAAGGGCTGCGAGAGCGCACCGCGGTTCTGCGACGAAAGCCAGCCGCTGATCGCAAAGACCTGTAGCACGCCCTTGACGGGCTTGTACGTGGTGTCGACATCGAGGGCTCGAAGTTGGTGTATACGGCGGAGAAGGGCGGCGAGCACGCCAAAGATGATTCGCTTGCCGTCGCGCCAGATCATGCTGTGGATATACCGTTTCTCGGGATCTGGAATGGCTTGCTGCTGGGAAATGTAGGCTGCAAGGGCTAAACAATAGAAATGAACGGCGAGTCCACGATGAAAGACAGACAAGCATACCTTCGGCTGCACTATCCCCAGCTGCAGATGATTCGGCCCGAACCTCACGCAACAGGCGATTCTTCAGCGCTGAGTTCATGAGACTCGAATGATACTCGCCCGGCGTCGCCGTTCCGAAAATCTGCTTTGTACTCGGCGCTATGACGAACAGTCAGTTAAGATGCCACGTCTAGCAAAGCCTATACCGTTCTCAACCTTCGCCACCGTGGCGCCGACGCCGAATACACGTCCAGCCTCCTTGTACTTCTCTCGTGCAGTGCACGGACACTTTGTCCCGAGCGCAGTAGGGTGGTAATGGCAGTGCTCTGGATGGGGGTATGCAATTGCGGTGCGTACCAAGTCCTCTTCGTCCTTGTAAGTCTTCTCGTACGGACAGAAGAAGGTAATCTTCGCGCCACAGCGGATGTGTTCGAGCTTGGCGGTGAAAGGACGCCCATCCTTCGAGTGATTGAACTCTGGGATCGCGTCAACTAGGCATCTCGAGCGACAAAATATATAGCACGTACCGCAGTCCTTAACTGTCCCCGACATGTTCCGCATACTGACGACACCCGCACAAAGCTGGTCGTCGTCAGCAGCATCAACGATGCGCTCCCCAGCCTTCGCTTTGAGGAAGAGGCTCTCGTCGACCAGGATCGAACTAACCGAGTGGGAGGAACCGGGAGCGAGCGGTGTGTGATCTTCCGTGCACTTGAGAGCATTGTTTTTGCCATTTGCACGCTGCGAGATAATGAGTGCGGAGCAGGCAATCAAAGCGGAATTACCTGAGTGAGCCGTCGAACAGCGCTCACCGACCCAGTACAACGTGTACCATCTGGACGGATTCCGCGGCAGCGGACCTTCTCAATCGCGCGGATGAAGCTGCGAGCAAAATTAGAACCGGCGAGTGCAGAAGGAAGAAATCGCACGCAAGAACCTGCCCAACCAGAGTGTCGTCCTGATGCTCACGTTGGCGGAGGGTAGCTTGCACGAGCTTCTCAGTCATTTCAGGGTCCAACGTCCGTCGGGGCGTCTCGACAAACGTGCGGTCAATGGAAGAGCAGACATAGACACCCTTGCACGTCGGCGTGGCACGGCGCACGTCGATCTTCTCACTGGCGTCACGGCCAAAGAAGAAACCCGAGAGATGAGTGTCCACTTCAGTCCGATGGCCCGTCGATGATGTGAAGGAGTGCGGACACTGTAATCGTGAGCTAAGCAATGCTCCAATCGGAGACGCACCAAATTGCGAAAGACGTTGTCCGGAGTCATGTTCTGGGGGAAGACGCCGTTCGGGATAGAGAGGATGAAGGCAGTTGGCGTTTCGAAGTGAGGAAGCTCCGATGGTACGCCATGCACACGTTCGAGCCGAAAAATGGGTTTCTGCGATGTGAGCTTCAAGCCACGCGGGAACTCGACATATTCGGACGAAACACCCTCATCCAGCCAGACCGTATCCGACGGCTGCCAGTCAAGGTCCTCCAAACGGCCAACATCGGTCGGCTCGAGCGGTTCGTTCGTCTTTTTCTTCTTGGATGTGCGTTTACGGCCGCGTTGGGTCATCGACGGTGCGGGGTCGTTTCGTTCCGGAGCTGCTCCGCTGGACGGAGCGAGTGAGTATAGCAAGTGTAGAGTACAATTTTGAACTTACTCGGCGAATTGAGGACCTATTTCATCCTCGGCGAACCGCAGTTGTGTGCCGTTGTCCATGAATCTATAAATGGTCGGTAGCCGTTCAATGGCATAAACGAGAGAGAAAACGATTTACAGCCTCGCGTCCTCCGGATCAAGGGAAAACAGACCAAGACCTGGCGGGTCGACAGAGGAGGATCGGGAGGAGCCCGAGCTAGACCTATCGAGTGAGCAGGTTAGAGAATGTTCAATTTTAAACGGACAACCTACGTCGACGGCCAAGCTTCCCCGGAACCTGTCGATGGGGTCCCAATATCAAACACATCGAACGGTGTCGAGGTCCGCGAGCTATAGATCATCAGCTGGAAGCAGATGACTGACGGAAACAAACCTGGCTGAAGACGTGCCAACGTCGGCGCTCAATGATCCGTGCACCGAGAATGACATCGCTTCCTCCATGCTGTGGGGTTTGAGCTCGCGGCCTGCAGATGAATAATTAAGCCAAGTACTCACAGCCAGTTGTCGAGGTCGAGACTCGCAGCTGCGGTGGAGGCATTCGGCTGGGCATACGTTTGTGGAGCGCTAGGGCTGAAGCGGGATGAGTGATGTGAATACCAGCGGTAATGTGACGTACATATAGCTATTGGCGGTCGAAGAGGAGGGGGCCGGCGGCGGCACCATTCCGGTGGGTTCAAGATTGACGCCCATCATCGGCGTGGAATACATGTAGCTGATGGGGATGAGAATAGATAGACAAAAAAATTATCTCGGACCTCGGTGTCAAATACATCGCAGTCGTGGCTTGATGGTGACCGTTTGGGGGGAAGGGGCGCCCGGGATAAGCTGCTGAATGAGCGGGAAAGCCGTTATTTCCCCAAAAGTGTGGCGGCGGCGGCTGTGGATAGTACGGAAGCGCCGGCGGGGCCGTTTGCGTGGGAAGCCAGCCATCGCCTGGTGCCGGGGAAGAGAACGTGGAAGGATGCGGAGGGAATGCCGAGGGTACGATTGACAGGGAAGCTGATCCAGCTGCCGCCGCGACAGATTCTGTCCCAGGATACCTATTGCGAAGTCAACCACGGCGACAGAACATAGATTGGCCACGCACCATGAGTATTCGCCGTGTCCCGCGGTCCCGCTCGTATCGTCAACCCCGTAATGCGCGCCGTAATACGCGTCACCCCCATACATGGTGCCGGGAGAAGACTGTCGTGGGTAAGCTATACGGCGACTGGTTGTGCAGCGCTGACATACCGCTCGGCGCTGCGGTTCGTCGTCTTTGTTGCGGCGGGGTGCGGCGGGGCGGGTGGATGGATGGAGGAAAGAAGGAAGACGCGCTTGGTCACGGTCACGGTGGACGGATTGGGATGGATTTGCATGATGCGCCGTTAGCCGATGATGGATCTGCGCGGCGGCTCCACCTCACGAAAGCTAACGCTCGGCTAGCCACCTCACGAATGATGGAACCAACCTCACGAAAGTTGCCATCAACCTCACGATGATGGCAGCCCAACTCACGAAAGCTTACGCGCGCACCCACTCACGCACATGTATATTACCCCTGAACAGAGATAGATGTGTCCGTTGTTCATCGACTCAAGCTCGAGTGTTGAGAAATAAGCGCTTGGATCTCGGTAACCTCGTTCTCTTGAGCGCTTCAGTTTATTTTCAATGTTGAACATGAAGGGAGCGGACAACATTGTGCGATCAAACTTGGGCGCGAAGGTGCGAGATCGGTGTGTGCCGTGTGTGGTATATAGAGACAGATGCTGATGCGCTAGGATACAAATGCAAGTGGATATCAAAACGAAAGCGAATAAAAACAACAAATCTACACCCAGATCACCATGGAGGGACGAACGGTCTCGGTGTTTCCGGACTCAGCACGTCCGAGTCACTCGTGGGCATCGACGAACGACGGAAGTAAATGGGGGAGGTGATCACGGATTGCCTCGCCATGCGAACTGTCCTGTCCGAAGGCACCCTCGACAGGGGACTGAACATCAAGGAGCCTTCGTCAGAGTCACCGCCTCCGTCTCGCCTCCCTACACCTGACTGCTCGAGTTTCGCAATTTGGCGCGTCAGGTACGTCGCTCCCCGCGACTCTGAATCCACAGGCACGTATGTTCCGAACTCGGGGACTGAGGGCAACGGAGCTGAGGAACGCGGATAGGATGGAGTGTCCAGCATGCTGAGGCGATTTCCTACGGTTGTCTCGGAGGGAACACTCGAGAGTGGGTTGAATACCATCGAACCGTTGTCCGTTTGCGCGTCGACCTCTTGCCGTGGTGTCGTTGACAGCTTCTCGAGTTGCGAGTTGAGGTACGCGGTCCGGCGAGAGTTTCCGATGGATGTTGCTGGACGCGGGTGAGCAGGAAGCGACGTAGATACTGTCTCTTGGGCTAGACGTATTGCCGATCCATGGAGAGAAGCGCCTCGAGGAGGCAGTCGTGTACGAGCCACTGGCGGGCGTGGAGGCGCCGACAAGTTAAAGCTCACAATAGAGCCTGCATATCCGGAAGACTCTGAGAGAATAGCAGGAGGCACTTGGAAGGGCGTGATCCACTCCGCGAGCTGTTGTTGTTCCTCGGCGTCGTCTGGCGGGAATTTGGAAGGATATTCGCCACCAGCCTCAGCCGCAGCCTGCGCTCGTCTTCGGCGGCGCTGTGCAAGGAGCGTGATGATTCCAACGATAACGATGGCGACCACAATGAGGGTCGCGACGATAATACCCAAGAGCAGTCCATTGGTGCCAGAGGGCGCGTGTGAGACACCATCGGAGTCCGCAACAGCACTTGAGCTTGGAGATGATCTACGATTCCATGAGCTACACGAAGCTCTCCAAAGACGAAGCGATCACGGACCTGGAGCTGGAATTTTGAGATATACTTGGCGTCGCAAGGTCTGGAAGGTGGGTACTGCTCCCTGAGGAAATTACGGACACGGAAAACGTCGCTGTAGATGTGAAGATATCGCTCGTTGTATGAGAGCGCCGGCGTCTCCGTTTACTGTTACGATAGTAAGTAGGCACACAATCACATTGACAGTCTCTCGAGCACGCACTTGTAGGTCATGAACCGACGAAAGCAAGAGAGAAGGAAAAGGGCCGGCCTATGAATAACGTGGCGAGGGGCGGGGAAATACGAGTCGGCTGCTCTTCTAACCCGCCTGCTTTAAATATACATTAGTGTTACATGGGCATCTTTAAAATTCCCGAGGTAAATTGGTTTGAAGTTTTTGATCCACTTGTTACGTTGGTGCCCGTTGATGCGGTAGGTTGAGGCCAATTACGGTTTAGTTGAAAGTGAGTCGACTGGGAGAGCTAACGTGCCGAGGTCGGGTGTTGTTCAGGAGTCGAAGCTGCAGCGGAAGTCTCGCCGCCAGCGCGGTTTCAGAAGTGCACAGCTGCTCTTCGTGCAAATCACCGAGCTGATCATATCATGCAGCACAGCTTACCAGCAACGCCGCATCGCGCTTGATCCGAGTTTAAGGAACGGCTTGATCTTGACACGAATGGAGAGAGGCTTTCGCAGTGCTGTTGCAAGGAATGGGATTCAGAGGTTCTGAAAAGAGGGAGGGACTGGAAGACCCCAAGATGGCATAGTTCGTTTTACGAAGGTGAGACTCGGATACGGCGGAGCACTTGAAACAGCATGTTTCAGGCCGTTATGTACAGCTTCTTACCACCGACTCCGCAGCTCCCCGAACGTGCAATGTAGGGGAGTTAGTTCCCGATTCCTGGAAGGACCGACGCAAACCCGTGCTTACCAGTTGAGGCCCCTGGCTCATAGTCGAACGAAGAGAGACAGCAACTCCGAATCCGGAGAGTGTTGATGCGTAGGCACAACGTGCGACAAGGGCCCGACGTGGATCGGGATATCGATCCACACATTGGGACCAGCGGGTCGGTGGCGAAGAAGGTCTACTGGCGCTTTTTCGTGGTCACCATGCCACTTGAAAGTATCTTGAAACTCTTGAGCAAGGCAGCGAGCTAGGCTAAAAGCAACGGAGATCTTGATTGACCATCGACAGGTCCTGAGACGCGACGTGGGATCCGGGAGACGCCGCACACTAAGCATGTGCCGTGGACCCACGTACATGCCGCGTTATTTTAGTACCTCGGTCCTGGGACAGACGGCGATTGGCTTGGAGCGTTGCGTGAGCTTTCGCGCGGAAGCGAAGGGGGTATCGCAGTCCGTCGTTCGACCGTTTGAAGCTGGAAAGTTGCCTTAGGTATAACGCTGAGGCCAGGGCGGAGATCGCTGCATTAGGGATTATTAGCAGCCGCCGAAGAACAAATTTCTACGACGCTGATTGGCTGAAGATTGCGGGGCAGCCAATCAGAGAGCGCAAAAGTGAAAAATATGCGGGTTGCTAAGGCAAGGCTGTTTTCGATGGGTTTCGCGGCGGAGGTTTGGCGGAGGTGATGGCGGTCAGGCGCATCATGAAGTTGATGTGACGGTAGTGATAGCAACAGGGGTCACGTTCGACCGCATGACTGACTAAACTCAAACTAAACTGATTACACCGGGCCAAAGAGAAAATTCACGACCGCACACTTTTTTTAAAATAAAAAATCTGCAAAAACTATACGACATCCGTATAGGTGGCGGTCAAAAGTGAAGAAAGCAAGAGCAAAGAAATGCGCGAAGTGAGTACGAGATATCCTAAATTGAAGCATATGCGTTCCCTCCGGCTTTTGCATCCAGCTCGATGGCGTTGCGCAGTCCCATGACCTCGAAGAACTCGCGCGGACCCATGCCTTGCGATGCGGCATAGTCAGTCCCAGTCTGTTTAAGACTCCTCATTGCAGCGCGCAAAGCGTGGACGATTGGAACGCAAGAGGCCAGAGAAAAGATGACGATTTTAGCGCCCATTGCCTCTGCCTCCTTGGACGTGAAAGAAGGTGTCAAGCCACCAGAGATAACGTTGACGAGGACCTAGGCCGTTTAGAATCTTGCTCAAAATAGAAGGCAAAAGCGATCAACTAACCGGTTTCGGAGCGAGAGTCTCCACAGTTTGCTCGACCAACTCCTTGCTCTTGACGCCCTGAGATTAAACGTTCAGTTGGGGAATACGGTAGCACGCAATAGGTGCAAACCTCGATGAAGAGAACGTCCGCACCGACATGACTGGCTAACTTTAGGCGGAGCAGGGCTTCCTCCCATCCAAGGCATTGAGCAGAGTCCGTACGCGCGATTATCACCTAGCTTTGTGAGCTTCATGCCGGGAATATCACTCGAAAGACTGACAAAGTTGGAATCGCGCATGGCGTCACGAGCTTGAACCGCTGCGCGGATCCGTGTAACGAACTCCTCGCGCGACACGACTTGTTTGCCGAGGAGGTGACCACAGCGCTTGGTCTGGACTTGGTCCTCGATGTGCAGCGCCGCGACACCGGCCCGTGCATATTTTGTTACTGTGCGAGCGACCATCGTTGCTCCGCCGAACCTAAACGATGAGATTGCGACTTCAGAATTCAAGTACAACACACCCGGTGTCCGCGTCCGCGATTACTGAGGGCGACGAGATTAGCATCGGGTTCGTGAAACATACACTAGGGACCCACCAGGCATCGTCGGCTCCAAACTGCAGACCATTTCTGCCGCCTTGTAGGTACGTTAGACATAGGACCGTCATAGAACAAGACGACATACCCCGACAAAGTCATTCAGAGTTGCGATAGCAAGATCGGGCTGGCCCAGTCTTGGCACGAGACTGAGTTACAGGAAGGGAGTTGCGGAAATTGCACACCTCGAAGCAGTTGTTGCAGCACCGCTGACATCCGATGAGCTCCATCCTAATAGAATGGTCGAGAGAGAATCGTACCTTTGGTAGAGACAGTCGAACCCGGCTTCGATGGCGCACCGAGCACTAATACCGTCACAAATTCCTGGAGCGACCTGGAGAGCGTTAGTCGTAGCGGCGAGAATATCTGCCAGACGTACAATAATGCCTGGTCGCGCGAGCATTTGACGAAGCCGTGTGGCGGGATCAGACGAGAGCGGTCCGGCGAGGAAATTTCGAGGGTCGAACCGCGGATTGTAGTAAGAAGGCGAAGAGTTCATGGGGATGGGCATAGACAGTGAAGTCGTCTTGAGGGCGATGGGTGGGGCTGGGACAGTCCACACTTCGGATGTAACGGGGGACATGACGAATGTAGAATGGAAAGGAAGGAGGAGGGTGGAGGAGGGTAGAGAAAGAGTGAGACAAGCGTACTCTTTTATAAGCTCGCGGATAGTATGGGAGCAAGTGGACGGTTTATTCTTGTATCAGCCCCACCTTTCGTCCAGCTTCACGAGAGCTTGAATGGCTTTGTCACGTCAAACAAGTAGCGGGATTGGCAAGGGGATTGCTCTGTCATTCCCTCTGTCTCGATCTCCCACTTGGTGAAGAGACTGCGCTTCGCACGACTCTGCGAGTCTTCAAGCCCTGCCGACGGTCAGAAGCCGCATCTCACGCTCGGGAATTTTTACCTGTCGACGGACACACCAAATAAGTGAAGAGTGAGCAATGACTGAGGACTACAAAGACGGCGTTTCAGCAAGGCCGCTCTATCTCCGGTGAAACGACTTCTCTCGGCCGCTTTTTTCGGGCAGCTCCATGACGGGCATTAGCGGCTTATTGCGACGCTCACTACCCCGGAACCCACCCATCACGGCCCGGAACCCGCCTACTATGACCCGAGGGAGAGAGCTGCATGGTGCTCCGGGATGTGTCGCGACTCGCCAAGGCTGGTGATGGCACAAGCAAACACGAGGCGCATCACTGATGTGACGAATGGATCATTGATGCGGCGGCGGCGTCCTGACAGCTCTCCTGCTTCCACTGACGTTCTTCCGGCGCGATTCCGGCGATTCTCCCGTCCGTCCCTGCTACCAATGTACCTCTTAATTTCGCTTTACTAGGACCTCCCTCGCTTTTTCGGCGACTTTGTGACGGTCTTTCACTAGTTATGCTGCCGCTGCTATGGAATCCTCGAAAGCTGCGGAGAGGCTACTAGTAGTACCTCTGAATGAGTCGCTATCTCCATGCGAGACATTCACTTGACCAGCTGAGCTATGTGCTCCCCTTTCCCCTTGCAATAATACTCCCTCACAAGGTTCAGCTCGCCAGTTTGGAGATCGGCTCTGCTTGGTCGACAGAGCAAGTGCTGGCCAGCCTTGATGGCCGCAATATCTCTCTGCTTCTCATGGACCGTCTGCTCTGTCGGTGCTTATTTGTTTTCCGCAAGTTGGGCAGCGCCGGCGTCATGATTCCGACAACTCGTCCGATACGTCTGCCATATTAACTTCATTCAAGGTGTTGTTGGGTATATACACTTCTCCACCCTTGCATCCTCACTATCGCCGTCCACCAACTCACACGTTATCACACTCTATCTTATCTTATCTTATCCCCGTCATATTCTATCGTATCGTATCGTATCTTATCTCGTCTCATCACACTTACTAGTAGCTCATCAGTACAAACAATAGCAACCACACGCTTCCGGCCTACACTGAAATGTCCGTCTTGCACACGGGTATCGGACGGGTGATGTAGAACAACAAATCTGCGCTTCTCCCGTCCATATCGACACTCACCACGTTGCACCTTGAGAAGAAATTGGCATCAAAACTTGAAGCCATGGAATAATAGCAGTAAAATGTACGTAGATTCAATAGTCTATAGCTGAAGTGTCGTAGTCCGTACGGCGTCCGGCGAAGGTATATCCACGTCGATAACCCATCTTCCCCGATAATCTCTCGAAAAGCCCCACATGAGCGTATGCCCGCGCAACAACACATCGCTCTTCGGTCCTCGAGGATCTACCACTCCATCCAAGAAGTCTTCCCACCTTCGTGCCGCCTCTCCTTCCCGACCCGAAGGCGCCTGGCCCATGAAATACAAATAAACAGCGCGCTTGGCAACCGGTGAGAGCCCGAAGTAGTCGTCACTGGCCAGGGGAGTCCGGAGAAAACGCTGCATACGACCGACGATGGCTGAGGCAGTGGTCGGGGTGTCGCCTGTGGGGAGTTGCAGGAGTGTGCATTCGCGGTTCGTGGTCGGGACGATGTAGATTATTGTGTGTGGAGGAATGGCGCGCGATGGAAGGACACGGGCGAGGGTAGTCAGGTCGATGGTGACTGGGTCTGCGAGGAGGTTGACAGGGAGGACGTCGGCCGGGCGGTATGGCGGAATCGGCGTGCTACGACTCGAGTTGTACGGCGTCGCAGGTGGAAGTGGGATGGTGCGTAGCCGAGGTGCAGGTGGCGGCTATTAACGGCGGTGTTAGAGACCCTCATCGCTGAAAGGCTGTAGCATGCCTGAAGCTGTGAAGGATGCTCAGAATATCAGCCTCAGCGGATTCCATCGTTCTGGGACGCACCAAATGCAGCGCTGGGGCATACACCTCCTCGAATTAGCTCGAGTGCGGAACACAAAAATGCTGGGATCGTACCAGGTGATTTGCTGGGTGGTCGGACGTAAAAGGCCGGGGACGACGAATCAGGGTCCGTTCTAAACTTGCCTGCGGGGCGGTGGGGTCGAGGCTGAAAGATGGCTAGTAAATTTGGGACGACGAATCAGAAACACTCGAGGCAGAAGTGCAGTGGCGATAGATATCGCCAACAAACCAGTTCATAGCTTCCTTGACCCGTCTAGTACGGTATTAGCTTGCGACGCCCATGAAGGTAGAGAAAGTGCGTACAAAATCCCAGTTCTGTTGAGGAGGCATCGAGGGCGAAGATCCAACAGCATAGATATTACTTTAAGTATGTCAGGAACGATATGCGGACGACATCAGCGCATGGAACGACCTGTGAACGGAGCGCTACGTCGTAAGGGTTTGGACATTTTGCGACTGTCGAAACTCCACCAGACGATTCAATACCACTGGAGTCTGGCACGCGAACCCTTTGTCTGATGACTTGATGAATGACCCGTATAGACTGAAAATTTATTCGATGAAAGTTGCAGACCATTTTCCGCCTAAGGCACCGAGAGCGTGCCGAATGCATCCATCAATCAATCGACGGAGATCGCAGCGCGTTGTGCGAGCGCCGCCTGCGGGAGGCTTCCAGTACGAAGGATCCCGCGCAGAACTAGTAGCCATGGAATTAGATCATCACTGCTTGTTGGCGGCAGTTATCTCGGGAAGTGGGGCAAGGGAGGAGTTATTGTCTGGTATAGAGTGAGAGCGAGATCCGATTCTGTTCGATTTTCGTTGCAAGATTTGAAAGATCTCGGATTTTGAACGTGAGGAGAGAACCTGTGAACAACGTGAATGCCAAGTGAATGCTGATGAACCTAATCGATGCGGCCTAGGCCTTTGGAAGGTTCCTAGAGTATCTTTGGTGAAGATAGTCAACGAGCGGGGGCGACGCGATGTCCGTATCAAGTGTTGTCTATGGCAGGTGCCACGAGGAAGGCGTGACGTGTCCCCATTTGGCCGTGCTGCGTCCTTCTCCGTTGATATGGGGAGCAGACTCGGAAAGAAAGGTGTGGTGGTCGTTATGCTCGCAGACGTATGCTAATTAAAGCGATGGTCCTGAGTTCTCTTCCATGCTCTCCGGCTGTCACCGGCTCAATTGCCTGGCGCAATCACCGCAAAGAAAAGGAAAAACTGTCTCGACTCTCTAGTACCCTGCCAAACCCGCCGTCTCTTTGTCCAACAAGGTGTCAGGAACTCTCCCTGAAAAATATGACCGCCGACATCCCCACATGCCAGTGCACTCTCTGTGTCCGGTCACTTGAGAACCTGCGAGCTTCTGCCGGTGGCGTGCAAGGACCGCAGGCCAAGAACGCAGGCAGCTCTCACGACGACAAAACCTCGCTATCCCTTGAAGAAGTCGCTCTCGTTATCTCTCTCTTCCCCGGATCGAAAAGGGCTCTCTGTCGCAGATCTCTTTCGTCTGGGTGAGTGTCAATGGAATATCCCACTCAGATCGATCGCAGTTTATTTTTTATTCAGAGACTCGCCAGGCGTATACACTCCGCGGTTTCCGCTCATATTTATAAGCGTATCGAATCATTGCAATCGCTACCCACGAACTCGAGAACCATGCGTACGTTCCGACCAACCTCGTGTATCAGGCAAGCCTCTGGATTCATGTCTGGCGCCTGCGGGAATACGATTCAAGCGTTTTTTCTGACGCCGTATGTCAAGGATTACGATCCATTCCCCGAGTTCTGGATCTCATGGATCCTTCTGAGCCTCCATTTCACCGCTGCGTATCAGGAATCATGGATCATCCCGTCAGTTTCTGGCGCAGGGTGTCGCCTCACATATACAGCGTGTGTTATCTGAGGGGGTAGAGCTGCCGCCCCCCTCCCTCAGAGTCTGTCTGGCGGCAAGGTCGACGAAGGTCCAACTTATTCAGCCATGCCTAGTCTCACCTGGCACCCCGGTCTTGGGCTTGTCGCCGCCGCGGGTATTTTGCGCGCGAAGACACTCAGCGTAAGGCTCCCATTGTCGACGGAAATACCTATGCTAACAATGGGAAGGTTTCCACCCGTCTGCGCATCCTTTGCCTTCCGGATCACCCTCCCGGATACTAGACTCGCCGAGGAGCTCACAGCACCGAGCTAGGACCTCGCTGCAGTCGACTCATGGTACGAGCCTCGCAAGTTCTGGACAGATGCTCTAGCTGACGCGGTACCCCCCTCAGTGTGGAGACTCTCCCGCCCCAAACCCTTTGGCTGACGAGAAAGACTCGGGCGCTTTACGTCCAACCCAGGCCGCACTGGCAGTCACCGCCGCCTCTCGATTGGTGGGTCATAGTCAATTCTGTATTTGCCTCACGGGCTCTCAGGCTCGGGCTTGAGTCAGGCTAGCACCAAGCAGCTCACACGACCGGCCGGCGGGCAGGGCCTTTGGAACCACCCAGTGCCTCTACTCGTGGGGAACTGCGGACGCTAACGGACTTGCATTGCTCGAATGCCAGTGGGATTTTCATTTTCACAAAGAAGTAGCATACTTGGTCGTCGGAGAACGCAGCTGCGCCGACTGCCGTTGCATCCCCGGGTTCTTCTTCTCATCCTCAGCCGCGGTACCACGATACCACCACCGGGATAACCCGACCCCCCAAAATCCTTTCATCAGTAAAACTACAAATCTCTGGGTAGTCTGGGGTGTTCTGGGGAATACTGGGGGTACTGGGCAATCTGGGCAATCTGGGCAACCTGGGCCCAAAATTCAGAAGTCCGCCAGAACTTCCAGAACCGCCAGAAATCTAATACTTCGAGATGAATCAAGAATCAGCGGCATTTCCATGAACTCGCCGGGCTAGTACATGCTCACGACTCCTAGTAAAAGTCCTTGCATGCGCGCATCTTCATCTCGGGGCCTCGGACTGGTTCGGGATTCTCGGCGCCGGCGCTCCGAGTCAGCTACACTCTTGCTGCGCTCTGTCGACTCGGAAGGGCTGGTTCGAGCAGGACAAGCCTAAGAGAAGACCACGGAATACCCTTTGCACGCACAGGGCGGATCCGGGATTGTCATACCGCCGGCGACAAGTGAAATTCGCTAAGTCCCCACATCAACACGTGTCACTATGGCGTGCTTGATGGGATGAGTCAGGCCGCGACAGATTGATGTCACGGTCGTTGCTCTTCCTTTCGCCCACCACCCACATCCCTCCCCGCCTCTCTGCGAGCCCGCGGGCGGCAGTGAGCCCTGCAACAAACTCCCCACCCTCTCCCCACTCCTCTCACCTCACCGCCGCCCACCGCTTGCCGTCTACCTCGGCTGCTCTGCAGACCACCCTGTACGACCCCCCCTCAAGCTACGAAGACGACCTACGAGTGCGACGACGCCAACAATGCTCACGCGCTCTAAGCTCTGCCGCTTCTGCCCGAGCCCGTCTGCCCAAGCTCCTCAACGCCTACTCAGCGTGCAAGGTCGAAGCTCAAGCTCGCTCCCTCAGCTGCAAATGAGGCTGCAAGAGCCTATTCAAGGAGATACTCAATGCCGCATCAACACCGTCAACATCTGGGATAGCCGCAACATCAAACGGTGGAAGTTGGATGGATGGATGAAGGTGTCGGATACCCGGATGTGCGACGGGATGACAGGTACGTTCTTCTCTGTTCTCTCAATACTTTCACGCGCCTCCGCTGATACCTTGTTAGCTCTTTCCGCGCAATCACATCGACCGGTACCGACGGTTATCCTCGCTGACGGCTGCGACAGACGCCGGACGAGTTTGGCTGTAGGTGAGCATGCAGCATGTCTCTCGATACTCACTAACATCTCTGCCATTAGCAAATGGCTTGTACAGCGGGGCCCGCACATCGTCCATCTCTTCCATGCTCAGCTCGACATCCACACCCAAACACCCTTCACATTCCCCGCACACCTCCCCTCCCCAGCCCTCCATGGCAATCTCCCACCAGCTCACTCGGCGGAGCCCAGCCCGAGGCTCGCATTGACGGCCGCGCCAAGTGCAGAATATCGCAGCCATCTCTACGGCTCGTCGGGAGGGTTTTGAGCGTTCTGGAGCGACCGTCGGTTTACCGATGACCCGTAGTTACTGTTTGTATGTTGTTATTCGTACAATGCATCGTGTTTGAAACCCTCCACTGCCTGAAATTGAGGATACTGGGCTACTGCTGGTTGTACCAGTATGGGTTCTGGACCCAGAATGTGTTCTGGGAGGTTCTGGTTGGTTCTGGATGCAGACGCGAATTATGGGGCCAGAATGATTCTGGGGACCTGGGTGACCTGGTCGACCTGGTCCAGGGCATACCAGGACGGCCAGAAATTTGTAGTTTTACTGATGTTTGGGCAAGTCGTGGGCTCCTGCCGTTGCTCCGACCGCTCTGTGAACGTCCAAGACTACTTGCAGTCTTCCCTAGGTATCATCGTGGACCACGGCTCTCTCTTTACTGTACTCATCTTTGCGCAGGGCCTTGGCTACCAGTAGTCTGGACGCAGTCAATCGCTACAAGGTGTGAGCCTTTCGTTCAAGGCGCTCGACGTTCACGACCTCAGGCGTCAGCTTATACGATTACAGGGATATCCACGGTCCTTCGGCCTCTCGACCCTTCCTACCCCAAATACCCCAAATGTGTTCCCTTCCCAAGCGCTTCTGATCACGCGCGAAGCCCCTCTTCCATTTCCCAGACGACCGGGGCACTCATTCCGCATACAGTTATATCAGGCAGGTCGTGTACTGCTTCGCTGCCAGTGGGATGTAAGTCGAAGGACGGTCTCTACTTTCAGTCGGGCACGATCGCGATCGCAACGTACCAACTCGGAATGATCCCAACTCGGAATGGAACGGTCCGAAGGTGATAGGCTGATAGCGACTAACGCCGTAAAGTTGGGTCAATACGAGTGTTGTACGTGTGTCCTCTGCTTGAATATATCGGAGGTTGCAAAAAATACCAAGAGCACCGACGAGCCTGAATGAGTGTGATTAAGCTATAGATCAAGTCGGCAGAAAACATGATAAGAAAGGGAGAAACTAACGCGCCGGTCATCGAGGCAAGAGTGTGGCTTTCATATGAGTATTAGAATAAAATCATATCCGAAGTCAGGTACAGATACTACGTGAAATCCTCCGGTATATCCTCGCGCAGCCCAGTGAAAGGCTGCAGACTAAGCTTCTGATCCTGGTAATACCCAAGGTTCACCTTCAGGCCATCGTCCATATATTCCCGTAGAGCCGGCAGAATATCGAACTGCCGTAGGCGGTCAAATCGCACCACGAGATGCTTCAGCTTCCGCTGAGTATGAATATTCTCCATACGGGTGCTGAGGAAGTGAAAGAGCTGACTATCGGAGAACTCTGCGCAGCGGTCGATGTGGAGTTCCTCCAATGCGACACATGGTATGCGGCTGGAGGGATTGTTATCCGCCGACGAATCCGAGAGCAGATCCAATATCTCCTCGTCAACGAGAGCCCCGCCGACCATATAGCTGCCGCAAACGAGATCAAGGCGTACGACCGAGTCGGGCAGCTCGCACAGAAACTCCTTCAAAGACGCTTTTGTGAACATGTCCATCAAGGCCTCTACATGCTCTAGAAGAGGCGAGGCGGCGAGGAAGGGGCGGAAGTCGACGTATGTCCCTTGGGTAGTCTGATCTACGGTGGCTCGGCCTTGGATTATCATGGAACGAAGAGCGGGAAATGCGCAGTGGCTGCAGAGCTCTCCGATGATGCTCCACACGTGCCCGACACAATCGAGTTGGAGAATGCGTAGGCTGTCGTGTCGAAGCGGTGCACGATTGTCTAGGTCCAGCGAGGTCGTGTTTATCCACAGACGCAATGTGCGCAGGGCGTTGCAACGACCAAGGATCTCCAGCGCCGTGGCGACCGTGAACGGCGGCGTCGGAGGAGCCATGTTCTTGTGGATGGTGAGGTCGGAGAGCAAGTCCCAGCGGAAGGGGAAGAGAAGTGGGTCAAATTGGCTACCACTGATACTGATTTGGGTGAGATTCTCCGCCCCAAATAGGCTGACGCCGTCCCACAGAGGAGGGTCCTCGTTTTCGGCGGGGGTGCCATAATATCGCTCTTCGATTGCGATGGATTTCAAACGCGACAGATCACCCGGTGCGAATACTGGCAAGCTGAGCATATCCTTGGGTGAAGCACCAAATATCTCGAGATGCTCCCAACGAAATGCGAAGGGCGCTAGCAGATGGAGAATCCCGGCACGATTGGGGCCGAAGACGTCGGTGGAGACGGAATAGAGGCTGCTGTGGACCGAGATGGATAGACTGCAGTCGCCAGAACGAGAGAGCCACATAAGCACTGCTTCCCGCAGCGTCACCAGGACTTGCTCGCACCAAAGGCGGACTCTGTCGTCCGGAGCCAGCGCATCTAAGAAGACGCTAGGCTGGGCGATATGTACCCTACTCCATAGACGTGGGGTCGACAGCGATATAGCGCGCCATGCACTGCACACACGGCCAAGAAGGAGTGGGGCTTCTTTCGCGCTCATCGCAGAGTTGCGGGTCGTGGGAAGGCAGGCCACGAAGATGTCTTCGATTATGTCCCTGGGCATCCTCCGGATGGGAGACAGAAGGGCGTTGTGCCCGTCGACAAAGAACGCGAGCTCGCTGCGTTCTGCGACGAGCATGTCGATTCTTTGCTGGAGCGTGATGATTTCATCGTCCAGGGCGCGAAGCCGAATGGTAGGCTCCAGTAAGATGTTCTGGATTTCCGCAACTTCGACGTCTTCCGCGGCGTAGTTCGTCCCGAATCTCGAGATGAAGGGAGATGAGAATGACATAACGATGCAAGTCACATCATTGATTGACAGACTTTGACAGCTGATGGTAACGCACGGCCTTTTGACTCCCGACTCGGAGCATGACTGCGCTGAGTCCTCTCGTCGTCCCGGAGCTACTCGACCTCTGTCTCTGGCACATCCACACATCACGGTCAGACCTAGCTCAATGTACTCTCGTCGCACGCTCCTGGCTCTACCCTGCCCAGGCCCACCTCTTCCGTCTTCTCCACTTTCATTGGAAAGGTGGTGATAGTGCTGCGGATGCTTGGAGCTCTAGAATTCAAGCGCTATCCGCTTCTCCTAATCTCCTCCGACGCGTTCGGCGACTTCGTATCACTGCTGCCCACCGCCCGCGGATATCCTTGGAAGATGGGCTCGCGGAGATTTACGCTGTGTTCCGCCTCAGCACGCATCTGGAAGCCATCACATTCGCATACCTCGGGAACGGCAGGGCAGGCCTCAATATTCCTGCCCTCCGGGCTCTCCAACAACTGATTAGCATCCCGACGCTGCAGGCGGTTTCACTGACGATCATGTTCCCCGGTGACAGCGAGTTCGTACAACTGTGGACGGACTGCTCGCCCGCGATCCGTCATCTGACGCTGGTGTGTCCCGTAAAAGCGGGCTCTACACCATCTACGGAGAATCATGTACACTCCGACTCTGGCGGTCCGGGCCCGCGTATCGTGCTAGACTCGCTGTCTACTGTATCGGTCCAAAACCGGCAGCTGCAACTCCTTCCGTTTGATATATTCAGGGTGAAAACCCTGTTGGTCTCGCAACTGAACGCATCTGCCACCCACCAGTTGCAAACCAACTTCCGCAATCTCCGGGAACTGCATTTTGGCCTTCCCGGTCCGGTCCGTGAATTTTTTTTTGGGGGGATGTGTTCTTAATTTCACACCCAGGATAGATTTCGGTCGCTGAATCCTGTCACGCTCTCCGCAAGTTCCTCGCCCGATGACGCCCCTCTCCTGGACATCTCCGCGTTGCCTCGGCTCCGCATCCTCGGAATGTCGTTTCCTGTCATACGAAAGACGATCCAGCTTGCAGTAAAGATTCTTGCAACTGTACCGTCGCAGAGCGTACTGGCTACGATTCAAATCACGCCGCAATGGACTCCTTCCAATTTCAGGGGGTCACCAGAGGATATAGCAGAGTCTGATGAACTAGATCAGCAACTCGCCAATATGTCTATTGAGGTTTGCGTAAATCCAATACCGGGGACCTGGCATCTGTGGCAAACGGCGCTGCAGAGGGTCAACGAGACGAAAATGGTGTGTTTTGATAGTTCGGTCGGAGCATGGTCGGGTACTTAAATCCGTGCTTTTCAGCTTCGAAAGGCGGAGGGAAAGTGTGACTGTTGCAAAGTCAGTTCTGTGTTATTTTCCGCGTTCAAACGCTCAATATCCTTAGTCGCTCTGCGTACGGTCCTAGCGAATTTGACTTGTCATCTGAAAGATTCGGAAACCATTATGCTTTGTTCAATTCTTTCCCGTCCTAATCTCTTCTCGCCTTTCCCCGGTCTTGACCAAGACCCACATGAGTATTTGCGTTCAATGATTTCCAAGGCAGACGTCCCCTTCTTTCGGGCGTCGACGATACGTATTTTCGAGTATCTTCACAGCAATGCTATGATTTCCAAGGCGTGCAATCAGACACAATAGGTCTCCTTCGTACACACATCTGACCCTGCCCTGCCGATGAGTCGGAATCCGATAAAAGTCACCCGCGTATACAATGAACATACAAGGAAGTACATTATATTGTGAGTCTGTTCATTCTACGCGCATCTCTACAGACCGCTTCCAGCAGGATCAAATTCACCAACTTTACGCTCTTGCCCGCGCTCCTGTAAGCCGGCATTGCCCGACATCTTTCCAGCAAGCTTCTCTGCGCCGCCTACGAGGGGTGATTCAATCAGCGGGCAATTGAAGTGAAAACATACCTCTTAACTTGTCGCCCATGGAGGGTGTTGCACCGTACGTGTCGAACTGCGTGCGGTTTGAGCTACAGTCACAAACCCACAAGCGAAACAAACAGCGCATTTTGCGGATGCTGTGCCTAGTTTGTACCGGAATCAGCTAATATCTTGTACATCCAATCTTGCCTATCCTAGCTAGTATCCCACCAAATATTAGGTCAAACGGTGCAACGTGTGGCGCAGACTGGCTGGATAAAATCAACTGTGTCATCAAAAAGCTGTCCGAAACAGCTTTTTCAAGTTTTTGGTGCTCGAATGTCCCAACTTGGATGAATTTGGAGCCACCAAAACACCACAGTCATCTTCGCAGACCACGAAAACGGGGGGGTAGCATCCTTCATCTCCCTCTAAGAGCAGCCAAAGCCCGTGTTTCACTTCCTGGTTGGTTTCACTTGTGGGTTTGTGACTGTACATACAATACAGGTTAACGGCCAACAGTTCGATAAATCCAACATTGCACCACAGCTATGGTCAAACATCCGCTGGCAGCTCTGCGGTCAACCCAGTCCAAGGATACAGCCGAAAATTGTGGAAAACTTCATATGTCAGGTTCACCCGAAGCCCGTCCTCGACATATTGCTGCAGCTCAGGCATGATATCATCCTCCATCTCGCGCGCGAAATCTACCGCCAGCGACTTGAGTTTCCGATATCGATGCGCCTGCGAGTCTCCGCCGCCGTCGATGCGGGATTTGATGAAAGACAAGAGCTGTTGGTCGTTGAATGCTTTGCAACGGTCGATATCGAGCTCCTCGATACCGCCCCCGACGACCGGGATGGACGGATCCGGATCGGGGGTGAGTAGAGTCAACAGCTCCGAATCCACCAAATGGGGATCGGTGATCCAGAACCTGCTGCCCGGGAGGATGTGGAGGCGACGAAGAGATGGGGGCAGGTGCCGTAGAAAATTGGGCAATGTGCCGTGGGTGAACATGTCAAGAAAGACTTGGGCATGTTCCAGCTTCGGCGACGCATCTAGGAAGGTCGGATAGTCGATGTTCGTGTCATCCGCATCAGGGTCCGAAGAGGAGCTTCCGTGGAAGGAGAGAGAGCGAAGTTCGGGGAGGATGAAGGAGTGGCAGATATGGCGGAGGACGGCGGAGACATCCCCGTTAATCTCGACGGCGAGCGTTCTTAGCGCAACATGCTCGATTGGTGCCAATAATGTGGGGTCCGTTGTAGTGTAGAGGAGCGAGAAACGGAATGTCTGGAGAGCGCTACAGCGACGGAGGACCTCTTGAGCGCCGTCGAGGGCGAAGTCTGGCATCCCACGACCACCAGTGTAACGAATGTGAATTTCTAGGAGCGAGGCCCATCGCAGGGGCATCCAAAGCGGATAGAAGGAGCTGCCGGAGAGGTCCACTCTCAAGAGGGACTCGGCGTTGAAGAGGCGAAGATTGTGCCAGAATCCCTTAGTCTCGTGGACATCCGATTGGGGGACATCGTGACTGGGATACCCCTCGGTGACGGTTATCGATTTGAGGCGAGGAAAATCCTCCGCGGTCAGCTTTGGCAGCCGCATCAGATCTTTGGTCAGCACCCTGAAGATGGCAACGTGCTCCCAGCGCGAGGCGAAAGGTGCAAGGATATTCAAGATGCTCTGCTTGTCGGGGCCGAAGACGTCGTTGGAAAGCCCATCAGTGCTGCAGGACACTGAGATGGACAGACTACACTGGCCCGACCGTGCAAGCCACATCTCGGTCGCATCCCGTAGTGTGGCCAACCCGCGCTCGCATTGAATGCGGAGCTTGCTATGCTCGATGAGATTGGCAAATGGGCCCATCGGTTGGCTGATGTGAAGACGTGCCCACAACCGTGGAGTGGATACGCATATGGCCCGCCACGCGCTACACACTCGACCAAGGAGCAGAGGTGCCTCCCTCGAGCTCATTGCGCAATTCCGCGTAACGGGCATGCAGGCGACAAAGATTTCTTCGAAGACGTCGCGGGGCATTCGTCGAATAGGTATGACATTAGTTATCACAAAATATTATTTACTCATGACCAGTGGTTTTGCTTTAGGAGGTTGGGGTTATTTTGTTGGTTGAGCTTTGAGGTTGAGTTCGTTATCGGTGGTTTGAGGTTGAGGTTTGAGGTTTCAGCACTGGTTTGGTGTGATGCCTGAGCTTCGAGCTTGTGGTTTGTTCGTTGCTGAAGGTGAGGCAACACCCATTTGAATGCTGATTGAGGTGAAAGGTCGGCGCGATGGGCCACCGCAGCAAATTGATATCAAGTCCATCATTCTCGGGCAGCTCGGGTAACGAACGAAATAAGCGAAGATTCCTCGCGCAAGGAGACTTTCGATTAGATTTTTTCTAGCAATGGTAGGGTATGGATATATCACATCTGTATGCTTGAATGATTGGCCAAAGTCTACCGGAAACTGGATGAATAATTGTTTTGCGCCTGAGTTCCATTTGATGGGAAATTTGATGAAATTTACTTTATAATCGTGGAGCAGACCGGCCAGGCCAGAGATAGGACCTTGAAGCGCACAGTAGTGAGCAAAAATCGATCTCAAACCATCGACCTCGATGCTCAACCAGATCACAAACCACAAACCACAAACCACAACAATGTCAAACCATCAACCACCGCGCGCTACGCGCAAGCAGTTTTTATTTTGTGAAAACTGCTTTTATAAATAGGGGAAAGAAGCGCTTTGTGGTTGTCGATGAACGCCACGAGCTGGGAGCGCTCGTTAACAAGTCCCTCCATCGTTTTCTGTAGCGCAGCGATTTCGTCGTCCAGAGATGCCAGACGAGCGGTAGGTTCGACCAAGATACTCTGGATGTCCTTGACCTCGGCATCCTCTGCACCATAGTTGGTCCCGAATCTGCAGGTGAAGGCGGAGGACAACATGGGAAAGCAATGTCACCCGACCGTGACCACCACTGATGCGCCTTTTGCTTCTCTACGACCATGACCCGATTGCTGGTGCTAGGCACGACCATTCGGAACCAAATCCAGCGGTACACCGGCCTACCGACTGTTCCCGGGCCATGAATGTGGCCACGTCACTCGATTCGGGACGCCCATCCTTGCTCTTTGCATCGTGGCACTACGCCCCCAACCAATCCGTCCGCTACCGAATGGATATAATGGCCAACCCTCAAGCCTCCCTCATGGCTTCGGATAACCAAAGGAAGACACTCGAAGATCCTCCAGCGACCTCCGCCGACAGAGAGCATATTCACGCGGGAGAAAAATGGCATCGTGTCGTTGACTGTGGTCGGGACGTTCTTCAGGTGTGTCTATCCGTTCTATCTGTGCGTACCTCGACTGACTCGCGCTCTGTCCAATCTCTAGTACCAATGTATACTTCCCCGCCATACCTGCCCGCGTTCCACAAGTCTACAGACTCCGGAGCTTAGCCTCGCTGTAAGCGTCTACTCCGTTCGTTTACTCAGCCCGCTAAGGACCTGCTTCAGGTTACGGTCAATATCGTCTTTCGCGGCCTATGTGCGTTATTCACCCTCATGCGTCGCAATCTTAACCCAATGTAGCGCCGATAGGCTGGGGACCGCCCGCGGACACATACAGCCCCCGCCTCATGCTAGTTAGCTGCCTCGTCATCCTCTTGCGTAGGACTCGCGCCGACGCCAACGAACGACTACTGGCTTCTTTTCTTCCGATGCTTCCAAGCCATCGGGTATGCAAATGCAAGCACTGTATTGGAGCAGGCCCTCGTCAGCGACATCTCCACGCAGAGCGGGGTGCATTTTGGAGTAAATCCCATCAGACCGAAGGTGCGTTTCTTAGCTCGATGTCTTTCGTACCGCCCTGACTCGAATATGCAGCTGGATCCGGCCATTGGGCCCGTCATTGGTGGTGTGCTCTAGCCCGGTGCGCCCTCCTCTCTCATTTTCCCACACTGAAGCTTACCTATTGGCGGAGACTCCTTCCGGAAACCCTCGAACGGTCGTTGGCAACAGAAGCGTTGTTTCGCGCATGCGGCACACCCCGCTCGTCCCCGTCATTTGACGTGGGCGTCGCATCTCCTCTTCGGTCGCCGGAGGATCTAGACCACCGCCAACGCCCTTCCAGAACCCGCTCCACCTCTTCCTCCAGCCAGCCGTCGACCTCATACTATTCATCACCGTTGTCGTGTAAGCAGTGTTCTACGCCGTCCTTGCAAGCATCTCGAGCCTCTTCCACGTCCGATACCCACAGCTAAACCAGACTGAGCTGGGATTATGCTTCCTGTGTGCGTTTCCTCTTCCTCTGCAGACTCCTTTGACTCTCGCGTGAAGCTGACTGTCCTTGTAGCTCTCGGCATGGGTATGGCCGTCGGGTCCGTTATTGCGGGGAGCATCCTGGACTGGGCGAAGCGGAGGCTACTTACCGTTCACGGGGACGGCGACGCAAAGCCGAGCACCAACGACTTTCCTACCGAGAAGGTATGTCGAGATCCTGTCCGTCCTTCCAATGCACTCACCCGTCCCCTCTTGTAGGCCCGTCTGCGCATCCTCCCCTTCTTTCTCTACATCTTCGTCGCATGCTGTACAGTGTACAGGGTACGGATGGTGTATTGAGCGCGGGACGAGTTTCGCAGGTCCACTGGTGCTGTTCTTCTTTGTATGTCTTTCCCGGTGACAATGCGAAGACGGAGCTTGCTGACGACGTGCTGGTAGTGGCTCTGGCCTCGGTCGGAATCATGAACGCGCTACAAACGCTCAAGCGCTCATGCTCGACCTCGTGCCCAAGCAGGGGTCGTCTATCACCGCTTGTGTATGTCTATCCTTCCTTCCTTCCTTCCTTCCTTCCTTCCTTGCTCTTTCCTCTTCCGCTCTTATTTCTTATCCCCTCCCTATCGTCCTGGCTCACTCATACTCCAAAGAACAACCTCATCCGACGCGCCCTCGGCGCAGCCCTCGTCTCCGCCATCCAACCGATGCTCGACGCGCTCGGTGCGGGCTGGGCATACATCCTCTTGGGCGGGCTCTGTTTGGTGTTGTCCCCCTCCGGTGTTGCTGCTTGTGCGGGTTGGGCCCAGTTGAGGCATCAGCGGCGCGTCCGATGACAAGTTTAGGGTGGGGGTGCGTTAACCCAGCGTCGTGCATATGTACTTACTAATTCATGCTCGACAGCGTCTCGGATATCTCTTCCAATACACGACGGAATCTCGACCAAGGTTCTAGAATACCCCTCGTCAGATCCACGAGCGGGAATTCGAGAGACAGAGGGAATCACGATCACGTGTTATCTAATCAAAAAAGTGATTGAGAGTCCTTGCTTGTAGCTGCATCGAACTGAACGGGAATGTGACTGTTGTCGGGTGAGTTTGTCTTCTATGGATTTTTTTGGAGGTCTTGACCGTATAAAGCCACTATCGGGGCGGCCATGAATGCGGACGATTTTTTTGAAGGGAAGGGGGCGTAATTACTCTGGGCTCAAGCTGTATTGTTGGAAACACCAGGCTCCATGAGGTTCTGCGGAATAAATTATCTTATCCTATCCAGTCGCTGCTGCCATAGGGTGCAGGATTACCGTGGACCGTGGATAATCATCATCTGATAATGGCGTCAGGAAATGCAGGTAGAGGGGAGCGATACGACAACTCACAAACTCGATTCAATCGGGCTATAGATACAAACACGGAACGTACGGCACCTTTCATGACTATTGAATACTAAATGGCAGGGATCCCATTAATCCAACATCGCAACAGTGGCCCGATGGCGGAGAGAGGCGGCCAAAATAAACATGGATGCAGAGAGACGACCACACCGACAAGCTCGAGTCAGTTGCCTTCGGTAACAGCTACAAAGAAAGAATGTTCCATACAATGTATACTCGATAGAATATAGCGATGTAGCTATAGGTCAACAGCGGTTAATTTGGCAGCGATTCGATAAATCTAACATCGCACACAACTCAGTATGATCCCAGATCCGCTGGCAGCTCGCCGGTTAACCCACTCCAAGGATGCAGCTGAAAGTTCTGGACAACGTGATAGGTCAGGTTTACCCGCAGCCCGTCCTTGATGTATTGCCGCAGCTCGGGCATGATATCGTCCTCCATCTCGCGCGCGAAGCGCAACGCCAGCGACTTCGGCTTCCGATATTGATGCGCCTGCGAGTCTCCACCGTCGTCGATGCGAGATTTGATGAAAGACAACAGCTGTTTGTCCGAGAATGCGCAAGGCTCAATGTCGACCTCTTCGATACCGCCACCGACGACTGGCATGGACGGGTCCGAGTGGAGAGACGGGGTGAGGAGAGTCAATACCTCCGAATCCACCAGATTGCTAGGCATCCAGGATCTGCTGCCTGGGAGAATGCGGAGGCGACGAACGGACGAAGGCAGGTGCCTCAGAAAGTCTTGCAGCGTGGCTTTGGTGAACATGTCAAGAAATACTTGTGCGTGTTCCAGCTTCGGTGACGCTTCTAGGAAGGTCGGATAGTCGATGTTGGTGACATCTGCATCGGGGTCCGAAGAGGTGCTTCCTTGGAAAGAGAGGGAACAAAGTTCTGGGAGGATGAAGCTGTGGCAGATATGGCGGAGGACGGTGGAGAGATCCCCATAAATCTCGACGGCTAGCGTTCTTAGCGCAACATGCTCGATTGGTGAGAAGGGTGTGGCGTCGGATGTAGTACCAGTGTTGAGGAGCGAGAAACGGAATGTCTGCAGAGCGGTGCAGCGACGGAGGACCTCCACTGCGGTGTCGAAGGAAAAGTCTGGTATCCCTGGACCACCATTTTGTTGGATGTGGATTTCGAGGAGCGAAGCCCATCGCAGTGGAATCGAGAGGGTCCGGAAGGAGTTGCCAGTGAGGTTCACACTCGAAAGGAACTCGGCATTGAAGAGGTCAAGATTATGCCACAATCCCTCATCATGACCTTGGCCGATGCTGTGATAGTGATATGCTTCAGTGACTTTTATCGACTTGAGGCGGGGCAAATCCTCCGCCATCAGCTTTGGCAGCCGCATCAGGTCTTCTGCCAACACCCCAAAGAGTGTGATGTGCTCCCAGCGCGAGGCGAAAGGTGTGAGGATATTCAAGATGCTCTGCTTGTCGGGGCCGAAGACGTCGTTGGAGAGCCCGTAAGAGCTGCAGGACACTGAGATAGACAGGTTGCACTGTCCCGACCGTGCAAGCCACGTCTCGGTCACATCCCGTAGTGTGGCCAACCCGCGCTCGCATTGAATGCGGTACTCGTTGGTCTCGGGGAGGTTGGCGAATATTACGGCCGGCTGGCTGATGTGAAGACGTGCCCAAAGCCGTGGAGTGGAGAAGCATATGCTGCGCCATGCACTGCACACTCGACCAAGGAGGAGAGGTGCTTCCCTCGAGCTCATCACGCAATTCCGCGTAACGGGCATGCAGGCGACAAAGATTTCTTCGAAGACGTCGCGCGGCATTCGTCGAATGGGGGATAAAAGCGCTTTGTGGTTGTCGATAAACGATACGAGCTGAGAGCGTTCATTAACAAGGCCGTCCATCGTTTTCTGTAGTGCAGCGATTTCGTCGTCCAGAGACGCCAGACGAGTGGTAGGTTCGACCAAGATATTCTGGATGTCCCTGACCTCGGCATCCTCTGCAGCATAGTTGGTCCCGAATCTGCAGGTGAAGGCGGAGGACAACATGGGAGAGCAATGTCACGCGACCGTGACCACAGCTGATGCGCCTTTTGCTTTCTCTACGACCATGACCCCCGATTGCTGGTGCTAGGCACGACCATTCGGAACCCAACCGAGCGATACTCCGGCCTACCGACTGTTCCCGAGGCATCAATACGTGCCCACGTCATTCGATTCGGGACGACCTTGCCATTGCCTTGCCAGTCACTCCGCCCCCCAACCAATCCGTCCACTACCGAATGGATATAATGGCCAACCCTCAAGCTCCCCTCATGGCTTCGGATAACCAAAGGAAGGCACTCGAAGGTCCTCTAGCGACCTCCGCCGACAAGGAAGGACCCTACAGCATATTCACGCGGGAGAAAAATGGCATCCTGTCGTTAACTGCGGTCGGGACGTTCTTCAGGTGTGTCCATCCGTTTTATTTGTGCGTACCTCGACTGACTCGCGCTCTGTCCAATCTCTAGTAACAATGCAAACTTCCCCGCCATCCCTGCCCTCGTCGGCGCGCCACAAGTCTACAGACTACCGGCTCCTTCTGTTCCTTCGATGCCTCCAAGCTATCGGGTCAGCTAGCATGGTCGTTCTCGGTACATTGGCGACATTCGAGGCCAGCGGAGAGGGGTGTATTCCAGAGGACCGATGGTGCGCCTCTTCGCTTGACGTCTTCCGTACCGCGCTGACTTGCATACACAGCTGGTCCTGCCATTGGGGCTGTCATTGGTGGTGTACTATCGTACAAGCTCGGCTGGAGGTCCGTATTCCCGCCATCTCGTCTCGAATCCACTAATGTCCCTCCCAGAGCGATTTTCTGGCTCCTCTGCATCGCATCCGGTGTCTGTGGGATCGTTCTCACTGTGTATACCGCCCTCTGTTCCCTCGCAAACTCAGGCTCACCACCTCCCGCAGATTCCTCCTGGAAACCTGCCAGCGGTCGTTGGCACCGTTTTGCGCATACCCCGCTCGTCCCCATCGTTGGACGCGGTCGCCATCTGTCCTCTTCTCTCGCAGGGGGGGGTCTACACCACCGCCAACGCCCTTCCAGAACCCGCTCCACCTCTTCCTCCAGCCAGCCGTCGACCTCAGACTATTCATCACCGCTGTCGTGTATGCAGTCTTCTACGCCGTCCTCGCAAGCATCTCGAGCCTCTTCCACGTCCGATACCCACAGCTAAACCAGACTCAGCTGGGATTATGCTTCCTGTGTGCGTTTCCTCTGCTCTTTTCATTCTTGCATGAAGCTGAATGTCCTTGTAGCTCTCGATATGGCGGTCGGGTCGGTTATTGCGGGGAAGATCCTGGACTGGGACTATCAGCGGGCGAAGCGGAAGCTGCTTGCTGCGGACGGGGACGGGACGGGGATGCAAAGCCGACCACCGACAACGACTTTCCTATCGAGAAGGTGTCTATACTGTCTGCCCTTACAATGTGCCTCGCTCACCGGTCCCCTCCTGTAGGCCCTTCTGCCCATCCTCCCCTTCTTCCTCTGCATCTTCGTCGCATGCTGTATTGGGTACCGATGGTGCATTGAGCGTGGGACGAGTCTCGCAGGTCCGCTGGTGCTGCTCTTCTTTTGTATGTCTTTTCCCCGCCGTGACAATGCGAAGACCTTGCTTGCTAACAATGTCCTGGCAGTCGCTCTCGCCTCTATCGGAATCATGAATGCGCTACAAATGCTCATGCTCGACCTTGTGCCGAAGCAGGGGTCGTCCATCACCCCTTGTGTATGTCCTTCCTTCCTTCCTTCCCTGCGCCCTATGTTCCTGCCTCACTCACTGACACTGACACTCCACTCCCACAGAACAACCTCGTCTGATGCGCCCTCGGCGCAGCCTTCGTCTCCGCCATCCAACCGATGCTCGACGCACTCGGTGCAGGCTCGGCATACATCCTCTTGGGCGGGCTGTGTTTGGTGTTGTCGCTCCCTGCGGTGTTGCTGCTTGTGCAATTTGGGCCGAGTTGGCGGACAGGGCGTCTGGTGCCTGGGTAGGGGGGTAGTGGGACAGACCTCTTTCGTGCAGTAGGTAGCGTGTTAAGCCAGCATCGTACAGGTACATATGTACTACTTTACGCTCGCTAAGGTCCCAAAGCCTCTTCCACTGAAGCAATCTCTTCCCTCCCGACAGAGACTCCGTGATTGTGAGAGCGGTGTAGATGGATGCTCGGCTTTAACGATGGACGAGAGACTGTAAAATCAGCATCTGCCAGGGACTGCTTGTCGTTCCTGAAACCTGACAGTAACGACGTTGCTGGCAACCCTGCGCGGCACCGTGACAATCACTTCAAGTTCTGTTCTTTCCGCCATGATCATCTTCACTCGGTTCCCCTGCCAGTGCTATTGGATCTCTATTCTCGCGCTGGCTGGGTCGTGCTCTCACATTGCACTTCAAAATAGCGAGCTTCTCCGTACCCGCAACCTGGATCAAGTCTTCTGCTGGTTCTCCGTGCAATATCCGTGCAATATCCGTGCGCATGGTAGAGCTGCAGCGTTAGGCGTTGGGGTGTGAATCGTGTTTTTTCTGCACACGATTCATACCCCAACGCCTGATGCTGAAATCTGCTCTCGGTCGCAGAGCCCATTCACTTGGCTTTCTTTTGTCAAGCGAATCCGGAATCCGCCACTTCTTACGATATATCCACAACAGCCGACGATTCCCAAACTATCTTACTGCACCACCTCCTGATCCATCCTAATTATGCTTCGTTCCCTCTCTCCTGCTCTTCCTATCTGGCATACAAATCTATCATTACCATCATACATTTCACACATTTACTTCCCTCTCTCTTCCTCCCCCATCCATCTTGCCAAGAACCCTTCCAAATAGTTATCAGCATCGCATTTTACATACCAGCCCACTAACCTATAGCGCCACTAGAACACACCCTGCGCGTTCGAGCTTTGCTCTGCACTCGCGCGTCCGAGCCCCGCTCCGCACTCGCGCGTCCGAGTCTTGCTCCGCACTCGCCTGCCTCGCCCGCTCCCCAGTCCCGCTTCCTCGCAGTCCCCGCTACCCCCTGCTCCATTATCGAGCCGCGCGCGTAACCGGAAGACATACGAACGTCACCTCGCGCTATAGATAGTTTTAGATAATCGTGTACCATAGCCGCTATCGCGGCTCGAGCACGTTAATTGAGATCCACCAGTGACCACCACCACCACCACCACCACCACATCATTGATTGACAACTCCCGACAGCTGATGGTAACGCGTGGTCCTTCCGCCTCGTCCAGCATGACTGAGCTGAGTCCTCTCGTCCTCCCGGAACTACTCGACCTCTGTCTCTGGCACATCCACACATCACGTTCAGACCTAGCTCGATGTGCTCTCGTCGCACGCTCCTGGCTCTACCCCGCCCAGGCCCACCTCTTCCGTCTTATCGACTTTCCCTTGAAAGGTGGGGAGAGTCCTTCGGCGGCTTGGAGCTCGAGGATTCAAGCGCTATCCGCTTCTCCTAATCTCCTCCTACACGTTCGGCGAGTTCGTATCACTGCTGCCCCCGGCTGGCGGACATCCTTGGAAGATAGGCTTGCGCAGATTTACGCTGTGGTCCGCCTCAGCGCGCATCTGGAAGCCATCACATTCTCATACATCGGGAACGGCAGAGACCACCTCACTGGTCCTGCCCTCCGGGCTCTCCAACAACTGATTAGCATCCCGACGCTACAGGCGGTTTCACTCACGATTATGTTCCCCGGCGACAGCGCGTTCGTACAACTGTGGACGGACTGCTCGCCCGCGATTCGGCATCTGGCGCTGGTGTGTCCCGTAGAAGAGGGCTCTACACCATCTATGGAGACTCATGTACACTCCGACTCTGGCGCTCCCGGCCCGCGTATTCTGCTCGACTCACTGTCGATTCTATCGGTCCAAAACTCTCAGCTGAAACTCCTTCCGTTTGATATGTCCAGGGTGAACACCCTCTCAGTCCTGCAACTGGACGCATCTGCCACCCACCAGTTGCAGGCCAACTTCCGCAATCTGCAGGAACTGTATCTTGGCCTTCCCGATCCGGTCCGTGAGCATTCTTCCTTTGTCGGGGATATCGACGCTCAATGTCATGCCCAGCATCCTAATAGATGGCAGTCTCTGAATCCTGTGACGCTCTCCGCAAGTTCCTCGCTCCATGACCCCCCTCTCGTGGATATCTCCGCGTTTCCTCGCCTCCGCGTCCTCGGGATGTCGTTTCCTGTCATACTGGAGACGATCCAGCTTGCAATAAATGTTCTTGCGACTATCCCGTCGCAGAGCGTACTGGCTACGATTCAAATCACGCCGAATTTGAACTTTTCCAACTTCACGGGGTCACCGACAGGTATATAGCAGAATTTAATGAACTAGATCAGCAACTGGCCCGTATTTCTGTTGAGGTTTGCGTGCATCCGATGCCGGGAGGCTTGGGTTGGTGGCAAAGCGCGCTCAAGAGGGTCAACGAGACAAAAATGGTGTGTTTTGATAGTTCGGTCGGCATGAGCATGGTCGGGTACTTAAATCCGCGCTTTTCAGCTTCGAAAGGGGAAGGGAACGGCGGAGGGAAAGTGTGACTGTTGCAAAGTCAGTTCTGTGTTACTTTCTGTTCAGATGCTCAATATCCTCAGTCGCTTGACGTACGGTCCTAGCGAATATGACTTGTTATCTGAAAGATTCGGAAACCATTATGCCTTGTTCAATTCTTTCCCGTCCCAATCTCTTCTCTATCATGGACCGTACTTCTCGCCTTTCCCCGGTCTTTACCAAGACCCACATAAGTATTTGCGTTCAATGATTTCCAGGGCAGACGTCCCCTTCTTTCCGGCGTCGATGATACGTAAATCTTAGCAGCGATGCTATGATTTGCAAGGCATGCAATCAAACACAATAGATCTCCTTCGTAAGCATACATCTGACCCTGGCCTGCCGATGAGTCGGAATCCATTGAAAGTTTCACCCGTGTATACAATGAACATACAAGTACATTATATTGTGAGTCTGTTCATTCAACGCGCATCTCTACAGACCGCTTCCAGCAGGATCAAATTCGCCAACTTTACGCTCTTGCCCGCGCTCCTGCAAGTCAGCATTGCCCTTCATCTTTCCAGTAAGCTTCTCTGTGCCGCCTACGAGGGGTGATTTAATCAGCAGGCAATTGAAGTGAATACATAGCTCTTAGCTTGTCACCTATGGAGGGTGTTGCACCGTACGTGTCGAACTGCGTGCGGTTGGAGCTATCGGTGGTTTGCTTGAAGTTGCCTCCGCCGCTGCCGACGTTGTCGGTCGTACGCTATATGAGGGCTCGCTGATACCGCGTTCGCAGCCTGAGACTGGTCTGAAGGAGAAGTCGTTCGTGCTGAGGGAGCTGCCCAAGCGCTCCTGGTTTTGGTTGTTGTCCATACCGCGAGGGTAATAGTCTGTATGACCATGGATTATCAGCTTGAGCGGCGCGTGGAGGTCAGAATACGCACCACTGCCAGTGCCGCCAAATGCACGGTCCTGCCGGTTGCTACTGTTGTTCATTTCGAGGGAAGAGTCCATGATGAATTGGGTTGGTGGAGCATGAAGTCCGGCATTTAAACCCTCCTCGGCAGATGTGATGTCATTCGGTAATCCATTGGAGACGTTGGAGTCCGGATGAGGCGGAGGAAAGTACTTCCCCGGAAGCTTTACTGACGGTGCTATGACGAATATGGTCGAATTCTTACTTGAACGGTGTTCTTTAATTGCTATGTTCTCGGTTTAAATTCGAACAAGGAATCTTTCGGACTACATACAATACAGCTCAACGGCCAACAGTTCGATAAATCCAACATTGCACCACAGCGATGGTCAAAGATCCGCTGGCAGCTCTGCGGTCAACCCAGTCCAAGGATACAGCCGAAAATCGTCGAAAACTTCATATCTTAGGTTCACCCGGAGCCCGTCCTCGACATATTGCTGTAGCTCAGGCATGATATCATCCTCCATCTCGCGGGCGAAATCTACTGCCAGCGATTTGAGCTTCCGATATCGATGCGCCTGCGAGTCTCCGCCGCCGTCGATGCGGGATTTGATGAAAGACAAGAGCTGTTGGTCGTCGTATGCTTTGCAACGGCCTATATCGAGCTCCTCGATACCGGCCCCGACGACGGAGATGGACGGATCCGGATCGGGGGTGAGGAGAGTCAACAGCTCCAAATCCACCAAATTGCTGGGCGTCCAGAATCTGGTGCCTGGGAGGATGTGGAGGCGATGAAGGGATGGGGGCAGGTGCCGTAGAAAATCGGGCAATGTGCCGTGGGTGAACATGTCAAGAAAGACTTGTGCATGTTCCAGCTTCGGCGACGCTTCTAGGAAGGTCGGATAGTCGATGTTTGTGCCATCCGTATCGAGGTCTGAATATGAGCTTCCGTGGAAGGAGAGAGAGCGAAGTTCGGGGAGGATGAAGGAGCGGCAGATATGGCGGAGGATGGCGGAGACATCCCCGTTAATCTCGACCGCGAGCGTTCTTAGCGCACCATGCTCGATTGGTGCTAAGAACGTGGGGTTAGTTGTAGTGCCGAGGAGCGAGAAACGGAATGTCTGGAGTGCGCTGCAGCGACGGAGGACCTCTTGAGCGCCGTCGAGGGCGAAGCCTGGCATCCCAGTGTAACGAATGTGGATTTCTAGGAGCGAGGCCCATCGCAGGGGCATCGAAAGCGGATCGAAGGAGCTGCCCGAGAGATCCACTCTCAAGAGGGACTCAGCATTGAAGAGGCGAAGATTGTGCCAGAATCCCTCGGGGACATCCGATGGGGCGACATTGTGGTAACTAGGATACCCCTGGGCGACGGTTATCGATTTGAGGCGAGGAAAATCCTCCGCGGTCAGGTTTGGCAGCCGCATCAGGTCTTTGGTCAACACCCCGGAGATGGCAACGTGCTCCCAGCGCGAGGCGAAAGGTGCGAGGATATTCAAGATGTTCTGCTTGTCGGGGCCGAAGACGTCGTTGGAAGGCCCATAAGTGCTGCAGGACACTGAGATGGACAGACTACACTGGCCCGACCGTGCAAGCCACATCTCGGTCGCATCCCGTAGTGTGGCCAACCCGCGCTCGCATTGAATGCGGAGCTTGCTATTGAGATTGGCAAATGCGACCATCGGCTGGCTAATGTGAAGACGTGCCCACAGCCGTGGAGTGGATACACATATGGCCCGCCACGCGCTACACACTCGACCAAGGAGCAGAGGTGCCTCCCTCGAGCTCATTGCACAATTCCGCGTAACGGGCATGCAGGCGACGAAGATTTCCTCGAAGACGTCGCGGGGCATTCGTCGAATGGGGGATAGAAGTGATTTGTGGTTTTCGATGAACGATACGAGCTGAGAGCGCTCATTAACAAGGGCGTCCATCGTTTTCTGTAGCGCAGCGATTTCGTCGTCCAGAGACGCCAGACGAGTGGTAGATTGGACCAAGATACTCTGGATGTCATTGACCTCGGCATCCTCTGCAGCATAGTTGGTCCCGAATCTGCAGGTGAAGGCGGAGGACAACATGGGAAAGCAATGTCACGCGACCGTGACCACCGTTGATGCGCCTTTTGCTTCTCTACGACCATGACCTGCTATTGGCCCGCGACGCTGGTGCTATAGCCGACCATTCGGAACTAAATCCAGCGGTACCCCGGCCTACCCACTGTTTCCGAGCCATGAATACGTGTCCACGTCATTCGATTCGGGACGCCCATCCTTGCTCTCTGCATCCACTACACCCCAACCAATCCGTCCGCTACCGAATGAATATAATGGCCAACCCTCAAGCTTCCCTCATGGCTTCGGATAACCACAGGAAGGCACTCGAAGGTCCTCTAGCGACCTCCGCCGACAGGGACTCCGCGGGAGAAAAATGGCATCGTGTCGTTGACTGCGGTCGGGACGTTCTTCAGGTGTGTCTATCCGTTCTATCTGTGCGTACCTCGACTGACTCGCGCTCTTTCCAATCTCTAGTAGCAATGTATGCTTCCCCGCCATCCGAGTCCCTGCCCTCGTCGGCGCGTTCCACAAGTCTACAGAATCCGGAGCTTAGCCTCGCTGTAAGCGTCTACTCCGTTCGTTTACTCAGTCCGCTAAGGACCTGCTTCAGGTTACGGTCAATATCGTCTTTCGCGGCCTATGTGCGTTATTCACCCTCATGCGTCGCAATCTTAACCCAATGTAGCGCCGATAAGCTGGGGACCGCCCGCAGACACATACAGCCCCCACCTCATGCTAGTTAACTGCCTCGTCGTCCTCTTGCGTAGGACTCGCGCCGACGCCGACGAACGACTACTGGCTTCTTTTCTTCCGATGCTTCCAAGCCATCGGGTATCGGAGCAGCCCTCGTCAGCGACATCTCCGAGTCCACGCAGAGCGGGCTTCATTTTTGGAGTAAATCCCATCAGACGAAAGGTGCGTTTCTTAGCTCGATGTCTTTCGTGCGGCCCTGACTCGAATATGCAGCTGGATCCGGCCATTGGGCCCGTCATTGGTGGTGTGCTCTAGCCCTGTGCGTCCTCCTCTCTCATTTGCCCACACTGAAGCTTATCTATTGGCGGAGACTCCTTCCGGAAACCCTCGAACGGTCGTTGGCAACAGAAGCGTTGTTTCGCCCATGCGGCACACCCCGCTCGTCCCCGTCCTTTGACTCAAACTTTGACGTGGTCGTCGCCTCTCCTCTTCGGTCGCCGGAGGATCTAGACTACCGCCAACGCCCTTCCAGAACCCGCTCCGCCTCTTCCTCCAGCCACCCGTCGACCTCATACTATTCATCACCGCTGTCGTGTATGCAGTGTTTTCCGCTGTCCTCGCAAGCATCTCGAGCCTCCTCCACGTCCGATACCCACAGCTAAACCAGACTCAGCTGGGATCATGCTTCATGCTTCCTGTGTGCGTTTCCTCTTCCTCTGCTCCTTTGACTCTCGCGTGAAGTTGACTGTCCTTGTAGCCCTCGGGATGGGTATAGTTGACTGTCCTTGTAGCCCTCGGGATGGGTATGGCCGTCCGGTCGGTTATTGCGGAGAAGCTCATGGACTGGGACTATCAGACCGCGAAGCGGAAGCTGCTTGCGGTGAACGGGGCCGGGGACGCAAAGCCGAGCACCGACGACGACTCTCCTACCTATCGAGAAGGTATGTCTACCTCCTGTCCGTCCTTCTAATGCACTCACCCTTCCCCTCTTGTAGGCCCGTCTGCGCATCCTCCCCATCTTCCTCTACATCTTCGTCGCATGCTGTATAGGGTACGGCTGGTGCATTGAGCGTGGGACGAGTCTCGTAGGTCCGCTGCTGCTACTCTTCTCTCGTATGTCTTTCCCCATGACAATGCAAAGACCTTACTTGCTTGCTAAGGACGTCCTGGCAGTGGTCCTCGCCTCAATCGGAATCATGAACGCGCTACAAACGCTCATGCTCGACCTCGTGCCCAAGCAGGGGTCGTCCATCACCGCTTGTGTATGTCCTTCCTTCATTCCCTGTCTTTCCATTTCTTCCCAGCGCCCTATCTTCCCGACTCACTCACTGACTCACTCACTTACTCACAGAACAACCTCGTCCGCTGCGTCCTCAGCGCAGCCCCGTCCGCCATCCAACCGATGCTCGACGTACTCGGTTGCGGGCTGGGGATACGTCCTCTTGGGCGGGCTCTGTTTAGTGTTGTACCTCCCTACGGTGTTGCTGCTTGTGCAGTTTGGGCCGACTTGGCGGGCATAATGTCGGCGGAGGCGCAGCGCATCCGGTGTAGGGTGGGAGTACAGTAGTAGGTACTAAGGTAGCGTGTTAACCCGCGTCGAGCTAGATATGTACTCATTCACGCTTGATAAGGTCTGGGAGATCTCTTCCAATACATGGCGCAATCTCGACCAAGGTTCTTGAACACACCTTGTTGGGTTCACGAGGGGGGATTCCGAGAGACATATGGAATCACGATCACGTGTTATCTGATCATGACGCGTCGCCCAGCGTCGCGTTATCGATTCCACGCGTCCCCGCAGGAATATAATGTCTCATTGCATCTCGGCACATAACTAACCGTTATGTTTGTATTTCTCATTAACAATACCACTCTTTAACCAAGCTCAGCCGGATTAAACGTCCTATCTCGCGTCAGATTTGCATATATAGATGACTTTGGAAAACGCACATGCAACTCTTTAGTCCGCTATTCTGAAACTCCCCAAAGCTGGTGTTAACATCATCGCAGAAGCCATTCAACGCCCGAATAGTGTTTGCCTGCACGGATCGGTAAGTCCAAGGGGTTCAAGCGCAGCCTGAGAGGTCGCACCAGGTCTTTGGCACAGATATTGTAGTTGGTTCCAGCGTCATTGAAGTACGCGAATCCACAGCCTTGGAACTCCCAGGTGAGGATACTTGCGACGGGGACGTTGTAGAAGCCGTTGGTCATCACGGGGAATCCTGTCTCGGATTTCAATTCTCGAGTGGCCCGCGATATCTCACAGACGTACCGAGGTTAGCGCCAGCGGGGGCCCCAGTAACCAGGGCAGCGAGCGTCTTGCAGTCCTGATTGATTGGGATGAAAGGGCTAGGCGGGGTAGAGTTGCTGCAGCTGAAGATGAAAACTGCCAATTTATTCAACCCTTCGACAAGGGAGGGATCAAAGAGAGCTCACGGGAGTCCATGAACTGCAGATTATGACAGAAACACTGGATCGACCCGTTCGCGCACGGGCATTGCGTGCATGTTTGGCGCTCTTCGATTGATCCCCGCTCTTCGAGCTCAGTAATAGCGCTAGTGCGCGCCTCGACAGCCGGCGACGGGCAGTACGTCGCACTGTACTTGGCTGCCTGCGCCTGTGTCCCGCCCACAATTGTTGCGTTCGCAAGGACCTTGAGCGTTCCGGCGTCGCGGCAGGAGGCGAGTCGCTCGACGAGGTCGACTGAAAGACTTCTTAGTATCTCGTTCTGCGAGGAATGGAGACGCGTGTACTCCTCCCAGCGAAGACGCCAGCTATGGCAAGTGAGAGCGCGAATATGTGGGTGAGGGAGACGAAGGATCGCATTGTGACGGCTGAAACTCAAGCATGGATACGGGCCTTTATACCCGTGAGGACTGTGCCGCGGCGCTTTCCCTTATATTGAATGGTAAGATTGAACAGATGACAGCTGGTCGACCCCCAAGACCAGTGGCCACGAGCGGTGTTTGTGGAGGTTGAGAGCTTGAGAAGTTGCGTCGCCTTTCCGAGAAAATTACAGGAATTAGTCGCAGCACGGTTCCACGCATGGGAGCGGTACCTTACGCGGGCTCCACTGGCCACAACTGAGCAGCGAGTGGCGACTACCCGAGATCCGCGTCAACCAGGTACCACCAATGTTTGACATCCGTTGTCAACGAAGGTCCGTTCAGGCTGCCTGCTCGCCGCTGCCTACGGCGAGTCTCGGCATCCTTGGTGGCTCGTGTGCCTGGACGATGGAGTCTAGAGACACGGCGATGTTTTGCCGTTTTTCCAGTCAAGTAACGGCTGGCAGTTGAAGGTCTTTCGATAGACATCACAGAAATAAATTTGCGTTACGGTGGCTAAATCGTCGTCTTGGTCAACTTGAAGTCCAAATAACTCTTAGATCTGAAGCTCGTCCGCAATCCCATGCCAAAACGCACATCGCGCGCTCAACTCCGCATCAACGTCTTCCATTGCGATGCTTCCTGGGTGAAAGAGAATGCGGGGGCTGCCTGCGTTGGTGCTGGGCTGTATGAATATTAATATAATCAGTCAAGATTCTACGGGAAGAATAGGAAGAGCCGGGGGACAAGAGCAAGAAGACAGACTCACAAGCCATACTGCGGTACTCGTACTCGACGCGGGCTTCCCGCCGGTGACAAATGACGTGAAATACTGCCTCATCGCGTTGACGAGCTGCTCATTATCATCGTCCAGGTCGTCGGGGGTGTCGAAGAACGCTACGAGCTCGTCGCTGTGTGTCGATCCGAGAATCGGGTTGTCCCAGCTAGACAAACGCATGAGCCTCCGCCGTAAGGACAAATCAAGAACGTACTGATATCCATACGCCACCGTCGACGTCTCAGCACCCGCCACCAACAGCGCCGAACAAATATAGCGCATCTCGCCGTACATCTGTTGTCCCTGCAAGCTGAAATTCCCGGCGTAATCGGCTGCGAGCGGGTAATACTGGTTCACAGCCGCGTTGAACCATGCCAAGGTGAGTTTGGTGTACTGCCCAGCGAGGAAGTTGTATACGGTGGTTTGCGTGGCGCTGGGAGAGGATGTGTTGGCGGAGGGATTTGGTAGTTTGGCGGACCAGTGCGCGCCTTCGTCGCTGTTTGACCTTTTGTGTACGTGGGTTATCTTGGGACCTGGATAGTGAGGGGATTTTGTAAGTACGCACCCGAATAAGACAGGCACCGAAACGAAGTGGCCATTCGTCAATGCCGCTACTGGGCGCTCTTGGATGAAGGATCCATCGAACACGGGTCCGAAGGGGTACAGGCTCGAAGTCATCTTTAAGAGCGATCGACGACCGGCGTTGGCGATGGTATCGGTCGAGGCGGCGCGCAGGCAGGCCATGGTAAACGCGTCAGAGGAGGAGGATTTGCGTTTAGTGCATCCGCTGAAGGGTGGTACCAGGTTCATATAAGAAAGAAAGAAAGAAAGGAAGATGAAAAAGACACATACGCGTAGCTTACGAACTGGCTGAACAGGCCCTCGACGAACGTGTCGTTATAGTCGAGCAGCGAGAGAAGGGGCGGGCTGTCTGCCATGGCTTGTTGGAAGAGGTTGTGGTTTGAGCCGCCATCGCCGATGAGCTGTTCATCTATTTATTGGTTTACCGTCGAAAAGGACGGCCAGCGACGTACGTGGTAGACAACGGATCCTGCACCAGCGGATTGACCCCATATTGTGACTCGGCTGAGTTGAGGAATCGTTCAATGAGTTGCCGAGATACGAAGGCAGAGAGATTCATACGCTGGGTCGCCGCCAAATTCTCCGATATATCGCTGGACCCATTGCAATGCCGCTTTCTTCAAACCACAATTTCATTCAGTCCACACTCCCCATCGGCAAAAAGACGACCGTACCTGATCTAGCAAGCCGACATTCAGAGCCCCGTTATTCTTGACAGCGGTTCCGGCTGCCCATAAGCTCCAGTATGAGAAAAAGAGGAAAAAAAATACCAAGAAACCCAAACTGCCCCAATCGATATTCGAACGTCGCGAAGATGAATGGTTCAGCGGACGCTGTCATTAAATTCTCCGGTGGGTATTTCGTGGTTCGGCCACTTTCGAAGCCGCCACCTTTCGAACAGATAAGTTAAAAGATCTCAGTCGAAAATGGGGAGGACGAAGGACGAACCATGGAAGAAGACTAGCACGGGTAAAGCACTGGTGGTGCTGGTTTGCGAAGGAATGTAGACCTGCGGAGGGAGAATGGTTGGTTACCGGAGAAGAAAGGACGAACGAACGCACATTGCCGAAAAGACAATCCTCGGACGTCGTTTCTCCAGCGCCGTGTTGAGTCGTTGCAATGCAGGCGGAGCCAAACTGTTATCGCCATCAGTCCAATGGATAAAAAGGGTGTTTCATTGCAGATTCTGACGTCTGTAGCATCCACGATACCAAGATGGGTAGACGGTGGAGAGACGGGCGGCTGCCATCGCAAAGCTCCAAGGGGAGGGTCTGCGAAGGGAATGCCACGGAAGGAGATGATTGAAGTGGAGCTGTTGGTTTGACCCTTGAAGGTTCCATCTGCGAAACGACGATGAGCGAATAGTTTCAAAATGCGTGGACGAACAATCGAGTGCTACGGTAGACAACGGCAGCGGCGCCGTCGAGATAGCAGAGTTGACGGATCTAAAGACGGCCACGAGAAGGAGAATCGGTAGGAGCACCATTGGCGGTGTCTGGAGGAATCGCAGAACAGATTTGAGGGGCTATATATATGCCCTCCCTTACAGACTCGCCCGAATAGGACCCGTCAGATGTGCAGGAGTCCGTTTAGCCGTGCGATGTCTCGCGACTGAGTTTAGTAGGTCGCTTTCTGCTTGAAAGGCATTCGATGAGGCTGGCCAGAGACCATTAAGGCACAGAAAGGAAGGTTGGGACCGAATCACTTCAATCTCTGCCCAGCGGCTGTCGTTTTCCTGAAAGACGGGAGTCAGTGGAGCCCGAGATGACGATACCCCGGCCCTTCCCAGGCTTCGCCGCCAGTGAGAGGAGTTTGAGCGCGCAGGCGGCAGCGGCGGCAAGGTTTCCAAGATTACTTCCTTGCGTTATGGAGTTGTTGCGCATCTTGACAGTGTCAGCAGCCTTCAGACTTCAAGTAATCTTCAGTTGCGTCCATTTCGTCCGAGCCCGCGCCACGGGCCTGGACCAGTTCCGACTTGATGTCCCAGATGAGAGGGTCAATTGCAGTAGATGGAAAGGAACCAGGGTTATCGTAGAACGAATCGTAGGCCAATGTTCCCGCAAGGTTGTCGAGGAGATGGGTGACTGCGTGATGTGACGACACGACAGCAACGACGACCAGACCGCCACCATGGAAAGAAAGCAACGACACGCACTGTTGAGTTGTGCGCTGGACGCTGGCCCTTAATCTCGGGCTTTCATCGTGCGTAACAGCTACTTCCTCCCATCTCGGGCCGCACTGACCATCTGAATTCTTGGACAGGTCCCGACTGTGAGGCCTATCCAACCTACACTTACGGCGTACCGACCCCATCACTCACTCTTCCTCGCTATTCTTATCCCAAGGCGCTTCTGCCGACCCCGACCATCCACCAAACGCGCAGACTCGGATAGCCTTCATCCCATGAAACCTTGGCCCTTCAAGCTCACTGGTTAACGGGCCCACGACACGCACCCATGCCACCTCGCCATTGACTCGAGCGCCTACCATGGTCCAGCGGCGTAAACAGCGCAAACTCCACCAGCTGCGAGCGTCTCTTTGCCAGTGCGGTGCGAAAATCGATGAATTCGCATCGACTTCTCTGATCCCCTTCCGACTCCATAGGGGACTTGTCCTGAATAGGGCGGGGAAGAGGAATATCTCTGCAATCTGGTGACATGCGACGAACACGTGTATGGGCTATACTAATATCTGGCCTCATTGGCGCGGACCCACTTGCCCTTCAAACTCACTCTGCCTTGTGGATCTGGTGTGGCCCGCACTCTCACACCCCTACTTCATTGAGAGCCGCGGAATGACCTTGTCGTGAGGCGGACTGGCGCTTATCCTACCTCTTCCTCTTCCCACACCCATCGATGGCCGACCCAGTGCCAGGACCCGCTAGGTACCGTGCTGCGTCTTTGCGACCACCGCTATAAAAGCTGACGCTTCTAGGGTAACCTCCCCGATGGACCAGCCGACGCAGAACGGGCATGGTCGACACAAGAGCTCTCGCTCGCCGCCCATTGGGGACAGAGAGACACCATTTGGCTCGTATCCTCCCGCAGGAGGCAGCACGATGAACGAGACCCTTACCACCTACCTCAAACAGCGCGACGAAGACCCCTCCCACTCCCGCTCACACAAAAAACGCTCCCGCTCACACTCGAGCAGCACCGTCTCAAATCTCCTTCTGGCTGCTACTGAGCGCCTCGGACAGGAAACCAACCGCGCCAACGAACTCGAAGCACGCTGCGGGGAGGTCCTCTCCCGGCTCCGCACCGTCGTCGACGAACGACAACAGCTGCGTCGGGATCTCGCTAAAGTCTCTGAGGAGCTGCGACTGTATAAGATGCAGCTCGATTTTGCGCAGAAGGAGATCAATCGGGCGCAGGCGATTGTCGAGGGGGTGGACAAGGCAAGGCAGGAGGCAGAAGAGCAGGCGGCGAAGGATAGGACGATTGCGAGGAGGTTGGCGTCAGAGAGGGCCGTGTGGATTGCCAGGGAGGAAGGCAGGAATGAGGGTTACAAGGAGGGTCTGAAGCAGGGACGGCGGTGGGCGAATGAGATGGCGCAGAGGCGGGCAGAATCAGAGCAATTGGAGTATGAATGGGAGGGAGATGAAGATGAGGAGCAAGAACTACAAGAACCAGAAGATTATTCCCCATCGACCGCAGAGTCTTCGAGTCCATCGAGTCGTCATCAATGGTCGTCGAATACAAGGCAAGCTACTCATATCGATTGCGATTTGCTCACACTCGCTCAGATCAGTGCCTCAGACCGCTTTGTATACCTCGACTCTTCCCAGTCGTACAGCACTGGATCGGGCACCCACTATCCCCACCATTGATTCGTCTCGTCGTCCCTCGCGTTCGGAGACCCAATCGCAAGCTCAAACACAACGGTCTGGCTCCCGCTCACGGAACGCCAGCGATTCCCCTCCCCGCTCGGCAGCCCAAGCACACATACAATCTCAGCCCCGTCGCTCTGGTACACCTCATCCACCACCAGGAAACCGAGACGAAGATGATTCACCGACCAACCGCTCGTATGCATCACGTCCCCTCCCTCAGCCTCAGCCACACACACCAGAGCCCATGGACGTCGCTCCCGACACCAGGATAAGCACCGGTGATGGTAGCCGTAGTCGCCCTCCCAGCTTCGCGAGGTCCCGTCGTTCCTCCATCGTCCTCCCAGACGGGTACATCCCTACCGTCGGTCTCGGCCCCGACTCCATCATCTCACTACCGGCTCCGCATTCGCTCAGTCGTCCGGTTTCTCTCGTCGCTGGCGATGACGACAGCAATGAGCTCGACACCGCGACGTCTGGATTCGGATTCGACGACGCCCGTACGCAGCAGTACGGAGGTCGGGCGACCTCTCGGGCCTCGACACGCATGTCCGATTTCGATCTCCTGCAGCCGCCGCCTCGCCAGACGGACACGCCTATCACGCAACGGATTGTGAGGGAATGGCGTGCCGCGAATGCGAATGGTCCGGAACAACGTCAAGCTCCGAATTCGAAGGGAAAATCTAAAGAACGTGGCCATGCTGATACCGTGCGTTTTCTGATTTACCACTCATCCTTGGCATTGATTTCGTTTGCTTAGTTCTCGATGAGGTCCTCGACCACGACCCCTTCACAGGTTCCTAGCCGGCGCAGTCATGGTGCTGCTCCTGCTCCTGGTCCTAGACGGCCACGCGACATCGTCCTGCCCATGCCACTCTCTACAACGATGTTCAGTGCCGGTGTCGTCAACAATCCCAATACCGCACGGGCAAGCACAGGCACAAGACAGGGACCAGCACCAGCACCAGGACCACACGCACAACCGCTGACCTCGGCGTATGGCTACACTACCACTCCTGCACCGACAAGACCCTCAACTGCGGGTCCCGCGTACGGAAACGTTGGTGCTGCCTCGGCTATGGCGAATACGCCAGGTTCCTACGTACCCATGACCCTTCCCGACGGGCAAGTGCCAGTGGATTCGACGCAGCAACAGCAGCAAGGACGGCCCAAATCTGCCATGGCATGGATCAAGCGCCGCCTGAGCCGTTCCTTTTCGTCGACTAGCGTTCCGAATATACAGGTCGAGCCTCCGGTGCGTTTTTCTCCTCTCTCTTCTTCTCTCGTATATTTACAAGTCACTGGCAGTCCAATTCCGCTTCTGGGCCTTCTACGGGGTTGATCACGGACGCGGCGTTACTGGCGGCTGATCATGACGCTGCTGCTGCTGCTACCCAGGTCGATACCCAACCGGACCCATTCATACTCCCCGAGCTGACGAATGTCTTTGCGGATGCGTTTGCGGCTGCACGACTTCAAGCTGGTGCCGGTCCCAGCGACACCAAGACCAAGAGCAGCAACCATCTTCCGCCCGGCTTCGTCCCCGCCACCAACAACGCCCTCAGCCCCATCCTCCTTCCCCTGCGGAGTGACCTACCCAACGCCAGCCCCGGGCAACCGCCAGCCTACAGCACCCTCCTCCAAGCGGATGGCGCGTACACGCCTCCGCCGGGGAGCAGCATGCACTCTGAGATGGGGAGTGCCCCGGCGAGTGTTGCGACGCAGTCGAGAGTGTCGTTGCCAGGGCGTGTCTGAGAGGCGATGGTCGTTCATCCGAGTCCTCGCCGGTTCTTACCTTGCGCTTCCGTTTCGCAATCGCAATAGCGCCACGTATATGCATATGCTATTCCCTCCCCTCCCATACGCATGATCGTCTTCTCTCATCTTCTTATGGTACTAGTCATGCATTGTCACTGGAGATACGGCTATGCTATGTATTCAAGCATACTATAGGTGGATGGTGGGTGGGTAAACTCGGGTTGTCGTATGGTTTGGATTCGAGTCGCTTTCTTTGCTGGGCTTGGGTGACTGGTCACGCTTGTGACTCCCTTCCTTTCGACTTCGACGTGCTTTTTTTTGGCGGGATCAATTCACGCAAGGCAATCCAAGCTTCATTCGCCGTTCTTCTTCGCTGCATGGCCGATTTGCTCCGTCTGACTGAGCATACCGTAGCCCTCCAACAGATTCTCTGAACAATCTGCTACCGATTCGGTGGCGCCTACCCAGGCCTGTCTGATCATCGAGTCGCTGGCGTGAACTAGGCGGACAATAGGCGGATATCCACTATTGCCAGGTCTAAAAACATCCCATTCTCTCACTGTCGAGCACCTATACGCGAAGACGGGTATAAAGCGCCTCGAATCGACCTGAAGCACGACACAGTATGTCTCTCCTCACACCCCTCAAGATTGGTAGTGTCACGATTTCCAATCGCGTTGGTGCGCTGCGTCGTATTCAACTTTCGTCGAGTCTTAACCGGATTACTCGCAGGAATGAGCGGTTTGACGCGCAACCGCTCCACCAAGACTGTGCCCAACGACATCATGCGCGAATACTACACGCAGCGCGCCGAAGGTGGCGCCGGTCTCATCGTCACCGAGGGTGTCCTCATCACCCGCCAAGGGTGAGCCGGCCCATCATCTCGCACTCGTCACTGACGACCCTCAGGAGCGAATGGCAGGAAGCTCCCGGTATCTGGGAACAATCGCAAATCGACGGATGGAAGAAGATTGTCGATGCGGTCCATGCCGCTGGCAGTAAAATCTACGCTCAGGTTTGGCATCTTGGTCGGGTCAGTCATCCTGATGCCCCCGAGCAAATTGCTGCTGGAGTCCCGGTCTACGGACCGTCTGCCATTTCTGCTCGCGGAGGCAAGTTCCGCTTCCTCCCTGGTCGGCCCGGATACGTTACTGTACGTGTTTATTTCTCACAAACCAGCTGTAAATCACTAACGATGTTATGTATAGCCCACGGAGCTCCCCGACCCAAAAACCATCATCGCGCAATTCAAGCAGGCAGCGATTAACGCGAAGGCGGCAGGATTCGACGGTGTCGAGCGTGCGTCCTTCCGATCTCTCACCGACTGAAATTAACCCACGTGGCTAGTCCACGGCGCCAACGGTTACATCGTGCACCAGTTCCTCGACTCAACCTCCAACCAACGTACAGACGCCTACGGCGGCTCCCCTGCCAACCGCGTACGGTTCACTCTCGAGACCCTCGCAGCCCTGCAAGAGGTTTACGGGCAGGACGTCTCCATCAAGCTGACCCCTACAGGCGGGTACAACGACATGGGGATGCCGCTCGACGAAACCATCGCGACGTTCGGCCTACTCCTCGAGGAGATCGAGAAACTCCCCGTGCCGCTCTCCTACGTTACCCTGGTGCGGTACACCGCGTCGATGGACCCTGAAATCGAGGGTAAGCTACGGTCGACCAAGCACGATGTGCTGGAGACGTTCAGAGGCTATTTGGTGAGCGGGCGGACGCCGTTGTTCCTCAACTCGGGGCTGCAGCCGGCGGAGGCGGAGGAACTCATTAGCAGCGGGAAGGTCGCAGGCGTGTTCTTCGGCACCAATTGGCTGACGCACCCAGACCTGACCAGGCGCATTAAGGCGGGAAAGCCGCTCGATAATGTGCCAGACCCCCTTCATTTTTACGGTTTGGAGGGCGTTGACCCGGCGTTGGGGTACACCGACTACAAGGCGGCGGTGTATTGAGCTCAGATAATCAGTGTCCGTGTTAGTGCCGCGAAATTAGCGAAATTTCTTTTTCTGATATTCTCTGCGGGTGCACCCCTACTTGAATAACTGGCTTATGGGCTATGTCTGTTGTCGAGGGATCAAATTCAAGTTATTCAAGTGAGAGAAAGAGAGAGAAGGAGGGGAAAAAGAGGGAGCTTTGTGCTCACCACTTGCACCTTTTGCCCATTATTTTTGGTGCAAAAACGCGCTCCGCAGTGTGTAAATCACTCAAAAAGTGGCCGTCACGCTGGCGTTTGATCAAGCCGCATTTAGTCAAGTCTATGTCCAAACGGGGGACCTTCCCCTTTGGACATGAGCGCTCAGCCAATGATAATTCAAGTTGGCTCGGAAGCCTCGGGCCCGACTGCTTCCGGACTCGGAACAGCTGTCACACGTCGACCACCAGACGCAGCCAGTCTTGAGCCAGTCACTGCCAGTGCCCGCCGCCCTCCAGTCTGAGGCTCCAGAGACGTTACGCCAAACGGAAGCGGTGTCAGCTTGGCTGGCCTGCGCTCTTGGTGAACCAGACGGTCGGAACAGCGGGTTGTCCTTCCAACTCGCTGGCTGTGAGACGTCCGACCCATTCCACCTACGCTTCACCGAACCGCCAACTCTCCATACCCTTTGCTTTCTCCTTCTCTACCTCTACCTCCATCCCTACCATCTCCAAGGCGCGGGCTCACGCTATCTGAACACCTTTATAATCCTATCGACTCGTATAATCCACACGCCCAGCCATAACACACCCCAAATCATACATGCACTCGATACAGACTGGCTCACAGGGCTCCTCCACTCTCTGGCATCTGCCGCCGCCTCATCCTCCTCCTCTCCCTCTCTCTCGACCCCACTCGCACTCGAAGCTGCCTCGTCCATTATGGACGCAGTCCCCGTTGCCAACGAAGACGTAACGGACGCCGTTAGCGTGTCATGGGCGGTGGTCTAGCACGACCCCGTTGATTGCGACCGCATTTGTACTCGTAAGTATTCCATTCTTATTAAGACCCTTCTCGTGCTCATTTTGTTTCAGTATTCACATTCAAAGTACACTACGAATAAACAATGTGCAACAACTGTATGCTAAGTGCGCTTCGACGGCTTGCGCACGCGCTGGTTCATGGCGGCCTTGTGCAGCGTCACTGAGATGTGAGCAGAGCCTTCACGCGCCACTGCCAGGGACGGGCATCCTGCGAGCACGCATAGACCGCAACGCTTCTTCCCCTTCTCCGTGGTGATCTTCTTTGTGGGACGCGCACTCTCTAGCACGTTATATGCTCCCGAATTAGCGGTATGGATGGAGAGCGTCATCTGGTGGAAGACCTGTTGAGTCGGGCCGTGCTGGGAGCTGAATGGTCGAATGGTTGACGAACTGGGGACGGATGGTGGGGATGCTTGGCGGCGCGCGGGGGATGATTGGAGTGAGGGAGAACGGCCCAAATCCGCGATGGCATGGATCAAGCGCCGCCTGAGCCGTTCCTTTTCGTCCACTAGCGTTCCGAATATACAGGTCGAGCCTCCGGTGCGTTTTTCTCCTCTCTCTTCTTCTCTCGTATATTTACAAGTCCCTTGCAGTCCAATTCCGCTTCTGGTCCTTCTACGGGGTTGATCACGGACGCGGCGTTATGCCAGTGGCGGCTGATCATGACGCTGCTGCTGCTGCTGCCCAGGTCGATACCCAACCGGACCCATTCATACTCCCCGAGCTGACAAATGTCTTTGCGGATGCGTTTGCAGCTGCACGACTTCAAGCTGGTGCCGGTCCCAGCGACACAAAGAAAAGCAATCCGAGTAATCATCTCCCGCCGGGCTTCGTCCCCGTCAACAACGCCTGCGGAGTAACCTCCCCAACGCCAGCCCTGAGCAACCGCCGGCTTACAGCACCCTCCTCCAAGCGGATGGCGCGTACACGCCTCCGCCGGGGAGCAGCATGCACTCTGAGATGGGTAGTGCCCCGGCGAGTGTTGCGACGCAGTCGAGAGTGTCGTTGCCAGGGCGTGTCTGAGATCTGAGAGGCGATGGTCGTTCATCCGAGTCCTCGCTGGTTCTTGCGGGTCCTTCGCGATAGCGTCACGTACACCTTTCCGCAATCGCGATAGTGCTACGTACATGCATATGCTATTTCCTCCCTCCCCATGCGCATCGTCGTCTTCTCTCATCTTCTTATGGTACTATTGTCACTGGAGATACGGCTATGTATTCGAGCATACTATGTATTCGAGCATACTATATGTGCGTGGATGGGTCTTTATAAACTCGGTTCGTCGTCTAGTTTAGATTCGACTCGCTTTCTAAGTATGCTAGTCGACGGCGGCCGACTGGTCACGCTTGTGACTCCGTTCCTTTCGACTTCGACGAGCTTTTTTTTTTTGGCGGGAACAACGCACGCAAGCCAGTCCAAGCTTCATTCGCCGTTCTTCTTCGCTGCATGGCCGATTTGCTCCGTCTGACTGAGCATACCGTAGCCATCCAACAGATTCTTTGAGTAATCTGCGAGTCGACTGCTACTAATTTGGTGGCGCCTACCCAGGCCTGTCTGCTTATCGAGTCCCTGGCGGGAACTCGGCGGACAATAGCACTATCGCCGCCTCTAAAAGTATCCCATCCTCTCGCGAAGACGGGTATAAAGCGCCTCGAATCGACCTGAAGCACGACACAGAATGTCTCTCCTCACCCCCCTCAAGATTGGTAGTGTCACCATTGTCAATCGCGTTGGTGCGCTGCCTCGTACTCAACTTTCGTCGAGTCTTAAGCGGATTACCCACAGGAATGAGCGCTTTGACGCGCAACCGCTCCACCAAGACTGTGCCCAACGACATCATGTGCGAATACTACACGCAGCGCGCCGAAGGTGGCGCTGGTCTCATCGTTGGCGAGGGTGTCCTTATCACCCGCCAGGGGTGAGCTAGCCCTTCATAGCACTCGTCACTCACGACCCTCAGGACCGAATGGCAAGCAGCCCCTGGTATCTGGGAACAATCGCAAATCGACGGATGGAAGAAGATTGTCGACTCGGTTCATGCCGCTGGCAGTAAAATCTACGCTCAGGTTTGGCATCTTGGTCGGGTCAGTCATCCTGATGCCCCCGAGCAAATTGCTGCTGGAGTCCCAGTCTACGGACCGTCTGCCATTTCTGCTCGCGGAGGCAAGTTCCGCTTCCTTCCTGGTCGGCCCGGATACGTTACTGTGCGTGTTTATTTCTCCCACCAGCCGTAAATAACTGGCGATGATATTTATAGCCCACGGAGCTGCCCGACCCAAAAATCATCATCGCGCAATTCAAGCAGGCGGCGATGAACGCGAAGCAGGCAGGATTTGACGGTGTCGAGCGTGCGTCTTTCCGATCTCTCACCAACTGAAATTAACCCACGTGGCTAGTCCACGGCGCCAACGGTTACATCGTACACCAGTTCCTCGACTCGACCTCTAACCACCGCACGGACGCCTACGGCGGCTCCCCTGCCAACCGCGTACGGTTCACTCTCGAGACCCTCGCAGCCCTGCAAGAGGTTTACGGGCAGGACGTCTCCATCAAGCTGACCCCTACAGGCGGGTACAACGACATGGGGATGCCGCTCGACGAAACCATCGCGACGTTCGGCCTACTCCTCGAGGAGATCGAGAAACTCCCCGTGCCGCTCTCCTACGTTACCCTCGTGCGGTACACCGAGTGGATGGACCCTGAAATCGAGGGTAAGCTACGGTCGACCAGCACGATGTGCTGGAGACGTTCAGAGGCTACCTGGCGAGCGGGCGGACGGCGTTGTTCCTCAACTCGGGGCTGCAGCCGGCGGAGGCGGAGGAACTCATTAGCAGCGGGAAGGTCGCAGGCGTGTTCTTCGGCACCCTATGGCTGACGCACCCAGACCTGACCAAGCGCATCAAGGCGGGAAAGCCGCTCGATAATGTGCCAGACCTCTATCATTTTTACGTGGCGGACGATGACCCGGCGGTGGGGTACACGGATTACAAGGCGGCGGTGTATTGAGCTCGAATAATCAGTGTCCGTGTTAGTGCCGCGAAATTAGCGAAATTACTTTTTCTGATGTTCTGCGGGTGCACAGACCCCAACTTCTTCTATTTCACAGGCGCGACAATCTTAGCGCGCTCGACCCGGGAAGTAACTTCAGGCCGCTCAACGCGCATGAAATTACTTACGGGCTAATTGATCAGCTTCCGTGGTCATAGAGTATGTCGCAGTCGTACGTGAGATGGCCGCGGCCGCGGCGTCCCTCGATATCAACTTGAGGTCGCGTCTTCTGCTAACCACGACACCCTCACATGTGCGCGGAACATCCTCAATTTTGAATTCAGACGGCTCTTTCCAATACGATATACGATAGGTGTCCTGTAAATTGGACGTGCACCAATAGATGAACATGGGGAGGGATTTATTATACTCGCGTGGTCCAGCGACAACATGAACGACGAGTTTACCGAAGACAAACAGTGTATGGAGTCTGCATCAACGGCGTTCTTCGACATCACCGTGATATCAATCCTTCTTGTCTTCGTACCATCACCACGACACCATGCCCTCGAACCAGCACCTTCGAAACCGGCTTGCAGAGCTCAAGGTCGATATCCCTGCTCTGAAAGCCAAACTGGAAGCATTCACTGCCGAACAAAACGATATCGTCGCAGCCCTTGGCGCGATCGTCTACCCCATCCATACTCTGCCCGTCGAGATCTTGGAGCTCATATTCGCGAAATACCTCGAGTCTCCGCACATCGGCGGCAGTCGATTCTCCACGGCACCATCCCGCGGTCCTCTTCTCCTCGCCAGTGTCTGCAGAGCGTGGCGCACATTCTGTCTTTCCCTTCCTACTCTCTGGGATTCGCTGGACGTTTATCCCCGCCGCGATTACCGTTATCCGGAGGAATACAATAGCCTACTCATCCTGATGCAGTCCTGGCTGTTGCGCTCCAGTCCACGGCCCGTCCTCCTCCGCATCGGCACCTGCTCCCGCCAGGACTTGATAAACGAAATTTTCTTCACGATCGCTGCGCATTCCGGTCGCCTGCGGGTTCTCGAGCTCTCGCTGCAACGGATCTTCAAATTTCCGGACGACATGCTCCATGGGCAGCTCCCGACGTTGGAAAGGCTTAAAATCTCGACGACGGTGTCATCCTATACCGACACGAACACCGATCGGCCCCTCTGGTCTGGCTTTGGAATTGCACCACGTCTGAGGGAGGTTGTTCTCGAAGGTGTATTCCTTCGGCAGATCGTCCTTCCATGGGAACAGCTCGCCCATTTGACATTGTCGGGAGTGACATTGCTCGGATGTCTCGAGATACTGCAATTGACGCCACAACTCGAGACGCTTGGAGCGGATTTGCGGACAGACAACTACTTATTCCATGGACCTCTTCCTCCGTCTGCCGGACTACCATCGCTAGTGCTCTCCCGCCTGCGCACTCTCACTGTCGGTTTCTCGGAAGACGGTGGGCTGCTTGAGCAGCTCACCCTTCCCGCCGTCAAAGATCTCAATATCAACGGGATGAACAACACCGGCCCTCCTTCCCCCGTCCTGCCACGCCTCATGAACCTGGCCGAGCGCTCCCAATGGCCGCTGACGGCGCTCGGATTCACTCGTACGTGGCCCTCCAACATCGTGGAATGTCTAAGCGCCATCCAACAACAACACGGTGCCCACGGCTCACTGCAATCCGATATACAGTCGCTTTTCATTGAACTCCGCCCCAACCACACTGGCACCCACCTGAATCGATTACTCCAAAATCTCGCATCTGCAGAGAACCTTCCAAATTTAAAACGGCTGGAGATAGAGGGGTGTCCTGTAGATCTCTCGATATCTCATTTGCTTGCGATGGTGGCGTCTCGGCGGCCTGTGGATAGCGAACAGCGAAACCAGATTGTGCCCCGGGCCGCCGGGCATTATTTGGAATCGTTGCGGTTGTCGTTCTTGAAGCCTGACGACACTGCAAACCAGATGCGCTTGAGAAAGGTTCTGGATGGATTGATGGAAGGGTTGAACCGCTTTGAAGAGTGTGGACTCCGTGTCGTCTTATCTACTGCAGAATAAATATTCGTGATTTTTTTTGAGTCCGTGACCATCAAACTTCCTGCCTTCCACCATCATCTTCGCCCGGTCCCGGCTCATTGAGTCTCCTTTCTGGGCTGTTGGACATCTCCGCGGTCTGACGATAACGCTTCAACCTTCTCACATACCGCGGTGGATTCAAATTCTACGTTCAAAACAATAGAAGTACCATCGACGGACTGCGATGGCTGCTCGGTACTGCCATGGCTGCGCGGTACTGAAGAGCTGACCGAGACGCTCCCTAGACTCCCTAGACGCCCGCTTGGCCTTAAATACGACTGTCGCATATTGGCTGGCGGATGTCGTCACTCGTCTTCTAATTCCCAGCATCGGTCCGTTCCGCTTCATATAACCTCCCGGGGCTTCTGCGGCTTTGCCCCGTAGTATGTCTTCCCCAACCCTCACGACTCGAACAACCGCACAGCCCGCAGGTCTCGTACTTCCTAACACGAAAACAGACACATTCTTTGGCTATGCGACGGTCACCGCCTCGACGCTGAAAGACTTTGCGGATTCTTCATCGACTCCCTTCCTACGCACGATCTCAGCGGTCACCCTGTCGATATTGAGCATCGCACAGGCAAGTCGAAAGTCTTCACAATTATCTGATTATGTGGACATTGACGGATCTTTCGGTACAGAGCGTGAAGACCAACCGGGATGAATGCATCCGGATGGTCTCCCAAATTGACGAGCTTCTCTCAGTAATTTTGCGTATCTGTGTGGGATCGGACTTTCAGAGAGCTCATGGGCAGTCGCCAACACTCCCACCTGGTATGCTGTACAATATCGGGACCTTTGCAGAGTGCGTTTGTCTTATCTTACTTGCGATGAGCTCATTTCTCCTCGATAGCACTCTTCAAAAGATCCATTCGTTCATCGAGCTGCAGCAGAACACTAGCCTGATCAAGCGCTTCTTTCGACAAGGCGAGAATACGGCTTTGCTGGAAGCGTGCAGGTCCGGTTTGAGTCACGCAGTGGACGTATTCGGAGTGGGTTACTTTCTTTTTCTTTGGATCGTACTTCATGTAAATGCTTCCGATAGGTGCAAACGTCGCTTCAAGCCTCGGCCGAGATGGCCGATATTCGGATTCAAGCTGAAAGACGGCATGGGGAGCTTGTGGAACTGTTTAGTGGATCGAAGGCACCGACTGAATCCGACGGCGTCTCACTCGTTCGTCTATTTTCCTTGCGGCGCATGGTTCTGATATCTTTCACCCGTAGATCGGCAAGAGTTTGAATCCGTTCGGAATGGGCGACAGGTGAGACGGATTCTGTGCCACATACAAACAGCTCAACTCTATCTGTCAGCTCATCCTCATTCCTACTCATACCCGCCGGCCCACAAATCTTCCACGGTCGAGAACGCGAGCTCCAGGATGTTGTTTCTCTTCTCCTTCACGACCCCTCCCGTGTAGCGATTCTGGGACCAGGAGGCATCGGCAAGACCAGCCTTTGTCTGGCCGCACTTCATCATCCCGACATCGCAGCAAAATACACTCATCGCCATTTCGTTTCTTGTGAATCCGCCTTGACGCTGGATGGACTGGTGTCTGCGATCGCTGGTTGTTTGGGGGTTTCTCTGTCCGGGAGCTTGTCGAAGCGGGTGTTGCGGCATCTGTATGGATGTCCGCCGTGTATCTTGGTGTTGGATAACCTGGAATCGACATGGGAGCCGCTTCATTCGAGGAATAAAGTTGAAGAATTTCTGTCGCTACTTGCGGATATCTCGCATGTGGGCCTGCTGGTGAGTTAGCTACCGATCCTTAATGCATGTCTGAAAGTACTTCTTCCAGATGACGATGCGCGGGGCTGAGCGCCCTGGTAGAATACGATGGACTCGACCGTTCATTCCTCCACTCGAACCTCTATCCGATGACGCCGCCCAACGCATATTCCTCGATATAACCGACGACACGTACGACGATGACAGAAATATGCAAGAGCTGCTCGGATTTACCAACAACGTCCCGCTCGCAGTGAACCTTGTGGCCAACATCGCTGCATTCGAAGGGAACGAAACGCTCCTCCTGCGCTGGAAAGCCGAGAAGACCCGCTTATTCTCCGATGGACCCGACAAACGCTCCAACCTCGACCTGTCTATCCGCATATCACTATCCAGTCCCCGGATGATCGACTCCCCGGGCGCTCTGCAGCTGCTCAGCTTGCTCTCCCTCCTCCCAGACGGCATCTCCGACACCGATCTCCTGCAGAGTAACTTCCCGATTCCAGAAATCGGGAGGAGCAAGACGACGCTGGTGCGAACTTCCTTGGCGTACATCGCGCATGACCAGAGGCTGCGTGTGCTCGCTCCGATCAGGGAGTACATTCAAGACAACCATCCGCCAACCGCATCGCTTTGCCGCCCCCTGCGGAAACACTTTCACGAGTTGACCATCCTTTGGAAGAGTTACCAGCATCTGGCTACGGCGGAAATATCGCATCGCATTGCCGACAATATGGGGAATGTCACTGCGGTGCTGGGGAGGGGACTACAGCCCGATGAGCCCGACCTGAGGGACACGCTGGATAGCATCCTGACTTTCGACGTGTTTTCGCGGATCTCGGGGAGGGGCTCATCGGGCTTGTTGGAGCGCGTTCCGGAGCTGTTGGTGCATGTTGCCGACCGGGGAATCCATGCGAGGTACTTGACTGAGTATGTTCTCACCTGGCAGTACCATCCGACTGCAGACGTGAGTTCCGTGGAGGAAGAGGCGGTGGGGCATTACAGGGCTGTTGGCGACAAGGCCGGAGAAGGTGTGATTTCAAGTTGCAACCTCTCGTTCTATCTGACACTTTTTTGCCTAGGGAGATTTCTTTGCGCTTTAGGCAAATACGTCCACAGACACGAGAACGACCTGACCAAAGCCCTCGCATATTTCGAGCGCGCATTGGAATTGACAAGGGATGGAGACGATCGACACACGCAATGCATCGCTCTCCGTGATGCAGCGAATATAGCCTGGCAGCTGGGGCGCTATCGCGAGGCGCATGAAATGTCGGACGAAATTCGCCGCATAGCAAAACTGCACGGGCTGTTCTACCACGAGGCGCATGGAATTCGGCAGGAGCTCCTCTGCCTCGCGTCGCTTGGGGATCTCAAGCAGTGCGTCGGGCTGTCGGCGTACGCTCGAGAGTTGTTGGCTATGTGTGGGTTGCAGGACGGGGCGCTGGATCTGTTCATCCAGGACGTCGATGCAGATGTCCATTTCCAGAAAACGGAGTACATGGAGGCGAAGGAGATTTACTCCCGGACGTACCTGATGCAGCAGCCGCTTGCGCAGGCATACGACAGGATGAGCCTCATGCATGTGGAGGTCGAGATGGGACACATGGACACGAGTGAGCTTCGGCGCAAGATATTGGATGTGCGAAATGCCTTCATCGTGGTCAAAAATCCGCCAGGAGTGACGTTTTGCGACATATTCTTGGCGTTTGTGGACATTCGCGAGGGGCACAAACGTGAAGGGCGGCTTGGGCTCGAGAAGGCTCTTGCGGAGAACCGCGCCATCGACCAGGAGCTCTCGATCTTGGCGCTGAACAAGCTCGCAGACCTTAATCGTGGCATGAACGATGTCTCGACGACTTTTGGGTGGGCACTAGTCTTGCTTGGGTTTGCGCTCAAGGGGCGGAACAAGATCGCAATCCACCATGCTCTGCGATGTATTGGAGACATCTTCCTCGCGTTCCAAGACGAGGATTCTGCGCTCACTGTCTTCCGTGTTGCCCTGGAGGGATTCACCGCAATCGGCATTCATCGCAGTCGAGGCGAATGTGCGCTGCGAATCGGTGATATTCTACACCGAAGAGGAGCGCACGCGCAAGCATTGGGCCTCTGGACCCTCGCCCGTCCGTGCTTTGTGCGCTGTTCGCAGTTCCAAGATGTTGCAAGCATAGATGCTCGACTGGGCAATCTAATCTAATCTAATCGAGTCATATATCTATGATCAGCACCTGTCTGGGACCACCTGGTTCGTCTCCTCTTGCCACCATGTACCCGTCAACAGTACTAGTATCCAGAACGGTTCACTATCAACGCTCTCTTTCCACCTCGATGTGGACCTCCCTCCGCCATCGTCAGTGGCAGCAGTTCATCGGTGGCAAAACCAATGTCAACGTTTACGAATTTCAACCCTACGCACGACCAAATCCACCCCTCCCCACCGAAATCATCGGCCTCATTCTCGAGCATCTCGCAGACGACATCCCGTCCCTCACCGCTACTCTCCAAGCCGGACGCCAGTTCCGCTACTTTTGCGAAAAACTCCTCTTCACCCACATCGACCTGCTCACCGTTTCCACACCCAACGCATTCCACCGCCTGGCACGTATCTGCGAACGAACACCACACATCGCCGGCATGATTCAGTCGCTGACGACGTACCTCCCCGTGACGGCGCACGGCAAGGCTGCGTCGTTGGTCCGTCTGCTAAACCTCCTCACCAACACCAACATGAATACGAATCTGCTCGATTTGCGCATTGCACCGAATCCACGCGGGGCAACTCGGAAGAGCGCCGGACCGGGGCACACACACGTGGACTTCCAGGCGCTGCATCCCGCGCTGGGTCAGGCCCTGTGCGATATCGCTGCGAGCAAGTCTTTGAGACGGTTGCAGTTGGATGGTGTCCAGTTCTTGCCGCCCGCGTTCTTGGTGCTCGCGTTGTCGTCTGCGCGCCAAGTCGTTCTGGGGACAGGGCTTTCGTTGGAGTGGCCTGGGATTAATCCCAACTGGAATATCCGACTCGCGGAATACACTCCCCATGAATTAGGTACCACGTTGGAGATGCTCTCGCTCCCGCACACGTATTCGGAGATTGTTCTACACGACCGTACTATCGGTCCGGGGCTGGCCGAGTTTCTCGCGCATCTAGCGCAGAACAGCTGTTTCAAAGACGTACAAACTCTGAGATTGTCGGTCTTGGACTCAGACGTCCATGGGGACTGGTGTACGCAGACCTTCGGCCCTGTTTTGAGCACCCTCAAGCGGCTGGAGCTGAACTGCGGTTACGGCGGTGAGTAGTATTCTTTCATCGTCCGAGTCATCATGTGCTAACGGTTTGAACAGGCCAACTCACAGTCAACGCCCCACCTTTCCCTTCCTGCCCACACCTCACAACGCTAGCCCTATCCTTCGATCTAACCCACTCCGACTCCGCCGGCGATTCGCTCGCTTTCCCTCCCATCCTCGAACAAATCGTCTCGGAGCTGCCCGAGCTGTGTCCCGAGCTCGAGAGCTTGAGCACGACATTCCGCGTCGTGTATGCTTCAAGTTGCCGCGGTCCAGGGCCATGGGGAAAGTCCGACCCGATCCCTTTCAAATTTGCCCGAGGACATGACTCGAGCTTTTCATTGCGCAGCGTAGCGATGCGACTGGAACAAGATATCGCTACCGCTATCATCGACATGCCGCGTCGATTGCGGGATGATGCGTACGCGTACGATTGTCAATGGGGAGATGAGCTGGCGCAAGGGTTCTCGGAGTTTGTTGGGTATGCGAAGGGCAAGTTGACGGAGGTCGAGAGACTGACCGGAGTAACGGTGCAGTTCGAGAGAACGGACGTGGAGAGAAGGGAACATGCGCATCGGTGCTCGTGCTTGCAACGATTTTGTCGGTATACATATCTAAGTCTGTAGCTGTAAGGATCTAGGAGATAGTTACTATTAACTGGAGCAAATGGATGAAGGATCTCGCCCCTCTAGATCTACGCACTCGGGTCAAACACACCAACAACCTCGTCCCTCTGCTTCCCACCGACCAAGCCCTTCGCAACCACCTTGGCCTTGCCACCCTCTCCGTCAACATCAACAACCCACCTCAACGGGCCCTTAACCCACTCCCCCTCCAGCCCGCTCACAGTCTTCAAAATCTCGCCATCGACACTCGGATGCCTTCCATACTCCCAATCCAGCTCTCCGCCGTACTTTTTCGGTAAATCCGCGGGACGCATGAACGCGCGGAGGGTGGGCCCGGCTTCCGATGAGGAGAGGACGTGGATCTTGGACGTCGTGTTTGGGTCGAACCAACGCTTGATCCAGGACCAGACCGTTGGGAAGAACGCGGGGGCGCCGAGGATCTATGTATCTTGTAGGGGATTATTTCAGATGAAGGGAAGGGGACGCACATAAAGTGTCTCGAGCGTCTCGGGATAATGCGCCGTCGCCAGCGTACTCGCGGCCTGCATATGTGCCTTCAGATTCCAGAACCCCATCAACCCGACCCCGCTAATATCCACAATATGCGCTGTCGAGGTGATTGGCGTCTCTGGATGCGGGCGGTCTTGGACGGCGTTACACAGGGGTAGGACGAATTCGGACATGTTCTCGTAAAGACCGCAGAGCATGCGCAGTTTGCCTGGGATTGGTTGGGCTGAAGCTTCGGAGGAGGAAGGGCTCTTGAGGATGGTAGACGACCGCTCAAAGGCAGACATGTTGTTCTTCAGGTGCGAGATCTCGTACACGTAGACGGGTCGCCCGAGGAGGTCGCGTCGGCCTGTCCATTGGTGGTACTGCAGGGCTTTTTTAAGAAAACGAAGAAAGAAGACAAAGGCCGCAGACGCACCACTTTCCGTGCGTCCTCGTAGGCATCGACATCCAGGGTGTCATACAGCTCCTCCATCTTGTTCGCTGCCCTCCACGCCTCCGTCTCCTTCAGCTGCTTCAGTCCGTCCCCGACCTCGAACTTCCGAGCGCGCAGGAATCGTCTAAACAACGTTCAGTTCAATTCACAGATAGCTGACACCGAGCTACGTACAGTAGAGCAGCGCCGTTTAACGACGGTCGGGTCTTCCCAGGTGCATACAGCCCCTCCGTGGCGCACACGCTCTTGAACTCGGAGAGCTTGGCTTCCTGCTCTGCAGAGAGGTGGCCAATGTGCCCTGCGAGGGAGGCCTCGGGCGCAGGGGCGTCGACTGCCATGAGGTAAGAACGAGGAAAATTGGAATACGTAATCACTCTGACACGTTTCACCGTCGGCCCGTTGTCCCGCTGTGACCTGTCACCTTGCTTTTGGCTCTCATCGGCGCCAAAAAATGCTGGGCCTTCCTCTTTCGCTCGAAGAATCTCTCGTGCTGAAACCCTCTATATTTCCATGTTCCTCTGCCTCCTCAACACTCGCTGCCTCCGGTAAAAACGGAGTCATACTTATCGAGACTCGAGAGAGTGGATGCTATCGTCCGACTCTCGTTCGCAGTGTACTGCGGATCCTTTCAAATTCCTCTAATGCGCAATCCAACAAACTTTTGCGACATTCACGACACCTTTATGTCATTTTTGTTTTCCAGACGCGGAAGATGCCGACGAGGGTATAAACAGAGCGCTCCGAGTCTTTGTGACGTGGCATCGAAAAACTTCTTCCTTGCTGCCAGCACCCTGGCCCCTGGGGCTCGGTAACACTGTACACATGGCTCCGCAACGCAGTGGCCGTGACGACAGCGAGAGTGAAAGCAACGAGAGCGAGCTGTGGCGCTGGAGGCAACTTGACGACAAGAAGGGGAAGAAGCGGATGAGGAGTGCAGATGTGGAGAGAGCGGAAAATAAGAGGCAGAGGATCCAGAGGAAGGAGGAGAAGCTCCAGCGGGCACAGGCGGTGTATGCGGAGATTGAGAAGCAGGTCCAAGAGGTGCAGTTCCAGTTAGATGGCGCACAGAGGCGAGTAGCAGCCCGGATGAAGGCGTTGGAGCGGGCACGGGCGCTGGAGACGGAGACGGAGACGGATGAAGAACCGGAGGAGTCATCAGACGATGATGATGAAGATACAAAGGACTCGGCCCAGATCAAAAAAGGTATGTCCAGTGCACCGGAGGCGACCGGAGGACCAAACTGTTTACAGCTTGCGATGCCTGCCGGACAAAAGGGCTGAACTGTGTTATGCCCCAGAACCAAAACCGCGACAAGCATGCATATGCGCAGCCCCGTGCTTGCCACGCATGCGCGACAGCCAAAGCGAAATGCTCGCTGACCGGTCCTCGCATCCGTCCCAACCTCCGGCTCGAAGCCAAGGAAGCCCAGAAGCCAAACACGACAATATACCGGCGGGCACAAGCACAAGCACAACGTGCTCCTCTTGTGCATTCGCGCACAGGTCCTGCGAGAGGCCGCACTGACTCTGAGTTGCCTGACGATGATGGTGAAGTGCCGGTACTTGCGCGGACCCGGACCCGGACTCGGATGGACGAGCTGGCGGAGCAAGTCCGGAGGCTGACGGAGAGAGTCAACGCGCTCGAGAAGCCGCCTATGGATTCAGAAGGAAGAAGCCGAAGAAGCCGAAGGACCAGACACAGCCGCTCAGTCGTGTACTCGGAGGAGGAGCCGGAGACCGAGCGGTCAGAGAGAATATTGCCAGAGAAACCAGAGGTCGCGGAGAGCGGCAGAGGTGGTGTCAGTAGTGACTTGCCGCGAGTCAAGCGCGAGCAGGTCAAGAGCGAGCAGCTGGACACAATAATCCCGACAAGACCTGGAAAAGTTTCGGTTAGACAGTAATTTTTCTTCGGGTAGAACTGCGGTAGGAAATGGATTTGTCAGTAGTGACTTGAAGCACGAGCAGCTGGACACGATAATCCGAGAAGACTTGGAAAAAGTAGTAATTTCCTGGGTAGAGCTGCGGATAGATTTGGAAGGCGGGGTCTTAGACGGGCTAAGTGACCTTGAAATGCTCGCTTCTAGCGATACCGTCGACATGCACAGTGCCAGTGGCGACGGTTGGACATGACGTCGTCGAGCGCGGGGATGTCACTGCAGCCATCTACCACTCACAACCGGTGGTTGTTACCCGAGCCCACACGATGAAAATGACAATTAAATGCGGACAGAACAGACAACGCAACGTATAAAGATGTAAACGACGGCGAAAGTCGGTAATCAAGCAGCGTTGGGTGCCTGGACTACCAACCCGAGGATGTCGACGAACGAGTCGGTGAAGTCCTGCAGGTTCTGCGCACCCGTGGCCGTTGGTGCGCTAGCGCTGGCGGAAGCGGAGGCAGAAGCAGACTTGGCGGCGGACGAGGAATGGGTGGACGTCGTTGTACTGGAAGACGAGGTATGTGTGGACGTAGTGGTGTGCGTCGTGGTGTGTGTCGTTGTCGTCGTCTTGGGCTTCGCCTTGGTCGTCGTCGTGGTCTTTTTGTTGCCGTCGTCGTCGTCGTCGTCGTTTCCGCTGTTGCCGGAGTCGCCGCCGAATGACCAGTCACCTAGAGTCGGTGCGGAGTGAGTGGAGCTGGGAATGAAAAAGCACAAACACGCACCGTAGATGATGCCCACTTCCTCGTTGTTCTGTTCACCGCCGACAAAGTGACCGAAGAGGCTCTGCGAAAAGTCGAGACCCCACGGAGGGCAGCCCATGCACTGCGAGACGATCCATGAGCGCAGACTCGAAGAGAGAGAGGCGACGCACCTCATCGACGATTATAGCATCGGCACTCTTGCCATTGTACGATATGGAGAGCTTCTTGCCGCAGTTTGAGCCGCCGTCCCAGTTGAGGTGCGAGAGAGCGACGACCTGGGCAATGACGCAATCCGTCAGCGGCCGACGAAGAAAAAGAGCACAGACGCACATATTCATTGTCATAGTGCCACTGTCCACAGGCGCCTCTGTAACGATGTAAGCCCTATTCCAAGACAGCGAACGGGGGTAGCTCACTCGTCTTCGCCGGCGTAGTAATTCGACATGCGGATGTTGCTGAACCGGCGCGACAGCGTGTGGTTGGTAGCGGCGACGAGGAGGGAAGGGAGTAGGAGGATGGAAACGAGTGCGAGCATGGTGAATGAGTGTGGGGCCACGAGCGTGGCGTAGGGTAGGGTGCTGGAGGTTGGTGACAGAATGCTGAGAGAAAAATCACATCGAGGTGTGACACTGATGATCTGTTGCGGCGTTTCGTCGTCGCGGTCACATGGCGGCTATCAGACGCGTCGCAAGCAAAAGAAATTTATTCACACTGAAATATCTTGAGGACAAAAATATCCAAGGCCATCCTAAATTCCCGCAACTGAAGTGCCTCCGCTCGACTATTCAAATACTCTCGCAAACAACAGGGAAGGTGTTCAACAGGACTCAACATCTATCGGACAATCACAGCAGTCATTTTATTTGACGTATCCATACTACACAAAAGAAGGTAAATACCTAACTTCAGCCAGCTGATAGCATTGATTTGTTCAACTTTCAACTCAGAGAGGATTGCTCAATCGGGTATCTACATTTGCAACATCTTGGAACCGCGAACACCGCACAAAGCATGCCCGCGCAAGGGTCCACATGTCCAGTGCTTGTTCTTTCTCGCCCCTCTGGTGCAGAATATCACCAATTCTGAGTGCACATTCGCCTTGACTTCGATGAACACCAATTGTAGTAAATGCCTCGAGCGCAACACAGAAGAGATTGAGTGCAGAATCCTCATCTTCAAACACAAGTAAAATGTCCCCAAGACAGCGCAGTGCATGGTAGATGGCAATCTTGTTCTACAACTTGAGTGCGGACCCAAGCAAGACAAGGGCCCACCCAAAAGTCATCAACATGTCATTCATGCCACAGTTGGGGTCTGCAAGCTTGTTCAGTGCTGATATCACAGCCTCCTGGTCAATAATGCGATTCTCTGTGACAGCCTTCTCTAGTGCAAGCAAGGCTTTGTGTTTGTGGCCATCATGGATGTCCACAAATGCCCCGAATAGATTGCAAAATATTTCTCCCCGCGGATTCTTGGCCGTGATAAAGGCAGATTGTACATCCAAGATAGTGCGACGAAGCTCGCTAGTATCAACCTGCCCCATCTCAATGTCAATTTGCAAGAGATTGAGCCTGTCATATGCCTGGCCAAGTGGTGTCCCACTGAGGATTGTGCGAGTGTAGGCCTCCTTTGCCTCAATGTACTCTGTTTTCTGAAAATGTACCTCTGCTTGGTCCCTCTGGATTAGCACATCCAAGCTCCCGCCCTGCAACCCCCACATTTCAAGCAGCTTTTGAGCATACATTGACAATGCAACACCCTGCTTCAAGTCCCCAAGCACCATGAGGCCTCTGCATTCCTGCCAAATTCCATGCACCTCGTGGTAAAACAGTCCATGCAGTTTTGCAATGTGTCGGATCTTGTTTGCCATAGTCTGTGCCTCACGATAGCGGCCAAGTTGCCAGAGGATGCTTGTTATATCACGAAGAACAAGGCATTGAGTTGATGGGTCATCATCCGTCAAAGTCAAGGCATGCTCAAAATATCCAAGGGTTTTTGGCAGGTCGTTCTGGGATTGGTAGAAGTATCGGCCCATAGCAAAAAGCAGTCTCCCTGTGTAAATGTCAAGCAGAGATGCTGCAAACCATAGAAGAAACATGTACCTTCACCACTCTTGTCATTGATTGCCCTGAAATGCCCAACTGCATCTGCCTCCACCGTGCGCATATCCGCCAATGGATGGTACTGCCAGGTTAGGACATACTCCGTCCAATATCTTCCATGGAGTTCCTGATCTGTAACATGCCTCAGCAGCTCCAGAACTTTATCCAACAACCAAGAAGATGGTCTGCCCGAAATGCGCAAAAACTGATCAAACATCAAAGTGCTATCCAGCGTGTCCCGGAGGTCTGGTTCCTCGGCCTGTAGCCCTGCCTCCAGCACTGCAGTGACATTTCCCACATTTCCAGCAATTTGATATGATATCTCAGCTGGCGACAAATGCTCGTAAGTCTTCCAAAGGAGGATCAACGCCCGGAAGTGTTTACGGAGGGTTAAACAGAGCAGTGCAGATGGAGGGTTGTGGTCCTGAATGTACTCCCTAATTGGTGCAAGCACTCGCAGACGTTGGTCGTGTCCAATGTATGCCAGTGAAGTGCGCACCAGAGTTGTCTTGCTCCTCCCAATTTCTGGAATCGGGAAGTTACTCTGTAGGAGATCTGTGTCGGAGATGCCATCAGGGAGGAGAGAAAGCAAGCTGAGGAGCTGCAGAGCTCCAGGGGACTCTACCATCCGTGGACTGGAGAGTGATATGCGGATAGACAGGTCAAGGTTGGAGCGCTTGTCAGGTCCATCAGAGAATAAACGTGTCTTCTCTGCTTTCCAACGCAGGAGGAGCATTTGATTGCCCTCAAATGCAGCAATCTTAGCTACGAGATTCACTGCGAGGGGTACATTGTTGGTGAATCTGAGCAGCTCTTGCATATTTTTGTCCTTGTCATATCGCTCATCAGTTATGTCAAGGAATGTCTGTTGAGCAGCTTCATCGGATAAAGGTTCGAGCGGAGGGATAAACGGTCGAGTCCAGCGTATTCTGCCAGCTGCAGGTCGCTCGGCTCCCCGCATAGTTATCTGGAAAAGAAGACTTTAGAACACGGTCAAAACGATGTGTAGCCCTCTCACCAGCAGGGCCACATGTGGGATGTCTACAAGAAGTGACAAAAAGTCATCAACCTGATGCCGTGAATTCAGCGGCTCCCAGGTCGACTCGAGATTATCCAGTGCCAAAATACAAGGAGGGGCTCCATTCAAGTGCTGCAACACCTGCTTTGACAAGTTCCCAGCCAAAGAAAGCCCTAAGCAACTAGCAATTGTAGACAGCAATCCATCAAGTGTTGTGGCAGATTCACAAGAGACAAAGTGTCGATGGGTATATTTTGCTGCAATGTCCGGATGGTGTAGTGTGGCCACGCACAGAGAAGTCTTACCAATCCCTCCTGGGCCTAGAATTGCTACACGGGCAGGATCCTGGAGGAGCAGAGACATGACACCGTGAAGCTCATGTTCTCGACCATGGAAGATCTGTGGGCTTGCAGGGAGAAGGGCAAATGAGGTTGAGCTGAGAGCAATAAATTGTGTGGTTAACGTAGAGAAATCGTCTCACCTGTTTCCCATTCCAACCAGATTTGCCTTTTCACTGGTCTATATAATGAAATAAGGTTGGAACATTATCTGCAAATGAAAATAGACAAACGAGTGAGAACAAGTCAGATCCAGTTGGAGCCTCTGAGCCCTCAAACAGTTGCATCAGCTCTTTGTGCCGTATTTCCGCCTGAGTGCGAATCTCTGCCATGTCCGCTGATGCCTGGAGGGACGTCTGTACCTAGATTGAGGTGTTCAAATGCTACTGAAAAGTTTATGGAAGGAAATACTCACTCCGAAAATGTCTACTGCATGACTCAACCCCGATCTACACGCCTCCAGCAATGCAGTATTCTCCCCCTGTCGAAAGAAGCGCTTGATAAGACTGGTGTTCTGCTGTAGCTCGACAAACGAATGGATCTTTTGGAGAGTGCTAGTGGATTGAGCCTACTGGAAGTCAAATGAGGCGAAGGAGGACAGACACAGCAAAGTTCCCGAGATTGTTTAGCATGCCAGGTGGGAGGGCCGGTGACTCCTGGGACTCCGATCTCACGCAGATACGCAAAATCACTGCGAGAAGCTCGTCGATTTGGGAGACCAGCCGGATACATTCATCCCGGTTGTTCTTCACACTCTGTACCCAAATTTGTCAATCTCAAACAAAGGGAAAGACTCAGCTCACCTGAGCGATGCACAATATCGACAGGCTGACCGCTGAGATTGTGCGTAGGAAGGGTGTGGATGTCGAGTCCGCGAAGTCTTTCAGTGTAGAGGCGGTTGCCGCTGCATAGCTGAAGAATTTATCGGTCTTTGTATTGGAAGGCTTCAGAGCTTCAGGCTTTGCAGTCGCCTGATTTGTGGGGGCTGGGGCAGACATCCTGTAGCGCAGAGCCGTCAAACCCCCACGAGGCTATATATGAACACCCCCAATGGGCATGGCCTGGGACTGGAACCAGAAGATGGATAACATCAGTCAGTGCATGGGAGAGAGTTTTATTTACCGCCATGGAAGTCGAGGGGTGTCTTGGGCCAGTTGTACGATGGCGAGACTACCATCACGCCATTTGCACGGTAGGGTTAGCTGACCGTACAATGTAGCTCTACTTTGCTGATATTGCATAGAGAACCAGCGGAGGAGTGGAATCCAGCGTGCTGGTAGGGTAAAGCTGAGTATTTTGACGCTCAAGGGCCCAGCGAGCACGAGAATAGAGACTCAATAACACTGGAAGGGGATCCGAGCGAAGATGATCATGGCGGAAAGAACAGAACTTGAAGTACTGGCGGTGTCGCGCAGGTTGCTAGCAACGTCGTTACATCTGGGTGTCAGGAATGACTGGCAGATATTGATTTTACTGCACCATTCGCTCCACCCATCTACACCGCTCTCCCGATCACAGTCTCTTCCCAAATCTTCGGGAGGGCAGGACGAGATTGCTTCAGCGGAAAAGGTGTTCGAAACCGTAGGAACTGTGGATTAGTACATAACATATGTAGCTGTACGATGCGGACAGCCTACCTACTGCTAATGTAACCCCCCTTGAGACGCGCTGCCTCCTTCCACCGCCCGCCATCTCGGCCCACATCACACAAGCAGCAACAACACCAAGCACAGCCCGCCCAAAAGGACGCATGCCTAACCCGCACCGAGCGCGTCGAGGTTGGACTGTGGAGGAAGTGTGAGTGAGCCCGGAAGAAAGACAAGAAGGAGACATACGCAAGCGGTGATAGACAACCCTTACGTGGGCATGAGGTCTGAGTCGAGCACGGGCGCGTCGGCGTCGTCAGCGCTAGTTCGCATTCGCAAGCGGGAAGACATGGAAGCAGATTAGCACCAACGGGCCCGCGAGACTCGGCCCGCGCTGAAGGCACCACTCGTACGCGATGCAACAGCGACGAAGATGCAGAGGAAGAAGAGTATGATGCACAGACGGGCCTGTGGTAGAGGACTCGTGAGATACGTGCGTGATGAAGACGGATGGGACATGGACATACCGTCTCGATAGGAAACTCGTCGTTGGTGCTTTGGCCTCACGTCCCCGTCCCCTTTCGCAGCAACATCGTCAGCTTCATATGCTCATAGTCCGAGTCGAGTATACATACCCATGTCGAGAGCTACATGCTGGAGGAAGAGGCGGAGCGGGTTCTGGAATGGCTTTGGTGGTGGTGTAGACCCTCCCCCCCCCTGCGAGCGAATAGAACAGGCAGCGACCGCGTCCAACGATGAGGACGAGCGGGGTATGCGCGAAACGGCTTCCGCGGACGTATCCGGTGCCGACGACCGCTGGCAGGATTTCTGTGGCGGTGAATACGGGCTTTGCTATGTGTTTCCGCGAGGAATCTGCGGGAGGTGGTGAGCCTGGGTTTGCGAGGGAACAGAGGGCGATATACACTGTGAGAACGATCCCACAGACACCGAATGCCATGGAGAGGAACCAGAAATCGCTCTGGGAGGGACATTAGTGGATTCGAGACGAGATGGCGGGAATACGGACCTCCAGCCGAGTTTGGTCATAGGACACCACTAATGACGGGCCCAATGGCAAGAGCAGCTATGTATGCGAGTTAGCGCGGTACGGAAGACGTCAAGCCAAGAGGCGCACCATCGGTCCTCTGGAATGCACCCCGCTCCGCCGGCGTCGAAATGTCGCCTATGATTCCTGCACCGACAGCGACCGTGCTAGCTGACCCGATGGCTTGGAAGCATCGAAGGAAGAGAAGCAGCCAGTAGTCGTTCGATGGGGTCAGCGCGAGTCCGGCACAAGACAGCGCGAGTCCGACGCGGCAGCTAATGAAGATGAGCTGGCGGCCGTATTGTATCTGTGAATAGTCCCCAGAACATCGGAGCTGCATATCGGGTTAAGCCTGCGAAGGCATGAAGGAGGATAACGCACATGTGCCTTGACAGACCATATTGAGCGTCACCTGAAGCAGGTGTTCAGCGAATTGAGTAGACGAGAAGAGCAGACGCCTACAGCGAGGTTAATGAGCCCCGGAGTATGTAGACTTGTGGACGCGTGGACGAGGGCAGCGATGGCGGGAAAGTATACATTGGTACTGGAGATTGGACAGAGCGCAGCTCAGTCGAGGTACGCACAAATAAAACGGTTAGACACACCTGAAGAACGTCCCGACCGCAGTCAACGACACGATGCCGTTTTTCTCCCGCGTGAATATGCTGTAGGGTCCTTGTCAGCGGGGTGTCTGGACCTTCAAGACCTTCAGTGCCTTCTTTGCGTTATTCGAGGCCACGAGAGAAGCTTGAGGGCCCTGTTATCCAGCTCGGCGGCTGACAGATTGGCGGGGGTGGAGGTTGCCCAAAATCTGAATGACGTGGACACTGGAAACGTATTAGGATGGCTCGGGAACAGTCGGGAGGCCGGCGTACCGTTGGATTTGGTTCCAAATGGTCGCGCCGATAGCACCAGCGTCGCGGGGCAATCGGGGGTCATGGTCGTAGAGAAGCAAAAGGCGCATCAGCGGCAGTCACGGTCGCGTGACATTGCTTTCCCATGTTGTCCTCCGCCTTCACCTGCAGATTCGGGACCAACTATGCTGCAGAGGATGCCGAGGTCAAGGATATACAGAGTATCTTGGTCAAACCTACCACTCGTCTGGCGTCTCTGGACGACGAAATCGCTGCGCTACAGAAAACGATGGACGGCCTTGTTAATGAACGCTCTCAGCTCGTATCGTTTATCGACAACCACAAAGCGCTTTTATCCCCCATTCGACGAATGCCCCGCGATGTCTTCGAAGAAATCTTTGTCGCCTGCATGCCCGTTACGCGGAATTGCGCGATGAGCTCGAGGGAAGCACCTCTCCTCCTTGGTCGAGTGTGCAGCGCATGGCGCAACATATGCTTCTCCACTCCACGGCTTTGGGCACGTCTTCACATCAGCCAGCCGTCCGTAGTATTCGCCAACCTCCCCGAGACCAACGAGTTCCGCATTCAATGCGAGCGCGGGTTGGCCACACTACGGGATGCGACCGAGATGTGGCTTGCACGGTCGGGCCAGTGTAGTCTGTCCATCTCAGTGTCCTGCAGCACTTATGGGCTTTCCAACGACGTCTTCGGCCCCGACAAGCAGAGCATCTTGAATATCCTCGCACCTTTCGCCTCGCGCTGGGAGCACATTACGATCTCCGGGGTGCCGACAACAGACCTGATGCGGCTGCCAAAGCTAACCGCGGAGGATTTTCCTCGCCTCAAATCGATAATCGTCGCCGAGGGGTATCACAGTCACGAACATATCCACGAGGGATTCTGGCACGATCTTCGCCTCTTCAATGCCGAGTCCCTCTTGAGAGTGGGCCTCTTGGGCAGCTCCTTCTATCCGCTTTCGATGCCCCTGCGATGGGCCTCGCTCCTCGAAATCCACATTCATTACACTGGCGGTCATCATGATGGGATGCCGGGCTTCGCCCTCGACGGCGCTCTGGAGGTCCTCCGTCGCTGCAGCGCTCTCCAGACATTCCGTTTCTCGCTCCTCGGCACTACAACTGACCCCACGTTCTTGGCACCACTTGAGCATGTTGCGCTAAGAACGCTCGCGGTCGAGATTAACGGGGATGTCTCCGCCATCCTCCGCCATATCTGCCGCTCCTTCATACTCCCCGAACTTCGCTCTCTCTCCTTCGACGGAAGCTCATCTTCAGACCCTGATGTAGATGTCACAAACATCGACTATCCGACCTTCCTAGAAGCGTCACCGAAGCTGGAACATGCACAAGTCTTTCTTGACATGTTCACCCACGCCACATTGCCCGATTTTCTACGGCACCTGCCCCCATCCCTTCGTCGCCTCCGTATCTTCCCAGGCAGCAGATTGTGGATGCCCAGCAATTTGGTGGATTTGGAGCTGTTGACTCTGCTCACCCCCGATCCGGATCCGTCCATCCCCGTCGTCGGGGCCGGTATCGAGGAGCTCGATATAGACCGTTGCAAAGCATACGACGATCAACAGCTCTTATCTTTCATCAAATCCCGCATCGACGGCGGCGGAGACTCGCAGGCGCATCGATATCGGAAGCTCAAGTCGCTGGCGGTAGATTTCGCGCGCGAGATGGAGGATGATATCATGCCTGAGCTGCAGCACTATGTCGAGGACGGGCTCCGGGTGAACCTAAGATATGAAGTTTTCGACAATTTTCGGCTGTATCCTTGGACTGGGTTGACTACAGAGCTGCCAGCGGATCTTTGACCATAGCTGTGGTGCAATGTTGGATTTATCGAACTGTTGGCCGTTGAGCTGTATATATTGTATATAGTCCGAAAGATTCCTTGTTCGAATTAATTTAAACCGAGGAACAGCGCAAGAACACCGTTCCAAGTAAGAATTCGACCATATTCGCCATAGCAGTGATAGCACCGTCACTGGCAGTAAAGCTTCGGGGGAGTACTTTCCTCCGCCTCGTCCGGACTCCAACGTCTTCAATGGGACATCACATCTGCCGAGGAGGGCATTTAAACCGGACTTCATGCTCCACCAACCCAATTAATTTCATCAGTTCGGTGGACTTGTAGAATGCGACCACGAGGGTGGGATGGCGGGATATTGGCAGAGAGTGGACTGAGGTCGGTCAGCCGAGGTAATACAGTTATAAAACAGATATACACACCTAAATAGCGTCCCAAACGCAGTCAACGACACCTCCACTTTTCGCCGCGCGTGAATATGCTGTGAGGTTGCTTGTCGACGGCGCCGAGGACGCTTGGTGCCTTCGTTTTCTTCATGCGAGGATGACATGGGCGAAGCTTGAGACCGTCTCCATTGTATACAGTTCGGAGACCGTCAGAATGGGGTTTTCGTAGGCAAGGACGGTCGCGTCTCGACTCTCGAGACGAGCCAAATCTGAATGTCGTGGACACACATTGAGATGGCTCTGCAAGGATCAAGGAGTGGGAATGTGCCGTTCAGTGGATTTCATTCCTAGTTCCCATGGGCAGATTCATCAACGGCAGCGTCGTGGTGGAGCAGCGTCGTAGCAAAAGGCATGACCGTGACTGTTATGGCGTGACATCAAAAGTCACGCCTCCTCTGCTCATCCCTTGTCGGTCAAATCGCCTTCAAACGCTCAAGGACGCACCCCGAATCCCGGCAAGCTATGCATCGACGAGTAACGATCTGCCCGTTGGTGTCTGTGCTTCCCGAACCTCTTGACGAAAAAAACCGCCTGTTAAGTATCGGCCAGGGAGTTACGGGATAAGGCAGGATATACGCCGAATCACCAGGGAAACACGCAGTACTCCTGTGGAATCTATTCGAACTTAGGAGAGACTCGGAGGCGCGCCACATGCTGCCAGTGCCTGGCGTCGCCTTGACGTTATTGCAAAAATTAATACTCCTCTGCCCCACAGAAATACCCCTCGATAAAGTTGTTCGCCGCCGGCCTTTGATCTTACCGGCATGTGGCGCATTCGCTCAAATACGCGGAACCCTCCCCTCAGCGTCGTCGTTGAAGAATGGCGACTTTCGTAGGCACCCCTCAAGTCAGTGTCTCCCTTCCTGTCGCTCTTCGACTGGACTAATCTCGTTTACCAGGCCGCCGTGCGAATCACCAGCTTGTCCGTCCTGGTGTACGACTTCCTCATCACGATTCCCAGGTATGGTGGCTCGGCATTCTTGTTCTTACGAAACTGATAGAGTTCCGTGCAGCGAGATTCGACTGTACAGACGGCAAAAATCGTTCCTCAAGCCCTCGCTACCGTGTATATTCTTCATCCTTGCACGGTGAGCCTTTTTTCTTCCTTCATTTTGGAGTATTGACTGTTTTTCCCAGATACGTCGGGCTGTTCTACATCTGCTGGGTGTCCTACGTCTTCTTCGGGACAGGGTGGACAGATACGTCGTGCGGTCGCGTCGCGCCAGTGTGAGTGAGACCGCGTTGCTCGGTGCTGTACCCGTTCTCATGCGTATGTGTATCAGCGGGAGTGTCCTCCGCTCACTCGTCAGTTCGATATCGTCCGGCGTGTTCGTCTGGCGGACCTGGGCCATCTGGGGCAAGAATCGCGTATGCATTTCTGTTCCTCACACTGCGACGATGGCTCACTTCTGCGAAGTACATCTGGATGGGAATGACCCTGGTCTTGATTCCTGTGGCCGTGTTCTCCTACGCCCCTGGGCTGGTCCAGGTCCCCGTGGTCGTCAACGGCGGATGCACGGCGGTGTCGAGAGGGAACGGTCCGCTTTCCTTCAAGTGGACCTTCGCATTGGTGAACTTGGTACGCGCGCGTGTTTCGTTTCTTGAACGATTGAGGTCTGACTTGAATGCCCAGATTTTTGACACGCTTGCGTGTGTGCTGGGTTCCATTCCTCTGATTCGGAATGTGCGTCAAGGAACGGGGTGAGCATATTCATTCTCGATGCAGGTCATTCCTTGACTACCATGGTTCCAGACAAGTGTCCTCGATTCTACTGGCCGAGTGAGTCGCTCCAAACCACATCAAGCACACGCTTACTCTACTCTTCAGCGGCCTTGGTTACTTCGTTGTCGCTGTCGTCTCCCAAGTACTGAACCTGTCATTCCTGCTGAACAACGTACACTCTTCCCCACTACCTTGACTCGCTCGTTAACCTCGCATGCAGGACAAATCGAAGCAAGGCACGATGCTAACCTTGCAAACAATCATCACCTCCATCCTCTCGCAACGAATCAGTACGCCCTCCTCGTCTTCGTCTCACACTTACATAGCTGACAAGCGCACGCAGTAACGGCCCTCGCAGAACGTACCTCGAGCGTCAACTCGTCGCAGCACGACTCGCGCTCGCGCTCTCTTTCGGGCACACGGAACCGTTCGCGCAGTCTAAGCGCATGGAAGCGCACCGTTCGCCCGCCGCTGCCGATCCATTCGCACTCGTTGGGCACGGACTCGCAGCCGGGAGGTGGCATGTTGCCGCCCCGGGACGTTATTGAGATGATCAAGGTCGAGGTGACCACGGAGACGCTGCGCAACGGCGGGGAGATGTATGGGGCGGACCAGAAGATTTATGAGGCGGAGCAGAAGATGTACCAGACGGACCATAAGATACTGTAAGCAGAGAAGAGATTACTTACACTGAGTTACAGTCGTTTGTAAAGCAAGACTCGGATTTTGCTCACTCGTGCACCGCTCTCTCCACTCTCCACAACGTGCACGCACTCGTTTCCATCCTCCTGCTCCTTCCCTTCTCGTCGCCGCTACCAACTACACGCGCCACAGCATGAACTACATACTACGCAGAGACGAGCGACCTGGGTTTACAATGAATACGTAAACGTCCGTCGTCGTTTAATCGTGCTCTTTCCGTCGTCGCGGCTGACGGAGTGCTTCCTCACGCAGGTCGTCGCTCTCTCGCACCTGACGGCGGCTCATGATCAAGCTGCGGCAAGAAGCTCCATCTCGTATAACGGCAAGAACGCTGTATAAGTCGGTGCAGAGGTACGTCGTATGTCTCTCTCTTTCCGAGTCTGCGCTCATGGATAGTCTCGCAGTACATGGGATGCCCTGAGTGGGGGTCTCGTTCGGTCACTTTGTCGGCGGAGAGAACAACGAGGAAGTGGGCATATGCGGTGCGTTCTTGCCTCTCCTCCTGCTTCTCCTCTGAATCCGGACCAACCTCAGGTGAATGGTCATTCAGTGGTGGCTCCTCGTCCTCGGCAACAGCGGAAACGACGGTTACGATGACGACGAAAAGACTACCAAGGCGAAGCTCAAGACGACGTCCACGAGACACAACGCCTTCCACCTCAAATCCTCGACACATACCTCGTTTTCCAGCGCACCACGTCCCCCCATTCCTCGTCCACCACCCACTCCGTCTCTGATTTCGCCTCCGCTTCGGCCAGCCAGCGCCAATCGCCCAGGCCGGCAGAATCTGCGGACTCGTTGGTCAACCTGCTCGGACTGGTGTTCCAGGCACCCAACGCCGCTTTCGCCGTCGTCTCGGGACGCGACCGCCTTACCGCTCTGCATCCACGACGTCTTCAGTTGAACCTCTGTACGCTCTCCTCATGCTTACTCCTTCCGCTGATGATCCTTCAGATATGGTGCCACTGTTTCAAGCTATGTATATGTGCGTCGTCCTTATTTCCCTTGCTCCTCCAACTTATCCCAACGCAGCCCCGACGTCCTGGGGACCTCTTGCGGACACCGGGACTGATGGCCACGCCCTCAGCATGGCATGTCCATTTAGCTGCCTCCTCGTCCTCGCGCTGCCAGCATAGGACTCTCTTATGACGATCCTTTTCGACCCAGCGGGTTGACCTGCACGGCCGCTATCGGCGCATCCGTCACCGGCGCCATTTCGCCACCAGTGAGTGGAGCGGGGGTGGGTGCGGTGTGTTCCGGTGGTGCGCTTTTCGGCTCGACGTCTTCCGCACCGCCCTGACTCGAATACGCAGATGTGTTCTGTCATTGGCCGTATCGTTCGGAGAGTGCTCTCTCTCTCTCTCTCTCTCGAGGACGAGCTCGGCCGGTGGTGCGCAATCTCGCCATCTCCCTCAAATCCACTCGTCCCGCCCAGCACCATATTTAGATTCGTCTCCATCCCATCCCGTATCTGCGTGGTCGTACTCCAGTGTACGACGCCCTCTCCCCCCTTGGCACACGCAAGCTCACCAAATTGTTGCAGATTGGTATGGGAAACCTCCCGGCGGTCGTCGACAACGGAAGCATCCGCAAAGACCATTCGTGCATACCGCGCTCGATGGGATCCAGACGACCAAAGCCATTCCAGGACCCGTTCCGCCTCTTCCTCCAGCAGCCGTCGACCTCATAGTATTCGCCCCCGCTGTCGACTGAGCATTGTTCTCGCTAGCATCTCGAGCGTCTTCAACGAGTAGACGGAGCTGGGACTGTGCTGGCTGCCTCGGGATGGGCGTGGCTGTCGGGTAGGCGATGGCAGGAAGATACTCGACTGGGACTTTCAGTGTATGAAGCGGAATCGGAAGCTGCTTACGGGGATGGTGTCTCGTAAAAAAAGCTGCACACTAAAACCGAGATCCTCTCACATTCTCTGCCACCATCAGTGCGGTACATGTTTTTTTTTGGATAGTTTTACTGCAATGCCTCAGCTCATTCCCAGATTCCTGTCTTCACAGAAGTGCCTTAATTTTCTCTGCACCTTATTTTTAAACCTGAATGAAGATGATTTGCAATTTTTTTTTTGATTCACTGAGGCTTCTCTAAGGTTGCCCGGAGTTCTTGCCTCTTCAGTAGCTCATTTTTGCAGCGCTCAAGTAATCAAATGCTCACAGAAAACAAGAAAATGCTTAATGTGGCTTGATGTCTGTTTATTGGACAAATCCAGGGGGTCATTTTATTCGACGCACGCATAGTGTACAAAAGAAGGTAAATGCATAGATTCAGCCAAATGATAGCATTGATTTGTTCAACTTTTTAACCTGGAACCATCACAGGAGATTCCTTCTGTGCATCTTGTTTGTGCATCTGTTCATCACCCACTCCCAGCCCTCCAATCTTGGCATATTCACTGCTGCCTGGTGCATTCGTGGGACTGCCTAATTGGGCATCTACAATTGCAACGTCTTGGAACCGCGAACAGCGCACAAAGCTTGCCCGTGCAAGAGTCCACATTTCCAGGGCCTGTGCTTTCTCTCCCCTCTGGTGCATAATATCACCAATTCGGAGCGCACATTCACCCTGACTTCGATGAACACCAATTGCGGTAAATGCCTCAAATGCAACACGGAAAAGATTGAGTGCGGAATCCTCATCTTGAAACACAATGAAAATGTCCCCCAGACAACGCAGTGCATGGTGGATGGCAATCTTGTTCTGCCCCTTAAGTGCAGACCCAAGCAAAACAAGTGCCCACCCAAAAGTAGTTAAGGTATTGTTCATGCCATAGTCAGGATCTGCCAGCTTGTTCAGAACCAGCATTGTGACCTCCTGGTCAATGGTGCGGTTCTCTGCAAGGACCTTCTCCAGTGCCACACAGGCTTTGTGCTTGTAGCCATCACAGATGTCGACAAATGCCAGGAATACATTGCAAAAAGTTCCTCCACGTGGATGCTTGACCATGGTAAAGGCACTTTGCACCTCCATGATGGTGTTACGAAGCTTGCTGGTATCAACATGCCCCATCTCAATGTCAATTTGCAGGATATTGAGCCTATCATATGCCTGGCCAAGTGGTGACTCCTTGAGGATTGTCCGAGAATAGACCTCCCTTGCTTCGATGTACTCGGTTTTCTGAAAATGTACCTCTGCTTGGTCACTCTGGATGAGCAGATCCAAAGTTCCACCCTGCAGACCACACATGTCCAGCAACTCTTGAGCATACACTAGCAGCCCAACACAGTGCTTCAAGTTCCCAAGCAACATGAGGCTGCTGAACTCCTGCCTAATCCCTTGCACCTCATAGTAGAATAGTCCATGGAGTTTTGCAATATGTTGAATCTCCCTGGCCATATCTTGTGCCTCGTGATACCGGCCAAGTTGCCAGAGGATGCCTGTTGTATCACGAAGAGCAAGACACTGGGTTGGTGGATCATCGCCCTCTCTTGTCAAAGCCAAGGCATGCTCAAAATATACCAGGGCCTTTGACAGGTCATTCTGGGAATGGTGAAAGTATCGCCCCAGAGCGCAAAGAAGTCTTCCTATGTAAAGTGTCAGACAGATTTGCTGCAACCATAGGAGAAAGATGCACCTTCACCAGCCTTGTCATTGATTGCTCTGAAATGCCCTACTGCATCTGCCTCTACAGTGCTCATGTCTGCCATTGGATGGTACTGCCAGGTTAGGACGTACTCCGTCCAATATCTTCCATGGATTTCTCGATCTGCAACATGCCTCAGCAACTCTGGAACCTGCTCCAGCAATTGAGAAGACCGTCTTCCTGAAAGGCGGGAAAATCGGTCAAACATCAAAATACTGTCCAGCGTGTCCCAAAGGTCTGGTTCATCAGCCTGTAGCCCCCTCTCCAGCACTGCAGTGATGTTGCCCACATTGCCAGCAATTCGGAATGATATCTCTGCTGTCGACAAATGCTCGTAATTCTTCCAAAGGAGGATTAACTCGCGGAAATGTTTGCGGAGGGTCCGACAGAGCAATGCAGATGGGGGGTTGTGGTTTTGAATGTACTCCCTGATTGGTACAAGCACTCGCAGACGCTGGTCATGCCCAATGTATGCCAAGGAAGTTCGCACCAGTGTTGCCTTGCTCCTCCCAATCTCAGGGATGGGGAAATTACTCGCCAGGAGGTCAGGGTCAGAGATGCCATCGGGGAGGAGAGAGAGCAAGCTGAGAAGCTGTAGACCTCCAGGGGAGTCTACCATCCGTGGACTAGACAGTGATATTTGGATGGACAAGTCAAGGTTGGAGCGCTTGTCAGGTCCATCAGAGAATAAACGGGTCTTCTCTGCTTTCCAGCGCAGGAGCAGCATTTCATTGCCTTCAAATGTGGCAATGTTTGCCACAAGAGTCACTGCAAGTGGCACATTGTTGGTAAATCTGAGCAGCTCCTGCATGTGTTTCTCATCATCATATTCATCGTCGGTTATGTCAAGGAATATCCGTTGAGCAGCTTCATCAGATAAAGGTTCGAGTGGAGGGATAAAAGGTCGAGTCCAGCGTATTCTTCCAGCCCCAGGTCGCTCAGCTCCCCGCATAGTTATCTTGAAAAGAAGACTTTAGAACATGGTCAAAAAGATTTGTAGCCCTCTCACCAGCAGGGCCACATGTGAGATGTCTACAAGAAGTGACAAAAAGTCATCAACCTGATTCCGTGAATTCAGCGGCTCCCAGGTCGACTCCAGATTATCCAGTGCCAAAATACAAGGAGGAGATCCATTTAACTGCTGCAATATCTGCTTTGACAAATTCCCAGCTAAAGACAGCCCCAAGCAACCAGCAATTATAGACAGCAAGCCATCAAGTGTTGTAGCAGATTCACAAGAGACAAAGTGTCGATGGGTGTATTTTGCTGCAATGTCAGGATGGTGTAGTGCAGCCAAACAAAGAGAAGTCTTGCCAATCCCTCCTGGGCCTAGGACTGCTACCCGGGCAGGATCCTGGAGGAGCAGAGACACAATGTCATGTAGTTCACGTTCTCGACCATGGAAGATTTGTGGGCTTGCAGGTAGAAGGGCAAATGAGGTTGAGCTGAGAGCAATAAATTATCTGGTCGACATGGAGAAATCATCTCACCTGTTTCCCATCCCAACCAGATTTGCCTTTTTACTGGTCTATATAATGAAATAAGGTTGGATCATTATCTGCAAATGAAGATAGACAAACAAGTGAGAGCAAGTCAGATCCAGTTGGAGCCTCTGAGCCCTCAAAAAGTTGCATCAGCTCTTTGTGCCGTGTTTCCGCCTGACAGCGAATCTCTGCCATGTCTGCTGATGCCTGGAGGGATGTCTGTACCTAGATCAAGGTGTTCAAATTTGACTAAAAAGTTTATGGAATGGAATACTCACTCCAAAAACATCTACTGCATGACTCAAACCTGATCTGCATGCCTCCAACAATGCAGTATTCTCCCCCTGTCGAAAGAAGCGCTTGATAAGACTGGTGTTCTGCTGTAGCTCGACAAATGAATGGATTTTTTGAAGAGTGCTGGTGGGTTCCGCGATATCAATGAGCTCATCGGAAGCCAAATAAGATAAAGGATGACAGACGCAGCAAAGTTCCCAAGATTGTTTAGCATTGTAGGTGCGATGGCCTGCGACTCATGCGACTCTGATCCTACGCAGATACGTAAAATCACGGCGAGAAGCTCGTCAATTTGGGAGACCAGCCGGATGCATTCGTCCCGGTTGTTCTTCACACTCTGTACCCAAAATTCGTCAATCTCTACAAAAAGAGAACAACTAAACTCACCTCAGCGATGCGCAATATCGACAGGCTGACCGCCGAGATTGTGCGTAGGAAGGGTGTGGATGTCGAGTCCGCAAAGTCTTTCAGCGTCGATGCGGTGACCACTGCATAGTTGAAGAGTCTGTCGGTTTTCGTGCTGGGAGGTACCAGAGCTGCACGGGCTGGGGCAGACATGCTATGGAGCAGAGTCGTCGAAGCTCCAGCTATATATGAAAGGTCCCAGGGCACCGGCCCGCTGGGAACTAGAAGACGAATGACGACATGCCGCGGAAATTCCGCCAGCCAATGCCCGCGAGCGTCGTATCTATAGCCAAAAGTGAGTCAAGCGCCCAGCGCTACTTTATCCAAGTTTGTTGATATTGCACGAAGAACCGACGGAGAACGTGAATCCAGCGCGGCGGTAGCAAGAGCTTAAAGGGTATGAGCACTATTGAGCCCAGTCACAAGAATAGAGGTCCAATAGCAGTGGTAAGAGAATCGAGCGAAGATGATCATGGCGGATCTTGAAGTGATATTGTTACGGTGCCGCATTGTGGCCACCGGCGTCCCCGGTAGATACCGATTCCGCTGGCTAGATACCGATTTAATCTAGGTCAGAACCTCATGCCCAATTTGCATGCTATGTAGGCTAGGCTCCCATCTACTGACCCTCAAAGTCGAGTCCCAAGATATGCTCTGCATATACTTAACTAAGTGTCTCGCGACCCTTAACGAGGGAGATTTGGCTGAATCGGTATATATGTAGCTATACGCTATTCGGACTAAGAGGCATCAACACCCAGATGCAAGACCTGCAAAGCACCTACTGCTGAATCTTTTCCCGTCAGAGCCTCTTCCTTCTTCCGCCGCCGCCGCCCCCGTGCCCCCCAGCTCGGCACAAACCTCACAAGGAGCAATAATGGTGCGAGCGACAACACCAAACACAGCCCGCCCAAGAAGGCCGTATGCCCAGCCCGTCACCAAGAGCGAGGTTGTTCTGTGGAGTGAGTCTGAGCCAGGAATAAAGGCAAGAAGGAAGGAGACATACGCGATGGACGACCCTTGCGTGGGCATGAGGTCTGAGTCGAGAACGGGAGTGTCTGTAGCGCGTCGATTATCCCAATCGAAACGAGAGCCACTACCAGCGTCGTCAGCGCTAGTTCGCACTTGCAGGCGGGGAGACACACAGAGGAAGATTGGCACCAAGGGGCCTGCGAGACTCGTCCTGCTGAAGACACCCGTACCCCATGCAGCAAGCGACGAAGATGCAGAGGAAGAAGCGGAGGATGCGCAGACAGGCCTGTGGTACAAGACTCGTGAGATACGTGCGTGGTGAAGACGGATGGGACATGGACATACCGTCTCGATAGAAAACTCGTCGTCGGTGCTTTCGCGTCCCCTTCACTGTTCACAGCAAGCATCTTCCGCTTCATACGCTCATAGTCCCAGTTGATCTTCCCCGCAACAACGGACCCGACCGCCATACCCATGTCAAGAGCTACATGCTGGAGAAAGAGGCGGAGCGGGTTCTGGAAGGGCATTGCGGTGGTGTAGATCCCCCTGCGAGCAAAGAGGACAGGCGGCGACCGCGTCCAACGACGAGGACGAGCGGGGTATGCGCGAAACGGCTTCCGCGGATGTATCCGGTGCCGACGACCGCTGGCAGGGCTTCCGGGAGGAATCTGCGAGAGGTGGTGAGTCTGTGTTTGCGAGGGAACAGAGGGCGGTATACACAGTGAGAACGATCCCACAGACACCGGATGCGACGCAGAGGAACCAGAAAATCGCTCTGGGAGGGACATTAGTGTATTCGAGACGAGATGGCGGGAATACGGACCTCCAGCTGAGCTTGTACGATAGTACACCACCAATGACGGGCCCTATGACAGGACTAGCTGTGTATGCAAGTCAGCGCGGTACGGAAGACGTCGAGCGAAGAGGCCCACGATCAGTTCTCTGGAATACACCCCTCTCCGCCGGCCTCGAATGTCGCCAATGTACCGAGAACGACCATGCTAGCTGACCCGATAGCTTGGAGGCATCGAAGGAAGAGAAGGAGCCGGTAGTCTGTAGACTTGTGGCGCGCGCCGACGAGGGGATGGCGGGGAAGTTTGCATTGTTACTAGAGATTGGACAGAGCGCGAGTCAGTCGAGGTACGCACAGATAGAACGGATAGACACACCTGAAGAACGTCCCGTCCGCAGTCAACGACACGATGTCATTTTTCTCCCGCGTGAATATGCTCTCTGTCGGCGGAGGTCGCTAGAGGACCTTCGAGTGCCTTCCTTTGGTTATCCGAAGCCATGAGGGAAGCTTGAGGGTTGGCCATTATATCCATTCGGTAGCGGACGGATTGGTTGGGGGCGTAGGGGATGCAGAGAGCAAGAATGGGCGTCCTGAATCGAATGACGTGGACACGTATTAGGATGGCTCGGGAACAGTCGGGAGGCCGGTGTACCGCTGGATTTGGTTCCGAATGGTCGCGCCTACAGCACCAGCGTCGCGGGCCAATCGCAGGTCATGTTCGTAGAGAAGCAAAAGGCGCATCAACGGTAGTCACGGTCGGGTGACATTGCTTCCCATGTTGTCCTCCGCCTTCACCTGCAGATTCGGGACCAACTATGCTGCAGAGGATGCCGAGGTCAGGGACATCCAGAGTATCTTGGTCGAACCTACCACTCGTCTGGCGTCTCTGGACGACGAAATCGCTGCGCTACAGAAAACGATGGACGGACTTGTTAACGAGCGCTCTCAGCTCGTGGCGTTCATCGACAACCACAAAGCGCTTTTATCCCCCATTCGACGAATGCCGCGCGACGTCTTCGAAGAAATCTTTGTCGCCTGCATGCCCGTTACGCGGAATTGCGTGATGAGCTCGAGGGAAGCACCTCTCCTCCTTGGTCGAGTGTGCAGTGCATGGCGCAGCATATGCTTCTCCACTCCACGGCTTTGGGCACGTCTTCACATCAGCCAGCCGGCCGTAATATTCGCCAACCTCCCCGAGACCAACAAGTTCCGCATTCAATGCGAGCGCGGGTTGGCCACCCTACGGGTTGTGACCGAGACGTGGCTTGCACGGTCGGGCCAGTGCAATCTGTCCATCTCAGTGTCCTGCAGCTCTTATGAGCTCTCCAACGACGTCTTCGGCCCCGACAAGCAGAGCATCTTGAATATCCTCACACCTTTCGCCTCTCGCTGGGAGCACATCACAATCTTTGGGGTGTTGGCAGAAGACCTGATGCGGCTGCCAAAGCTGACGGCGGAGGATTTTCCCCGCCTCAAATCGATAAAAATCACTGAGGCGTATCACAGCATTGGCCACGGTCCCGATGAGGGATTCTGGCATAATCTCGACCTCTTCAATGCCGAGACCCTTTCGAGCGTGGAACTCACCGGCAGCTCCTTCCATCCGCTTTCCATTCCACTGCGATGGGCTTCGCTCCTCGAAATTCACATTCGACAAAATGGTGGTCAAGGGATGCCAGACTTTTCCTTCGACATCGCACTGGAGGTCCTTCGTCGCTGCACCGCTCTTCAGACATTCCGTTTCTCGCTCCTCAACAGTACAGCCGACACCACAATCTTCCCACCAATTGAGCATGTTGCGCTAAGAACGCTAGCCGTCGAGATTCACGGGGATATCTCCACCGTCCTCCGCCATATCTGCCGCACCTTCATCCTCCCTGAACTTCGCTCCCTCTCCTTCCACGGAAGCACCTCTTCGGACCCCGATGCAGATGTCACAAACATCGATTATCCGACCTTCCTAGAAGCGTCACCGAAGTTGGAACATGCACAAGTCTTTCTTGACATGTTCACCAGAGCCACACTGCACGATTTTCTGCGGCACCTCCCTGCATCCGTTCGTCGCCTCCGCATCCTCCCAGGCAGCAGATTCTGGATGCCTAGCAATTTGGTGGATTCGGAGGTATTGACTCTCCTCACCCCGTCTCTCGACTCGGACTCGTCTATCCCTGTCGTCGGTAGCGGTATCGAAGAGCTCGATATTGATTCTTGCGAAGCATTCGACGACAAGCAGCTGTTGTCTTTCGTCAAATCGCGCATCGACAACGGCGGAGACTCCCCGGCGCATCGATATCGGAAGCTCAAGTCGCTGTCGTTGCGTTTCGCGCGCGAGATGGAGGACGATATCATCCCTGAGCTGCAGCAATACATCAAGGACGGGCTGCGGGTAAACCTGACCTATCACGTTGTCCAGAACTTTCAGCTATATCCCTGGACTGGATTAAACGGCGAGCTGCCAGCGGATCTGGGACCATACTGAGATTCATAGCTATATACTTATGCGATCGTTGCCAAATTAACGGCTGTTGACCTATTATATCGAGTATACAATGGCCTCATTGAGGTCTAGTGCGAGTGGTCCCACCCAATTCATCATGGACTCTGCCTCGAAATGAACAACAGTAGCAACCGGCAGGACCGTGCATTTGGCGGCACTGGCAGTGGTGCATATTCTGACCTCCACGCGCCGCTCAAGCTGATAATCCATGGTCATACAGACCAAGCCGACTATTACCCTCGCGGTATGGACAACAACCAGAACCAGGAGCGCTTGGGCAGCTCCTCCAGCACGAACGACTTCTCCTTCGACCGGTCTCAGGCTGCGAACGGCGGTATCGGCGAGCCCGCATATAGCGATACGACCGACAACGTCGGGAGCGGTGGGGGCAACTTCGACAAAACCACCGATAGCTCAAACCGCACGCAGTTCGACACGTACGGTGCAACACCCTCCACAGGCGACAAGCTAAGAGGTATGTATTCATTTCAATTGCCCGCTGATTAAATGATAAATCACCCTCGTAGGCGGCACAGAGAAGTTTGCTGGAAAGATGAAGGGCAGTGCTGGCTTGTAGGAGCGCGGGCAAGAGCGTAAAGTTGGTGAATTTGATCCTGCTGGAAGCGGTCTGTAGGTAGAGATGCGCGGAGAATGAATAGACTCACACTGGCAGTGTAATGTACTTGGTGAAACTTTCATCGGATTCCGACTCATCGGCAGGGCAGGGTCAGATGTGTGTACAAAGGAGACCTATTGTGTCTGATTGCACGCCTTGCAAATCATAGCATCGCTGCTAAGATACTCGAAAATACGTATCGTCGACGCCCGAAAGAAGGGGACGTCTGCCTTGGAAATCATTGAACGCAAATACTCATGTGGGTCTTGGTCAAGACCGGGGAAAGGCGAGAAGAGATTAGGACGGGAAAGAATTGAACAAGGCATAATGGTTTCCGAATCTTTCAGCTGACAAGTCAAATTCGCTAGGACCGTACCCAGAGCGACTAAGGATATTGAGCGTTTGAACGCGAAAAATAACACGGAACTGACGTTGCAACAGTTACACTTTTCCTCCGCCTGTCGAAGCTGAAAAGCGTGGACTTGAGTACTCGACCATGCTCCGACGAATTATCAAAACACACCATTTTTGTCTCGTTGACCCTCTTGAGCGCGCTTTGCCACAGATGCCAAGTCCCCGGCCTTGGATTTACGCAAACCTCAATAGACATATTGGCGAGTTGCTGATCTAGTTCATCAGACTCGGCTATATCCTCTGGTGACCCCCTGAAATTGGAAGGAGTCCATTGCGGCGTGATTTGAATCGTAGCCAGTACGCTCTGCGACGGTATAGTTGCAAGAATCTTTATTGCAAGCTGGATCGTCTTTCGCATGACAGGAAACGACATTCCGAGGATGCGGAGCCGAGGCAACACAGCGATGTCCAGGAGGGGGGCGTCATCGGGCGAGGAACTTGCGGAGAGCGTGACAGGATTCAGCGACTGAAATCTATCCTGGGTGTGAAATTAAGAACACATATCCCCCCCAAAAAAAATTCACGGACCGGACCGGGAAGGCCAAAATGCAGTTCCTGGAGATTGCGGAAGTTGGTTTGCAACTGGTGGGTGGCAGATGCGTTCAGTTGCGAGACCAATAGGGTTTTCACCCTGAATATATCAAACGGAAGGAGTTTCAGCTGCCGGTTTTGGACCGATACAGTAGACAGCGAGTCTAGCACGATACGCGGGCCCGGACCGCCAGAGTCGGAGTGTACATGATTCTCCGTGGATGGTGTAGAGCCCGCTTTTACGGGAGACACCAGCGTCAGATGACGAATCGCGGGCGAGCAGTCCGTCCACAGTTGTACGAAGGCGCTGTCGCCGGGGAACATGATCGTGAGTGAAACCGCCTGCAGCGTCGGGATGCTAATCAGTTGTTTGAGAGTCCGGAGGGCAGGAATATTGAGGCCTCCCCTGCCGTTCCCGAGGTATGTGAATGTGATGGCTTCCAGATTCGTGCTGAGGCGGAACACAGCGTAAATCTCCGCGAGCCTATCTTCCAAGGATGTCCGCCAGCCGGGGGCAGCAGTGATACGAACTCGCCGAACGTGTAGGAGGAGATTCGGAGAAGCGGATAGTGCTTGAATCCTCGAGCTCCAAGCCGCCGAAGGACTCTCGCCACCTTTCAAGGGAAAGTGGAGAAGACGGAAGAGGTGGGCCTGGGCAGGGTAGAGCCAGGAGCGTGCGACGAGAGTACATTGAGCTAGGTCTGACCGTGATGTGTGGATGTGCCAGAGACAGAGGTCGAGTAGCTCCGGGAGGACGAGAGGACTCAGCTCAGTCATGCTGGCCGAGGCGGAAGGAGCACGCGTTACCATCAGCTGTCAAAAGTTGTCAATCAATGATGTGGTGGTGGTGGTGGTGGATCTCAATTACAGCTGACTGCAAAATTCGGGGCCATCCCAAAAAATTCTCACAAGTCGGCACGTCCGGCATATCACGTATCTACTCCAACCAACGTCATATAATCACACTCTCGTGCCTCTTCCGTCCATGCCTTCCAACTACATACACCCTGAGCGCAAGAGGCTCATCCCGATAATCAAGCAGAAGGTCGCTAGCAACGCCGAGATCGCGGAAATGACGGGGATGGGCACCCGCACGATTCGGCGGGCTTTACACAACCACGGACTGTACGGCGACGTTGTCGCTCCGCCGAAGGGGCAGGTCGGAAGACCCCGAGCAGCAACAGGGCTGGACGAATTTGTACGTCGCCTGACTCTCTTTCCCTCGCTCATGCTGATATCCTTAGTATTTGGAGTGCCTTGTGCACGAAAGACCCGATGCGATGCTGTCCGAGCTTCGCGATGACCTCCACACAGGCATGGGCATCGACTTGGACGAAAGCACCATCGCGCGAACGCTGCGTCGCCGCGGGTTCACTCGCAAGCAGGTATGCCTGTCTTTTAGCTCAAAACGCTGCCTCACCGTTGATAGGTGTCTCGACGAGCCCGTGAACGCGACGAGGGCAAGCGTATTGAATACCAAGCCACAATTGGGGACCTCTATCCTGCGGAAACGCTTGTCTTTCTCGACGAGTCTCATTGCGACCGGCGCACAGTCCAGCGGAAGTATGGGTGGGCTCCGACGGGGGATCGCGCAGGCCGGAGCGACTACTTCATCCAGGGTACCAAGTGCGTGTCCTCTCTTACTGCTTGATACAGTCTCATTCTACTCTGCAGATACTCTGTTCTTCCCGCAATCTCCCTCGACGGCATACTCCACCTCGACATCATCACGCGTTCTTGGACCGCGATCGAATTTGAGCAGTACATATGCGCGCTGCTCGACAACATGAACCCCTACCCTCAGCCCAACTCCGTGCTCGTTATGGACAATGCAAGTACTAGTACGCATCACTTCGACGGTTTACGTGACATTGTAGAGGCTCGGTACGTCCTGTTGCACCTTCTTTGATTGTATACTCAAATCTTGTTAGCGGCATGAGACTCGTCTAGCTCCCTCCTTATTCTCCGGACCTCAATCCCATAGAGGAAGGATTCTCCTCGATGAAGGCATGGTTACGTCGTAATCGCGACTACGCGCTGCTCGAGCTGACAGGTGACGGGGATGCATTTGCCGTACTCTGGGAAGCGGTATACGAGGCCATGACACCGCAGAATATTGCTGGATGGTTTGCAGATTGTGGTTACATTGCTTGAGCTCACAATGAAGTACTATTTGAATTATGTACAATAGAAAGCTGGAGGTATGTAAACGAGAACGTACAGTAGCACTAGGAGTATACAATATGTACGATAGTTATACAATATGCACGATAGGTTTTTTTTTTTTTTGCCTGTGTTCTGGAATATGACAGCGCTCACCACTCAGTTGTGCTCGGGATCATTCTCCTTCTCCTCCTCGACTCGCTGCTTCTTTGCCTTGTGCAACGCCTTCTTCGCCCCAGACCGCAGATCCTTCACCGCGCCACGTCCCATACCCAATGTGCGCAACTCGTCCTTGGAGATCTGGACTAGCTGGTGGCAATAGTCGATCTGTTCTGCGTGGAGCATGTCTTTGTATTGCAAAAAATTGGTCGTCGGCATCTTTTTGTCGAGATTGGCAAGCAGCTCGGTGATGGGAACAATCGCGTAGTCGTCCTCGTCGTCCGAGCTGTCGGCGCGTGTACGTTTGCCGAGTTTGGATCGTGGCTTGGCTTGCCCGTGGTTCGTGTACGCGGGGCCAAGAGGTCCATCTGCGAGATGAATGTGGATGTCAGGCTTGACTTCGACGTTGGTGGTCGATCCCGGGCGGGAGCTGCGCTGCTGTCGGCGCTCCTTGGGGTTGGCAATTTCGTTGAACTTGATGCAGTTGGGTGGAATGCTGCAGTCCCTGGGAACGTCCTCGGGTTTGTTTTTCTGATAATAGCGTGAGCGGAATACACTATGGTGAATCAATATATACACGGACCATGAGACGCACCCAGAGTGTCAGCCCGCTCCAATCCAGAGTCTGGTGAGGGCCAATCTTCTCTCCGCTCGGTCCTTTGCGTCGGAAGCAGAACCCGGTGGAGCATTCGTCGCAAGCCAGACACTCCTTGACGACCGCCATCTCTTCTCGGTACGCGAGTTCCGTCTCTTTGGGCTCCTTCGCCGGCTTTGGTGCCTGAGAAATCAAGATCAGAATTACAGGGAGCGATACACACACCTTGTCTGTGGGAACACGGGTGTCCATAATGACCAGTGAGACCGGGTTGGTTCGGCGCGTCGAGTCGACCATCTCAAGGATCGACTTGATGGCCTGCTTGGCGTCGTCAATGGTCAGGAGACGACACCCTGTATCGCGCTTGGTGTCCCGGGTCGTCTTCCATGCGAGCGGAATGTCTTGATGGGCAAGCATATTCGCGCGGATGCGGGAGAGAAAGTCGTCGGCCTCGATGGCGCGATTGAGAGTGAGGGTGATGTTGACTGGGGCGGCGCCGTTGGCTCCAGCAGTGGGCACAATAACATCGAAGGTGGTCTCCCGCTGGCGAGGTATGGCACGCGACGCTGTGTAGAGTGAGCGAGCGACAATGAGCCATATTGAACGCGTACCACTGGCAGAAGCAGCAGATCCATCATGGCTGGCCTGCGATTGCGACCCGTCGAAGATTCCGCTGTCGAACAAGCGTCGGTGTTGCGCCATCGCAAGGTCCTGGGGCGTCGGCGGCGGCATCTCGTTCGTCATACCAAGGAGGTACTGAGCGGTATGATAAGGGAGTTGTTGGCGGTGTTGTTGGCCTTGTTGGTATTGTGGCCACTCTCCCCACGGGCGAGCGTTGTATGGGTCCATGGTGGAAGTAAACAGAGAATAACTGAGCACATGCTCGATGGTGTGGAATGAAGACAAAATTAGAGCAGCTATGTGATATGCCGGGCTGGTGCCGACTTGTGAGAAATTTTTATATGGCCCTGAATTTTGCAGTCAGCTGTAACCATTAAAAAGCGCAGACTGGCCTGTCACACCGCGTTCAATGGATTCCGGTGAACATACAGCAGAATCCGTCGAGTCTCGACGGCCCCATATCATGTCAATTATGGCATTATCATGTGCATGCAATTCAACGGATTTTGCTGAACGCCGCCGTCTGCCATCTTAGATAATTTCATAACAGCAAAGCAAAGTCCAACGCAATCCGATGGACTTCGCTGAAGTTTGCTGCAAATACGACGGATTCCGCTGCATGTTCGAATTGCAATAGAGTGCGGAGCGGGGCTCGGACGCGCGAGTGCAGAGCAGAGCTCGAACGCGCAGGGTGTGTTCTAGTGGCGCTATAGGTTAGTGGGCTGGTATGTAAAATGCGATGCTGATAACTATTTGGAAGGGTTCTTGGCAAGATGGATGGGGGAGGAAGAGGGAGGGAAGTAAATGCGTGAAATGTATGATGGTAATGTCGAAGTGATAGATTTGTATGCCAGATAGGAAGAGCAGGAGAGAGGGAACGAAGCATAATTAGGATGGATCAGGAGGTGGTGCAGTAAGATAGTTTGGGAATCGTCGGGTGTTGTGGATATATCGTAAGAAGTGGCGGATTCCGGATTCGCTTGACAAAAGAAAGCCAAGTGAATGGGCCAGATTTCAGCGTTAGGCGTTGGGTGTGAATCGTGTGCAGAAAAACGAAATCTGCTCTCGGTCGCAGAGCCCATTCACTTGGCTTTCTTTTGTCAAGCGATGTGCGTCGTTATGTTATCCTCGTCTGCCTTCATCTCGAGATTTGCTCGAGATTCCGGACCAACTACGCCGCGGAAGACGTCGAAGTTGCGGAAATCCAGAACATCTTACTGCAGACTACCGCTCGGCTTCGCGTCCTGCACGATGGAATCACCACGCTCAAGCAAAGAATCGACATGCTCGTCGCAGCTCCCATTCTCTGACGCCATTGTCGGCGTAGGTTCCATTGTTCCTGCGCGGCGACTGGTGTTTCCAAGCAAAATTTATTCAAGTCCAGTGAGCCCAAACCGAGTAATATACAGCCCATTCCGTTCAAAAAAAAAATCGTCCGCATTCATGGTCGCCCCGATAGTGGCTTTATACCGTCAAGACCTCGAAAAAAAATCCATAAAAGCCAAACTCACCCGACAACAGTCGCATTCCCGTTCAGCTCGACGCAGCTACGAGCAAGGTTTTACTCAATCACTTCGCTGTATAATTATAATCAACGCACCATGTTCCGCTCGTCGACCCGCAACAGCTCGCTCCTCCACGTATCCCAGACCTCCTCCACCCCGGCATTCAGCCACACCTCCACCTCCTCCGATAGCCCGAGGCTCGCCAACCGCTGGTCCAGGGCCCTCGCCTCCGGCATGCCCACAGGCGAGGGCATAAAGTTGTACACATGCCTCATCGGAGTGAGCTGAATCGTGCGTAACGCCGGGTTGGCTGTGGGTGTGAGAGTCGAAAGGATGACGATGGCCGTTTGGATGGTTTTCGGAATTGTGGGGAAGGAGAGGCCGAGGAACGTGAGATGTGGTATTGCGGAGAGGTCCACGGGACTGTGTTGGATGATAGGGAGCGGTGCAGGTGGGGCGGTGAAGCGCGGAAATGGGTCCGGGTCCTGTCGAGTGGAGAATATATCAGTGAATCGAAAAAGGTCGGAACTTCGCGCACAGGAATACCCAGATGTAGCTCTCGAAGACTGGCGTAGTTGCTCGCGTATAACTGGCGCGTCTGGGACTGCCTCAGGTGCAGCACCGACAGATTCTCGAGCTTGAAAATGTGAAACGGTAGTAGCTTCATCGCAGGATCTTCCGTCGAGTACATGGTGAAAAGCGAATCGAGCTGGATACTTGGGCGTCGCGGTTTGGGCGTATCCTCCTCCTCCTCGGATTGTCCATGCGATTTGACCGTCACCGAATAGATCAACTTCAAATGGCGAATGCCCGGCGAACATCCCGTCCAAAGACGCGCAAACTTGCCTATGCTCGGAAACATACACTGCAACGCCACGGCTCGCAGCGTTGGAATGCGCAAAAGGCCCCGCAGCACGCGCAGACACCGATTGGTCAAGATGCTCTTGAGATAGGCGAAGGTGACGGCTTCGAGAAGCGCGTTGGCAGACTGCACCGTGTCGCCAATCTGCTCGAGGGCGTCTTCGAATGACGTGTCCATCGGGGTATCGCCCACGATGATCTGCAGCCGGCGAACGTGTTGAATGAGATGCGGGCAAGACGCGAGGGTCTGGATGAGCGGGGACCAGGTGCTTGGCTCATCGTGGAAGCGGATAAGTCGGAAGAGGTGTGCTTGGGAAGGGTACGTCCATGCACGGGCGACGAGGGCGCAGCGGACGAGATCTTGTCGCGATGTGTGGAGGTTCCACAGAAGGAGGTCGATGAGCTCTGGGATGAGCAGTGGATGGCGAATGTCCATTGAAAAGTGCACGCTGGTGGGAGCGGGGACCAAGATGCTGTTGATGCGGAAGCCGAATACTCGGTCATCAGTTGAGTCGCCGAAACGCCGAAACGCCGAAAACATGATAATCTAATCTATTGAACCGACAACGTCTTTCGCCAAAGGAAATTACCTTACATGTATTATGGCTCAGGACGCACGATTCAGAAGCCTGAGAGAGTTCGGCGGTCCACATGACAACTTGATTCAATACACAAATTTATTCCTCAACTCCAATCAGCTTCCTCACGATAGACTCGGACAGAATCCAAGGCTAACAACGAGTCTGAGACTCTCAGATCTAGTACGCAGGCTCGGCGACGATGAAACACGAGTCCGTCTGCGGGCACTGCGTCACCTCCACCATCGTCCAGCCCGCCTGCTTCAGCACATCGTAAAATCCATCCATCGTGCGCTCGCCGCCGCCGAGAAGATTATGCACCTACAATCAAACAACCTCAGTATCTAATCGGGCAGGTAAAGACACAGCCCAACATACCGTCAAATCATAATAATGCAAAGGCACCGCCGCCATGCCGCCATTCGCCAACAACGGCGCAGGGAGCGGCTCCCCCACGCGATGTACGGGGATCTTTACGACCTCAGGGTTGCGTGGGACCCCTTTTCTGATGTCTGAACATGCTGGGGCCGCGATGTTCTCCACGATAACAAGCCGCGAAGATGCCGTGGCAAGATCGCGCAGGTGCGAGAGCATGAGGGTAAAGAGGGCGTCGGACCAGTCGTGTGCGACGTGCCGGACGAGGAAGGCCGCGGCGCCGGTGTTGGAGCTGGGTTGAGGCTCGAGGAAGTTGTGTGCTAGGTAAATTGTTCAAGTTCTAAGCGATGAGAAAAAGCACAATAAATGAAAGCACCTTGGAATTCAACCATGCCCTTCTCGACGTGTTCCGGGTAAAATTCATTCCAGTGCTGCGGATGGGAAAGATGAGTGGACGTCGAAACTGAGAGTGTCAAACACCAACCGCCTTCGCGTTCTCGATAACCGGTCCGCGATCCTGGTTCACGACCTTCAAATGCGGGAACTTTTTGGCGATACGCAGAGACGACGCGCCGAGCCCACCACCGACATCCACGATGACGCTATCGGCGGGGAGATCGCCCCATTTGAAGCCTTCATGCACGCGTTTTAAGCCTTCCATTCCAGAAACAAAGAGAACGAAAACGAACCCTGGAATATAGTGTCTTCTGGTTCCTCTGCGGCGCTGCCCTGCATCGCGATACCGAAACGCTGTAGCTTGTGTTTATTGTCGGGGTTCTCGAACCACTGGAACATGTTTTCGGACGTGCGGAACGCGCGCATGTGGGGCGTCGGTCCCGGGGCAGCGTTGGGATCGAGGATGGTGTCGGTGAGGTACGACGACGCTTTAAAGCAGTCTTCCGAGCTGTTTGGGTGGCGGTGAGTAGTTTGAAGCCCATATGAAGAGGGAATTACATGAATTCGACGAGCGCAGAGAGACCGTTTGTCTCGAGAAGGCGTTCTTGGCGTCTGGAGAAGAGAATGTCGACAGACTTTCCCTTGTCCAGTGTCGCTGAGATGCGGTTATTGGCAAAGACGTCCATCTCAACTTCGCGGAAAATGTGATGTGTTGCGAGCAGACGAAGGATTCGAGCTACAATGAACCATGAGCTGCATATTCACTCTCAAAAAGAACTCACCAAGCAACTTCGGGTCAGCCTCGCTGGGAGCAGCGATATCGTTGACATGGAGTCCCTGTAGTAGTTAGTCAACAGGCCTTATCCAGCCTAGTCCTCAGTCATCACCTGTTCTCCCGCACTGTTCAAAATCTCGGCCACATTCAGCTCCGCCGCAGCGCGCACACACGACGAGATCTGGAACGCATGGGCGGCATTCAAGATGCTGACCGCAGGGTCCCGCACGGCAGCCGCGATCTGTCCTGCAGCTGCAACGATGTTCTGTATCGCGGCTGAGGCATCAGCCTCTCTTCGCAAGGCTTCACCGGGGTCGTGGGGGTTGAATGTCGGTGCATCGAGTGCGGGGGCGGAGACCTTGGCGGCAGCGTATTTCTGCTCGAGCGTCGAGACGGAGGCGGCGATGATGTCGGATAAGGCGCGGAGGGAGGCGAGGGAGTCCATGCCAGTAGTTGGACTCGTCCAAAGTTGTGGTAGATAAATGAGCTCAGGCTGTCCGAGTCGCTGTCGGCATAACACAACGCGGAATCTCCGCCGCTTGGTGGAGAGATTCCTTGCCGCACTTTCCGCCACGAAGGGTTCTGTCGGATCTGTTGCCACAATTGTGTTGCCAAGTGAATCGCGAGGTGATCACGAGATTACGAATACATGGTGGCCTGGTCACTGCTGTCACTCGGTCATCTCAACTGCCACGTCGAAACGATCCGTGGGCAATTATGGCTGCCGCGTTTCACGCTTTCCACTATTCGGCTGCGAACAATTGGTTCCTGTACTTAGTCCCAAGTTGGGCAGCGGCGTCCAATCTGTGCGCCGTTTCAAGTTGGGCGCTCCGGCAGATGGGCTGGTGGACTGTACCTGCTCCACAGCTCCTCGACCAAAACAAGTTCGCATGTTCCCATCACGATGCTTCGCGGGAGCTATTTGGCAGGCTTGCTTCCGCTCATCTTTTTCTTGTCTTCTCCTTAGACACGACCATCTGGCTACAGCCTCGGCGCCCGACCTGGACTTTCAACCATAAGTAGACTTTCGTGCAAGATCCGAGCCAATCTATCCGACGAACTCCGCCGTTGCATCTCATCAATACCAAAATACCTGCGCTGTAGTATAACACCGCCCGCTTCTGGTGTTCTCAGTTGTTCGGTAACCGCCTTGTGATTATATGTGTCATGCCTCCAACATCTCGGGATTCCTCGCTCCTGCCAAGCACTCATCACAAACTTTACCTAGATCTCATCGGAGCTGAACTCTCAGACTTGGGTCATAAATAGTGCGAGATTGGCTCTGAGGTGCGGTTCCCTTCCACCCCTCTGCGAAACCAATGTCCGCAGCACCACCCCAAGGCCCGCCGCCCACCGGACCTACTGTCGATGTACAGCTCATCTACGGACCGCTTCTCGTCGGCGTGTTCTTCAACATGATTCTCTACGGGGTCCTTGTCGCCCAACAGCTCACCTACTACAAGACCTCGCGCAAAGACCCCCTCTGGATGCGCCTTTTCGTCTGGAGTGTCTTTGTTGTCGAGACTGCCAACACGGGATTCGACATGTGGATAATGTACCAGCCGTTGATCTTGCAATACGGTGGTATTCCGGACAACTTGCCTACTGTGTTCATTACGCGTGAGTCGCCACAGTTGGCGGAAATCCGTCGACGCTTAATCCCTTCACTGCACACAGAACCGCTCTGCGTCATCCTCGTCGGCTTCCCCATCCAGCTATTCTTTATCTGGAGGATCCGAACTCTGACCCAGAACAATATCCTCCCTGCGGCCATCTTCGTCTGCGCTTTGGTTGCTTTTGGTGCGCTTGCTCTTATATATCGTAACTACTCTTTCTTTCTCAATGCTCACATTCAACTGCAGCTGGCGGAACGTGGACGACCGTCATGGTCCCCATTGTCCAAAAGTTCCGGAATATACCCCGCTTGTACCGTTCAGCACAAGTATGGCTAATCGCCTCGGCCATAACGGATCTCTCCATCGCCGCGTCGCTGGCGCTTGCCCTGAGGAGCAAGAGGACCGGGTTCGCACCGACAGATTTCATCGTCGACAAGATCATTCGCAGTGCGTGCACATTCCACTGCCTCCAAACTGCACCTAACCACCTTGCTAGTGTCCGTCCAAACGGGACTCGTTACCGCTCTCTTCAGTATCCTCGACGTCGTCTGCTTCCTCACCCTCCAAGGCGAAACCGTAAACTTCATTTGGAACATCCCCCTGTCAAAGCTTTACTCGAACTGTCTCCTCTCGACGCTCAACGCACGAAATACCATGAGAATGGGGATTTCGACGGAGCACGCTAGCGGTAATAGTGGAAGCGGCAGGAAGCAAGCAAACATTGTACTCAGTGGGCCCTCGTACCGGCCTGGGCAGAGTACAGTGGATGCAAAGACCTTGAACGTACGTCATCTCTCCTTCCAAAGTATTCTGGTTGACACAGTACGTTCACCCAGGACGAGACCATTCATTCTGGAAAGGACTTGGAGACTGAATACGGTATTCACATGACTCGGGTTGGTGTTTTTCCTTCTCTTTCCTTGATAATCATCGCTGAACGGAACTCTGGACAGATCGTCGAACGAGTCTGAACACATTCCTGTGGGATTCAGGTTGGGTTATATGTATCTACGTCTCGAACAAGAACGACTGCGGGTACACTTATACTTACTTATTCAAACATCTGGAATTGAGCCGCAGGATCAGGTTTGGATGAACAGTTGCAGCCGCACACCTATCACAGATGAACTGCCACACACGCAGTCAGCTGCCAGTGGGCGCGCGCGTGCGGTTTTCAATATTACCGTGTCAGCTGGCAGTGTCCAGGCATTCCTCATCAAGTTACTCTACTCTGAAGCAAACTATCTGGACGATCAATCATGCAGCATGTCCACGTTGCTGAATCGCAGAAACCGCGCACGACAGCGGCGTCGCTGCGCAGTGTTGTGGCTCGAATCGTGGCGCGAATCGTGGCGCGATGACCACTGAGTCGACGTGTCCCGTACTACGTGTTCGCTCCTGCGAGGGCTAAGTATTTAACACACGCACAGGAGTCAGGCTGCCCACTCTTCGCCTGTTCTGGTTGCCGGAGCGCTAGCGACGGCTCTCTTGTTCTTCATTCAAAGAACAACTTCATCAGGAATCAGGCTTTCTGAAGGTAAATCTTTTGCGTGCAAGTCGTCGCAAGATGGTCTCACCTCTGGAAGTTCAAGTTATGGAAGTTGTATACAATTCCCAGAGGCGTCTTCGACCTGTGGGAGCGGGAGGAAGGAAGGAAGCAGACGAAATGATCGGGAGTGAAATGAAAGGTTGTACTCGGATTAGATTGCATTGGATTGGATTGGTACACGGCACGGTCCCGCTGGAAGTCGGTTGTGGATCATGATATCGAGGATAGGCTCGAAGATGGAAGTTGTATACAATTCCGGGAGGTCCTAGTCGGCTGCAGAGCGGGCCCGTGAGCGAGGCAGGGAAGAAGATGGAGACCCCATACAGTCCCAGTCTGTCCCAGTTCATCGGAGTTACCGGACATCAAACGGTTGACCTATCACTGTCTGACTTTGATTGTTCACTCTTTAGAAGAGCCAAATAAAACTATCTATTGCTCTGGAGCGATTCAACGATGACCTATATGAATTGCCAGTTGTAGCACGAAAACTGTGGGAGAGAGAGACTCGGACTCACTGCAAAGCGACCGCGCCATTCCAACGATGCCCTCTCGTCGCCAGCGATCTTGCTCGCAGCATCCAGGAACGATGCTCTCCACTTGCGCTCCCTGTCACCATCTCCGCCGTTCCACTTGCCGCTCGGGAAGCCGCCATTACCCTGGCGTAGCATCGGGACGGCGGCCCATGCCGTTTCCCAAACGCCTCGCAACGCCGGTTGTTCGAGGGCCCGAAGGAGAGCCCCGCCCGAGTGGTATAACAACGACATATACCCAGCGGTGTCACCATCGCCGAAAACGTGCAGCGCCTCCAGACGTCCCACCAGAGACCAAAAGCGGATCTTGCCTTCGTGTTTGCGAACGTACGAAGCAAGTTCGGAGTTATGGGTATCGTTCTTCACGTATTCCGCGTCAGGAACCAGTTGATATTTGATTTCGTCGAGTTTGTATCCAGGAGGTGCGGGGATGTCGCTGTATTGCTGTTAAGCACGCAAAGTCTGAGACGACAGACGCACTCTGCAACTGCCCGCAGCGTCGGGAATACCACCGCGTTCCCCCACGATACGTATGCATACCGATCCTTGTCCCGCCGCAACCCCTCCTCTTTCAGCAGCTTGAAGAGCTCCGCGATAAGAGGGATATAATCTCCTGCTTCGCTGTTTTCTTGAGTTGCCGTGAACAGCGACGCACAGGCATAGTAGTACAACAGATCTCGATGATGCGGCGAGTTAAACCGGGCCTCGAGAAAGAGCTGCGCGGCTGTCGCTTGGTGTGACAGCTTGTGCGCGACGAGGTGGTTAATGAAGGTGTCAATGGCGGCTGTCCAGACCTCTTGTTCCTCTGCGGATGCATTAGGGCCTTCTGCGAACGGTTTGGGGAGGCGCGGGGCTGGATTGGACATGGGCGGAAGGAGGAAAAAGAGCAAGGCTGTGTCAATGGTGACCGCGCAGTCTCGGCTCCACGACCCGAGTCGTTCCTCCGTCAGTGCGGTCGCCGTGCCATGAATCTCCTACGATTGTATTCCAGCGTCGCGGTTTGGGTCTTAGGCGGTGTCGTGGCGAATGGAAGAAGCTTGAAAGACTGCTCCGGCCGGTTTGATCCGTGCGTCATGTCGTTACACTCGTTCGCCGTACACAGGCCTCGTTGCAGCGCCCTTCGTATACGCGCTTAGTACGCAGCACCAATTAGATTCCAAGACTTGGTTGAAGGAAAAAGAAGAAGAACAATATTTTGTAAATACTGAGCCAGCACATCTAAGTCGCGGCCTCCAACTCCCCCGAGTCCTCCGAACCCGAAGATTCTATTGTCTTCATCGCTGCATTCTTCATCGCCTCCAACTCGCTCCAAGGGGGTAACTTGTACACCTCGTCGCAGGGCCCGCAGACGACGCAGGGTGGCGACGGCAACGCGAAGATGGAGTACAGCTCCGGAGATCGTCCTAGACACGCATATAGTCTCGGGAATTGAGTGTGAGGGAGTATGAGAGTGACATACCAAGACCCGGATGCTCTCAGCTCTGCCCAAATCGCCCTCCTACGCGTTCGGTGTGGTCTTCTTGCTGGAGACGACATCGCGTCGACGACGGCGTCGACGACATCGTACGGAGCTGTTGAGCGGGCTGGAGTGTACTGGAGGGTGTAGGAGGACCTTGGGAAGGTTTCCAGGAGCGCCAGAGGCGTCGTAGGCGAACTGGCCGCTGATGATGGTGGAGAGGAGTGTGACGTAACGTGACATCAGGTCATGTGATGTCCCGTCGACGCGTCGCGCGCGCTCCGTTCTCCTCCGCGCGCACCTCAAAAAATCTATAAAAATTCAGGGATATCGGTAGAATGTAACTTGTGCCATTGGAGTTAAAAATTGAAGGATCTGAACTACCTGAGGACTGCGGGACTGAATCTCCCAGTCCTGCAGGTGAGTGCGTGCCGGGCATTCTAGATATGCTTTGGTAGGGTATTCCGGCTATATATTGTGTACTGAATTGTTTGTTTTCAAGGTCCAGAGCTGACCTGGACCTTAAAAACAGACACACATGCAGGAATTACAGTCGCAAGGAATCAAACACTGTCAGAATTCTATTTCGAGCGGCTGAGATTACAGATGGGCTACAAGGAACCGCCGTCGTCTCTGGAGTCGCCCATCCGCATCTCCGTCATCGCAATCCCAAATGCTTGCTCCATCCGAGTTTGAGCTCTGCATGGTTCGAGCTCCACCCGACCCCGATCCCACACATTACGCCTGCGAGGCGTCTACGTCGACGTCGAGGGTGCTGACCAACTCGGCGTCTTCATGGTCTTCCCTGCCGGTGGGGTAGTACGTCGTCGTCGTCCCCGATACACTCTTGTGGCCATCCGAGATTAAGAACGGGCTCTCTTGGCACTGCCCTCGACGCCAAAGCGGAGGACGTGGAGCCGAGCTCGGTGGTGCTCGCAGAGAACGAAGGCTTGGCCTACGTGTGCTGGGTCTTGAGCTCCGGACGGAGGAGGACCTTCGCGGTATTTTGGGCAGCTGGAGAGACGGAGGCGAAGGGGAGGGGGATACGGGGCGCAGGAACGGACTGTCGCTGGAGGTAGCAACGACCTGCTTCGTCCGCGTAGTAGAGCGAGAGCATTCGGGTTCCTCCATAACCGTGTCCTCGCCGTGGGCTTAATCTCCCCGGATCCCTTCTCCGTCGTCATTATCATCATCCTCCAAGACAATCGGGGCGCCCTCGTTCTTCCTTGCTCCCGCTCGCTATGGCCTTGTTCCGATGGCGCGTTTGCATCTGGACTTGGCTCTCCGTCGAAGAACCGTCGAGCGTAGATTGCGCAGGTGGAAACGAAGCTGGTTCAAGAGCGGTCTGTTATATGATAGTTTGGGTCAGCGTTTGGCCTAAAGAGGTGGAATGGCAGAAGAGGAAGAGAGGAAAAGATGGCGAAGAAAGCGGAGGCCGAAAGGAAAGGAAGGACGCAATAGCGAGGAGCATATGGGACGGCACTGAGCGAAAAAAGCATAGAAAGGGGAGAATCCGAGCGAGAAGGGGATGTAGGCCAATGAGATGTGAGAAAGACCGCACCTTCAGCGCCTGGCCAAGCCCGCCTCATGGGATCACGAATATTGCGCCTTCTTGCGAAGAGATAGGCATTGACGTCGTTCGACAGCCTGTACAACCGGTTGAGGAGGTATCGGGATGGACCAAATGAGCGCGCTAACCGGTCATTCGGTACCAGCGAATGGCTTGCATATCCGGGGCAGAAAGTGTGGGTGGGTAGAGAGGGTCGCTGTTCAGCGTCCATGAGGGACAGCGTGTCTCCAAAATCGGCAGCGAACGCGGAGACGAGGCTGAGGAGAGGCTCGGATGGTATTGTAGGGTTGGGACGGGATGCTGATGCGGACGTTAGCAGAAGGCAAGTGAGGGAAGGAAGACGCGCCGTTTCAAAGCATGGGTATCGTGAATCCCTTTCCATGACGAGGCTCGCATCGAGGTCGACGACATTGGCCGGCGCGGGGAGGCTAGAGTGGCGTCGTTCCGTCCACGGTGGAGGTCGAGCTCAGGCCTTGATCGCTGCGATATGGGAGGAGGAGAGGGAGAGCGCGAATGCAAGTCGAATCGCTGTCCGAGACGACTGGGAGATTGACCGGCGGCTAGCATTTGATGACAACGAGAAGCGGATGGCGCCTTCGTAATGGCCACGTCTGAGCACCAAAAAGCGACTCCGTGGAAGCATCACCGACGTTGTACAGGGGAGCTGGAGCTGGGTGCAGATGGTGGTTAAGAGCAAGCCTTGATTGTGACCGTGACAGTAGCCGACGGCTTCGTTAAAATCAAACTCCGATTCAATAACTAGTTCAGATCAACAGATAAGATAACAATCCCTACGGGAGTCGAACGATCCAGCAAGGTGTTTTGTACAACACCTCAACAAACTGTTGGGCAGCGCAACACCTCCTTGAGGTGTTCCGCCGGTGAGGTGTTCTGCTCAACACCCCGCTGAGGTGTTGAGCGCAAACACCTCGGCACGGAACACCTTGGTGAGCTGTTTCGTGCTGAGGTGTTTGGACTCGACACTTACCAAGGTGTTCTGCCCAAACACCTCAGGGTACTACACCTTGCTGAGGTGTTGAAAACCGGAGAAAACTGTTGGAACACCTCATTGAGGTGTTCCTACTTCCCACAGTGCAGTGCGGTCGCCGACGACTTGCCGTGCCATGAATCTCCTACGATTGTATTCCAGCGTCACAGTTTGGGTCTTAGGCCAAGGGGGTGCCAACTTTCGAAAATTGGATATAGGGTCGGAAAGTTTTTTTTTCTGGCCCTCGGGGGGACCCCCCCCCCGCCCTGCTTACTATATCGGGTAGTGATTTCCCACGATAAGATAAGATAAGGTCACGTGCACCTTCGAGCCCAGCCAGCGCCAACATTAAAAAAATAAATGATAATGTTTTCAGTCTCATTACAGTGTAGATTACATATAGAGATGTATTATAGACCTCATGGCCTTCCATTTACATGCCAGGTGCTTTATTTTCAAACAACGTCTATGTGAGTGTGACAAGAGTGTGACTGATGTAGTGTCACTGCTAAGCACCGAAATACACCCGAAAAATCTCGGAAGTCTCCAAAGTGGGTCCCTGGGTTGTTTTGAGCTGTTATAGGACCTGGTTGAAATACATGTCAAAAGTTTTTTTTTCAGCCCTCTGCGGACCCCCCCCCTACCCCATGTCACTGATAGGCATCTTGGCACCCCCTTGTCTTAGGCGGTGTCGCGGCGAATGGAGAAAGACTGCTCCGGCCAGTTTGATCCGTGCGCACCGTCGTTCCGACTCGTTCCGAACTCGTTCGTCAGGGCCTCGTTGCGCCCTTCATGCGCACAATTAGATTCCACGACTTGGTTGAAGGAAAAAGAAGAAGAATGATATTTTGTAAATACTGAACCAGCACATCTAGGTCGCGGCCTCCAACTCCCCCGAGTCCTCCGAGCCCGAAGATTCTATTGTCTTCGGGCCAATCGCTGCATTCTTCATCGCCTCTAACTCGCTCCAAGGGGGGTAACTTGTACATCTTCGGCAGCTGCTCCCAGAATGCCTCCACCGCATGGGCATGTTGGGACTGCAGAATCACCAAACAAGCCGAGCATTGATCTTCCAGCAGCTGCCAGTCCTCGAAAGAGCGGTGGCCTCGGGGCGCTTGAAGTAACGCCAGATGTCGTTGGTTTCGAAAGAGCAGTTACCGGTGGAGACGTCCTTGGTTTTGGGCATGGGGGAAGAGAGTAAAGAGCGGAATGACTCGGAAGGTCTGATATATGTGGGCGGCTGCGGGTCTGGAATCATGTTCTGTGAAGAACCCATGCTGCGGCAAAAGGGTTAGTCACAAAATAAGCTCGCTATTCAGCGGCGGGAAGCACACCTTGAACCGTGGGAAGCACAAGCGCTGGGCGGTGGGACCGAACAAGGGATGGGCAAAAGGAAACCAGGGGAAATTGGGTACCAATCGAGAGCAAATGGCAAGGAGATAAAGATGGGCTAGGAGTTGGACAGGGGACGGGACAAATGAAGCCTTAGACAGGGAAAGACCGGAGGACGTCCGAGAAAGGAAAGGGCTGTGCACAATGGCGATCCAATTGATTTCCAAAAGGGGAACAAATGCCCAAAGACGGTATCTGTCATATTTCGGTAACGAAATCTGTGATGGCCGCTGTTTGGAAGTTGGATGAAGTCGCTAAGTCAACATGCTGGAAACCCAAACACCGAATAAGCCTAGAGGTCGACTGGGGACAGTCGAGAAATAAAAATGGGGGAGATGATAAGCCGCTCTTATGAACAGGTGTGGAAAGGTCACTTTTCATGCTTATTCGGTGCGCCCGTCTATAGAACTAGTATGAGTCCCGAATAGCTAGTTGGGAGATATCTGCGACGGTGAACCAGAGTTGCGATGGGGTTGACGACCTGCGGAGCGCTACTGGTTCAACGGGAACACTACTACTAGCAGAGCCCACGTTATAGAACTATCCACTCTATAAAACACTCAAAGGGAGCGGCACCGACTATAGGCTTAGGCAGCCTAGGACAACAGTTTGGGACAGCATTGGATTGACGGTGACGCCGGCACTGGCCGGACCTACGAGACCGACTTCGCCCGAGGCTGCAGGAGTTACCGGAACAAACCCTGGCACCGACATCACGGCTATCTTCTTAATCACCGACCCGGACCAATCGAGCGGCCCGGCACCCTGGCAGAGAATAGGCCATAACTTGGGAAGGGCTTGGAGCCTGGAGACGAGCTAAACACGGCTAGGGAGCTACGGACGGCGACTACAATCCTGGGCCAAGAGGAGGAACAGACCAACGAAAACAGTACCGACGATCGGACTCAATAGCTGGCTGGTCATAGCCATTATCACATCTACACTGCATTTACTACTCGTACCCTACGGACTAAGGCGGAATAGGCCTCAGGTGATCAGGATTAGCGTATTCATAAGCACAGTATTATCAAGACTACTCGTTTTACACTATCAGGATTATGTAGTCTCACAGTATATAAGTAGGAAAGTTTGTACCGCCAGGACTTACGGAATTGCCCCGCTAGAGTTTAGCAGCGTTCTGGGGTTGTGGCTGAGCAATAGCAAAGCTTTGACTTTATATTTTGGTTGGGTTTTCGGAGCGTGCGAATAAGAGTTTGGACTTGTCAGTGGGACCGATTAGGATTTGGGATTGGATTGGAAGCTTGAATAGGAACTTGGAGGATATTTGGGACTTGGCATTGAGTCGGGCAGCGACTATAACATCCGAGGACATCGTATTTGGCCGACCTTCACCGGGTTTTCGTCGAATAGTACGTCTATCGTGCGCAATACAACAAACTCTCGAACTACCTACCCTGCACCCACCACAAACGGCCCTGTACCCAGGGTTGAACTCGCTTGGAGTGTTCTCAGACATAGGATTGGATTGTAGAGAGGCAGAAAGCACTATTCGGTCTAGCTCTTTAAAGCATCCCGCTATTCAGAGTCTAGGTTTAGTTGTGTTAGTTCGCTTCGCTCAGTTTGGTTTTATAGTCTAGTTCGCTAGCACACCTTTCATCTGGAGCCCACCGCGAGGGGTGGTAAATCGAGAACGATTTAGGAGGATTAAAAACCCTTCGCGCGACAAAAGCAGCGTTGAACAAGGAGGTTCAGCATTGCCTCGGACAGGGATTTCGAGGGAGTTTTACGAGGGTCAGGAGAGCTTAGGACGTTCCACACGAGCGGACCAACCACGTCGGCCTCAGCGAGCGCAAGGTCTACCTTGAACTCAAGAAGAGCAGCGAGCAGTTCGGTTCCACCGTTGGGGGCTAGTAAGATCTCAAAACCGTCGAAGTCGAAGAAGAAACCGGAGGCGCAACAAGCAGGACCGTCAAGGAGAAGGACGAGTCCCGAACACCAGCAATCACAACAGCAACAGCAACAACATCGAAGGAGAGACAGTATGCCCGACGGAGAACAACAACAACCGAATAGAGCGGCGACGGGGGCGCAGAAGTTTAGGATGCCAGAGACGTGGGAGGCAGGGAGACCGCAGTTCGATGGGAAAACGTACAACAAATTGGACAAGTACCTCGAACAGGTCGGCCGGATAATCAAGCAAGGAGGCATTGAGGAGGACGATGACAAGAAGGAGAAATACCTCTACTATCTCGACGACAACCACGTTATCGAGGGATGGCAGATGCTGAAAGAGTACAAGGATGGGACGTGTGAGGAGTGGATCAAGGCAGTGAAAGGGTTGTACCCGGAGTTGGAGGAGAAAGTGCAAGGGTCGTTGACTCGGCTCAAGGAAATCTGTGAAGAAGCTCAGGGATGTACCAGGGCGGAGCTGGGCAAAATTAGGCGCTTTCAGATGTTCTTTGAGGCGGAGGCGGCTAAGCTAATGAAACCTCCGGCGCAAGTGACGAACGTGAACTTGGTGGGTACAATCTTGAAGGTCTTGGATCCTGGGTTCTCGAGGCAGATAGAGGACGCCATGAACCTTCCCGGAGTATCTCAGATTATTCAGCAAGCAGGAGGGCAGGCGCCAGCGCCAGCAGCAGCGGCAGCGGCAGCGGCAGCGGTGGCGGCGGTAGGAACGATGGAAAGACGGGGCGACCGAATGACCTACACGGACGTGCTCAAAGTGGCGGTGTATCTAGCTACGAATTGGACGGGAAGAGAGGCCTTGTTCGAGATAAGTGGAGGGCGGCACGATGAAAGGTCGCTCATAGACACCACTCCCCCGATAAAAGGATCTTCAGCAACCCCGTACGCGGTAAAGAAGGAGTTCACCGACCAGATCGAGGGCTTCGCGTTAGAGATCGCCGCAATGAAAGATACCTTCAGCGTAAGGGATCGGCAGATGCAGGAGACTCTAAAGAAGTTCGAGACTGTCGCCGAACAAGCTCGAGTACTTAGCCAAGGAGTAGCGAAGGCGCCGGTACAACAGCCGAATAGTGGAGATTATAGGCTGACGCCGAATGGACAGTTCCACCGTGAGCCGAACAGCTATCGGATGGTACCTCCGCCCCACCTAGCCATCGAGGACATTAGCTGTCATTGGTGTGGAGAGAAGGGGCATATGATGGCGAATTGCGGAAGAAAGAACGAGAAAATCGACAGGGGTCAGATAATCATTGAGAACGGTCAAGCGAGGCTGCCGGGGAACTTGTTTATTCCGCGGTATCCAGAGCACTTGACAAGGGATCAGAGAGTGGAGGAATGGCACAGGAAGAATGCGACGGGGACAAGTCCGGCGGCGGTGAATATGTACCAAACATCGTTCATGAATGAAGCGGCGTATCCGGACCAGTTCGACCAGCACTACGACACGACACAGGACGAGTTACGGTCGGCGAGGGCGCAGCAGGCTTTAATGGCAAGGGAACTTCAACAATTCCAGCAAAACAGGGCCGCCGAAAACGCGCGCAATCGAGGGACTGGCTCGGCGGGTGGAATGTATGGGCAAGGAAGAGAGGTGCCGCCGCATATGGGAACCGGGCAGTACTATCTGGGCCAAAATATTGGGCAGCAAGGGCAGTCCGGGAATATGAACGCACAGTTCGTTCAGACCCCCCAGGCGCCGGCTAGCACAAACCAGTTGGACTTGGCTCAGTTACTCTCGCTTTTAAATGTGGCTGGTGTATCCGGGAGCAGCGACGGAAATGGGGGAGTCCTCGACCAGTTGGTAGCCACGCGCGAACAACTGAAGAAGTCGGGACAGACCCCGAATACAAATTTCTAGACAGTTCGAGGAAGGAGGGCCAGAGGAAGGGCGAAAGTAAACCTTCCCGGGTAGCCAAACCTCCGGAGAACCGTATGTCGGCCGCAGACAGAGATGAGAATTGGAGGAAGAAGAGCAAGAGAGCGAGTGTTGAGGCAGTCGCTTCGGGCGACGAGGATGACAGCGAGATAGAAGAGATAGAGGTCGAAATTCCGAAAGAGAATCGAAGGGCAAGATTTCGGGGAGAGGATTCAGACATCGAGGAACCGCCAGTGGAGTACGAGAAGAGAAAGCTGCCTAGTTCGGAGTCACCGAAAAGAGAGGTACCGAAGAAGGATCTTCTGCCGAGAATGGGAGAACGGGCTTATAAATTGGTAACCAAGTTCGACGACGAGAAGACAGTCAAGAAACTGGTAGACCGGACAGAAAAGACCATGGTCAACGACATCACAGTCGGCGATTTAGTCTCGATGTCACCGGGCTATGCCAGGGAATTGAGAAAGTCAATGGGTCGGATAAGGCAGCCGATTAAGCCGGTGCTTCTGAACGGGGCGTTGGATCAAGAATCGGCCTTTCCGTTCATGGAGGACGAGGATGTAGAAGTGAAGCTGCAAAGAGATGCGATAGATCTCGCAGACCTTCCGGAGGTCGACTCATTCTACATCTCGACCGAAGAGGACGTCGGGACGATTCCTGGTAGTCTAATAGCCACGGATCCATTCCTTCAGTACATGGCGAACCTTGGCGATCAAGAAGCACCAAAACAAGTGTATTCGGGGACAGGGTCTGCGTCGCTCAGAGTAGTACATCCGTTAGTTGCAGGGAGGCAACATGTGGAAAGCGTGGTAGATAGCGGCTCTCAGATTGTATCCATGGCGCTCACATTAGCTGAAGAACTGGGGATTCCTTGGGATCCCGACGCTCAGATATATATGCAGAGCGCCAATGGTACACTGAAGAAGTCGGCAGGACTGGCTAGGAACGTTTGTTTCTTGTTCGGGGATATTCCGGTCTACCTGCAAGTACATGTGATCGACCAACCAGCGTACAAGATTCTGTTGGGAAGGCCGTTCGACATCCTGACTGAATCAAGGGTCGAAAATCGCAGCAACGGGACACAAACCATCACAATCACCGACCCGAATAGTAAACGGCGATGCGTTATCCCTACACAAGCCAGGGGCGCGTATTCGGCCACGACGAACATCAAGAAGGTGCACGAAGAGGTCAAGGCGCCGAAGGAGCAGAAGGTTCCGAAGGAACAGCTCATGAAGACTGAGCGAGAGGCGGATTTTCACAACTCGTCCAGGAACTGGTCAGGGACTGGGGAGGCGAGGAAATGTGTGTGAAATTCGGGCTAGACAGTGACGGCGAAGTACAAGTTGAGGGATATTCGTTGCCGGCGAATGGGATGGAATTCACGGAGGAGGAAGTACGCGTGTCGTATTTAATGGCGAGTCAAGGGTCGGAAGCGTTCCAGCGGAATGAAAAGGCTCTGGCTCTGTTAAATATGTATGCTGAAGAGATGCCGTTGGAGTTGCAAGAGGATGGAGAGGTTATACCAGTGCTGACATGGAGTGAGCAGGTAATCGACGGGGTCGAGGATGATGAGGGAAATAGATTCCCGTTGGAGAGTTTTGGACAAAGAGAAACCCATGGTGACAGTAAAGGTGGGGCGTGTTACAAGTGCGCCGAGGAAGGCTTTGACCGTGAGAAAAATGGTTCGAGGATGGGCAACGATGGTCCGACGCTGAGTTCGTTCGCGGGGAAGAAATACAAACCAGTGGCTTTGAAGGTCAGACCAGTCTATGGGGAATTACCAGAAAGGTACCGAATAAAAAGGGAAATTTTGGGAAATCCTCTGGATGGCATGCCCGAATTGCCGATTCACCCAACGGATTATGTGCCAGTCGAGCGGTATGAACAAGAGAGAAAGGATTTTATCGACCAAGCACACCCAGGGACGTTTATGTTACCACAAGAGAGGCTCTTAATGCATAACATGCTTGTAATGCAGAAGGAGGCGCTGGCGTGGAATGATAACGAGCGGGGGTCGCTAAGGCATGATTTCTTCCCTCCCATTGAGATACCGACGGTGGAGCATAAGGTCTGGGTAGAGAAGAGTATTCCGATCCCGAGGGGCCAGTTGGAGGAGTTCTGCAAGATTATCAAGCAGAAAATCGACGCCGGAGTGTACGAACCGTCTAATGCCTCTTACCGATCGAAGTTCTTCGGAGTGATTAAGAAGGACGGGAAGAGCATACGGCTAGTACACGCCTTAGAGTCTCTCAACGCGGTCACCATAGCTCATTCGGGCATACCACCTGCGACGGAGGAGTTGGCGGATCACTTTTCGGGAAGGGCGTGCGGAGGCGTTTTGGATCTGTACTCCGGGTATGACCACAGGGATCTTGCAGAGAGCTCGAGGGACTTTACTACATTCCAAACTCCTTTCGGGGCACTGAGGCTGGTAAAACTTCCGCAAGGATGGACCAACTCGGTGCCAATCTTCCATGACGACGTGAATTACACGTTAAGGGAAGAGATCCCACACGTTACCATGCCGTATATCGACGATGTTCCTTTGAGAGGCCCAGCGTCGAGATATATATTGGAAAATGGGGAAGAGGAGAGGATAATCGGTAACCCCGGCATCCGGAGATTCGTATGGGAACATATGCAGAATGTGAACAGAGTCCTACAGCGACTGAAACACGCGGGCCTGACGGTTTCGGGGAAGAAAGCCATAATCTGTGCCGAAGAATTCGTGGTTGTTGGGCATACTTGTTCGACAGAGGGCTGGCGGCCGTCGACAGATCGAGTAGGAGTTATTCAGCGGTGGCCGCCGTTGAAGAATGTGTCCGAAGTTCGTCAGTTTTTGGGGGTCTTGACCTACATTCGGCATTTTATTAAAGATTTCGCTATTCTTGCGGGGCCTATAAACGAATTGTTGAAGGCGGGGAGAGAATTTGAATGGGGCGAACGGCAACAGGCGTCAATGGATAAAATAAAGCAGGCTGTGGTGGATTGTCCGTCGATAAGACCACTTTCGGACGACCCGGCGGTCGAAACGGTGCTCCAAGTTGATAGCTCTTACAAGGGATGTGGCCTGACTTGTTATCAAGTCGACCCACAAGATCCTAAGAAGCGTTATTACGCCCGTTTCGCGTCTCTACCTTTCGACGAGCGGCAGGCAAGGTTCTCGCAGGCAAAACGGGAGCTGTACGGGATAAAGAGGGCTCTCGAATATATGCAGTACTGGTTATTGGGGCATAGGAATCTAGTTCTTGAGACCGACGCGATGTACATTAAAGGCATGCTGGATAATCCTGGCATGGGCCCTAATGCAACTATCAATCGATGGATAGAACAGATTTTAATGTTCCATTTCCGTATAAGGCACGTAAAAGGGAAGACCTTCACCCCGGATGGCTTGTCAAGACGCGATGTTCAACCTGGGGACGAGGAGTATCCAAACACGGATGAAGTCCCGGAAATGAACTTACCAGGGATGGACGCCGGGTGGGATTACTCTATCCCCCAGCCATATGAGTTCGACGACTTCAAGGATAAGATAGACACCAGAGGTGGATACCTTAATGCTATCTTTACCGAGGAAGGACGTGAGAGCTATGAACGCGTTTTAGATTCGTTCGCCGAAGACTGCATAAAAGCTCATAGGGATGACGCCGAGGAGGCCGAAATGGTGAACAGGGCGTATTCGGTGGAAGGGATAGAGATGCCGCAGTACTTGGCTGAGATCAAGGAGGGCGAAAAACTCTTGCCCGACGAAGCGTTCAAGTGGGACCCGAAGAAGCGAGAACCTTATCCGGAGGAGAAGAGAAGTGACATGGGGAGGAAGTTGGATGACCGGATACGAATTCTGCAGAGGTGGTTGAAAAATCCATTGAAGCGCCCGGGAGGATTTTCAGATAGCGCCTATTCGGCGTTGATAAAATACTCACGGCAGTTCTTCCTAGGGAAAGACGGGCGACTGTTCAGGAAGGATAGAGAAGGGATGAATAAGCTGGTCGTTCAACCTGAACATCGGATGTATGCGATGAGAGCGGCGCATGATAGTCTGGGACACCGGGGTGTGTTCGCAACGAAATCACTCATAGAGGTCCGCTTGTGGTGGCCAGAGATGGAAAGGGACGTGTCTTGGTATGTTAAGACATGCCACATGTGCCAAGTACGTCAGAGTAAGTTGTTGCGAATACCGCCGGTGCCGACAAAAACGCCGAGTCTCTTCCAAAAGATACATACCGATGTGATGGTTATGGGGGCGACGTCGAACGGACACAAGCTCGTCATCGCGGCCAGGGACTCGCTCAGTCGATGGTTAGAAGCAAAGGGCTTGAGGGCCGACAATGCAGCGGCTGTGGGACAGTTTCTACTCGAGAACGTTATCTGTCGGTGGGGGTGTCCAGCTGAGTTGGTAACGGATAACGCTCCGCAATTCAGAGCTGCGCTAGATTGGCTTGAGCAGAAGTACGGAATAACGGGAATAACGATCTCGCCATATAACTCTCAAGCGAATGGGCCAGTGGAGAGCGGACACCGGGATGTCAGGCAGTCTATCGTTAAAGCCTGCTCAGGGAATGCGAACAAATGGTTCTGGTTCCTTCCGCAGGTAGTATGGGCAGACCGAATAACGGTTCGCCGTGGTTTGGGATGTTCGCCTTATTACGCGGTGACTGGCTGCCATCCTATACTTCCTTTAGATATCGTGGAGGCGACCTGGTTAGTTGAATACCCAGGCAGGATCATATCTACGGCGGAGTTGGTGGGACTCAGGGCGAAGGCCTTGGCGAAACACCGGCAACACATAGAAGAGATGCGCCTGAGGGTCGATAAAGAGAAGCTAGAAGCAGTGCGGCGGTATGAGAGGATCCACAAGTACACGATCAAGGACTTGTTAAATCCCGTGCCGGAGATATGCGGAAGTAACCCGGAGGGGTAACCGGAGCGGAGATACCGGATGTAACCGGAATGAGCGCAAGCACCACAGGAGAGTAAGGGTGTGCGTACTACCCTGGCCGGAGACGAGACGGAAGGTTCCGGTCGACGAGCGGAGCGGAAGCGGAGCAAGTCGGAGGACGACCGGAAGAGAGAGGCAAAGGCAAGATGAGTAGTCAAGAACGTTAATAATCAAACTGAAGTACAAGACGAGTAGCTACTGGTATTTATAGTAAGTAGGGAACCGGAAGGAGACGAAGAAGTAAGTAGCTAGACAATAAGGATTATCGATAGATAAGGAAATAAGCGAGAGACAATAAGAACAATAAGGATGGAGTCCCAATATGGGAAACGCTCAGTAAACCTTCATTGCGTAAAAACCCAAGTAGCCCGGGGGCTTAGGTCTATGTCGGAGGACGTCCGGGGTTCGAAGTTCGGAGTCCGGAGTCCGGAGCCTCCGAGGTCTCCGGTAAGTCCGGAGACCGGAGAGGTCGGAGTGAATGTGCATGGATATAACAGTATCCCCCTCTTGCGTTCTTTGCCCCCAAAGAACACAAGACCCAATTAGAAAGATTCCCGTTCAAAAGAAATATCACCGAGGTTTCTCCGTCGGATCACCCTATTTGGGATAGCCATTGTGACGTGTCACATCAAAACCACTCTTGTTCTTGAACCACCACCACGACGACGACGATGCAAAACAACAACGGCGGACACAGCGGCGGCGACGGCGGAGCGGGACGTCAACCCTCTGGTGGGTCGAGAGTGCCCACCGATGGAGAAGAGAGTGCGGGGTCGAGGGAGAGGAGAGAGGAGATTCGCAAGGGCAAGCGTAAGGCCCGGTCTCCGGTTCCGGTGCAGGAAGAGCGGGAACGAAACCGGCAGCGGCGGAGCCACAAAATAGCCCGGCGGATGGCGTCGGAGGCCCAGGCGCAGGCCGCACTCGCCCGTATCACCGCGCAGGAGGAGGAGAGTCGGAGACGCCTGGAGGAAAGCCAGCGGGCGGTGGAGGACGCACGGAGAGCACTCGCGGAAACGTCGGAGAGGGCTAATGGTGCGTCCCGACAGTGGCTCGCGGAGAGTCACCGGCTGCAAGCGGAGATGGACCGGAAGTCGGAGGATGCGATTTCGGACTCGTCGGCGGATTCTCCGGTAGACGAGGAGCCATCGGAGCGGGAGGCCCCGGAACGTAAGCCCATTTATCCAACCCTCCGGAATAGCTAACGGACACAGAATGTGAACGCTGCGAGCAACGGGACCTACACTGTGTTATTGATGACAGTGTAGCGGGATGTCGGGAGTGCGAGCGGAAGGGTGTTCCGTGCTCGTTCGAGGATGATGCACCAGCTCCGGTAAAGAGAACGGAGAAGATTCCCGGTGCGTCCGCCATACCGGAGGGGGTCGGAGACTAACCGGAGTTGAACAGCCTGTGAAAGGTGCGCAGAGGCAAAACTCCGGTGTTTTGTCGTCGAAGGACACACCGCGTGCGAGTTCTGCTCTGGGAAGCACGGCCGGTGCTCCCTCAATCCGAAGACTCTCCGGCCGAACAAGCGCGACGAGGCGAAGAAATCGAAGTCCGGCAGGTCCGTGAAGCCCGGAAAGCCAAAGCGGAACGCAGCGGAGAGCTCCGAAAGCGAATCGGAGGAGCGTCCGGCGACCCGGACCCGCGGTCGAGCTCGTCTGGTAACACGGAGCGAGTTCGACCACCTCATGAGCATCGTCAAGGAGCTCTCCGAGGAAATGCGGGGTCCGGGAAACGTCCACAAGCCGTGGCCTGCACGGAAGGACCAGATGGCGGCGAAGCGGAAGGAACACGTGCAGGCGACGAAGCCGAAGCCGAAGAAGAAACGGACGCGTAACATCGTCCCGCCTGTAGGCTCGGTCCGAGCACCACCGGAACCGGAAGATGAAAATGACGTCCGGATCGGCGCGTGGCGCGAACAGGCGGCGCAGGCGGAGATTCCGGAGACACCAGAAAACCCGGAGGACCGCGGCGAGGGAGGTTCGGGACTGGCCGGTGCACCGGAGGCACCGGAGAAGCCAGCTGAACAACCGGGAAGGTCCGACGACGAAATGGTCGAGGTGGAGATCCCGATCAAAGCTGAACCCGAGCCAATCGTCGTTCCCGCCGCGTTAACGCGGATCATCGAGGTTCCGGAGTCGGTGGAAGGTGAGGCGGAGATCGCGCCGGAGGTGAAGGCAGAACCGGAGGAGTCCGGGAAAGTTCCGGAGAAGAAGGAGAAGACGGCGGGAACGGGCCCGAAGCCAGGGCAGCCGATCTTCGAGATTTCGGACTCGGAGTGAACGAGCATGGGGGCGAGGAAGGTTGGGGTTGGCCAGCAAGGCCAGGAAACAAAAAATGTAAATAAAAAACTGAATAGTTGTATATTAAATAGGACAAGACTTTCCTGAAATAAGACGGAGGGAAATCGGAAAATAACCGGAAGGAATTTCGGAAGACCGGAAGGTCAATAGTCGGGACCCGGCTTGTCCGGAAAGCGCCGGTGGAAGTTGTCGAGCGCTTCCGGAGCGTCAACGTCGTCCGCACCGACCCAAGTGAACTGTTCGTCGGTATTTTCGTAGCCGGTCCATTCGATGAGATACCGGAGCTTAACCCGGCACCTCCGATCGATCTTCGAGTCAACGATCTGTTTGACCTCGAAGTGTTCTTCGCCGTCAATGATTTCAACCGCAGCCGGAGGAGGTTCCTCACGGCCCGGAAACGGGTTCGGAACATGGGGCTCGAGTTGGGAAATATGGAATACCGGATGAACTTGCCGGAGGTTCGGAGGAAGCCGGATGGTATAGGAGGCGGCGGAAGGTTTCGCAATGACTTCGAACGGGCCAACGAAGGACTCGGTGAACTTCGGAGTCGGACGTCGGATGTTAAGGAACTTGGTAGTTATGAAGGCGAAGTCTCCGACTTGCAACCGGGGATCCGGAGAGCGTTTCCGGTCAGCAGTTTCCTTGTATCGCTGCTGAGCGAAGGTGATTTGCTCCCGGAGGTACTGGTGCAGGTCTTGGAGATCGACGACGAAGTCCTTAGCATATGTGTTAGCGACATCGCGTTCGGGATGAATGGAGATTGCCGGATTATAGCCTTTGTTCGCGAAGAACGGAGAAATGCCGGTAGAGGCGTTCGGAGCGTTGTTGAGTGCGAATTCGGCAAGGGGAAGTAATTTGTCCCAGTCGTCCTGTTGATAGGACGTATACATCCGGATGTACTGCTCCACAGTCTGGTTCATGCGTTCCGTCTGTCCGTCCGCTTCCGGGTGGTGACCGGAGGTGAAGTGCAACTCCATGTTGAGGAGTTCTCCGAGAGACCGGAAGAAGGAAGAGACAAACTCGGAGCCCCGGTCGCAGGTGACATGGCTGGGGACTCCGTGCTTGGAGAAGACGTGAATGAGGAAGAGCCGGGCGAGTTCCGGAGAGTCAATATGAGTGTCGCAAGGTACAAGAATGACCTGTTTAGATGCGCGATCAACAATGACTAGAATGGTATCAAACTCGCCGGCAGATGGTAGCTGCTCGATGAAATCAATGGAGATCGAGTGCCAGGGCCGGAGCGGAACCGGAAGGGGCTTCAGCAGACCGTAAGGTCGATGCCTAGGCTTTTTGTTGCGCTTGCAAAGAATGCAGGACCGACAGTAGTCCCGGACGAATGTCCGGACTTCCGGCCAGGTGTATTCGCGTCGTACGAGGGCAAGGGTGCGATTCTGTCCAAAGTGACCGGAGAGAACATGGTCATGCAAGTTCTGTAGAACACGTACTCGCAGCTCCGGAGAGGTTCCGGAGACCAATGGAACATAAATGCGCTCGTCGTAGCGGAGTAGACCGGAATCGTCGATAGTCCAGCGCGGAGATGTACCGGAAGCCGCGGCCGATAGACCGGAGACCGCGGCGGGATCATCGTGGAGATGAGTGAGGATGTCGGCGTGAAGCTTGTTGACATCGATGATGACCGTAGCCCGGAGGACCGGAGCCTCCAGGAACGTAGCTCGGAGTGACGAAGAGAGTTGATCGTCAGTGAAGATGGGTCGGAAATTCTGCGGATTAAGCTGACCGTATGCTCTATCCCCCTCTTTAGGATAGACGTCCCATCGTCTAGTAAGAGCGTCCGGTTTGCCCCCGAGCTTACCGGGGCGGAACCGGATTACCATGTTGAAGTGGCAGAGGTATTCGGACCACCGGACTTGACGCCGGGTGAGAACCTTTGACGTAGCAAAGTACTCAAGGTTCTTGTGGTCCGTGACAACGTCGACCGGAAGGGAGCTACCCTCGAGGTAGTGACGCCAAATGGTGAAGGCATCGAAGATGGCGAGCAACTCCTTGTCGTGCGTGTCGTAGTTGAGTTCCGCGGGACCAAGGGTCCGGGACCGGAACGCAACCGGATGGATTTCGCCGTCGTCTCCGGTAATGGACAAGATGGAGGCGATGGCGTAATCGGAGGCGTCCGTTTCGACGGTGATCTGTCGATCCGGAAGCCAGTGGTGAAGGATGGGCGCTTCCAGGAAGGTGCGCTTGAGGGTGTCAAAGGCATTTTGGCAGTCGTCGGACCACTCCCATTTGACGCTCGAACGAGTCAGGCGAGTAAGAGGCACTGTAATCGCTGAGTAATTGAAGATAAAGCGTCGATAGAAGTTGCAAAACCCAAGGAAGGACTGAATGTCCTTAACCTTCCGAGGGACCGGCCAGTCCGTAATCGCGGAGACCTTCTCCGGAGACATCCGGAACCCGTCCGGAGACAGGATGTAACCGAGATACTCCGTTGTGGTGACGCTGAACTCGCATTTCGGAAGCTTGCAATACAACCCGGCAGCGCGGAGGCGCTTGAGTACTTCCCGGACATGTTTGGTATGCATAGCCGGGTCGTCCGAGAAGATGAGAATGTCGTCGAGGTACACGATGACATAGACGTCGAGCAAGTCGGCGAAGAGCGTGTTCAGGAATCGCTGGAAAGCGGACGGAGCGTTGGTAAGACCTTCTGGAACGACCCGGAACTCGAAAGAACCGTAACGGGTCCGGAAAGCGGTCTTCGGCTCATCGCCCGGAGCGACTCGGAGAAGGTGGTAAGCGTGACGGAGGTCAAGTTTGGTATAGATACGCGCCTTCCCGGGAGCATCGAGGAGATCCGCGATGAGGGGAAGAGGATACCGGTCTTTCCGAGTGATCCGGTTAAGACCCCGATAGTCGACGCAAAGCCGGAGGGACCCGTCCTTCTTCTTGGCGAAGAGGATCGGAGCACCATGACTTGAACGAGAAGGGTATATGAAACCAGCCTTCAAGTTCTTGTCAATGAACTCCTGCAGGGCGGAGAGCTCGGCTTGCGAAAGGGAATATACATGGCCGATCGGAGGGACTTCGCCTTCAGCGATTTCGATTTTGAGATCGAACTCCCGATGAGGCGGAAGGTTGTACGCTTCCTCCTCGGAGAAGACGTCAGCGAAGTCGTGGTATTCCGAAGGAAGACCGGAAAGGTCCGGAGGATCAACAGATCCACTCCGGCCATGAAGACCATCGGTAGCAACAGTGCGCAAAGTATACTGGACGGTAGACTTGTCCTGAATGATCGTGTGGTATGCCGCAGCAGAAACAAGAGACACCAGCGGCGGGGAAGAAAAAGGACGTGGACCGGAAGCGTCCGGAATGTCCATAGAAGGACCGGAAGTGTCCATAGAAGGACCGGAAGAAGGCGATGACGTCGGACACGGTGTAGGAGCCGGAGCCGGTTCGACCGGAGCTACCGGGGCCTCGTCCATAGTAGGAACAACCGCAGCAGGAACAGACATAGTAGTCTGAGGTGTCGACACTGAAGATCCGGAACGGCGGGTTTCGAAAGATATCGTAGCATCAGCCCAGTTAATCAACGGATTAAAGCGGGAGAGCCAACTGTAGCCGAGTACCAGTTCGCACGGAGAATCAAGACGGGTGACGTAGAGTTCAATCAAATGAACATCGCCGGAAGGAAACTTGACGAGGAGGCGGATTTGCCGATTAATGATAGACGAAGAGCCATCGAGGTACCGGAGAGTTACCGGAGGGACCGGAAACGTTGTCAAGGCTTGGCGTTCGCAATACTCTTTCGAGATGAAGCAGTGTGAAGAACCGGAGTCTATAAGAGAACGTATCCGGGAGTTGAATCCCGAGGCTAAGCGTTGTACAAGAGATTGGGGTATGGTTGAGCATAAGTCCGAATCAGAGTATGTATAGTCCGACCGGAGAAGAGAAAGCATGATATCGACATAAAGGGCATTAGCGGAAAGACTGGACGCGTTGAGACGAACCTCAGGAAGCACTCCGGAGTCAACGCAACCCGGACCGGAGGCTGAGGGATCCGGGCTGCAGTCTAATTTTTTGACCCGGAAGCTTCGGCTGAGGCCGGAGCATCCACTGCAGCACGTCGTCCACCGACCGGACGCTTCTTGCACTCAGAAGCCATGTGACCGGCACCTCCGCAGAACATGCAGAGGTTGTTCTTGAGACGACGAACACGTTCCGCCGGATTGAGTTTGCCGGAGGAGTCGAGGAACTTGGCGTACGGCTTGGCGGGTTTAGCCGCCGGAGCGTGAGCGTGCGCTTGGTTAGACGCGGGAGGATTTCCGGTGTTACCGGAGGCACCGGAGTTACCGGAGCCGGGTTGGCGAGAGGTGTTCTTGACGGGTGAGGAACCGGATTGCTTTCCACGGTTCCCGCCCGCCGGACCGCCGGTGTTACCACCGGGGCCGGAGCTTTCGCCCCCATTCTCCCGATCCCGATCCTTCTCCGCTTGACGCTTCCAATAGCGCACGTCGATGGTACGGGCAACGCCTTTGACTCCGAGAAGAGTGTTGACATAGGCGTGGTGAATCATGTCGTCCTTGATCCGGCGGGGCAGACCTTCGTAAAACTGGTGCCGGAGGGCATTGTCGCCCCAAGCCGTAAGGACTGCGAGCCGGTCAAACGCGACAATATAAGTCGCGATCCGGTCTCCGGTCTTCATCCGACACGAGCGGATGGCACCCTCGGCATCCCCGATGGGATCATGGGGACCAAAGTTCATCTGCAGCTCCAAAACGAACCTCGGAAAGTCTCCGTCCCAGACCGGAACGGAATTGGAGGTGTCGTAAGGGTTCGGTTCGAACCATTGCTGAGCGGTTCCACGCAGGTAAGAGATGACGAAGACAATCTTATCATCGTCGGTCTCGAAATCCTGGTTGCGCTCGGCAAAGTGTAGATAACACTGCGAGAGGAAGGACTGAAGTTTGGATGAGTCCGAACCGTCGAATGTATCCGGATTACGGAGGTTTGACCGGGTGGAGCGCGGAGCGCGAGTCTGGTAGTTTCCGAACAGATTGATTGCAGCGCGGAATTCGGTGAGAGTCGCGATAAGCAGATTCTCTGCAATATCAGCCGGATTAGCCGGAGGTGCTTGACCCGGAGGGCCACTGGGAGGACCCGGAGGGCCTCCAGGGGGACCCGGGGGACCTCCAGCTCCACCTCCACCTCCACCTCCGCCTCCACCACCCCCACCACCGCCGCCGCCTCCACCTCGCGGGGGAGGAGGTCCTCCGGGGCCGGACGGACCACCAGCGGGATCGCCGGGGTCATCGGGACCGGAATGATAATCACCAGAACCGTGCTCGGAAGGAATATCATCTTCTTCCTCCCTAACGGGAGCGAAGCCACCAAAAGGAATAGGTTCGGTGGTGAAAGTTCTGGTGCGGGTTTGGGGATGAGGGGATCGTGGGTAGGTGCGGACATTTTCCGGAGAGAAGTCCGGGGAGGTAACAAGACCCGGAACGACCGGAGAAACGGGAGGGACTGGAGCGACAGGAGGAACAGGATTGACAGGAGGGACAGGAGGAGGCGCGAAGTTTGCCGGAGTATCCGGAAGACCGCGCACGTCCATGGAACGACGATGGATGGTAGGACCAACAAAAGAAGTAGGAATATCTGCCATAGTGGCCGTAGCACGAGTATGCTCGGTGATGGGAGAAAGAGGAACAACTTGAGAGAAGAGACGAGAGTTGCGGCGGTCGGTAGATGAGCGCTCGATGATCGCCGCAGGAGGAGTATCGATGTAGGACATGAGGAAAGGACCAGAGGTAGGTGAGTTTGATTATACTGTTAAATCCCGTGCCGGAGATATGCGGAAGTAACCCGGAGGGGTAACCGGAGCGGAGATACCGGATGTAACCGGAATGAGCGCAAGCACCACAGGAGAGTAAGGGTGTGCGTACTACCCTGGCCGGAGACGAGACGGAAGGTTCCGGTCGACGAGCGGAGCAAGTCGGAGGACGACCGGAAGAGAGAGGCAAAGGCAAGACGAGTAGTCAAGAACGTTAATAATCAAACTGAAGTACAAGACGAGTAGCTACTGGTATTTATAGTAAGTAGGGAACCGGAAGGAGACGAAGAAGTAAGTAGCTAGACAATAAGGATTATCGATAGATAAGGAAATAAGCGAGAGACAATAAGAACAATAAGGATGGAGTCCCAATATGGGAAACGCTCAGTAAACCTTCATTGCGTAAAAACCCAAGTAGCCCGGGGGCTTAGGTCTATGTCGGAGGACGTCCGGGGTTCGAAGTTCGGAGTCCGGAGTCCGGAGCCTCCGAGGTCTCCGGTAAGTCCGGAGACCGGAGAGGTCGGAGTGAATGTGCATGGATATAACAGGACTACGACTTCAAACCGGGCGAGTTGATACTTATTCGGAACACCCGAATAGAAAAGAGCTTGGATAAGAAGGCCAAGTTGAAGTACCTAGGACCGATGGTGGTAGTCAGGCGAACGAAGGGAGGCGCCTACCTCGTCTGCGAGTTGAACAGAGCAATGTACCCAGGAAAAGTGGGCCAATTTAGGGTAATCCCCTACGAGGCGCGCCGGCGGATCACTCTTTCCGAGGATGTCGAGAAGCTTATCGACATGAGCAAGGAAGAGTTGGACAAATTGGCCGCGGAAGACGACGAGGTGGACGACTGGAAGGGGAAGGACTTGCAATTCGGAGATATGCGCCTAGACTCTGACGAAGACGAAGACACTGGCTCTGAACACGAAACCGAAAATTAAAAGGACCAAATAACGTCGATTAATAACGAAGTCGGATAGGACTACAGTCATCAACCGGCCAGTGGAACACCACCGGCCAGTGGAACAGTCGATGTAATCAATTATTTTTAAGACGATAGCTCCTCCGTCAGGTCTGTAAAAAAAGTTGGATATGGTATAGTATACGGAGCATGTCCTTGAGAAATTTGAAGACTTTCTGTGGGGTATTACGGTTGCTAGAAATTGTGCATCGATCTCAGTCCAAATTCTGACTTGGTGGTCAAGCCGAATTCATCTGTTTTTTTCAATTTTTTTTTTTAGAACACAAGCAGAACTGTCCCTCAATAACCTTGCAGGGGTTACCCAGCTGCAAGGTAGCCACGATCTGCCACAAACGCGTCGGAGAGAAACGGCTTTTGGCCATCAGTCACATTCCGTTTGGGGAAGCCTTTGAGTGCGAGTTTCAAAAGAGCACTCAACGTTGCTCAGAAATTAAGATATTTGAATACAGACTCTGACAATGCTACAGACCTCAGATCCACAAAAAAAAAACAGAAAAAATGGGCATTTGGGGAAGCATCAAATCAACTGTTCCACTGTTCCACTGGCCGGTTGATGACTGTACTGACTACAAATGGACTACATCCAGGAAGAGTCATCGTCGCTCCAAACGACTTCAAAATAATCGCTGTCATGGTATACGAACAATTTAACGGAATCGGGAGATAAAGGAGTGTCGGGCTCGGTGGGAGCAGTAGCCTGGGGATAGCCGATACGAATTGCCGGGACGGGTGAATGGGCCGGGGATAGGCAAATAATGAGCCTAGGTGCGACGACGAGGAGCAGAAGGGGCGACCTTGGTGGATCCATCGATGATGCGGATGTACTGGTCAAGCGACCTGGGATGAGAAGTCAGATCGACACTATTCGGTGGGACCGAATATACGCACGGAAGACGATCCTGGTACGCGATGTTGCGCGCTTGAAGGGTCTCATACACGTGGATGAGATTGGTCTCGAGACGACGATAGTTCGCCATGCCGTGCGCAAGGTGCTGGACTTGGAGGATCATCTGGACCTGGAAGGTGTCCGCAACGAGAAGGAGCTGATTCTCGCTGACAACGGGGTCCAGCGCTCCATCGTGGGCCTTGATGACGGACATAATGCCGTTAATGCGCGCGGTGGTCTCGCTGGGCAGGCTGGGCCAAAGGGGATCGTTGTTGGCCTAACCGCGGGAAGATGGGTTCATCAGATCGTAATCACTAACGCTGAATAGCACGTACAATGTTGGGGAAGAAGGTATCGGGCAGCTGTAAGCGGAGCGTGAGGAACGAGAGTCGTAGGGAACGGACAATCCACGTACAACGGCGAAGTCATTCGCAAGGCGGCTGGGTGGAACAGGAGCCGCGACGACAGGCTCAGGGTCGACGACCATAACCTCGTCTGGGGCAGAGGTCTGACTAGTCGAACCGGAGTTGGCACTGGAAGTCGCGACGGACTTGCCCTGGGGTTGGTGGTTATAACGCTGGAAGTGAAGGTCGCGGAGAGTCACCTTCTTCGCTTTCTTCTTCGGGCCGGCCTTGACCTTGTATGGGCAGTCGTTAATGACGTGCTCTCCGGTGTGGTGGCAGTGATAGAGATGGCCCACCTCGCCGTCATCGTCGATGTCGATGACCTGTCGCTGAAAGTCAGCATTGAGGGGGAGCGGACGCGGGTTGAGGGCGTAACGGACCTTGTTGTTGGCGCTGACGGCCTGACCGAACAAGGAAAGTTAGCTCGGAGTCGTCAGGGATTAAGGGATGTCGCACCGCAGCCTCGGCTTCCGCAGTGACCTGGAGTGGGTTGAAGAAATTGCGAAAGGCGGGGAACCAGGAAAATACCTGGAGAAGGAGCTCAGCTTCTTGCTGTAAAGAGCGGGGGTGAACAAGGGAAAAAGAGGCAACGAAGGGCGCACCTGCTTCTTGTCGGCCTGCATGGCGGCGAGCTAAGGGAGGCGTGAGGGTTGATAACCAATGAAGATGAAACGGACCTTGTCAGAAGCGATCTTTTGGCGAGCCTCTTGTTCTTCAGCCTGGAAGATCGACTCAGAGGGAGGAAGAGTGCGTGAAGGAGGACATACATGTGCTTTCTGCTTGGCGAAGACTTTGGCCATGTCCCCGATGGACACCAAGACGCCGAAGAGATCGTTGGCCTTCTGGATGGCGGGCTTGATGGTCGGATTGGCGCTCTTGGGGATCTGTTCGGCGCGAAGGATGACTTTGAGGACGACATCGGCGGCGGTAGCTGAAAGGTCGACGAGGTCCTGAGCTTGGGCAATGCGGTTGACGGTATTCGGGTTCGAAATGACGGTATCCTGGAGAGAGGGAAAGTCAGGATGAGATGTCGGTGGGACTGGATATAGAAACGCACCATCTCATGGTAAGTATTACCGACGGCCCGAATAGTGGTTACAGCAACGCGTTCGGCGCAGCTGTCCTTGAAACCACCGAAGAGGTCGATGATGCCGGTGAGGACGGCCTCGAAGGTACCACGGTTGACGTCGGAGAGACGACCATTGATGGGGGTCGGCGCGTGCTTGGATTGGGAAGTCATGGCGCCGGAGTCGAGGTAGAACGCTGGAAGAGGCATATAAGCGACGTCGGTGGTGGGGATTCGCGGTGGGCCCAGACTGAACAGCGACGAACGGGTATGTTCGGTGGGAAAGAATGTGGTAGGGAGCCGAGAGAATAGCAGGGGATATTGCTCGGAGAGTAAGGGCGAAAGTGGGCGGTTCATATAGGCGTCGCTGGGACAGCGAAGATCTAAAAATGGGGGAGAGAGCACGCTTGAAATCAAGTCGGCGTGCCAACGAGTTTCATGAATTTCGCTATTCATGTGGACCGGATAGTAAAGCAACTCTCCTGGTTGGCTACAACGAGACGATCGACTGGGTCGTTGGTCTCATGGCTATACATTTGGACGATCTCCGGCTTAGGCCGACATGGGCAATGTTTGATGGTATTCAGTGGGCGCTTGATTGACACCTTCGTGATATCTACCATCATCAATCCCTTGTTCAGTCAAGTGGGCGCATAATCAGCGACACCGAATAGCGAAGGGACTCAGTCGGAGGCAGTCAGTTGGTCGGAACTCTTAGTTGGTCGCAGGGAACAGGCAGAATTCGTGTATATTACGGGTCTACAACAAAGCAAGTTGTAGCCCGGCGGCAGCGGTACAAGTGATATACGAAATATGTAAAACGACGGCAAAACATTACGACGACCAAAACACCCGAACGACACAGCACCCGGACGAACCGACGGAACGGGAAGAGCAGCTAGCCGGTCGAGGCGCTTAGGGAGATTTAGCGCGGAAGTGGGAGAGGGAATGAGAAAACACGAACCTGGCGACTTGGGAGTCTCCAACGGGGGAGGAATCCTTGACAGCGTCCTCGTCGTCGTCGACGTTCGGTTCGACTCCGGGCATATCCTCGTCTCCGTCCGCATCCAGCTGGTCGGCCTCCCCGACGATGGCCTCGTTGTGTTTCTCGAAGAATTTGTTGAGGAAGTCGATAACGGCGGGAGCATCCTGGCCGAGTACGAAGCGACGCTCGAGTTCCTCCAGGCCATGGACGTTCAAGACCTCCTTGAGATGAAGGTGGAGCAGCTGGATACAGTCGAGGGCGTTCTTTGCGGCAGCTTCATGGGCAGCGGCGACGGCATTGAGAGTCACCATTGCACCCTGGGCCGACTTGAGCAGACGATGAGACTCTGGAGCGAGTCAGAAGAGCTACACGAGGAGAAAAGCAGGGACGTACCAATCTCGGAGATGGCAGTGAGCGGGGACATGTTGAGGAGGATGCGCTCGATGTGTTGCGACTCAAAAGTATGGTCGCAGAACCTGCCCTTCGCCTGACCGGTGTTGCAGGGCTGACAGGTGACACCGTATCCGTTCTTGAGACAGTCGCGGCCACGGAGACCACACTCGAGACAAGACCAAGTAGGCTGGGAAAGGAGTCAGTAGAAGTGCAAGGACGAAGTACGAGACATACGAAAGTAGCGTCGCCGGGTTCGGCCTTGCGAATGTCTTCGGCAGTGAGTGGCTCGAGTGGCTCGAAGGCCGAATGGAGGGTCTCGAGCGGAGGGTCCTTGCGATAGTTCTTGAAGGAAACAAGGCGAGAGAGGCGGGTGTGCGGGCGCGAATTGAAACGGGTAGCCGCGAGGAGGATCGTAGAGTCTTTGGTCTGAGGGATGTGAATGACGGCTAGGGTGACGTGAGCGAAGGATGAGTCGTCAATGGGAAGGACGTACGGGCCCCGTTCGAGCTCATCGTATTGGCGATACCGGCGTCGAGCTGCTCCAACCACAGCTTGTGGGCTTCGGCGGCCTGGGCGATCTTCTTCTGCTTCTGTGCCAGTTTCTCGGCGGCCTAAAAAGCGACGAATGAGCGACGACGAATAGAGCAGGGTTAAGGAAGATGGGAAACACACCTTTTCTTTCTCCTCCTCGTCGTCCTCGTCGCTCTCGACGATCACGGTGGTTTCGGCCAAAGATTTGCGACGCGGCGTTGGCTTGGAACGCGAGGTAGACGACGAAGCTGGAGTCGCAGTCTTCTTGACGGTAACGACGGCACGGGTTGGACGACGGGGCTGGATGAGATAGTATGAGCTGGTTAAATGGAAGAAGAAAAGCAGGGACTTGCCGTGTTATCTTCTTCGTCAGTCGCAGCGGGCGATTCAATGCGCCTAGGAAAAGTTAGGGGGGTCGAGTGGGGAGCGACAAAGAAAAGGACGAACGCTTTCTTTTTCTTGGGAGCGTCTTCTTGCTTGACGACGACTTCGTCGTCGTCATAGTCGTCGTCGTTGGCGTCATCCGCTTCGGCCTCGGAGGAAGAATCGTTGTTGGGTTGAGGGCGTTTGCCCAAAACCTTGGACGAAGGACCTCTAAGAGAAATTAATTAACCCATATCGAAGGAGAAGAAGCTGAGGGGAGTACTTACACGGCTGGCTTGGATGAAGAAGTTTTGGTGGTGGTGGCAGCTACCTCGTCGTCCAAAACGAACTTGCTGTTGGTCCGATGGAAAGAGGAAGTGCTGGAGGGAGCGGAGGCGATAACACGAGTTGGGAGCACAATAGGCATGGGGAGATGAAGGTCGGCCGGCTTGCGCTGCAACAAGGTTAGCTCGGGAGTTTGGAAGAGGATCGCACGTACGCCATTGCCGTCCCAGGCGGCGAGGGAAAAGTAGCGAAAATCAGGGTCGAGAACGTTGGTATCGGCCTTGGAAGCGAACCAGGCGCAATAATTCATAATGGCAATGAGCGCATCGGGTGTCGAGGAAGACGAGAAGCGCTCGAATTTGGAGTATACGGTGCGCTTGGGTTCAGGTCAGGCATGGGGCAGAAGGAGAGGAAAAGAGAAAAGCGTACCAAGATACCGATACCAGCGTTCAAGAGCTCGGCAAGGCGTTTTGGGGGATACTCATTGAAGAATTTCTTTTCGGTGTTGTGGTGGAAAAATGTGATAGCGTCGAGAAGAGCGGTGGCCTCGGGGCGCTTGAAGTAACGCCAGATGTCGTTGGTTTCGAAAGAGCAGTTACCGGTGGAGACGTCCTTGGTTTTGGGCATGGGGGAAGAGAGTAAAGAGCGGAATGACTCGGAAGGTCTGATATATGTGGGCGGCTGCGGGTCTGGAATCATGTTCTGTGAAGAACCCATGCTGCGGCAAAAGGGTTAGTCACAAAATAAGCTCGCTATTCAGCGGCGGGAAGCACACCTTGAACCGTGGGAAGCACAAGCGCTGGGCGGTGGGACCGAACAAGGGATGGGCAAAAGGAAACCAGGGGAAATTGGGTACCAATCGAGAGCAAATGGCAAGGAGATAAAGATGGGCTAGGAGTTGGACAGGGGACGGGACAAATGAAGCCTTAGACAGGGAAAGACCGGAGGACGTCCGAGAAAGGAAAGGGCTGTGCACAATGGCGATCCAATTGATTTCCAAAAGGGGAACAAATGCCCAAAGACGGTATCTGTCATATTTCGGTAACGAAATCTGTGATGGCCGCTGTTTGGAAGTTGGATGAAGTCGCTAAGTCAACATGCTGGAAACCCAAACACCGAATAAGCCTAGAGGTCGACTGGGGACAGTCGAGAAATAAAAATGGGGGAGATGATAAGCCGCTCTTATGAACAGGTGTGGAAAGGTCACTTTTCATGCTTATTCGGTGCGCCCGTCTATAGAACTAGTATGAGTCCCGAATAGCTAGTTGGGAGATATCTGCGACGGTGAACCAGAGTTGCGATGGGGTTGACGACCTGCGGAGCGCTACTGGTTCAACGGGAACACTACTACTAGCAGAGCCCACGTTATAGAACTATCCACTCTATAAAACACTCAAAGGGAGTGGCACCGACTATAGGCTTAGGCAGCCTAGGACAACAGTTTGGGACAGCATTGGATTGACGGTGACGCCGGCACTGGCCGGACCTACGAGACCGACTTCGCCCGAGGCTGCAGGAGTTACCGGAACAAACCCTGGCACCGACATCACGGCTATCTTCTTAATCACCGACCCGGACCAATCGAGCGGCCCGGCACCCTGGCAGAGAATAGGCCATAACTTGGGAAGGGCTTGGAGCCTGGAGACGAGCTAAACACGGCTAGGGAGCTACGGACGGCGACTACAATCCTGGGCCAAGAGGAGGAACAGACCAACGAAAACAGTACCGACGATCGGACTCAATAGCTGGCTGGTCATAGCCATTATCACATCTACACTGCATTTACTACTCGTACCCTACGGACTAAGGCGGAATAGGCCTCAGGTGATCAGGATTAGCGTATTCATAAGCACAGTATTATCAAGACTACTCGTTTTACACTATCAGGATTATGTAGTCTCACAGTATATAAGTAGGAAAGTTTGTACCGCCAGGACTTACGGAATTGCCCCGCTAGAGTTTTAGCAGCGTTCTGGGGTTGTGGCTGAGCAATAGCAAAGCTTTGACTTTATATTTTGGTTGGGTTTTCGGAGCGTGCGAATAAGAGTTTGGACTTGTCAGTGGGACCGATTAGGATTTGGGATTGGATTGGAAGCTTGAATAGGAACTTGGAGGATATTTGGGACTTGGCATTGAGTCGGGCAGCGACTATAACATCCGAGGACATCGTATTTGGCCGACCTTCACCGGGTTTTCGTCGAATAGTACGTCTATCGTGCGCAATACAACAAACTCTCGAACTACCTACCCTGCACCCACCACAAACGGCCCTGTACCCAGGGTTGAACTCGCTTGGAGTGTTCTCAGACATAGGATTGGATTGTAGAGAGGCAGAAAGCACTATTCGGTCTAGCTCTTTAAAGCATCCCGCTATTCAGAGTCTAGGTTTAGTTGTGTTAGTTCGCTTCACTCAGTTTGGTTTTATAGTCTAGTTCGCTAGCACACCTTTCACCGCTGCTGTAACAATTAGACTAAGAAACATGGCAATTGCCACATGCGCGCGAGGCTCTGATCCTGGCAATTGCCAGCCGCTAGCAACCACGGATTACCTGTTCGGGACGCTCCCCCGTGCTCTGTTGAGGGCTGCATCACTGTGATATCGCCTTGCGTCAGTCTCCATCTGGGCAAAGGGGGGGTCGTCGTCCACAACTAATGATGGCAGCTTGAAAGAATTAAATGCTGGGTGGGGATAGGCGCGTACTTGTTTGCTTCTGCTTGGCTACAGCGTCGTCGGCTCCGTGAACGGCTGGTTGATGGCTAGCTTCCACCCCGCTCCCGCAGGAATAGCTGTTCTCCGGGCAGACCCAACGGAGGAAGTCTGCCAGCCTCAGAATCCCGAATGCTGCAGTCCAACAACGAAATGAGCCAGGCATCTCCGGCCATCACGATGCTTGCTCTGCTACGCGCGCGCGTATCAGTACTTTTAGGCGGAGACTAGATACTCGCTTATTCGCGGCTGGCAGCCGGCTAGGAATTTGCTTCGGCTTGCGCTCGCTCTCGGCTCGTAATCGGCTTGGCTTGGGATCCATCTCTGTGCTTGAACACGTCCTTACACATTCCTCGCCTTCCTCGGTCTCATGTGGGAGGTAATGTTGTCGTCGGCCGCTAGCCTCCGCCTGTCGGACTTTCAGCCGGAGCCTGAATCCAGTCAACTACCGATCGCACCCAGACAACGTCCATGGGGTTAACTGATAAGATACTCTATCCGTTAATCAGCTTGCCCTCCGATTGTGCATTCGGATCCGGACGGCGATCACCTTGTTTCAAGCGGAGTATCTGCCCTGGGCTTGGGTTAACTGATAAGATGGCACGGGGTTACCTGATAAGATGTTCTATCCGTTGATCAGATTGCCCTCCCATGGTGCATTCGGATCCGGACGGTGATCACCTTGTTTCAAGCGGAGTATCTTCCCTGGACTCCGGCCGTGTGCATAATTCGTGCCGGTGACCTGATTCCTCACGCCGGCAGGTACCAACATATCCATGATCTGACAACCCTTGTTAAATATCGTGTCGAAGCCCATGTATATCAGTTTTTACAGGCATTTACCTGCGGACAGAAACGCGTTTTCTGATACTGTTTGATAAAACGTTGATTATCGAATCCTTGTCGTGGAAGGGTTCAGTGAAGTCAACGTCCAGAGCAAGATCCAATTTAAAGTAAGGAGAAAACGAACCTGTACAATGCAGAATGTCGGAAAAAAAAACGGGGGTTTGCCCCGGGTCCAATGCCGAATGCCGCAAACAGGCATGCAGTATTCGATGCTGGACCCGAGGGCATTCCCCCTTGGGTGCAAGGCGGGCTTGAACCACCATCTTTTCTTCCTCCGAAGGAATGCTCTTACCATTGAGCTATTGGACCGTTGGCCGTTACCTAGACAGCGCCAAAATCAATATATCAGTAAAAGACAAATAATAATCACAAGTCCTCACTCACCTGATCTTCGGCTCTCATTTTTGACAAGTCCACCAGAAGTACGAATGCAAGCAAGATTCATTCTATCGACGCAGAGTACATATCACCGAATGCCCCTCTTAGTAAACTTTTCATAGTAAATTGCCATACCTTCCAGTATCCATGCTACGTCAACGACTGCTGCACGCCAGACGGCCTGCCCGTCATCGGACTCGACAGAGCATCCCCACAGATATAATCCAGCTATAATGACTCCCACTCCGCCCTCGCCCCAGGTGAACAGATCGCCCCACTGCTTCCCTTCCCCGCCGTATTCAGTCTCGATTCTCCAAGTCCCGCCTAGCCCGCGTCGGCGCCAGACGGGCTGCAGACCATCCCACCATGATGTCCATGCCGCGACAAATGGTGCGAGCTTCGCCGGTGTGAGCCGTCGACTGCGTTTCGACTTCTTCAGCCATGTTGACAACGCCGCCGGAATCGAGCGTGCCGGAAGGGGTTCGGGATGGGAAGTGAATGATGCCTCCTCCATGCGAATCCAGGCATTCACCGCGGAGGTGAACTCATGCCCGAGTGGTATTTCCGTCACCAGCTCGTACAGGAGCCGGAACCACTGTGGAGCATCCTGGGCACAAGGACGAAGTTCCAGAGGAGCGTCCACCGCCGATGATGGACCAAGCCGTGAGCTACGCCGCGTCGCTGTGGCCTCCGCCGAGGTTCGGCCTTTTCTGCGCTTTGGCTTAACCGAAGGGGGCGCGGTCAGCACTGGCGAGGATACCGATGGCTGGGTCGGAATGATGGGTGCTGGCGAAGACGAGGACAATGCCGATGGTGGCTGCAGTGAGAAGGCGGTGGACGAAAAAAGAGGAGGTTGTAGTGGCGGGGTGACTGTGGGCGGTCTGGGCATGACCTGGGAGGAGAACGCCGGTGGACCGACGCCGTAGGTGGGTTGCGGACGAGGAATGGTTGAGCTAGGACGAGCAGTCAGCATGTGGGGACGCAGGTGTTGAGGAGAGGCGTACGCGGGCGGCCCGGAGTATTGTGGGGGCGTCGGTGCATGAAAGGCAGGTGTTGGATGGGTGCTCGGTGCTCTCGAGATGGGGCGGGGAGGAACGGTCTGAGTCGTCGAGCCATCACCCATCAAGGAAGACGAGATCGGCGTTGCCAGGGACATCGATGGATGATATGGCCCGTACTGAGAGAGTGTCGGCGCATGGAAGGCGGGCGTTGGACCGGTGGTAGGCGCTCTCGAGACGGGGCGGGAAGGAACGGTAGAGATGGGGCGGGAAGGAACGGTCTGAGTCGTCAGGCCATCACCCATCAAGGAAGACGAGATTGGCGTTACCATGGACATTGATGGATGATATGGCCTGTGCTGAGACAGTGCCAGCGCATCGAAGATGGGCGTTGGACGGGTGGTAAGCGCTCTCGAGATGGGGCGGGAAGGAACGGTCTGAGTCGTCAGGCCATCACCCATCAAGGAAGACGAGGTTGGCGGCCATAAGCTCGAGGAGGAGGATCCGGTTGCGATGGGCAAGCTCGTGTACTGTGAAGCGCCGACGTCGGGACCGCTGTAACGAGTAGAGTGGTCGGAGTGACCAAAATCCATCAACCCCATCCCTGGAATGCCGCTGAGTGAGCTTTCGACTCGAGCCGCACCCGATGAAGGCAAGGGTTAAGGTCCATCGGGCCGCCAGTGGGATCCTGGGGGATAAGAGGGCGTCGCAGGACCTTGTTCGTAGGGGGAGGGGAAGAACAAGGGCGGCGGATGGGGGGACAAGACACCATGACTGCCCTGGTCGTTGGTTTGGCCCCAGTTTTGGTGCTGCGGCATCTCGGGGGTACTAAATCGATGAAGCGCTCCGGGTAGGAAAGAGGTGCTTGGAGGAAAGGTTTGTGGTATCGGAGACCAGATGGGGGAGGTTGATGAATACGGAAGATGACCTCCCGCAGACGCAGGAGACACGAGTGGCGCAGGAGCGGCGGGAGGGACCATTGATGTCGGGAGGCGACCGTTTGAGTTTGCAGGACGACGACGTTTCTTCGGGGCTACACGATCCCCTTCGTCCGACCCCGAGTCTTCCTCTTCGTCATCGTCATCGTCCTCCGAAGACCATGGGTCAAAGTCGTTCGGTTGACGAGCCGGTGGGATCACCCAATTCCCGACTGCTGCTGTCCCAACTGCCCGCGGGGGAGGGTCTAGCGGGTCAAAGTTGGTCTCGGTGGTCTTGACAGCCGATTTGGCACAATCCTCCGCCGCTATGAGGAGCGTGAGTTGAGGATGAGGAATCATAGGCAAAAACACGCACTGTACGCCGTTTGTAGATATTCCACGAAGAATTCAAGGACCTGTGTCCTGAACCGCTGCCGGTCCCATTGTCCCCAGTGGAGCCCTTCGGGGGTGAGATTTCGCCCAAAGGATAGCCTGGCTAAGATCAGCGAAAAGCCTATAGTGACGATGAGCCGAATACGCACTGCAGGACACTGAGATCGCCGCCCAATTCCGGCTGTGGACCTCCGACGAGAAGTGTTGCATGGCAGCCGGTCATATTGAAAATTTCCTGCAGAATAGGGCCGATCCAGTGAACGAGTCGCATGAGAGCCCTGCGATACAATGTCAGCTGCAAGAATGGATCGAGCTCAAGACCGTACTGGTGCCGTGCCTCGGCTGAGGTATCCGCAGGTTGGTCCACTGCTGCGTCGTACTCCGCCTTGTCCTGGTCGGCCTTCTCCTTTGCCCTAGCTGCGTACCCGCCCCTCTGCGCTGGTGTCAAGCTGGCGAAGAGCCTTTTGGCAACTCTCGCCCGGAAGCCGGCGTCGGGAAACTTGTCACGAAGAGCTGGGTACGCGAGCTGTTCCAGAGCCCACTCCCGGTCGACAGCGGGGGGTGATGGTGTCCGGAGCCTCGCTCATGAATTGCTGGAACGGCTGTCGCCGTTTCTTTGCCTTCTTGGTACCGCCGAGTCGGAGGAGGAAACGGGCGAAGGGATCATTGATGTGGTCTCGCGTCCAGGAACGCCGAAAGCGATTGGCACGGCGAACACGATAGCGAAACCAGCGACGAATGCGCTGGAGGAGAGGTTGGTCAGCCAGTGATGAGAGTAACAGATCACAAACGTCAGTCATGAACTTGATCCGCTCCGCCTTGGCTGCCTGAGCCACTGGCGATAACGTCTCGTCAACGTCAGCTCCGTTGGGGTCCCAGGGACGCAAAACCACCTCCTCGCTATCTGGAGTGCTCCAATGAATTCGCCCAAAGAACTCGCGTATAATCCGCCGCAAGAGAATACGCTCAGCAGCGGTGCCGCGGTCTAACGCAGCGCTGTAGTCATCGAGGTACGGTTTGAGAATAGTCTCGCGCAGGCCTTCTGCCCATAGGCGGGCATTCTTCAGATCTTTCTTGTCGATACGCGGCTTCGGCTTTCGGACTCGTGGCATTGTGCAGGCTGAAGGAAGAGTTGAACAAGACGAACACGATAGATGCGGACATACTTACCGCAAGGACTCAAGTCTCAAATATGCAACTCGTTCCGAGCTCTGGGGAGGTGATTAATGGACCGCGGCGTACTCAAACAACACTTACAAGCAACGTCAAGGTCAAGGACAGCGCGGAATCACCGGTTGAACTGGGCGAAGGGAATGTGCAGAAGAGGCGATCTCAGAGAAAATCAGCACAGGGATTTTAAGTGCGACACGCTCTCCCTCCGGTTCCCTTTCGTCGGCTAATATACCAGGTGATGAGTGATTTAAAGGGCGATTTCACGCTGGCCCAATCCAATCGGTTTCCATCGGGCGGAAAGATCTTACCTTTGAATCGGATGCACCTGTATCACAGCGGAGTTCCAATCGCAGACTATAAAGCGCAGCGCTTTGTGTATGTTTGGCACTTTTGCACTTTCTTCCCGACCATCATCATGCCTGCCTCTCACCCAGATGCGACCGCAGGAGATAGTACTCCTGCGGTGGTGCAAGGTATGTCGCTTCTGGAGGCATGTTTACCTGCTCACCTTCCGTTCCTCCAGATCGTGTTCTCGCCCTCCACCAATTCTTGAGCGTGATTGCAGCGTCGCTCAGCAGCCCCGGTACACCCCACATCTCTCGCTTTCAAACTGGCCCTTAATCGCTGATGCAGGTGTCACTGTCGATGCTGTTGTCAAGTCCTGTGGGCTCAACGGTGCATCCTCTCTCCCTTCCTCTCTCATGCCTCTAACACCGTGGTACAGCACAGGCCGTTGCTGCATTCGAGGTCATGATCGGCGGCCTCGTTCTCGGTGGTATATACTCCCGTCCCCGTTTAGCCTATCTCACCAATTTCTCAGATCGCTTGCGCTCGTCCACCGTCTCTTCTGAGTCCTCCGTTACCGATACCGACACCTCGGATGCCGACGGCCTGCACCCCGCCAATCCCGCCCAGCCTTTCCGCAATTCCGGTCCTTTTCTAGTTGGACGATTGTACAAGGTGGTCCCGCAGGCTCCTCTCGCTCTTGCATCCGAGCGTGGCCTTGAGCCAGATGATGTCCGCTGGTATGCCGTTTCGCGTGGGACACACGTTGGTGTCACTACGATCAACGCCCTCGCTGTCGACTGTATCTCTGGCGTCAGCGATGGCCGTCAGAAGTCGTTTTCGACCCAGATCGCCGCAGCGGAGTATTTCAACCAGCTGCTCAGCCTTGGCGTTGTGGCTGTTTTGCCCTGAAGTATGTCTTTCTCTCTCTCTCCGATGCATTCACTCACGTTCTCCCCAGCCTGTTGCATATTTGCGTCTTGTATCGTACTATACATGAATTCAATTGTGTTGCCATCGCTGATCGCACGTGATTAATTGATTCTCGACGTGCAACTCCCTCTCTTGTGTGACTCCTACCACCATCTTCTCCCTCTGATCACTAGCCGAGCGTAAGATGCATACCACTGCACGCAACCTGCTGACGTCGGCTACAGATACAGACAAGGTGCAGCGAGGCGCAGCGCCCCAAACAAAAATCACCAATCTCAGCTTCCTACCCTGGTTTTCTGATTCCGCCGGTGCGTGCGGTCGGTCATTTTAATCACTTTCTTGATGTGTAACTCCCACTACACACTCTCTCTGATCCCTGACTTCGGCTATCGATACAGGCACAAAGGCGCAAACAACACTGTGGAAACCATCATCCGGGTCTTGCCATCCACTCTGATTCCGCGCTCGGTCATTCGAATAACTCCTACTTATCTGTACTCTCTTCGATTCGTGGCTTCGGCTATCGATACAGGCACAAGGCGCAAACAACACCGCAGAAACCATCATCCATCCCGGGTACGGTCGGTCGTTTGAATCACTTTCTTGGCGACTATCTCTACCCGAGCACGCTAGAAATCGTCAGCCCTCCTTCCCATCCACGCTGGCTTTTCGATTCCGCGGGTCATCTGAATCATTTTCCTGACGTGCAACTCCTACCTCTCCACTCTCTGTGATTCCTACCCTTTTAGCACAAGGCGCAAATAACACCGCAGAAACCATCATCCATCCCGGGTGCGGTCGGTCGTTTGAATCACTTTCTTGGCGACTATCTCTACCCGAGCACACTAGAAACCATCAGCCCTCCTTCCTATCCACGCTGACTTTTCGATTCCGCGGGTCATCTGAATCATTTTCCTGGCGTGGAACTCCTACCTCTCTACTCTCTGTGATTCCTGCCCATGTTGGAAACCATCACCCATCTTTCCGATCTGCACTGGCTTTCTGATACCGCGGATCGGTGGACGTGCTTGGTCATCTGCTCCAGTCTGTTGCTTGGTTTAGTGTCATGTGGCGAGCAGAAGAGAAGAAACTTCATCAGATCTCTCCAGTCGTCACAGTCGACCACGACTCAACGTTCGACCCCCGTTCATATAAGCAACCCAGTGCTGCTGTGCCAGGATCCTCAAGACGTGCTTCCGTCCCCCATGCCTCATACGCGCACCTCAAGTCTGGATGCGGATGCGTTGGCGGATGCATTAGCCGGGATACAACTCGCTCCATCAGCCCGATTGTTGTCGCCCTCGCGCTCAAGCAGCGATCCTCCTCCGTATCGTTTGGAGAACATCAGCTCGGCAAGCACCCCTCGTGCTGCAGACCTCCCTTCTACGCCCTCGTCCACTTCGCCATCCGGCGGCAGGGTTTATCACGTCTCATCTCCCACTCGGAATGGAGTGGTGAATATGTGGTCCTCCGCTGCTCATGCCACCCAGGGCGTCTCTGGCGCATCCGTTGTCCGCATTGACGGTGGTCGTCGACAAAATCGGACCTGTCATGCGGGTCAACATTATGTCGTGTTTCATGGTACGCGCCCCGGAGTCTATGATCGCTGGCAAGTACTATCCTTCGTACACTGAATTCTGATCTCTGACGCATTTGGCTCAGGGATGTGGCCAAGCGCTGTGTCACGGGCGTAAGCGGCGCTCTCCACCGCAAGTATCGCACCTACGATCTGGCCATAGCCGCATTTGAGTTTGCTCAGAGTCGCTCTCTGACGCGCGTCATTGGCGCTTCTGCTCCTCGTGGCGCCATCCCTCAGCTCCCGCTTCCCATTGTCAGTGCCGATCTCGAGACGTTTGTCTTTATCGAGCCCAACCCACTTCACGACGGCGAAGTCATTGCCGACGGCACTTGGTATCTCGTGTTCAAGGGCATTCGCCCGGGCGTCTACTGCTCATAGTATGTTTCTTTAACTCGCCGTTCATTAAGCTGAAACAAGTTCTGTCAGTCTCGAATCACAGCTCAACGTCCTTGGCGTCTCGCGCGCATCGCACTTATCAGTCCAGGGCCCAGTGGACGAGGCTATCGCTCACTTCCTCCAGGCGGTTGAGAACGGAGATGTCGAGGTATTGACGCATCCGTATTCCCCGTAAATATTGTCTTTGTTATACGTGAATGACACGACTACATTTCAATCATCGCTGCGCTGTTATCCGAAGATGCATCCTCGCGGAGGGGCCCGCTGATGACCGCCCCAGTGCTCAATCCAAGTTCTCGTCCCACCACAAACACAGGCGCAGCCTGGACACGATTCCTCCTCGCACATGGGAAAACCACATGGTCCATCTGCGTCAGTGGTCCTCTTCGAGATGTCCCAGACGATTTTATTGAAGTCGTGGTGCTTGTCGACCCAGCGATCTAGGTCTTCGATTCGCCGTTGGCCTCCCCGCGGAGCACGAGGCCACACCTGTGTCTGCTCAGCTCGCTTCGTCTCGAGCTTGCGCAGGACTAGAGATGCGCTGGAGGCGAATTTCTTGCTGGGAGGTGTCGCCGGCTGGGCAGTTACGTGTGGGCGTGCAGCGGTGGCGACAAGAGAATCGCCAGGAGTCGTGTAGATTTGTGTCCCGGTAGCAGGAGCCTCATAGAACGCGTGGGCCGCTGGTGCGTGCTTCGCGGCCGGAAGTTTTTTCTTGAGCCCCTCGTTGGATGTTTTCTTGGGTTTCTGAGGAGTAGCCCGGACACGATCTGGATGCCTGTCCACGAGTTCAGGTAGGTCCAAAGCTCAACGGTCAAAAACACACCGTGCTCTGTACTTGGCGGCTGCTTGCCTTGCCCGGTCTCGATGTTCCGCAAGGGTATTCGGGTCACTTTGCTTGATGTCCTCTCGTCGCCTGAAGAGGATCAGATTACGCAGACCAGACATCGCTCATATTACCGTCGCATCCGCTCTCGTGCAGCGCTCTGACGAACGGCCAGGTTTCTGAATCGAACGGTAATGCCTAGTAGAGAGGGGACTGGGATTACCTACCTTTGGTAGTAGCGGGTCCAGGTAGCGCGGCGACGCACCTCCCGCTCCTCGGGTGGAAGTTTTGTGCGGCCCATGAGAGTCAGAGTCAAGTCGAGCGACGAGGTTTGATGTGGTGATTCAGACATCGCTCCGCACTTGACTCCGTTTCTTTTTGGAAGGGAGAGAACGTCGACACAGTGGCCAGTGGCCCAGTGTAATCGTTTGGTCAGTTTTCGCTGTACAAGATGTTGTGGAGAATGAAAGCACCGATTGAAGTAATCGTGGTCAAGACCTGAGTGTCAATCATACTTTGCACTGGTCCCATTTCTGCATTGCGGGGTACGTTTACCACATTTATTTCGGCTCATTTTATAAACTGCGCACGCAAATGACGGCGTAAATTTGTAAAAAAATTCAGGTGCATGCGGACGGTCCAGGAGGAGGCGTCTACCAAAATACTCGAGCGTGCGGATGTCCCCAGAATTAAATACGAATTTTACATTGCTTAAAAAAATGAAAATCTCAGGCAGGATTCCAATGAGGATGAATTAGACTTTGGCAAATTTGGAGACAATTCAGTTGAGAGGGAGGCCTGTAATTACTGAGTCGGCATCATTTATCCACATATATACGAAGTTCCCCACACAAATGCATCGGTTCTCCACAAATATTCGCAGAGCAGACGAGTTCTCCACACTTGCACGTCAGTTCTCCACATGCATGGCTCAGTTCTCCACACAGATGGCTCAGTTCTCCACACGGATGGCTCAGTTCTCCACACCCAAGTATCACGTTAGTTCTCCACTACTTTGAAGTACAAGGGAACACGGATGTAGCGCAAGTCCGTAGGTAAAGCTATCAGTCCAGGTAAAGCTATCAGTATAGTAAGAATCTTGGTCAATCTTCAAGGTCCGCAATACTAGCTAGCGTCTCAAGCTCCGTCAGAGTACGACTCTCACTTGTTGCCCACTTGAGCCGAAAGTGCATCATGACTTGCTCGCTCTGGGATGCCCGCTTGAGAGCATAGCTGCGGAGCCCTCCTGCCAGTGCGGCGTCCAATTCCTCCCGCCTCCCTGCCTGTGCACGCCACCAGCCAGCCTCCCAAGCCAGGTACCGTAGGACCCGGCGCATCTCTTCCTCGAGCAGCATTACCTCCTCATTCCATCGGTTCTTCCGTGCAAACGCCCGCGCCCACTCCACCCGCATCGCTAACATCACTGCATTAGCAAGGTCGCTACTCGCTGTAAACGGGAAGCTTACAATCATGGAGCTGCTCTTCGTCGTCATCAAAAGCCCCAGGCGCCGTCCAGATCCATGACATTACTTGTCGAGAGTTGCTGGGCATATTGCGAGGCGGACGTACACCACGGCGAGCCCCAATCATCGCAAGCTTCTTCCGAGCATCAAGGTCTGCGTCGTCATCATCGCCTGGAAGACGGACATCGTCAGACTTGAGCTCGCGAAGCTGCGGATACTTGAGCCAGACACCCAGACCACCCAGCGCAGTATAAGCCCGTCGGTAGCGCGCGACCTGGCCATCTCCCCGCCGAGATACACGTTCTACCAGCTTGGCTGCTTTGGTCGTCTGGTGCTGTCCCGTCATGTTTGCGTTGCGGTAGGCAATAAGCCATCGCTTGCCGTGTAGCGTGAACCGGAGCTAGCTGATGGAATTCTCGCACTGCGACACCCGCAGCCGCTCCTCGATGTCTAGCAGGCCGGGAAGACAACCGAGAATGACACTGTCAGGACGGCGAGGCATCTGGCTGGGCATGAACAGCACGATGTCCTCTGGGAATGGGGGAGGCGCATTGGAGTCGCGCTCGAATTCGGCAGCTGCGAGTACGCCAGCGGCACCTGGGATGTATACCGCTTGCAGTTCTCGGAAGCGGGCTATCTTCCTGAGTAGTGCGGCGCGTTGCTCGTCCAGCTTGTTCTCGCGATCCGCAGTTAGGAGGACCTGCTCCTTCAGCAATTCCTTGATTCGATACCTGCTTACCAAGTCAGCGCAGTTCCTTCGACGAAGGTAGGATACGCACTGTGTATCTTCGATCTGAATGCCAGCAGAGAGGAAGGCAGTCGCGCTTCCACCAGCAATGAAGGCGCGGCCGTCGACACTTTGCTGCCGTTCCTCTTGCTGTAGCTGAAGCCGAATCTCAGCTTCAGTTGGCAAGCCTGATATTGTCGACGTCAGAATCCTCTAGCTCATCGTGGTGGCACGAGCTCACCTTTCGTCGGAAGTATGTAAGGATTAGGACGGCTCTCGTCCTCCTCCCACTCTCGCACGTGTCGTTTCCAGTCTCTCTGCACCTCGACATTGATACCATCATTGACAGCCTGGAACGCGTCGACCTGACGCTGTCGCTCATCTCGGGCAAGGAGGAGGCGACGTTGGAGGGTGATCCCTGGCGGCTTCGTGAGACAGAGACAACTCAAAGGAAGGGTCACGTACCGAGGGTCATGTTCTTGAGGAAGTTGTGGTTATCAATACGATCGTCGATGGTATCCGCCTGATTGCCCAGTCCCATCTCCTTCGTTGCCAGCGCAGCCGGATTGAGACCCGACCACACTCGCTCGATCGCCTCCCCATCTGTCTTCCCCGCCCCTCGCTTGTAGCTGAGTTTGTTGTTCTCCTTGCAATCGCCCGTATGCGAATTGGCATGCCAGACGGGGAGTCCAAATTTTACTTTGGTCTCGTCGAGGTCCTTCTGCATATGAGGCGGTAGGCGCGGGATGCGTTCGGGGAGGTGGAGCTTCCATTGGCAGGCGATGTCGTACGATATCATGAGGAAGAGTAAGGCGATCGCCATGATTGACGAGAACAAGATCCAATCGATGTTACAGTAGCTAGGGAAGGAAATTAGCGTCGTCTCTAGTCTGGAGTAGACCTAGCTTACCGCTCGCCCTTTTGCAGGTCGCCAAGCCCATTTGGACGCATACACTCATGTCGGGCACATACACAGCCTCCCACTCCCGAGACGCGTAGACCCGTCGTCATTCGAGTATCCTTTTGAAGTAACGCCGCAAAAGCAATACAAGTGCTCATCTATAGCAAGCAAGGTAAGCTTTGGAAGACGTGCCGAATGACTGAAATGCTCACGTCCGTCTCGCTCACGTACTTCTTCACATGCTCTGCGTACCCCACAGGCTCGACCCAAAAGCCCCAGCCAGGACCCAAGGGTAGATTCCTGCCTTCGTGTGGACAGGCCCAACAGGCAACCGCACAAGCACCGAGCGCAGTCGCGTCGAGACCGTCTGGATCGTGGCCTCGCGCAGACCGCTTTGCACGGCTTAGAAACGCCCACTGCCTCGAGATTCGCTGGAATTGACGGGTCCTATCCTGGTCGATGTTCAGTCAAGCTTTGAGGCAGAGGCTAAAACGTACCGGAACAGACACCAGGCCGGTGACAGCCATGCTACTGGTCATACGCTCCAGCGCAGAGATGAAGTCGCTGACGTTAAGGTTCCCGACAACGTTGAAGAGGCGGAACGATTCGAGGGTGCGGAATGTGGCGCAGGTGGCGGGGTCAATGACAGTGGCAGGGTACCATGCGTTACGCAGCAACTGCGACACATTGTCCGCTTCTTGAGCCCGAGCGCAGTTGCAGTACCGGAAATGCACGGTGTGGAGGAAGGGAATATCGATAACGGTCATCTTGTGAAGAGCGGGATCCGGGAAGGGACAAGGAAATCCACCGTGGCCAAGCTGGTACACCAGGCCAAGTTGGACGAGGGTCTGTGGCGTCCAAAAGTTCCCATTCCATTCCTATAATCGAAGGTTAGTCCGTTGCGAAGAGGTAAGGTGGTTCAGTACCTTGAGAGGGTGCAATGGAAAACGTTCGTGAGCTGCTAAGCAGCAAGAGATACATTGGAGGTGCTGGCCGCAATCGTCGCATCGGAAGAACCGCGGCCCGCCTGGGGATTCGGTCTGTAGAGGTTGGCGACAGTATGCGCATGTTGGATGGCGAAAGTCGTTGCCGAGGCCGTCATGTCGCAGGATTTCGTCGAGGAATAGGGCCTTCAGTGGTCGCCATTGGGCCATTGGATTGGTCTGTTTGACCAGTCAGTGCGAGCAGAGGAGGATGCAACAAACCTACCGAGCTGGCATACTGCTTACGCTTCTCACCTGGCTGCTCCTCAGCGGCTTGTTCTGACCCAGCAGCCTCCGCATCCGGCCTTGTCGAGTCAGACGGCATCGGATGCCATTGTGAGAAGGGGTCGTGTTCGGTGGCATGAATGCGTGGTTTCTTCCGAGGATTTGACAGCACGTCGGTGCGGTGTTGGTGGACTCCATCTGACGAGAGGTAGATGCTGCGTGCGGCGGTGACCGATGGGTTGCGGTGGTGTCTCCCGGTGTCAAGATTGACTGGGTCCTGTCGAGTTCGTCGCATATGATGGGAGGGGTAGCGCGAGGGTCGGTTGTTTTCATCGACCCATCCATGCTAACGCGTAAGTTGCCACCACAGTGTGCGTACTGTGGCAATTGCCAGCGACCAGATGGTCGCTGGCTGTAAGCGAGCCGGTGATCGGATCAGATGTTCCAGACCCCGGGCCTACCGGTGCCCGGTCATCCCTGTCACATGTTCCGGAAACCAAAAAAGGTCGTTTTTGAAGATAATAAAACCGTTGTTTTTTGCACAGACTGTAGCGAGATATTTACAAGGTTGGAAATACGAGCCCACCCCAATCGTACGTGACCTGACTCTGATCCGCTGCTATCTGTGGGTAGGCATCCTCCAGCCAATCCTCCAGGTCGAAGTTGCGAGAAGGTGGGCCGCTGAGAGTGCTTCTGCAGTCGGGGCAGGTCCAGCTCTGCTGCAGCCAGAGCCGCATGCAAACATAGCAGTGAGTATGACCACAGTCCGAGCTGAGACATGGCATAAATCGTTGAGACGCGCAAGTGAGCAGGAGGACGTACGTGACTGGATGCATCTTGACACCGTGACAAATGGTGCATTTGTGGTGAGGTGCCCGAGGTTGGAGATACGGCGGATGTGGGCCTAGTACAAGTCGCTGTTCAGGAATTCCACGACCCGTGGAACGGCGCCAGCCACCATGGCGTATAGTTCGCGATGGAGGGTAGAGTCGTCGTTGCAAGTTGGGCGGCGTATCTGTGATTGCGATTGTCGCACGACCTTGTGGATTGGAGTGCAGAGTCAGAAAGGGCCGAGTGAAGGTCGGTGAAACCACTCCAGAATCGTCGGGAGCGTTGTGGCGAGAATCTATCCAGTTGGGATAAGATACACAAAACGCAAGACAGAAGGAGATGAACAGACTGGACTCGTCGCCAGATGGCGAAGCCTGCGTGTCGTGAGTCGGCGAAGGCTCCGTGTCGTCAGATGGCGAAGCCTGCCTGCCTGAGGCTGGACGACGACGCGAAAGGCGTACTCGGGGCATCCCAGCGACTGGCAAGGGTCAACAGCGGCAAGATAACGGCGAGAAACACGCACTGGCTTGTGGGTTTGAAAGGGAAGAGGAGGGGGAACGATTTGACGAGGGAACGATTTGACGAGGTCCACTATATGTGACGCCTGGGCAAAGGCTGGCGAATGGCGATAACGTGAATATCCGTGCTGAATCGGAATCGGAGATCTACAGAAGCTGATGTCAGTGAATTATATTCAGGTTACGCGGAATCAAATCAGGCGAGGCACAGGAAACTCCTCAGAGAGCACAAAGGCTTTAACGTATTTTTTTTGGTAGCGACGAAACTCCTCACACTCACTCTCCCTGATAAATATTAGAATCGCCCGGGAAGATTGGAACACGCGCACCGGTGAAAGGTGTGCTAGAGAACTAGACTATAAAACCAAACTGAGCGAAGCGAACTAACACAACTAAACCTAGACTCTGAATAGCGGGATGCTTTAAAGAGCTAGACCGAATAGTGCTTTCTGCCCCTCTACAATCCAATCCTATGTCTGAGAACACTCCAAGCGAGTTCAACCCTGGGTACAGGGCCGTTTGTGGTGGGTGCAGGGTAGGTAGTTCGAGAGTTTGTTGTATTGCGCACGATAGACGTACTATTCGACGAAAACCCGGTGAAGGTCAGCCAAATACGATGTCCTCGGATGTTATAGTCGCTGCCCGACTCAATGCCAAGTCCCAAATATCCTCCAAGTTCCTATTCAAGCTTCCAATCCAATCCCAAATCCTAATCGGTCCCACTGACAAGTCCAAACTCTTATTCGCACGCTCCGAAAACCCAACCAAAATATAAAGTCAAAGCTTTGCTATTGCTCAGCCACAACCCCAGAACGCTGCTAAACTCTAGCGGGGCAATTCCGTAAGTCCTGGCGGTACAAACTTTCCTACTTATATACTGTGAGACTACATAATCCTGATAGTGTAAAACGAGTAGTCTTGATAATACTGTGCTTATGAATACGCTAATCCTGATCACCTGAGGCCTATTCCGCCTTAGTCCGAGTAGTAAATGCAGTGTAGATGTGATAATGGCTATGACCAGCCAGCTATTGAGTCCGATCGTCGGTACTGTTTTCGTTGGTCTGTTCCCCCTCTTGGCCCAGGATTGTAGTCGCCGTCCGTAGCTCCCTAGCCGTGTTTAGCTCGTCCCCAGGCTCCAAGCCCTTCCCAAGTTATGGCCTATTCTCTGCCAGGGTGCCGGGCCGCTCGATTGGTCCGGGTCGGTGATTAAGAAGATAGCCGTGATGTCGGTGCCAGGGTTTGTTCCGGTAACTCCTGCAGCCTCGGGCGAAGTCGGTCTCGTAGGTCCGGCCAGTGCCGGCGTCACCGTCAATCCAATGCTGTCCCAAACTGTTGTCCTAGGCTGCCTAAGCCTATATTCGGTGCCGCTCCCTTTGAGTGTTTTTATAGAGTGGATAGTTCTATAACGTGGGCTCTGCTAGTAGTAGTGTTCCCAATGAACCAGTAGTGCTCCGCGGGTCGTCAACCCCATCGCAACTCTTGTTCACCGCCGCAGATATCTCCCAACTAGCTATTCGGGACTCATACTAGTTCTATAGACGGGCGCACTGAATAAGCATGAAAAGTGACCTTTCCACACCTGTTCATAAGAGCGGCTTATCATCTCCCCCATTTTTATTTCTCGACTGTCCTCTTAGGCTTATTCGGTGTTTGGGTCTCCAACATGTTGACTTAGCGACTTCATCCAACGTCCAAAACAGCGGCCATCACAGATTTCGTTACCGAAATATGACAGATACCGTCTTTGGGCAATTGCTCCCTTTTGGGAAATCAATTGGATCGCCATTGTACACAGCCCTTTCCTTATTCGGACGTCCTCCGAGCTCTCCCTGTTTAAGGCTTCATTTGTCCCGTCCCCTGTCCAACTCCTAGCCCATCTTTATCTCCTCGCCATTTGCTCTCGATTGGTACCCAATTTTCCCCGGTTTCCTTTTGCCCATCTCTTGTTCGGTCCCGCCGCCCAGTGCTTGTGCTTCCCACGGTTCAAGGTGTGCTTCCCGCCGCTGAATAGCGAGCTTATTTTGTGACTGACCCTTTCGCCGCAGCATGGGTTCTTCACAGAACCTGATTCCAGGCTCGCAGCCGGCCACATATATCAGCCCTCCCGAGTTATTCCGTTCTTTACTTCCCCCCCCCATGGCCAAATCCAAGTACACCCCCACCTGCTCCTTCGAAACCCACGACGTCTGGCGCTACTTCAAGCACGCCGAGGCCGGCCTCATCCTCGACGCTATCCAGCACTACCACACCAATACCACGAAGAAATTCCAAACGGAGTATCCTCCTGAGCGGCTCGCTGAGTTGCTGAACGGTGGCATCGACTTCCTGGTACGTCTCTTCTCCCTTTTTCTGCCCGCTCCCCTTTTCTGACCATCTCCAGCGCACTGTCTTTTGGCAGTTTGAGCGCTTCTCGGCTTCCTCCACCCCCGACGCGCTTATTGGAATCTTCTCCTACATCGAATACTTCATTAAGACCGCCGATTCCGAGACCCTCGACCCCGACTTCAAGTACTTTTCCTTCGTGGCTTGGGACGGCAATGGGGTCGGTGTACCCTCTATCCCAGTCATCCCTTACTGACGAATTCATAGCGCGTGCCTCTCGACATCAAGATTCCCATTCCCATCGAGCTTCCAGCCAAAGTCATCGCCTCTATCCCTCAGCCCGTTTCCTCGTTCCATCGCACTGCCCGCAAATTCCCCTTGGCTACCGAACTCGACACCGCCGGTACTCTCGAAGCTCGCAAGGCTCTACGCGCTGTGTGAGCTCACTTCCACTCGGCCCTTCTCCTCCTTCCTGGGTTATTTAATTTCTCTTAGAGGCCCAGCAACCAAGGTTTTGGGCAAACGCCCTCGCCTCAAAAGCCAGTCTTCCTCTGAGGACGACGAGGACGACGCCAACGACGAGGACTATGACGAAGACCCAGTCGACGACAAGCCCACCGAAGCGCCGAAGAAGAAGAGAACGTATGTCCCTCTTCCTTTTCCTCATTGCCCTCCCTAACTTATCCTAGGCGCCTCGTCTCGCCTGCTGTGACTGTCGAAGAAGACAACACGGTATGTCCCTTGTTCCCTCCTTCCGTTTTTCCAGCTACTCATGTTTCATTCAGCCCCGCCGTCCAGCTCGTACTTCGAATACGTCGAGCGTCAAGAAACCCGCAGCCCAGACGCCTTCGTCATCCTCGCGTCCCAAACCAGTTCCGCGCCGCCAATCGCTTGCCCAGCCCATCCATGCCGAGAGCGACGAGGAAGACGAAGAGGAGAAAGAAAAGGTATTCCCATCTTTCCTCACCCTGCTCTGTCCTTCGTTGCTCACCCATCGTTCAGGCCGCCGAGAAACTGGCGCAGAAGAACAAGAAAATCGCAAAGGCTGCCGAAGCCCACAAGTCGTGGTTGGAGCAGGTCGACGTCGGTATCGCCGGTACGATGAGTTCGACGGGCTCTCGTGCGTTTCCTTGTCAATCTACTCGATTCCTTGTTGATTTTTGCCCTAGCCGTCGTCCATATCCCACAGACGAAGGACTCGACGGTTATTGTGGCGGCTACTCGATTCAACTCGCGCCCGCACACCCGTCTCCCACACCTCGTCTCGCACAAGACCTACCGCAAGGACCCTCCGCTCGAAACCCTTCACTTTGCCTTCGAGCCTCTCGAACCGCTTACCATCGACGAGTTCCGCAAGGCCGAGCCGGGAGACGCCTGCTTCGTACGTCTCGCACCCTCTGCCCGTCCATCCTACTGACTTCGTTCCAGCCCACCTGGTCCTGCCTCGAGTGCGGACTCCGTGGTCGCGATTGCCTCAAGAACGGATACGGTGTGACCTGCCAGCCCTGCAATACCGGACACACGAAGGGTCGTTTCTGCGACCACACATTCAAGTCGCAGCACATCGAACGCATCCTCCTCAACATGTCTCCGCTCACCGCCGTCTCCGAGATTGGTACGTCCCACTCTCTCCGACCCAGCTTCCCTTCTAACTAGTTACAGAGTCCCACCGCCTGCTCAAGTCTGCCCAGAGCGCGATGGAAACTCTCAACGCCATCGCATCTGCCCATGAAGCCGCCGCCAAAAACGCCTTTGAGTGCATCAACCTGCTCCGCCTCCACCTCCAGGAGGTCTTGAACGTCCATGGCCAGGAGGAGCTCGAACGTCGGTTTGTACTCGGCGAGGACGCTCCGGCCGTTATCGATTTTCTCAACAAGTTCTTTGGGAAACACAACGAAGCCATCGTCGGTGAAGCTGACCAGCTGGACGCGGACGGAGACGAGGATATGCCCGGAGTCGAACCGAACATCGACGACGACGAGGACGCTGTCAAGGATTCCTCCCCCGTTGGAGACTCCCAAGTCGCCAGGTTCGTGTTATCTCATTCCCTCTCCCACTTCCGCGCTAATTCTCCCTAAGCGCCTCGACCGGCTAGCTGCTCTTCCCGTTCCGTCGGTTCGTCCGGGTGCTGTGTCGTTCGGGTGTTTTGGTCGTCGTAATGTTTTGCCGTCGTTTTACATATTTCGTATATCGCTCGTACCGCTGCCGCCGGGCTACAACTTGCTTTGTTGTAGACCCGTAATATACACGAATTCTGCCTGTTCCCTGCGACCGACTAAGAGTTCCGACCAACTGACTGCCTCCGACTGAGTCCCTTCGCTATTCGGTGTTGCTGATTATGCGCCCACTTGACTGAACAAGGGATTGATGATGGTAGATATCATGAAGGTGTCAATCAAGCGCCCACTGAATACCATCAAACATTGCCCATGTCGGCCTAAGCCGGAGATCGTCCAAATGTATAGCCATGAGACCAACGACCCAGTCGATCGTCTCGTTGTAGCCAACCAGGAGAGTTGCTTTACTATCCGGTCCGCATGAATAGCGAAATTCATGAAACTCGTTGGCACGCCGACTTGATTTCAAGCGTGCTCTCTCCCCCATTTTTAGATCTTCGCTGTCCCAGCGACGCCTATATGAACCGCCCACTTTCGCCCTTACTCTCCGAGCAATATCCCCTGCTATTCTCTCGGCTCCCTACCACATTCTTTCCCACCGAACATACCCGTTCGTCGCTGTTCAGTCTGGGCCCACCGCGAATCCCCACCACCGACGTCGCTTATATGCCTCTTCCAGCGTTCTACCTCGACTCCGGCGCCATGACTTCCCAATCCAAGCACGCGCCGACCCCCATCAATGGTCGTCTCTCCGACGTCAATCGTGGCACCTTCGAGGCCGTCCTCACTGGCATCATCGACCTCTTCGGTGGTTTCAAGGACAGCTGCGCCGAACGTGTTGCTGTAACCACCATTCGGGCCGTTGGTAATACCTACCATGAGCTGGTGCGTTTCATATTCAGTCCCACCGACTTTCTCGTCTTGACTTCCCCTCTCTCCAGGACACCGTCATTTCGAACCCGAATACCCTCAACCGCATCGCCCAAGCCCAGGACCTCGTCGACCTCTCAGGTACTGCCGCCGACGTCGTCCTCAAGGTCATCCTTCGCGCCGAACAGATCCCCAAGAGCGCCAATCCGACCATCAAGCCCGCCATCCAGAAGGCCAACGATCTCTTCGGCGTCTTGGTGTCCATCGGGGACATGGCCAAAGTCTTCGCCAAGCAGAAAGCACATGTATGTCCTCCTTCACGGACTCTTCCTCCCTCTGAGTCGATCTTCCAGGCTGAAGAACAAGAGGCTCGCCAAAAGATCGCTTCTGACAAGGTCCGTTCCATCTTCATTGGTTATCAACCCTCACGTCTCCCTTAGCTCGCCGCCATGCAGGCCGACAAGAAGCAGGTGCGCCCTTCGTTGCCTCTTTTTCCCTTGTTCACCCCCGCTCTTTACAGCAAGAAGCTGAGCTCCTTCTCCAGGTATTTTCCTGGTTCCCCGCCTTTCGCAATTTCTTCAACCCACTCCAGGTCACTGCGGAAGCCGAGGCTGCGGTGCGACATCCCTTAATCCCTGACTACTTCGAGCTAACTTTCCTTGTTCGGTCAGGCCGTCAGCGCCAACAACAAGGTCCGTTACGCCCTCAACCCGCGTCCGCTCCCCCTCATGCTGACTTTCAGCGACAGGTCATCGACATCGACGATGACGGCGAGGTGGGCCATCTCTATCACTGCCACCACACCGGAGAGCACGTCATTAACGACTGCCCATACAAGGTCAAGGCCGGCCCGAAGAAGAAAGCGAAGAAGGTGACTCTCCGCGACCTTCACTTCCAGCGTTATAACCACCAACCCCAGGGCAAGTCCGTCGCGACTTCCAGTGCCAACTCCGGTTCGACTAGTCAGACCTCTGCCCAAGACGAGGTTATGGTCGTCGACCCTGAGCCTGTCGTCGCGGCTCCTGTTCCACCCAGCCGCCTTGCGAATGACTTCGCCGTTGTACGTGGATTGTCCGTTCCCTCCGACTCTCGTTCCTCACGCTCCGCTTACAGCTGCCCGATACCTTCTTCCCCAACATCGTACGTGCTATTCAGCGTTAGTGATTACGATCTGATGAACCCATCTTCCCGCGGTTAGGCCAACAACGATCCCCTTTGGCCCAGCCTGCCCAGCGAGACCACCGCGCGCATTAACGGCATTATGTCCGTCATCAAGGCCCACGATGGAGCGCTGGACCCCGTTGTCAGCGAGAATCAGCTCCTTCTCGTTGCGGACACCTTCCAGGTCCAGATGATCCTCCAAGTCCAGCACCTTGCGCACGGCATGGCGAACTATCGTCGTCTCGAGACCAATCTCATCCACGTGTATGAGACCCTTCAAGCGCGCAACATCGCGTACCAGGATCGTCTTCCGTGCGTATATTCGGTCCCACCGAATAGTGTCGATCTGACTTCTCATCCCAGGTCGCTTGACCAGTACATCCGCATCATCGATGGATCCACCAAGGTCGCCCCTTCTGCTCCTCGTCGTCGCACCTAGGCTCATTATTTGCCTATCCCCGGCCCATTCACCCGTCCCGGCAATTCGTATCGGCTATCCCCAGGCTACTGCTCCCACCGAGCCCGACACTCCTTTATCTCCCGATTCCGTTAAATTGTTTGTATACCATGACAGCGATTATTTTGAAGTCGTTTGGAGCGACGATGACTCTTCCTGGATGTAGTCCATTTGTAGTCAGTAGTCCTATCCGACTTCGTTATTAATCGACGTTATTTGGTCCTTTTAATTTTCGGTTTCGTGTTCAGAGCCAGTGTCTTCGTCTTCGTCAGAGTCTAGGCGCATATCTCCGAATTGCAAGTCCTTCCCCTTCCAGTCGTCCACCTCGTCGTCTTCCGCGGCCAATTTGTCCAACTCTTCCTTGCTCATGTCGATAAGCTTCTCGACATCCTCGGAAAGAGTGATCCGCCGGCGCGCCTCGTAGGGGATTACCCTAAATTGGCCCACTTTTCCTGGGTACATTGCTCCGTTCAACTCGCAGACGAGGTAGGCGCCTCCCTTCGTTCGCCTGACTACCACCATCGGTCCTAGGTACTTCAACTTGGCCTTCTTATCCAAGCTCTTTTCTATTCGGGTGTTCCGAATAAGTATCAACTCGCCCGGTTTGAAGTCGTAGTCCTTGATCGTGTACTTGTGGATCCTCTCATACCGCCGCACTGCTTCTAGCTTCTCTTTATCGACCCTCAGGCGCATCTCTTCTATGTGTTGCCGGTGTTTCGCCAAGGCCTTCGCCCTGAGTCCCACCAACTCCGCCGTAGATATGATCCTGCCTGGGTATTCAACCAACCAGGTCGCCTCCACGATATCTAAAGGAAGTATAGGATGGCAGCCAGTCACCGCGTAATAAGGCGAACATCCCAAACCACGGCGAACCGTTATTCGGTCTGCCCATACTACCTGCGGAAGGAACCAGAACCATTTGTTCGCATTCCCTGAGCAGGCTTTAACGATAGACTGCCTGACATCCCGGTGTCCGCTCTCCACTGGCCCATTCGCTTGAGAGTTATATGGCGAGATCGTTATTCCCGTTATTCCGTACTTCTGCTCAAGCCAATCTAGCGCAGCTCTGAATTGCGGAGCGTTATCCGTTACCAACTCAGCTGGACACCCCCACCGACAGATAACGTTCTCGAGTAGAAACTGTCCCACAGCCGCTGCATTGTCGGCCCTCAAGCCCTTTGCTTCTAACCATCGACTGAGCGAGTCCCTGGCCGCGATGACGAGCTTGTGTCCGTTCGACGTCGCCCCCATAACCATCACATCGGTATGTATCTTTTGGAAGAGACTCGGCGTTTTTGTCGGCACCGGCGGTATTCGCAACAACTTACTCTGACGTACTTGGCACATGTGGCATGTCTTAACATACCAAGACACGTCCCTTTCCATCTCTGGCCACCACAAGCGGACCTCTATGAGTGATTTCGTTGCGAACACACCCCGGTGTCCCAGACTATCATGCGCCGCTCTCATCGCATACATCCGATGTTCAGGTTGAACGACCAGCTTATTCATCCCTTCTCTATCCTTCCTGAACAGTCGCCCGTCTTTCCCTAGGAAGAACTGCCGTGAGTATTTTATCAACGCCGAATAGGCGCTATCTGAAAATCCTCCCGGGCGCTTCAATGGATTTTTCAACCACCTCTGCAGAATTCGTATCCGGTCATCCAACTTCCTCCCCATGTCACTTCTCTTCTCCTCCGGATAAGGTTCTCGCTTCTTCGGGTCCCACTTGAATGCTTCGTCGGGCAAGAGTTTTTCGCCCTCCTTGATCTCAGCCAAGTACTGCGGCATCTCTGTCCCTTCCACCGAATACGCCCTGTTCACCATTTCGGCCTCCTCGGCGTCATCCCTATGAGCTTTTATGCAGTCTTCGGCGAACGAATCTAAAACGCGTTCATAGCTCTCACGTCCTTCCTCGGTAAAGATAGCATTAAGGTATCCACCTCTGGTGTCTATCTTATCCTTGAAGTCGTCGAACTCGTATGGCTGGGGGATAGAGTAATCCCACCCGGCGTCCATCCCTGGTAAGTTCATTTCCGGGACTTCATCCGTGTTTGGATACTCCTCGTCCCCAGGTTGAACATCGCGTCTTGACAAGCCATCCGGGGTGAAGGTCTTCCCTTTTACGTGCCTTATACGGAAATGGAACATTAAAATCTGTTCTATCCATCGATTGATAGTTGCATTAGGGCCCATGCCAGGATTATCCAGCATGCCTTTAATGTACATCGCGTCGGTCTCAAGAACTAGATTCCTATGCCCCAATAACCAGTACTGCATATATTCGAGAGCCCTCTTTATCCCGTACAGCTCCCGTTTTGCCTGCGAGAACCTTGCCTGCCGCTCGTCGAAAGGTAGAGACGCGAAACGGGCGTAATAACGCTTCTTAGGATCTTGTGGGTCGACTTGATAACAAGTCAGGCCACATCCCTTGTAAGAGCTATCAACTTGGAGCACCGTTTCGACCGCCGGGTCGTCCGAAATTGGTCTTATCGACGGACAATCCACCACAGCCTGCTTTATTTTATCCATTGACGCCTGTTGCCGTTCGCCCCATTCAAATTCTCTCCCCGCCTTCAACAATTCGTTTATAGGCCCCGCAAGAATAGCGAAATCTTTAATAAAATGCCGAATGTAGGTCAAGACCCCCAAAAACTGACGAACTTCGGACACGTTCTTCAACGGTGGCCACCGCTGAATAACTCCTACTCGATCTGTCGACGGCCGTCGGCCCTCTGTCGAACAAGTATGCCCAACAACCACGAATTCTTCGGCACAGATTATGGCTTTCTTCCCCGAAACCATCAGGCCCGCGTGTTTTAGTCGCTGTAGGACTCTGTTCACATTCTGCATATGTTCCCATACGAATCTCCGAATGCCGGGGTTACCGATTATCCTCTCCTCTTCCCCGTTTTCCAAAATATACCTCGACGCCGGTCCTCTTAGGGGAACATCGTCGATATATGGCATGGTAACGTGTGGAATCTCTTCCCTCAACGTGTAATTCACGTCGTCGTGGAAGATTGGCACCGAGTTGGTCCATCCTTGCGGAAGTTTTACCAGCCTCAGTGCTCCAAAAGGAGTTTGGAATGTAGTAAAGTCCCGCGAGCTCTCCGCAAGATCCCTGTGATCATATCCAGAGTACAGATCCAAAACGCCTCCGCACGCCCTTCCCGAAAAGTGATCCGCTAATTCCTCCGTCGCTGGCGGTATGCCCGAATGAGCTATGGTGACCGCGTTGAGAGACTCCAAGGCGTGTACTAGCCGTATGCTCTTTCCATCCTTCTTAATTACTCCAAAGAACTTCGATCGGTAAGAGGCATTAGACGGTTCGTACACTCCGGCGTCGATTTTCTGCTTGATAATTTTGCAGAACTCCTCCAACTGGCCCCTCGGAATCGGAATACTCTTTTCCACCCAGACCTTATGCTCCACCGTCGGTATCTCAATGGGAGGGAAGAAATCATGCCTTAGCGACCCCCGCTCGTTATCGTTCCACGCCAACGCCTCCTTCTGCATTACAAGCATGTTATGCATTAAGAGCCTTTCTTGTGGTAACATAAACGTCCCTGGGTGTGCTTGGTCGATAAAATCCTTTCTCTCTTGTTCATACCGCTCGACCGGCACATAATCCCTTGGGTGAACCGGCAATTCGGGCATGCCGTCCAGAGGATCTCCCAGAATTTCCCTTTTTATTCGGTATCTTTCTGGTAATTCCCCATAGACTGGTCTGACCTTTAAAGCCACTGGTTTGTATTTCTTCCCCGCGAATGAACTCAGCGTCGGACCATCGTTGCCCGTCCTCGAACCATTTTTCTCACGGTCAAAGCCTTCCTCGGCACACCTGTAACACGCTCCGCCCCCGTTATCCCCGTGGGCATCTTCCTGACCGAAATCCTTCAACGGGTATCTATTTCCTTCTTCATCCTCGACCCCGTCAATCACTCGCTTACTCCATGTCAAAACCGGTATGACCTCTCCATCTTCTTGCATCTCCAACGGCATCTCTTCAGCATACATATTTAACAGAGCCAGAGCCTTTTCATCCCGCTGGAACGCTTCCGACCCTTGACTCGCCATTAAATACGACACGCGCACTTCCTCCTCCGTGAATTCCATCCCATTCACCGGCAGCGAATATCCCTCAACTTGTACTTCACCGTCACTGTCTAGCCCGAATTTCACACACATTTCCTCGCCTCCCCAGTCCCTGACCAGTTCCTGGACGAGTTGTGAAAATCCGCCTCTCGCTCAGTCTTCATGAGCTGTTCCTTCGGAACCTTCTGCTCCTTCGGCGCCTTGACCTCATCGTGCACCTTCTTGATGTTCGTCGTGGCCGAATACGCGCCCCTGGCTTGTGTAGGGATAACGCATCGCCGTTTACTATTCGGGTCGGTGATTGTGATGGTTTGTGTCCCGTTGCTGCGATTTTCGACCCTTGATTCAGTCAGGATGTCGAACGGCCTTCCCAACAGAATCTTGTACGCTGGTTGGTCGATCACATGTACTTGCAGGTAGACCGGAATATCCCCGAACAAGAAACAAACGTTCCTAGCCAGTCCCGCCGACTTCTTCAGTGTACCATTGGCGCTCTGCATATATATCTGAGCGTCGGGATCCCAAGGAATCCCCAGCTCTTCAGCTAATGTGAGCGCCATGGATACAATCTGAGAGCCGCTATCTACCACGCTTTCCACATGTTGCCTCCCTGCGACTAACGGATGTACTACTCTGAGCGACGCCGACCCTGTCCCTGAATACACTTGTTTTGGTGCTTCTTGATCGCCAAGGTTCGCCATGTACTGAAGGAATGGATCCGTGGCTATTAGACTACCAGGAATCGTCCCGACATCCTCTTCGGTCGAGATGTAGAATGAGTCGACCTCCGGAAGGTCTGCGAGATCTATTGCATCTCCTTGCAGCTTCACTTCTACATCCTCGTCCTCCATGAACGGAAAGGCCGATTCTTGATCCAACGCCCCGTTCAGAAGCACCGGCTTAATCGGCTGCCTTATCCGACCCATTGACTTTCTCAATTCCCTGGCATAGCCCGGTGACATCGAGACTAAATCGCCGACTGTGATGTCGTTGACCATGGTCTTTTCTGTCCGGTCTACCAGTTTCTTGACTGTCTTCTCGTCGTCGAACTTGGTTACCAATTTATAAGCCCGTTCTCCCGTTCTCGGCAGAAGATCCTTCTTCGGTACCTCTCTTTTCGGTGACTCCGAACTAGGCAGCTTTCTCTTCTCATACTCCACTGGCGGTTCCTCGATGTCTGAATCCTCTCCCCGAAATCTTGCCCTTCGATTCTCTTTCGGAATTTCGACCTCTACTTCTTCTATCTCGCTGTCGTCTTCGTCACCCGAAGCGACTGCCTCAACACTCGCTCTCTTGCTCTTCTTCCTCCAATTCTCATCTCTGTCTGCGGCCGACATACGGTTCTCCGGAGGTTTGGCTACCCGGGAAGGTTTACTTTCGCCCTTCCTCTGGCCCTCCTTCCTCGAACTGTCTAGAAATTTGTATTCGGGGTCTGTCCCGACTTCTTCAGTTGTTCGCGCGTGGCTACCAACTGGTCGAGGACTCCCCCATTTCCGTCGCTGCTCCCGGATACACCAGCCACATTTAAAAGCGAGAGTAACTGAGCCAAGTCCAACTGGTTTGTGCTAGCCGGCGCCTGGGGGGTCTGAACGAACTGTGCGTTCATATTCCCGGACTGCCCTTGCTGCCCAATATTTTGGCCCGGATAGTACTGCCCGGTTCCCATATGCGGCGGCACCTCTCTTCCTTGCCCATACATTCCACCCGCCAAGCCAGTCCCTCGATTGCGCGCGTTTTCGGCGGCCCTGTTTTGCTGGAATTGTTGAAGTTCCCTTGCCATTAAAGCCTGCTGCGCCCTCGCCGACCGTAACTCGTCCTGTGTCGTGTCGTAGTGCTGGTCGAACTGGTCCGGATACGCCGCTTCATTCATGAACGATGTTTGGTACATATTCACCGCCGCCGGACTTGTCCCCGTCGCATTCTTCCTGTGCCATTCCTCCACTCTCTGATCCCTTGTCAAGTGCTCTGGATACCGCGGAATGAACAAGTTCCCCGGCAGCCTCGCTTGACCGTTCTCAATGATTATCTGACCCCTGTCGATTTTCTCGTTCTTTCTTCCGCAATTCGCCATCATATGCCCCTTCTCTCCACACCAATGACAGCTAATGTCCTCGATGGCTAGGTGGGGCGGAGGTACCATCCGATAGCTGTTCGGCTCACGGTGGAACTGTCCATTCGGCGTCGGCCTATAATCTCCACTATTCGGCTGTTGTACCGGCGCCTTTGCTACTCCTTGGCTAAGTACTCGAGCTTGTTCGGCGACAGTCTCGAACTTCTTTAGAGTCTCCTGCATCTGCCGATCCCTTACACTGAAGGTATCTTTCATTGCCGCGATCTCTAACGCGAAGCCCTCGATCTGGTCGGTGAACTCCTTCTTTACCGCGTACGGGGTTGCTGAAGATCCTTTTATCGGAGGAGTGGTGTCTATGAGCGACCTTTCATCGTGCCGCCCTCCACTTATCTCGAACAAGGCCTCTCTTCCCGTCCAATTCGTAGCTAGATACACCGCCACTTTGAGCACGTCCGTGTAGGTCATTCGGTCGCCCCGTCTTTCCATCGTTCCTACCGCCGCCACCGCTGCCGCTGCCGCTGCCGCTGCTGCTGGCGCTGGCGCCTGCCCTCCTGCTTGCTGAATAATCTGAGATACTCCGGGAAGGTTCATGGCGTCCTCTATCTGCCTCGAGAACCCAGGATCCAAGACCTTCAAGATTGTACCCACCAAGTTCACGTTCGTCACTTGCGCCGGGGGTTTCATTAGCTTAGCCGCCTCCGCCTCAAAGAACATCTGAAAGCGCCTAATTTTGCCCAGCTCCGCCCTGGTACATCCCTGAGCTTCTTCACAGATTTCCTTGAGCCGAGTCAACGACCCTTGCACTTTCTCCTCCAACTCCAGGTACAACCCTTTCACTGCCTTGATCCACTCCTCACACGTCCCATCCTTGTACTCTTTCAGCATCTGCCATCCCTCGATAACGTGGTTGTCGTCGAGATAGTAGAGGTATTTCTCCTTCTTGTCATCGTCCTCCTCAATGCCTCCTTGCTTGATTATCCAGCCGACCTGTTCGAGGTACTTGTCCAATTTGTTGTACGTTTTCCCATCGAACTGCGGTCTCCCTGCCTCCCACGTCTCTGGCATCCTAAACTTCTGCGCCCCCGTCGCCGCTCTATTCGGTTGTTGTTGTTCTCCGTCGGGCATACTGTCTCTCCTTCGATGTTGTTGCTGTTGCTGTTGTGATTGCTGGTGTTCGGGACTCGTCCTTCTCCTTGACGGTCCTGCTTGTTGCGCCTCCGGTTTCTTCTTCGACTTCGACGGTTTTGAGATCTTACTAGCCCCCAACGGTGGAACCGAACTGCTCGCTGCTCTTCTTGAGTTCAAGGTAGACCTTGCGCTCGCTGAGGCCGACGTGGTTGGTCCGCTCGTGTGGAACGTCCTAAGCTCTCCTGACCCTCGTAAAACTCCCTCGAAATCCCTGTCCGAGGCAATGCTGAACCTCCTTGTTCAACGCTGCTTTTGTCGCGCGAAGGGTTTTTAATCCTCCTAAATCGTTCTCGATTTACCACCCCTCGCGGTGGGCTCCAGATGAAAGGTGTGCTAGAGAACTAGACTATAAAACCAAACTGAGCGAAGCGAACTAACACAACTAAACCTAGACTCTGAATAGCGGGATGCTTTAAAGAGCTAGACCGAATAGTGCTTTCTGCCCCTCTACAATCCAATCCTATGTCTGAGAACACTCCAAGCGAGTTCAACCCTGGGTACAGGGCCGTTTGTGGTGGGTGCAGGGTAGGTAGTTCGAGAGTTTGTTGTATTGCGCACGATAGACGTACTATTCGACGAAAACCCGGTGAAGGTCGGCCAAATACGATGTCCTCGGATGTTATAGTCGCTGCCCGACTCAATGCCAAGTCCCAAATATCCTCCAAGTTCCTATTCAAGCTTCCAATCCAATCCCAAATCCTAATCGGTCCCACTGACAAGTCCAAACTCTTATTCGCACGCTCCGAAAACCCAACCAAAATATAAAGTCAAAGCTTTGCTATTGCTCAGCCACAACCCCAGAACGCTGCTAAACTCTAGCGGGGCAATTCCGTAAGTCCTGGCGGTACAAACTTTCCTACTTATATACTGTGAGACTACATAATCCTGATAGTGTAAAACGAGTAGTCTTGATAATACTGTGCTTATGAATACGCTAATCCTGATCACCTGAGGCCTATTCCGCCTTAGTCCGAGTAGTAAATGCAGTGTAGATGTGATAATGGCTATGACCAGCCAGCTATTGAGTCCGATCGTCGGTACTGTTTTCGTTGGTCTGTTCCCCCTCTTGGCCCAGGATTGTAGTCGCCGTCCGTAGCTCCCTAGCCGTGTTTAGCTCGTCCCCAGGCTCCAAGCCCTTCCCAAGTTATGGCCTATTCTCTGCCAGGGTGCCGGGCCGCTCGATTGGTCCGGGTCGGTGATTAAGAAGATAGCCGTGATGTCGGTGCCAGGGTTTGTTCCGGTAACTCCTGCAGCCTCGGGCGAAGTCGGTCTCGTAGGTCCGGCCAGTGCCGGCGTCACCGTCAATCCAATGCTGTCCCAAACTGTTGTCCTAGGCTGCCTAAGCCTATATTCGGTGCCGCTCCCTTTGAGTGTTTTTATAGAGTGGATAGTTCTATAACGTGGGCTCTGCTAGTAGTAGTGTTCCCAATGAACCAGTAGTGCTCCGCGGGTCGTCAACCCCATCGCAACTCTTGTTCACCGCCGCAGATATCTCCCAACTAGCTATTCGGGACTCATACTAGTTCTATAGACGGGCGCACCGAATAAGCATGAAAAGTGACCTTTCCACACCTGTTCATAAGAGCGGCTTATCACCGGGTTCGCTCTGTTTGTTGGGAGATTGCTGAGATGTCGTTGAGCTGTTTGATCCTTGCACAAATATTTACCTACCGCGCTGCCCATGTAGGCTCAGTCCCTTCGCCATCCGTGTATCCGCGTTTAGCCTGAGTTGCACATGGCCCACAGATCAGTCGACGCAAGGTAGCGACAACAGCGACAAGCCAGGGCTGAGGTTATTTATCATCATGATGCGTGAACGAAGCAGGAGGAAGCAGGGTACACTTACTAGCATGGAGAAAGATCGATTGGGCGCCGCAAGATCCATCTCGGGTTTTAAGTTTTTATTTTTTTCGAGTTCGCTTAGTGCATGCATCAGACGACCGCTTGAGATAGCGCCTGAAAGCGCGAGCCCGGACCTGGACTCGCCAAAAGGAAACCAGTGATATAGGAGGACCAGAAGAAATATCTCACCGATAATATCTCACCAGCGAGCATCGTCCCACTTCCCATCCATGTCGAGCATCCGCACCACGACGAACAAAAGCCCCTCCAAGGCACCCGCCACACGCATGATCATGCGTTCTAAAACCGAAGGCCGTTTCTATTGGCGCCGCGACCCTCCTGCTACCCCAATCGTTCCCAAGTCGTATCTGGCGCTGCGCAAGGAAATGACGCTCCTGAATCGGATTACACAGTCCATGGAGGACAACGACGAGATCTATCGTGGCGAGGTAAGTTATGGATGTAATGGCTGTCCGGCGCTTACAACTTCTGTCCAGACGACCTGCCCTGCCGACTATGCCCCGCTCACTCCGGATGAAGAGGACAATATTATCGCCAACCTTCCCGTCGACAACGGCCTGGCCATGGTGACTGGACCGCCCGAGGCATTTGCAGAGCTGTTCTCTGAGTCGCCACCATCGACCCCACGTGCATCTCGCACATACGCGGGTCGCGCTAATCGCTCATTCCTCCCCGACGTCCCAGCCGTGACTGCGAGCGCGACCGCAACTGCAGGTGGAACGGCCTCGGCTAGCGTGACTTCTGGCGGTGGGGCTACGGCTTCAGCAACTGCAGTGTCCAATGGCGAGGGTGGTTCAGCCACGGTGACGGCATCGGTGTCCCTGGAGATGACGCCTCGCCGTTCGAGCCGTCTCTCCAATAACGCAACCAACGTGCAGCCGACGCCCGCACCAGCACCATCTAGACGCACCCTCCCTCGCGAGTACCGGCGTCGTTTCAAGCTACTGATTGGCCATGCAGACCCGTATGTCGCTGAACTGGACCGGGATTACTCACTCACCCATTTCAGTATTCTCCCAACTCCGTTCGTTGATTCGCAAGAGACGCTCCTGTCGGTCTTGCTACGGGGTCCATCGTCCCAGAAAGAGGAATGGGCGATTGAATGCGACGCATTGGCCATTAGCCTCATTTTCCTGTCGGATCTGGGCGGTTTCGACGCGGGTCCACTGCGCTGGGGTATCGGATTTCATGGTGGACTTGGAGCGGTGAGTAAACAGTCGCTGACATAGAAAGACGACTCACAATACAACTGCAGGGAGCCGCCACGCTCAGGGAACCCGATGCATTGGTCTTCTTCCCAGGCGAGGATTTGACGCAGAACACGATGTTGAGTCGGATCTCTGTGTACCAAAATGGTCAGAGTCCCGGATTCTGCGCGAAGGGAACCTACTGATATTCGGCAGATGCGGCACAACAGTTCTTTCCGTCCGTTCACAGTGCCATGGCCGTCCAGCTCGAGGCTATCGTCGCGTACAATCAAACCCCTGCCACCATCCGCAACCAGCTCGTCCCTCCCTTTCCCAACTCCATCTTCTCGACCTGCGAGCTAGTGCGACTGTCCAGTGCTTCAGCAACGCGACAGAAGCGCTGGGAAGTACGTTTCCACCACATCATGGCAGTGACGGTACTCGGCATCTGGGATTCCGAGCAAGGCGGGCACATCATGATGCATCATGAGGGGAGGATGGTGCAGCTCAAGAACGGGGACACACTGATACTTCCGGCTGGCGCCCAAGCGTATAGCTTCGTACCCGTTGGGGAAGCGGAGGACCAGTTCCTCTTCTGTCAATTCTTCCATTCTTCGGTTGCGCGCTGGCTGGAAAAGGGGGGAATGGGGGACACAGAATTAGAGCGCAAAGCCAAGGTACACCGTAACAAGGACTGCGAGCAGCGGCTGCATCGGTGGATGAGGGCGGAAGGCGCGCGACGTGCAGGGTAAGAAGTGGTTTAAAAAATTGCGTGAGGTTGGATGTGTGTAGTGCAAGTAGTACGCAAGTCGTACGTCTTCAATGTCACAGTGGCCTGAGTCAGTGTTACATCACACCCGGCCCGAGTCCGAGCCGGCTCAAGTTGCATCAAATCATGGCAAATATGCGTAAAAAATTATTGTACATCGAGGGAGCCGTAACGGGGGGATTTGTACCGCGAGTTACAAGTGCAGTCGAAGGGTTGCAATTTAGCAGGGAAGAGAGAACATTCTTGGCGTTGGCGCCGCTCCAAGTACTCGTCGAAAGCCGCTTGGCCATACCGCTCTATGTATATTCTACCCCGGCGTTGAGCCTCTGCTAATAGCACGGCTTTACGGTGGCTGCATCTGGTGTCAGAGACACTAACAGGATGTGTATTGGCACGCACCGCTCTCGATACCGTGCCCGATACAAACGAGAACGCTCCGCGGCCTGCTCTTGGATCTCCTTGGGTTTCATCTTGAGTTCGGCACGCTTTCTTCTGAGGCTGTCAATAGGATGCTGAAAACAAGGGAAGATACCCACCGCGCCATGTGTTGACGTGCTTTTTCATTTCGAGTTCGCTGCTGGTGTAGTCTGCGACAGGAAGAATTAGTGAACAGAGAGTGGATATTAAAGAACCACCTTACACGACCTCATAGTCCACTGGCCGCAACGTGCGGTGCTGTATGGGCTGCGGAGGCGGGGCAGAACGGGGGGTGTCGAGCGACATGGTGGTTGAGATTGAGAAGGAAGACGACCATCATCATGCGGTGCCAACGCATGATTGATGCATCGATGGTGGTTGTCAGGAACCTACCGCACAAGAGCGAAAAAGTCAGGGGAGGACCAGGAAAGGGAGGGACAGGGAAGGTATGTCGGTCGAGGTTGTGTCTGCATGTCAAACGGAGGTGGGCAGGGGCGTTGAGCAAGCAAATAGCCCGCAACTCGTGTTTAGGCTTGGTGCACGCGCACCGACACTGATTTGATTGATTATTGGATGCTTACACCGGCAACTTGGATCGCCGAGCCGAATAGCTACTACGAGAAGAGGACCCTATATGCACCTACGGCGTCCACCGGACGAGGGAGTCCCCGAGGGGCAGAGCTGGTGTCAGCGTGCACCTGTAGCTGCGTGTCGAATGACCAGCTATGCGCACAGTTCGAGTGGTCGTCCGTGATGGTGCAGTAGATCGTGGTCGGAGACGCCGGAGAGCAACGCTGATGCTCGGGAAACGCGCCGTGCGTGCAACATTCGCCATGGACCCAAGCGCGCTCACATAAGAAGTTGCGACGCAAGTCGCAATTGGTGTGTTCCTCGACGATTGTGACTTGAGCACGGCGGACGCAATGCAGAAAGAGGCGCTGCATTTCAGCTTGAATGTCGACAAATTCGCGGCGGCCCAAAGGGGTCAGGCTGTGAGGAATTCGAAGGGTCGTGATCGCCGGCAGGGAGACGCAAGCGAGGATGAAGAAGAGGTAGGCATCGAAGTCGTTGGGAACACGCTCAGTGAGCACGTCGATGAGGGGAACTCGATCCAGCTGGGTGATGTCGAGCTGCTTGACCTTGTGTAGCTTTGAAAGGAACCATTCCGGCCGTTCCACCATCCCGTAATGCGACCACTGACCAGCCAATTGAAGTGTGGTGACAACAGCGAGCTTGGGTCGGTTTTGAGCGGCGAAAGTGACGACACCATCCTCGTGGCAAATCCAAATCGCCATAGATCTGAGGTATGGGGTATGAAGAAGCGAGGCGATGCGTCCACAGACATGGTAGTCCTCCAGAGGGTCGCCGTCTGCGTACGTCAGGGTGCATGCGTACGAAAAGGAGCGGAGCGTGGGGAGCTCGACGGGCTGCATGGTGCGGTCGCGTGAGAGGTCCACATTTGAGAGGCGAAGGCACGAGAGTCGCGAACACCCGCGAAGAACGTCGAGTATCATCGAGCCCAAAGAGCGGGTCTCGGAAGCTCTCTCGTGAGCTGCCTCCTCGGCCACCCCGCACAATGTCAGTGAAGCGAGATTTGCATAGGCTGAGGGCGCGGAAAGACAGCGGTAGGACATGTCGTCAAAAACGATGTCTTTGATGACAGGCAAAGTGCCCAAGAGAGGATGAATGAGGAGAGGCCCGGTGGACTGACGATAATCCGCTGCAAGGACTGCGAGAGCCTTGAGAGCCGGAAATACGATGTCGGACCCGACGGCGACGACGAATTCGTTCCAGTCCCGAGTGTTGTTGACCTTGAGGGCGAGTTTTTGGATAGTGGGCGCGTTCGTGACGATGTTCTGGGCGACGGCGGGTAGAAAACCGGGATGTCGCGGATATTGATGGTGAGTGGGTGAGGTTCGGCTGGCTGGCTCGCGGCGGAGGGTCCGGAGGCCGACAATGACGATTTTGAGCGTAGCCCCTGCTCGCAGGAAGAGGCTGTCGATGTACTGAGGGCGCATGCAGGCAGCAATGTCGATGTGTTTCCAAAGCGCTGGGTTGAGGTCGAGCGTATCTCTCCAGGCGGAGGAAACGAGACGAATGGTCCCTCTCTTCCTCGCAGTGCTACGCCAGCTCACGCCGCTGTTAACGATGGTGTCCAGAATGTGTATGAGGATGTCGTGGCCAGCCGATAGGCTTGTGTGGCGAGCACTGAGTTCTGGTATAAGGAGTCAGCGAAGACGGCGCCGGAGCGCAAGGCGACGCACCAGCCATGGCCACGACTATGGGAGGTCCGCGATCGGTCCGCGACTGCCACTGGCCCGGGGGAATGCCATGATATATTGTGACCTCTGTGTAACACGATCTGCCTATTTGGGTGCGGTGTTTGGCTGCAGTGGGCAGAGTATACACGGAAACTCACGACTGCGGCGAAGATATCAACTGTGCAGACCCCCTTGCGCTCGCTTTGGGTCAACGTCATGGTGGAAGGCGGAAGAGATGTGGCGATCATGATGTGATCTACCAAATGGGGACAGGAACACAGTCTATTTCTCTGGCAATTGCCACAGCCAACAGTTGCTGGCTCGGAAGGCTCTCGCTTCGCTGGCAATTGCCAGGACATTAGACTATCGGTTACAGCTACGGGTGAGTCCTCGGGCGTCCATAGCTTCAGAGCCTCGGATATGTAACTCCGATTGATACCTCGTATGGTCTCCATCGCCGTCAACCGTCTCCGAGTACAAGCCAGTGGCGTTGTGCAGCCGTCGACATCCTCGGCGTGGCTCAGGAACCGCATGATATGACCGCCTTGCAGGAGCTGCTCGTGAAAGCCGGCCACGAGGGTTTCTTGGTCCTCGACGCTAATTTTGGCGTGGATTCCCTCGAACTCGGCGCCGAGGAAAATACGCGAGCCAAGTCGGAAGAAGCAGCTAGCCATGTCGTAGAAGATTACGGGGAGAACCCACATTGCACCGACCTCGCGGGCTAGTTGGAAGGCGCAGATGATGAATGATTCGTCCTCCGGCTCGACCCACGTGAAGATTTTGGACAAGGGAAGATCGCACCCCAGAGTGAACGTGCCATCCTGATGTCCTTCGAGCGTCGTGGCGTAGGCGGAGTTGAAATGCGCCAGCGCGCGCTGCCGGAGGTATTCCACGTCATACTTGTGGCTGAGGCGTAAGCACCCGTAGATTGTCGTAAAATCCGTCGGGGCGGGCGGCGGGAGGAAAAAGCTGCACGTGGCCTGAGTTCTTGCGAGCACAAAGAGCGGTGGCACGCACCAAGGATCAAAGAGGGCCTCCAGAAACGGTGTAACCTCCGCCTCTGCATCCAGAAGACGCACCACAGGACATCCATCGATGAGCTCCGAGTCGGCCGGCTGCGGAAACGCCAGCATGTCGCGAAATACAGACGAGTGACGAGAGAGGACACCACTCGATACACTTTGTACAGGGCATTACCCGCGACGAGTATGAGATTTCCGTCCTCTAGCCAGAGTTTTTCGACGCGGTGAGGGATCGCTGGGTCGGCTTCCTTTTCGTTCTTCATGGTGGCAAGTGTCAAGAGTAGGCCTCGTCACAATGACTGACTCACATCAATGATCATCAGACGCGTACATATACCACAACAACGCGTCGGCCCAAAACAGTAATCGTCTACGTGTGCATACTCACACGGCCCGCTCTTCGGTTGCTTCCTCGGGGAGATTATACGGCCATCAATCTGCCAGGGTCAAACTCCGGCAACAACATGCTCCGGACCCGGGTCTTCATGCAAACCACGTCTGTCGCTGCTGTCCTGCTCATCCTCCCGGTCGTCCTTTGGCGGTTTCTCAAACCCAAGGCTCTTCCTTTGCCGCCAGGCCCCCCGAAACGATTCCTCTCCGGCAACCTGCACCAGCTCCCGAAAATCAAGCCATGGCTGGCCTACGCGGAGTGGTCCAAGGAATACGGTCCGCACTGGTCTACATCGATAATTCTTGTCTTGACACACCCCCCAGGTCCCATAATGACACTCCAAATCTTCAACCGCACCACAATCATCCTCACCTCGGCAAAATGCGCCTTGGATTTGCTCGACTCGCGTGCGGGAATCTATTCTGACCGGCCCATGTTATGGATGCTCCACAAGCTCGCGGGGAATGCTTCATCGATGTTCGGCCTCTCCTCGTCGGACCCGCGCTTCCCTCGATATCGCAAGATGCTCGTTGCGGGGTTAAACAGGCGTTCGGTTGGCCGGTACCGGTCTGTGTTGGAGATGAGGTTGAAAGGGCTGTTGAAGGGCATCTCTGAGAATGCGGACAACTACGGATCGCTTCTCACCACCTATGCAGGGGGCATTGCGCTGAAGGTGCCGTTGTTCTGTGCTCGCTGTCGAAAATTCCGTTGATGAGGATGCGAAGATTGCCTATGGGTACGATGTCGTCGATCCTGTGGAGGACGACTTCTTCGTTCGCCTGATAGACAACGCGGAGGACACGGTGCCCTCCCTCGTCCAACCATTCTTCTTTGTGGAGGTCTTCCCATTCCGTTTGTCGTCATTCGCCGCAGGCATCTAGTTCTGATTACGCTTCACAGTGCGTTTTCTTCCGAAATGGTTCCCGACTGCCACTTTTCACCGTGTTGCTTCGGAGAAGAAGAAGATCCTGGATGCGATGGTATACGTTCCGAATGAATGGGCGAAGCAACGGCTTGTCAGTCGCATTTTTGGCTAACGTACCATGTCTAATGCCCCGCGTTCAGGAAACTACTGCGTCAGAGCCATCGTTCTTCTCAGAGCATTATTTTGCACAGGATGATGAGGGTAAGAGCAAGGCGGATGCGGATGATCTCATGTGGACGGCTGGTGCTATCTATACCGGTGGTGCACATACAGTTGAGCGCCGAACGGTTTTATACCGACCTTATGTTGCTGACACGGCGCGAAATCCAGACCTCATCAGCGATCACGTCGTTTCTCCTCCTCATCTCGACACACCCCGAGGTTCAGGCGCGTGCACAAGCCGAAATCGATCAGGTCGTTGGACGCGGGCGCTTGGTAAACACAGATGACCGGGCCTCAATGCCCTATATCGCTGCTGTGATCAAGGAGACTTTACGCTGGGCTCCTCCCGTCCCGCATGGTACTGTCCGTCTCTAGACGTACCGAAAAAACTACTGAATATTCCTCAGGTCTGCGGCATTGCGTCACTCAGGATGATGTTTACGAAGGATATTTGTGCGTCTTCGTTGGGGTGTGTCCTGCCTGCGTAGATGCCAACCAATTTTCCAGTATCCCCAAAGGCAGCATCGTAGTCGCAAATATTTGGTCAGTCCATCCTCCTCCCACTTCTCTTCAAAATTCAACAGGTTATTCAAGGGCGATTACCCATGACCCTGAAATGTATCCAAAGCCATTCGAATTCGATCCCTTGCGTTTTTTCGGCGACAACCAGCAGCACGATCCTTTCGAGTGCGTTCGCATTCATCGGTCAGACCATCACCTAACGAATCCCGCTCACGACAGCTTTGTGTTCGGCTTTGGGCGACGCGTCTGTCCCGGGGCAACGCTGGCGGAGGAGTCGGTCTTCCTCGCAATAACTAACATGCTCGCACTGTTCAACATATCGAAGGCCCTTGACGCCGAGGGTAATGAGGTTGACCCAATGGAGGACTTGGATTGGCGGACTGGGCTCGTTACGTGCGTACCCAAGCAAGCCCGCAGGCAGTAATAACAAGCTCTATTTCAGACTCGCGTTGAACTTTAAATTCCGATTGACACCGAGATCGTCTGATGCTTTGGCGATTTTGGAGGCGTAGCGGGTGTATTTCATCATGACCAAGCACAATGTACTACTCGCTAGCTACTAGTGTGTCTGTTGCCTCGGTTTCATCGCAATTGCAAATATCTCCGGCTTGAGGCCCTCCAACGCCACATCCAAGTCCTCTGTCTTGAGATCCTGCGGGATCTTCCTTGCAATGACCTGAAGCTCCTCGGCCATCGTCGGGGTTGCGCACCGCAACATCATCAAAAGGGCTTCTGCAGCCACACCAACCTCCTCGTCCGCCTCTCGAAGCGTCAAGAGGTGCATTTGCATTTTTCCGTCGCTGAGCACACATTGGGCCGCGCAATGCCTGATGAATCCGAGAGAATCCGTGCTGTTCAAGTTGACCGGATGGATCGCGTACGAGGCATCGCCATGTGAGTAGTTGAAGAAGATGGAAGGAATTACATCTTCCTCTGCATAGGTCCAGAAAAAACGGACGAGATCGAGTGCGAGCGGGTGAGGGTATTCGGAGATGGTGAGGTAGTCGTGATGGACGAGGCCGCGCAAGAAGGAGAGATTCTTCTTTCCCATCCGCGCGATATTGTCTGTTGGCGGTCAGAATACAGTGTGACGAGGTAGAGAGGGTCGTACCCTGACGGTATTTGCGCTGATATGGACACTGTTGTCGATGAAACATCTCCCAATCCGTCTTCTGGCAAGAACGCGAGCAGTAAAAGGACATCCGACAATGCGAGCAGCGCTTCAGTTCACGTTTATCCCGTATCGCAACACACTCCGAGAATGGTCAATTTTCGGAATCCTCGATGGACTTTGGCGTACATACCAAAGTGTTATCGCACGCGTGGCGGGATGTGACCTGATGCTGATCATACGCGTCGAGCGCTTGCCAACGCAATTCGACGAGCGCGCAAAACGAGTCCCAGTACTGTGCGAGCTCTGGATGTGGAAATTGCTGCCCTTGAGCCTCCGGGAGCGAGCTACGTAGCTCCGTCAGTACCGAGTGATACATAGTGAGACGAGGAAGCTCGCTAGTGAGCCAGTGAGGGAGGATAGCATCGACCATGGAGGGGTGCGTTGTGGATGAGAGAGCGAACATTGCAGGGAGGAGTCCCTCTTTCAACGCTTGCACGGCGCAGACATGATCTTGTGGGCCCTCGAATATGGAGTTAAGGACGGCGCATAGCGTAAAGGTGAGTGTCGCGTGGCTACTGCAGCTGGCCACGTCCGCGGGAGTGATACTCAGCGCGCGAATGGCTTTCAGGAGCGCAGGAACGAGTCCAGCATCCAGAGCGGCTAAGCGAAACAGTTCGTTCGTGCGGAACTGAGTATTGAGTAGCGGGCGCAGACCCCAAAGGCAATAGCATTGCGCCTTAGTAAGGGGAGCATGAGCGGGAACCGAGAGGCGTAGATGCTTGACGAGCAGAGATGCAAGATCCCTCCATGTACCCCCCGCAGCTGACATGAGCACGTCGATTTGGGGATATTCCTTCGCCGCACGCCGCCAGTTATCAGGGTCGATGAGAAGGAGCTGGCAGATGGACACCAGTGTACGGCCTTTATTGCGTTCCAACGCGTGTTTCCAGTAGCGACCGATTATCCAAGGGATTCCCGATGTGCGGGAAATCAGCGCAGACATGTCTCCCGAAGGCTGAGAGCCGGAGAGCATCCAACAGAGTGCCACAACATCCACCAAAATGCCATCTTGCAGAGGCGGATCCTCAGGATGAAGGGTTGAATGAATATCGGTGAATTCGTCCAAGCACTTGACCCATGCCCAGACTCGCGGCCAGAGATCACCGAGGGCGTCAGGTAGGACGCCGTCGCGATCAAGTAAATGAGCGATGATTTCGAGGCAGATGAAGGAGCTCGAAGCTCTGAGGCGGACCTCAGGATTGGGAGACTCGATATCGCGAACGTCCGAGAGGTACTTCGGGTCCAGCGCTGCGTACACCGCGGGCAGGAGACGATGTTGCTGGTCAGGCGGGATGTTCTTGACTTGGCCTACGAGAGACATGATTGAGACGGACGAGCCCGCCGCTGCGGCCAGCGCGGTCCTCTGCGGAAAAGGAGTGAACGTCGGACATGCGTGGCTAACGAGGATGATCTTACCCTGAGAGACAGAGGGAGCGTCTGGAGCAATGACAGTTGGAGAGAAGAATGCATGCCGATGGCAGTGCTCGGCGCAATCAATGATGTGCGGATGGGATCAAGCTTGATCGAGATAAGATAAAAGTTCATAGGGGTTCCATGTCTACTTTCAGAAATTTCGGGCAGCCGGGATAAACCTCTTACTACCCGTCGAGCTTCGACATAGGCGCGTCCGCCTCAATCGTCTCCGACTCTGCCTTTGTCGTCGACCCGATCCCGCCATCTGCCTCTGCTTCGAGACGCTGGGCCTTGGTGCGATCCCGACGAAGTAGAAACAAGATAAGTGCCGTCCAGACAACTAATTAGAGTAAGTGTCCGAAGCCCAACAAAGAAGAACGGAGCATACGGAGAAGACATTGCATAACTGCTCAGTGTAAGCTGAACGTTGTCGCCGGAGATAAGGGACGCACCAATTGACCAGTGATAACCCTTCATTGCACGCGGAAAGTCTGTCGTTTTCCATACAAAGTTCGGTGCAACTGCTGCAACGACGTAGCCCAAATCATTCCCCATGGCAACACAAATCGCTCGCAACTCGTTCTGCATCCGTCAGTATGGGCTGCATTGTAATGCTGGAAGCTCACATCCGCCTGTGTAATCTCGCTAATCCAGTTAAGAACCAATGGGCCCGCAGTGGTCTGTGGACCGTATGAGAGCCCCAATCGCCGGACGAATCAACGGTAGAGACGCACCCCGACAACATTGAGATAAAAGTACGCAAAGTGACCATGGATATGTGGATACAGCGGCATCGTGAGCCAAATCGCGTGGAAAACGAGCGTAATGATGGCTCCAAAAACTATAATCGGCCAGCGGCGTCCTTGGCAATTCGGTGAGTGAAAGGTGAGCAACCGTGGAGACGAACCCTTCAATGGACCGTCGCTGACCCAGGCCAAGATCAACGCCGTAACGACGAATATCGCGGTTCCCGGGAGAGGCACTGCGGAGAGTTAGAACCAGCATCAGATGTCTTGTTCAAGTGAAACAGACGGAGTTGAATTTGAGAGACGGTCCAGTGCGTCTCCGGTAGTGGATACGGCTTGATGTTGAAGCTCTTGAGCCAATATTGAAACGGAGACGTAATGTTGCCATTCAACCAGAGAATATATTCAAAGGGGAGCACGTAGATGTACCAGCCTGTGACAATTCGGCCGAGCTACCAGCGGAAGAGGTCAGATAAACTGTGGTCAACCCTCGGGACGAGTACGCGCCTTTGCCCGCGTCCAGGGCTCACTCTCCCGTCGTCCGACAGCCTTCATGCGAGCACGGGCAAGAAGAATGTCCTATTTTCTCGTTAACAACGCGTTTACGACGATGGTGATAGCAACAAGCCTGCTCAGTTAAAAGGAGCGATGGTTTCGCCGCCCAGGGAAGGTTTGGCAGGAACATAAATCCAAATATTGCGATGGGAATTGTCCTGCCAGTGTGCACGGTTAGTTCACAGAAGCAGCCGAGGCGTTCGACCCACACGATAGCATCGACGATCATGAGCCATCTGAAACAAAGGAGAGGTGGGAATCCGCGGGATAGCGCAGCATTCAAACGTACCTCCACCCGGCAAGGCCATGAACGCCATCGAGATTGTTGTACGCTGCGGTTTGCAAAAATCCGGAGAACATCGATCCCAGCGAGCCGGCCGTCCAGAAGATTGTAGACCGCTTGGCGAGCTCTCTCGGCGTGTACCACGATCCGAGAATGTAGTGCATTCCGGGGTAGAAACCCGACTCGAAAAGACCCACTGGAAGATTTCAAAACTTTGATCAGCCTCCGAGGAAAATCGTATCATAGCGAAGGAGATCGAACCAAAGAATCGAATCGCGAATAACGACTTGACGGACTTGACTGAGTACGTTGCGAGAGTTGCCAAGCCCCATGCCAGCTCGAGCTGCCAGCCGTAGGTGATCGTGGCAGACACGAAGGAGTGCAAGGTACGTACTGTGGGTATGACATACTGAGGCGATATACGCGTCAAGAGAAGGTTGGAGGGTATTTGCCCAATCACATATCTGTGTCGCATGAGCTGGGATGAGTGGCTGAACGAAGCGGTTTACTCACCCAGCCGTCCAAAACGACGTCGCATGCACCAATTCGTTGCCATACATATTTCTGCGGACTGGCGGTCAGCAGTCGTCGAGGGGAATCAAGGACACGCACAGATCTTCCTTCATCCCCGCAAAGAACTGTGTGCGCTCAGCCCGAACTTGAATTCCTCTCGTCGGCGGAGTGTACTCACCGCACTTGAAACATTCGTCTTTAAATTCAAACAGGTTAGAATACACCGGCTCAAACTGCGGGCTCACCTGGTCGAGGTTCTTGATAAAATATCCCAGCTAGCGTGGAGCGGTTACTGAACAGCAGCAGGACGTTACGAACACATACTGAGGCAAACAAAAGTAGCGACGCATCCACTTTGAATAGCATTCGTCGCTCATGAGCACCAAGATCCGCGGTGTCCCACAAATACCCCAACCACGACTGTTTCTGCGTCTTCTGGTCCTGATATTCTGGGGCAGGAGATTCGCCCAGGTCGTCAGGTTCATGTTTAGATGATGCGGAGGATGCGGACGCTTCCAGGTCGTCGGAAGCGCGAGTCGTCGTCGGAGGCGCCATGGCAGCTTGGTGGGAGCGAGTGGGAGGCTCGGACTCGCACGAGCTGCTTTCAGGTAGTTAATCACCGATCGCTCGGTTAGACTTACGCGATCTACGCAATACGGTGCACAGATAAGACCATTTGCAAAGGACGCCACGGTGAATGATTCAGCGTTTGAACTAATAGAAGAGTCAATGACAGCAGTAGTCATGGTTTGAGTTCCTTCCACCACGATTGCGACAAATGGCGAGCTTCCGCCAGAATGATAAGCAGAAATCTTTTAAACATGCGCCATGACGAGAATAAGAAAGGTGGAAAAAATGCCAAGTAAGTAAGTACACACTTCAAGAAGTGAAGAACCCTAACAAAAAATGTTCGGTCCGATTGCATCCGCCTTCATCCTCTCCAGCTCTGGCCAACTCGGCAATTTGTAGAATCCGGGTAAATCGTCCCAGAACTTCTGGAGTGCAGCCTTTTGGGTTTCTCCTAGGACGGCGGCGCACTCCGAACAAAGCCGCCCGGCCTCGGCCTCGGCGACGATGATTGCTTCGACAACAACAAATAGAGACACCAGGGAAAAGTTCTCTGTCTTCATTATATCTCGTAGAGAATTGCTCTCTTCGAGGCGTCGTCGAAGACAAGCCAATTCGTTGGTGCAGCCCTCAATGTGGAGAGGATCCGAAAATGACGCCAGGCTCCCGATGACCGCGGCTTTGATCATCGAGACTTGACCGTTCCAGATAGTTACTGGGTCCACGTCGTCGGTCGCAAATGCCCTCCAAGAATTGTTGCTGTCCCGAAGGAGCATGAGTATGAACGCATAGGGTAATATCCACAGCGCATCCACGGTGCGCGCAATTCGAATGGTGCGCAGATGTTGCATGATACCTTCATATTTTACCCATGAGCATAGTCGAACATCCGGTGCCTCCACGCGGCCTTTGGAAGCTCTGCCCCCTTTGAAGGCTTTCCAGTCCGATACAGTGGTCGGAAAGCCAGATGACAGGTGTACAAGCGCACGGCGACGGAGATCGTCCACCTCATACTTGTGAGCGAGACTGAGGCATCCGAGGACGGTATCGATGTCAGTGAGATTAGGGAACGAGGGGAACGAGCTGAACGGCGGATACAATTATATTAAGAACCAGGTATAAAGAAGATAAAACACATGGCGCTCACGATGGATGATATATTGCATTCAGGAACGCAGTGGTTTCGGTCTCATCGTCCGAGAGGCGCACGAGCGGACATCCCTCCACCATCTGTGCGTCTTGGGGTTGGGGGAGCGCAAGCATGTCGCGGAAAATCGCAGACCGCACGGAGAGAATGCCATGAAAGACTTTGAACTGAGTGTTTCCCGCCTGCAGAACGATGCTTCCGTCGGAAAACCACAGGGATTCTGCGCGTTTCACGTTTTCTGTGCTCATGGGGGTGGGTGGCAAGCCGTGCTTGATGTGACAGACGTCACGTGAAGATATCTCTCCCCATTCAAGAAAAATTAGGTCAAAAGTTATTTTTGCTGCATTGATGAAAATGTTTTACCCCATGAGACATCCCAAAGCGGCAGTTTTTCTGTGTAACGCCAGCGCGTCACGGTTACAGCTGTGCTTGATTCTGGACGACGACGACCTCCAATCTGAGCTTTTGTCGGCGCAATTTTCCAGAAACCTCGGATTCTGTGCGACGTGGAGGGATCATCGTCCCCCGGCCGGCTTCGACACTAGTACGGCGGTCGCGGACAACCTGAACTTGCCAGTTAGTCGAAAAGGATGCTGCTTGCGGCGTATTCGAGTCCTTCAACAGGACCAGGTACAGCGGGACGCGGACAGTTCACCTACTGGTCTCAGCCGAGGTCTCCGCTCGCCGCTCTTTCGCCCGACTAGTATCTCACCATTGCTCACTGCTCGCGTCGGAAGCGCCTCGCAAATGAAACTCGCAAGCCGTGGTCGTGGTGCTACCCTTGGCTCGTGGTACTTAACTAGCCCGAACCTCTATTCGATATCCATTGGCCCTCCCATCACCTCAGCTAACAGAACCAAATGCGCTCTCTCACCCTCACTCTCACCCTCGCCGTCGTCAGCGCCCTCCTTCACCTCGCGCATGCCATCCCAGTTCCAGTCCCAGGGGAACAACTCCTCCCCGTCCTCGGCGCCGGTCCGGTTCATCCCAGCAAGCAACTCCATGTAGGCTTCCGCTTCCTCTTCCCTCGGGCGATAACTTGAACTCATTTCACCTATTACAGCAGGCCCTCCCTCGAGCCCGTTGTCCCATCGACCCGGCTACGCACCGGCAGGCTGCAGCACATATCCGTGACTCGGACCGCCGGGCTCACGCTAGCGTCGACAGCCCAGACCCAGAGCTCTCATCAGGCGCAGGGTTAGACCTTGATTACAACCGCCCCAAAGTCGCGAGCGCCAGTCCTCGGCAAGACCAAGAACAAGGTCGCTCGAATGTCCCGGGAGAGCTCGATGTAAGTATTCTCCGTTCCTTCCCTCTTTCCCTCGCTCTTTATTATAATAATACCATGCTACTGACGAAAACTACATTGTATGCAGGCCGCCGGCGATGTCACGCGCAATCTCTTGGATCTTGCAGTGGATTTGGGGGGTTTGGATTTGGATTTGGAGTTGTGAGTTGGTGTAGAGTAGCGGCGTTTAAACTTTAGAGTCTTATGTACATATGCATACCATACCACGTTCGCTATATGGATTGTTACTGTCTCTTGTTTCCTTCCCGAGCTCTACTAGTTGATGAAACTCTCTATCAGCCCATAGCTAGGGGGTCAGACCATTGACGTCGTGAGCAACAAACAGGTTTTTTTTTTTGTTGGGGCAACAAACAGTGTTCGCCGTTATTGGGGCTGTCGGACCAGGGGGGCATGCACCGTGGCACGCGCAGGGATGGAGCGGGGAAGGATGGAGGCCGCGCCGAGGCGAATGTTCGCCGGAAGAACGGTGTAGATTGTGGTGCATAGCGCCTTGAAGCGAGGCAATCAAGGCTTGCTGCTCTCTTTCACCATCGGATTGCACGTCTCCAGCAAGATACAGAAGATTATACTTGGTCCGTCCCTCTCGTCGGACCAATACACGCCCATACAAATTCTTCTTCCCAGTGCTCAAAGAATATCCCCGCTCCGCACCATAGTCGCAAACACGTCGGCCAACTCGGCACACACCACCTTCAAAAAAAGCAAATGCGAGTCAGCCAACAGACAACATCCAACTGACGAACAAAAACACACACCTTGGTCAGCTCCTCGGCATTCGCCCCGGGGATGTGTCTATCGCCAATCGCATCCTCCACCACGATCACATCGAACCCCTCCTGGTAGCCCTCGCGCGCAGTCGTGCTGACACAGACATGCGCCATGTACCCGACCAACACGATCTGCTTCCGGCCAATCTTGTTGAGCTCGGCTTTGAGCGTCGTGCCGGCGAACGACCCGGGGAACTTCTTCTCCACCTCCACCTCTCCCGCTACGGGCTTGAGCTCGGGAAACTCCTCCGCGAGGGCCGTGCCGGGTGTGAATACGGGTGCACCGGCGGGAACGACGTGCAGCACGTGGATGACGGGCGCAGAGGCGGCGCGGTAGCGTTCGAGGAGGGCGAGGATGGCGGGCCGGGAGGTGGTGAGGTTGGACGGCGCGATCGCCAGTTCGCCGACGGCGTATTCGTTCTGCGCGTCGATGATGATGAGCACCGAGTCGTCGACGGAGGCGGTCGAGGGGTGGACGCCTGCGATTTGGCGGAAGGATTTGGGTGGTGGTGGTGAGGACATGGTGGTGAGAAATGCGAGTTGTAAGCAGCGTCTTATAGTCGACTGCCTGGGAAGACTCGGCGCGGTCAGGGCTTGGGCTCCGTAATCATAGGGGCTTGTCGCCATCCAGGACCGAGTTGCGTGCTGAAAACATCCTAACGAGTCCGAACTTGAATCTACATCCAGAAGAAGTTGCCATTGTCAAGCGTTGCAGCCTACAGGTGCCCGCGGCCGGCTCCATCAGGACTCAGCAGAAAGGTCAGACGGAGGAGGAGATCTCTACAACCATACTTAAGGAGGTAGACGTCCGATTAGGAAGTAGGAACTTGTGAGCTCGCTGTAAAGATTGAAGATTGTATCCAATCTTGAGCGTGAAATGGACTCGCACTCACCAGCTACCAACCATATTACGTCGATTCTCGAAGGAAAGAAGAGAATCCAGTGGGCCGTTGCACATTGGCACAAGCTTGCTCTCCGAGTTCTGGAATGATTGACGCCGGCCGGGGTTTTGACGGGGACCGAAAACAAGGCCACAAATGGCAAAAATGATGGTTGGGGAAGAAGCGACGGGGATCTGAGAAGTACTCGTCATGTGACACTCGCTCTTTTTCTGTCCTCGCGACCCACGCATGCTGGCAAACGCCCACACGTCCACGTCCACATCCTTCCTCCCGCCACCATGTCCACCCCGCCGCCCGAACCCAAATTGAACGACGTCGACATCCACGTCGCGAGAAAACCACGATGCCACCTAACCTACGTGCTGTTCCTGCTTCCCCCGCTCTTCCTCGGGCTCTACTTTGCACTCCTCACCGCCCCGCCCCCAATCCCGCCGCTCCCGCTGCCGGTCCATCCCGGCCTCGACGGTCTCCCGGAGGGCATACGTGTTGGCGTGCAGAGGGTGTATCCTGAGACGTGGCTGGAGGACGGTGGATGGGCGGTGTTTCCGTTCGGGAGGGTGTGTACGCGTTGTTATCTTATCTGCCTCATCTCTAACAACACACAATACAGACTCGCTACTGGCTCACTGGTCCCGAAGATGGGCTCAAAGTCGTGCTCATCCACGGGCTGTCGGTGCCTGCACTCATCTACGCGCCGCTGCTCCCCCACCTCCTCGCATCCAACACCACCAGGCTCCGTATCCTCACCTACGACCTGCCCGGACGCGGGTACTCATCGTCTTTGCCCGAGATGGACGGCCACGTCCACGACACGGCACTGTACACGACCCACCTCGCCCTCCTGCTCCAACACGTCGGCTGGTCCTCCGCCCACTCCGTCGTCGGGATCAGCATGGGCGGCGCCATCGCCGCCGCCTTCTCCTCTGCCTTCCCGAATCTCGTCGAGCGCAACCTCGTGCTCATCGCCAGCGCCGGGCTCCTCGAGACCCACGACCTCCCGCGCACCGCAAAACTCGTCGCGTCTCCCATAATCCAGAAACTCCTCACGGGCATCGCCATGCCGATCTACGAGCGGTTCAAGTCGTCGTATTCTTCGCGAGATGGCGGGGACAGCGAGTTGGTGGCGTTGGGGGAATTCGACTTTGATTTTATGACGCTTCTGCGCGAGTCGGTCGACCCGAAGCCGCTGAATGCGCTGGTGCGTGTGCAGGCGGCGCATTTGAAGGGCTTCAATGCCGCGATTTCGTCGTGCTTGAGGGTCGGCCCTGTGCGGGGTATGGGATGGGCGTTTGAGCGGTTGGGAGGGAGGAAGAGGAGGGTGCTGATTATTCATGTGTGTCTCGCTTTTCTTTCGTATGGTATGCTAGGCTCACGCGGATATTACAGGGAACCGCAGACCATACCGTACCCCCACACCATGCTCAGCGCATCGCGGAGCTCATCCGGCGCGGGTCTGCCAATGCCGCTCAGGCTCAGTCGAATTCATCCTCCTCCCAATCCCAATCCCAATCGACATCCACTCCCAGTCCCAGTCCCTGGCTCCGTGCCCTCCCGCTGCCGTTCTTGCGTGCGTCGGCATCTGCGTCTTCCTCCTCCGTCACAGGGAGCGACGAGGAAGACCTAGTACAAGTGGTGATGATCCCAGACGCGACCTCTGCGTTGACGTGGACGCATGCGGGTGTGGTTGGGAGGCTGGTGAGCGGGTGGGTGGTTTGAGGGATGGTGAGGGGGTGGTGAAGGGGTTGGTGAGGGTGTAGGCTGGCCCGAGCATGGGTCGCGAGCGTGAACAAGACACGCCCATGCCCACGCCCATTCGTGCCCTTTGCTTCAAGCGGTGTCTGGGTCTGCGACTGCGACTGCGACTATCCCTCATGATTACCATTCCTTTTCGCCCTTTCGCCCGCTTTCGCCCTTTTTGCGTTTTTCACGCTCCAATCCAGCTCTCATCGCTGGCCCTACCCTTTCGTCCCTGCGACGAACGCTGGCGCTAGGTCATGCATGATACCCAGCGTCCGGGGGGAGTTCGCCGCGGAGGGTTGGTTGGCTGTGTGTGTGTCGGTTCGTCTCGTCCTGGGTCTGGGTCTGGGTGGGTTTGGGTTTTCGGCGCTCGTCCGTCACGTCTCGGGCAGAACAGTCGCGTCCCGGGCATATTCTGTATCTGTGTTGTTTGTGTTTCTACATTTGTGCTACCTTGGGGTATACTTATTCGGCCTGTACATATACATATCATGTATTTTCCTCTGTCCTACGCATACCTACCTCTACGTACAGTATATTCTGGTACTTACCTGCTGTACATTTTTACGCTATATAGAACAATACGTACCTAAGTAGAGGTCCTACATTTTCGCGATACATTGGAACCTTGCAAACATATTGACCACCCAAGGACTTGAAGTAAGCGTCTCACTCTTTTCAGCTTCTGGAAAGAGGTTCAAGTTCTCGACGGCGATATTATTATTCACCTCACAGCCGACGATTTCAAGTTCCCTGCTCTCATGTACGACCAGACCCGGATGACGTTGAAGCAGGGTTACTAGTATCTGCCGATACGCGTACGTCTTGACTCTTCCCTCCGCTGTTGTCTCCTGGTCATTGCTTCAACTTGAAGGTTCTCCGCGCCGGTCCACAACACGCTGTCGAACCCCATCGCACGCGTCGGACTCGGAGGCTCTATCGCTGCTAAGAAGTTAAGAACCGCATCAAGACCATAACTGCACGTACGCGCATGTTCAGGTACGACTTTTTTGGTTCGCACTCCGAGTCTGCGCTGCCGAAAAATGGACCTCCGAGTGTCGATAACTTCAAGTTCAACCCTTTCCGCTTGGTACGATCATATGCCAGTGCCAGTGGTGAAGGTCTTCGACTCGGAGGACGTCGAACGAGAATTTGAAGGCACTGGAGATTATCGAGCATTGGACTCGGTGAGTGCGTGCGTGAGTTCGGAAGACCGTAACGGCTCCTCCTTCAGCGAAATATTCGGTGAAGAAACGAAGACTTCTGAATGATAGCCAGTGAAGCCGTTGGCGTTGAATCGTGATGAGTTGAGTTTCGAATCTCTCTGAAAATGTTGGATCGCCCACGAGAACTAAGAGCTGTTGATACATTATTGTATACATAATTATTGAAAGAACTATCTGAAGAGATTTAAGTATGTCGGGGACATTGGCTCGGAAAGCGGTCTCAACTTTCCCGCTCAGCTCTACATATCATGATTCGTCCGATGCTGTGGTGGTCGCATCCTTTGCATTATCACTGTACTGCGTTGAGCCGTACGCATCAGACAGGAAAGGAATCTGAACATACCTTTTGACGATGATATAGGTCACATGGAAGGGCAGAAGGTTCTTATCGATTTTGTAGACCTTGTCCCAGTTTCCCGGGGGTTTCTGATGCACATACCCAAGGTCTATCGCGCTCTGGATGAACTTCCTGTCCTGCTGTGGGAGTACTGCGTATCCCGCTTCGTGGGCGAGCTCCTTGATGTCAGGGTATTCTCCACGATACTTCTCGTGCGTGGTTAGCCCCAGGAAAATGGCATCGCCGGCGATCTGACGCCTGGAAGCGCATCGGATAAAGCCGGAAATTAGCGTTTCCGTGGACGATGACCAGGGACACTGGAACCAGATATTCCGCAAGGTCTCGCGAGTGAGTGAAATGGGCTCCGGGTCCGGAGATGGTGAGCTCTCGTGAGTTACAGGAATCGGGATATTCAGCTCGGGTAGGTTTGTGGCGTCGATGCGGAGACTGAAACGACGACCAATGTCGGCCAGTGATTTCTCGGCAAGCGAGTCGATGAGCTGGGAGAGAGTCTCGAAGAGTTTGCGGCTACGTTCGATGTCCCCTACAGAATTCGCCATGAGATGGAGATGGAGTTCGGCGACCCCGTGAGCGCACGTACGAATCCAGTCCACGCGTTGTTCCGCGTTGTACTCCACACGGCCCTTTGCACGTTCTAGCATCGCTTTCATGCTGTCCTCCAACGCCGAGACAGGCCATAGATCCCAGAAACCCTCGAACGAACTGGCCCAGATGCCGTTGAAAGAGCCACGCATCGCCGCAATCGCGATGGGAAGGCTGCGGTTGTCGGATTCCCCGACGAAAAGGATCGGCTCCTGGTTCTTCACGAGCACGTCGTGGATCCAGGAGGCGGATTTGAAGGGCAGGCGCGGAGGTTGAGGGCCAGGCGTGCTCACACGCGGGGCCGCACCGGCGGCCTGCGGGGCTGGACTGCCCAGATCAGGCTCAAACACAGAGTCGAACAAATAATAACGAACTGGCAGTGGGTTCGACTTTCAAGTTGTCGAACTGAGCAATGAGCTCGAGGACGTTGGCGTCGGACTCGTCAGGCATGGCAGCAGCGGGAGATGAGCGGAGGACGACCACAAGTGCGGTGGGCGCTTAAATACGTGGGCTAGAGTGAGCCTGTAAGAGAGCACATGGACGAGTCTAGTAGCTTGACAACTGGCCCCGTTTAGATCCACTGTCGGTGACAGCTGGCACCCACACGTCGCCTCAAATAGAGTGCTGGTGGGAGTAGAACGGGCAGAGCCTGCCTAGGATAGTCTGTCCTAGAGCCACAGGTCTGCGATGCATCGGGATCGCTAATGAAGACAACGGTCACTGATCGAAATAAGCTGAAAACCTGAGGTGGGTAATTATAGTCATACCGAGTCTTGTAAATGACAGCATTGCAGCGAGAAAAAAGAACTACTGCTGGGGAACATATGAAAGAGCAATGTCGTCACCAATGGCTGCCGCTCTCTTGGCCTTCAGCTCCTCCCAGGAAGGTAATCCGTATATTTCTGGTAGGCGGTCCCAGAAGCCAAGTCGAGCGGTTTGTTGTGTCTGCTTCATTTCTTCCATGCAAACGCCGCAACTATCCAGCGGATACTCCAACCAGTCGTTCGGCGTCCAGAGTTGTAGATGGTTCCGCGGAGAGGTGTCCATCAAGCGCAGAAGAACCCGCACCAGCCTCAGGCGCTCCAAGGGACAGGTAGTCGGCGTTTCGCACTGATTCTCCACCTCCGAGTCCGAAAGGCCCGCCACGAGACTGACTGTAGCCTTCAGTTGGGTGTCAAGCCCCTTCCAAAAGCCGGGATGGTGCGAAGCAGCAAGGACCACTGGGATGCCTTCGTATGCGCCACCGGCGACGATCTCAGCCCCCCGAAAGTCGAAAGCCGTGGTCAGGTCGTAGAAAAGACCCGGGAGAACCCAGGGCGCATCGACTTCGCTAGCGAGTGCAATAGCACACAAGAGAAACATGCAGTCGTCGTCGTCGTCTTCGATTGGCTTTTCCCAGGTGTGCAGGGGTTCCGAGTCGTATTCCTCCAGAGTAGGACGATAGACGGAGGAGAAGTGTGCGAGCGCTCGTCGGCGAAGAAAGTCCACATCATATTTCGTGCTCAGGCGCAGGCAGCCGTATATCGTGAGGAAATCGGTTTTCGCGGGATACGGCATGAAAAACCTGGATGGCATGAGCTCCCAGTCGAAAAGAATAGGAGAACTCGTACGTCGGAAACAGTAAAGCCTTCAAGAAAGGTGTCACTTCGACCTCTAAGTCAGGCAGGCGGACCAACGGATGACCATCGACGAGGTCCGCATCGGGCAGCGGCTCGGGCTGCGGGAACGAGAGCATGTCCTTGAAGACGCTCGAGTGCATCGCCAGAGTGCCGCGGTAGACTCGGTACAGCGCTTCCCCGGCCTGGAGAACAATGTTTCCGTCTTGAACCAGAGTTCCTCGATTCGCCGAAGCTGGGTTGGCTGGCCATCGACGTCCACGGGAAAGGAGGATTGATCATCAAACACGTCAATAAGACATAACAACGCGAACTCCCAAAGCGATTCGAGCGCGTTTTTTGGGCCTGTTTTCGCTCTCTGGTCCTTTTCACCATCATGAATTCAGTCCCTTTATAGGTGAATGCAAGGTTGCGGCTGCAGCGCATATTGACCCCGCAAGTTTATTCGGGCTCGAAATGGCATATTTTCGTGCAAAATCAAGGATGTCACATCAGTTACGCCTTACGCAACTTTGCTCCGGCTTGCTCTGTGCGATGGAAGCTGGCCAATTTCGCCAGATTATGGTCCATGGATTCGCCCAACCTCGAACGAAACGCCTAACAGAATCTCCCAGCCTCAACAAATCCCTTCTCATCGGCGCTAGCCTGAGACGGCGCTGACTCGGACCAACTCGGACTCACCTGCAGACTGACCTGTGGCTTCTGTCCATTGAACAAGTTCCGACCGCTGTCAGCGCTCAATCTTCGAGATCCAGGAGCTTTCTCAAGTCAACAAGCGCTAGTCCAGACAAACTTGAAAAGCCTACCGTTCGTCAACTGCCGCCGGGGACTCGGAAGCTCTTCCGGCAGCCCAATCGATTGCTAGCGCCAACTTACACCTCAGGTTCCACCCCATATTTGCCTCTCGTCATCCGCAGCCACCTCATGACACGCGAATCTATCTCGAGACTCGGGCGAATGACACCCGTGAGCCCGAACTGTTCATTTGCGGGGCGTTGTACGCAATGCGGGCGAAGTGAGGCTGGGGAAAGTGTGCGACGTCAAGTCAAGTGGACTGCGTCCATCCAACATGAGGTTTACGGCGAGCTTCTTCGTGGATTCTTTGAGCGCCCGGGCTCCACATTTTGCTCCAGGCCTTGGGAATAGTGAGTTTGCGAGACTCTACCGCAAACAAGCACCAGCAAAGTCTCTCCCTACTTCGAAACCAGTCCGAAAACTATGCCTCCGCATCACCGCAAAGGTCGAAGCAGAGGATGCAAGAGCAGGAAACTTCTGGACCAGAACGGGCCCCACAATGACCCTCCACTACCAGGTAAATGACTCGCAAGCCCGGAGACAGGTGACTGACTCCCTCCGCCGGCGGTACACCCACCTACGCCAGCAGCGCCGCAGGCATTGTCGACAACTTCCTGTTACAGTATCAAGGTGCGCGCAGTTTCCGTGCTGGCGGTTTTTGTTTGTTCCGGAGACACCTTACTTACAAATGTTCTTAGAAATCACTCGAAAATTATACACCATCTCCACAGAGCCCAATATCCCGGACGGTAGTCTTGTATGTCGGTCATGTTTCAACTTTCCTCGCCATGACTGATGTGATTTTTTTTTCATCAGGTCAACGTTCCGACGACCGATGAACCGGACGGTCAGAAGAAGCAGTATCAGGTCAAGCTCAGCCTCGTTAAGCTCAGTCAAACAGGCGAGTCGCTTTCAAGTACTTTTACTGTTATATCTGACCGTCTCCTGTTGTGCAGCGGACAATCTCCAATTGACAAGCGGCCGCAGCCCTGGGTACAGTATCGATAGTACCAAGAGTAAGGTCATCGTGAATACCGTGCAAGTGATGATGGCAGACAGCACCATCTACCGCTACGATGGTGCATTTCAAATCTATGCACACAAATCCCTCACTAATCTGTCTTTCCTTGATTAACCACACAGTCGGTGAGTATTTCATCTTGTTCATGCCTTGGCATTCACTGATATCCATTCACCTTCAGCCATCCCGCCCGACACACTCTCTGTTGCGATGAACCCCAAACTCGGCGACACTTGCCGAGAACTTGGAGTCGTTGCACTGGGTGTCTTTTTCTACGATGGCAAGAAGAATCTCTATTCACCAGTTTGGTTGAATTCATATGACGGTTTGTACAAAGTATGTTGGTTCTTCTGCAGCTGGCTTTTAACTGATCTCTCGTTGTAGTTTGCCATTCCATGTCAATCGCCCCAGGGCAACCACCCTTCCACGTTATACACAATCAAAGTTGTGTTTGCGAGCATGATGTACACATATGTTCCTCGTCTACTCTTGTCTTGTAATAACTTGCTACAGTCATCATCGTAAAGCATCAGCAACCCTACATACAGCCTATGTTGGTGCGTGATTTGTGATATTCACTGCTACACCACTCAAGCCAGTTCACCGCAGCTCTCAACTATAGCTACTTCTGAACAGCAGCACAATTTTACATCCCACGACTAAGCCTTATTCGTCGTGATTCTTCCGGACCGCATCAACGCACAGTCAAGTTGTGCCGACTGACTCTTTATTTCATTCTTTGCACTTATGGTTCATGTGGTAGGAAGGTCATTGAACAGTCTGACGAACTAATTCATTCCACTCCTAGGCCTGTTAAATCGTCTCTGCACAATGTCGACTGACGCGGAAGTTCCATCCGATTCATTTCAAGCGGAAGTTTATTTATTTCTTGGTGTGTTTTTCACTTGCTGTGTTCCTTGACCTGATGGATTGTATAATAGCATGTGTGCATGTTTATTAATGTTGCAACACCTGCGTTGCTCTTTCGTTAAACTGTAGTACTACGTCCTGTCAGCGGTCGAGTTGAAAATCCAGAAAATTGTCGAGATATTGTTGTGTCCGGCCCCAGCCCGGGCTCCGATGACGGCAAATGTTCCTTCTTCTCCCGCAAAACCCTGAAGGACATGTCTATATGTGGCCTCGAGTTAACTAGAATATTTCTCAGCTGCGCCGGCATCAGAGACGATGAGCTGGAAACGAAGTTCTCGGCGCTAACGAGGAAGAAGTAACTTGAGCTGCGCAGCAAAAAGCTCACACGCGAAGCGTCCCTAAATGGACATTCTTGTGGAAACCGGCGTTCCGGAGCGGGACCGTGCCGTTTAATTCCTTCCTTCCTTCCTTGCATGACATTCGTGAGCCGAAACGTGTTGATTTTGGTGTACCGATGTTCAATCGCGGCCTGTCCAATAAATGGTCTTCCTTTCTCCGGCTCGCAATGAGGCGCGTCCAACTTCTTTAGACGCCTGGATGTTCCATTCAGTAAGTGTGTCACGGTTGTGACAGTGGCACTTTCCCCGAAACCACCACCACACATTCCCAGCTTACCCTACTCTCCCTCACCAAACTACTCGAATGCCTCCCCGTGCAAGTGGACAAGGACAAGGGCCTGGAGGACGCGGCGGCGCCGGTAGAGGTACTGCCGGTGGCGGGCGCGGCGGACGCGGCGGACGCGGGGGCGCTCGTGGCGGCGCGGCAGCCCAGGCTATCCAGCCAGGTACTTTGAGCTCATACGCCACAGTACAGAACTAACAAGAACCCAGCTGCTCATCTCACAACTGTTGGCGTCCGCCGACCCGACTACGGGAAGGCGGGAAGAGTAATCTCCGTTATTATCAACGGGTTGCCGGCTACAATTCCGGACGGCACCATCTACCACTACGACGGTACGTGCTTCTACTTATTTTCGCCATAATTTCCTCTTTGACTGATTTTCCCTGTAGTCGGCAAGTGAAATGCTCTCGCATCTCGTCCTCTTCTGACGGCCTACGCCTCTCAGCGATCACGCCCGATAGCAACCCGATCTCGCTCAATGGCAAACTTATCAAAGAGCTGCAAGATCACGTCGCCCCCAATATCTTCGCAGCGGTGCGCGCCGTCTACGACGGCAAGAAGAATCTTTATTCGTCCATTCAACTCAATCTCCCGAATGATTCTGCCAACGTGTGTCGATATCTCGTTTTCTCTCTGTTCACTCATTGCGCTTCAGTTTGACGTGCCTGCCCCAGGCCAAGCACCTCGAGGAGATCGACCACCGAAGCTGTACCCTATCAAGCTCACGCTCGTAAACACCATCGGCACCGAGTACGCATTTCCGTCGCCCGAGCTCGCTGCTGACCACACGTGCTAGATTGCTGCATCGCTTCATCGAGGGAAAGCAGTCCGAAGATGATAAGATTAAGACAGCGCTCCAGGTACGCACAGTGCATGCATTTAGCTGGAGTGATCAACTCAAGATTCCACAGGCGCTGAACATCGTCATCAAGATGGCGCCATCCGAGCGCTATCCGACCAAGGGCCGGTCGTTCTTCACCCCGGATGGTGCGAGACCGATCGGGCGCGGGCTCATCCTGTGGCGAGGTTTTTTTCAGTTTTTTTTTCCTTCGCGCTCCGTAGTACCAACTCGATGTTTACAGGTTACTTCCAGTCCCTCCGTCCGACACTCGGGCGCATGCTCGTCAACGTCGACATCTCAACCGGGGTCATGTACAAAGACGGCCCGCTCATTGACGTCTGCGTCCAGTATCTCGAGCTCAGGAACGCGTCTCAGCTCTCCGCCGGCATGCCCGACCGCATCCGCATCAAGCTTCAGCGATTCCTCGTCGGCCTCCGTATCGAAGTCCAGCCCGCCGCAGGGACTGGCGAGAAGCGGATCTATTCGATCAAGAAGGTCAGTCGGCGGGGAGCGAACGAGGAGTCCTTCCAGACCCGCGAGGGCCAGACCCTCCGAGTCGCCGACTATTATCGGCAGGCGAGTAACGTTCAGCTGCGCTTCCCCGCTCTGCTCTGTGTTGAGGTTCGTGGTCGTTTGGATGGTTCACCGTTGTAATCTGATGCTCGTCAGGTCGGCGGAAAAGGCGCGCTCATTCCACTCGAGCGATGCACTGTCCTCCCCGGCCAGCTTTTCAAGAAGGAGTTCCCCGACGAAAAGCGCACGGAGATGGTTGAGTTCTCGACGCAGAGACCCAAGGAGCGGTTCCAAAGCATCAGGAATGCCCTGCAAGTGCGCTCTTCCTTCTTTACCATGTTTTGCTCTCTTGTTGATCCCTCATCAGGTCCTTCAATACGGCCAGTCGGAGTACATCCGCAAGTTCGGGATGAACATTTCGAGTGACCTCATTACATCCCAAGCGCGCGTCCTTCAGCCGCCGAGGCTCAAATACGGCGGCGTCGGCGCCAAGGCAACTGTGGTGTGTTCTACTCTTTATCCATCATCTCCCTGCACTTTTCTGACTCGGTCTTGTAGGATCCGCGCGGAGGGTCCTGGAACATGTACGTCCTTCCTTCTCTCGCTCGTGCGTCCGTCGCTTGACATTTGTTCCTCAGGGCCGACAAGAAGTTCATCGAGCCAGCGGGAATAACGTACTGGGTGCTCGCGATCTGCGACCCGAGGTTCCCTGACCAGGCAGTTGACGCTGTCGCGAAAGACCTAGTAACGGGCTGCAAAGCGACGGGTACGCATTACTCCTCTTACCATTTCGAGTCCTGTGTCTGACCTTTCACACTCCAGGAATGAACGTCCAGGACCCCGTCCCGGTCATTCGCAGAATGAACCCTCAAGGCAATCTGATGACGGTGTGTATTTTCCTTACTCATATCTGCTTCGCGTTTGTGCTGATGTCGAGATATAGCAACTCAACGACGCTGGCGGCGAATGCAACCGTACCAAAGGCCCTCCGGTTCTTTTCGTGGTGGTTCTGCCAGATCTCGGCAATGCGGATATCTACAACATTGTCAAGCAGTATGTCTGTAGCCTTCACAGTGCAACCACAGTGCTGATGTGCATGCTTTGATGCAGCTGGGGAGACGTTCGCGTTCGTCTTTCCGAGTTGGATTGTTTCGAAGACTCTACTCACCGCGGGCGGTTTCTAGCAAGGAGTCGCGACGCAATGTCTAAAGTCGAAGAAATGCGGCCGCGCGAATGCCCAATACTGGGCTAACGTTGCGCTAAAGTTTGTCGTTTCCTTCATATGCCTCTGCGCTCTCTAACTTTATTCGTTTTCAACAGGATTAACGTGAAGCGAGGCGGCGTGAACGTCATCACGGACCCTTCTCAAGTCGGCAGCTTGTATGACCCGCACTTGCCGACCGTCGTGATGGGCGCCGACGTTATGCATCCCCCGTATGCCCATGCTTGTTTTTTTCTTCTTTTGACAACTCATTGATTTGTTAGTCCCGGTGCCACCGACCGCCCATCCTTTGCGGCAATGGTGTCCAGCGTGGACGCCAACGCCGCAAAGTATGTTGCCACCCTCAATATCCAGCGCGGGCGGCAGGAGCTGATCCCGACTCTCGGTACTATGACGGAGGTGGGTCGTTTAATTGAACGTTCTATTTACCGTCTTTGATCGTCGTCATCGCAGGAACTACTCAACAGCTATATGGGTTATCGAGCGTTCAAAGAGAAGCTGGCGGGCCTTGCGGCGGCGCCGAAGCGACTCATCTTTTATCGCGGTCAGTATTCGAGTCGTTGGTTACAGTCGCGGCGAGAATGTAGTCCTCATCCAAATCGGGGCGTCACTGGCACGCATTGATGAGGACTACATTCTCGCCGCGACTGTATGTACTCGTTATTCACCCAAGTTCTGTAGATGGTGTTGCTGAGAACCAGTTTGCGCAGGTCCTTGCTGATGGCAAGTCTCGTCTGCACACCCTCTAACTGTACGCTGAGCATGCTCACAGAGTTGCCGTTGATTAAGCGTGTGTCTATCCCTCTTGTCGACACGATCCTTGAATTAAACTTTGCTGGATCAAGAGGCTTGCCAGGCGCTGAAGATTAACCCCAAGATCACGTTAATTATCGTCGGCAAGCGTCACCACTTCCGGTACGTCTTTTCCCTTCCTTCCTTGCGCAACCGAGCTCACTTCTCGGCTAGGTTCCTCGCAGCAAACGATAAGGATGTGGACCGCAGCGGGAACTGCCCCGCCGGCACGGTCGTCGACAGGGATATCGGACACCCGCTCGAACTCGACTTTTATTTGCAGAGCCATGCTGGGATCCTGGGGACGAGCAGGCCTGCTCACTACTCGGTGCGTAAACCTTTCTGCGAATGATCTCCTTCGACGCTAACGGCGCGTACAGGTCCTGTACGATGTATGTGTCTCCGACTCCGACAGGTCTGGCCTTTCTAACGCGTTATCCTGGACTGCGTAGGAGAACAACCTGTCGTACATGGATATCTTATTTGCAGTTGTCTCGACTGACCACCTGCAGCCCCGACGCTCTTCAATCGCTCTCGTTTGCGCTTTGTCACGTCTACGCGCGCGCCACGCGCTCCGTGTCCATTCCTGCGCCTGTCTACTGTACGATTCACGTTCTTCCCGTGCTCGGATACATGCTCATCAGTCTTTTTTTCTTTTTCTTTTTCGTAGACGCCGACATCGTCTGTGCGCGTGCCAAACACCACTTCAGCCCCGGCGACCAGAGCGAGACGGTGACGCACACGACGGACCCCGAGCAGACGTATCAAGCGCTCGAGGCCGAGTTCAAGCGTGTCCATGCGAATCAGAAGAATTACATGTATTTCTCCGTGCGTCCTTCGTGTCCTTTCGTTTTTGTCGATTAGGTGACTAATGGTCTTATGAAATAGTGAACGAAGACTTTCGGGCGTCAAGTTGCAAATCTGTTGTCGTGGTGCTGTCGTTGTACTATCATCGCTTTGCTGTCATGTTCTGCTAGTGCTGTTATGAGTTTCTGAATACGAAAAATTGCTATAAAATTGTACTCGATTGTACCTCCGATTAGTCCCTGTAGTCAAACACTCCACTTCGTCGATTACGATGCCAGGGTGCCAAAGCCGCACGGAATGACCTCGAGCATGTCAGCTGAATCTAAATGAAAGCCGTGGTACATTTGTGTAGTACAGGTCCTAGCTAGGGTCGAGAGATAGACGGAAGCGTACTTGTACATGTAGCAGTAGCTCAAGCAGTCGTAACAAGCGCCACTCCAAACAAGACTTTCTTCCCAATCCACTTTCCCGCTCCAGCACCCAGCGTTCGCGCATGCGCCTCATCGCGCACCGTTCGGACCCACACACCCTCCCTGCCATCCCCTACACTCACCATCACCTCGAATCCCGCCCGCCGCGCAGCAGCGAACACGTCTTCCGCGCTCCAGACGTGTTTCTCGGTCCATGTCCGCTCACCGTCGCCGTCGACGAAGTTTGCGCCGCCTGTAAGCCCCAGCTCGGGATGCATGTTTGTGATGAAGACCCATGCACCAGCACCGGCTCGAAGTAGCCCTCGGGCACGTTGGAAGAACGTATCGAGCGAGGGGAGGTGTTCGAGGACGAGGGTGCTGATGAGCGCGTCCGCTTCCGCATTGACGAAAGCCGGCACCTTCTCATCGCCCATGACGTCCCAGACACCCAACACCAGCCTCCCCTCCTGCAGACCCCTCGCGAGCGCCTCTCTCGTCTTGGCGACCTCTACCATGCTTTCCGTCACATCCAGCCCGACCACCCTCTCGACGCCCGGGAAGGACAACAGCTTCGCAGTGTTTCGCCCCGTTCCGCAACCAAGGTCGACTATCGTTTTCGCATTCGCACTTAGTGTAGACGCAGAGCTCCCACTGGCAAGCAAAACCTCCAGCGCCTCCCGGACCAACTCGTCGTCGACCTTCTGCAGAAAGTTGTCGTCGGTGTCGTAGGTCTGCGATGCTCGTTAGCATACGCCTGAAGGAGCAAAGCAGACGGAAATGTACCTTGGCCCATCGCGTATATGCTTCCACCACCGGCAGCGTCACTCTCTCCTTCGAGTCGGACGTCGTCTCCACCGGTGCGGACATGGAGGATAGAGAGGGACCGAGTCACGACGCTCGTGTGCTTTTTATTGAGGACAATCAAAAGTCGAGTCATATCCAAAGACTCCCCGACATCCGTGCCAAGAGCACACAAAGTACCCATTCCGTTGCGACTGTGTAGGGCTGCGGTCATTCGGCCTTAACGATGGCGATTCGGTTGTCGAGCGCGTCCATGGAGTCGACGAGCCTGGTAGGAGTGTGTGGTCGATCTGTAGGGAAGTAACTCTGAATATTCAGAGGTCGTTCGGCGTAGAGTAGAACGCACCTTGTAATCCACTCCTGGAGAAGATTTGAGGCATCCCAACTCTTCAGTACCTTGTTGAGCGGCTCCTTCGCGGTAGGAAAGAGCGAGCCAGCGGGCCTGGTTAGCTTCGTGCTCCTTGCAAGCAGCGCCTGTCGTGTCGATGAGTAACCGGTAAACGGAAGAGATACGTAGAAACAGGAGAACGCACCGAGAAGCACGCCCGAGTCGTATTTGCCATTCGCGACAGGATCTGGCCGATATTTGTCCAGCGGGCTCGAAAGACGAGATAACAAAGCACCTTTGTCGACGATCTCCCGACCCGTTCCGCCTGGTGCATACTTTCGGGGCTGTAAGTGGTCGAAGTCGGAGTGACGAGGGTATCGACGGTCGATGCGGCTTGAGTGAAAAGATTGACCCCAACCGTCTCCGCCAGCGGCTTCCTGCCTATCCGGATGAGACTGAGCAGTTCGATGGTATCGCAGACAGCCATAACCGCTGCGTCGTGTGAGATTCAGCATCGAGGCGAAGAACACGTATACGCACTAGGCCGTGACCTTCTCCTGCTCCTTGGTCTTCTCCTCAACGAATGCCTCCCGCACAGCAGACTCAAACTGGTAACCGGGCCTCGGAGGCATAGTCGAAAGGGACGGGTACCATCCACGCTTTTACACTGCCTGCTCTCAGCTGACAACCGCCGAACGAGTATTGCGCCTAGAAGTTTCGGATTACATCCACCGTACCCAGCAGGAGCTACGACATCATTTAGGATGCAAACGAAGAACGAAGGACAAGGGAGCACGTACCGCATGTATCCGTTGTGAACCTCGACTACCCAAGCGCGCCACAGCGTCGGCATTCGCAACCTGGAATACATTGGCACAGCTCGCTTGAAAGACTGGGTGACAACACACCTTTCGATGGGCTAGTATGCCTGGTCTCCGTCGTTGTCAGGAACGACGCCGAACGAGGGTTGATCGCCGAGCAGAACGAGGTCTCAGGGTAAGAAGTCCCAGGGCGGTGGACAGTTTCAGGATAGCTCCTACAAGGTGTGAAATGTCCAGCCACGTAGCTCGAAGGATATATACACACCTGCTTGGCCGTCGCAACCTCGGAGTCCTCCTCCTTCTCTTCATTGAACCACACGACGGCTGGCAATTTGGCACGAGCGAAGGGAAGCGGTAATGAGGTAGGACGATTTGGTGGTCAAGCTCAGAAAGCGTCACGGTCGGTCGATTTCACCTTTGCTCAAAACTCTCATGGAGCCGGAGAGGGAAGTGCATACGAGCCCTCATCGCCATGAAGACTTGTGGTTCTCCGACGGGACAATCGTGCTTCAAGCCGGCGATACTCAATATCGCGTCTACCGAGGAACTCTCGAGCGGTACTCTCCGGTCCTCAAACAAGTGCTGCTGAGCCCTCCAGACCACAAACCCATCGAGGGTTGCGTGGTGCTTCACCTCGAAGACCCGGCAGTAAATGTGACTGCGTTTCTGAAAGCTCTTTTTGACCCGGAGTGAGTTTTTCACCAGTTCCTCCCCGCGCGGTGACGAGAACCTCACCATAGGTTTCTGCCCCTACCTGAGCGTGGTATAGATGATGTCGAAATCTTTTATGCCATACGCGGCTGCCTTCTCCTCGCCCACAAATACCAAGTCGGCTATCTTCGACGTTACACACTCGGCCTTCTGGGTGCGGCGTATCCCACCACTTTCGAAGACTGGCTTAGAATTGATCTCGAAAACCCTGGCTGGCGCACGTCGGACGATGGATTCCACAACTTCTTCATGCTTCACCTCGCGCGGGAAGTCGACGCGCTATGGCTCCTTCCGGCAGCTTTCAACGAGATTCACTCCTCTTACCCATCGTTCGGAGATATCTCAATGATCAGGGACACCCACGAGCTATCAGAATGGACCTCCCCTGCCACGGTGAGCGTCGATGATCAAAACACATTCTTCGCTGGACTGGAGGAGCACTATCACGGCGCGGTGCAAATCATGGAATTTCTCAGCAGTCCACCTCATATCCCTGGCTGCGGCACTCCCGAGCGGTGCCCTCTCATCCGTTTTGAGACTATGGCGTATGCAACCCACTCGATTGAGAGCATGCGCCTCGAACCTCTTCATGTGTGGAGCGATTCCGATTGGAAGAAATTGCGTGGACTTTGTCCAAAGTGCTTGCAAACGCTGAAGCTCAACCATGCAGCCTCTCGTCGTGGCTTCTGGAACAATCTCCCAAAAATCTACGGGCTCCCGCCGTGGAATGACCTCGAGGCGATGAAGAAGGTGGCACTCGGCAGTCGTTAACTCGAGCAAATGTGCGTCCTCGATAATTCGCCTTTTTGTCCCTGATTCAATTCACCATTAGCGCGGACGTCAACCTGGCCCACTGGCTTTATCGTCACTGTGTTGTCTCTCCGATTGTACAGTAGTCGGACCAAATTTTTTGCCTGATGCTAAGATATAATGTCTCTGTAACGTACGGCTAGTAGAATTGTGCGTCCGGTCCAATTGCAGCCGCTCTCTTCTCCCTCAACTTATCCCATCCTGGAAGCCCGTAAATCGCAGGTAACTCCTCCCAGAACGTTTGCCGTCGCTCGAGGTGCCTTTCCTTTAGCTTGGTAACACAAGCGGTGCAATAGTCAGGATAATCACTTTCGAACGATTCCCAATCGCCCAATACCCATATCATAAGCGGACGATGTGAGTATTTGTCCATGAACACTTGGATGCTTCGGAAGAGATGCAGTCGTAGGCTGTCACCGGAACAGTAGACGCCGCAGGGCTCATCGTCTGCGCGAGATAGAAAGTCGAGCAGCTGCCCTGATCTCGATATCTGTGCGTGCATGCCCTCGAGAAAGCGTTTCTGGTCGTCCATCCCAAGGCTGCACTTGAGGCCCTCATATTCCGTACCGTGGAATATCTGGGGACCCAATTCGATGAGACATGAGGCCAAGCCATAGAAAACCGTCGGGAGCATCCAGGGAGCATCGATTTCGCGCGCCAGCGAGACAGCACAGATAAGGTAGGCGGGATCGAGGGGTTCTGTCCATGAAAGTTTGTCGACGACCGAGTCGAATTCTTTGAGTGTGGTGGAATAGTGGCAGGCCAGATGGATAATCCCGCGCTTGCGCACGAATTCAACATCGTACTTGTTGCTCAAACGCAAGCAGGCGTAGATCGTTAGGAAATCCGTTTGGGAGGGATAAGGCTCGAAAAACCTGTGTCATCTCAAGTCATCAGGGCAGGAATTGAAGCACAAAGACCGTTGCGTACGTTGGAATCAGTAGTGCCTTGAGGAATAGAGTGACCTCGACCTCAGAGTCTGGGAGCCGGACGAGCGGGAGACCATCGAAGAGCTCGGCGTTGGCAGGCTGGGGAAAAGAGAGCATATCTTTGAATACGCTCGAGTGCATGGCCAACGTGCCGCGGTAGACTCGATAGAGAGCATCTCCGGCCTGTATAACGATGTTTCCGTCGTCGAACCAGAGCTCTTCGATGCGTCGTAGCAGGCGTGACTGCGTGTCGACGTCCATGATCGTGGTTAAAGGCAAGGGTCTGATTGATTAGATCACTGCATTGGATTGGCTTGGATTGATTACGCTGCACGGACCCGAAGAACGCCGGTTTTCGGGACCGTGCCGTGTATATACTTCCTTCCTTCCTTCCTTCCAGAAAGTGTCCCGTATATACAGAGCACGCTAATAATACACCTTCGTTCCTGGACCCTCATGATTACTTATTGCAGGAACGTAAACAGAACTACGCGTTTTCATTTAAATCATCTCGTTCGCAATCGCTGCATTCTTCTTGTCGTTCATGAGCTCATGCCAAGCAGTTGATACATCTCGATAGACGATAGACCGTCCCCAAAGAAGGATCCACACCCCAAGTATCAAACCTTCTTCAAACCCTCTTCGAATATTGAACACGAACCAAGCGTTCGCCGCTCAAAATCACAATACATTGCCATGTTACAAATCGTTCCTTGTTCGAGCTGAAAGGATAAATCAAAACCTGAGCACCACCCGCCCGCTGACTTTCTGTGCCTCCAAATCCGCAAACACTCTTGAAGGATACGATCAACACACTACTCGCAGGAAGAAAAGTTGAGGGGAAGACTCACTGGTTGATCTCGCTGAACGGACGAACCTCGTGGTGGCAGGCAACCTTGCCGCGAGCAGCAAGATCGAGCGCTTCGATGACGTCTTGTCGGCTCCTGATTTCGCGAAAGTCAGTTGGGTAGATGATAAACCGGGGCCGCAACGAACCCGACAGCAGTTCCGACGATGGTGAGGCACTACGGGACGTTGAGCAATGAACCGGGGCGGAGACTCGGATCGAACCTTGGACACCATCAAGCCAATCGGGAGGGTAAATGCGGTGCGGCCAGAGGGAAGCCCGACGATGACAATGGTGCCTTTCATGCGCAGGTATTGGGCTGCCTGTTCGATTGGTCCCGGCTACCGTGCGCGTTGGCTGCACCGTATAAAGGATCGACGGGAAGTACGTACGCTGGAGGATACGGTGACGGCTGAATGCGCGCCGAGTCCGCCTGTGGCGTCTTTGACTTCCTGCACGACGTCCGGGGAGGTCTTGAAGTCGATCCATTTCTCTGCGCCGAGTTTGAGGCATAGGTCGCGTTTGGTGTCGCCCGTGTCTGTGAGCGATGAGACGACTGGCAAGGAACGGATTTGCGACGCACCGATGGCGATGACGCGTAGGCCCATGGCTTGGGCGTATTGGATTCCTGGATGAGATGAGTTTGGGATAGAGAAAAGTCACAACGACGCACCGAGATGACCGAGTCCTCCGCCCGCTCCGGGGATGACTACCCACTGTCCGAGCTTTGGCTTGGATTCCTTCAAAGCTTTGAAGATCGTAACGCCCTGTAGGATGCTGGTGAGGGGTTTAGACCACAAGGAAGTGCACGTACCGCGCAGAGGAGCGGCGTAGCAGCAGCGCCATCCAAGCCCTCAGGAATCGGCGTAACATAGTCAACGTACGAGATCTGGGCGGGAATGAGGCAGATAGATACACAGGGAAGAAAGATATTCACCGCATAGTCTGAGAAAGAACCGTCGACTCTGAACCCATGGGTCGTCACGAATCCAACGGGGCAGCCTGCGATCGTCCATGAGACGATTGAAGTGAACGAGAGCGGTACCCACAAGGCTCATTCCCCGTTCGACACATCTCGCAGCTGAAAGGAACGGTTCAGAAACGCACAGACACAGAGAGTAGAAAAACAGACTTGAGGCAAGCATTCGCGATCCACTTGATACCCACACGATCGCCGACCTTGACCGGGCTGCGGGCAGTATGCTCTCCAATAGCAACGACATGCCCAATGCCTTCATGCCCACCAACGAGCGGGAACTTGACGGGACCCCACCCGCCCTCCTTGACGTGAAGGTCCGAATGGCACACACCCGCAAACTGCATCTTGACGAGACATTGGCCCGGGGCGAGCTGCGCAGCTTGGACGACCGGTTGGTCGTCTTTCAGCAGCAGCTCCTGGTCGAAAGCCGTTATGACGGCGGCGCGAGCTGTGAGCGGGATTGTGGGACTGGACATGATACCGGTTGGTGTGGGGAAAGGCAGCCTACTTAGATTGAAGAAGGGGTATTAGTACCCTATTTACGGCCGGCAGCGGTGCTGGCGGAAGAGTGCGGGCCCCATGACCATGACAGGATACTAAGAAGCGGCGCCCGGCGTTTTGCGCGGTATCCCGACGAGTAATTAATAATAGGCTAGGCCGGGCTTTCCCTTTTCCGAGTCGTGATAGATTCCGGCGCAAAGCAGATTGATGGTTTCAATTTGCACACTCAACTTGGACCACTTCTGAGCGAAAAAGAACCGCGTAGCATTGGGCACCGGCTCGTTCAAGTTCTGGGATAAAACCCTATCTGGGAGCGCCTCACAGAATTATGTTCAACGGAGTGGCAGAAACAGTGCGAAACCGGAGAGATGCTGAGAACAGCGGCGGCGGGGGGGGCACTTGAGCAGTTACAGCCATTTAGCCCATCCGCTGGGCCCTTTCATTGGTACATCCTAAATACGCCGGCCGCAATAACTCCCAAAGTCAACAAACACAACACCAACACAACACTCGTCCAACGATACCACGGCTTGCTCGGCGCCCACTTGCCCTCCTCACCCCTCACCCCGCCCGCCTGCACGACCTTGTAATTTGCCCATTTCGGACGCCGTAACCACCACCAAAACAGCGTCATCGACCCGGGGAACAGCCCGTGGATCTTGCCCGTGTTGCCCGTCCGATACCACGAAGTGCATTTCGCCCAGATGAACGTGCTCAAGCGGGCTTGGAGCTTGCGGTTGTATGCGTCGGTGGCGGCGGCGGTGGGTTCGACGGAGAGGACGGTGCCGGAGAAGACGGGGGCGAGCAGTTTGAGGATGTAGGCGATTTGGACTTCCATGGCGTAGAGGAGGGAGGTGTGGCCGGTTGCGGTGTTGGCGCCTAGAGAGAAATTGAGACGGGATACAACTACGAAAAGATCTAGAAGAAGGGCACGTACCAGCCAGTGTAAAGAAGTTTGGGAAGCCCGGGACTGCGGTCCCCAGATACGCCGTCGGTCCACCGTGTTCTTTGAAGTATTCTTCCACCGTCAACCCCGAGGTGCCGTGGATGGGAATCGAGTACGTGTCCTGCAGCACAGTCAGCGACGCTATATTATCGACGAATGCATGCATACCGTGATATATCCTGTAGCATAGATGATAACGTCGTGTTTCTGCAACCCGTTCGCGGTGACGATGCCCTCCTCCGTGATGCGCTCGATGGGATCCCAGCAGAGCGACATGTTCGGCCGCCCGAGGGAGGGCAGGTAGTTGGTGTCATAGACGATGCGCTTGCAGCCGAGTCCTAGATCATAATGAACGGTGAAACACTGGCGTGCGGAAGCGCAGGAACGTACGCATGTTGGGATCATGTGGAGTGACTTGGTCGACGTATTCTGGCGGTGTCACCTTGCGAATGTACCAATGGACATACTTATCGCTGATTAACTCGAACGAAGGAAAAACAAAGAAAAAAGAGAGAGAGCTTACCGCTTGCAACAGCCCGTTGGTGAACTTGGTCGAGAATACCGCAAAGTAGAGGAATTCCGTCTAGGCTTCGTGTAAGTAATAGTAAAGCCTGCCGGCGCAACGTAGTTTTGCGTACATACCCAGAGAAAGTGGAGGTTGCGATAGATGCGGAGCCAGAAGGGGACGTGTCGGAGGAGGAATTTGTGCAAGGAGGAGTATTCCGCGCGGATGGGTGGGAATATCCAGGACGGCGAGCGGCAGTACTGTGTGACCTGGACGGAGGGATCTTCCGAGATGCGGGGGACGAATTGCGTTCTGGTGGGGTTTTGCCACTGAGTTCGGTATGGATGGATGGGAAGGCAGAAGATACTCACGCAGACGCTGCGCTCCCAATAACTGCGACACTCTTCCCTTTGAGGTCGATTTCATACTCCCACCGGGCTGAATGGAAACTCTCGCCCTTGAACCGCTCCCTTCCATTTATCTCGGGAAACCGCGGGATCTCTAACAACCCGACAGCAGAGACGAGCACCGCAGCGGTTATCGGAGGGCACCCGATCCCTGTAAACGCTTCGACGGTCTCGATGGTGTATGTCTGAGAAAGGTCGTCCCACGATGCGGAGATGACGGTGCGGTTGAAGAGCGTATGTGGGGCCAACGCGTGCTTGGCGAAGAGGCCGCGCCAGTACTCATGGATGGTGGGTTGGAAGGCGTGCGTGTGTGTCCAGTCGGGGTTCAGCTCTGTAGAGAGGGAGTACATGTGGATAGCGACATCGGAGGCGCAGCCGGGGTAGATGTTGTCCTGCGAGTTGATTCTTTTTTTAGTCGACTCAGAAAGGGTATTGCACGTACGCGCCATGTACCGCCGACGTCGGACGCCTTTTCAATGATCTACGGTATATGAGCGGGGAGTCATTGTTCATACGCGTAGCACACCGTAAAGTTATTGTGGCCCTTGCGTTTCAGCTCGATGGCCATCGTCAGTCCACCCATTCTGTCCTACTCGTCAGCGTTGAACCCGGCATTGGCGGAGTATACGTACCCGGTTCCGATGATAACCACATGCGGTTGGGCAGCGTCTTCAGGCTTGTGGGGCATCTTGTGAGAGCTGGGAATGGGAATGGACGTCTGACTTTTAGGCTTTAATACTCAGCCTTCAAAGCGTCACCCGTCTATCCGATTTGAAATGATGCAAGTCGTGCTCGCAGCATTCGCTCTGTCTTCGCTTCTAGTCCTCGGGGATAGGGCAACGGCAGTCGTCGTCTCGTCCAACTCGGCGGTTAGCAAATTATAACCTCTGGGGCGAGTGTTGTCCCAGACGACCCGGTACTTTTGAAGACCGTTTTCTAGGTGCCTCACGGAGACCAGACAGACCAGATGAGTTCAGATTGAGGGATAGCCAAAGAGAAGCTGAAAAAGGTTGTTCTCAGCACGGCCGCTCTATCTCCAGGTGGTGATTCGGCGACCTGGTTCCCGGTACGTTTTCTCAAGTAACCCGAAGAACGCCAGTACGTACGCTTAATCACACCGGTTTGCGCAAGGTATATTGCTGGAGAACAGAGCACGCGTAGGCCGACTCGAGAGCGTAAGCAAGGCGGCATGAGTCACGTCACGGTGCCTCCCACCGCTTGCAGCAACCAGCCATCTCCCTCGTTTCTGCTTGCACCGAGGTTGCCGCAAGGTCACCCAGCCCAGCCACGGCCAACGCCGCTTTAACGACACCCACCACGCCCGATACCAAATGTCCGGCATGCTCTTCGCAAATTTCAATCAGGACTACTCCTGCGTGTCCGTTGGCACTCGCGGAGGCTACAGCATCGTGAACTGCGACCCATTTGGGCGGGTCTACACACAAAGTGCGTCTACTCGCTTTCCCCGAGCTACTTGGTGCTCACTCGAGATGGACAGACGACGGAGCTCGCGGAATCGTCGAGATGCTCTTCTGCACATCGCTCATCGCCCTCGTCGGGGCCCCCGACACGCCCTCGTCCTCGCCGCGCAAGCTCCAGATTGTCAACACCAAGCGGCAGTCGATGATATGCGAGCTGCTGTTCCCCAGCAGCATCCTGACCGTCAAGCTCAACCGCAAGACCCTCGTCGTGGTGCTCGAGACGGAGATATACCTCTACGACATCAGCAACATGCGGCTCCTGCATGTAATCGAGACCCTGCCCAATCCAGAAGGTGCGTTGCCTTGTTCTTTTGCGTGCACTAACTCATTTGACTACAGGAATATGCGCCTTGTCCCCATCCGCAGAGGCACCATATCTCGCATATCCTGCCCCGCTGCCATCGCCTTCCCTATCCGCGGCTTCGACGAGCGATGCAGCGTCAGCAAGTACCTCGAGCACTACGGGCGGCGGGGACGTTATGCTCTTCAGCACCCGGGCCCTGGCACCCGTCAACGCCGTCCGTGCACATCGTAGCCCGCTCGCGATGACCAGTCTGAGTGGAGACGGCAGTCTGCTGGCGACGGTCAGTGTCAAGGGTGCGTTTCCTTTTCTCTCCGTACAACCGCTCACAAACCCACATAGGCACCGTCATCCGGGTCTTTGCGACGCCCTCGATGGACAAACTGTACCAATTCCGGCGCGGGGCACGCGAGACACATATCTACTCGCTCGCATTCAACCCGGCGGGGACGCTTCTTGCAGCGGGCAGCGAACGCGGGACGGTGCATTTGTGGCGAATTGGCGGGGGGAACGGCAAGAATGGGTCGAGTAGGGCGAGTGTGACTGCCAAGGACGATTCGTCGGTGACTGGGTCGGCAGAGGGAGATGTGCAGCCCCAGCCGGACTATGAGCATGCGGAGAGGAAGGGAATGAGGTGCGTCTTCTCTTCCAAGAGGGCTTGGAGCTGACTCTCGCTTGCAGCACCGCCATCCGCCGACGCTCACTCAACCTCACCAGCTCGCTCACCCGCGCCGCAGCATCCTACCTCCCGTCGAGCATCGCAGAGATGTGGGAGCCCACGAGGGATTTCGCGTTCTTCAGGCTGCCGCCGCCGGTGCCGGTCTCTGGGGGCGGGACGACAGACCGTCGGTGTGTTGTCGGCTTGAGCAGGTGTGTATCCCATCCCATCCCATCCCCATTCTCTGACGTTCCCCCCGCTGACAGTACGACACCACACGCAATGGTCATCTCCTCGGACGGGTACTTTTATGTGTATAACATCGATCTGGAGAAGGGTGGGGAGTGTGTACTTGTGAAGCAGTATTCGTGCGTTGCTTTCACGCTGCACGCGTCTGGAGAAGGCTGACTACGTGCAGGTTACTGGAATCGAGCATGGACGGAGGGATGTAGCGACCGTCCCGCGGAAGATACGACGCGGACGACTACCACCATGCACCACCCGCCCTCTCGTTATCCTGCGGTACCAGCGTACGTCGTAAGGTAGGGCGCATGGGCGATACACGCACGCTACACACGCAATTCTTTGGGAGCCATCTCTTAAGTTTAATGGCGCCCTTTTGTGGCCCAAATCGCGAAATCTGTCCTCATTTCGTTTCGTGCAACTGAGGGCAGATTTCTTGATTTGGCCCATAAAAGGCCGCCATTATTTCTTTTTTCGCCTCCCAAAACAATGTTGCCCGTGCGTGCGCGTATCGTCTATGCGCCCTACCTTATCATTTCCCGCCCCTTGCTCCCGAGCTAATGCCCCCCCAGTAGAAGACCCCACCCCACCTTCATTTGTTTTAGTCGATTTTTTCTTTTTTATTTCTTTCGGCGGCAGAAAGTCAAAGATTATAATGCATTTACCGTACCGTACCGTAGCCCGTCGTTGCGATTCTGGTGTTGACAATGACAATAACAAGGAAGAATGAATGAGTGTGTGTTTGTGTGTGCGTGTATACTAGATACATGGGTTTTTTCGTGGTTAATGAGGCAAGGTAGCTAGCTAGCTGACTTGCAGCAGGGAAGGGCTATGTAAGTGCCAGTTAAAAGCCCGACTTGACGCCCGGTTTGGATGGGAGAGCTAGCCTCCGTCTCCATCTGGGCGTACTACGCGGGGAATTCCGAGTCGACGATCGCGAACGAGGCGGTAATACGGGCAACGGCACTGTGGCCAAACGAAAAGAGGGCGGGCGCTTTCCTGCCGGTCAACCGGTCGACGGTCGACGGATGCGGATGCGCATGGGAACGGAACGAACTGGGCGACTGGGTGTCGGTGAGCGATTGGGGTGTTTTGGAGGAGAAGAGAAGAGAGGGAAGGGACGTACAGTAGGAGAAACGAAACGACCCGACGTACGAACACTGGCAACACTCAAGCAGCCTCGGACTCAGACTCGGAGGACAGCCGCCTCGGGGTGGGACGACGAGACCGGTTGCGGGCTGGGAAGGGCATCCGGCCTAGTAGTAGTACTGTGGGGGGTTGCCAGTGGGAACTCGGGAGCACAACAGCGACGGGGGCTGGAACGGCGACGGCGGCGATGCTCTGCACCGTGACGAGGAGGGTCGCAAGCAGGATGGTGGGGAGGCGGAAGTGCATGGTTTTGTGTCAATGCTGTGGCAATGGAAGTAGAGCGAGGAGGATGGACTCGGACAGGATGGGGGGAGAACAGGATAAAGAGGGTACGAGTTTGTTCGGGCTGGTAACTCGGGACCGTGAGGGACGTTAGAAGTCGTCAAGCTACGAGGAGCTCGGAGGCTTGGATCATATACTGTTTGCCCCAGACGCAGAGGGGTCGACGCTCCAGTTCGAGGGCCCAGGGGTCTTGAGGTCATGGAGAAGGAGCAGCTCCTATAGTTCGACTCGGATGTATGTATGGTTGTAAAAAAAGATTTGCACTGAATTAAACGGCCCGTTTAGAGACACTGGCATGGCGAAGAACACGGCGCGCGAGAAGCCTGAATGCCAGGATGTGCGGCCACCGGCTTCTCAGCCGCTTTGGGAAACGATTAGCAGAGGGATGGCGCAAAACGAATTCAAAGGACGCAGCGACTGAGCTCTGTAGCGACGGAAAGTTTGCAGAGATGACCGAACGGAGGTTCGCGTTACTTGGGGCAATGCCACTGATGTGACACACTTCCTCTTAACCTCCATGTCAACTCCAGGCGACCCTCAGCGAGTACCAGACCTGTGGTTTGCAGACGGAAACATAGTTCTCCAAGCGGAAAACTCTGTTTTCAAGGTCTTCCAGGGCATTCTTGCGGCGCGTTCTCCAATCTTCCGAGACATGATGTCCATTCCGCAACCACCTGAAGGCGGTGGCGATTTATTCGAGGGCTGTCCACTTGTGTACATGCACGGGGACTCTGCAGACGCAATGAGCTGTTTCCTCAGAGCAATATTTGACTCAGAGTCGGTATCTGCGCTACTACTGTTAATTTTTCGCTCACAAAGGTGCAGGTACTTCCCGGCGTACCCTGCGCCGACCGAGTTCAACATAATCGAAGGCTGTCTACGTCTCAGCCATAAATACGAAGTGGATTATCTTCGCAAGCGCGCCCTCGTCCATCTATCGTCTGCGTATCCCACACGCCTGCCTCTCTGGGACAAACGCATGTATACCCCAGAGCAGCTGTCTGTGGTAGAGTGTACCTCTTGTCCACCACTGGACATAAATGGAACACTTGACGTCGGTTTGCTTTTGAAAAGCATCACCCTCGCTCATGAGGTCGATGCACTATGGATTCTCCCCGCGGCGTACTACTGGCTTTCGAGTCGCCTTGCGGTGGCACAAGTTCTGCTGTCACATCTCTGTCCCCCTCCAGAATACGCCGGTCCCACACTTCCTGCCCAGCATAGAGCTGCATTTCTCGCCGTGCACGACATCCAATGTCGCATCGGCCCCCATCTCCTGCTTCCTCTCCAATAATGATGTCGGTCTGTCCACTGGCTGCGACAATCCGCCAAAATGCACACCCATCTGCTTCAATGCGCTGCCCAGGTTGCTCAACATTTTATTGACCAAGTCTCCGACACCGCTGCACATGTTTCGGGTTACCGATGACGCCGTGGAACTTGGACTCGTCGGTGTCTGTCCGGTATGCATGCTGGGATTGGACAACGATCATCAAGCCCGAAGACTGCGCTATTGGGAGAACATTCCGCTCATGAGTGACCTGCCGGCGTGGCCGGAACTGGAGAGGATGAAGTTGGACGCACTTGGGCCGCAGGCCTTCTGAGGGCTCAGTGTCGGATTGTGTATAGTTTCAGCTCTGAATTTGTGGATCATAAGAATTGTTTTTCCCCCAAGTCTCAATTAACTGACACTTTTATTTACATCATTTGCATGTGAATGGTGACAGCCGTGACAACTGCTCTTGAACCTCGACGTCCATCACAACTTTGGAACTGATGAACGTTGGATCTCACCGCGTCTCGGAACTATGGTTCCCCGATGGAAACATCGTCCTTCAGGCTGGCGATGCGCTCTTTAAAGTCTTTCTCGGCATTCTGGCCGCGCGTTCTCCTATCTTCCATGATATGATGTCGATCCCACAACCGCATCCAGATGCTTCGGATGTCATCGACGGCTGCCCGCTCGTTCGCCTTGCCGATGCTTCTGAAGAGACAACATTCTTTCTTCGCGCTGTATTCGATTCGGAGTACGTATGCTCTTTCTGGCCGGCATGACGCTGTCGCTGACATCCATAAGATTCTTCCCGCCGTATCCTGCTCGAACAGAGCTAAAGATCATCACAGGCTGCTTAAAACTCGGCCATAAATATCAAATCGACTATATTCGTCGACGCGCTCTAGTCCATCTCGCGTCTGCGTTCCCAACGGAGCTCGCAGTCCTGGATAAACGACATTACAACTCCACGCAGCTTTCAGAGTCGGATAAATGCTCCTGGATCGAAGGTCCGACGGGGTTGCCACCTCCTCTGCGCGACATATTCATTTCGATCGCCATTGCTCGCGAGGTCGACGCGCTTTGGGTTCTCCCCGCTGCATTCTATCACATCTCCTGTCACCTTTCAAAGGCGGAGGATCTCACGGCGGCTCTATACGAGTCTCCCATGGCGGATCCTAGCGTCCCGACACTCTCTCCCGGCGACCGACAGGCCTTCCTCCGCGGTCACGATGTGCACTACCGCGCCGCCATCAACCTCGCCGGCTTCCTCTCGGATCCTGCTATCAGCACCAGGTCTAGCGGTTGTACGGGTCCCATGAAGTGTAAAGCTGTACGACTCAGCGGCATTCACGCGGCGCAGCGTTTCGTTACCGGGCCCCACGCCCATTCCGCCCCTTTGCATATGATGGTGGTGACTGGCGATAACTCGCTAAAGGAAGTTTGTAAAAAGTGTCTTTCACAGCTGCAGCAGGGCTTTCAAGATCGTAGACAGGCCTACTGGGAGAAGCTCCCGGACAGTTACGGGCTGCCGGAGTGGACGGAGCTGAAGAAGATGCAGGCGGAAGCCCTTGGATTGGACGTAGCCGCGCCACCCACTACCCACGATGTATAGCTGTCGAAACTTGAAACGAGGTTTTCCGAACGAGTCATTTCTTTTCCTGTGGTCGTTCGATGAAAAAGACTGCTTCGGCTGCTCACGGGGTGAGTTAGGAAAGTTAGTCTAAGGACCGAGCTGGAGAGCGAACTTCTTCTCCTTCGCGTCTGGGCAAACATAAGCTACTTGTTGCTTCTTCTATCGCAAATGTAAACTGTAGCCTGTATATTTAAGCACTCTCCCAGAACTCATCTGCGAGCTGCAACCGGTCGTATTCCCTTTGGTCTAGATGAAACTTCAGCTGGCCGTTGACTAGCCATTGAGGCCTACATACTGCAAGGATTGATGCAGGTCTGTTGCAACATCCCATGACGGAGACTGCGACACCAGCTGAGAAAGAAGGAGTCCCCATCGAGCCAAAGTGATAAGAGTGAGGAAGAACGCTCGACAAGCTTGTCGCGGATATCAAGGAGATTTATCGGAGCTGCGGGCATAATGTTGTCGTAAAAATTGATGGACCAACTGAGCATGAAGGTGGTCAGACGCGTTGGAAAATGAGTTGAAATTTGTTCTGAAAGTGTTTCTAGGAAGGAAGTGGCCTGGATCGAAGATTAATTAGTAACACTGGCCCGGTAGATGCGCACGTACGATAGAGCTCGAGGTAACCTCCGTCGGAACTCCCCGGCTATGGAAAATCCGAACACGAAAACGGGCAAGTTTCGGGAAGAGCTTGACAATTTCCCCGAGCTCAGCGACACCCAAGACCGATGCATCTATGTGGATATGCAGTGAAGTGATATTGCCAAGGCCGCTGCGCCCGTCAAGTGCAGAGAGAAGTTCTGGCGGAGTTATGTAGGAATTAATTTCCAAATTTGTGATGTGTTCCGAAAGGAAGATATCCAGAGCGGTGTGTGGTACCATCACACTCTTGAGGGCAGGGAAAATGGGGAGAGTTTCTTCGTAGCAAGTACGAAGAGCTGTGGGCATGTGTCCGAACCCATCCTCGCCAACTTGAATGATCTCAAGTGATTCCATGGCGGGAAACTTCGGCAGGAACATAGCAAAGTTTTGCGGGGTTGCGGGCATATCACTGGCATGGAAGGCCACACCAAGCTGGGCGACATGAGAGAAGACAGGTATGCTCGTCGCATCCCACGAGTTGAAGTTGCAATCAAGGAAGATATCCCGCAGATGTGCAGGATTGAGGAAGGGAATCCAAGGCTTCAACTGATCCTCATGAGAGATACATGAGGTTATGAGACAGAAGCTCGTTATCGCCGGCCCCACGTAGGAAGGTACAAAGCTCTCTGGAGTTCCAGTGGGTATCCATCCCAGTTTGACCTCGATGCATCGAAGTTGGGGAAGGCCGTGGTAGATCTGGGAGATCGCCCGAGTAGTCAGGTGGACATACAAGATTTTGAGCGAGTGGATCTCCCGAAAGCGCTGGATACGCTCGAAGAAGGTGGTGAGCAGTTCAAACGGCCTCTCAGATGGCACAAGTGAGCTTGTGTCTTCGAGAAACCGAACTTCGAGTGTGCATGAACGAACTGCGGGCGCAATGGTTTTGGAGGACCAGAAGTCTAGTCTATCCCAAGTCCTCTGACGTTCCTCCGCTGGGAGCTCGTAGAGATTGAGTTCCTGTACACCGTACGGCTTGAAAGTGAAGTTCGAGAATAGCAAGGGACGCGCCAATTGGGCAAAAACATGGTTGGTAGACACCACCGAGGGTAGAGAGTCTTGTGGGACAGATTTGAAGATCTCGAGCCAGAGTTCTGGCGGGGCGGAGCAGACGTGCATGAGTGTGGTCAACAAGAAGGTGATTGTGATTGTCACACTGGCTCACAGCCGGGCCGCGAGGCATCCGTCACAATTTGATCGTAGCCTGATTCAAATTTCATGCCGCCGCTGAGCGCCGGCAGAACACAAGCACACAAGCAGAACATCTGTTGATCTTCCACTGGCAGAAACCCTCTCCTCTTACTCTCGGTTGCATGCATATGTTGGACCTCGCCGCAATCTCCGTCCAACAGGTGCAGGGGCTCGGAACGAGTGCCATACTCGAGACTTTAACTTCTTGCTTGTCGTTCGGTTTCCTGGCCCCATATCCGTTACAGGGCGCCTCTGAAGCCAGCGGAGACTCCCCAGCCACCATCCCAATCGACTACTCCGTCGAGTCATCTGTCCTCGGCATCGCCGTACAAAGGAAGGATGCTCAGGGACGCAATCTGCAGACGATAGGATACTAGTAGGACTCAAACTCTATGGGTAGTCGGCAATCGTCCTTGCGCGATGTCGAGGCAGCCTGGACTCGGATCATCCTCTTGCAGTTGTGGTGGATGATTTCGGGACGCTGCGGCCGAGACGGAGAAGCTGAACGTGCTCTGTAACGCAAACCTCTTGTGCGTGCTGCAAGTAGCCTTCCCTCCTTCCCTCAACAGACACATGAAACCGCTTGCCTCAGAACCTACACTGCAGCTGTACCATCTTCTCGCCTCCGCTTAGCCGCCTCGAGGTTCGAGGTTCGAGGACGAGTCGTTTCAAATAAATCTATTCATTCATTCATTAATTTTATTCAATACACCACGCTTTGCGCTGCCGACCTCGACTCGACGCGGGGCATATGCTGAGTATGATACGCACTGGCATGCGAATCTGTCAGTATGCATGTCAATGATCTCAAGTTCGGAGGTCTCGACGAGTTTGAGGGGACTCCGGTGTCAGCGTGCCATCTGCATCTGCTGAAGGGCTTCTCCGTTGACAGGCATGCCTCCGCCGCTGTTGAATTTGATCGGCGGATGGCTCGTTGCCCATCTGTACAGCGACATCGACACCGACTCGGACGGCGTAAGTAATGCGTTGCTCTGGAGACCACCATGCCTACGCGTAAGCGATAATTCCTGGTGCCCGAAACGAAACGAAGAACAATTGGGCTAGCGATGCCGCATGGTGATGTGAAAAACTCATTGTAGGATGAATGAGCAAGACCTGCAGCTGCACAATTGTTGTCTGCTATACACGTTGGAACCGCACCCGCACCCGACGAAAGCGGAGGACACGGAGTCTAATCTAATCACCAAAAAAAAAATCAACATCATACGGCGTTGCTCGGCAGAGTCCAGACTGGATACAAATGCACAATCGTACGGGCAGGCTGCCCGAGGCAAGTAAGTAGAACGCCTTGGTTCCCAGATTCAGAACAAGGAACAATAAGTAGCGGTCGGTGATGCGAATAGAAGTAAGTAAGTAAGTAAGTACAACGCAAGGCAAATGGTTGTTTCCCGAACGTTGTTGCCATCGGAGCCTAGGCCGACGAGGGTGTGTCTAATCTAATCTCCGAAATCACATCACATCACAACAACCCGCGTACTTATCTAATCTGCTAATCCCGCATGACGTCATACATGTTTCCCCGCCGTCAGCCGCAAGCCCCGAAAAATCACCTATCGCCGTATCGGGTCCGCTCGCCGTCAGTTCCTCCTATAAAGTGCGACATCGGCCACGCCCACGCACAGCGTTCGGCGGGAGCATGACTGTGTGTGTGCGATGCCAGTGCCGACGTCGGACTCGGACACTGTACTAGTGCGCCGGCGACGTCACGGTGTGCCAAGTGGGAGCAACTATAGCCCGAGACGCACTTGGCACTGGTTTGAGGGCGGCGTTGAAAGGCACAGCGCCACCTGTCGAGCTTGGAGCTTGCTTGCAATTAAGAGGACTCGGAGATCTGATATGATTTCGTTCAAGTTTTGCGTTTTGCATTTTTTTGCACCCTCGTTCTTACTAGAGCAGCTTGAGCGTTCACATCGGTCTGCGTGGTTTCACATCGTTTAAAGTTTTCTGCGGGTAGTGACATCTTTCCGGTGGAGCCTCTTGACTCACCTCTTCGTTTTCGATGGTGAGAGGTTGGATGGATGGATGCAGATGACGTCGATGTCGACTCGGACCTCTTTGAATTCTTGATTCGCTCATTGGCATCGCGGGGGTTTTGCCAGTGACGTCGGCCGAGTCCGACTGTCCGACGCGGCGTATCGAGTCCCGACGCCCGACCGCCCGACGTCGTGCGACTGACCGACGGAACATGTATTTAGCCATGGAGGCAGTGAGTTCTCCCCGCGCCCGCAGATCGTTTGACACCAGGGCCCAGAGCGCACAGGAAAACTTGATTCAAAGTTGTTGAATGGGCATTGCGAACTGGAATGTTGAGTGTTCAAGTTTGCACCCTCGTAACTCGTTTCTGTCCGGGCCGTGCGTTCGTCACGGATCTCGAGAGTCTTTCAGGTCCGACTTGACAGTTTCAAGTTGTTTCGCTCGCTGGATGGATTGGATTGGATGCACTGGCAGATGACGTCGACTCGGACCGTTTCACTCACCGAGTTTCGCGGTCGGTCGCCAGGACAGATCGGCAGGACGAGTACTACGGACCGACGGAAGCGGTTCTGAGTTCTCCCCGCCCATCCTCCATCCTCCATCGTTCATGATCATCGTTCTCCCCGCATCGTTTGACAGGACGCCGCCCCAGGGCCCAGAGCCGCACAGGAATGATCAATGACTGAGGGTGCATTGCGTATGTCATGAGTTTTCTGGAACTTGGGGAATGGGGGAGTATGGTGGAATCAGAAGAAGAAACGAAAGATTAGATTCGAATTCCGCGTCGGTGTGGGGTGAGAGGCCGTCCGTTAGCATTAGCGGCGATGAAGGCTATATCGGGAATAAGGTGAGAGATGGAATGGAATAGTTACAGAGAACAAATGGAAGACGGCGTGCGGAGGGCCGAAGAGGATTGATTCGTTGTTGTTGTTTGCGAGCTAGGGAACAATGTCGTGTCGTCGAGTACAACAACAAAAGATGTGGAGTACAATGCCGGTGAAGCCTGAGGGACGTAGGAACGCTTGTGAGTCTAGATCATGAGCCGACGCCGGAGCTCGAGGGAAGGAAGCTGTGGCGTGTAATGACCGAGCTATCGCCGCGAAAGGCTCAGACTCGGCTGAGCTGCTGTGGCGTGGGGTCAAGGCACGACCAGCGGTCGAGAAGCGCAGTTGCACAATAATAGCGCTGTGGCCTATGCTGAGTCCAGGGGGGCAGGACGAGGCAGTGAGCAGGCGTACGACTATACGACTACCCGAGCGTCATGGTGTCGCCAGGATCCGGGAGGGACATCGGGACATATCGACCATCAGCCGTCGCCTCGCGTGCGCAGTAGCCGAAGCGCAACGGCGCATCATCGCATGGATGGATGGACGGAGATGCCTTGTTGGGTCCTTGTCTTGCCTGGGAGGCTGCCAGAGAATTGGGTTTGAAGGTGGGAGGCGCAGAAGTACATACAAGAGTATAATGAATTTTTTCCTGGCATGGCAGGGCAGAAATCAGACAAGCACAATGAGCCATCAACTGGATTGATGGGGGGTCGTGACGTCGGAAGGGGCTGTGACAGTGACAGCCGATGCCCATTTCCATAAAGCCATGAGCCCCTCGGCCGCTCCACTCCCATCCGCTGCCAGACAGCTCCAGCCCCCCGCTCCACTCCTCCTATTCGTCCCTTGACCTTCTACCCCCACCACGACCATGGCTGCCTGCCTCGCATCTTCGCCCGTCTGGACCCCACTCCGTCCGTCGTCCGCAACGTGGAACACCAAGGACCTGTCCCTGTCCTCCTACGTCTCCAAGCCCAAGCTGCGGCTGCCCACGATGGGCACGACGACGACGACACCCACACCCGTCTGCCGCTTCGATCCGTTTGCCGACGACGACGAGCCCCCACGGATGCGCACGCATAGCACCCCCCGAGAGAACATCGCTCCGACACCCCCAGCCCTGTCCAGAGGCCGTACACCGACACCCCTGTCGATATCCGTGCCCAGCTCCTCGATAATTGGCCGTCGGAGGGGAACGTCCTTTTCTGCGGGCTCGGGTGTACGTCTATCCTCTCTGACGAGCCTGAGCCTGTGCTCGCTGCCGTCCCCCGCGCCATCCGTCTCCCGGGCCCGGGCCGCCCCTGCACCAGTTGGCCACCTCGTCCCTGGGGCACCATCGCCGTTTCTCGCACGGCATTACCCCACTCCGGACGCTCGTTGCCGACTCCTCGCTCGCACCCTGCTCCATCGTATTCACGCCGTGGGCAGGCCTCGCTCTGTCTACTCGTCCTCATCCTGCTCAAACGGGTACGAGAGCGAGTCCGGTGCAAAGCCGTACATCCCCAGTCGCCTCAGCGAGTGCGTCGTGGCCTAGATTCGATCCTCCGCGATTCCGCCTTGGTCATTTTGCTTTCCCTTGGGACTTTTGTTGTATCTTTAACACCCCGCATCCATCATCTCTTCTCGCCGCTCGCTAGCACGACAACCAATTTCGTTTTTTCCCTTTTTTAATTATTATTCACGTACACTGCTTTATAATTTTCGGGGGCCTTGGGGCTTTTACTTACTGTTGTTGTGGTTAATCTCTGTTTTCGCTGGGTGTATACATACATGAAGAAGAAGAAATACAAGAATGTCTTTTTGCTTATCCCTTCGTGTGCTTGTATCCGACTCTGAGGATTCAGACGACGAGGCGGAGATCGGAACCGTTGCCGACGACCGTGTCCGAAGCGAGGGTTGCGTAGAGGTGTGATGCACCCACTTGTGGGGCCCGGGTTGCTGTTGGTATGCTCGGTTGGCAGGATAAAGACTTCTCAAGAAGCGTTGGCAGTGCATGGCGAATGTGAGGATCTGCAAGGATCTTTCACGTTCACGTCGGACTCGGACTCGACTCCGCTCGCATCAACGGAGCACCAAGTTGCGAAAAAGTGAAAGCACATGCGTTGTGGGTCCCTGAGTTTGGTGAATGCACGGAGGTAGGTCACGGCGGAGCTGGGGAGGCAACGAGCTCAGAGTCAGAAAGAAAACAAATGTGGAGGCGCGGGCGGAGAAGACATATATATTATACGTACTTGGGAAAATCACAGTGTGCACACAAGCGAGAGTTGATCCGTCCATACAGTATGCTTGATTGAATCTTACGCCGAGGTTAACGTTGTTGAGATTGTGTGTTGAGATTGTTTCGAGTAAGCGCATCAATGATCGCAGCGGTGCGCATGGTGATTTGGGTGATGCGCTGATGCGTACCGCGTGGCAGTGATGACGTCAGAGAGTAACTATTGACGCGAAGACAGACCCTCTCGACTCGGAGTGAACTTTCGTCCACATGGCCGGGCGGAGTCGTACTCAAGAGAGAGTAGTGGTGTAATGATTCGCGTGATTTACGGCAACCAAAACATCCTTTGGACAAATGCTTACCGCTCCAGAACGTGGTTGCAGATATCACTGCGTACAATTCTGCATCGGGCCCAATGGCGGCAAGTCCTCTTCTCCCCCAACTCGCCCCATCCTGACACTTGGAAATATTGGATCTCGCGCAACACCTGGAAGTCGTAGGAGCAGGAGGGACCGCAGGGATATCGTCTGAATCTTCGCGAGATAAAAAGTCGAGCAGCGGACGCTGATTCAGATATCTGGGCATGCCATGCCCCCCCCCCCCCCCCCCCGTTTCTGGTCGTCCATGCCAAGGCTGCACTTGTCAATGAGCCCCCGCGTATTCCGTACGGTGGAATATCCGGGACCCAATTTGATGAGACACTGGCATTCGGCCAAAGCATAGAAAACCCATCGGGAGCATCCAGGGAGCAATCGATTTCGCGCGCGAGAGAGACAGGACAGTTGAGGTAGGCGGGTTGTGCATGAAATTTTGTCAGCTACGCTGCGAGCGTGGTGCCATAATGGCAGGCCAGATGGACAATCGCACGCTTTGTGTATGAATTCGACGTCATACTTGTTGCAGACGCAAGCAGGCGTAGATCGTTAGGAAATTTGTTTGGGCTCGAAAAACCAGCGCATTTCAAGTTATCCGGGGCGGAATTGAAGTACAAAGACCGTTCCGTACGTTGGAAACAGCAGGGATTTCAAGAATGGAGTGACCTCGACCTCAGAGTCTGGGAGCTGGACGAGCGGGAGACCATCGAAGAGCTCGGCGTTGGCAGGCTGCGGCAGGGAGAGCATATCTTTGAATACGCTCGAGTGCATGGCCGACATGCCACGGTAGACTCGATAGAGCGCGTCTCCAGCTTGTATAACGGCTGGTGCGGCGGGTCGTCGACGTCCATGGGAAAGCCAATTTGATGATCGGCGGTGTGACGGCTTCTTTCCCAGTCTTGTCTTCTCCCATGTCTGTGTTCGTCAGAGGCTTGAAGACGGCGGCTACGAAAAGAGCTGCCAGGACCCCTAATCTGCAGCCTCGGATATCGACATTAGACCCAGCTCGGCTTCAGCGCGCAGACTACTTGGACCTCTCATCGCACCCGAAGCTGCTCGTTGACTATCTACCCCGCTCTTCCGGTTCCCGCGAGCCCGCCTCGCGTGTGCAGTTCCACCCTCTCGGCAAAACACCCTTCCCCCCACAAACCAGCGGGTTTCTGTACTTCCATAAGCCAGACGAGGCACCCGTCAGGTCGCTCGCGGGTGGAATCCGTTTTCGCCGCCTCTTAGGCCCCACAGCCGACTTCGCCACGGGAACGGACTTGTTACACCCGGATGGCAGTGGTGAGCCCTGGGAAATCCCCCTAACGACGCTCGTGCGCTCGCAACCCTCGTTGGGAAAGCTTCTGGTCCAAGACGATCTGGTGACGGAGTTGCAGATGGAGCGGTGCCAGCGGCTTTTTGGAACGAAAAAGCCTGGCGCAGAGCCGCAACTGTTGCATTGGCTAGAGCAGCCGTTTGTGGTGAACTTTGGAGCGAGGACGCTTCGGATGGACCTCGTGTCTTTGCACAACAAGTACGAGTTTTCGCTCAGTGGCCCGTTTTCCGAACAGAAGGGCACTCGGCCTTATAAGGGTGCGTCCAAATGACTTTTTGTGGCGGTGACTTGTACTGATGTGTGCACAGGCAAGGCGGTTGTGCGTTTCGAGCGCTCTTCGAGCTACAGCTACTTTGTTGGTCTGCGCATCATCAGGATCATCGAGCAGCCAACCCTCAACGACTCTGCATACAATGGTCCAATGCGGCCGCCCGTCGAAGGTAAACTCGCGCCAGGGTATGCCTCGGCCATTGCCAGTGGTCGGCGACACATGACCCACTACCTCGACCGCGATTTCTTCGAAACGGGCGATGGGGTGCATATGATCTGGGCACACTATCTCGATGCACCCCACACACCAAGTCCTCTGCGCGCGCTCCTTCCGGAGGAGGAAGACGAAGACGAAGACAAACCACATGTAGACCCGCGTAACCTGGCGCCATTCTGGGCCCACTCGGACTCTGATTCCGAGTCGGACGACGACAAACTAGACCACGAACTCACACGTTACCAGTCGCCATTCCAGGGGCTCCGGGTCTCTGACTCCGAGTCGGACTCGGACTCTGATTCTGAGTCGGACTCTGGTTCTGATTCCGACTCGAACTCTGACTCTGCCTCTGACTCTGCGGACTCGGACTCGGACTCGGACTCGGACTCCGAGTCGGACTCTGATTCGGACTCTGATTCGGACTCTGATTCGGATTCGGACTCGGACAAAGTCCGACTCCGACGCCGCAGAGCGTTCTGATTTCCGCATTTCCTAGATTGTATCTGCTATGAATTTCTTTCTTCTTGAATGTCCGACGGGGAAACCTAAAGCTGTCGCAGAAATGCTGATAGCTCCAAACGCTTCAAAAGCAGCTGCAGAAGAATCGGCGAGTTCAACATCGAGCTTGCGCAGAGGAGATAGCGCCGGCGGCCGCGGTATGCGAATATCGTTGACCTGGGCGAGCGTGGTCATTGAGAGCTAGTGGAAGTCGACGACGCGTTTCTGCGTCAAAACGCGTGGAATGGGACGGTTTTGAATTTTCAGTCTCGTCTAAACCGTCTACGGTGAGACAACCTAAAGGTCGCGGAGATTCCGACTCGCACTCGCACTCTCCTTCCGATTACTCCCATTCAACTCCCAGTCAGATTCCCTCCTGTGCATCTACCAGTCGATTGGTGAAATAAACCTAATAAGGTCCGTTTGGGGAGTGTCCGAGCTACAGATGTCTTGAGGCCTGACGTCCGAGTGGCCAGCGTGCCAGTGCTGGGGGGGGGGGGCGAAATTGGCCATGTTTTCCGACAGGAAAAAAATGTCCATCGACCAGATTCACAAGCCGCGCCCAGCAGCACGAAATACTTGCTTCGTAGCGTGTACAATAGCGCCAACGCCTGAGCTATACATGCTCGATCTTCTGACCTCCGGAGCCAGACATCAAGGGGTGGCCGAAAGGAGAGGAGACGATATGAGTTGTGTAGTGTGCTAGCAGTGGCGAATAGGGGACCAGCAGGTCTATATAAGGTGTGGTGGTTCATAGGGCGTGTCTGGCACCCTCAGACGCGTGAGTTAGCTTGCAAAGTCAAGCGTACTGTTTCGTAAATCTGCAGATTTTCAAGTTATATATTCTTCGTCAGATGTTCCCCAGCGCACGTTCCTTTGAATTGCTTTTCTCTCCGCAGGAGCGACGAGACCAACCGCTGGACAGAGAAGGACGAGGCTGTTCGCAAATGAATCTTGCACGAGGCTTGTCCCGCGTGGATTCGAAAGAGCTTCAAACGGATAGTAGGACAGCCTGAGCGCTCCGGAGTGGCTTATCATGACGAGACTCGGAGATTTTCTGCGTCGCGGTTCTGCCAATGGTACGCATTGCGCATGCCCAGAATGCATTTCCGAGTCGGTAGACGCGATATGGGGTATACTGAAGCATGACGAGACCGTCGGAGAACCATAAGTCTTCGTGGCGATGAGGGCCAGCATCCGGTTCCATGAGTGTTTTGAGCAAAGGTGAAATCGAGTGACTCGGACGGTGACGCTTTCTGAGCTTGACCACCACGACGTCCTGGGACGCTTCCTACCTCATTACCGCCTCCCATCGCTCGTGCCAAAATGCCAGCAATCGTGTGGTTCAATGAAGGAGGACTCCGAGGTCGCGACAGCCATGCAGGTGTGTATATAGCCTTTGAGCTACGTAGCTCGACATTTCACACCTTGTAGGAGCTATACTGAAGCTGGCCACCGCCCTGGAACTCCTTACCCTGAGACCTCTTTCTGCTTCGCGATCAACCCTCGTTCGGCGTCGTTCCTGACTACGACGGAGACCAGGCATACCGGCCCATCGACCAGGCATACCGGCCCATCGACCAGGATGCGTTGTCACCAGTCTTTCAAGCAAGCTGAGCCAATTGTATTCCAGGTTGCGAATGCCCCCAGCGCGCTGTGGCGCTTGGGTAGTCGAGGTTCACTACCGTCCCCCACTCACTACATGCGGTACGTGCTCCCTTATCCTTCGTTGTTCGTTTGCATCCTCAATGATGTCGTAGCTCCTGCTGGGTACGGTGGATGTAATCCGAAACTTCTGGGCGCAATACTCGTTCGGCGGTTGTCAGCTGTTTGAGAGCAGACAGTGAAAATGTGGATGGTACCCGTCCCTTTCGACTGTACCTCCGAGGGCCGGTTACCAGTTTGCTGCACTGAGTCTGCGGTGCGGAGACATTCGTAACGAGGCGCTTGAGTCTCATGGAGGAAACAACGAAGGAGCAGGAAAAGGTCACGACCCGGTCGGTGCGTATACGTGTTCTTCGCCTCGATGCTGGATCTCACACGACGCAGCGGTTATGGCTGTCTGCATACCATCGAACTGCTCAGCCTCATACGGTTAGGCAGACGACAAGCTGCTGGCGGAGACGGTCGGGGTCAATCTTTTCACCCAAGCCGCATCGACAGTCGACACCTCGTTGCTCCGACTTCGACTACCTACAGTACCGAAAGTATGCACCAGGCGGAACGGGTCGGGAGATCGTCGACAAAGGTGCTTTGTTGACTCGTCTTTCGAGCCCGCTGGACAAATATCGGCCAGATCCTGTCGCGAATGGCAAATACGACTCGGGCGTGCTTCTCGGTGCGTTCTCCTGTTGCTACGTATCTCTTCCGTTTTACCGGTTACTCATCGACACGACAGACGCTGCTTGCAAGGAGCACGAAGCTAACCAGGCCTGCTGGCTCGCTCTTCCCTACCGCGAAGGAACCGCTCAAGGTGCTGAAGAGTTAGGATGCCTCAAATTCTCCAGGAGTGGATTACAAGGTGCGTTCTATTCTACGCCGAACGACCTCTGAATATTCAGTGTTCCTTCCTACAGATCGACCACACTCCTGCCACACGCGTCCACTCCACGGAAGCACTCGACAACCGAATCGCCATCGTTAAGGTCGAATGAACGCAGCCCTACACACAGTCGCAACGGAATGGGTACCTTGTGTGCTCTTGGCACGGATGTCGGGGAGTCTTTGGATATGACTCGACTTTTGATTGTCCTCAATAAAAAAGCACGCGAGCGTCGTGACTCGGTCCCTCTCTATCCTCCATGTCCGCACCGGTGGAGACGACGTCCGACTCGAAGGAGAGAGTGACGCTGCCGGTGGTGGAAGCATATACGCGATGGGCCAAGGTACATTTCCGTCTGCCTTGCTCCTTCAGGCGTATGCTAACGAGCATCGCAGACCTACGACACCGACGACAACTTTCTGCAAATGGTCGACGACGAGTTGGTTCGCGAGGCGCTAGAGGTCTTGCTTGTCGGTGGGGGCTCCGCGTCTACACTAAGTGAGAATGCGAAAACGATAGTCGACCTTGGGTGCGGAACGGGTCGAAACACCGCGAAGCTGTTGTCCTTCCCGGGAGTCGAGAGGGTGGTCGGGCTGGATGTGACGGAGGGCATGGTAGAGGTCGCCAAGACGAGAGAGGCGCTCGCGAGGGGTCTGCAGGAGGGGAGGCTGGTGTTGGGTGTCTGGGACGTCATGGGCGACGAAAATGTTCCGGCTTTCGTGAACGCGGAACGGAGAGCCGACGCGCTCATCAGCACCCTCGTCCTCGAGCACCTCCCCTCGCTCGATACGTTCTTCCAACGTGCCCGAGGACTAATTCGAGCGGGTGCTGGTGCATGGGTCTTCATCACAAACATGCATCCCGAGCTGGGGCTTACGGGCGGCGCAAACTTCGTCGACGGCGACGGCGAGCGGACATGGACCGAGAAACACGTCTGGAGCGCGGAAGACGTGTTCGCTGCTGCGCGGCGGGCGGGATTCGAGGTGATGGTGAGTGTAGGGGATGGCAGGGAGGGTGTGTGGGTCCGAACGGTGCGCGATGAGGCGCATGCGCGAACGCTGGGTGCTGGAGCGGAAAAGTGGATTGGGAAGAAAGTCTTGTTTGGAGTGGCGCTTGTTACGACTGCTTGAGCTACTGCTACATGTACAAGTACGCTTCCGTCTATCTCTCGACCCTAGCTAGGACCTGTACTACACAAATGTACCACGGCTTTCATTTAGATTCAGCTGACATGCTCGAGGTCATTTCGTGCGGCCTTGCACCCTGGCATCGTAATCGACGAAATGGAGTGTTTGACTACAGGGACTAATCGGAGGTACTTATAATCGAGGAAAATTTTACAGTATTTTTTTCGTATTCGAGGCTCATGACGAAACAGCAAACACGACAGCTAGCGATAGCAGTACAACGACAGCAACGCAACAAGAGATCTGCAATTCAACGCCGGTAAATCTTCGTTCACTGTTTCATAAGACCATTAGTCGCCTAATCAACAAGAAAGAAAGGCCAGGAAGACACACCGAGAAATACATGTAATTCTTCTGATTCGCGTGAACACGCTTGAACTCGGCCTCGAGCGCTAGGTACGTCTGCTCGGGGTCCGTCGTGTGCGTGCCCGTCTCGCTCTGGTCGGGAATCGGGTTGAAGTGGTGCCTAGCACGGGCACAGACTGTGTCAGCGTCTACGAAAAAAAATGAATGGTGAGCATGTATCCGAGCACGGGAAGAACGTGAATCGTACAGTAGACAGGCGCAGGGATGGATACAGAGCGCGTGGCGCGCGCGTACACATGACAGAGCGCAAACGAGAGCGATTGAAGAGCGTCGGGGCTGCATGTGGTTAGTCGACAACTGCGAATGGGATATCGACGTACGACAGGTTGTTCTCCTACGCAGTCAAGGACAACGCGTTAGAACGGCCAGACCTGTCAGAGTCCGAGACACATACATCGTACAGAACCTGTACGTGCTGTCAGCGTTGAAGAACACAGGAAGGTTCACGCACCGAGTAGTGAGAAGGCCTGCTCGTTCCCAGGATCCCAGCATGGCTCTGCAAATAAAAGTCGAGTTCGAGCGGGTGTCCGATGTCCCTGTCGACAACCGTGCCGGCGGGGCAGTTCCCGCTGCGGTCCGCATCCTTATCGTTCGCTGCGAGGAAACTGGCCGAGAAATGAGCTTGGTTGCAGAAAGTAGGAAGGGAAAGTCATACCGGAAGTGGTGACGCTTGCCGACGATGATTAACGTGATCTTGGGGTTAATCTTCAGCGCCTCGCAAGCCTCTTGATCCAGCAAAGTTTAATTCAAGGCTCGTGTCGACAAGAGGGAGAAACACACTCTTAATCAACGGCAACTCTGTGAGCACGATCAGCGTACAGTTAGAGGGTGTGCAAGCGAGACTTGCCTTCTGCAAGGACCTGCGGAAACTGGTTTTCCGCAACACCATCTGCAGAAGTCGCGTGAATAACAAGTACATAACCAGCGACTCGAATACTCACCACGATAAAAGATGAGCCGCTTCGGCGCCGCCGCGAGGCCCTGCAGCTTCTCTTTGAACTTTCTGTAATCCATATAGCTGGTGAGTAGTTCCTGCGATAACGACAATCAAAGACGGTAAAGAGAACATCTAATTATTTAAACCACACACCTGCGTCATAGTACCGAGAGTCGGGATTGGTAGCTCCTGCTTTCCGCGCTGAATGTTGAGAGTGGCGACATACTTTGCGGCGTTGGCGTCCACGCTGGACACTAATGCTGCATAGGATGGGAGGTGGAGGGCACTGGGACTAATGAATCAATGAGTCGTCAAAAAAAATGAGCGGCAGGGGAGAAGTAACGGCGGATGCATAACGTCAGCGCCCATCACGACCGTCGGCAAGTGCGGGTCCAACAAGCTGCCGACTTGCGAGGGGTCAGTGATAACGTTCACGCCGCCGCGCTTCACGTTAATCCTATTGAGTGGACACTGGAATTAGATAGAGGAGATCGAGAGGCATATCAAGTAAACGACAAACTTTAGCGCAACGTTAGCCCAGTATTGGGCATTCGCGCGGCGGCATTTCATCGACTTTAGACATTGTGTAGCGACTCCTTGCTAGAAACCGACCGCGGATGAGTAGTGTCTTCAAGTTCAAAACAGTCCAACTAGGACAGACTAACGCGAACGTCCCCCCAACTGCATCGAAGTGTCAGCACTATGGGTTCACTATGAAGGCTACAGACATACTGTTTGACGATGTTGTAGAGATCCGCGTTGCCGATATCAGGCAGAACCACGACGAAAAGAACCGGAGGGCCTTTCGTACGGTTGCATTCAACGCCAGCGTCATTTAATTGCTATATATCAACATCAGCACAAACGCGAAGCAGATACGAGTAGGGAAAATACACACCACCATTAGATTGCCTTGAGGGTTCATTGTGCGAATGACGGGGACAGGATCCTGGATGTTCATTCCTAGAGCGTGAAAGGTCAGACACAGGCCTCGAAATGGTAAGAGGAGTAAATCATACCCGTGGCTCTGCAGCCCGTTACCAGGTCTTTCGCGACGGCGTCAACTGCCTGGTCAGGGAACCTCGGGTCGCAGATCGCGAGCACCCAGTACGTTATTTTTGCTGGCTCGACGAACTTCTTGTCGGCCCTGACAAACAAATGTCAAGCGCCCATGAGCGAAAAAGGGAGGACGTACATATTCCAGGCCCCCCCGCGCGGATCCTACAAGACTGAGCCGGAAAAACGTGCGGGGAGATGATGGATAAAGAGTAGAACATACCACAGTTGCCTTGGCGCCCACCCCGCCGTATTTAAGCCTCGGCGGCTGAAGGACACGAGCTTGGGAGGTAATGAGGTCACTGGAGATGTCCATCCCAAACTTGAGGATGTATTCCGACTGCCCATATTGGAGGACCTGACGAGGGATCAACAAGAGAGCAAAAGATAGTAAAGAAGGAAGAGCGCACTTGCAGAGCATTCTTGATGCTTTGGAACCGCTCCTTGGGGTTTTGCGTCGAGAACTTAACCATATCCGTGCGCTTTTCGTCGGGGAACTCCTTCTTGAAAAGCTGGCCGGGGAGGACAGTGCATCGCTCGAGTGGAATGAGCGCGCCTTTTCCGCCGACCTGACGAGCATCAGATTATAACGGTCAACCAGCAATCCGAACGACAACGAACCTCAACACAGAGCAGAGCGGGGAAGCGCAGCTGAACGTTACTCGCCTGCCGATAATAGTCGGCGACCCGGAGGGTGGTGCCCTCGCGGGTCTTGAACGACTCCTCGTTCGCTCCCAGCCGACTGACCTTCTTGATCGAATAGATCCGCTTCTCACCAGTCCCTGCGGCGGGCTGGACTTCGATACGGAGGCCGACGAGGAACCGCTGAAGTTTGATGCGGATCGGGTTGGGCATGCGGGCGGAGAGCTGAGACGTGTTGCTGAGCTCGAGATACTGGAGGCAGACGTCGATGAGCGGACCGTCCTTGTACATGACCCCAGTTGAGATGTCGACGTTGACGAGCATGCGCCCGAGTGTCGGACGGAGGGACTGGAAGTAACCTGTAAACATCGAGTTGGTTACAGAATGTGAATGTAATAGCTGAAATGATAACCTCGCCAGAGGACGAGCCCGCGCCCGATCGGTCTCGCACCATCCGGGGTGAAGAACGACCGACCCTTGGTCGGATAGCGCTCTGATGGCGCCATCTTAATGACGATGTTCAGGGCCTGTGGAATCGTGAGCGGATTGCTCCAGCTAAATGCATGCACTGTGCGTACCTGGAGCGCTGTCTTAATCTTATCATCTTCAGACTGCTTTCCCTCGATGAAGCGATGCAGCAATCTAGCACGTGTGGTCAGCAGCGAGCTCGGCGACGAAAATGCGTACTCGGTGCCGATGGTGTTCGCGAGCGTGAGCTTGATAGGGTACAGCTTCGGTGGTCGATCTCCTTGAGGTGCTTGGCCTGGGGCGGGCACGTCAAACTGAAAGCGAAATCAGTCAACAGAGAGAAAACGAGATATGGATGCACATTGGCAGAATCGTTCGGCAGATTGAGTCGAATGGACGAATAAAGATTCTTCTTGCCGTCGTAGACAGTGCCGCCCACCCCTGCGAAGATGTTGGCGGCGACGTGATCTTGCAGGCCTTTGATAAGTTTCAGATTGAGCGACGTCGGGTTGCTGTCGGGCGTGATCGCTGAGAGGCGTAGGCCGTCAGAAGAGGATGAGATGCGAGAACATTTTACTTGCCGACTACAGGGGAAATCGGTCAAACAGGAAATTATCACGAAAATAAGTAGAAGCACGTACCATCGTAGTGGTAGATGGTGCCTGGAATTGTAGTATTCACAAGGGTGAGTTTGATAGGGTACAGTGCTTCGCCTGGGATGAGCACGTCATACTGGAGGCGCAAATAATGAGTGAAGCAAAAGAAAATGAGAGATATGGACACACGTTGGCGGAATCGTTCGGCAGATTGAGTCGAATGGACGAATAGAGATTCTTCTTGCCGTCGTAGACGGCGCGCACGTCTGCGAAGATGTCTGCGGCGACATGTTCTCGCAGGACTTCGATCAGTTTCGTGTTCAAGGAGATTGGGTTGTTGTCGGGAGTGATGGCTGAGAAGCGTTGGCTGAGGACGAGCTGCGCGAGGAAGGTACTTGCCCACTGCAGGTAAAATCGGTCAAAAGAATTATCGCGAAAATAAGCATAATCACGCACCATCGTAGTGGTAGATGGTCTGGGTGCCGTCTGGAATTGTAGCAGGCAACGCGTTGATAATGACCGAGATTATTCTGCCCGCCCTGCCGTACTCGGATCGGCGGACGCCAACGGTTGTGAGATGCGCGGCTGGGTCCCTGTTAGTTACTGTACCGTGGAATATGAGCTCAAAATAAGTACCTGGCTGGATAGCCTGAGGCTCAGGTGCGGTCTGGCCACCACGAGCACCACCGCGACCGCGTCCGCGTCCGGCACCTCTACCCCCGCCCCGTCCTCCGCGTCCTTGGCCCTGTGAACCAGTAGCGCGGGGAGGCATCGGAGTTGGAGTAGTTTGGGTGAGGAATTGAGGGAGGGTAGGGTAAGCTGAGAATGTGGGGTGCCAGTGGTGGCGAAAGCTCTCAGCGGCCTATGACAAGTGTGACATACTTAACGGGAAAGTCGGCGCCTAAAAGAATCAGCCGGAACCATGAACTTTACTAGAGGCACTAAGATTGTACCAGTCACGTTAGAGCGCGGTGTTCCAGAAACTGGCTCACGAATGCCATGGAAGAAGTTAAGAGACGGTTCGCGTGTGAATTGCTGCGGCGCTCAAGTTGGCGTGGGTTTACTTCCTCCTCCAAAACCTTTGTTGCCAGCCAAAGCCGCCCATTCAAACCATGATGCTGGCGCAGCTGGGAAATATCCTGTTTAACTCGCGGCCACAGAAGGCTGAGACAGACAGACACCGAAACGTCACCATAGGGCTGTCCGTCCTTCGGAGTTTTGCGGAAGCAGCATGGGTATGCAGTTTTCGAGTGATTTCTAGGAACGTTCGTAAGTGCAGTGTCTATGAAATGAAGAACAAAAAACGGCCAGTACGGAAATTGCGCACACCTTGATAATGGAACAGGGGCTCTTCGACAATGGCTGGCGCTGCCGGTGCGGGTGAGCGCACCACCGGCGAAGGGAGTCAGCCACCACTTGGTCCGTGCTTGCAAGTCATTTACCTGGTCGCTGAGGTGGATCGTGAGCCCCTTTCTGGTCCAGAAGTTTTCTGCCCATGCCTCCTCGGCCTCAGTCTTTGCTGATGCGACGTTCGGAGTGGTTTCGACGTAGGGACTCGAAGAGACTCTGATAGTGCTTGTTTCCGGTAGAGCCTCACAAACCGACTGTTCATGGAGCCTGGAATGAAATCTGAAGCCCGGGCGCTAAAGGAATCCACGAAGAAGCTCACCGAAACCTCATGTTGGATGGACGCAGTCCACTTGACTTGATGTATCACACTTTTCCCAGCCTCACTTCGCCCACCTTGCACGCAACGCCCCGCAAATACACAGTCTCGGCTCACGAGCGTCACTCGTCAGAGATACTATGATAGATTCGCATGTCATGAGGTGGCTGCGGATGACGAGAGGCAAATATGGGGTTGCAGCTTGAGATGTAAATTGGCCCCAGCAATAGATAACAGTTTTAGCTGCCAGAAGAGCTTCCCCGGCGGCATGACGAACGGCAGGCCTTCATTGAAGCTTCAAGTTTGGCTAGACTATAGCTAGTGGTTGTTGACTTGGGAAAGCTCTCAGACTCCGGAGATTGAGCGCGAGCACGCAGCAAAGCGGTAGCAACAGATCAGTCTCAGGCTGCCCGGTGCCAGTGTGAAAAGTCGGCCCCAGGCCCGCCTGGCACCAGCGACAAGTTGGAACACAGTTAGAAGGGACTTGTGGGGATTCCGTTAGATGTTTTTGTTCAAGGTTCGGCGAATCCATCCAGCGGAACAGACCAGAAATTGGCGCTTCCATGGTGGGGAGCAAAGTTGCAACTGATGTGACATCCGTGATTTTGTACCAAAATCGCCCGAATAGATTTGGAGGCGAATGATATTAGCTGTGATCACCTTGGACTCATATGAAGAGGCTACATTCATGATTATGTGACCAAAGAACGAAAACAGGCCCAAAAACGCGCTCGAATCGCGTCGGGAGTTCGCGTTGTTATGTCTTGTTGACGTGTTTGATGATCAATCTTCCGTTCCCATGGACGGCGATGGCCAGCCGACCCAGCTTCGGCGAATCGAGGAACTCTGGTTTGAAGACGGAAACATTGTTCTCCAGGCTGGTGCAGCGATGTACCGAGTCTACCGTGGCACTCTGGCGATGCACTCGAGCGTCTTCAAGGACATGCTCTCGTTTCCCGCGGCCCGAGCCCCTGCCCTCTGCGGACCTCGTCGATGGTCGTCCGCTGCCAGTAGTCCACCTGCATGACCTGGAGGTCGAAGTGGCACCCTTCTTGAAGGTTTACCGTTTCCGACGTACGAGCCACCGAGTTCTCCTTTGCTTTTCGACTGGGAGCTCATGCCAAGCAGGTTTTTCATGCCGTATCCCGCGAAAACCGATGTCCTCACATCTACGGCTGCCTGCGCCTGAGCATCAAATACCAGGGCGGTGCCGTCGAGCGCTTGCACGCTTTCCTCCGTCTATCATCTTACTCTGGAGAAATACGACACGGAATACGATGCTGCTCTGGCTCGGCTCGCTCTATGACGAGGAAGCCGCTCAACAGGGTGCTCGAGAGGAGCCTAGATACTACCCTTCAGTCTCCCGGCGATAGTTACCAGGTGTGTTCTACGCTGAATACATTGCCACGTATTTCAAAGCTCGTACAGGTACTCTGCACATCGATTTCACCGAGACCCTCGACGGTCGAATCGTCCCATCGAAGGCAGCTCATGATCCTACCGCTCCACCAAGCACACTCGCAACCGACTTGAAATCGGGAAATATCTCTCGTTGCAAGACATGACTCGACTTGATTGTCCTCGATAACAGGCACGCCAGCTTCCGGTTCCCCTGCATGTCCGCACCGGTGAAAACGAAGACCGACTCGACGGAGAGAGTGACTCTGCCGGTGGTGGAAGCATATACGCGATGGGCCAAAGTGCGTTTCCGTCTGCCTTGCTCATCCAGGCCTCTGCTAACGAGCATCGCAGACGTACGACACCGACGACAACTTTCTGTAGAAGGTCGGCGACGAGTTGGTCCGGGAGGCGCTGGAGGTTATGCTGGCCAGTGGGAGCTCCGCGTCTGCACTAAGTGCGAATGTGAAAACGATAGTCGACCTTGGGTGCGGAACGGGTCGAACACCGCGAAGCCGTTGTCCTACCCGGGCGTCGAGAGGGTGGTCGGGCTGGATGTGACGGAGGGCATGGTAGAGGTCGCCAAGACGAGAGAGGCGCTCGCGAGGGGTCTGCAGGAGGGGAGGCTAGTGTTGGGTGTCTGGGACGTCATGGGCGACGAAAATGTTCCGGCTTTCGTGAACGCGGAACGGAGAGCCGACGCGCTTATCAGCACACTCGTCCTCGAACACCTCCCCTCGCTCTATACGTTCTTCCAACGTTCCCGACGGCTGCTTAGAGCAGGTGCTGGCGCATGGGTCTTCATCACAAACATGCATCTCGAGCTGGGGCTTACGGGCGGCGCAAACTTCATCCACGACGACGGCGAGCGGACCTAGACTGAGAAACACGTCTGGAGCGCGGAAGACGTGGTCGTTTCTGCGCGGCGGTCGGGATTCGAGGTGATGGAGGGTGTAGGAGATGACGGGGAGCGTGTGCGGGCTCGGACGGCGCGCCCTGGGCCGTGGACCAAAGTGGATTGGGAGGAAGGTCTTGTTTGGAATGGCACTGGTTACGACTGCTTGGCCCACTGTTGTGTGGAATCCCGCATGGGGTCATAAGCTCGGCGGGCCCGTTCCCCAGCGATAAGCTGGGTATTCGCCCAGGATGCGGAATAGATGGCCTGGCAGCTCGCAGTCTCCTGGGGCACTCAGACTCGTGTTCTGGAGCCCGGTATGCCGCTTCCGTCTATCCTTCGAGCCTAGCATTGTAGCTGCACAAGCCTGAATCGGTACAGATCCCGATACCGATACTAGTATCCACGCACCTTTGAATCGCTTCCAGAAGATCATCGTCCTCCCAGTAAGCAGCAGCAGATGTGGTCCTGTGGATGGATGCGTAGAGTCGCATGCCGCTGGTACTTACTTCATAAGTACTACGACGTGAACAAAAAGGACGATAGCGCTTGCACCAAGGTCTTCATTTTGAGTCATCTCATGGGCTCAAGGTCCTTCCGCGGGGCGTTGGCGGCTGTGGACCAATAGTGTAGTCCAGGCGAATTGGATACATTCTGTGCGGAGGAAGATAATGAAAGTGGGAGGCAGGGAGCAGCCCGGCCTGACGCTGCGGTGATACTTACTTGGTCGTTTGTCAGAGGCGGTGACGCGCTCCGCGCGCGCCATACGCATTCTCACGGTTTATCTCTCAGATCATCGCTCCATTCCACTCTCCTCTCTGTTTGGCATTAGTTCCTGGGCCTTTGGCGGTTAGTTCATCCATATTTAGTTCTCCTTTATCGGGTCCCTAGTTCCTCTTTAGTTGTGGTATAAAAAGCTTGTAGTAGCGTAGAGTTTATCTATAAGCTTGCTTCAGCCCCAGTTTCCGCGCTCGCTTCACTCTCGTCTCGCTCCGCATCGCCTCTGAGTTCTCGTCCCTTGAGTTTCTCGTCCATCGTATTGAGTCGCTTGCCTTTGATAGCCGTTGGAGCTACTGGGAGCGCTCACATTTTTGTTCTCACTTGTTGATCTGCGCACCTTGCGTTCATATCAGCCAGTGAGCGCGTCATTTTGGAGCCCACCGCGAGGGTCCCTTTCATCGGCATATGGTTGTGGCGCTAGGCTTGCGTCTGGCCACCGACGCTGCTCCCTTCGCCATTCCCTCGGCATCATTCATCATTCTCCTTGATTCCCTCTTCCGACACTACCATCACGATCTCGTTGCCGCGACAGCTGCCAGTGATTCCGCGCCGCTCCGATACTTGCCTACGACACTCGCCTACCCGATCACGGCCTCGATTCCCGCTGCCCCGCTGCACGACGACCTCTTCCACCTTCGACATCGCTCCCGACTGCTCACATCTCCTACGGTATTCCCCACAATGCGCGACTCTGGTGCAGGCGTCACGAGTACCCTGGCCAGCCCATTGGTGTGGACCCAGTTAGGACGATTCGCGCATCCGGCCATTGGCACCACTTCGGCATGATAGCCTTGCTGCCAGATTCCCACACATCTTCCACCTCACATACTCCCCGGCCACATTTGCATAGTCATGTGGTTTGCGTGCGCAGTTTGCAGGTTACGATTACACGGACTCGACCGGCGCTATTCGCATCCGACTCTTCCCATCCTCCGCATCCATTACACTTTCCCACTCTCGACCTTTATTCTTCTTGCTTGTCCTTGTGAGTGACCGGGGACGGTCACATTCTCAGTTGGGAGGAGATGACGAGCTTCGCACGCGCTTGTCGTCACGACGCCATATGTTTAGCCACAGGTACAGGCAGTGTCAGGCACATGTACCTGATCGTTTCCGATCCCGACTCCTATCTAGCTCAGTATATATACCGTGTGTATGTAGCTAGTAGACAGGTTTTACCCAGCGCTTTCTACCTCATTTCCCTTCTCTCGCCGACATGCCACAGCCGCAGCTCTGATCGGACCGCCCTCGCACACAGATCTCGGAGAGCTTAGCTCACTAGAGTTCGTCAGCGGCAACTTGAAAAAAGTGTCCATCGACCAGTACCGTGACCAAGCCGCGCTTGAGGCAGAGCTTGACTGGACCGACACTTCTCTGAGGCTACACAGTTCACTTGAAGTGGGTAGTCGTACAGGGACGATATCGCGCCACAAGACGAGCGATTGCGATAAACTATACATACTTGATCTATCCAGTTTTCCGGAGCGGTTTTTTTTTTTTTTTTTTTTTTTGCTGCTGCGGAAATAGCAAAAATGAGCATTAAAACGGGAGATGGTGCGCCGACTTTTCACTTCTCTGCCTCTCGCGCTCATGTCGTCTTCTCCCTCGCCTGCTCCCTCTGCTCTCTCTCCGCTACCTGCCCTCTCCGTCCTAGCCAACCTCGCTCTTGGCTCGTCCATGGATACCACGCCCGAACCTCGACTCGAGCCTCCGCCTCCGCCTCCGGACGAAACCCCGGAAGCCAAGCCCGAAAGGGATCTCAAAACCTACCTGGTTGGGCCCACACGCAGCAATCCCGTCGTGCATGGCTGGTCGATGGACACCATTCTCCACAACCATCTCCCCGAGAACGTGGCCAAGGCAACCGACAAACCCTTTTCGACGGTTGTGGCGGTTATCCTCACACGCGACCGTCCCCAAGATCGGCCTACGGGCGCGGATACCATCTCGGATACGCTGGTGGAGTTGAAGCTCGCCAAGAAGGACGAGTTCGTCGTTATCCCGCCGATGCCCCACGTCGGTGACCCCGCGTCGAATCTCAACCCGCATACAAACCTCATTATTTGCAGTAACTCCGACCTCTGCAACAGCATCGACAACGACGTCAACAAGGCAGTTGTACACACGAGACCGAAGGACAGTCCCGATGGGTTCACCTTCTACCTCATGCCTCTTATCCCGCAAACCAGCTGGTACATCGCCACCTATGTCGGGCTCTCGGACCGAGTCACCCCAATCGAGTTCTTATCCGGCCTCTTTGCTAGGCTCGTCCACGACCCGGAGGTAATGCGCATGGTCCAACAAAACCACGAACGAATCCCCGACGCCGACGTCACTGACATCCCCACCGCCATCCGCGCTATCCTCCATTGGGCCGAGGTGAAGGCCTGCCGTGTGTTTATTCCCGCACGACCCGGACGCGACGGCCAACAACAGAACGGGATTCGCCTCTACATGCCCCCGCCATCCTTCGACGACGAGGCCATCAAGGCCTGGAAGAACTACCTGTGTTCTCCCACCTTCTCTTTTACCGTCGACTGCCGTGGACGCGCCTCCCCTTTCCGTCCGTTCAAGCGCAACGGGCAAACTCTCGGCATCGCTTGTCCGGAGTGCCTTGGACTCGACCACTATCGAGACGACTGTCCCATCACGTCGAGCCCAGGCTACAAGGCCGTCCACATGAGCGAGTCGGAACTCGCCTCCGCGAATGTCGGTACCAACCTCGCTGCCCTACAGACCGGTGACGACGACGGCTTCCAGGTGGTGCAGTCTCGTAATAACCGATTCCGGCCGACGCGGGGTATGCGAGGCGGACGTTTTCGGGGACGTGGCATTCGTCCTCCTCGAGTCTTCTACTAGCTCATAGATTGCGCCGTTTTCTCATTCCATGTACTACAAACCCTGTAAATAAATTCTCTTCCCTTCCCCACAAGTCCGTCTTGAATGGCGCTCTCGCTGGTGAGCCTGCGTCGTGACAAACACGACGTGTGACACTGCCTTTCCTGCCACCATCGACCGTCTTCCAACCCGAAAACCAGCCTCCACCTGCCCACAAGTGCCAAGGCAACGTACCGCGTTACGAGTGGGAGACATTTAGCAAAGTCAAAACTGAAGAGCAGTCGGTGTGTAATCCTCCCTCGGCGCTGTCGAGGCTGCGAGACGCGTTGAAATCCCTGTGGCCTCCGTCTTTGGATATCCGGGGACGTAGACACGTCGAGCACTGCGTGCCACTGGCAATGGATGCTGACGCCGCGACAGAGTTCACATGACTGGTCCGTGCGCAGGCCAAGCGACGGCCATATTTCCCCGTCCTTGACACAGACAGACACAGTCAACGGCCATATTTCGCCGCACCTTGTGACTCGTGCGCAACTCTCCATTTCTGCCCATCGACGTTGACACACTCCAAAACGAATGGCAATCGACACCCACGAATCTGAATACACTTGCAACCTCGACAAGGATATCCCCGAGCCACTCGAGACAAGGCAGTACCGAAGCAGTGAGAATCGCACTCTAACGCCAACTCTCATCTCACTGCTCAGCTTGATACCCGATGCGACTCCCAGAGACCACCACCGAGTTCTTGACCCGCCAGTGGTTCGTCGAGCTTTCATTCCGTATCAGCTCGCGCCAAAATCCGTCTCAGATACAAACGACACCGGCGAATACAATCTCATATGCCAACATCTCCGACCAGCATAACGGACTCGCCACACTCATCGGCGGCCTCTTCACGAAGGGACTGAATTCAATGGGCGTCGACTCAGCGACGCAGCACCATATTCACTTCTCCATACTCCCGCGTCAACGCTGGCCCACAGAATACCGCCATAGACCCCAAGCGACGCCAACCCGGTCAAATAGAGAGGCACAATTCAAAGACTGTGCGGATGACTTGACTCCGAAGTCGGACGAGGAACCCAGCCAGCGAGACAAGAGGATTCGATATATTTCGAAATTATATGGTGAGCAATTGCGAAGGGCCATACAGCATCGTTTTAAATACCGCATACAGGACCCTTGTCGACCCATTCTTCCGCCCGCGTTCCCCACTATGCTCTCCCCAGCCTATCCCTTCACACCTGCCCCCAGCCCCATCCCGTTCACCGTCCCGCGCGACACCTTCCAGGCCGTGGGCACTATGCTCCCTCCCCTCGACACCCTGTCTATCGTGGAGGCAAATGGAATCCCAACCCGCATCCAGCGTGCCCAGGGAGATACTCCGCCGCTCATCGACGACGGAGTCTCGTCTACGGGTAGCATGCCGTCGCTCATCACAGTGTCGAACTCGAGCGAGGAGTCGCTCGAGCAGTGGTCGGCTGATGCCTCGCCCACGTCGATATGGGTGCGTTCCCGCACTACTCCCCTCGACTTCATGCGCATTGACACCGCCGACCTCTCCCCACCCAAGGTCCCCCAGTGCACTACCCACGCTTCCGTCCCAGACGCACGCCCAACCTCCAGCCCGGCGGTCGGAGTCCTTCGCGGTCCCTGCTACTACTTCCAGCAGCCCGGCGGCTGCAAGAAGGGTGCGCAATGCACGTTCCGGCACGTCGACTTCCCCATCGCCAAACGGCCCACTCCTCGCAAACTGTCCGCGGCCAATATGGCGACCTCGTGGCGTGCGCCGGTCCAGCAATCCCGCCTCCACCCTGTCCCCTCCCAGCCTCACGCTCCATCCGCTCCAAACCTGTCGGCGAAGCAGCGCTTCATCAACACGATGCTCGACCGGCTCTATCGGCAGCTTGACCGGATGTACATGCTCAACGAGTCGGGAAGAGGTCGGATCCGTGCCAAGCTGGACGCCCTTCTTCGTTGTGTGGCGAGACTCCACAACCAGCTTCGGAAGATGAGGGATCTCCAGGAGTTCGAGGATCTGGCGGAGGACTATTACGCCGAGGTTGACACTGATGACGACGACGACTGATTGGACTCACAGTTTGTACTTGTACCTTGATATCGAGAATTGTACTTGTATCTTATGATGTACTGTTTATCTACGTGTACGATACTTTTGAAACGACAAACATACTCTGTGTACTAGCACTTTGACTTTGTACAATTACCTCTCCCCATCCCAAGGGGCAAAACAAATGATCCCACCCCGCATCTCCGGCGAGGCTTGAATAAAATCTTATTTACAATCGAGAATTTGGAGTTCTGGTAATAACCACGATACCAAAAAAGGACGGCGGTCCAAAATCGTAGACGATGGTCTTAAAAACATAACCCACTCATGAATCACAACCAAACTGAAACTACGTCTAGTACCTTGGACCCTCTGAAGGTTAAGAAAGCCGAGGAGGGTAGATGGGATATGGTACATCCTGCTCGCCAGTGCCTGCCGGCTGGGAGCCAAAACGAAATCAGCAGGGGTCAGGGTACCCAGGGGCCTATCCCTGGCTACGTTATGCAAGGTCCCTCCTGGCATAGTGGCTCGGCCACTCTGGCTACTACGCCAGGATACTACGAAGAGCGGCAACCCTGTTCCGATCCCGATGCAATGTCTCCTAGTGCAAGTCGGGCTAATGCCGCTGGCGCAACAGTGCCTGATGGAACACTGGGAGAGGACAACCGTTGTATTGAGAACAGTACAAAAAGAAAACTCAGTCAGCTCGAAAATGAATCAAACTCGCTCCCCAATGTGAACACGCAGCATGGAACTGACTTGATAAACAAACGTGTTAAATTGACAAATAGTGAACCTACGTCAGAGACAAAACCACCCTCAAATACAGATGAGATGAACCATACAAGAAATATACAGCATGTAGCCCAGGAGGATATTCCGGTGTATGACTGGGAAACAGAAAATACAGCGATTAGACGAAAGAACAAGCCTCCAAGCAACATGAAATCAAATAAATTCACCCGCTGTGATGCTGCGGGCGTTCGTAGAGATAGATTTCCAAAATACGGCTTTTGTACTATCAAGTCTCAGTCGAGTCGTCCTCTGGGGATTGTGTTCGCAACGGTGGAAACTGTGTTAAATTGTGTGTGTGTGTGTGTGTGTGTGTGTATATAAATCCAACGGGGCTAGAAAAGCTCGCGCTTGTGTAGTTCCTGTGGAAGTGGTTAGTAGGGATAATCGAGCGGAGAGGTTGTTGGCCTCCGCGAGATTAGTCTGTGGTCGTGGGTGGTGTGTTTATAATCGAGCGGGGAAGAATTCGTTCTCCGCTGGATTATTCAGTGGTCGTGGATGTTGTTTGGCGACTCGAAAGCCTGCCGCGAAGTTGTTGGAAGGAAGGTGGTGGTGCTCGATTCTGTTCGAGGCTTATGGTGCTTCTCAGCGAGGAAGTCCTGGCCGATGGATGTTCGATAGTGCCGCTTGTATAGGATGGTCCGTACACGTCGCGCTCGCGGATTCGAGATATTGGACGGCGACCGAGCTACAGGAAGTCCTCCGAATGTCCTGGTATACGTCTGGGTGTCGCGGTTATTGCGCGGTTCCGAATGGTGGTCGCCCTCGTAGAGCTAACTGGCTACGCTCTCGTCCGTCGAGGTTTACTATAGCGAGCCGACCGACGCCGAGCCTTATAGCGTTCGAAAAGTGGTGGAGTGGTGGATAGTGGTTCCCTTTTAATTGGGCGGTCCCGATACTGGTGTCCTCAGTGTCCGTGTCTTGAAATTTGCACTGTATATTGGGGCGCAGTGAACTGTTTACTTGTGTTTACAGTTGTGGTAGATATAGTTTGTGGGTGTGAACGCTTAGTTCCACAATTCCCGCGCATTTGGCCTGGGATGTCAAGTCGTGAGTACGCTCTAGACCCTTGCCAAGCGGATTGCTAATGGTTTGTAAGACCTGGGTTGGTAAGTGTTTCATGTTTTGCTTCGTAAGTCTTGGTCGCACGGCTGTCGAATGGTTTCGTGGGGACTGAGTCGAAGTATCGACCGAGTCGCTTTGATCCCCGGATGCCGCTGTATTTCCTGGACCTTCGCTCGACTCATCTGCCTTCCGCTGGGTTTTTCTGGACGCCGCTACATTTCCTCGAGCTTCGCATTGGGTTCCTCGTCCTCCGCGCTATTGTTTCCCGGTGTCGCGAGATTATCCCGTGTCTGTACGTCGATTCCTTGACCTCCGCTTCACATTGCTGACCATGATAGGCCCCCGTCTCACTCCGTTTCCATGCCCAGCTGGCCGGACTCTTCTGCACCTGTTTCCACTCAACTCTGCACTTATTGCGTCGTCTGTCTCGCTCCCCTTTGACTTGTCCGTCTGAGTAAGGGTTATAGGTCGCGTGTTCTTCCACACAAATTTCCCTGCGCGTGCAGTAATCCAGCGGCCGGCTCGTTCGTGTCAGCGACGACGGAACGGAGCTGTATCCGGGCAAACATTGCGATAGCGAGCGGTTCGAGGGGCTGTGCAGGCGGTGGGCTCGTAGGCCGGGATGGGACTGTATCCAGGCAGACATATAGCGGGGGCAACATTCGCGGTGCTCGTAGGTGAAATGGGACTGTATCCGGGCAGACATATAGCGGGGACGGATGTCGTATACTTGTAATTCGAGCCGTCTTGCCATTCGTGGAGTCGGAAGCTTTGTATTAATCCAGCGGTAGCGCTTAATGAGCTCCTTTGTTCGTCCCAGAGCGTGTATTAATCCAGCGGTGATGCTCTTCCAGGTCTTCATTTGCCTTGAGGTGCGTAATAATCCAGCGGTGTTGGTTAACGGCTTGTGTTGTTGGCTGGTCGTCCTGGTCCGGCATCCTGAGGCTTGTGCGGCGTGGCCCGGCTATCTATAGCCCTCACACCTCCTCTTTACTTTTTAGATGCCGATCGTCCCTGGTCGGCGGCCCTTCTTATTCCCCGGGAACTTCTTATATTTGCGGGTCCTCTCGAGGCTGGCTCGACATGGAATTCGCGAATTTCCCCGAGTCGTTCCTTGATCGCAGCGCGGTGTGCTTGCTCGTCGATTACTCGGATATCCCCCATCCCGATACTCTTGGTCTGACGCTCGAGAATTTCCTGGAGGAGACCGTCCGTCCATTCGCCTTCTACCTCGTATGCGTCGGCTTCACTAGTCGTTGGGCGTCCGTGCCAATCGAAATTCACTGCGAGGATGACTTGTCTTTTATCCGTCGCAAGGTCGGTACCCTCGTGGACATGATTGTTTGTGCTTTTCGTTCTCGGCGCGATTTTCCTTTACGCTTACTCCCATATTTCAGCGCGTTTGCAGCACCCTTCGACACAAGGCTTTCCGAGTCAGCGCCGCTAGTCATCCGGTTCCGTCCCAGAGCGCTTGGATGTTTCACTGCACCCTCTGCCTCCTGTATGCTTATGGTTTCCTGGGCGAAGATACGGCTGTCGACGTGGGCGGGACGCGTTTGACCATTGCTATCCAGCAGACGCAGTATCTTCTCGATCAGGCGTTGGCGTCTTATTCCTTCGAACGCGACCTTCAAGGCGATGCGCGCGTCGAGTACGCGTCATTCGACTCCATCCGTTCAATCGAGCGTTTCTTCAACAACCGACCCGTACCCTCGTTAATCCCGCGAGTCGTCGTTACGCCTTCCTCTGACCGCGCGGCGCTTCCCACTATGTCTTGGTCCTCCACACAACGCGTTGCCGAAGCCGTGTTGCTCGCGGCTATTCGTTACGGTGCTCCCATTCAGGTCGAGACCGTCGACAATGATCATGCTATCGGGGTCTCGCGGGAGTGTATCGACCAAATCGTCGCCGAAATGGTATCGCCTCCGTTCTTCGATGGTACCGGCGTTGACAGGGAGACAGGATGCTGCGGGACCCTCGGTGAACAACCAGTCGATGGACAATATTCGCGACTCGATAGAGCCTCGAGAGATACGTCGAGGGAAGCATGGAGTCCGCTGAGCGAGCGCGTTACCCCTGATCGCGACAATCGTCCTCCGGATGATATTATGCTTAGCGCCTGTATAGGATCTTCCCCTCTGTCGTCCGGTTAACGTGTAGTTCCTGTCGCGTGTTTGTCGGCTTCCAATCCAGGTGTTTCTGCGTTTTTCGGTCTTCTAATCGCGCCTTTTGCACTTGAGTCGCCTTCCGCACGGTCTGTATTGTCCTGGCTGGGTTCTCCGGCGGTCCGCCGTATTTTGTCTTGTTGATTACCGGTGCCTTGCAATGTCGCGGTTATATAAACGGCCTGGCCTCGTCTCGTTCCCCATAATGGACGATTCCCCCACCGGCAAAGCTCTCGCTCAACGTTCCCGAGCCGTTCCTTACGATCGCTACTTCGACGAGCGTATTTTTCAGGCGGTGCCTTTTCTTCTTTCGATGCATATCGACGAGAACACGTTCGCCCTTGCAAGCACTTGGGAGCCCCCCATGGCACCGGCACAAATCATGTCGCGCGTAGTGCGCCCCTCGATCTTCATTCTCCAGCGCTGCGCGGACCCCGATTTCACGCGCGAATTTTCCGACAAGATGTTTCCCAGTGGCCCGGCTCTCAAGGCGTTTCAGTCTGAAATCCGCAAGGTTCTTCAGATCCTGGTCCGTTTTTCCTGATTTTAATCCCGCGGTGGTTTCTTGTGTGATCGGCGCTAATATTTCTCGCAGTATCTCATCCGGTCGCAAAGTGTCCGCGTGCCCACCCAACTCGAGATGAAACTCGGCGTCGATCCAGAGCAGATTGATGCTGATAATTTTGCCGTCAACGACCGTTGCTGGAATATGCTTGACATCTTCGAAGCGCTGGTGAACCTTTACGGTTTCACTAACGAACCCGCCGGCCGCTATCTGGTGGACAGTCTTCGTTACTTGGTAGACGTGGCGCATAGCTGGCAGTATCTCCTCAATTCGCGTGGCGAATATCCGGGCTACGCTGCTTCGGGTCAAATCGTCCAGCGTCCTTTGATTACCGGATGGTGATGTTAAAATCCGGCCTTAGCGTATTTCTTGTCGTAGTCCCTCCGCGGGATTCTTTATAATGTCAGCGGCCGCTTGATCTGCGTTTCCTCCTCTTCCCTCCGTACAATGGCCTCGCCCGCGCAATTGTTCGACATGGGATTCGACGTTCCCGCCGCTGTTGGGTTCCCCGCGCGTGCTCCGTTCTCTACTCCTTCTTCGAGCTCGGCTGCTTTCCTGGCCTTGGATCCTGTTCGGCGTCTTCCTTTTCTCGTCCTAGAGTCCCAACCATCCGATGATTTCATGTATGGGATCCAGGAGATCTCTCCCGCCGCGGTCAGATCGTACTCGGCCATCCTCCAGTTCTTCGTTCGCCGCTGGATTTTCCTTATTCAGGCGGCGTTGGACCCCGACTTCATTCTTCCGGACCAGCTCCCCAGTCTGAATGCTACCGCTTTTGAAGCCCTGGCTCTTACTTTCGCCACGGTCTTTTCGCGATTGGTGAATGATTCCTTTCCTGAACGCCACTGGCAGCCCGCTGACGCGTCGATTTGCTAGGATTATCTTCTTAAGGTGGTGCGCGACCAGTCGCCGGATATTCCTGCCCATAGCGCGTTCAGGATCCCTTCGATGGCGTGCAACATGTTCCGGATCCTTCGCCACTTTGTTTATCGTTTGCCTGACGACGCTTTCCCTCCGAATAAACCAAAGACGTTCGCCATCGGCCTTATTAGCGATTTCCATAATCGTGGCATGATGGAGTCGCTCATTTCCGTCGAGCCTGGCACAGTCGAGTACCCGCAGTTCGTGTATTCTGGGCGCCTTAGTCTTCGATGGCTGCAGCAGGCGAGATATCGGATCGAAGCGGTCGAGGGTCAATCTATGATGGATGGTCCCGAGCTCGATTTCTTCCAGCTCCTAGATTTGCCGGAGGAAGAAGCCGTGGACGAAGGTAGTAACCGTAGATGGTAGCGCGTAGTCTTCTTCCCTTGGATTGAAATGCAGAATTTGTCGCGACCCGATTCCGGCGTTTATGTCGCGCGTTTCTCCTCGCTAAGTTTTGATGACCGGTGTCGTCTAGTTACGTGCTCTTGAAGCTTTTTCGCTCTGTGCGCTTCGCCGCCCATCCTATAAATCCAGCGACATCCCTTTACACATAGCGACAATGCCTCCCTCGCCTTTTGTGCGTAATTCAGCCGGCGTCGCCTCCAGCGGGTTGGACCAAAGCGGTATTCTCGACCGCTTCATCGATGTTCTTCCTCCGACTCTGGGTGCACTGGTCAGGCGGATGCCGCCAATCGAGCGACTCCCTGTCCTCATCGAAACTTTTCCCGCTCCCGACAGTCTTTTGGACTCGCTTGGCAATCCCGTCGGCGCATCGGATGCGTACACCAGGCTCTTCACCCTCTTCATTCGGATCTGGGTCTATTTCGTGCAGCAGGCGGTTGATCCAGAGTTCGTGCTCCCGACCGAGTTTGCTCCTCCCACTCCCGGAAGCGAGTCTGGCCTCCGACGCGGTCTTGGTCTTCTCATTTTGTCCCTGGTCCGTCCTGTCCCGGCGTAACCTTCCTGGCGATGCTCCTGCTCAATTTTTTCTGCAGGACGATTTCCGCCTTCGTTATCGAATCTGCGCCCACGAGGCAATCCAGCGCGACCTCACCCCTCCTCGCTTCATCCCAGCCGAGTCTCGCAACACGTTTCGCATTCTCCTCCACATTCTTCGTCACGCGTACCAGCCCGTCTTCCACGGCGAATCGCCCGATTATGCGATCACTCTCGTGCAGGATTTCCTCGCTCGCGCTGAGGCGGATGCCATCGCTCGTCCTAATGCGGCGCGGGAGTATTCCCAATTCAGCATCTCCGGACGCCCCGACCCTCTCTCCTTTCTCTAACTTCTTGTAACGAGTGTAGTGAGGCGATTTCGTCCTCCGCTAGATTAACCCTCTTGTATATTCCGCGTAATTTCTTGATGTGCCGTTCGGTTATTCATTTTTCTTGCTATAAAGAGCGTGTGTTCCGAGCCGCTAGATTTTCGCCATGGCCGGCGTCGTTCCCCCTCGTTCCTATCTTGGTGACGACCTTATTCTCGAGATCGCTGAGCTTCTGCCCGGTCCTGATTTAATCGCGCCGCCTCTGGTTCCTGGCGCGTTTAGCCTGGACATCCTTTTCGCGTTCAGCCTCCGGCCTGCCATCCACTCTCTTCACGCTTTTGTCATCAATTCCTTCTTCCGCCCGTTTTCCTTCCGCCCTGCTTCCGAGGCGGAGCTAGTTCGGATTCGCCAAGCCGTCCGGGCTCTTGCGGATGTATTCGTCCGTAATTTTGCGCCTTGTCCTTCAGGGTCATCACTAATATCCCTTCTTTCTGATCACCGTAGTGGGCGGTATTTGTTGGCCGGTCTTCTCTCTGCATGGTTCATGGCGGCCGCGTGAATCCCGACCGGTGGCCGGATGTCGTTATCCCTGCTCAGGCTGCCTCCATGCTTCGAATCTTCGAATCAATCCTGGACCATTTTGGATATTATTTGCCGGATGGGACCGAGTCTCCCGAAATGACCGCTCAGCACGTTATGATCGTTCACGGTCTTCAAAGCATCGCTGAGGCTCATCGTCGGCTCCGCAGGATTCGCGGGGAATACGCGTGTTACTCCGAGACCGGCGACTTGCGTTCTGATCACCTCTCCACCAGTCCTCTTCTTTAAATTCGGTCCGGCGTCCTTTGGTAGATATCGTCCCATGTCTTTGCAATTTTGTCTTTTGCATGAGACACCTAGCCAAGCGGTCACTCCTGCTCAACGTCGCTGGAATCTTGTCAGTGTCCAGGTCGATATCGGAAGCGTGGATTCTCTTGAGGAATATCTTCATCGCCCTGGCGTGGTGTTGTATTGCCGCGAGGTCCTAATTCCGCTCCGCGACATTATTCTCGTGCTTGACCAGCATGTAACTTTGTCGGAGGCTCCAATGGCTAGTCCGTCCTGGGTCCGTCATCGCACGGCTATGTTTATACTCCTCCTGGTAAGTCCTTTTGGTCGCGAGATTATTGTGGCCATTGCTGAGTTACTTGTGTGCTCTTTTAGTCTCGCGTTCAGGATTATGTCGAGCCTTTGCGCGGCGCTGCCCCCGGTTCTCGAGTTCCGACCCCTTCTTACGCGGCGCTTGATTTTATCGGCAAGGTTATACTCCGTTATGGACTCGAAGGCGACCATGTCCCAGGTGTTCGTCTAGCAGCAGACGCTACTTTGCGCTCGGTTATTGGCCATGTTTCGGATGTTGCTTGGGGCATGTCCGCTCGACACGCCGAAATCTCGCGAACTCGCGCCGGTCGTAGCCCTCTCAAGGCCGTATCTCTAGATCCAGAAATCGCCGGTGTCCATGCGCTCATCCGGTCGTTTTCCTTCGCGTAGATTGCCGGATATTGTTTATAAAGCCGTCGGATTTACTCGAGAAATTTGAAGTCTTTCTTCGTCATGGATTCCTCCTTGGTGGAATATCGCCCCGTCGATGCTCTTGCCGCTCCGTCGGAACAGCTCATGCGCGTTATTATTGAGCGTGCTCGCGTCAACCCGCTCGCCTCGAGCTATGTCAATTCTCCCGATGGACTCGGCCGGTTCTTCCAGGACTTCTATCGCCCGCTTGCAACAGCCTTGAATAACGCCTTCCCGGGTTCCGCTGCATTTCCTACGGACGTCCCGGTTGCGACCAGAGAGGCTATGATCCCTTTCGTCGGCAAGCTTTTCGAGTGGAGCGTAAGTGGTCCTTCTCCGATAATCTCGCATCTTGCTGAACTTTTCTTGGCCAGATTATTGCGTACCAGATCTGCACTCAGATCGCCGCGTATTCCCAAACGCCGCTCTCTGCCCCTTCGGAGATTATCTTTTCGCTTCGCTTGACCCAGAAGTTCCATCTTCTCTGCGGATGTCCGAACTATGGTGGTTCTCGCGGCCAAGAACAAGAGAAGCATCGCTGCATCTCCCATCTCACTCGCCTCGCACAATCGTCGCGTACTTCATCCACCGATCCCATTGATTACGTTGAACGGTACGGAATCCATTCTCCGTCAACCGGTTCTTTTCTGCTTCCTCACGTTCCGTGCTGGACTGCAGAGACGATCAGGACGTTCCTGATATCGGAGAAGAACGCCCCGGCGGTTGGTGAAATCGAGCTCCTCGAAGAACGTATTATGGAATGTAACCGTGTCGGAAAGGATCTGGGGGTTATCTTGGGTGGATTGCCGGATTCCGGCGTCTTCAGGGATGTCGCTTATTAAATAGCCGATTTTGTGCCTCGTGTAGTCAATCGCGAGGTTCATTCGAGCTTGAAATTCTGCCGTGATGTGGGTTTGAAGGCCGCTTTATTATTTAAATCTCGCGCCAGGTCGCGCAGTCCCCATTCTCAGTCTTGCAAGAGAATGAGTGCTCGCCCTTCCGATGCCTTATTTGCCAAGCTTCATCGAGTTCTTCCGCCGGTTCCGGGAATATCTTCTCTTCAAGGGGTGGAGTCCATGTGGTGTACCCATGTCCGTTATTTGGCCCAAGCGCTCTTCGAAGTCGCCCAGCTCGGTCCCTCCGTCTCGATTGACAAGAAATTGCTGCTTGTTTATCGCGAAGGCGTTCGGCTCTTGCTGACTAACATGGTGGGTCCTTTTTGACGATAATCTCGCGAGGCTTCCGTTCTTGCTCACGATGGCCCGCTAGATTATCCTGGGCACAACGAAGGTGTATCAAGCCCCGACCCCGTTCGATTTGTCCCAATACTACGTTCCTCCGACAGCGACAATATCATTTGCCATAGCCGAGTTTCTTGTCATATGGGGCGGTTTTCTCCATGACGAAAACGAGCCGAATCGCGCGAGCGTGTTTGACGCGGTGTCTCGCGTACAGGAAATCATGATTCGTCGGCCCGGATACCTCGCAGCGCCAATCGACGTCCCCGGTTTTGGAGGTACCGTTATTCCGTCCGTTGTGGGCGTTGGATTCGACACCAAGGAAGCTCAGCTGCACGGTCTTTCCGAGCGTGGTCGTCGGCGGAATTTTGGGGAAGGAATCTCGCGCTATCCACTTGAAGAGGGCGAGGTGCCGTATTTTATTCCGGCTATCAAGCCAGAAGTCCGGCTGGATCTATCCTCAGCGTCGCCTCCTTCTCGTTAGGTTTTTCCCCGGTAGTACGATCCTTCTTGTACGATCCTGGGCACCCGTAGAGTATAAATTCCGCGGCTTGGTTTTTCTTGACCGCGAGATTATTCTTCTTTGCTTCCGCTGTTGTTATGGAGTGTGACGATCCTCCTCCTCTCTCTATCCTTCATGTCGGCGATGCTCTGTCCCTGCTGAGCCTTTCCCCTGCGCAATTGTCCCTCCATTCGTATAAGGGCAGCTTGACCGATTTGCTGTTCTTCCGCCTCCGCCCGCTGGTCGCCATCCTCGTCCGCGTGGTTACCGATGGATTTCGCTACCCCCGTCTTCAGCCTGCCCAACGATGCTGGCTCTCGTGTTGCTTTCGCCCGCTGGGTTACTGTCGTCGGGGATCACATAGTGCGCGCTCCTTTTCGCCGCGTTTTTCGTCCTCTTTACTTTTCTGCTTAGAAGCTCGTCCACCGGATATATCGCGCTCGCCAGACGTCGACAAACGCTCCCCTTCAGGCCGTTGATTATTTTTGCGTCCCTGTCCATGCTCGCGCGTTATTGCGGTCGTATATCCAGCTGGTCGCGTTCGTTTGTGGCGATGGTCCCTGCCGCGTTCCTACTCCCGCTCCCCATCTTCATGCCCTCGAGTTGCTGTTGCATACTGAGTGCCGCATGACTCGCGTTGGCGCTTCTCGAGAGATGGATTATGAAGGATACGACCTGGATGGTCGCCCTTCTCCAGAGATCTGCCGCCGAGTATGGCAGCACCATTCGGAAAATTATTCTGTTTTTCTCGCGCTGTGTCCTCCTCCTCCGGCGCGTTATCCCGAGTTTCTCTTGCTTTCTGGCGAGTTTTCCTTGTTGTATTCGTCGTTCCTTTTCTGAATTTTCTTCTTCTTAGCATCGCCTGTGCCTTTTCGTCCTGCGGAGAATGACGCGTCCTCTCCCCTGGAGTTCGCTTCATTTTTGTCGTCCGTTTTGTAGTCTTTTCATGGTGTCGTATGCCGCTGAATTTTATAGTCCGTTCATTCGTTGTCTTCGTGTGCCTCGTCCTCTTTTACTTTTCTGAAAATCAAGCCTGAGTGATCAGTTCCGACCCGTTTCCTATCCTGGCTCCATTTTTGCAGGTGCGTCCACCCGCCTAATTCTTCGATTCCGGATTCCTGATTCTTGTGCTAGTTCTTCGGTGCGTCGATTCTGTATGCGCTGGATTACTCTGAGTAACCTCTCGTTCTTGTTCGGTTCGATTCTGGTGCTGTTCGCGTCTGTTTCCTGTTCTTCTTGCGTATTCGGTGCCCCTTTTGCATTTTCTCGCATTTCCCTTCATGCTGACGCGTCTTTCTTTATAGGGTCCTGTTCCAAATAATCTCGCGGTCCCTTTGACGCGTCAATCGACGCGCTTTTCCAAAATCGCGTCTTCGTTCATTTTGTCGGTGTTTTTCCCGTTTCTCTCCCGGTTCCCGACTTGCTGACGCGTTTCCCTTGATAGGTTCTTGTTCAGAACTATCTCGCGGACCCAATGACGCGTAAACCGGCGCGCTTTTCGAAGTTTTGAATAAGCTTTCCTCGGGACCCATAGTATTTTTCCTGTTACGGAAAGTCTCCGGTATCTTCGTGAAGTCTCTTGGGATAGCTCCTCCGTTTTGATGCGGGTTCTTTCTGACGTCCTTTCGTATAGCCAGCCAGGCCATGAGGCATCCGCAGCCGCGACCCTGAATTCTTTTCGAAGTTTTCTCTGTGGGTCCGTGTTTGCTGCGGCCGCGGGCGCTTAAATGTCGTTTTAACTTTCTATTCAGCGGCGGTTGGTCGGCCTCGTGGGATGCCGTCAGCATTCTCGGAGATTTTGCTAAGTCAGCATTTCTCTCTCAATTCTGTACCACCATGTCGTCCCGCCCCGCTGCCTCCTCGTCTTCCTCGAAAACTCGCGCCGGTCGTCGCTCGAATGCTGTAGCTTCTGGTTCGGGAGCGTCTAGCACTCCCTCCCCCGCTGTACGTCCTCTTTTTAAAACCTTTTTCGTTTTTCTGACTCGTTCCTCCCCTTCAGAAGCGACGTCGTTTTCAATCCGGGTCCATTTCTTACTCCGGGCAACCGTCTATGTCTTTCCCTCCTCCAGGCGTCCCTCTGCCCGAGTCGATTAATCATACTCCCTTCGTGAGTTCGTCTTCTTTCGTCGTCCGTTTTATTTTCGCTGATATATGCCTTCTCAGTTTAGAGTCTCGTCTCCGTCCCTGTTTTCCCGTGAATTTTCTCCGCCCGCCGTTCCTGGAGCAGTGGTTTCCCCTGCTCAGGCTCCGCCCGCTGCTTCGCTGTCTGCTGCAAAACTCCCGATGCCCGCTTTCGGCGACAAGTTCATGGGTTTGCTTTACCCCGGCGATTGGGATAAACGTGTCGATATCTCCGGCCTTCCCGACGAACCCCTGCGCGCTCGTCTCCAGCAGGAGAGTATTGCCGCAGCCGCCAAGTCTGCAGACCTCGTTCGACGTTTTCGTCTTCGCGTTGCCGAAGGTTTTCTCTATCCGCGATCCGTCCATCCTACTCAGGACTACCCAACCTCTGATATGTGCCTCCGTCGGATGTTGATGTCTCGCATGCGTCTCCAAGACATGCTCCGAGATGACGGTCCGTTTGCTAATGCTGAACACTTGTCCGCGCCTCCATCCGAGCTCGTTCTCCCCTCGTGGGTCGAACCCGTCGTCGACTTTGACACCGGATACGACAAGGCGGTCGGCCGTATGCCTATCACCCCGCACGCGCCTTCTCGCGAGGACCTCCGCGGCCCTGACGGTCCCATGATGCAGGACGACTTTCCGCAACCGATGGCTTTCGTTTGAGGCGAGCATGAACGATTGGCGGGTGCGCGACCAGGCCTTCCGAGCTCGCTGTGTTCATGAGCAGGTGGAGCTTCCTCGTCTCGCTCACGACGAGAGCGTAGCGTCGCTCGTAGCTCGGTTTGAGGAGGACTCTCGCAAGCGCTCGGCCGATGTAGCGGCCATTCGGACTTCCCTCCAAGACGTTCTTTCGGAGACTCGTAACGCCGCGATTGCCAGCGCCGAATACCACGTCGCCCTTCAACGCGAATCCGACTGCGCCGGCACTCGCGAGCACGTCCTTCAACTGTACGAAGAGCTGACCCGTGGCCTCCAATTCCTTGTGGAGAATGGCCAATCCGCCCCGTTCGGCGACGTTTACGTGGATTTCGCCAATACCGTCCTTCTCCAACGGCTGCAGTCGGTCGATCCGTCCTCGGGGCTCAAGTTTCGCAGTTTTGACAAGTCCGAGTTCGTTCCCTGGTCCATCGTCTACCGTTCCGACTTCACCACCCCGGGTTCCTTGGTATATGGACTAGACCCGGCCTCGGTCCCGTTGGTCTCCGATTCGTTACTCCGCTCGCCACCTCGGATCATCCGACCTCCTTCACCGCTTCCCGACGTTCCTATGGATATTGACGTCGGCGCTCCTGCTGCAGCTCAAGTACCTCCACGTGTATTTGGTCATCCGGACGGGCTCTCGCACAAGGTGTCGGCCAATGAAGAGGGATACGTCTGGCGTCTGGAACTTCTTGTCGGATAGCGGCACCGACTCGGCGCACGAAGAGGAACTCCCGCCTCGGAAGGCGTTCGCCCTCCCGCAAGGTCGCCGCGCGTCGTATCGTTTCTTCTGATTCCTCTGGCAGTAGTTCCGACGAGGACGAGAAGGTTGTCGTGATTCACCCCGTCGTCCCGGTCCCCGTTTTATCCGTCAGGAGCGATTGGCACGGGAATCACATCGACCTCGAGCCCTACAGTCGACCTCGAAGAACTCGCCCTACCCCCGTCCCCATTGTACTCTTCGTGGACGACGCTCGTGCAGGAAGGCCCGCTTCCGTTGGCCCGTTTCATCCTCTTGCTGGTTCGAAAGGCGCACGAGCTTACATTTAGCACACGCCCAGTCTCGGTGCGTAAATTCTCCCCTGCCCGTCCGATTTTCCCTCTTAACTCGCTTTTCTTTTAAGCCTGTCAATTACTGCCTTCGCTGTGTCGCCGAGGAAGTGCCTTGTGTGTTCGCCGTTCCTGGAGCAGCTGGTAGACCGTCCGCCGACGGACGAGCAACTGGTAGCAAGAAAGCCGGCCCGCCCCCTGGTGGTTCTAGATGCGCTCGATGTCGTGTTAAACGTGGCGGTTGCACGGAAGCCAAGGAAGTCCCGGACTCGGTCGAGTACGCTTCTTTCAGCGGTCATTTCAGCAACCTCATCTGCTGGTTAAACGAGACCCTCCACCACGACTCCGAGAAATTCGAGGAATTCCAGGCCAACATTGAAGCCTGTTTCGATGAAGACGGTTTCCGCTTGCCTCCGTCTACCCCCGCCCCTCTCGATATCGACGACGGGATGCCAGAAGCTGTTCCCGTTCCCGACGAGACCCCGGCCGACGTGGCTCCAATTCCTCCTCCTATTCCATTGGATGGCGACGTTACCGCGACACCTCGAGACCGCATCCCGGTCCCCACTTTTCTTGGTCTACCTTTGCCCGAAAGAAAAGCAAAAGGTCTTCGCGGGACTGTTTGGCAGTCTACTCTCGTTCCTGCGCCGCGGTTGCCGGAGTCGCTTCCTTCGTTCCTTGGTCGCTCCCATCCTTATCGTCGTACCGTGATCGTCGAGGAAGCCGAGCCCACGTTCAGATGGCCTGATCGCTCGTATCGTCCTCCCATTCCCAGCGATCTCTTCCCGCTTCCAGCAGACGCTCTCGCCGTCGACGTTCGTTCTGACTCGGTCGCGGGTCGGTATGAGTTTGGGGATGCGGCAGAGCTGTTCAAGGATCTGGAGGACGATAAGTTGCTGGATTCTTTCGTCCAGTTAGTCCGCCGTTCGCAGCATGCCGTCACAATGTTGACCAGAGGTGTCGCTTACGCCCTGGGTCCGAGGCTTCTGAAAGTGCTCAACCAACGCGGTCTCGATGTCGACGTCCCTCGTCTTGGCGCTACTCTCGACGGACGTCCACTTCCGTTCCCAACCCCGCTCTCAGACATCTCTGGCGATCTGGCTCTTCACGCGCACCTCTGCCGTATGGCAGGCGACGAGCACCCGTTCTCCGCTTTTATCCGGGCCGCGTTCGAGTCCGACACGATGAAGAGTTATGCAACCGGAAAGGGCGTCTTTGAGCAGTCTGATCAGGTGGAATGGGAGCACTTCGCGGAGACTGCTTTGTTCAAGCATCTCATCGTCAACCCGCGCAAGCGTGAGCCCCCTGGTCCGTCTTCCCTCTCCCTGCCGTCCTCAAATACTAATTTCCGCGTTATCCATCTGCAGTGCCAGATCCCGCCCTTGATATTCCGTCCTTGGTTCTCGACTCCGCGCTTTCCTTCGCTTCGACCTTCGGTGCTGCATTCGACGACAGTGCGAGCGACAAGACGGTGCTTGGTCAAGGCATCGATCTCAGCGGAAACCTCGACCGTCCGGCGGATTTACTCGTGAAGCTGGACCGGGTGAAAACCCTCGCTGATGCCGCTGAAGGGAAAACAACTCCTTCCATTGTCGAGTCCCATTCCCGCCTGCTTCGTTCTTCCATCGCGGAAACCGTCTCCCCATTGCGTCAACTTGCGCCTGGTCATCGTTCGAAGACTGCCGTGGTGGATGGTGGCAACCTTCCCAGTGGATATCGCGCTTCCGGTTCCTCGAATCCCGCTCCACTCCCGTTGTTCTTCCCCGAACCTGGGCTGGCGAAGAACGTCGAGCTCGACGAGGACCAGTCGATGGAGCAATCTTTCGGCGAACGTCAAGTCAACCAGTCGACGAGTTTTGGTATCGTGGAACGTCGAGAAGATCAGTTGATGAACCCTATCGTCGGCGAACGTCCGGACGACCAGTCGATGGTGGATGGGATCGCGGTATTGCCCGGGGCGAGCGAATCGAATGACGGCGAGGTGGATGTTTCGATGGACGTCGCAGAACCAGAAGTCGACGAGTTGAACGGGGAATGAGGGCTGGTGGCACGCATGCGCGTTGTTGCGGGACGTGGAGCGCCATACGGACGCTAAATTTATCTTTACTCATCGCTGCTTGTATCGCCGTCGTGTATTCTTCGTATAATCCTGTATTTTCTTTTGCTTTGCTATAGTTTTCGAATCTCCCCGTCGTGTTGTCCGTCCTGTGAGCTCGAATTCCAAATGTGAGAAGTGATTTCATTAAGTAAAGCAGTCTCGTTGTCTTGTAACTAAGTTGTTGTCGCTTGTCTTGAGTTTTCCGGTTTTTCCTGTTGGAATCTTGCCCGTAAACCCCGCGGAAGCGTCGGTTTAATTCAGCGCTGATCGTCCTTCCCATTCTCGAGCTCCGTCGTCTCCCCACACTGGATTGAGAGGGCGTATTTTATCGCGTGTCTCGTGTTGCTCGATTAATTTGGTGACCGGAATCCTGAGCAAGCTGCGTGGGAAGTACGGGATGATCCTAAACGCCGCATAGGGTTCCTGAGCAACGGCGCCGTCCAATTCCGCTAGAATATAGTTCCCCATAGATGTTCGTTTCACAACAATCATGGGTCCAATATATCGCGGCTTGGTTTTCTTGTTCAATTCCTTTTCGACCTGAGTGTTCCTGACAATTACAAGGCTCCCTGGTTCGGCGTCGATTTCTTCTATGTTCTTTTCGTTGTCCTTCATCCACTGAAGAATGCTTTTAACGCGCGCTTCGTAGACTTTAGAACGGAGCAGTTCTATTTCTTCGCTGCGTTTAACGAGCATGGCCGCTCGATTAGCAATGAGCTCCTCCGTCGAGATCTGCGAGTCGAATATTTTTCCCATGTATGTCGCCTCAATAATATCGAACGGGAACAAGGGTTCGACTCCGTGGACCATCCAGTATGGCGAGCGGCCGGTCGCTTTATTAATTGAGACTCGCTCTGCCCAGAAAACGTAGAAGATCATTTTCGTCCATTTAGAAATGTCGCCGTCGCAAGATTTTGTTAGAGATTCACGGACGTCGTAGTGCTTTCGCTCGATGGGTCCTTGGGCTCTTGAATTATAGCCTGTAATCCTTATGTGGCGAATCCCAAATTTTTGCGCGAGCCAATCCACAGCCTTGATCCATGGTTTCCCGTTGTCCGTAGAAATCTCGCCGATGGCTCCCCAGCGGCATAGGATCTCCTCGAATATGAAGCTTCCCAGATTCATTGCGTCCTCGTTCACCATCATCCTCCATTCAGGCCAGCTCGTTAAGGAACAACGAATATGCGCTACAGTCCTGAAGCCGTTATGTCTGGGCATGAAGAAGGTGTCGGCGTATGCTTTGTAGAACAATGGCATGGGCATTGCGACCGTTGGCGGGATTAATATCTTCTTCACAGTGCGAATCTGGCATTCGTGGCAGGTTTTTAGGTACCACTGGAGGTCTTGATCCATCATTGGCCACCAGAATCTGTCCACCAAGCGCTTCCTGGTTATGAAATGCGCCTTGTGCCCTAGGTCGTCGTGTACTTGCTTCAGGATATCCAGCCGTCCGTTGCACCCAACATATAGCTTGTGTTCTCCGTTGATTGACCGTTTCCAGAGTTTTCCCCCCAGCACGAAGTAGTTCCGTATGGCTCGCAGGAACCCCTTCATCTGTTTCTTGTCGTTGATGAAAGGCGGGTTTTTATTCTCGCCCAAGTATTCGATGATGTGGTCCACAACCGCGTCCGCTTTAATCGCGCGCTTCGTTCGGGGGATGGTAGCTTCTGGTTCCGCGGTGTTTGTGAATACCGAGACGGTTGTCTGTTCAAAATAATCTAGCGGAGCTGATTCTTCGCCCGCTGAATTAATTTGAGACCTGACCGGCGTAATCTTGTACTCCACGCCTGAGTTGAGAAGCATTATCGCGAACCCACAGGCTCTGTCGATCCATTCTTCTACCTCGAGGTCTTCTGGGTCGTCTTCTGGCGCGCGCGGTCTGCGTGATAATCCGTCTGGTGCGTGGGTCTTTCCCGGAGTGTGCTCGAGTCGGAAGTCAAATAGCAATATCGCGGCAATCCAGCGATTCATCGCGGCGTTTGGTTGTATATCAGGGTTGTTGAGCATCCCTTTGATGTACTTCGCGTCGACCCGCACGATGAGGTCCTTGACTCCAACGAGGTATATCTTGTATGCACGGAGCGCCCGGAAGAGACCGTATAGCTCAATCTTCGCTTGAGAATACCGCGACTCTCTTTCGTTCCAGGTTATCGAGCCGAAGCGTGAAGGATATTCTTTCCCGTCCTCGCCGACTTGAAGCAGAATAAATCCGACGGCGATATTAGACGAGTCGACTGATAATATGACGGTCCTTCCCGATGCGTGGTCAATCGCGCGGATAGCTGGGGACGTCCGGATGATATCTTTTAGCTTGGCCATTGCTCGCTCTTGTTCTTCTTCCCATACGAATTCTACGTCCTTCCTGGTGAGCTTAACGAGCGGCCGTGCGTGTATGGCGAAGTCCTTCATGAAGATACGGACTACCCCAAGCGTTCCCAAGAACCCGCGACATTCCGTTAGATTTTCACAGGGCGGCCAGTCGAGTATGGCTTTCAGCTTTGTTTCGTCGGGTGTTCTTCCTTCTGCTGAGCATATGTGTCCTACGACCTTGATTTTGGGGACAGCGATGTATGATTTCTTCGCGTTGAATGTTCCGTGAGCGTGCTCCATCCGCGTTAAGAGCCGGTTTATATTAACCATGTGTTCGAAGACGAAGCGGCGTATGCCTGGATTTTCTGGGATCGTTTCGTAGTCGCCATTCTCCAGAAGATAGTAGTCGGTTCCCCCTTTCCAGGGTGTATCGTCGACAAACGGCTGGGTGAATTCCGGAATTTCATCCTGGAGTATGAACGTTACGTCCCCTTGCTGTACCTGCACCGCGTTGGTATATCCTTGCGGTAGCCTCGTTAAGCGGTGCGTTCCTAGCGGATTTTGGAAGGTCGTCAGGTCCCTCGATGCTATGTCCAGCAAACGGTGGTCGAATCCGACGTATAAGTCGAACATCCCATAAATTACGCGGCCCCCGAACGACTCGGCGTAGATCTCCAGAATGGGCGGGCATCCAGCGTCCCTTATCGTAACGGCGTTTAAGGGCTGCAGATTGTGCACTATTCTCAGCGCGCCTTTTTCTGCTTTTGGTACGCAGAACCAGCTCGATCTATAGGAGGATGACGACGGCTCGTATACTCCCGATGCTATCTTGCTCTTGATAAGCTGGATAACCTGATCCCGGATTCCTGGCGGTATCGGGATATTCCTTTGTTGCCATGGCGTGTGCGCTAGCACAGGTAGCTTTACTGGCTCGAAGTAATCTTCGCGGAATTTTCCTCGCTCGGACTCGTCCCAGGCGAACGCCATCTCGTGAGTCTTGACGACGTTCTTCACCAGTTTTTCTTCTTCGTGGGTTAACCAGCCGTCCTCGTTTATCCTCATTGCTGCCATCCGCTCGTAGGTGACGCGTTTTCCTGGTGTAAAATCCGGCGGGTGTCGGCTGGGTTCCTTCAAATATTCCAGCGGATCAGAGGGAAACCGGCGAACAATCCTAAACTCCTCTGGTAATGTCGCGGGCACCGAATTGACCTTCAAGGCAACTGGTTTGTACTTCTTCTTCTTCTTCTTTTCCTTCGGCGCGGTTTCTTCCTCCGTTTTCACCACGAACGCGTGGATTTCTTCGTTATATTCGTAAGCTTGTCGTAGACACCACGTTAGGTATGTCGGCGAGATTTCCCAAGTCATTTCCGTGTCGGTGACCGTAATTTGGCGACAGTGGTGAGTATTAGTTCCCGTTGGTGAACTTAGAATCATAGGCGGCGCCAGTCCCGAGTAAGTGAAAGAAGCGATAGTATTCTGTTTAATGGCCATAGAGTTGATTTTAATTAGAGAGTCCGGAAGTGGGCGATATTTTGCGCGCATGTCACTCTTTGTTGCCCCATCGAGTCCGCGATTAGTCTGCGCGGAGTTTACGCCTGGGTGCGATGCTCCGCGCTTTGAAAACCCTGTGCCTTGTTCGTCGGCGCTTGTTTCTTTGATGATTTCGTTGTCGTCGGAAGCGTCGCTCTTTTCCCTGTGTTGGGGCAAGTGATCGTGATTTCCTGCGAACCGTTGCTGAAGTCTCGCGTTTGGCAGCTCGTGAAGCGGAAGAAGGGTCTCCCGATTAATAAATCGAACGGCGCGCCTTCGACCACATGAAGAGGGAGTGGAAGATCAATCCCGCCTAGGGTTAAGATGACGTCGGAGACTACGCCGTGGGTAGCGTTCGATTGCGAGTTCGCTGATTGCATGCTAAGGATCTTCTGCGGATCGAGGCTGACTTCTAGCTGCTGCCAGATACTCTTGTTAATCGCGATGATCTCCGAGCCCTGGTCCAGTATCCCTTCGACTTTAATCGTGCCGTTCAGGATTGGATGTACGACTCGCAACGCGTCGATCTCGGAGGCCGTAAGGAGTTCTTCCCTTCCCCCGTCTTCTTCGTACCGGAGGACGTACTGCGACTCGTCGGTTTGTTCCGAGTACGTCACATCCACCTGGGGAAGTCTCTTCGTGGTCACTAGTTCTCGCAAGATTTTGCGTGCTTCGGGTGCCAATGCCAATAATTCGCGCGGAGTCAACTTAATCTCGCCGACGAGTAGCCGCTCGATTACCGCCGAAGGGGTTATTCCTTCTTCGATAGGTGCGCGGAATTTACTGGCAGGCAGTTTCGGCGTGGTGGCCTCCTGGCGTTGCGGCGGTGGAACTTCCCTCGGGTAGTGTCTATCTTTGGGTGGCGTCTTGGGCGGTTCGGGCTCCTTGGGTTTCTCCTCAAAGGCTACTTTCTTCTTAATAGCGCTAGCCGGCCCGATTTTTGGAACTTGGACTCCGTCGAACTGCATCTTCTTTGGTGGCGCTTTCTTTCGTTGCTCGATAAAGGCCTGAATTTCCTCCGTTGATAGATCTTCAATTGCTACCGTCCCGGTTTCTTGATACGCGAGATTATGAACCTCGTCTTCTTTGTCGGTTACTTCCTCTATGCTGGCGGATGCCATATACAGCATGTGCGGTGGTCTATCCTTCTGACCTGGCTCTGTTGGTGGCATTTGTCTTCTTTTTAGCCATTCGTGGCCTTTTTCGATGCGTTCGCACATGTTCTTCCCTTCAATTGCACGCGGGATCCACCTCCCGTCGGAGAGAACGAGCTTCCCTTCTTCGTTCCGCTTGCATTTCCCCGCCTGGAGGAGCTCCGTTATCTTGGGGCAGTCTCTGATGAAGTGGCCTGGGTCTGAGCATCCCGCGCAACCGTCCGCGAACCGTCTGGGCGCGCTATTAAATCCCGCGCCTGTCCTGGCTTCCGTATACGACTGGCCCTGAGTTGGGAGCGGTTCTCGATCGCGATTCCAGGTGCCTCTGTTTCCTCCGCTTTGTACGTTGTCAAGGCGCTGAGATAGGACCGTAACATGCGAGAGGAAAGTCTTGTTCATTTCCCTTAATGTCGCGGTCATGTCTACCATCTCCTTCTTCACGTCGACCGTATCGTCATCCGCGCTGGCGTAGGCTATGCCTGGGGGTCCATTCAGAGCCCATTCTACCGCGTCTACCACGTCCGACATCGAGTACGGGGTGTCGCTGGCTTGATTGGGTACGACGATTTGAAGGCGCTGGATTATTCTCCAGCGGAAGTCTTGGTTAATTCCCCTCATGAATTGCTCGTTTATTTCGTGCTCGGAGATTTTTCCTTTTGACTTTAGAAAGTCGGAGATCCTCTGGAAGTTCCTTCGATACACGCCGAATTCTTCCATGGTGGTAGGCGCCGCGGCCGCTGATTTCTTAACGGTCTCTCGGAGGTCCGTTTTCGTATACAGCTTGTCTCCGCTCGCTCCGGGGTATAGCTTTATAATAGCTGTCTTGAAATCGTCCCAGGTAATTCCTGCGGTTTTGCAGCGAGACCAGAGTTCTGATTCGTCCAGGTCGAGATATTTCAGCGCAACGTCGATAACATCGCTGTCGGTCGTTTTGCTGCAGTCGTCCGCTAGTTCCTTTATATCCTCGAAGTACCTTTGCAGGTGGCGCGCGGTTCCTTCGAATCGCGGCGCGTTTTTATTCGAGCGAGAGGGTAGTGCTTTGGGAGGCATAGCGTTGGGTATTGGGTTCGGGAGTGGGAGTGGATTCGGGGGGATTTGTACGATCTGTTGGGCCTGAATGGCCGGTGGGTTATTCAAGAGTTGTGGATTTTGGGGAGGATTCGCCAGATCTGGGGATGCTGATCTGTTCGGGGAGTTGTTCGGCGAGGAGAAGTGTAGCGATGTCTCTGTCGAGAGTGTTGTCGATTCCTCGTTAGATGGCGGATTTGTCTGAGGGGGTTCCGAGTCGTCCTCGGTACCGTATCCTTCTGGTAGATCTGTTAAAGCCGAGATTTCCTCTTCGAATTCCTGGGAATCCGTGGTGTCTGGTTGGTGCTCGGACAGGAAGATTTCCTCCTGTAGATTCCGGGCGGGGTTTCTTCGTAAGGATTGTGGTGTTGGAGGTGTAGGCGGGAAGCCTAGGAGAAGAGAGGTTCTCTTCGAGAGGGTTTCCAGTTGCAGTTAATCCCCTCGCGGTGGGCTCCAGGTTGTGATGCTGCGGGCGTTCGTAGAGATAGATTTCCAAAATACGGCTTTTGTACTATCAAGTCTCAGTCGAGTCGTCCTCTGGGGATTGTGTTCGCAACGGTGGAAACTGTGTTAAATTGTGTGTGTGTGTGTGTGTGTGTGTGTGTATATAAATCCAACGGGGCTAGAAAAGCTCGCGCTTGTGTAGTTCCTGTGGAAGTGGTTAGTAGGGATAATCGAGCGGAGAGGTTGTTGGCCTCCGCGAGATTAGTCTGTGGTCGTGGGTGGTGTGTTTATAATCGAGCGGGGAAGAATTCGTTCTCCGCTGGATTATTCAGTGGTCGTGGATGTTGTTTGGCGACTCGAAAGCCTGCCGCGAAGTTGTTGGAAGGAAGGTGGTGGTGCTCGATTCTGTTCGAGGCTTATGGTGCTTCTCAGCGAGGAAGTCCTGGCCGATGGATGTTCGATAGTGCCGCTTGTATAGGATGGTCCGTACACGTCGCGCTCGCGGATTCGAGATATTGGACGGCGACCGAGCTACAGGAAGTCCTCCGAATGTCCTGGTATACGTCTGGGTGTCGCGGTTATTGCGCGGTTCCGAATGGTGGTCGCCCTCGTAGAGCTAACTGGCTACGCTCTCGTCCGTCGAGGTTTACTATAGCGAGCCGACCGACGCCGAGCCTTATAGCGTTCGAAAAGTGGTGGAGTGGTGGATAGTGGTTCCCTTTTAATTGGGCGGTCCCGATACTGGTGTCCTCAGTGTCCGTGTCTTGAAATTTGCACTGTATATTGGGGCGCAGTGAACTGTTTACTTGTGTTTACAGTTGTGGTAGATATAGTTTGTGGGTGTGAACGCTTAGTTCCACAATTCCCGCGCATTTGGCCTGGGATGTCAAGTCGTGAGTACGCTCTAGACCCTTGCCAAGCGGATTGCTAATGGTTTGTAAGACCTGGGTTGGTAAGTGTTTCATGTTTTGCTTCGTAAGTCTTGGTCGCACGGCTGTCGAATGGTTTCGTGGGGACTGAGTCGAAGTATCGACCGAGTTGCTTTGATCCCCGGATGCCGCTGTATTTCCTAGACCTTCGCTCGACTCATCCGCCTTCCGCTGGGTTCTTCTGGACGCCGCTATATTTCCTCGAGCTTCGCATTAGGTATCTCGTGCTCCGCGCTATTGTTCCCCGGTGTCGCGAGATTATCCCGCGTCTGTACGTCGATTTCTTGACCTCCGCTTCGCATTGCTGACCCTGATAGGCCCCCGTTTCACTCCGTTTCCATGCCCAGCTGGCCGGACTCTTCTGCACCTGTTTCCACTCAACGTCTGCACTTATCGCGTCGTATGTCTCGCTCCCCTTTCGCTTGTCCGTCTGAGTCGTTCCTCTTCCAGCGGAGCAAGGATTACGGGTAGCGTGTCCTTCCTGAACGACGGCGAGGTTTCCCTGCGCGTGCAGTAATCCAGCGGCTCATTTATGTCGGGGACGTTCCTCGTAAACGGGACTGTATCCGTGCGCAGACGCGGTGGGCTCGTAGGTGGAATGGGACTGTATCCAGGCAGACATATAGCGGGGGCAACATGGTGGGCTCGTAGGTGGAATGGGACTGTATCCAGGCAGACATATAGCGGGGGCAACATTCGCGGTGCTCGTAGGTGAAATGGGACTGTATCCGGGCAGACATATAGCGGGGACGGATGTCGTATACTTGTAATTCGAGCCGTCTTGCCATTCGTGGAGTCGGAAGCTTTGTATTAATCCAGCGGTAGCGCTTAATGAGCTCCTTTGTTCGTCCCAGAGCGTGTATTAATCCAGCGGTGATGCTCTTCCAGGTCTTCATTTGCCTTGAGGTGCGTAATAATCCAGCGGTGTTGGTTAACGGCTTGTGTTGTTGGCTGGTCGTCCTGGTCCGGCATCCTGAGGCTTGTGCGGCGTGGCCCGGCTATCTATAGCCCTCACACCGCTCATCTATAACAATTGGATCCCTGAACATGGCTGGAAGAGACACCGCAAAGTGGATGGGCCAGTTCAACCACAAGTTCCGAAACATTAAAAGTCTAATGGACACAAATAACATTGGGATCCTGGCCGTCCAAGAAAGTCACATGGATGGTGAAGGAGAAAAGGAGTTTGACTCAATCTACCATAGATGGATAAAAATATACTCCTCTGGTCATTCCGAAAAGCCATGCTCTGTGGCAGGCGTGGCCTTCCTTCTCAATAAAAAGTTTGTTGATTCAGAAAACATAGTAAAGTACGAACTTGTACCAGGTCGGGCTCTTTTGTTAGTAATTCCCTGGCACGATAATACACCAATTGTAATCCTGAACATCTATGCCCCTAACACCGCCCCAGAGAGGGCCCAATCGTGGCGCACTCTTTGGGAAATGTGGGCTCGCAATCCGGACTTGCCCCTTCCAAACATAACACTTGGAGATTGGAACTTTGTAGAAGACAGCAAAGACCGAAACTCCGGAAATGGAGATACGGTACCAACAGCTTTTAAGCGCCTCAAAGATTTATTGCGCATTGAGGATGGCTGGCGTACAACCTATCCTGATAAACGGGACTATACATGTACTCAGAAACAAACAAACAAAGTAACAGGCGAAGTTCTGTATACATACTCCCGATTAGACCGAATCTGCAATGACAGCACCTCTCTCCTTAAATATCGTGATTGGAGAATACAGCGACATGCAGTGAAATCAGATCATCTCTTAGTTTCAGTCCAACTGGTTTCAAGGAATGAGGTTAAGCCTGGTAAAGGGAGATGGTGCCTTCCTACATACCTCCTACGAACCAGGAAGTTCATGAACCATATAAATAAGATAGGAATTGACGCCGAACAAGCTGTTAAAAACCTCAAAGGACAGCCACGTGATACAACGAACAATATTCAAACAATCATGGAGAATTTCAAGAGAAATGTTGCAAATTTTGGGAAAGCATGCACACAACATACAATAACTGAATCACAGCGCAAAATCAAAGAATGGAAAGTTCAACTGGATCTTGTACTTCATGATGACACTCTTTCCCAATCTGATAAGTCCTTGACAGTATACCTCCTTGAAGAAAAGATTCAGCAATGCATAGAAGAGGAATCAGAAAAAAGCAAAGAGATGCGTGATGCTCAGTTCCATGCAGAAGCCGAATCATTACAGACAAATAAATGGACTAAGTCACTCAAAGGATACCAGATGAAGGAACAGATCTATGAGTTCATAAAGCCAGACAGTTCTGAATCTCTTCCACAGTATGAATCCCAGCCTAAAGAAATGGCCGAAATGGCCCGAAACTACCACAACTCCATCCAGACGGCAGATAAAAATGAACATGATGAATATGGTCGTCTGATGGCAACGGGAATAGTCCTTGAGAACTGCAAAGTGCATCTGAATCAGGCAGAATATGAGAAGATGGATGTAGACTTTAACAATACCGACCTAGCGGAGGCACTTAAGATGTCAAAGAATGGTAAGGCACCCGGAATTGATGGCATCCCTTATGAATTCTATAAAGCACTGGACATTAGGTTCCAGAAGATGCAAAAGCAAGGTGAAGAAGCATTCAATGTGATGAAGCTGCTAACAGCACTGTTCAAGGACATCGAAACCCATGGGCTTAATGAAGGATCAGATTTCAATACTGGATGGATGTGCCCTATATACAAAAAAGGGGATAGGGCTCATATTGCTAACTATAGGCCCGTTACCTGCCTGAACACTGACTATAAACTCTTTACAAAAATATACTCGTTACGTTTAATCACCGTGGCAGCCTCTCTAGTACACCCAGATCAGGCTGGATTTATGAAAGGACGCAGAATTGAAGACCAAGTGAAGCTGGCCAAATTCCTGCTTGACTATGCTGATGCAACAGAAGAAGATGGAGTACTAGTAGCGCTTGATCAGGAGAAAGCGTATGATAGAATTGACCATGAATACTTAATGAAAGTACTACAACATATGGGATTCCCTCCTCGTTTCTACGAGTCAGTAATGAACCTTTATACTAATGCAAACACTATGGTGATGATCAACGGGGAATTGAGCACCCGATTCACAGTGACCAGAGGAGTACGACAAGGGGACCCTTTGTCATGCCTTTTGTTTAACCTTGCAATTGAACCACTAGCATGTCTCCTGAGAAACTCTTCTTTGAGTGGAATTGAAATTCCGGGGACTGAACGCAGAATACTGATTTCGTTATTTGCGGATGATACAACTATATATCTTGCCCAGAATGACTCCTGGAAGGAACTATGGAATATTCTAGATTTGTGGTGCATGGCTTCAACGGCAAAATTCAACATGGCTAAGACTGTTATCGTACCATTTGGATCAGAGGAATATAGAGCAAAGGTTATAGCAGAGCGAAGGATAAATGAAAAATCTCCACGCAATATGATTCCATTTAGTATGAGATTGCTACAGGATGGTGAATCCTTCCGAATGCTTGGCGCATGGCTTGGAAATAAACTGGGGAGTATAGCTCCCTGGCCAAATGTCCTGGAAAAAATTACAGGCGACCTAGGAAGAGCAATATGGGCCAACCCTGGATTTGAGGGGATGCGTCATATAATCAATATGAGTTTTGGAGGTCGAACCCAGTATCTAACACGAGTCCAGGGTATGCCAGAGGAAATTGAAGACACACTGGTACGAATGCAACATGCCTTTATTTGGCACAATGAGAGAGCTAGGGTCGCTCATGAAACGATGAGGCTGTCTGTTGAGCAGGGGGGTCGTAGTATCCTGGATATCAAGACGAGAAATGAAGCAATACACCTCTGGAATCTGAAGATGTACATGACCCAAGGGGATGAGCGCCCCTCCTGGTGTTTTTTAATAGATGAGCTGATCAAGTCAGTATTAGAGAGAAGTTATATCAAACTGCCTCCGGGAATAGCAGTTAACATATTCCTCCAAAATATTAAGCTACCAATCTCAAAAAATACCAAACTCCCCAACGAGATAAAACTGATGATCAAAGCTGCTCAAAACAATGGATTTGCCTTTACAGGGTTAGCAGTTGAACAAGATGTTAAGATGATGATGCCAATATGGAAACACATTAGTGTGTTGGAGGCGGAATACAAACGAGCTTGTGCACGAAAATCAGCTCATTGCTTACGGCTAATACACAATGTACAGACAGTACATGACGCTCTACAAATTGCAGAACGAAAGACTGTAAATAGCCGAAGACCACACACAATAAATCCCAGTTCTCAAACTGGGAGAAAAAACTGTGGATGTGAGGCATGTCATTACGACAGACACGTATTAGGCTGTGATAATCCAGGTGAATGCATCAACACAGCCCGGATGCTGATCATCAGCATACATCATAAATGGAATCCATTATCGGAAAACCAGGACCTTCTTCCAGAACTATATCTGACGGATGATGAAAAGAACCAAAATAACGATCCAATATCGTATGAAAACATTCTGACCTTTGATCCTGACTACCGCTTAAAGTCTATTGCAGACGGCTGCAGAATATTTGCAGGCCAAGATTTTATGAATGAGCTTCCAGCAACACGTAGATTGCGAAGTGACATAGCTCAGGACAAGAAAACAGTTTTCATGGACGTTAAGGTCTTAAACCCAAATCACCATGACCCTCAAATCAAAGCGGCCATCAGAATTGGGGATGAAAAAACACGCGGAACAAATGAGCGATTTGATATATCTCTTTCAGATGCCTCTGTAAAGAAAACCCTCAAAACTGCATGGCTTGCAGTCCTTGCATATATCTTACAAAAGACGCACACTGATATTCCCCTGCTGATATGCTCTAAGAACACGATTCTCCCACAATTATTGGTTAAAAACCGTTCCCGGACCGAAAATGACATGACTGATCCATCTTTTCCGTTACTGGGAACTGTACTAGCCCTTCTGAACGAAAGGACTGCCCGAGTTCAATTCCAGAAGGTTTTACAAAACTATGCATCAACGGTAATAGAGGGTCCCTTATACGACTTGGAGGTTGATTGTCAACCCGACTTCATGTTCCAAAACCCTGGTATTCTGCTGAGTTCTGGGTCACAGAGACAGTTTACAAGAATACTAAAAATGAGATATGCTTATCCACACAGGAGGTCTACATTTGTTAATTTAGAAAGGGTGCGTGATACGATTGCAGAGCAACATGAGTATGCTCCCTCAGATGAAATCATCTGGAGATCAATAAGGGATAGAACATTCCCGATCAAGATCCGAGACCTCATGTGGAAGTGCTTCCACAACACATTCAGAGTGGGTGATTTCTGGATAAACATACCAAATTATGAAATCCGCGGTGAATGCCCTCTCTGTAAGGAGCCTGAAAGCCTGGAACATATTATGCTACAATGCACTGCACCAGAAAGACAAATGATATGGGATCTAACAGAGTGTTTGTGGAAGTTGAAATTTGATCACTGGCCCATAATGACCTGGGGAACGGTGCTCGGTTGTAATTTGGCCAGATTCAAAACAATCAAGGGAAAGCTGCTTCCCCACAAGAATAGGCTATACAGCATTTTAGTCTCAACGGCTTGGTATATGATATGGAATATGCGGGTGGAAAGGCAAATTCGGACCCCGGGTAAGATATTCACTGCCTCAGAAATCCACAACCGCTGGCTGAAAACCATAAATTCAACACTTAGACGTGATTGTTTATTGACAGACAAACTCAGATTTGGACCACTGGCCTGGGACAGACAAGTAGTACTAAATACTTGGAGTGGTCTATTGCTGGATGAAGACTCTTTGCCCGATAACTGGATTAATGAAAAGGGGGTTTTAGTGGGTATTCTGCCTTTGAAGCGAGGTGTTGGATAGACACACCCAGCAGGAGTCCCACACTGGTTTTAACGTGCATAAAGGCATTTCCTCCTGAACGGATTTTCTTCATGGCAAATACTGGATAATTTCTAGTGAACCCAGCGGATGTTGTTTAGAATGCTTCTGCAGACTGAGTAACATTACTTCAAACGCTTCAAAAAAAAAAAAAAAAAAAAAAAAGTTTTCCGGAGCCAGGCAACTATGGCGTGGTGGGAATCGATGGACCTGAGTTGAGTGATGTATCGTGCTCGGCGCGGCGGAGAGCGTAAATGCATCAAGGGCCACTGTGGCACTTCCGATTCCGCGTCCAAATCTTTGAAAGTTGAGAAGTCTCCAGCTCGATGTCCTACTAGTAGCGATGAAGACATCCTTGCCTCCGCAACGTGGACCTACGAGCAAGCGGACAACAGTCGACTGATGATCCGCGTGAATGATCCGGGTGTCGGACAGCTTCTTTCATCTTCAAGTTAGCGTTCGTCCAAGCCCTCGCGGCTTGCCACGAAAAGAACTCCCCGGACACCAATCTGCAGCCTCGGATATCGACACTACACAGCTCGCTCCAGCCTCACGCGTTAAGCTCTAACGCCTCGGCAATACACCTTCAAGTTTCCCTCCAAACCAGCGGGTTTCTCTACTTAATTCCATGAATCACTGGCACTGGCAGAGGAGGTCCTCGTCGCATCGCTGGCGGGTGTCAATGGAATCCATTTCGCCGTATCGCAGTCTCATAGACACATTCGCCACTGGAACGGAGCTACTTACTTACTTACCGGAGAGCCCTGCGAAGTTCCGCTGAAGAAGCTCAAGCGCTCGCGACCTTAGTTTGGCAAGTTTCTGGTCCAAGACCATCCGGAGACTCTACAGCCTTGGATCTCCGAGGGCTTCTTCTACAGGCAAAGCGCGAAGATGTCGGGCGGAGCTTTCGTTGGCAGCGATCTTCCAGTTTCTGCGTTTTTTTCTTTCTTTTGCTTCCGCGGACTAAGCTAATCCACGTCTAGTTGAAGTCTGGCAATTATAATTTTACCGGGGATTCACTGGCAGAAGGTGCCTTCCTCATCCTCGCCGGGGTACACGCATGAACTTATCGAAGCCAGACTCGTATCCGAGCACTTTCATGGACGACCCCATGACGCTCGGCAAACCTGGAAGATGATAACGGGATCTTCCTGGCGAAAATCCTCCTTGAGGCGGTGAGTTTATTGAGGACACCGCCCGCTTGTCTCAATGAAACTAGCGCTGCGTCGGATTTTCAGGCCGTAATGCGAGTTGTGGCGCACTGCAACGGACAGGATGGTACGTACGATTCTGGGGATTCATCCACTGGCCGGATTTCTCACTGGCCACCGTTATATTCATTCGAGCTCCACAGCTAGTGATGTATCACGAAAACGGCACCGCATTCACTTCTTTCCTGCAGGTGCTATCAGCGTTGGTGGACACCGTGAGCCTGAGAAGCTCAGCTCTAGAGGTAGGCGCCGCCAAGGATCCTCCCAATTATGTCTAAAGGCTGATTTAGGTTCACCGTCTCTGTCCCGAAAACTTCAATGGAATCGTCGGGCGGAGATGCCCAACGTCCGACACGGCGAGTTATCAATCGTCCGCAAGCGCCGGGCCTCTTGATTCTGGTGGGCCGCTCGCTCCAAGAACGTGCTATAAAAGAAGTGCGGGGCGGCACCGACGAGCACAGCTCCACCTTGGTCCCCTGTGCCCTCTTTTCTTCCTTTTCACGGCACGACTCTCGGTATGCTCGCGGTTCGAGATGAAGGTCCCGGGCTGGATGGGCAGGATATCTACGCGCTCAAGATAAAAATGTTGAATCTGGCTGCGGCGGCGGTCAGCTATGGTGCGTCGCATCCAATGAGCGGGATATTTGCCGATCTGTCTTTGTAGGATTCTTCCTTTGTGTCGGGACCATGTCGACGTATTCCCTAATGTGTGTGTGCTCCTCCCGCATCCAAGCGATTGACACTGATTTCTGCACATAGACGGAGAGGTCTTCGAGGCCAACGCGCACGGCAAATCCTGCTCTCGTTCACTCTAACGATGCTTCTCGCCGCGACCGCGCATCTGGCGCTCTACCTGGGCTATATCATCGTCCAGCTTCGCACCCTCGCTGCGGAATACAACGATCCGACCGTGATACTGAGACGGCTCTCGATAGCACAGACGTGTCTTCGGAGGTTAACCGTGCGTTCTTGCCTCCGAGTCATCCATACCTAAATACTCATCGCGTTTAGTACTTTCTGAGCGATATCATTGTCGTCTGGCGCGCGTGGGTCATCTGGCAGGACAACCTCCTCGTACATGGCATCCTCGCACTCTGCATTGTCGCTACAGGCGCTACCTCCCTCACCCTCCTCATATTCAACTTCAATTCCACCTTCCACGGCGTGCACTATACACTCGACACGCAGAACTTCCTCGGGACGTTCGGGCTGCTGGTGACCAACTTCTCCGCGACGGCGTTCATCGGGTGGAAGCTCTGGTACTACCGCACGAACGTGAAGAAGTATATCAATCGTTCAGTGGATACCAAGGTTGAGAGTATTCTCATATTGTTGATGGAGTCTGGTGGACTGTACTGTGTTTTCTGGGTGCGTTTTTCGCCTGCATTTTACCTTTTCACCACTGAGCTTAACCATCCAAAAGATACTGCTCATGCTCGGCGACTACGGATATTACGGCCCTGACTTTGGGTTTGAGTGGTTCCAGCCAAATGCATCTGTCCGTCTTTCGCACTCTCATGAAAAAAAAAACTCACTGGTTCCGTCCAGGGCCTCTACCCAACTATCATCATCTTCATGGTCTCCCGCCAAATGATGATCAGCGAGGAAGTGCTCTCCTACGGCGGCTCCTTCCCCAGTTCCGACCGCACCACTGTCTGGCTATCCGGGTCCGGCGGCCGGAGGTCACGGTCGATTCCCAGGGATGGCGCCGGCCCAGAGAGGGACGATTCGTCGGTCGTCTTGAATCTAAAACCTACTACTGAGGTGTCAATAGTATAGTGTATTAGCTATGTAAGTAACGAGTGTCAACTATTCTACGACTACGACGAGGACTGCACAACACGCCCCTGCACATCCTCATCGACGCTCCCCACACGCAGAATATACGCCGTCAGGACCTCATCCAGCGTATCGAGAACCGCAAAGCCGGTCTGCGCAGGGATGATATTGTCCCCGCCCCCCGCAGCATAGTCCGAGGTAACGATTGTGTACGTCGCCGCGAGGTCAATGGGAGACAGTGCCCCACCAATGTCGAGGCTGAGCAGCGTTTTGCTCGTCGGGTCGTACGTGACTTTGAATCCAGAGATCTGCGGCCAGCTCACCACCGCTGCACCATTCGTTACCGACGTGCCCTTTACCGCGCCCGCAAAGATGTCCCACACCGCCTGCCCACTCAGCTGCACGTCTGCGACCGCATTTCCGAACGGGAAGGCGTTGATGATGTCTCCGCGCGTGATATTGCCCACTGGGATGTCGACACGGATGCCCCCGCCATTGAGCATACACCCCGCTGGCGCGCTCTCATTCTTGCGGTAGTCAATCATCACATCGCAGATGAGGTCCCCGAAATTGCATTCGCCCGTCTTGCACCCGTTGTGGTTGAGCAGAATGGACGTATCTCCGACGACCTCGTTGCCGAAGGCGTCAAACGGTGCTCGCCAGGCTTTGATTTGCGATTGGAGGTCGGCATCTTGTGCGGAGGTGTTGGTGAGATGGATAGGGCCCCCGGACCATCCTGCGATTTGGCCGCTCGCCTCGAACTCGACGTTGATGTACCCGAAGTACTCGCCATAGCGGTATCTGTGACTAGTGAGCTCGCGGTTCCCTAGCGAAGCAGCAGCACGTACGCCTGGAGCACATAGACCGGCTCGTTGTGCAGGTTCTGCACGAGCGTCGGGTACGGCCCTGCAGCGCCAGTCATGTTCCCAAGCAGCGTATGCGAGTGTCCGCCGATGATGAGGTGTATGCCCGTCGTGTTCTGCGCCAATGCCATGTCGACGTCGTATCCGATATGCGTCATGAGAATAACGCGCTCGACATGCTCGTGCTGGTAGACATAGTCCGTCCAGTGCTGAGCGGTCTTGATGGGGTCCGAGAAGATGGTAGTTTTGTCCGGATTGGACGTCGTGGGGATAGTGTCGGTCGTTACAGCGATAACTGCGAGCTTGTATTGCGGGAAGATGTGGTAGGGCTTGACCGTCGAGTTAATGGTCCTGTCTGCGCTGTCGACGTTTGCGCAGACAATAGGTACCGTCAGATTCGCGAGCTATCGATCCAGTCAGTCAACGTGTCGACAGGCAGCGACAGACAGACGCACGAATTCTCCGAGATACGTATCCCCTCGGTCAAACTCGTGGTTTCCCAGCGTCATCGCGTCAAAGCCAAGCTGGTTGAGCGTGTCCGCAATAACCTCCCCACCATAGTAGCTGAAGAACAGCGTCCCCTGGAACTCGTCTCCCATATTGAGGAACAGCGAGTTCTCGACGTTTTTCCGGCCTTCATCGACGGCAGCCTTGATGCGTGCATACCCGCCGTAGCAGCCTTTTGAGGGGGCGGTGCAGTCGGTGCCTGAGGTGGTGATTTCGTCCAAATGAGCGTGGATGTCGTTGACGTGGAAGATGGTCAGATTGAGGCTTTTGTCGTTTCCGTGCCCTGGAGGTGGGTGACCCGGAGTAGGGTGTCCGGGAGCAGGGTGTCCGGGAGGAGTGCGTCCGGGAGGTGAGGGTCCGTTGTGACGGGATTCAGCAATGGTCCGTGCAGAAGCAATCGTCGCGGCGAGCGCCAAAGAAAGTGAAAATGCGAGTAGCGACTTCATGGCGGATTAGGAAGAGAGAGATAGCTGCTCCACCAGACTACCTCGCTGATATAGCGACCGAGCATGATGGCTTTTCGCGCGACGGCCCATCAACGCCTACTATCGACGACGGTGATGCGCTTGGCGCAAGTTGTATGTATTGCAAATCGCGGCGCCCGTACATAAGGGTAGAAATTTTAGCTCAATGACAAGAGACAATGGTGAGAGGCGTGGCAAGCACGACACGAGAGAATGATACGTGGAACGACTTCTTCCGAGGTGGGTGAGAGGCCGAATGGCATGGAGAAGCGGCGGGGGAAGCCAGGCAAAGCAGTACTAGATGCGCATAACAACTGACTACGGACCACTCACTAGACGTATGCGAGACCTACGAGGAAAGTTCCTCTGGTACCAGCGATTTTCCTGTGTCGCAAACAGCATGAGCCGGACGGAAAATCGGCGTCGCGAAGGAACCCACCTAGCGATTGTTAAACAAGCAAATCGTCCCCTATGGCCGCTCTCCGCTTTGCCTCCAGATCCGTCCAGGGTGGAAGACCATACAGCTCCGGCAATGCATCCCAAAAACGTTCGCGAGCAGTACGATGCCTTTCCTTGAGCGCCCCAAGGCATCCCTCACAAGCATCACCAAGTAATCCCCAATGGCCATTGGTCCAAACATGGAGTGGAAATCGCTGGAACTCGCGAAAATTATTCCTTGAGGCGGAGACGGCAGCAAAAATGACCAGAGAGCAGTTGACCTTACTCTCGCAGTCGTCGGGTGGTGACTCAAAACATCCCAGAACATCCCACGAGGCTTTCATTTGGAGCTCCGAGCCCTTGAAGACAACCTCTTGATCTTGGCGACTCAGTGTGCATTCGATGCCGTTCCATACGAGCACCTCAGATAGCCGCATGCCCCAAATATTGTAACGACACCCCAGCAAATAGAAGATATTTGGAAGAGTCCACGGTGTGTCGACTTCGCGCGCCAGCTGAACGCAGCACACGAGGAATTCATCAAAGTCGTTCGGAGCCGGCCACGATGCGGCATGTGCGGGGACTCGTTTGGTACTAGTAACTTCCTCGGGATAATCGCCATTGTCGAATTCGGAGAGGGTAGGTCTGAATTGGGAGCTGAAATGAACCAGGGCTCGTCGGCAAAGGAATTCGACAGCATATTTGTGGCTGAGGCGTAGACAGCCGTAGACGGCCTCGAAGGTGGTGCAGGCCGGGAACGGCAGAAAGAATCTGCAGAGCAATGCCTTGTTAGAACCAGCGACGCTCAGTATGAAATACGCACTCGGGATCGAAGAGGGCTTTCAAGAATGGAGTGACTTCCACTTCGGAGTCCGGGAGGCGCACCAGCGAGCACCCATCGACGAGCTCAGCGTCTTGCGGCTGGGGAAAGGATAGCATGTCTTGGAAAACCGACGAATGGCGAGCCAGAACACTGCGAAAGACTCTGTACTGAGCATTTCCAGCCTGGATGACGATGTTTCCGTCTTCAAACCACAGGTCTTCGACTCGATGAGGTCCGCTGGGTTGGCCGTCGACGTCCATGGTTGTCGAGACTCGACCGTGACCGTGACGTGACTCCGCCAGTTTCTTGTCGCAAACGGTCATGTACGCGATAGAGAAGTCCCGGGATCTCAAGCAGACCCGCCCTCGGTCTACCCGACTTCTTCTCCTCGTCGTATTCCTTCTACTCGCGACTGCGGGTGGGTGGAACGAGATTGGCTACGAGTGGATTCAACGCGCTTTCAAGCCTGTCTTTTCGCCGCAAACTCTCTCCAGACCGCACTCGGCGCTCCACTGGCACCAGTGCCCGGACAATTCGACGTTCTACTGCGCTTTTTTTTGACGTTCCGCTCGACTACGATGCGCCAACGGACCCAGATAAAGTCGTGATAGCGCTGCGGATGTTTCCTGCGACGGTCCCGTTTTCGGAGCGCATTGGGTCCATCTTTACCGACCCTGGGGTGCGTCTTGAGCAACATCACACCTCCTTTTGTGCTCATAATCCGCTTTCAGGGCCCTGGAGCGTCCGGACATGGGGGCTTGCTGCGGACAGGCCCGCTTCTGAGTGATATCTTTGAAGGCAAATTCGATATCATCAGCTGGGACCCGCGTGGCGTCAATATGACCACGCCGAGGATATCGTGCGTTCACCATCTACCTGCGTATCCGTGCCTGACTTCTCCGCCACCGTAGCTGCCATCCAACAGACCTGTACCGCGCGTTATTCTCCCTGAACAACGATAACCCCGAGATTTCTTTCGAGCCCGAAGACCGCGCACTCCTCAAGAGGTCTCTTCTCGTCGGCGACGCGCGTACGAAGCTTCTCACTTCCTTGTGTCGTGAATCGCTCGGAGACAAAGTCTTGCGGAGTGTAACCACCGTCAACGTTGTGCGCGACATGGAAGAGATGCGCAAAGCGGTCGGAGAGGGTGGAATGCGCTACTGGGGGTTCTCGTATGGGTCAGTGTCCTCCGCTCGAGTTATATTCTACTAAAAGGCCCGCAGAACGTTATTGGGTGCGACGTACGTTGCAATGTTCCCAGAGCAAGCAGAACGATTCATCCTTGACGGAGGTAGCTCTTTCCATGCGTTCCCGGAGCTCTGACGCAATAAGTGCAGTTATCTACGCTCCGGAACCGTATAGCTCCATGCTAAACGATGCCATTGGTACCGGCACATCCATCAACGGCGTTCGTACCCTCCTTCAGTACAGTCTCCTTCTGACCAAGCCCAGGAATTCGACGGCTTTATCTCTTACTGCGCTGCCGCTGGTCCCGAACGGTGTGGACTGGCAACCAACACATCCTCACCCTCCGACCTCTCTACACGTATCTCGGCGCTTGCTTCCCGCCTCGAGCACACCCCTCTCCCTGTTTCCCTTCCAAATCCCACAGTCGGCGGAATTCCTACCCTCCTACACCGCACGCACCTCATCCGAGCAATCTTCACCTCCTTTTACCGCCCAAACAGCTGGTCCGCCCTCGCTGAGGCAATCGCAGCAACGGAGACAGGCGATGGGACGCTTCTTGCTGGGCTTTCTGGTGCTGGTGGACGCGACTGGCCAGACCTTCGTCGGAACATTACGGACAGCGAGCGCGCTGCTGAAGGCGGGTGGAATGGGCGGGAGATGGGTCCTAGCGAGGCAGCAATCGCAGTGATGTGTGGAGATGCACCGCCCTTCGTGGTAGCGGCCGACGATGACGATGGGTGGACTGGGGAGTGGCTGGGTTGGAGGGATCAGGTGTGTATCTCCCAAGCTTGTGGGGTATGCATTGACGGTCGTTCCAGCTCATGGAGCCGAACCCACTCGGCGGCGCTAGCTTGTTCACCGTCATGGTCGCATGCAGACACTGGGGGCAGGTGCAGCCGACGCCTGAGCGATACGAAGGCCCTTGGGAGATGGGTGTCGATCTGCGGAAACCCAAGTCGGTCCCAAATCGCTCTACGCCTCTCGTTACTCACGATACATCGCAGAAACCCAGTCGTTTTCCTATCAAACTCGTTCGTGCGTCTCCTGTCCTCTCCACTATCGCCTCTGATTCATGCCCAAGGATCCTGTAACGCCGATTGCCAACAGCATTCGTATGGTCGAGCTTCTGGGCGTGGACAACGCTCGTCTGCTCCATAACAACGGCTACGGGTGAGCAATGTCTCAGCCCTCGTTGACGCCGTACTGACATACTGAATGCAGCCACTGCTCGACTAACCACCCCTCCCTCTGCATCGCCAAGACGCTCAAGGCATACATGATCGAAGGGACTGTATGTCTCCCCCTCTTGCTCTTGTGTCGTGAGCGATGACTAACGTGCCGTTTTGTAGTTATTCGAGAACGGGACGGTCTGCGAACCGGAGGAGGGGATAATCTTCCCGCCCGTCGAGAAGACGGAGGTCGCTTCCGTTGAGGATGGGCATGGGTACAGCGATGATGACCGTGAGCTAGCGAGCACCTTGCGGGCGCTGGCGGATGCGGGCATCGGCATGCCGGTCAGTGGCCATGGTCATGGCTGGCTCTAAATATCCATGCGCAGCGCAGATGGCTGCGATTCTCTACGAACGTCTTGGAATAATTCTTTCGACGAACGAGTCCACCACTTCGTACATTATTTATTGGTATTTATCCGTTATGCACGGTCTTCCCTACCCTACGCACTTTAGAATGCACAAAATTCATCCCCGGAGACGCGTGGGTGCGGATATTGCCTGGGCCAAGCATGTACTCATACAGCGCCTGAGGCTATCACGCTTCCCGAGCAACATCGTTGGAGCCGCCGGGCCTGGCTGGTCGCTGTGAAGGCTACGGTTTGCAGAGGTGATTGCACGAACATATTTTGGTATGCGATTTGTGTAACTGGTGACATAGAAAGAAGATTGAACGGAAAGATAATGAAGTAGCTGGCTATTTCAGTGCTCTATAATCCCAAGACCGTCTTCCGCTGGGCTTTCAGAGACTCCCAAGGCGGAAGATCAAACATGTCCGGAAGCCTTGCCCATGCAACGAACTGAAAAAGATGAGGTAATGTTAGGCAGACTGAGCAGAGCTCTGTGCCGTCCGTGTCAAGATTATCTAACATTCTGGCTTCCCCGCCTTGAACGTTTTGGCGGAATTGATCGACGAGCATGTCTGAGCGCCAGGGATCGCAGAGCTCCGAATTTTCGCATCCCACATTCTGTCCCTCCCAGTCCGGCGCGCTGAGGAACAGGACTATCCGTCCCCGCTGCCGCACGAGTGTTTCTCGCGAGCGAAGAATCTGGCGTAGAGCATCGCCGTCCAGAGTTTCGGAAGGGATCTTGATGAGAGTTTCGAGCGGCATGCTCGAGAGCCAATAGCGCGCGACGGGGAGCAGCCACTGGGCCTCTACCGCCGTGAGCGCTTGGATGACCCCGATGAGCGGCACGGAAGAGGTCTCTTGCGAGCTTGGATCCCAGTCCACTGCCAGGGCCGAGTCCGTGTCGTCCGGCACGGTGATGGTGCCTTGTCTGGGCTTGAAGAGGAAATTGTACTCCTCGAAGTGCAGATGTCCATCGAGATGGGCCAGAGCGCGGCGGAAGAGGTACTCGATGTCGTACTTGTGGGAAAGCCGCAGAATGCCCAGGAGAGTCGAGAGGTCGATCTTGTTGGGAGGTGGCATGAAATAGCTGTGACGCATAGGAATGAGATACTCGTAGCCACTGAGCCTGACTGACGCACCTCGAATCGTAGATTGCGAGAAAAAAGGCGAGGACGTCGCCAGGTTCATCGGGCATTTCGACCAGAAGACAATCTTCGAAGGTCTCCGTGCCACTGTTCGACTGCGGGAAGGCCAGCATGTCGCGAAAGACGCTGGAGCGTGCGGAAAGAATGGAGCGGTGAACCTTGAACAGAGTCTTCTGCGAGCGGATGACGAGGGTGCCATCGTCGAACCAGAGGGAAGGGACTCGAGAGTAGTCGCCGTCGGTATCCATCGCGTCCGTAGTGGTAGATGGGAGCAGGAATCAAGCAGTGAGTGCGTCACAGGTCTCACGTGAGTGTGACTGATCGCATTTCGAGTTGGATGTTCGCGGTGCATAGGTCCTCGCGCTACGTTCCTTTATTCATATCTGCGCTTCAAGCGAGACAAGTGTCTAGAGATGTGCTTCGGCTACGAAGTCTCATAGGAGACATCATTAGTGGGTTGCCACACTGTCCAAACAGCCAATATCGTGTCTTCACTCGTAAGCTGCACAAATCACCTCCGTGTAATCCTCGTAAACCAACCGCCGACGCGCGATCATCTTGCTCAACATGGAAAACGGCTTAGCTGGATCGGCAAGCAGAATCATCGGCAATGCATGGTGCACGCAGTATTGAGTATCAGGGACAGAGAGCAGCAGTTGGAGCGGAACGCACATTGCGAGAGATGCGAATGGGCGAGACCGTCTCCCTGCACAATCATAAGTTAATAACAGACATAGAATTAAAAATTACTACCAGATACTGTCGAGAATCTCCTCTTTGCTCTTTGAGTCTGCCAACGCCGCTCTCAGGCTGAGCTCCGGCTTGAGCTCCATATGAGCTCAGGCTGAACAAGTACGCCCGGCGCGTTTCGGCCATGCCCGAAAACAACTGCCGCTTCAACAGAGGGATGTTGCATTATATAGGCCTCTGACAATGAGTGACTTTACATTTGCTGAGAGAAAAGCACTCACCAATTGGGACAGGATTCATCTGGGTCGAAAGTAAAAACCGTTAGAGCCCAGAGTAAGACGCAATGGAATCAAATACCTGAGGAATGCAGTATGAGTGCCGTACTCTCCATCGACGCGCTCCTCAACAGCGGATTACGCCCCTCATCTGAATCCTCCTCTGCATCCAACTAATTGAAGGTCAGCGCCTCAGGCCCTCAAGTACGACCAGTATTATTTTCACGCTTCTGCGAGCACGTCCTTCCTTCCAAAACGTAGATTGCGCAGGGATTGGTTTGCTAGAGCAGGTTCGCAAGACCCGGCGCTGCGATACCAGCATGCCTAGCCGCTGGAAGCATCCCTATTGACACGGCGATTGAAGGACTCGGAGTAGTGGAGGAACGTACAGTAGGAAATTGAATCTAGTAGAATCGTATTAGCTTGCGAAGAATGAGTCGACATGGCAATGCACACCTGTACTAGCGCATACGGCTACAACCACTGGCTCTGAATCTTCCAGTTCGATGAGCTCGCCTGGTAAATCCTTGCACATCCTGCCGCACAACCTGTTCACAGCGCGGGGGAACCATGCAAACGAGACGCGGACGATATTCCGTCCGCATCGTCGTAAACGTACGCAGTATGATTGGGGCTTGGCCTGAGCTGAAGGTCGTGGAGTTGTGGGAGTGTCAGCGATCCATCTAAGTTACAGGGCGAGAACGTCTTGCTGTTGACGCCTTGCGGTGCCATGAGAAGTTAAGCAACGAGGACGGGCTGGTAGGTTCATATCGATTGATTCGGGCGCATTATTTACCTCGCTGAGGCCTGACGTCTGCTGCATCTGAAGTCAATTAATATTCGGATTAAACTTTTCGTTATGAGAGGCCTTTACGAATGACTCGGAGCTGCAGCGGTCATGTAGCCGGATACTTATGACCATAGAGAGGGGACGGACGTTCGACGGTGAAGCTTCATCGGGTTTCATGAGCAGGGTGGTGATGGTTGAGGACAAGAGGGTCGGAGATCACTTGTTATTTCGCCGACATCAATTGTAAAGCGCTGGCGCCTAGCGCAGCGCCAATCACTCCTTACAGCACTTCACTTGTCCTCGTCAGCCATCTCCCTCGACCACTCGGCGACACTCAGGTCTAACCCACCGACCGTCTCGACTCACAAACACGTCTCCTTCCTTGGAAAGCTTGACGGCCCACCTACTCGCAGCAAGCGTAGCATGGCATGGCGCTTTACCCGACTTCGTTTACACAACCAGTCACGGATCTTTCTCGGTGTATCTGGCTCTCTGGGAGGCCTATACCTTGCCGCAAAATTCCGAACGCTCCATGCCGACTCACGACCGCCATTTTCTAACGTTGTGATGAATCCTCACGAGGGCATTGAGCGATCAGAGCTCTTGGTGGCGAATTCGTATGTCTTCGACCCCTCGTCGTAGTTTTTCCCCTCATCGATGAGCCTAGTAACATGCCCGCCGAGGACTACGTTGCCTCGCTGCCCATGAATCCTTTTGCATGGTCATTCTACGGCGTTTTCGACGGCCATAGCGGGAACCAATGCGCGAGCTACCTCTCCGACATGTTGTTGCGCCGGATAAACGACGACCTCTGGCAACAATACCTAAAGGATGAGACCTTCTCGACTGCCGATATCCACCAAACCATCAAGGACACTTTCCTCGCAGTGGACGCCGAGATAGTGGACAGGCCGGCCCAGCTACTTCGCGAGGAGCCTCCGGAGGCGCCGATTCGGACGATTGCGGCTAATGCTCTGCAACAAGCGCGTTCCGGCGCGTGTGCTGTCGTCTGCTTCTACCAAGGAACACTTCGCCGGCTACACGTTGCAGTCGTAGGCGACTGTCGAGCGATCCTCGGGAGACGTCGAAACCGTGACACCGATGCAGACGCAGAGGGCCCGAGTCCATCCATCTACGACGTGCATGTCCTTTCCGTCGACCAAACCCCGGATAACCCGGACGAGGTCGCGCGTCTGACCGCAGCACATCCCCACGAGCCTCATCTCTTCGAGGACGGGCGCTTCCTCGGCTGGGGAATCACTCGCGCATTCGGGACAGGCGTGATGAAATGGAGCCGGGAAATACAAGACTGGATGGAGCGCAAGGTTTTGGGCGAGAAACCGCGCGCGTTGTGTCAGTCGCCGCCGTATTTCAGCGCGGAGCCCGAGATTACCGTAACATCCATCGAGCCGGGAGACTTCCTCATCATGGCGTCCGATGGGCTATGGGACTGTCTCACCAACGAAGAGGCCGTCGGACTGGTGGGCAAGTGGCTAGAGGTCACCGGTGGGCCCAATATCGGAAACAATGCCATGCCGAGCGAAGACAGTGTTATCGAACGTCAAGACCTCCCCGTCGAGCTGCAAGACAACCACACGCATTATCGGAGGTGGGGAGTTAAAAAGCGGTTCGTCAGCTTCAACGTCAACGCGAGTGAACATTTGGCAAGAAATGCACTGGGAGGTGCGGACAAGGATCTTTACAATGCCTTGATAGATTCTCCCGCACCTCACTCTCGCCTTCTTCGGTAGGCACCATGTTTTTTTCACCCCGGCGGGCTCATGGAACTCACTGATAACAGGGACGATTTGAGTATCACGGTAGTCTTCTTTTCGTAGTTCAACAGTTGTTGCTGTAGCATACTCCGCGGAATTCCCATAACCATCGTCAACCTGACGCCCATAGTAATCAATTCTAGCGCCAGCGTGACTCGTGACAACACTCTCTTTCTTCGCCACCACCATCATGGACATTGACGGGGCAGCCAAACGGGTCCAGGATTTGTGGTTTGAAGATGGAAACATCATCCTTCAGGCTCAAAACAGCCAGTTCCGACTCTTTCAAGGCATCCTTGCGGCGCGGTCCCCCGTCTTCCGAGACATGCTCGCCTTTCCGCAGCCGGAAGAAAGCGAATTCGTCGACGGCTGCCCCGTGGTGCAGCTTCATGACGATGAAACGGAGCTTGTTATATTCTTCAGTGCTATTTTCATCCCGGAGTAAGCAAGCGTGCAACTTCTCCGCGAAACTGCTACTGAGCTGCATGCGTTCCAGATATTTTCCGTCCTTTCCCAACCCAACTACGTTGGACAAAGTTTCTGCGTGTGCTCGAATCAGCCACAAATATGATGTCGAATACATACACCGGCGCGCACTCTTCCACCTTTCATCTGGATTTTGCATGACGCTGGAGGGGATGGACAAGTTCACCTACCACGCTGAGGCTCTCAGTGCCGTGGAGACGTCCTCGTGGGAATGGTATCACACAATCGAGGAGCAGATTAGCTGTATAGCGCTGGCTCTCCACGTTGAAGCACTCTGGGTTCTGCCGGAGGCCTTATTGGAACTCTGTCGCAGCCTCGCCACGCCAATGGACCTGTTACGGACTTTGGGCTGCGGCGCAGACGGACCTGGATCCTCCCCTGGTCTCCCCACTGCATTTTGCGCGCAGTTCCTGGAAGGATACGAGTCGCACAGACGTGCTGGTTTTGACCTCATCGCACATTTGTCCAGTCCTCTCGATATCGACGATTGTTCAGATCCCTGTAAATGCCACCGGAATCGACTTTGGGCCTGCAGTCGGACTCAATCCAAACTCTGCGATCGCCCCTTGCGAGGTCTCCATCTTTCTACACCGGCGAGCTGGGAGAAAATGCTACAAAAACTCTGTCCCGTGTGCCTTCCGGTCGTGATGCAGGCAGGCAAGACCGCTCGTCAAGATGTTTGGGATAAACTCCCCGCGAGCTTCGGACTGCCGCCTTGGCCAGAGTTGGAAAGGATGAAGGCAGAGGCGTTGGGACCCAATCTATTTTGCTAGTCGGTCAGATCTGCTCGCATGCCTCACTCCGCTGACGACGTTCACTAGATGCTGGCACTACCGTATAACCTTGATAGCGATGTAAAATAACGATATACGTCTCACAATCCCCGTATCCCGCTGCCCACCACATCTAGTAACGTGGGAGGCTAAAATGATTAGGCAGTAAATGTGATCAAACACGGTCTCGTCTGGTCTCGTCTCACCATCATGGACGTCGAGCAGCCCACCAAGACGCTCAAGTGCGTCCCGGAATTATGGTTTGAAGACGGAAACATCATTCTCCAAGCAGGACAGAGCCAGTTCCGGCTGTTCAAAGGCATCCTCGCCGCGCGCTCAGCGGTCTTTCATGACATGCTCTCTCTCCCTCAACCGGCGGACGAGGCTCTTGTCCAAGGATGTGCAGTTGTGGAGCTCCATGACGATGAGACGGATGCCATTATCTTCCTGAAAGCCATGTTCTTGCCCTGGTACGTGGCCGAGTCGGACTCTGAGTGTCTTTCTCATCGTGTCAAAGGTACCTTCCTCCCTTTCCGCGCAAAACGACGTTCGACATCATTTCGTCCTGCTTGCGGCTGAGCCACAAGTATGAGGTGGAATATATACGGCGGGAAGCTCTCGTACACCTTTCTTCGGGCTACTGCACGACGCTGGCCGACATCGACCGCGTTTATGCCTCTGCACCGAATCCCTCCCTCCTGCAGACCTGCTCATGGAAGGTCCCGACCCCGACTCCATCATTCGAGGATATCGTCAAAACTATCCGCATTGCTGTCGAGGTCGACGCGCTGTGGGTTCTTCCCAATGCGTTTCTCGACCTTTGCTGTGCCCTTGAGCAGCCGGATGAGCTCGGAAGATTCGTCTCCCCCGAAGCTGGAATCCGTTTACCTCAGGACTACCATATGGCATTCTTCCGCGGCTTCAGCTCGCAGGCGCGCGCACGCAACACAATCTATTCGTTTCTTGCCAATGCTGGCAACACCTCCGTCGATATTCCCAATTGCGCACCGAACTTCAGTAACATAAAATGCCAACGGACTCGGCTGTGGGCAACGGACGTCTTCGATCAGCATGTGCGGCAGCTGGGCCCGCACCCAGTCTACGCACCGGGAGCGGTCTCATGGGATCTCATGACAAAACATATGTGCAAAGAGTGTATCGCTGCACTGAAGACACGGTATCAGTCGGCGAGGCAAACTTATTGGGATACACTCCCGGAGTCTTTTGGTCTCGCGTCATGGGCGAAATTGGAGACGATGAAGGAGACTGCTATTGGTACCGACCCATTGTCCTAGATATGCTATACATACATGTGAACATGCTCCCGAAGACCCCAGTACAGACGGCGCTACGTAGCAGGCATGGCGACGATCCTACACCCTCTCAGACGAACATGCCGATTCGAGATCCAAGTACTTTGCCCTCTCCCGGTACAGCAGGCTCGCAGTTGCGGGAGCACGATGGACGACAGGCAAGGGATTGTCGCCAGTCGCGAGTGACTAACGGCCACTCAGGACAGTCGGTGCGAAAGGCTCGCGACTGACGGACGTCTCGGTCTCGTTGCTGGAGGACGAGAATGCATTGTGCTCTGAGCGACCGTCATCGGGCTCGAGCTCGAGTATAGGCTCGAAGCTGGCACCCATGGTCAAGTCAGCCGCATATGCACCGTGGCCAGCCGTAAGCCCAAGGGCAGTAGTAAAGCCCGCTACGGAGGGATAGCCAGCAATGATCGATGGTCGACGGGAACATGCTGTCGCTGGGGACCAAGGTCCGACGCGCCTCCGCTAAAGCCGCATGAATCGACTCGAGAGTTGACCAGCTGCAGAGAACGAGGTCTCCTGGTCCTCGTTACGCAGGGCGACCATCCGAAACTGAGGCTGGGAAGGCACTGAAGCCGTGCAGTGGGTCGTTCTCCGGTCGTCCCTGGTGGTACTTGTGCCCATGGTCCTGACTCTCGGCCGAGAAAATGGGATATGACGGTAGTCGATGAGTTTGCCTCTTGGCGTTTCGACACCGGATACGACCTGACCCATAACCTCTTCTTTAGCGCCAAATTCCGGGTCACATCCTCTGGGGGGCAGAGGAAAGGAGGTTGACTGGAGTCGGCATGGCCAGGGGGGTAATGTCGCATAAGAGCGACCAAGTCGCACCTGGGATGGTGGAGACGCAAGATTTGCGCAAGATGAGGTGCTGACGGGTGCGTATAGCATCGAGGATCCACGAGGAAGGCTGTGGTTCGACGACTGGGTGCCATTGGTGAAACGCTTCGACTTCGGCTTTGGTGTCGTGTAACAGCTTCTGCTTAGGCTCGACGCCGGTAGCATCAACGTTAACACCCGAGCAGGAGGGCGTCTTGGACGACGCGCGAGGCGTGTTGACGGGCGTGCTCTTCTGGCATGCTCGTACGCAAAGGGAGAGTCCGGCACGGAATCGAGGTCTCGAGGCGGAGGCGGGATGTCCAGCCTTCACATCCGTCAGCGTCGTTTGTGCGTGGCAATGACGATTCGCGATGTGGAGGTCGAAGGAAAGGGAGGGTAGCTGAGGCGAAGTGGTCGGAAGGAAGGGAGGGTGGCTCGGTGGATGTCCGGTGGGTCGCTATTCCCCAATCGCCAACTGGTAGGAATGCTTCGTGCCTTTTCGACGACGGCATTGCAGTCTCGGTGGCTGCAAATGAGCGCTTCTCGGCGACCAAGCAAGGCTACTCCCGACTGAGAGCGGGGCTAGTCCGTTTCGTATTGGGTTTTTTGACTTTAGGTGGGCTGCGAGCTGCTTGGCGGTGGAGTTTAGGCTTGTGGAGGCTATGACTGCAAAAAAATGAGCATGTCTAGCAAGCGACGATGGAGTATAACGCACCGTCCGGCTCATGCATCGTCAATCCACTTCCAAGTCCAGTTCCAAGCGCCGGTATCGCCCAATGCTGCTAGACACATGAGCACGTCCCGCAGCAGTAGTGGTGCAGACAACGTACGCAGCCAGATGGGTCTTGGTCTTCTTGAGAAAGAAGCTACAGCGCTGACGCTGGCACTATGAGCGACGTAGCTGAGTTGGGCAGATATTGATCATGAGGTGGGTCCGCCTGGTCTAAATGTCGGCAACGGGGTTAACTGGAAGAAGGGGATGGATGGGCTAGCTGGAGTGGCATTGGAGGCTGCATTCGTGTGGTCCGGACGTGGTGGTTGTTGCGAAGAAAGGGTGATGGCGGGAAAGACTTTGCCATCGACACCACCTCAAAGACACGGACCCGGAGCACGCTCAGGCTACAAATAAATGAGATGGTTATTGCTTCTATCGTCGAGAATACATTTTAAATATTATGCTACACAAGGAATGCAGGTCTAACCGGGTACATACAGAAGGATCGCGAGCGACACGCAGTTTCCTTCAAGCGGATGGGACTAGCTATAATCTCATACAGTAAGCCTTAGAACCACCGAGGAAGACGAAGACTGGCTTACCATTCTCCGCTATGCCAGCACATCCCCAATGGCGGCCTGTTTCTTCTTCAAGAGCTCCGGCCAGGGAGGAAGACTGTATATCTCCGGTAAATCGTTCCAGAACGTCTTCCTCGCGGTTTGGTGGTGCTCCCTCAACGTGAGCAAGCAGACGGAGCACAGCTTGTTGAGCTTTTCCCAGTCGTCCGAGGCCCAGGCGGTCAACGGTCCTCGACTAAAGTCCGAGATCATCTGCCTCCCGTAGTCGGCGGCGCGGAAGCGAGCGAGCGGGCACTTTGCGGGCGTTGTGCAGCCGTCGATGGTTGGTGGGTAGGTGAGGAATCTCACAATGTCCGTCGTCGTAGAGATCTGGTCCTCGAACCCGACCACCCATTCCCGCTGCTCCTTCCGACTGAGCGCGGCGGGTATGACCCCTTCAAACAGGACGTCGTGGAAGATGTTTTCTTGGAGCGCGTCAAAGTGGAAGGTGAGATCGTAGAACGCGTTGGGGAGGATCCATGTAGCGTCGACTTCGCGGGCGAGGGCAATGACACAGATGAGGAAGGACCGGTCGTCGGGTGCACGCCAGGAAACAATCTCGCCTGTGGGACGTCGTTCGAGCGAGTCGGCGGCGTATGCAGCGTCGTAGTCCCCATGGTCGACCGAGTCCCATCGCGAAAGGCTCGTCATGAAGCGTGAGGAGAGGTGGACGAGACCGCGTCGTAGGAGGAATTCGACGCCATATTTGTTCCCAAGACGGATACAGCCGTAGATGGTCTTGAAGTCAGTGAGTGCCGGGAACGCAGGGAAGTAGCTGTGCGTGTGGCATGAGGACGTGGCAGAGAAATGGTAGGAATTTGGGCGTACTCTGGCTCAAACAACGCCTTCAAGAACGGTGTCACCTCTGCCTCTAGGTCAGGGAGATGTACCAGCGGCTGGTCTTCCACTCGCTCGTAATCAGCAGGCTGTGGAAAGCCCAGCATATCTCGGAAGACGGGAGAGTGCATCCCGAGCAAGACGCGGTAGACGCGATATTGGGCTTGGCCTGCTTGGAGTACGAGGTCGCCATCGTCGAACCAGAGGTCTTCGATGCGTCGTGGGCGTGTTTCCGAGTCGCCGTCGAGCATGGTGATGGAAGAGGACAAGGTGAGGCTCGGGAAAGCGGATCAATTAAAAATAGTAGCGGTCGGCATCTCAAGCGCTCACCGGCCCGAGGCGTTATGTGACCCGAGTCACGGTAAAGCCCCTGAGTCGCATTTGAAACGCTCCTTGATCCCTGCCATCATGGAGGCTGACGGCGACGACTACTCTCGAGTCCCTTCCCTCTGGTTCGACGATGGCACACTCGTCATCCGCTCGCAGAAGACACTGTTCAAAGTTCACCGCTCCGTGCTTTCCGCGCGATCCAGCGTCTTTCGCGACATGCTGGCCTTCCCGCAGTCGAACAGTGGGATGGACACTTTCGAAGATTGTCCTCTGGTCGAACTGACCGATGGACCCGGCGACTTCCTTGTCTTTCTTCTCGCAATCTACGATTCCAGGTGCGTCAGACTCATTGGCCACGCATATCCCATCTCATCGCGTCCTACAGCTACTTTATGCCCCCACCCAACAAGATCGACCTCTCTATCCTCCTGGGCATTCTGCGCCTATCTCACAAGTACGATATCGAGTACCTCTTCCGGCGCTCTCTCGCCCATCTCGATGGACATCTGCACTTCCGACGAGGAGTACAATTTCCTCTTCAAGGCCAGACATCCTGAAGGCACCATCACCGTGCCGGACGACACGGGAGTGGCAGCGAACTGGGATCCAAGCAAGCCGAAGACCTCCGCCATTGCGCTCATCGGGATCATACAAGCGCTCACTGCAGTGGAGGCCCAGTGGCTACTTCCCGTCGCACGCTATTGGCTCTCGAGCATGCCAATCGAAACTCTCATTAACATCCCTCCTGAAATTATGGATGGCGATGCTCTCCGTGAGGTTCTCCGCTTGCGACAATCACTCGTGCGCGAACGGGGGCTGGCGGTTTCCGAACTGCACGGCACAGCGATGTATGAGGACGAGCAGATGCCATGCGATACTCCGGAGGATTGTGCTACCGCGCGCGTACGCGCGCTCGCTGGTCAACTCGGGAAAAACTTTCGTGGCGGGGACGCGAGGATGTTCGATTATATCGATGTTACGGACTTTGGCCTCTGCTCGCCTTGCCTTGACGCAAATCTCTGGGCACAAGCCCAGTTTGACGCATGGGATGCACTTCCCGATTACTTCAATCTTCCTGACTGGACGGTTCTGAAAGCCCAGCGGAAGATGGTTTTGGGATTGTCTGACTGAAGAGACCACTCGCATATATTTATTTTTCCAGCCCACTTTCTTTCTACGCTACGAGTTATACACTACCTAGCAAAATATATTCGTTCCCATCGCCTCCGCCTTCATCATTTCAAGCTCCTCCCAGTTCGGCAATTGATATTTGGATGGAAGGTTATCCCAAAACTCCCTCCGTGTGGCCTGGTGAGAGGCCGTCACAACTCGATCGCACTCTTCACAAAGAGGCATTTTGAGGAGACTGATAGCCAGGAAAGCATTCACGAATGATATTCGGACGGTGTGCAGTGCAAGTGCTAGTCCGCCGATGGTACGAAGACGGTACGAAAGACAGCGAGCAGGATCCGTGCAGCCCGCTATTTCGTGGGGACTGGTGACCGAGCCCATGAGGCCAGCCACAACGTCCCGAGTGACGATATCATGGCCAGCCCGGAAAGACTCTGCATCGGCAGATGTAAGCTGGCTTTCTCCTTCTCCCGCATCGCTCAAAAACGGGGCAAAGAGAGAGATGTCATGGGCTAGATGACTCGAAAGTTGAAGGAATGCATGAGGAAGGATCCAGAGGGCCCCAACAATGCGGGCAGTACGTATAATGGCCAAACGCTGAGAGACTGAATAGTGCTTCAAGTTGCTATCCCACGAGGACCTTTGTATGGCTACTTGAGGAGATAGATCTTCCGAGTGGGGAGATGCTGGTTTCTCCCAATCGTCAAAGGTCGTCGAGAATCCGAACGACAAGTGCACGAGGGCACGACGCCGAAGATCTTCGACATCGTATTTGTGACTGAGACGAAGACAGCCCAAGACAGCGTCTATGTCGACAGCATTGGGGAAGGAGGGAAACGATCTGCCGACCGTTCATACAAACAAAGAAGCCGCTAGATCGATTTCACGTACGAGGGAACGTAGATTGCCTTGAGGAAGGCCGCCGCATAGTTCTCGTCGTCCGGAAGCAGCACAAGTGGGCATCCTTCAATCACTTCGGCGTCGTCGGGCTGTGGCAGCGCAAGCATGTCGTGGAAAATGATAGACCTGGCCGACAGAATGCCATGGAAGACCTTGAACTGGGTGTTTCCGGCCTGTAGGACGATGTTTCCGTCTGTGAACCAGAGCGATTCTGCGCGAACAGGATCTGGCATGGTGGTAGGAAACAAACAGATGTCAATAACGCGTGACGTTGACGCGTCGGCAAAGCTTATCATTACCAAATGCCGACCGATGCTGCCAAAATCCGCCACAAAGGCGCAATTCGTAGCTGCTTCGCATCCTTCTCCGGTATACTTACCACCGCTCAGATGGCTGCTGCCTCGACCGAGCGCGATCCCCTCCTCCACAAAGCCACCGCTGAAACCCAGCCCGACGCTGCCTCACCCAATGCAGAGGGTCGACTAGGGCCGTTGGAGATTTCTGCCAGTACTCGACGACGCGTTTTGGCCGGGATATGGATAGGAACGTTCCTGGGAGTGAGTAGTATCGTCGCCAGGCTTTTCCTTCGTCCTCATTGAACACAGGCATTGAATCGTGAGCCTCGACTACTCTGTTTTCCACCATCGGCCTGACTGTGCGTCCCAGTGACTCTTGTACCGACCAGTGAGTGTTCCTTCGAGGGATAGTGAAATGTCTGAAATCTCCGCAGTGATACCCGCGATATCCTCCGAGTTCCAAAAGTTCCACCTGGGAAGTTGGCTAGGAACTGCGTACGCTCTATCCTTAGCATTTGATATGTCAGATTTTGATTTTGAAACAGAAATTTCCTGGCGGCTTGCACGTTTACGCCCCTCTACGGTCGCCTCTGTAACGTCATGGGTCGTCGCGGAGCCTACCAAACGGCAATCCTCTTTACAGCCGCCGGCGCGCTCGGATGCGGTCTCTCCCCTAATATGGAGTGGCTCATCGCGGCTCGATTTGTGGGTGGTATACCCTTCATTGTATGTACAGCTTACCACGCCTTAGGTCGCGGGTATGGGTGGTGGTGGAGTTTTCACAGCCTCAACGTACGTTCTGTGTTCTGATTACAGAGCATTTCGTTCATGTGGATGCCTACTGCACGCAGCATCATTGTCAGCGACATGTACTCGCTAAGAGTAAGCACCTTCCTTCAAATTTGTGTGCTTGTATCGATTGTTTCAGAACCGAGGTCTGATTCAAGGTCTTGGGGCCTGTTTCAACAGCGTTTGTGACTTCCTCTCAGCACTGACTCTCGCTAACTCCCGAGTAGCTGGGCATGGGACTGGGTGGTCCCCTCGGAGGCATAATTACTGATTTGTGGGCCATGCTCTCCAGATGTCGCATCCAAATGACCTAATCGTTGCAGATTCGGGTGGCGCGCCGCCTTCCTCATGCAAATCCCGCTATTTGTAGCGTCCGCCATGATGGTGCACTTCAATATCAACTACGTTACCGCCGTAAGCTGTTTTTTTTCGGACTCCCCCACACTACTTTATACGGCGCAGGGCAAATCAAAAAGCACAAAAGATATCTTGAAGAGAATCGACTATCTCGGGAGCTTCACACTCTTCATATTCGTCGGATCCGTTTCATTATTCCTCAGTTCGCGCTATAACGAGAACCTTCCAGTGCGTTTACCTCAACTGTTCAAGTTCCCAGGATGTCAATAACTTACCGTCCCAAGTGGCTCGACGCCCGCGTCATGGTCCCTCTCGTTTTCGCTGGAGTCTTCTTCATCGCATTCATCGTCGTCGAGATCCTGATTGCCCCGGAGCCAGTCATGCCACCTGCGCTGCTGCGCCAAAGGATCCCGGCCCTCATCAGCGCCTCCAACTTCTTCGTCACTGCGTGCACCTTCTCGGTCGTGTATTTCTTCCCAATGTGGTTCCAGGTGGTGACGCTAGAGAGCGCGTCGACTGCGGGTCTGTTCATTTCCTTCCCTTCCTTTTCTCCTTCTCCAACTTAAGCTTCCTGGTGCGATTGCTCCACTGCGCTTCTCGCTCCTCCGCAGCAGCGCGCTCTACCACGCTAATACCACCAAATTGCAGGACTCCACCTCATGCCGAACAGCGTATCGCTCTCCGCAGGCTCACTTTTTGCTGGCTGGATGATGCACCGCACTGGCCGATACCAAAATCTTAATCTTATCTTCGGCCTGCTTCCATTCTTTGGCGCGATATTCATTTCCCTCATGCGCGAAGATTCCGGGTGGATCCAGTCGTGGCTCAGCATTGTCGGTGCTTCATCCCAGTGGTCATTCCTTGGTACTCATGGGTTCTCGTGTAGATTCCATTTGGATTCGGCAACGCGGTGGTGCTGCAGACCATGCTCAGTGAGTGAGACTGCGGCAGGGAGAAAGCAATGCTAACATCTTTCATTTCGCGTAGTCGCGCTTCTCGCTCACCTCCCTGAATCACAAATGGCCGTCGGGACAGGATTCACGCAGTTGTTCCGCGGAATAGGTTCCTCCGCTTCTTGTTCAACATCGTAACATGCGTTGAATTTTTCCCAGGTCAAGTCGGCGGCGTTGCCATCTCATCAGCGATATTTCAATCGCGTTTGGACGCAGAGCTTCGGGAAAGATTCCCACCGGGTTCGGATGAGGTGTGTCTGTTGTGCGGCGATTTGTCTCCTTAGACCGTTCTGATGACCGAACCAATAGTTAATCATGAACATTCGCCGCTCTAGCGCGTTCGTCCGGCAACTGATACCAGAGCAACAGCGTCTCGCGAGGGATTCGTATGCGGTGAGCTTGAAGGCAGTGTATATCTTTGCGGCGTGCTCGACGTTCGTGGCCTACTTGGTCCGCTTGCCGGTGGGTTTTTGTTGCCTTTATAATGCCTTTTTGGTTCATCGCGGGGCGTAGATTCCGGACCAAGATCTCGATAAGGTCAAAGGACAGCCTGAGGCGACTCCGGCTCCGCCTGCTGGTGCTCCGGGGTCGTTGATTGTCGCCACTGCACCACTTCAATTGAACGAGAGCACGGGTTCGGTGGAGGGTGATACGAATGGAAGAGTTTAGAGGGTCTAGAAGTGGGATTCAGACACTTGTGAATTTGTTGCATAACCAAACACTACAGTCTTCGCAAATCGGAATCAGAAACCCCATACGATGAAGTTACCGAACCTAGCCAAAGGACATCGGCGCCGATCTCCGAACATGACATCATGCCGAAATGATTCCGCGAAAATTATATCACACGCTGGTCAGTGCTCGCGGTCCTTCTCTGGTAACCACCACCTCAGCAGCAATAATGGCAGCTGTACCGACCGAGCGCGATCCTCTCATTCGCAGACCCGCCGTTCAGACCCCGGTTGTTGCGACGGATGCAAAGCGACGACCAGGACCGCTAGAAATCTCCCCGAGCAGTCGACGCCGTGTGTTAGCTGGCATATGGATAGGAACGTTCCTCGGCGTGAGTGCTACTGTACCCAGACTTTTCTGCCGTACTAACTCAACGCAGTCGTTGAATCGTGCGTTTTCCTACTCTCTTTGTGCATTGTCGACCTCATTCTACCGCTCAGTCACTCTCGTACCGACGAGTGAGTCCCTCATGATCTAACACACGCTTTCTGATCACGCTAGTGATGCCCTCGATATCATCCGAGTTCCAAAAGTTTCATCAAGCAAGTTGGCTCGGAACTGCGTACGTCCTTTCTTTCGTGGTGAAGACGGAAGACTCTAATCCACGAAGCTATCTCCTGGCGACATGCACGTTCACTCCGTTATACGGCCGTCTGTGCAACGTCATGGGTCGCCGTGCAGCCAACCAAACCGCCATCTTCTTCGCTGCTGCAGGCACGATCGGATGTGGGCTATCACGCAATATGGAGTCTCTTATCGCCGCTCGTTTCGTGAGTGGTGCTTGCTGTATGAGTCAGAGACTCCCACTACTGGTAACTTATGCAAGATTAGCTCGCGGGTATCGGTGGCGGTGGTCTCTTCACGACGTCAACGTGCGTAGTCTTCAAGTTTCTAACCGCTGAATACCTCATTCAGATGGTTTCCCACTCTAGTATCATCGTTAGCGACATGTACACACTGCGGGTTTGTGCAGCGCTCATCGTCCGCTTGTACATATTGACTCTTTGCCAGGACCGAGGGCTGATTCAGGGTCTTGCAAGCTGTTTCAACGGCGTTCGTTTTCTCCGTTCAGCCCTTCACTCGGCTCAACTTAGAACAGCTAGGCATGGGACTAGGTGGTCCGTTTGGAGGCATCATCACTGATCTGTGAGCGCTTTCTCGACAAACATGCTGTTCAGATGCTCCAACTTGCGCAGGTTCGGCTGGCGCGCGGCTTTCCTCATCCAAATTCCGCTTTTCGTGGCGGCTGCGGTGATGACGCAGTTCAATATCACCTATGTTACTCCAGTACGCACCTATTTCCGTTTTCGCCTCCTTCATTTACCTTCCGTAGGGCAAGTCGAAAGGCGCAAAAGAAGTTCTGAAGAGGATCGATTACTTCGGGAGCCTGACGCTCCTCATCTCCGTCGGATCTCTGCTAGTCTTTCTCAGCTCGCGTTACAATGAGAGCCTCCCGGTGCGTGTCTCTCCTTGGAAGCTGCAACATCTCACTTTGACTCCAGTGGCTCGACGCCCGCGTCATAGTCCCGCTTGTTCTGGCCGCAGTGTCCTTCATCGCATTCCTCATCGTCGAGATCTTCATCGCACCAGAGCCGGTCATGGCTCCAGCCATGCTGCGTCAAAAGATTCCGGTCCTGGTCAGCGCTTCCAACTTCCTCGTTGCCGCATGCAACTTTTCGGTGACGTACTTCTTCCCGATGTGGTTCCAAGTCGTCACGCTGGAGAGTGCATCTACTGCGGGTGCGTTCATTTGCTCCGTTGCTCCGCAGCATGCTTATTCAAGACGCTAGGGCTCCACCTCATGCCGAACAGTATATCGATGTCCACCGGCTCTCTCTTCGCCGGGTGGATGATGCACCGCACTGGTCGATACAAAACCATCAACCTTATTTTCGGATTCTTCCCGTTCATTGGCGCGACGCTCATTTCCCTTATGCGCGAGGACTCCGGGCCGATTCAGTCTTGGCTTAGCATCGTGCGTCTTCTGTAACACTATCTTGTAACAGACCTGACGAGTACGTAGATTCCTCTCGGATTCGGAAACGCCGTCGTACTTCAGACGATGTTAAGTATGTCGACCTGATCCTTGCTGTGATTATTTCCAGCTGTGTATGTGCTTACATTTGGACAGTTGCGCTGCTCGCCTACCTCCCAGAATCGCAAATGGCCGTCGGGACCGGATTCGGCCAGTTGTTCCGCGGCATAGGTACACTTGTATTCCCCCCTGCGATATCTTCGCTGACCGTGCAACTTCAGGGCAAGTCGGCGGCGTTGCCATCTCGTCAGCGATATTCCAATCCCGCTTGGACGACGAGCTGCGGAAGCGATTCCCGCCGGGTTCCGATGAGGTGTGTGTGTCTCGTTCCAACCCAGTGCATCATTGGTACTGACTGAAGCCAAATGGTCAGTTGATCTTGAAGATTCGCCGCTCCAGCGCGTTCATTCGCGAGCTGATCCCGGAGCAACAACGCCTCGCGAGGGACTCTTACGCGATTAGCTTGAAGACGGTGTATATTTTCGCTGCGTGCTCGACCTTCCTGGCGTATCTGGTTCGCTTGCCGGTCAGTTGTTTTCATGCATTCTTGTAACGAGCTGACTTTTTTGCACCGCAGATTCCAGATCAGGATCTGGACAAGGCTCACGCCAAGAGACGACTGTCTGCTGCTCCTCCAGCACCTGCTCCAGTCGCCGGAGGACCCCCCACGGAAAGTCCATCGGCGGGGTCGTTGATGGTTGGCACGTCCGAGTCCGAGTCGCCACTCGACCCAGAGGATGTGAGCTCGCGCTCAGGCTCCATAACACCTACCGAACTCGAACCCGAGCCTGTGCGGCCCGGGCCACGACCGGTGCCTGGGCGCAGAGGACACCGGCGGCGCTTGTCTGGGTTTGAGAGTATTGATGGTGGGATGGACTTGGAGAGTGATGTTGTTGGTGGGTCGGCTAGGTCGAATGTTTCGGTGGGTGGGGTGGGTAGGGTGTAAAGGAGGGATAGACAGAACCAGAGGAGAGGGGCAAAGTAAGGAATAGATGGGACAGTCCAAACCCCGAAGACCCAGCTTTCTGATTTGCCGACAGACATTCTCCACACCAGCCTTATTGAAGTCACAGTTGCGCCTGTCACGGTATCCCGTATCTGCTCGCAGTCATGATCAAATGTTTACAAGATGTACCTATATCCACTCCAGTTATCGCCCTTGTCGCGTTTCGCGTCCTCCACAGTCGCATATCGACCATTTCCGTTGTCCTCCACCCCATCGAAATCTGAGCTAATAACCTCGTCGCGCTCACCCCGATCACGCCGCGCGTTCTCTTTCTTGAGAAGATAGAGGAAGAGAGAGTTTGCGATGATCCCGATGCAGATGTACATGAGGACAAGGCCTGCGATCTTAGTGCAAGACAAACGACTTTAAACCACTCACCGTGTCCTACGAAAGATCGTCCATCAAATTAGTTCAACTTGGTTCAACCAACTTACCCAGTCGATACCATGGCTGGTCTCTTGCGCGATACTACGCAGAACGAGCTGTAAATCATAGAATACCCACTCAGAAACAAAAAACGTACGACGTTCGAGCTAACTGCGCCGTTCAAGTTCCCCCTGCCAGTGCGCGTTAATGGCACTGGGTCAAATAGTCTTCAAAAAGCACTCACATGCTAATTGCTAATGCAAGCGCAACACCGCGTTTGTATGTGCCCTCGTGGTTGTTTGCAATCCAAGTCCTTGACCGTTCAGCAACGATTGATCTGAATCAGCGAGGACATTCGCTTACACCGAGTTTGCTAAGCTTGTTCAGGGACTTGTTTGCAGGTTAAAAGGACACTTACGGATGACGGGGAAGATACCGCTGGGAATGAAAAACCGTAAAAAGTTGCGGGTTTCTTTCCCTCGGACGAACGTACTTACCACGTTGCAACGTAGACAGCAAAGTACGATAATGCAGCGTTGCGCGAGACGATCAAAATGATGTATCCGATGCCTCCTGTGGACGGTAAGACAATTTAAAACCCGGATGGGCACGAACCTATCGCGAGCATAATTCTAGACGAAATTGTTGAGCAACGAACACCAAGCAATGTTGGCACAGAAAATGCTCACATGTTCCACATGCCTCTGTGCCCATGTCTATCCGCATACACAGCGATACTGCACCTAACGGAACAGCAGGGCATGAGCACATTATTGGACGATTAGATACCTGTACCCACGTCACGATTGCCGCAAAGAGATAGATCGGAACGCTAAGCAGGTTGGCTGCAGTCGCTTTGAAGCCTATTCACAGTTCAGATGAGCGTCACTGTACGGCCCGCAGCGTTGGACGGACCGAGCTATCGGAGATTAGATTAGATTAGATTAAGTGAGCAAAACCAAACGCACCTCTTTGATAATTGACGGCGTGAATAACGAAAACGCGTAGAGCGGCATGTCGCAGCCCATGAGTTGCACCACTGTAAGTTTAAATTCAATCAGCCACCGACCCAAACGAAAGAAAACGAACAACGCACTATTAACCCACGTCTTCCAGTCCTTAAAACTCGCCAACACATTCTTCCACTTGAGATTCTCACCCCCAGCCGAGAATAGATCGTCGCCCTGCAGTCTCCGAATGACAACCGTTCGTTCTTCCTCCGTAAGGAACTTTGCTGTTTCTGGGAAGTCTTGGACAAGCCAGAGCGAGAGGATGCCTGCGAGGATGGTGACGAGTCCTTCGAGGATGCTGTACATACCATGTGAGTAGTTTTCTTCCAGCACAGATACACACAGCGTACAAGATCCATGCCCACGCGGGCTTTCCACCGATCCCTCCCATGTTCGAGATCGCCGCCTGCGGCAACGTGTGATAACAGTACGGTGTGCCTAGGGAAGATTCCTCACCGCAAGAAGCCCTCCGAACGCCCCGGACAAAGTTGTGCCGCTCGTAAAAAGGGCAGTACGGATCTAAATATCGAGGACGTGAGAGGATTGTTTATTTCTGCAGAACACTCACACCAAGTTCAGATCGCTTGTACCAGCTAGTGATAATCATCAGAGGAAGCTACGCTAAGGGATCCAAGCACACCAGCTCAAGTAATAAGCTATGCCTGAGAACTCGCCGATGAGTTATACCGCTTCAATTCGTCAGGTTGGAACACGGACCTGGAAAAAGCCCAGCCTCGAAAGTTCCCAACATCCATCGGATCGCTAAAAGCCAAACGGCGTTCAAGTTATAAACGGACCGGCGGCCGAGAGGTGCTTGCCAGTAAGGCTTCCGAAATCGTGTGCCACTCCTTGTAGCGTCTACGTGGTTGAGAAAAGGAGATTCTGTGTGTTTTTGCTTACCATGCAAAGACCCCACATAACCATGATAAAAGTAAACCAGAGTGAAGGCCGAAATCGTTTCAAAACAATGTTAGACGGTGTCTGCCAGTGCGCCGATTGGTATGTGAAAGTATGACAGGAAAAACGGAGGAACCTCGAAGGCCGCGTAGCTAAAATTATTTCAGTCCAGTTTTGCAGAATCATATAACCTACGCACGCGATGAAGAAGACGGTCAAAGCAATCAGATATTGTTTGTCTGTAATCTTGAGGTCTGCCTCGAGGCTATACAGCTTATTTGCATTAGTTTTCGCCACAAATCCGAAGTTGAAGGAGGCTAACCTTTGCGCTACGCGGCCTGAGCCCATTGCACGACAGCATGACAACATGAACTCACTTTCCAATGCTCGTCCGATCCAAGAACGATAGAAGATAAAGGAAAGAGAGCCATGGAATCAAGGCTATGTCGATCTTGCGCAAAAGCTTCTTTTCGTCTACTCCTGAGGTGTCGATGTCGGGATTGTACAGCGGCTTCGTCTGCGTCTCCAAAGAACTGGTCTTCTCCTCGATAATATGAACAGACGCAGCGGGTGAAGACTTGCTGTCCATAGTGGGACGAAGGGAAGGAGACAGATAAGTGTGCCCCTGCAGCGCGGTTTTGAGAGAAGGACCATACGACAGGCTTCCTGTTAGACTCGGATTCCATGTCATGGTGATAAGCTTCGCCGACACTACGGAGACAAGATGGACGTTCGGCGGTGGCCAAGACTATCGAATTCGTTCAGGCAGCATGGCTCACTGGCAAGTTGAAGACAAGCGAGTGAGAAAACTAACTGGCAGAGATCGACCTGGGGATGAAAATGAGCGTTCTGCTACTATTCGAAGAACATCATGATTGGAGTAGGACGACAAGACGTGGCACGCTGTGATGAAAAAGCGCTTCTGTAGGTATTTCTGGCATAATTCGAGTTGATTTTTATCCCAGAAACTTCCTTGTATGGAAAAAATCATAGTCAAAATATTCGAACCGAGTCACGGCGGGGGTCGGCAGCCGTGACCCGACCTCAAAACGGGTTGTGATCTTTGTCCAAGCATCTTATCTCGCTCTTCCGGCTCTCGGCTCGCTCGCTCAAGCTCCCCACTGACCTGACTGACTCGCTCGCCCGCCAATCGTGAGCCATCCTGATTCTGGGACGAGCTATCGCCGGAGAAGTTGGCCACCTCGCCGCCGGTGACCTCGGATAATAGATTTGAAGAGAAGAAGTCGATTGGATCTCTTCGCCAGAGTATGACCTGGTTCTCTGTCTACTTACTTAAAATACGATACGAATTCGGTCTCTTCCGAAAAGACTGTTCCTGGTTGATCATGAAGCTCAAACTTCCTTGGTCGAGGCATGGCTAATTGGTATGGTAGCTCGGTGGTGCCGCACTTCCGCCAGAGTCCAGACTACGGGCTGACAGTACCAACGAGACTATCCGATTGCTCACTGCCGCCGCCGCAGGCCTGGGGGACTGCGGGTCTGAGTTACGGGGCGAAGGGAGCGGGGGTATCAGGATGTGCGCCTTCAAGGTTGGATCTCCCTATCGTTCGATTCAGCTTTCGGGAAGGGACTTCGCTCTCGGAGCTTGCCCGGAGCACAAACCTTGATCTTCTCGTCCACTTCCTCCGGGTCCAACGGGAACGGAGTGATCATGATGATGGGTTCCGATGCATTCAGCGAAATCAGAGTTTGTACTTTGTTGAGAGCAAAGGGAGGAGTCAGAACGATTTGAATCGGGCGTATGTGAGTAGATCTTACGTGAATTCCGGGTACGCTTCCGTTTGAGGTCCCAAATGGCCAGAACCAAGAGTGCGAGCAGAACCACACCCGCTGCAGTTCCAGCTGCCGCGGCGACGACAACCGTATGGCGATTCATGGGCTGGGAGACGGGTGTAGGGTTAGGCTCAGAAACGAGAATATCCGAGATGTTTTGGATCAGAAAGTAGTCGATGAAGAGCGGGTCGCCGCCCATGAAGGTGAAGTTGATGGTGTGGGTACCCTGAGTGAGAATGGATGAGTTGAAAAGGACGTTGTTCAATGTGAATGCGGCATCGGTGGAGCTTGAAGGTCGACTTGGGAGTTGTACCGATGAACCGCCGTCGATGACTGCTGTAACCGCGAAGGTGCTGCTGTTGAATGCTTTGGATTGCGAAGAGTAGGCACCGTGCAACGTTAGCAAGTCGCCTGTGAAACTTTTAGTCGATCTCGTTCGAGCAAGCGGTGTAACGGCCCGGGCACGGCACCTTGGAACGTAACCATGACCCAGGATCCCGGTATCTCCGTCAGGTGTGTCCCTCCCTGAAAATATTCCGCAGAGCTGTTCTTCGTCCAGCCCGTTGGAGAGTAATGCACGACGGGGTTCACGTCGTCGACGAACACGGTTTGGCGCCCCGTCGTTGAGGTGGTGTTGTAGATGAAGTAGTCGAGGGAGATTTGGTTGACGCCGGCATTGGTATAGGTGATATTCAGGATATGCTCTCTCGCCAAGGATGCGTAGGCGAAAAGCAATTGATGCCGTGTCGCTGAAGTCTTCTTGTTGACGGCGGAGAACTGTATAGCCGGTCCATCGTCAACGCTGAAAGCCAAAGTTGAAGATCCATTGCCCGACTGCACGGTCCCGAACACCGTAATGGACGTCCCTTGGAGTTGCAAAGCTCAAGACAATGAATGCTCTAACTCCAAAACAGAGACGCACCATTGAAGCTCATTTGCGCTGTAGCTCCCTGCCTTTTGGGATTGGATGTGGTTGCGTCGAACTCGCCGAGACCAGCGAACGTCCAACCGGAGGAATAGTTGACGGAAGAATCGCGATCGTCGAGGATGACCTGCATTGGGTGGGAAGGGGAGAAACTTACGAGTGCATGGTGCTCGGCGGGCTATAAAAGAGAGACCAGCGACCGTCAGATCCCTGCCATCGTTCAGAGATGGCGTCTCCTCAGCCCTGCGTGGGAAGCGGGCTTGCAGGCTGGGCATACGATGCCAGGAGTGGTGATACAATGCTCCCAGATGTTGGATAAATGACTGTGCGACAGACAAAGCTGTACAAGCTCCAAGTATAACAGCTGTTGGGACTCACCCTCCCTCAGTCTGTGTCTCTGCGCAGCGCTGAAGCATGCGGTCCACATCTTTTGCTGTTTGGTTCCTTTTCCTCATTTGTACGACTGGTTAGTATTTAAACCACTGTAGTAGATGCTGCACCTCATCGGGATTGCAGCGGAGCAATCCAGTTGTTTCTTCTCCCTGTTCTCGCGGCGCTCTGGGTTTGCCCGAATCCAACAGTAGAATCGACGCCGGAGACATCTTGACCAAGCCGTTAAGCAGCATACTTATCCTAGTTCCGTCGCCGGTGCGGAAGTGAGAGACCCGGTGACTCCGTTCCTATTTTTGCGCCGCGGTTCTGGAACAATCGCAAATCCGGTGCACGATGAACTTGCACCAAGGAGACGACGAGATTTACCGGGAGTAACTGGACTCGCTCGGATGCTGATCTTGCTCGACGCAGGGGAATCAAGGTTCCAAGTCGACGAACTCGGATAACAGAGATGAACCGCGAAGTTTCTGCGCCAGATGAAAGCTAGATCTAGAGCCAACGATGTGATAGTTGGGCTCGAGCCAGATCTGCGTGACTCAGTAACGCTCCATCATCTTGCCTTCCTGCCACCATGGACCACGTCGACGACCTGCGACGCATCGAGGACCTCTGGTTCGATGATGGCGACCTCGTCCTACAGGCCGGGAACGCACAATATCGCGTCTACCGCGTCGTGCTCGGAATGCACTCTCTCGTTTTCCGAGACATGCTTGCCTTTCCGCAGCCTGCTGCCAGTGATTCGGAGCGGGTCGAGGGGCAACCGCTGGTTCATCTACCTGACCTTGAGCGGGAGGTGACACCCTTTCTCAAGGCGCTGTTCGATCCCGAGTGCGCACAATCTTCCCCCTCGCGCATGCAGTCTTTGACGTCACTTACAGGTATTTTCGAGCCTTCCCCGCAGCATCAGAGTTCAGCAAGATCTACGCATCCGTGCATATGGGGAACAAATACGGTGTCGACTTCCTCTGCCACCGCGGTCTCGTCCATCTCTCCTCGCGGTTCAGGACCACACTCTCCCAATGGGACTCGGAGGTTGAATGCGACGACAAGGAAGGCATATTGCAAGACCTTCTGCCTTCAGAAATTATCAGCTGGCCGGCGCCGGTCGACAAGTTGTATCTCATCGCCTCAATCCAATTGGCCCGCGAGGTCGACGCTCTGTGGATACTTCCCGCCGCGTTCTACCACCTCGCGTGCAACTACGACAATCTCCGCAGCTCTATCTTCCACGACGGGGTTTTCAACGAAATTCCCGTGTCTCTCAGCGCAGCGGACCAATGGCAGTGGTGCGCCGGCTTGGAGGAACAAATCTCCGCCACAACCCTCGTCCTCCGGTTCTTGGGCTACCCTTTGGCGATACAGGGCTGCAGCTCCCCAGACGCATGTCTGCTAGAGCGATTCAAGGTCGTCGATTACGGCATAAACGTTCTCAATGAACACAGTCGCGGTCCGCTCACAGCTTGGGACGCGGACGACTGGAAACACCTCAACAGGCTTTGTCCAACCTGTCTATCCGCATTGACCACGTCGCACCAAGCTGCTCGGCAGAAGTTCTGGAATGAGCTGCCGGGAATTTATGGTCTGCCTCCTTGGCCAGAGCTGAATCGGATGAAGACTGCAGCCATCGGAGCGGTTCTGGTTTAGTTGTGAGCACTTTTCTTCTTCTTGTATACAACAATCTTAATCGCTGTAGAGATGCTGTTGCTTGAACTGTGTCCATCATATTTCTTGAGGGTAGGGAGGTAGAAGCGCGTTATTGCAAGAATACTCGAGCAATTATATAACTTATTGACGGACATGTACCTCAACCACCACCACCGCCTCCGCCTCCTCCTCCGCAACCACCACCACCACCACCACCGCCTCCGCCTCCGCCTCCACACCCACCTCCTCCGCCTCCGCCCCCGCCACACGTCGACCCGCCGCCTCCGCCTCCTCCTCCCCCACCACCGCACGTTACAACTCCGGCTCCACCACCACCACCACCACACGTCACAACTCCGGCTCCCGCCGTGCAGCTGCTAAAGTTACTTCCCGCTCCGAGTCCAAACATCAACCCGCCTGTATAGACTCCCGCTCCCCCAGAAATGCGCCCATTCTGTTGCGTCTGAGACTGACTAGCTTGAAATGCTCGGTTCACCGTCGCATTGAATGGGAGGATCGGGAGAGCGAATGGGCTGGTCGACGAGCAGGCTGCGGCGCCCTAATTTCATCTCCGGTTAGATAAGAACAGAATAGTTCGATGAAGGACTCACCGCGGTACACCCTCCGCGTTCACCATTGACGATGCTCCCAGACGACGCAGCACAGTTCGAGATCCTTGCCGTGTTGACGAATAGCGGGACAGGAACGAGGAACGCCGGGTCCTGGATACACCTCGGCACATCGTCTTTTCCTCCTTTCTTCCCTTTCAGTACTTGATCCCTCGCCTTATCCCCACCGACGGCAGGAAACACCGCATTGTGATCGCTCGGATGGGTCGCATTCAGACTCTTCTCCAACTGCGGTGGCTGCAAGTAAGATGGGTTGCCTTTGGTTCCGACGAGCCGGGACAGTCGCTGCCCGACGGTGGCTCCTGGGAGCGGACAACCGCAGTACGTGTATTGAACTCCGAATCGCTTCTTCCAAGCGGCGGAGGTTGTGTCGAAGGACGTCGAGAGCTTCGATTCTTCGACTTTGTCGTCGCTGGTTTTTGGGGATGAGTAGGGACAGGGAGGGAGGAGATGGAACACACTGGTCTATGAAACATCCCACGTAGGTCTTTGTATCGTAGTAGTACTGCAGGAGCAATGTGAGCGTTGAAATCAACTCGGATTATCGCAGGCGACGCACGTCGTAAGAACGCAACTGGTGCGTATGCCAAGCGAGGTCTATATCTAATGTCGGTACGAGGAACAGTCTCGGAGAGTCCGACATGAGATCCATGAACCTGTAATAATGCTCCATAAATTTGAATTGAAGCGAAGAGAATGATAGGCATACGCATGATAGCGAGCCAGAACGTGCCACAACGCAACCTCCTCATCGATGTTGTCAAATACACCGAGCCTCGTCCATTCGAGGTCGTACATCTTGCGAACAAAGGAACCTTGGCGGAGTACCTCATACGAAAAGGTTCAGTCAGAGAGAGGCGGCCAGCCGTGCTAGTTACCGCGGACACAAGCTCTACCGAGAAGATTCTGCCGTCCGTGTAGGCGTTCATTATCCTTTGAATCCTGCCCATTCATCAGGAAACTTGAACCATGAGAAATTCGACACGGAACTCACAGCCTCTCATCCGTACCCGTCTTCAGCGCAGTGTAACATTTCCCTTTCAATATGGCGAAGTTATAATTCGCCCTCTTCATGATAGCCTTCGGGTCCTGCGGCGCTACGGTTGGGCTCGCCGTCGACGGTTTGATGGAGGGGGAGAATAAGAGCGTGTATTTGACTTTGCGTCCGTACGAAAGGTTTTTCATGTTGCCCGGAGTGTAGACTGTGCCTCTGTCGCTGCATAACAAAAGATGGAAAGAAAAAGTGCATTCACGTACGCGAGTAGGTCCCCCGGCTCTCCTGTATCGTCCCTCGCCAAATCCTCCGCCAGTTTACGCATGGCGAGCGTATCGTGCGTGATATTGAAGAAACAGTCATCGATCGGGTTGTTGCACACGCGAGTGAACTTTAGTTGAAGGTATCCCGTTCCGTCGGCGCATAAGAACGCTGGAGTCGCGCGTCAATGATTGCGAGCGGACGCGACGGAGGCAGACGTACGAGCAGAATTCATCGTCCCGCATTTCGGGCATGAAACGTCCTTGAAGATCATGGTGGGGATGGCCTCGAACGGGTCGAAGGGCGTTTGAGTCATTCGGATCCAATCCTGGATGCGCGAGTCCGAATCGGAGACAGGGAGGTCGAGAAGTTGTCCGAGGCCCACGCCCTGAGGATACGTGAGCTGATACGGTGTCGCGATAGTGAATGACACTCACCAGGGACGCAGCGAACGCTTTCCCGGCTTTCCATAGGCCTTTGAGTGCGGTGATTCGTATCGAGTCTTCGGTATACCATCTAATGAGATTGAGCTGGAGGGATTAAGGTTGGAGCATAAGGAATCATACCCAGGATTCAACAGGTAGGAGTGCCAGACCTGCGATCGTAAGCTGTGAGAGAGATGAAGCAGGCCGACGCACCATTAAGACGTCTAGAGGGGGGAGGATAGCGGCAATACCGCGTTCTGCATGGGTTGGATGCAACGCCTGGCACCACCGCTCGAATCTACACACAGCATTAACACTCGGACTCATGTCTGCACTGCCAGTGGCACTCACCGTTCAACAGCAAACCCCACAAACACCGTCCATCTCCTCTCTTTCTCCTCCACCGGGGGGAAATACTCGACTCCGAGCTCTTCCGCTGAGGTCCCCTCCACCCTAATCCGTAGCTCCGCAAAGGCGTGTAGAAGCGCAAGGTGGTCTTTCAGCTGTGCAACATCGACGAACGGTTTGCGCGTTTGCTTCCCGCCGACGCGGAACGATGCGAGAGGCGAGTAGGAAGGCGGTGCGGAGTTGGAGGGCGTCGGGGCCATTGGGGTAGGGCGGGGAAAGATGGATGGAGTGCTTTTATGTTGCGGGATTCAAGTGCCGACTCGGCGCGAGATCATGATGGAGCACAGCATATTGACAGCTTTTTTTCTTCGAGGCCTTCGAATGGAAGGAAAAGCAGCGGGTCTGGTCTGCTCAAACTGTTATGGTGCTGGATTATATAGAAGGTGATCGTGGCGGCTGCCAATGACTCGGGAGGCTGTGCTGACGGACGCCTCAGGCCGAGGAACTTGAAGGTTATCGGCGCGAGATAACTTGAACTTTTCATATATTCTTCTGGATCGTCGGGAGTTGCCGCGGGAAATACATGCCTTCAACTCCCCAGCATGTTCGCGAGAGCGATTCAGGCAAATAACATACTTGCTAGTCGCACTTCACTCACGCCTTCTCCGACGACTGGGGAAACAAACCTCATTCAAGTTGACTCAGAGCGGCCGCACCAAGTTCTGTGATAGCCTGCCGGGAATTTATGGGCTGCCTGGGTCTACTTGGCCAGAGTTGATTCGAATGAAGACCGCGACCATAAAAGAGGTGCCGGTTTAGTCGTCGAGCAGTATGAATACTTCTTGCGTCCACCAATGTTTTCAGAATTGCGCGTTCAAGTGGAGTCTATTAGTATTGCTTAGCGACGAGGATAGATAGATTTCGAATGATTGCGTACTTGAAAGTTTACACTCTACGATACGTATGCCGAATACGACAGCTGGGCGTCCTGCCCGATGACCGCACGTCTCTTTGCTTCCAAATACTCCCAACTAGGTAGCCCATACATTTCTGGCAGTTTACTCCAGAGGGAATTGCGGGCGGAAGCGTGTCGATCCTGCAGCCTCTTCAGGCAAGTATCGCAGATCCCGTCACTGTTATGTTTGAAGTATTTCCAGTCGCCAGAATTGAAAATGTCCAAGGGATCTCGAGCGTGATCGTCGATGTAGTCAACCACACGCCGCACAAGCGCAAGGCGATCGTTGAGACAGGCTCTCGGCCGTTGTCAATCATGGGGCAAGGATTCATCGGTTAGGGATTCCAAAATTGCTCCGATCCTCGCAATCTGCTTGTTAAGCCCGACGAGAAAGATGCGTTGGTCCATGCTGCTCAAGACGCATTTAATCCCCTTGTACTCTGCACCCTCGAATACCTTGATGTTGAGGTCGTCAAACGTAACCGCCAAATCGTAGAACAGGCCAGGAAGAACCCAGAGGGCGTCCACTTCACGCGCAAGACTGATGGCACATAACAGGACGGCTTTGTCTTCGGAATCGCGAGGACTTTGCCAACTCCGGATGGAAGTTTGTCCATCGTGTTCCTCGAGAGTCGAGCGGTAGACGGAGGTGAAGTGTACGAGCGCGCGTCGCCGAAGGAAGTCGACTTCATACTTGTGGCCGAGGCGAAGACAGCCGTAGATCGTAGAGAAGTCGGTCTGGGCCGGAAATGGCATGAAGTAGCTGCAACGACGTGAGCGGCGAACGAAAGGAAACGAAAGCAGGCCTACGTTGGGATGAATAACGCCTTCAAGAAGGGTGTAACTTCAACTTCTGCATCTGGAAGCCGGACTAGAGGGTACCCTTCGACGTGGTCTCCGTCCGCAGGCTGAGGAAAAGACAGCATGTCGCTGAAGACAGAGGAATGCGTCGCAAGGGCGCCGCGGTAGACCTTGTAAAGAGCATTCCCTGCCTGCAGCACCAAGTTTCCATCCTCGAACCAGAGTCCTTCGATACGTCGTAGTTCGCCTGCCTGGTTCGAACTATCGTCAACGTCCATGATTGCGGTATGAAGCAAGTCGGATTGATGGGTGGCATCAAACGTGTCAACAAGCCTAAACATGATCATCAGCTCACAGCTTTGCTCAAACGACGGGCGGTCCACTGGCTTGCGTTAATTTCTTACCGTGGCTGCCTAGGTCGGGTCAGTCGGGCTCGGTAAGAGATACCAAGAAAGAATGTACCATACGATTGTATGTTGCATAGAAAATACAACGGAGTGCGGTCGCTCCGCTCCCGCCCCGCTCCGGCCCGCGAGAGCTGTGCAATCGACGTCGTGCTGAGAGCTTGCTGACAGAGAAAGATAACATAGGTCAACAGCGGTTAATTTGGCATTTAAATCCAACATCGCACCTCCACATCGGATATATAGTTATGAATCTCAGTGTGGTGCTAAATCCGTCGGCAGCTCGCCGTTTACCCCACTCCAAGGATACAGCTGAAAGTTCTGGACAACGGGATATACTAGGTTTACCAGCAGCCCGTCCTCGATGTATTGCTGCAGCTCAGGCATGATGTCGTCCTCCATATCGCGCGTGAAACGCACCGTGAGCGACTTGAGCTTCCGATATCGATGCGCCGGCGAGTCTCCACCGCCCTCGATGCGGGATTTGATGAAAGACAGCAGCTGCTTGTCGTCGAATGCTTCGCAACGGTCGATATCGAGCTCCTCGATACCGCTACCGACGACAGGGATGGACGGGTCCGAGTCGAGAGACGGGGTGAGGAGAGTCAATACCTCCGAATCCACCAAATTGCTAGGCATCCAGAATCTGCTGCTTGGGAGGATGCAGAGGCGACGAACGGACGGAGGCAGGTGCCGCAGAAAATCGGGCAGTGTGGCTTCGGTGAACATGTCAAGAAAGACTTGGGCATCTTCCAGCTTCGGTGACGCTTCTAGGAAGGTCGGATAACCGATGTCTGTGACGTCTGTATCGGGGTCCGAAGAGGAGCTTCCGTGGAAGGAGATGGAGCGAAGTTCAGGGAGGATGAAGGTGCGGCAGATATGGCGGAGGACAGTGGATACATCCCCGTGAATCTCGACGGCTAGCGTTCTTAGCGCAACATGCTCGATTGGTGGGAAGAATGTGGTGTCGGATGTAGTGCTGAGCGAGAAACGGAATGTCTGGAGAGCGGTGCAGCGACGGAGAACCTCCAGTGCGGCGTCGAAGGAAAACTCCGGCATCCCTTGTCCACCATTGTGCCGAATGTGAATTTCGAGGAGCGAAGCCCATCGCAGTGGAATCGAAAGGAGATGAAAGGAGCTGCCGGTGAGGTCCACGCTCGAAAGGAACTCGGCGTTGAAGAGGTCAAGATCATGCCAGACACCATTATCATCACCATCACCTTGGCCGATGCTATGATACGCCTCGGTGACTTGTATAGATTTGAGGCGTGGAAAATCGGCTGCCGTGAGCTTCGGCAGTCGCTTCAGATCTACTGCCGACACCCCAAAGATCGTAACGTGCTGCCAGCGCGAGGCGAAAGGTATGAGGGTATTCAAGATGCTCTGCTTGTCGGGCCCGAAGACGTCGTTGGAGAGCCCATAAGAGCTGCAGGACACGGAGATGGACAGACTGCACTGGCCCGACCGTGCAAGCCACATCTCGGTTGCATCCCGTAGTGTGGCCAACCCGCGCTCGCATTGAATGCGGAACTTGTTGGTCTCGGGGAGGTTGGCGAAAATAACCACCGGCTGGCTGATGTGAAGACGTGCCCAAAGCCTTGGAGTGGATAAGCATATGCTGCGCCATGCGCTGCACACTCGACCAAGGAGGAGAGGTGCTTCCCTCGAGCTCATCACGCAATTCCGCGTAACGGGCATGCAGGCGACGAAGATTTCTTCGAAGACGTCGCGGGGCATTCGTCGAATGGGGGATAGAAGCGCTTTGTGGTTGTCGATGAACAATACGAGCTGAGAGCGCTCATTAACAAGGCCGTCCATCGTTTTTTGTAGCGCAGCGATTTCGTCGTCCAGAGACGCAAGACGAGTGGTAGGTTCGACTAAGATACTCTGGATGTCGTTGACCTCGGCATCCTCTGCAGCATAGTTGGTCCCGAATCTGCAGGTGAAGGCGGAGGACAACATGGGAAAGCAATGTCACCCGACCGTGACCACCGTTGATGCGCCTTTTGCTTCTCTACGACCATGACCCCCATTCAGCGGTACACCGGCCTACCGACCGTTCCCGAGCCACCAATACGTGTTCCACGTCATTCGATTCGGGACGTCCATCCTTGCTCTTTGCATCCACTACGCCCCCAACCAATTCGTCCGCTACAAAATCGATATAATGGCCAACCCTCAAGCCTCCCTCATGGCTTCGGATAACCAAAGGAAGGCACTCGAAGGTCCTCTAACGACCTCGCCGGCATGGTCTCTGCCTACAGGGTCCTTGAACGCAGTGCCAGCTCCATCGTCCTCGACCTTCAAGCTGGCCGCAGCTCTCACCGAGTCGGAGTCGGAGTCTTCCATTGGCTTTTCCGAGTCATTCTCCTCTCTGAACCGAAGTCCCAAGTGACGGACGCTCTGAGTTGTCCGTCACCCTCTCTGCGCGCCGCCACTACAGCCTGTCATGATCATTCTCATCAATCGTCTTCAACCTGCACTGGAAGACGAGGCTATAGCTAGATCACAGCTTGCAAAATACATCCGAGTCGTCGCACCACACAGCAAAGGTTGATCTGCTACGTCTTGCATCAAAATGTAAATCTTCGCGTCGTCGAGATTCGAGAGGACTTCACTGGCACCGGCGCCCATCATCTTGCATCTGAATCAACATGTAAATCCTCTGTTGTTCAAACTTGATCGCCCCGGGGCTGTTCAGATTTCGAACGAGCATTCGTCACTCGTGGTCCGCACTTCTTGACTTGCAGGGCGTTGGTATTAAATCTGCATCACTCGTTTAACGATTACCGCTAAACGCAACTCCATGGGCCATTCTGCAATTCGCGTCAACCTACATAGTTTGCCTCCGCGGAATGGCCCGGGATTGCGGTGCGTCTGTCGGGACTCGGGATTCGGGAATTTAATGTCTCGGAGACCGGCGTCTGACTCTGAGACCTCTCGGCTTCCGACAAAATCCGCCGGGCCTTGAAAGTATGTAATAATCAACGAACGGAACGCTGCGCTGAGACAATCATGCATCTGAATCATGATCCGGACTCCGAGTCCGTTGCGGAAAGAACAAACACTCAGCGCCGAAGGAAGTCGTACACTCAAGATGGCGGCATGCATGCATATATATGCCAGTGAAGATGGTGCCAGTGACTCCTTACTACTGCCGGATGGATCTCGAATCGAATTCGAAACGCACACAGCTGCAGCTAGCTTGAGCATTTATGATTTCTGTCCAACACATGAAAGACTTGACCGCACTGTATACCGTACTGTACCGTACTGTACGTATAGTGGGTCCTACTCCTACGCGTTCCTTTGACGTTATGTAGCCTCGGAACCCGGAACCCGGAACCCGGGCAGCCACAGATCCCCGTCTCGGATAAATCAACGAGTAGCAATCATGCAGGAATAAGTATCGGTGAATCAATGTTAATGCGCTCATCCGCCCATCCGCGAAGACACATCAAACGCATCAACGCATAAGCAGATTACACTCACACACACACACTTATCAGCTCCCAGGTAGATCTCGGTGCTCACTGATTATCGGTTTTATCGGTTATCGGTGGCAGAGGTGAGCTCAGTAGGGATTAAGTAAATCGGAAATCCGAGCTTTTACAGCACGCACATAAAGCTGTAGAGTAGAGTAGAGTAGCGCTCTACAGCCTACAGCCCCTCGGTCCCAAATTATTGCAATATAATCATCCATTCCAAAGTCCAACAGCTACAGCGCAATTCAACCCGACGATGGATGTGTACCGCACAAATTTAACCAAATGCAAACTTATCTGTGGCGTCTACCGCTACCGCTAGCCCCACTTGCTCTCTCGTTTTTCCGGGCGCGGGCGGCTATCCAGTGCTATGAAGTTGACGCCTCCGACTGAGATGTGAGATATGCACTGGCAGACGCCCGCGGATCCAGAGTCGACACTGGCATAACATATGCATTCGACTTCCACCTGCATGTTGAAATGCGACATTTCGAATTTCGCTTAGCTGCCAAACCGAAGCAGAAGAAGGAGAAGAAGAAAGAAGCCGGAAAAACTGCCATGGCCAGCCGAGCCACGCCTCCTCAACGTGCCTCCGCAAGTCGCGTGCCTACTTATTCGGAGAGCCGCTTCCGGGGATAACGTTTCATCCGAAACTGTACCGCGTCAAAAGTCAAAACGCGCACGTCACGACGCAAGCATCCGTCAATATTTAATACTTCAATCGGCGGAGGACAGGAGGGGCAGCCAAGGGTTAATTGTGAGACCAAAATTTGTTTGAGACTGTGAGTTGATAATTTCTGTATTCGTTTGGGTTGTGTGTTGTATGTATGTATGCGGTGGTAGATGTACAATGCGATGCGAGCGAGAGCGAGATAGGATGGGATAAAGAGTAAGGAGAGTGGGTAGAGAGTGAGGAAGGAAGGGTTTGGGTTTGGGTTGGGTCGTAAAAGTGGGGTCGATGCAAGAAGCCAAGAAAATGCAAGAAAAGTAGTCGTAGTAGTAGAAAAACGTTACGCGCATTCGCCAGACAAGCGACTGGGCACGTATCCACGGCCACCGCACTCGTCTTCGTAGCCGTTCTCGGGGGATTGGCGGCCACGGGCACAGGGAAAGGCACAGGGCGGACGTGGCCGACCGACAGCGTGGATGCGGAGGAGTGAGCGAGCCACGAGACGCTTTCGGGCGTCGGGGGTGGGGTAGGTGCGCAGGAGGAAGGGTGGGACCTGCTGCTGGCCTGGGGATTGGGGTGCTGGTGGCGGTGGTGGTGGGGAGAGCGATGGGCGGGTGAGGCATGGGGGTGGAGAGGGGGCGTTTATGGAGCTCGATGCGGCAAGACTGAGCCCGGGTCCAGCAGAGAACGATGGCGACCGTTTGCGACCCGTACGCACTGGGGCCGGGGCTGGGGCTGGTGTTGTGGGTGCGGCAGGGATAGGCAGAGACCGTGGCTTTTGGGAGGTCCGTTCGTCGGTGGTGAATCGAAAAGCAGACGACTCGGCCGCAAGAAGAGGTAGACGCAATCGCGGTTTCTGCTGTGGTGGTGGTGCGGGAGTCGGGTTGTATGCACCCCAGCCCTGGCGGAGCGTCGAGTACGGCAACGACGACGTCCACTCGGAGGACGACGACGACAATGGGAGAGTCGCGACGCAGGCAGCCATGGGCGGATGGACGGGGAACGAGAGAGTTGGCCAGCCCTAATCGGGTTGGGGTTCTTATTCGTGACGGGCCCATCACTGTCACTGATGACACATGCGGAGCCAAGACGTAACACACTCCCTTTCGGCGGACCCCCTTGTTTCCGCCGACGTACACTCGAACGCCACTGTCCAAGTTTCCCATCCCCGCTCGTCGACATTTCCGTGCCCCGACGGCCGACTGGCGACTGGCCTCTCAACATCCACACCCTGCCTTCGCGGCTTCAAACGACTCGGAGCTACGACGACCACGTACGCCTAGCGGCGATACAACGGCGACTAGTTACTGCACCCTAGGCCTTGTTCTCATTTTCAGCCGCCTCTTTGTCCCGCCTACGAACGCCCTGCCCTTGTTATTCTCTCGTCCGAATCCTTGTCTTGCCTTGCCTTGTAACCCACCGTGTATCTTTTTCTCATCGGCTGGAAAACAAGCACCCTCGGCCCGGCGCCTAAGTATACTAGTTACTCCAAATCCCAAATTTACCCCCGCTCCCTCCCGCTCCACCATACACTATGTCTACACCCACTGCAGAGAAAATCAAACGCCACAATTCCCCAGCCCGCATATGTTTTCATTTTTCATTTTTTGGGCCGCTCTAAATACATACCATTCGTTCCTCGGGGGCCCTGCCCTGCGCAATATTAATTTAACCCTTCACCGCACCCAGGCCAACCAGCGCGTCTAACGCCACAAAATACAAATATATCACGTTACAGCGTACAGCGTACACAAAACACCACAATTTACTCTGCCGTGGAACAAAGATCTACAACCAGTATAGTGTGGAATTTGCCCTTGCGTTCGACCGTGGCAAGGGGCATACGTCGGAAGTTCCCCCCCGAAACGCGAAACCCCCGCAAATCCGAAATCGAAACCCGTTCGGGTGTTGACGCGCCATAGTCATCGGAGACGGAAACGGGCGTGCAGCCTCCGAGCCTCCGACCAGCACGGCCGCGCGCGTGTCCGGGCCGCTGCACACGCACGGAAAGGCCTAATTTGCCAGTGAACCTTCAGTTGCAAAGTCGATCGCGATTCGGATTCGCAGGAAGCAGAAGCAGGACCGCTGCTGTTGCTCAGCCGATGAGAGGCTGCGTGCTGGGCTGAGTGGGAAGCAAACAAACTGTTGGAAAGCTAACAATAATGCTCACAGGGGGATCTAGGTCCAGGTCCAAGGTTCCCGTTGAGCCGCGAGCGTGAGTACTAGTCAGGTCGCGAGGTGGGAATTGGGAAAAGCGAAGGCGACACGCACATGTGACTTGGAGACGCGTCCGACTCACTCCTTCTTTTTTTTTAAAAAAAAAAAAAAAGACACCTCGCGTGTCATTGTACATTCAAGTTCGCGCGCACTACACCTCCACACTCCACTCCACACTCCACACTCCCCGCTATAGTACATATGCCTCGCCTCACAGGGCTTCTAAGACTCTAACCTGTAAATTCTAATCCACCGTGGCTGGCAGCGCAACCGTCCAAGTAAGGCTAATTGCCCAATTTGCCCAATTTATCACTAGTACTACTCGCGTCGCGCGTCGCGTGGCAGGTGCGAAGAACTTGATCCGGGCCTCGACCCTCGACGTTCAACCCTCGACCCAACCCGCTTCTAATTCAAACGCAGTATGGAAGTTGCCCAATTTAACCAGAGCGTCCTCGCGTGCTCAGAATCCCAATCCCGCCGGCGGATGCGGATGTGGATGAGAAGGAGTGTCGTGTCGTGTCGTGTGTGTCGTCGGTTGATTTGATTGCCGGCGGTGTAAACTGGGAAAGACTCGAGGTATGGACTCGGAGGCGCATCAATTGCGCGGTGTCGGGGTGTTGCGCCATCATGATCAGGATTATCAGATCCGTCGCGCTAGTCCGGGCCGCGTCACGTAAGGTTCAAACCACGCCATTGCTGACGCTAACTTAAAATTTACTGGTAGAGTGACGACCGCACACTTTTTTTTTTTTTCATTGACAAGTTCTAATAAATCTACAGTGCACGATATAAAAAAAACTAAACAAAATCCGTGCACTGGCAGCGTGTGTGGCGGTGAGGAGGTTGAACACGAGAACCAAAGGACGACCAGATAAAAATTCTAAGTTAAATGGAAGCATACGCGCTCCCTCCGGCTTTCGCATCCAACTCGATGGCGTTGCGCAGTCCCATGACCTCGAAGAACTCGCGAGGACCCATGCCCTGCGAGGCAACATAGTCGGTCCCGGTCTGCTTGAGACTCTTCATCGCAGCGCGCAACGCGTGGACGATGGGGACGCAGGACGCCAGCGAGAAGATGATGATTTTTGCGCCCATTGCTTCGGCGTCCTGGGACGTGAACGACGGTGTCAGGCCACCGGAGATCACGTTGACGAGGACCTGGGGCGGTTAGAATATCGTTTATACAGAAGGGATCGGCTAACCGGTTTCGGCGCGAGAGTCTCTACAGTTTGCTCGACCAACTCCTTGGTCTTGACGCCCTGATGTTGAACGTTTAGTTGAGGAAGATGGGAGCAAGCAATGGGCACAAACCTCGATGAAGAGAACGTCCGCGCCGGCATGGCTGGCCAATTTTAGGCGGAGGAGAGCTTCCTCCCATCCAAGGCATTGAGCCGAGTCCGTGCGCGCGATTATCACCTATGTAGCTTCGTGAGCTTTATGTTGGGTAACTGGCTTGAAAAAAACTCACAAAGTTGGAGTCGCGCATGGCGTCACGAGCTTGCACCGCTGCGCGGATCCGTGTAACGAACTCCTCGCGCGATACGACTTGTTTGCCGAGGAGGTGGCCGCAGCGCTTGGTCTGGACTTGGTCCTCGATGTGCAGCGCCGCGACACCGGCCCGCGCGTATTTTGTTACCGTGCGAGCGACCATCGTCGCTCCGCCGAACCTATGTAACACGATTGAGATGGCAACTTGGGAGAATTCAGGCAGAACAAACCCGGTGTCTGCGTCCGCGATTACTAGCAGAGATGAGATCTGCATCGAACGTATTGAAACAAGAAGACCCACCAGGCATCGTCGGCTCCAAACTGCAGACCATTTCCGCCGCCTAGGTACGTTAGACCTGAGCATTGCCAAGGTAAAAAGACGTACCCCAACAAAATCATTCAGGGTTGCGATAGCGAGATCGGGCTGGCCAAGTCTTTGCACGAGGTTGAGTTGAAGGAAAGGAGTTGCGGAAATTGCACACCTCGAAGCAGTCGTTGCTGCACCGCTGTCATTCGATGAGCTCCATCCTACTGGAATGGTCGAGAGAATCGTACCTTTGGTAAAGACAGTCGAACCCGGCCTCGATGGCGCACCGAGCACTGATACCGTCACAAATTCCTGGAGCGACCTGGAGAGCGTTAGTCGCAGCGGCGAGAGTGTCTCCGAGACATAATTACAACGATGCCTGGTCGCGCGAGCATTTGACGAAGGCGTGTGGCGGGATCGGACGAGAACGGTCCGTCGAGGAAGTTGCGAGGGTCGAACCGGGGATTATAGTAGGCCGGCGAAGGGATGGGCATCGACAGTAATGTCGTCTTGAGGTTGATGGGTGGGGCTGGGACGGTCCAAATTTCGGATGTAACAGGCGACATGAGGAACGTAGGTAGAGTGGAATGGGTCCAGAGGTGGGTGCCAGTGGAGAGTGAGTGAGACCAGTGCGCTCTTTTAAGTGGTCGCAGATAGTATGGAAGCAGGCGGCCGGTGTTATTTGATGCCCATGTGGGCCCCACCTTTCGTCCAACTCACGAGAGCTTGAATGGCTTGTCACGTCAAACGAGCGGGGGGACTGGCAATCTGCAAGAGGATTTGATCTGCTCATTCCGGCCGCTCTACAGCCGCGCTATCTCCGGGTGAAAGGACCCACGGCGACTTTTTTTTCTTTCGGGGCTCCTTGGCTGCGGTAAGTTCAGAGTGATAGGAAAGAATCTGTGCAGCCAGAGCCGCTCTACATCCGCTCTAGCTCCGTCTTGGCGATTTTTTTCCCCCGGGGCTCATGGCCGGCTTATTACGACGCTTACTGCCCGAGAACTCACCTATCGCGTCCCGGAACCCGCCTACGACCCTGAGAGATGGTGCTCCGGGATTTGTCGTAAGACCGAAGACTGGATTTCGTGGGAGGTGGTGGTTGCAAATGGCAAAGTGCATGGCATCATTTTTCCTTGATGCCCCACCACCATGGACGTCGACTCTGAGCACATTGTTCCCCGACGCATCGAAGACCTGTGGTTCGAGGACGGGAATATGGTGCTCCAGGCAGGCTCTGCACAATACAAAGTCTATCGTGGCACCCTCTCGCGACAATCGCCAGTCTTTGAAGACATGCTGGCCTTCCCGCAGCCGCCTGACGCCGAACTGCTCGACGGATTCCCTGTGGTGCACCTCCATGACCCTGAAGTAGAGGTCACTCCGTTCCTCAAAGCCCTTTTCGAGCCAGAGTGAGCCCGTAGTCCTTCCCTGTGCGTTGAGCTTACGCGCCACTCAGCTACTTTCGACCCCACCCGCAGGACACAGACCCCGAAGCCATCTACGGCTGTTTGCGCCTCAGTCATAAATATGCCGTGGACTTTCTTCGTCGGCGAGCGCTTGTTCATTTCAGCTCGGGATTCTCCACAACGCTCCGCGACTTTGAGTCGGACTCGACCGCTTCTTGGACGTATCCCCCGCACTCTCACTTCCGCTGGATAAACCTCGCACGTAAAACCGATGCACTCTGGACGCTGCCACACCTCTTCTATCTTCTCGCCACATATTTCGACGACCTTGGACTCAAGATCTTCCATGGCGACGGAACCGTAGACTCGGATACGACGTTGAGTCTCCAGGACCAGGCTGCCCTCCTGGCTGGTCTCAGCGGCCAAATCAACGCATCCCGAGACGTCATCGACTTCCTGCATAGCGGCCCCGTCGCCCATTGTGCCACAAAACTGTCATGCGCGCTGGCCACCCTCCACGCAGGGGCTGAATCACGAGAGTTTTTCCACGAAGCACATTGCAATCCGCTGGAGATTTGGCTCGCACGAGACTGGGAGCTATTGCAAGGCGCCTGTCCAAGTTGTTGCATGGCCCAGCGCGAGAGCCATCGCGTTGCGCGAGAGAAATTTTGGGACGAGCTTCCTGGAATCTACGGCCTTCCCTCGTGGACGGTACTCCAAGCCATGAAGGACGCGGCCCTCAGGGAGGACTAAACGGAAATATCGACCTGTTATACAAACGTACATACTGTACATTTTAAGTAACGAATTCGAATTCGGACGGTACTTCAAGCCATGAAGGATGCGGCCCTCAGGCGCCTCAGGCCTCAGGGAGGACCTGTCCGTTTAGACAGAAATCGACCAGTTATACAAACGTACAATACTGTACATTTTTAAGGATAAAACGTAACGACTAAATACGACCCATAGAACGAAAACTCGAATTCGGTGCAGCGATGTGTGCGTGTAAAGATACACTACATGTAAGCAGTAAGTTTTTACAAACTGATAGCAATGCGGGTTCAGTCGGGGTTACAAAGGGGGGGTAGCGCAGGTTGGTTTACAAAGGGTAGCGCAGGGGGGAGTGTACGAAAATGGCCATGGGTCAGAGGAGATGGGTGGAGAATTCGAAGCATGATGTGCGTGTAAGAGGTTGGCGTAGAGCAAGATATATAGCGGTAAGGGAGGAAGGAGAAAACACGAAGCATGAAGCATGAAAAAACGAAGCAGGACCATGCAATGCAAAGAGAGAGAGAGAGAGAGCGGGAAAATCGAAATTCGAAACGAAACATTGAGGAGGAAGAACCGGAATCATGCCGCATCCACCTCCATACTCGTGGGCCACAACTCATCGTCATCGTCATCCACAGTCCGCCGCAGGGGGGACGCAACCTCGCCGCGTCTCGCCCGTGCACCCTCAGCGACACTGCCCTCCAGCCGCCGGCGCATACTACGTTCCCTGCGACGAAGAATCATCCTCGCCGCGAGCTGCGGGACACTCGACAGCTCTGCCAGTCCGTGGCCCAGACTACGCAGTCCCTGTTCCAGGCCAGCGTAATCGTATTTTGACGAGCACGAGCGACGGACATCTGCATCTGCATCTGCAGCTCTCGAGTCAGAGTCAGGGATGATCCCCAACTCGAGCCCAACGAGCGCGTCCGTCTCCCGACAGAGCTGTTTCGCGCGTTTGCGCTTGACCTTGAGCTGCTGGCGCATACTCGGGTCGGTGTCCGCCGCTGATGAAGATGCCGATGCCGCGTTGCGACATTCAGCAAGCGCAGCCTGAGCGCGCGCACGCACACCCAGCAGCGCGTCGAGTTCCGTTTGTGAAAGGTTCGCGGGGAGTCGCGCGGCAAGCTCGGTGGTAGTGAACCCGTCAAGGATGGATACGTAGGGCGGTTTGGTGCGGGTGCGGACAGGGAGGTCGAGGCAGAGTGCATTGGGGCTGGATTCAGGCGGAATCGAGTCATCGGCGCCGGTATGGTCGTACAGGTCTTCACTCGGGTCTTCCTCTAATAACGGGAGCGACGAAACAGAACGACGAGACGGCGATGCAGAGCTGCCTGGCCCTGGACCGAGGTCCATGTCGATATCGAGGTCGTCCAGCTCTGGCGAAGGGAGGGACGCGAATGCCAAAAGCTTCGGCGACGGATGAAGCCACGACAGGCCGCCCAATCCTAGCCCATCCAGCTCCGAGTCATCGACGTCGAGTTCTCGCAAGGACACATTTGGAGAGTGATATGGCGAAAGGTGCTCCGGGGAGAGTGGGGGCGATGGCATGAAGTCGTCGTGCTCCGTAGAAGACATGGAGGGAGTGGTCGCGTCGTCGTCGTCAAACTCCGATAAGCCCAAGAGGCTCGAGCGCATTGGATCCTCCTGAGGCTCATCGTGGTGGATATGAAGGTCCAGTGGGGAGAGTGAGTCGGACACCCGCGTCGCGCCATCATTCTCCGGGACATAGGCGCCCACAGGATAGCCGCCCGTAAACTGCGACATGAGCACGCTGGCGCTCTCTGTCGAGTCGCTGAAGAGCTCGTCTGGGCGGTGGGAAGGCCATTCTGGGGAGATAGGCGATAGCAGGTGTGACTCGGGGGTCGAATGTTCTGGAATGGGGAGGAGGAGGGACAGAGAGGCATCGTAGGATGAGTCTGGGAGGGCTCGCGTGGGTGGTGTTATCGTGGGAGGCGGAGACAAGGGCGAGGTAGTTTTTGTGAGTACGATGGGTGAGTCGAGGATGCCGCCGATCGCGAATGGGTGAATGTAGTTCATGGGAAGGGGTACGCTCCGGCTCGACTGCGAGCCTGTCGGAGGCGGGGATGGATATACACCGCCGAAGTCGTGGGCACAAGAGGCCGTGAATGCGAAACGCTGGTCGTCGGGGGACGTCCCGTCATCGTCGTCAATGTCCATCATGCTGCATTAAAACGTGCTGGGTGAGTGCTGGGACGTGCGGGAGGCAGGGAAACTGACAAAAGTCTAGGTTCTGAATCTGAGAAGAGAGAATGAGATCATGCGAAAAAAAAAAAGGACAGCGCGCGGGTGCGGACGGACTGGGACTGTGGAGCAGATACAGAGCAACTAGTGGGCTGTACACCTAGCCATGGAGAGAGCGGGGGTTCGTTGAGAGGAGACCGTCGTCGAGATGGTGGTCGCGGTAAAGAAGGGTCCCGGATATCACGCTGACCGCCTCATGGCAAGACGCATCAGCGGCTCGCATCAGGTTGCTCTCCTGATAATTAACAGCTTGCCTCCCGCAGATAATTAATTTCTGGCTTAGGATCTCGGCCAGCCGACGCCAGCGCTGGCTTCCCTGGGCCTGGTTCTTTGAATTCCCAGACCCGCGCCGAGAACAGCGCCCATTCACACCAGTGGCAGGGAAGCTTTGCAACGAGGTAGCTGGCCGTAGAAACACCGCCGAGCCTGAACAGCCAGGTAAGCCTCCAACCATTCACTGGAGGGTACACTACACACTGTTTCATGTACTTACTTCAATCGGTTTCGGCGACGAGCACCGAGTAAAACGCGCTATGCAAGGACAGACACGGTCTCCTGCCCGTCCTGCCCGTCCTGCCCTCTCTTACGCTTCTCCGAGTCTCTGACCCACATGGGACCCGTTCGACGCCCATCCAGCGTTTCAAGCACAAAAAATCAGTCAAAAGCGGCCACAGACGACTCTCGGTCCTCTTCGAGTCCCTCCACGGAACTCTGCTGCAACGCCAACGAAAGCTCGAGCCAGAATCTCTCAAAGAGTGCGTCCTCACGCTGATTAGCTAATGATATGGTCAACTCAGCAGGATGTCGCGGAGGCATACAAAATCCGAACAGCAGCGGTGCAAGGCACGGTTCGTCATACGCTTTCATTTCGTGAACGATGCACTGAATCCCGGCCTCGATACATAGCATGTTATGACGCTGTCGACGTGGCCGTCCCTCAGGCGTCAGGTACCGGAGCGCCGAGTTGCATTTTTATACTACCCGGCCCGCACTATATACGGCACCGTGGGTACCCTGTCCAAGTTCACGGCAGACCACTAGCCCTTTGCGTCGCATTGAGAGCGACTACTATGTGTGGTGACCCACTGACACTCGTCGCTGGTCGGTCTTCGCTGGTTCTTGCCGACGGTCCAGATGTTTAGCAGGTCCGAGCTACCTTCAAGTTTTCATCCGCGATTCTGCTAGTAGCTAAACAAAACCTTTAAACGGTAGGCACCATCCGCACCAGAGACGTGCTTGAGATGACCTTCAACTGTGTACGGGTTGGATCGAGTTCCGAACAAGCTCCAATCATGTTCTGAGGGCCATACATGTCTATGTCTGTAGCATGTCTGTAGCATGGATATATGAACGCCATGGGTACGTACCTTCCAGCGGTGAGCCCTACAATCTGGCTGGATTTCAAGGCTTGAGGATGTCGAGGCTAACAACATAGATTCAAGTCTCCGACTTGGGATTCAAGTTGTCGCGCCGTTAGTCGCTGTTCAGGCGTTCCCCCCCCCTGCGTCGTCACGGTTGGGTCTTTTGGCACAAGGCGGCCTGAATCCGTAAATAAATAAATAAACTCTTTTCGCGCTCAACAGGAGGGCGAATCGCTTGTGGAGGCCTCAAAGTGAGTCGAGTCTGTAAACAAAAAATACAAACGACTAGTATCGTTTTCGGCACAAACGTTCACAGACGGAAATAATTAGAATCTCAGCTACAGCCCGCGTTCATGCCAGTCACGTCCTGCTATCGGAGGAAACTTCTAAAACGATGCCCGCACTCGCGAGAGTCGCGAATGGGATTGAATTAAAGTGGAGGCTTACTTATAGCCATGGCGGCACCATGAGGCCTTTCAACTTGAATGAGCTCACGAGGATGCCAGGCAGAATCTTTGACTATTTTGACCATAATTTCAGTTATCCCCGACTCTTCTAGAGGAGGGTTTTGTCGAGTGATCGGTCCCGACTCCCGCAAAAAATCTGTTGATTTTAGGAGGATAAAAATGGCCTCTTTTTTCGTTGACCTTATGCATCTGCATTACGCGAACTTAAGGTTGAAATAGTACAAGTGTTCTCTTGGGTTACGATTAGAGTGCGTGCCAGTGACCAGTGTGAATCTGGGTCGACACAGCCACACTGAGGCTTGTCACTCGCCACCATGAAAGACGGCGATGCCCCAAAACGCGCGGAATCTTTGTGGTTCTCGGACGGGAGCATCGTTCTGCAGGCAGGAAATACTCAGTACAAGGTCTTCCACGGCATACTGTCTGTGCGGTCTCCGATTTTCCGCGATATGCTCGCAATGCCCCAACCTCAAGCAGATCGGGAGCTCGTGGAAGGATGTCCGCTCGTGCACATTCCGGACGACGAGGCTGACACCACTGCGTTCCTAAATGCGATATTCCATCCGTCGTAAGCTCTTCTCCGAGTCCGAGTCGGCCTCGCTAATATCGCTCTAGCTCCTTCCCCTCCTTCCCCAACCTCACCGATATCCGCACAATCTTGGCATGCGTCGGCCTCGCTCATAAGTACGAGGTCGACGGGCTGTATCGTCGAGCGCTTGTACACCTCTCCTCTGGCCATTTCACAACCTTGGATGACTGGCTGGGAACGCGGCCAAGTCTGCCCACACCCGAGTTGGCCTCCCCGCAGTCTTCATGGGACGCACTGCTTGATTCAGACCAATTCCTCCCAATTATACAGACCGCCCGAACTGTGAATGCCTTATGGCTTCTTCCGAACGCGTTCTTGCGGGTATCCGACAGTATCGCGCTCTCCTTGGCGCAAAATGCGTCGATTCTGGACGGCAAAGCATCGATTCTGGACGAAAAATTCTGGTTGGGTCACGATAAAATGACCAAAGCCTTAATCACAGCTGCTCTGGGTTCTTTCTCCACCAATCCCATCGACGTTGTCGGTTGCACGAAGCCAGCGCGTTGTATCAGAGGACGTCTTTCCTCGACAAATATGCTCAAAGAAGCACTAGCCATCGGAGAAGTATCTCTACTAGCGCTGCTCGCGGTTCTAGGTGATGTTATGGCGGGTACTGGGACATTTTGTCCGGCGTGCACAACGAGTTTGCAGGTGCACCACCGTTCGACTCTCGAGGAGTTTTGGAACCGATTGCCAGGCTTCTACGGGCTGCCCTCCTGGCCGGAACTCGAAACGATGAAGGCCGAGGCGCTGGGACCAAACATGTTTTGTTAGTGTAGATTGCTCATGCCATTCAAGTATTTTCTTGGGCTGTTTATGCGGTTCCTGCTCGGATTATTTTTCTTCCTTCTCACTAAAATTGACTGATGATTGGGAATCGGAACTGAGACAGCTACTACTAACAGTATTATCAGTGGCCCTAGGCCTTAGTTGCACGCCTTAACACTTCCTCCCTAATAACCGCCAGCGAAAATCAAATTTCCTCTGACGTCATGTACTAGGACGTTCAGTAGCATAACATTCGGCCCTGTTGAGTTTTAAAAGTTCAGGTGAGGAATTGACAATGTGGTGAATTTTCTTCTGGCCAACCTCATCAGATCACAATACCAGTGATGTTACTCTGACCGTCTTGTGGGACTAATAATTCATTTTCAAATCGGACAAGACTCCTAGAGGAGTCATGAATCCATCCTTGAGTTTCCCTCAAACTTGTGCGTCCACAGCACCTCCAGACGGTAAGATACAGGTGTTGCCTTTCCACACAATCACCCCTGGCTGAGGCGTTGATGCCAGTTTCCACCGTCTCACCAAAGCAATGGCCAAAATAAATGATGGGAAAGGCTGCTATATATCACTCGTGGACTCCTCCGCCTCGAATGGGCCCTCACCCGACGAAGACTGTGAGGGAATGAGCGAACCCGAGGCCAAAAAGTGACCGTAGATTAAGAATTTGAGCCACTTGATGATGGTCCGTCATAAAATCGATCGCCGCGGGCCAACCACAGCTCCTCATCCCATGATATTTGGCACAGAGCTGTGTTTCATGAATTCTTGAAGCCTCAGAGGCACAGAAGTTTCAGATTATATATGTACCGGGAGTATTTCGACCATGAGCAACTACCATGTGTCAGCAACTACGGGGATACTAATAGTACTACTAGTCTGAGTAGTTTTTTTTAGAGGGTAATTATTCCTCAAGGAAAGCTTATCAGGTACTCAGATAACTCGACCCAAGCCACACCAGAAAAATTTGGCGTGCGTCTTGCGTGAAACTGTTCCACCGTCTCCTCACCTTCCATCCGTTCGGGCCCATCCCCGCCTAGCTCAATCGGATAGAACGTCAGACTCTTATACCGACGTACCCTCGCGATTTAGGAATCTGAAGGCTGCGAGTTCGACCCTCGCGGTGGGCTATTGTAAGGTTTTGGTGTCCAATTCTCGCCTTGAAATTTCTTATTTTTGATCAGAAGAGTCCAATGCAACCGGTTTCATACGCCTCCAGCCATTCCTGAGGACTTCAACCGATTAGATGGTGCAAGCAAGTCCTTGTGGAGATCTGGACTTGAGAGTAAGTCACCGTTGTAGGTCCCGACGAGCAACTGAGAATTCCTTGGCCCTCGACATACAGCAGCTACCAAGTATGTACTTATTGCATCGGACAATCCCCGCCACCATGCCCATGTTCTTCATCGTTGCTTCATGCTATCCTGCGCATCCTGCAACGCTTTGAAGACTGGGTTCCGAGTCTGGATCTAAACCGCAACTCAGCACGAGTAACCAAGGGGGGAAGAACTTGGCAGGAAGCGCTACGCACCCACGGCTCGTCGTCCTGCGCATACGGCGGTGCCGGATGCTTCCACGACACGACCCTATCCACGTCCTGCTTCGATTCGAGCGGCATAACGATCCCGACTTCGTAGCTGAGCACCTAGGCGTGGTCAGCTTCCCGTGGCCAGCGCGCCAAGACACGTACCGTGATGACCGGTGCATCACCCTCAGGCTGCCGACTGATAGAACCCCACGCCGTTTGGGAGAAGTTGTGCGATCCGAGGTAGAGCCAGGCGTGTGGGGGTGGGCATAGACGGGGAACCGGACAGGGCGGCGGACGAGAAACTTGAACCCTCATCTGCGGCCGCGCGCGCGATTCGTCGTCCTCTGTATCAGACTCGGTTTCGGTTTCGGACTCGGTTTCGCTGTCCTCCGGCGCGTTCTTGGCCAAGTAAGGCAGCGTTCCAAGAATCATCTGCGAATAGTCGGCACGATAGGTCATCGAGAAGAACGATAATCACCTTCGTATGCGTCGTCACCGGCCCACTGCGACTGCGCGAATCGCACATCGTAATTCCCGCGTTTCCCATCTACGCATTGACGCGTTAACCACGCCATGTAAGAAAACGACGACGATAACCCACCATCTTTTGGATATGTTTCCAGAACTCCTCCTGGCACACCACCTCGTCCGCGCCCAATTCGCCAGTGACGTTCCCCCGGATCGTCCGCAGAGTCGGAAAAATTATGTTCGTTAGGTTGGGAAGCTGCGGAAGCTATACGAGCGCGAGGTAAGTAAACAGTCGATAGGAGCGCCAGGATCTAGGTGCATACTCTTTTATTTGTGCGATTCAGCCATTGACTCAGACCCGCCCGGCGCCCACCCGCACACAGCCGAAACAGCGCAATCCACCCGTGTTCATATTTGCCCATAGAAGCGGTCTAGAAATATGTTCTAGTCAGTCGCCAGTGGAGAGCAATGGAATGTACGCACCTGAATGTCAAGCTGGAGCTTATCTCCCGTGACCGCAACCACCGAGACGGACGGCTGCTTGTTCTTCCCACCCGCAGCTGCATTCTTACCCTTACCCTTACCCTTGGTCGCGACGACGACGGCGCTCTTGCCCTTTCCTTTGTCTGTCGGAGGCGTTACCCAATCGTCTAGCGAGGCGCCGATGAGCTCCACGGCGCGCAGGAGACGTGTCTGGCCTGATCTGCCATGGATTCCGCGTCAGGAATTCCACACAGAGGAGGGATAAAGAATGGAATACCTGACCACCTGATTCCATCCGTCCCACCGACCAGGAAGACTCGCGACGAGAAGTACCGTTACTTTGCTCCAGTCCCATTTAGTTTCCAGCGGACAACGCATCGTTCCATCTTTCGTCCGTGAGCGTAGCAGGGTCAGGAGGGGAAGGTTGGTGAGCTGCAGCGAAGGAATTATTATGGATAGCAGTTGATGCTTCAGGATACGCACTTTACGCAGTCGCAGGTGTATCAACCCATCCTCCACGCCCGTCGCCCACAAGACCTCCGCAAGTACCTCCGGGAATGCCTCTCCTGGGATCTCTCCCGGACGGTATTTGACGGTATCGGCGCCCGGAGTAGCGGGAGGGAGATCCTGAACAAAGAGGTACTACAGCAAAGATCAGAGTGAGTACAGATGTGATCGCGTGCGGACGTACGTTCTCGACGGCATCCCAATCTTGGCAGAGTAGATTCGCCGAGGCTATGACGACACGCAGGCCACCCGATTTCGAGAAGAGCAGCATGTACTTCATGTGCATTATAGGATGCGCGTTCTTGAGGTGGGTTTCAACGGGCGGGGCCACCAGGACTCGAGTTGCACTGATTTCGCGGATTTGGCTATCAGCGAGTGTAAGTAAGTCAAACTCAAGGATGAGGGAATGCTGGCGTACGTCTCACTTGTCTTCTCCATTGGCATGCCCGATTTCCCTGCGTCTCCAACAAGAATAATCGGAGTCGTTGTTTCAAAGTGCGACAGGAGCCAGTCTTCCTGGATGACGAACGCGGAAAAGATGGCCAAGGAAAGGTCTTCTTTAGGTCCAATGAGCTCGGGAAAGGTGATTCCGGGTGTCTGGGGCGAATTCGCGTAGTCGGAATCGGTACGGAGGATCGCACCGTCGGGGTAGGTTTGGCGAGCGCCCCGAGTCAGCTTGACGCGCTTTTGTTGAGGAAAGGGAGGGAGTATGGACGATTCGCGGGGGCGCTTGATTTGTCTTGCAACTCGCTCTTGGTCCAACTTGGCGCGCTCTTCGTTCGATAACTGTGTGGGGCCGCGACGAGCAGGGTTCGAGCGGGGCTGAGATGGAGCAGCGGGACGCAAAGGCCCGGCTTGGGGAGCTTTGGAGGTGCCGCTTTCGTCGGGGTGGAGTTCCTGGAGACTGAGCGCGAGCGCAAATGCAAGCTCATTCGGGTCGAAATACATTGTGGGTCGATGGTGAATCCAGAGCGTGGTGGTCAGAGGAGAGTGCGTGACAATGTCACGTGGAATTTGTCACATCAAGCACCGCCACGACACGGCTTGCAACACGCTTTCACCCTGTTCATTCAAATTACAGGTCTTTGGTTTCCACTATGCATACTATCACATCTTATTTTATCAGTTCAACTTGGGTCTAATCCATCGGACGCAAATTTTAAGCAGGTGTAGCTCCCAACGAAGTCGCGACGTCCTCCGTGAAAGTCGTAATCACGTCGTTCGAGTTCTCCCAGGCCTAAGACGAGTCAAGAAAAATACTACAGCTTAATATTTTGAACTCACGCAAACGATCTTGGCTTCAGCTGGAGGGTGGAAAAACGCCAAGTTAGTACAAAAAAAACTCTACAAACGAGCTACGCACTGTCTGCGTTCTTCCCAGAGAAATCCCCGGGCTCCACGAGTGCCTCCACGAACGTGAGACCTTGGTCGATGGCGGGCTGCCAGGTGGAGCAAGCAGTGTTGAAGCTGTTCAACGGGTGAGACCGTGACGCTGGCGCGCCTTGCACTCTAGAAACGGCGTACTCGGAGGTAAACTGGTCGATGGTGTCTCCAGCAGGGATCTTATAAAGGAGTCTGTCGTCTGCGGCGCGGACGAAGCCAGCAGCGACGACGAGGAAGGAGACGAGGGCGGTGAAGTGCATGAGTGTAAGTGAACTGCCGGATCCTGCTCCACCTGGCCCTTATATATGCGGTTCTGGCGCTAAATTTGGATTCCGGCTGAGGACGCGTAGTGGCTACGGGGAACAGAGGCCGTGATTGATATCGCGTGGCCGCGGCCAGTTCGACCGACAGAGCGCACTCGGAACGCACTGTTTCGCCAACGGGAAGTGCTCGCTCTCTTACACCGGAGCAACAGAAAGCCTGAGGCCTGAGGCCTGAGTGCTCGCTCTTGTGAAACTTGAAAAATTTAAACTCGTTTGCTGAACAAGTGGTGAAACCGTTTCGCGTTTGTTCTTCCGCGGCCATTTCCCCCCGAGGCCGTGATCCTGACTGACTGACGAACTTCGTTATTCTAAGATTTGCGTGCCAACTCGCCAGGAAACTTTCCGAGTCCCTACTGGTAGAACATTCCGAGCATCTGAAACATCTATATCGCCTAAATCGTGTGTACATTATCTCTCCTTCTCACGGCCAAACCAGTTGCTTCCATACAGTACGCATCTTTCACTCCGGTCGGAGACCTTTCAGCGCATTCTCCAACACAATCAACTCAAACTCATCGAGACCTTCCGAGTCTGCCACCCCTCCCTCGGCTGGCATTCGCTCTCCGAGAAGCCGTTTCAAAGATTCACGCACAGTATCCTTGTCCCACTGAGCAATCGTGCGGAGCCGCTGGAGATCCTTGATCCCGCGCTTTTTGAACACAGTCAGGTACTTGGGGATGTCGATCTGCGCAATGGACTGGGCGAGGAATACGTTGAGGTGCGCAGTCTCTGGAACTCTCTGTCTCTGCAAATTGGATTGATAGAGTTTATTAATGGAGAGAGAAAACGCACGAGGGCCGAGGGCACTGTCGATTGCTTGACCTTCCGGAGTCGAGGACCCTGCACGGCGTTTAATTTTTGCTAGCCGCCAGAAGTGAGCTGACCACATTTGAACTGGATGCCCCCTCCCCGGTAACATTATCTGCATTCATCGCTTTCTGCTTCTTCGAAACTTGAACGCTTCCTTCAGCGAGATCCTCGACCGATTCAGTCAGATAGTGCTGTGCGCGTTTGCGCTTGCTCTGCTTCGCACTCATGAGCATCGCTGAGAGGAACATAAAAAATATAATGGACCTACCGCTGGGGGAAACGCCGCCTTGAGATCGTCATCCACGTAGTCGTAGTCGGTGTTCGCATTGTCCGTCGGGTACTCGTTGAGAATGGCATTTTCCACCGTCTTCTCTTTGACGTGCAAGAGCTTGGCAATGCGCGCTTGTGTCCACTTGTCTTCGGGTTTGCTGTTGAGGAATACAATGCGCGCGATGGCACGCTTCGTGCGGCTCATTCTGGCCCCTCTCATTCTAGAATTTCAGCGTAAGTGGCGGTTAATTGGCTGCGACTGACTTGGTCGTCTCTGATCTGACGAAATTCTTGCGGATTGAATCGGGCAGCTTGACAATCTCGGAAAAGATGAGCGATGTATCGCCCTTTGAGCAGTAGAGTGGTACGGATTTACCGGTTTATGGATGGCTACGACCTAGTTAGCCAATTAAAGGTCAGTAAGCATTCCTGCTGTCGGAGGTGGATTCTACGCACTTCCTCGTCCTCTTCCTCGTCACCGCTCAGGCTTTCTCCCTCCGAGTCCGACCCTTCCTCCGAATCGCCGCCGCTGGCTCGTCCGAGCCCCAAGCTCTGCGGCTCAATGAACGTCAGTGGAGTAGAAGTCTCGTAGTATTCCAGGCGTACCTTCAGCTTGGGGGGAAACCGTTTCTTATAGTCCGCACTAACATAATCGTAGTCATTCTCGACGTTGTCCGCAGGAACATAAGCATTCTTGATGGCCTTCGCAATCGTTCCCGGTTTCACGTCGCTCATAACGTTGGCAATCTGGTGGAGGTGATAGCCATGCCCATATACAATCCGGCAGATTGCACGCCCTTCTCTATCCAGAGCCCGCTCCCCTCCTCTATACCATACCATTTGAGTTGTCGATAGAGGAAAAAAACGCTGCATACCTCAATCCCTCAGGGGGAATCGTTCTCACAGAGCGATTAGCTACGAAATCGTCGACAGTTGGGTTGTTCCTCGGTCCTGCGACGCTCTGGTGGCTTTTTTCGGCTGGCTTGCTCATGGGAGTCATGGAAGAGAAGCCGTGGGAGTATAGCCACGTGCATGTTGCTCCTTTGGTTGAAATGATCACGAACTGTGTGCGCAAAATGTGATAAGATGAGATAAACAGCCGAGAAGATACAGATAGCGGATTTTTACAACAGTGAAAAACACACAGCGCCGAGCGCCAACACCAATCCGCCTGGTAGCTTACGGATGCCCCGCCCAGCCCCACCTGTCTGAGCGGCTCCTTGTGCACTGCTTGGCACGCTGACGGACTCCGGGAGCGTCTCCACCGTACTAAAATCCCCCGCGATAACGCCAAGCGGAACTGCATACGGATTCGGCGGCGTCGACGAGCGTTTCCCACCTGGTGGGATAACAGTGACGTTGGCGTTGTCCTGTGCGGCCGGAAAGGCTCCCGTGCGGAGGAAGTCGATTTGAAGGCTGTGAGAGGCGAGTGTTGGGACTGGATTTTTCGCGGTCAGTTGTCGTTGGGGAGCCTGAGTGTGGATACGTACGATCAATCGAGACGTGGTCATCCCCATGCCGGATAAGCAGTGTCGAGTTTGGTGCGTGCTCGAAGGCAAAGGTCGTCAGTTCCGTTGGTAGACTATATCGTGCGTATTAGCTTAACATCTTAATAGTGTTGTGAAGAAGGAAAACGTACTTTAAGTCAAAGTCCGACGTGACCCACATAATTGGCAGATTCGTGGTCAGAGGAGCCGGCTCGGGCGCGTCGAACGGCCAGGCATCGCACATCAAGGCGAACTGCCATATTTGAGAGTAGACCATTTGCGCGGGATCGCTCTGTCGATGCTGAGTCTCCGCCAAGGAATTTCAGCGAATGGTCGACGCACTTTATTCGCATTGGTGCTAAATGCCTGGAACGCCGCAAACGAAGTATCGTCGATCTCTTCAATTTCATCAACCGCCTTTCATACCAAAGGGAAAGCAAAATGCTCACTCAAATCCGAACACAACAGCGGCACCACCACCGTGTCGCGAATATCGCCCGCGGGGACATACGCAAATTTGCTCGCATCGCCTTTATTCAACGCCTCGTCCAGCGCCTGGATGAACGCCGGGAAATCTGGGTTCGATCGGAGAAAGACGCTGGCGCCGAGACGCAGGTCCGTGGCGGTAACGGGATTGTTGCAGCCTTTACCGGGCCCGCATTGTGCTGCTGGTAGTGGTGCAGAGAGGGCGCGCGAGAGGAGGGTTTGCCAGGCCTGTGGAATGGATTATTAGAGGGAAAAGCATAAGGGAAGAAAACACACCGAGACGACAGCGCCTTTGCCCTGGCTGTGGAAGGGACACGACGAGTCGACGATGCAGAATGCGTCTGCGCGAAGAAGGAGACGGTTGATGGCTGCGACTTGATCTGTTATCATATCCTGGAATGGCTGCACCGATTTCAGACATCGATAAAGCGGCGTGGTTAAAAGCACGAATAAACTCACCATGCCATGAGGCAACACCGCATCAAGAATGAATCGGCCAACGCGATTCGGGAACTTGGCAGCGTATGCAGCTCCGACGAACGTCCCGCTACTCAAGATGAGGTTCGCAAAACTAGGAAGGACGCAGCCACTCACTAAGAAACACCGACGAAATGTGCCTGTTCGTAACCCAGCGCTGCACGTATAGCGTCCCAGTCCTGAATAACCTCCGCAGTGCCGACGTGTTGCACGATCCCGGGCGGGCTGCTGTTCTGGACGCACGATTGGATGAAGTTGGATGTCGCGGATTGGTATTGGTCGAATTCAGCTTGGGTCGAGGGACTAAGGACCATTCAGCGTAAGATGATTGCGAAGGGATGGAGGCTCGGACGCACAACGCGAATGAGACGTTGTTGTAGAAGGTGTTGGAAGAGCAGTTGAGTGGGTTGGAGAACTGGATACCGCGGGTGTTTATGGCTGCGATACCGATGTTAGTTGGTTCAAAATCGAATCGGAAGGAGCACCAACCGAGGAAATCAAACGCTTCCAACCCAGCGAATGTAGCGGCATCCGAAGTATTCAACGCGATAGCCCATGCCGCAGAGGCTGCATCTAGACCTGGGCCTCCTGCATGGCTGCCAATGTTCTGTCAATTCTGGAGCAGTTACAGTCGCACAACAACTCACAAAAGGATCACCCCCGCAGGATTCTGCGGCCGATTCATCGCGAAGCCGACCGTGATCTGATTATCCGCCGCTATGGGCTTGGAGTAGTCCATCGGGACGTCCAGCTCGCCACATACGAGGGTCGGAGGCAATGAACCGGGGAATGTGGTGACGTTGAGTGCGAATTGGATGGGTTCGGGGACGTGTGTGGTGCAGTCGACGGTGCGGAGTGGGGCTGGGAGTGTACCAGTGGTGCCGTCGCGAGGAATGATGAGTGCGCGTGCAATGTTTTGAGTGAGGAGGAGAGCAAAGAGAGCGATCAAATGAAGAAAAAACATTGCCCCAAATTCGAATCAACGAATAGAAGGGAGACTCGAGAAAGAGGAAATATAATGCGAATGGAGAGCCACACCATGAAAGCTTGGCTTTATACCTTTATCCTAGTAGATTTCAACTGCATCGCCCGGGAACCCGATCTCCGCAAGTTATCGCTGTTGACATAAGAGTGCTGAGCAGAGTCCGCGACCTTGTGGATCACGTCTTGAACAGATGCACGGCAGCTCGGAGTCATTGATGCGCTGAAGGGCAACCGCAGCTCAACTCAGTGTCTGCCTTGACAATTTCTTGACTCCGCCTAAGAAGACATGACGGCTGAGCGAGGAGCTTTCAATGGAAGGAAGGAAGGAAGGAAAAGTATACCCGGCACGGAATAGTATCTGAAATTCAGTGAAAATCCACTCGAGTGCTGCGGCAACCGGGTCGCAACAGCCAAGACGCAACAGCCAGCCGGTGGGGGCTCTTGATCTGTGACCACCACCAGTCCTTGGTGATGGAAGCGATTTTGAGCGTCCCTCGCAGCAATAAGCAGCGTAGGATGCAATAAGCACCTACCCCAGATGCCAACTGGGATCCCTCATAGGGGGAGGGTCCATAGGACCTCGCAGCGCCATATACTACGCCTGCGCCGTATTTGCGGAAATGATATACCACGCCTGCGCTGCTATTCGCGGAAATGAAAGGCTAGACAGCTAACATGAACGATGTATGTAATGTAATACAAAAACGTCTTCCTGCTTCACACCACGATGCCCGCGCGGAATAGCTCAACGCAGAACAGCGGCTTGACGCAGAGACAAGCCTCTTTCTGACTCTAATGCTGCCCACTGCGTGAAAGGCCTTGGGTCTCTGGCCCTACGGAGTCGAAATAAACGCAAGCTGCGGGCGCTACCCCCGACGCACGGCCAAGGTCAACAATGAAGGCAAACTCGATGCGTCGGGCTCGAACCTGGCTTTCAAGCCACTTCAGCAACAATACTACGGGGTAGCTGCACGTGCAACATCACGCTTCAAAAAACCTGACCGCACACCGTCTTGAAAAAGAACGAAAGAGCTAGCTGGCAAGCTCAAGGTATGCATGACGCATATACAAGATGGCGACACGCTAACCCGACCCAGCACCACACTGGCATCCCGACCGGCGAACAAATACCGCCGAACGTCAGACGCAGACCTCCAAAGACCCGCAGACCGCAACGCAGACGAGCGGGAGACTCCCAAAGTCCGCAAATCGTACAAGCCGGCAGCTCCCATCGCGCTCGACCCCCTTCTCCTTCCCGGAACGTCCTCGCTTGAAACTACCACCGCCGAGACACTCGACCCGGACTCAGACAGTCCAGACGACGAAACTGCCACAGCCCGCTCTCCGTCCCCAACACCAGCACCATCTGTGTCCTCTCCTCCCCCACCGAGCCCAGTTATTACTGAATCAGACATGGACGACGACATGGAAGAGCAGCAGCGCATCGAAACACAGGCAGCACTTGCGCAGCAGGCCCTCGCGCAACAGCAGGCTCTCGCACAGCAGCAGGCTCTCGCACAGCAGCAGGCTCTCGCACAGCAGCAGGCTCTCGAACGAGAGCGACTCGAGCAACAACGTCTTGCAGCTCTCGCGCTGGCAGCCGCAAACCGCCCCGTACCTCTGTTTGACATCGCCAACGCTGAGGCCGCTCCCGCTGCAGCTGCGGTAGTGAACCAAGTCTTCGCCTTCCCCACTGACGACGACTTGAAATCGTATCGGCCCGTATGCATGGCGCGGAACCCTTACTTCCAGATGGTCCCTCCGCAAGGCCCGCCACCAGCAGACGAGGCGGGCAATGCTCCGTACCAACAGCTCGATCCCACAATCCCCCGACACTACGTCCCGACCGCGCGTGCTACACGCTTCTGGGCCACCTCATACACCCAAAGTTTCCTGAGCAAAGGAGGCAACCACCTGATCGCCGTCCTCGCTAACGGCGGTAATCATGTCCGCAATACGACCTACGACACCCCACTCCTCGACCAACTCAGAGTCGCACTCCGAGTCCGCGCCCCCACCGAAAGTTTGGAGATCAAATTCCCGGTCCCCGCCTCCATCGACGGGGAAAACGTGGGCAACGACAAATACGGCGGACCAATCTCGGTCTCAGTCCTGGCGGAGAGCGATGAAGGGGCGAGGGCAATCTTAGCGCAAGGCACATATGGTGTTCACACGGCGTTGGGATTCTGGGTTCAACGGTACGAACCCAACGACGCCGAATGGGTCATTGGTCATCACGACCTCATCGGCTCTCCCGACGACCCTGAAGACGTCGAAGCCTGGGCACGCGCTGGTTTCGTCCGCGCTGCGTTTTACGATACCGACACATACCGCGAACTCGACCAGGCCACGCAGGCAAAAGGAGGTCTAGGACCCAAGCGGGTCTTCGATGTTGTCAACACCGTCCACGCCCGCCTCGTACACCACCCAGCGACAACACCGGTGGTGGTATTCTTCATGGACCCACTTGAGGGCGAGCTGCAGGAACGGGTCTCAAAAGTAATGCGCCGGCTCCAGTTCTCAGCAGGAGAATATGGCTTCCGTCCCAGATCGTCGGGAAAACCATCGGAATGCATGCTTTGCAAGAGCGCTCAGCACCCGACGTTCCTCTGCCCATATGCCGCCAAGAATGCATCCGCACATAGCGTCGCCAGCCCGGGATGGTGGGGGCCACCGGCCCAACTGTCCGAGCTCCCTCATGACCATCTTCTTTTCCCCACCAATGGAGGCAACACCGACGACGGATCGGCACAACATGCCAATAGAGGTCGGGGGAATTTCCGGGGCGGCTCTCGAGGACGTGGCTCTGGCCGTGGCGGATACAACGGTCGCGGAGGTGGACGCGGAGGTGGACGCGGACGCCCATATGCGCGTGAATACTACCGCAGATCTTAGTAAACTGCCGAACACCGGTAGAAGTTTCCTTGCCTTTCTTCCTTCGAAAGACGTATACCTACATACCATCCCAACTCGGACGAACTCGTTACTTGAATACCGATCGCCTACCCACTTTCATTAACTCATTACCTACCGCCCAAAGTTGTGTCGCCTGTTATTTATATGAATAGATTGTTTGTCCCTAAAGGGCTACTTAAAAATTCCTAGGTCTGGGCCTAGAAGAAGTCGTTTGTGTAACAACGAACGCAACCCGAACCCGCCACATTTACTGACGGTGTTAAAAAACCGGACAGGAAACGGGGGAGGGACACGCGGAACGGTGAAGGGGCAGGCAAAGTATATCTTTGATATACCGAGCCCAACCTGGAGCCTTCCGCCGCAACGGCCAGACTTATTCAAGTCGGGGTTGGCCGGCCAGCAGTCCTGGCATCTTGAGTACTGGACGATGTGCCCCCAAGAGGCAGATTGTCAAGTGCTCATGAACCCCATTCACCGAGGCAAGCCGCCGACGAACCCTCGCGAGGATCGTCGGCGGGTCTCTTTTTTCCGCTAGCAATAACCAAACTAACTTACCAAACTTTACAGGTGAATTACAAACTGACACGGCAAGGTTCGCGATGGTTGGAGAAAGTAGCGGCTCCGCCACCGGCCTTGCTCTCGATGAAAACCATCGCGTTGGAGGGGATTTGGCAGAGGGCCGCTCGGAGGCGAACCGGGAGGGCTACCACCCCTGGGGAGCCGAAAATGAGCGGCCCAATGCAACTCCGGGCGCAATGAGCGCACCGGGGGGTGCTATAGGCACTACTGCGCTAAATACGCGCGGGTCAAGCAATGAGCAAGACCCAACCCCTGTAGGGGGAGACGTTATAGGCGTCAGCGCTCCCAATGAGAATGAGCGTCCGGCCAATCAAGGCCGTGAGGGTATACACAACCCCACCGAGTCGGAGGACGCGCCAACGAATGACAACATGCCTACAGATGATGATGACAGCCCTTTCCTGAGGCCAATACAAGGGGGCTCGAGCCCGGTAAACTCCCAACAACCGGCAAATCCGGATGGTCAGGAAACACGCCCACGTGAGCGTGTATTCCCTGGTCCCGCGGCGCAACGCGGCCCAGGCTCAAAGAATGTCAAATCGTGGATTAAACTGGCGTCCCTCAATATCCGAGGGCACGGCGACACTAATATACTAGGGGAAAAAAATAAATGGCCGGGAATATGGCAGCTCATGCGAGAAAATCAAGTCGGAGCACTCGTAGTGGGAGAAGCCCACATGAACGAGGAGAGAAGAGATAGAATACATGCAATGTTTGGGAGATGCCTACATCTTGAGTATACCAAGGCCGAACACACCGCAAATGCGCAAGGCGTTGCAATAGTCCTTAACAAATACATGATCGAGACAGACAATATCAAGAAAAGGATACTAATTCCTGGACGAGCGTTAGCTCTCGAAGCAAAAAACAGAGACGGCTCACCATTGCAAATCCTCGGGGTATATGCACCCAATGATGCGGCTGAAAATGCGGAGTTTTGGAAAGAAATTGACAAATACTTCGTGGACCACCCCAGAGTTCGGAAACCTGACCTGCTAGGAGGTGATACCAATGTGGTGGAGGCGTCAAATGATCGTTTTCCAGCGCATGACGACCCTGAAACGGCGGTGGATGCCCTAGACATGATGAAATCCAGCCTCAGACTAATAGACGGATGGAGGGAGACCTATCCAAATACACGGGCATACACGTATGCCCAGTCAGAAGCACAAGGAGGAGCGCACTCACGAATTGACCGGTGGTACGTTCGACGCGACCTATTCGAACACACATTCGAGTGGGAAATAATATCAGTAGGCATCGAGACTGACCATAAGATGGTCTCGGTGAAAGTGTCGACCGCGGAAGCCCCGACAATTGGACACGGAAGATGGACGTGGCCCATATATCTAAATAAAGACAAAATCTTATCAAAATACATACACGAAAGAGGAATGAAACTCGAAGCCGACCTTCGCGAAGTTAGAGTCCGAGAGCAAAGGGATCCCTCGTACAATCCGCAGACCCTCTGGAAAGAATTCAAAAAAGATGTCATTGCAAAAGCAAGGGAACGCGCTAAAATAACCATACCGCAACTAACGAAGGAGATCGCGGAACTGGATGCTAAACTAGACGACATACTGAATGACGTCTCCATGGAAGAAGACGAGAGGATGCTGGCGACCACTGTAATCACAGAAAAGCTAGTGGAACTTCAGAAAATCAGATACAAAAGCTCACGCCTCACCGTAAAAGTGAGAAACAGACTCGAAGGCGAGATCATCGGGAGATATTGGTCTCGGCTAAACAAACCCGCAAAGCCCAGAGAACTAATCCACAGGCTTCAGAAAAACCTTGGTGAAGCGGGAGAAAACCCACGATATGAAACAGACTCCAAACGAATGGCCGACATGGCCAAGGATTACCACAACGGCCTCCAAGACGACAGGAGCGACACTCCCCAGATTGCGAGAGAAATAGTCACGGAGACAGTCCTAGGGAAGATCGACACCCAGTTAACGGACAATCAAGCAGACACCCTAGCGAAGAGATTAAGCAGAGAGGAAGTCGAGAACTCCCTAAAAAAAATCAGCAAACTCCAAGGCGCCGGGACTGGATGGTATACCCTATGAGATTTGGAAATGTTGGAATGACAGATACAAGTCTGCGACCAAGGAAAATAAACGCGCCTTCGACGTGATTGGCGCAATGCAGTGTGTATTCAACGATATTGAAGAGCACGGAATGGCAGCCAATACGGGCTTCTCAGAGAGTTGGATGTGCCCACTCTACAAAAAGAATGACAGATCCAATATCACAAACTACCGCCCGATCTCGCTCCTCAACACGGACTACAAGATCATGTCAAAAGCGCTAGCAATCAAGCTAGCAGTAGTGGCTCCAAAATTAATACACCCAGATCAAGCAGGATTTGTGCCAGGGAGGCAAATACGAGACCAAGTATGGCTCACCAAAAGGATAATTGAGTGGGCGGAAGCGACCGAACATGACGGAATGATAGTGGCCCTCGACCAAGAGAAAGCCTACGATAAAATTGAGCACGACTACCTTTGGAAAACGCTAGACAAATTCGGCATACCTGAGAAATATATAAACACGGTCAAGGCACTGTATAGCGACGCCCGGACATACGTCATGATAAACGGAGTCAAAAGTAACAACCCGTTCAAAGTCACTCGGGGAGTAAGGCAGGGAGACCCATTGTCCTGTCTACTCTTCGACCTTGCAATTGAGCCTCTCGCAGAAGCGTTGAGAAAATCAGACCTAAAAGGCCTCAAAGTCAAAGGCAGAAAAGAACGAATAATAACATCCCTGTTTGCAGACGACACAATGGTATACCTGGATAGCAGTGACGATTGGGAAGACCTAATGAAAATACTGGATGAGTGGTGCATTGCAGCAGGGGCGAAATTCAACGTCACCAAGACAGAGATAGTGCCAATTGGCACCGCCGAATACAGAGCCAATGTTCTCACCAACCGTACCGTTAATGGCGTGGACGGCACCAAAGTGCCCGCACATATCAAAATTGCAGCGGATGGAGAAGCAATCCGCACGCTCGGAGCCTGGGTCGGAAATAGTGTGGTCCAGACGGCGGTCTGGGCACGAATCCTTGAAAAGATAGATGCAGCCCTGGAAATCTGGGGAATGGGAAACCCAACAATGGAAGGACGCAGGCTTATTATCCTCATGGTCATCGGCGGAATGACTCAGTACCTCGCGACGGTACAGGGCATGCCAAAAAGCATTGAAAAACGACTTGAACGAAGAGTGAGGAACTTCCTATGGGCAGGGAAGGAGCATGTCACAATAAATCGAGAGACAATATACGCACCTATCGAGATAGGAGGACGGAACCTGCTCGACATCGTTACACGCAACGAGGCAATTGCGATCACGTGGATCAAGCGGTACCTCAATTTTGGGCCGGAAAGACCGACGTGGGCATTCTTTGCGGACGAATTCCTGGCAAGGAACAGTGACTCGAAATTCAACTACACAAAAACAGAAGTCAGAACGAATCAATACCTGCAAAACTGGAATTCAAAGACATCAGTAAGGAAAATAGGAAACGACCTACATGATATGATAGAAGTGGGAAGAAAATATGGGGTGCGACTTGAAGCCATAGCCGTCTCTCGCGAAATCCAGAGAGCAATGCCTATCTGGCACCACAAACACGCACACCCTCACTCAAACAAATTCTACAACGCGCCGAAACACTCAACGAAATGCCTGAAGGAGAAACACAGAATTAGAACAGTTGGAGACGCAGAGCTCCTTGCAAGAAAAATCCAAACACCGAGACATAGAGCGAGAAGGGACTGCAAATGTGCAGCATGCAGCCTAACGCGAGTGATAACCGGGTGCAAACACCCTAGCCAGTGCTTCGAAAGAGCGCGCGAGTTACTGTCTGTCCTTGAAGACAAATGGGACCCCAGATGTGCGCAACCTGAGGTCATTGAAGACATGGACGATGAGCCAGACGAACCAGATGAGGGAGTTGTATATTTCGACCAGGGAGTCACCACTCACGGCACGGTAGCAGATGTATTCCGTATTTTCGGGAACGAGAACGCCAACACAGAAGACTGGGCGCCGAATATGCAACGTCTGGCGGGACATGACGAGCCCCCCATTATTGTGTACACAGATGGGTCAGCGCTGAACAACGGCACACCCGATGCCCGAGCGGGAGCAGGAATCTTCTTTGGAGAAGACGACCCGAGAAACCGCTCGCTTAGAATGCCTGATGAGCTCAAGCCATCGAACCAGGTGGGAGAGATGGCAGCAGTGAAAGAGGCCGCGGAAATGTGCCCGGCCGACCGTCCCCTGCATATTATCAGCGACTCCCGATACACGATAGACGGCATGACAAAAAATATAAGAAAGTGGGAGGACCAAGGATTTTACCTCACTGAGAACGGGGACCTTGCACGGATGACCCTGATGCGCCTGAGACAGAGACGGGCCCCGACCTCCTTCGAATGGGTCAAAGGCCACAGCGGTGTGGATGGAAATGAAGCTGCAGATGTTCTTGCGAGCGGCGGAGCACTAAAATCCGAAAGTGACGAAATAAGAATGGACGTCGACAGTAGGCTGGTCCTAAGCGGAGCCAAACTACAAACGATGACCCAGTCGTTAGCGGGGAAAATAATACGGAAAATCAAAATGAACGCACCGAAATACCAAGAGGCGATGAACAGGACTCGGACGACGATCAACCTCGAATTTGCCCAAGCAGCGGCGGCGGCGCCAAACCTGTCGAAGGTATCGGCAAAGAAAATCTGGACGTCGATTAGACACAAAGACATCTCGAGAAATATACATTACTTTCTCTGGATGCTCATCCATGACGGATACAAGGTCGGAAGATACTGGGCAAAGGCCCCCGGCTTCGAGCCGCGCGGAGAATGTAATGAATGCATGGACTGGGAGTCGATGTCCCACATTCTCATGCACTGCGAAGCACCCGGCCAAGAACGCATATGGGAGCTCGTGAGCGAGTTCTGGAAGCTGAAGACGGGCCAGAGGATAAAGCCGACGGTCCATGAAATAATGGCATGCGCAGCAATTGAAAAGGACGACCCAGGTGCGACGCGTCTGTTCCGCATCTTGATATCGGAGTCGGCACATCTCATCTGGAAGATAAGATGTAAACGCGTAATATCGGAAGAGCCCGCGTCGCTAGCGGCCATCGAGCGAAAATGGCTGTGGGCGATGAACAACCGACTACAGTTGGATAGAGAGATGACAAACGAAAGAAAATACGGCAAAAAGGCCATTCCAGCGTCACTGGTAAAGAAAACCTGGAAGAAGACGCTGAAAAACGAGGGCTTACTCCCGAATGATTGGCCAACGGCACGGGAGGTCGGGGTTTTAGTGGGTGTCGGTTAACGTTGGCGAGGATAGATGAGCGGTAGGGTCGAACCCCTTCTGCGAGTCTCGAGCCTACGGAAGTCGAAGCCCCACATACGGTGCTAAAGCGCACCGATGCGGTTACGCATTTCCCCGAGTGGTTTTCTTCTTTCCTTCAATTCGGTCGCCCGGCTGGCCTGGTTTTGAGTCCATGGCCTCACACCTCACGGGTAGCAACTCGCCGACTATGTCGGCGGTTAGCTACTATCCAACGTGCCACAAAAAAAAAAAAAAAAAAAACAAAAAAAGACGCAACAGCCGATCGACGGTGTGAAGTAAGCTGAAGACCATCAGTCACGTCACATGCTGCGCAAATACTGACAAACATCGAATATGACTCGGAAACGCGCCTTTGCTTCCAACCACCATCATGCCCAACCAATTCACCCCGCTCGAGCGAACCCTCTCCGGGGAGCCATTCCTCCGCATCCCAGCGCCACACGCGAACCTCATCCTCACTCCACCTCGCCCCGAAGACGCTGCAGCACTCGTCGGAATCATCAATGACCCCGACGTATATCCCTGGCTCGGCCGACCAACGGAGAAGTACACGCTCGCGGATGCGCAGGCGGTCGTCGAGCAATTCACTCGCTCGTCGGACAAAGTCATTAAAGCACTCACTGATTCAGCCGACGCGGAGGAACTTGTGTTCGCGGACGATTGTCCCGTCCAGAGCATTCGCGAGGTACAGGTCGATGGAAAGGAAGTCTTTATTGGACATATCACTATCAAACGGTGTAACTGGTGGGATGTCAAGGCGGGCGAACGCGAGCCGCTCATGGCGGTCAACGCGGCAAGACCCACAGGGGACCCGGACATTGTCTGGCAGCTTTCTGGTGCGTTTTGAAACCGTTCCATTTCGTCACTCGTCAAACAATCAATCCCCTTAGATGTTCTGGCCTCCAGCCACCACCGTCGCGGAATCATGTCGGTTGTGATCAAGACACTGCTCGAGCAATGGGCTATCCCGCGGATGCGCGCGCAACACATGCACGTCACGGCTTTTATCGGGAACGTCGGCAGTGTCCGGGTGTTTGAGAAGAATGGCTTCGTGCTCACGGAGACACTAGAGGACTGCATCGAGATTCGTGGAGAGAAGCGGGGTTTACATGTTCTGGACTGGACCTTGAACGAATAAGTACTGCAATGCGAACAAACTGGAAGCTACAGGCTAGGCAATAATCGCACTGCAGGCAAGTCGCTCGCCTCAGCCCCAGTTGCAAGACGACAAGTACCACCGCCGCCAGCAAGATCATCTACGTGTGCACAAGTACTTCGGACCGATGCTGTATTATTATCCTTCTGAACACAAGTCTTGATCATTTTCTGAACTCAAAGGCCTCGGAGCCGCTGTCTTTCCTGCGACACCGGCACGTCAACGATATTCTTGACGAGAACCTCCTCAGTGTATGCCATACAGCTGCCACGAAGATAAGGTCCTCATATCTTCCTTCCACTTCGAACTTCGCATCACTGGCATTCCAAGAATACTATCTACATTTCGAAAGTCGTAACTAACTACCAGCGGACTCAAGTATGCGAGACAGTGACGCTGTTGGAGGTGGAGCTGACAGAAGTCAGGACGTTGTTGTTCTGCTCGATGTCGATAAGCACAGATCCAGTCGGGCCCGTGGTGCCGCCTGATTGGAGGGTCGCGACGGCGCCGGTGAACGTCACGGTGCCGAAGTTGGCAAAGGGGACGAGCGAGCTACCCTCCTCAAAGTCCTATCAACTTTTGTTAGAAAAAAACTTGAGCCTTGACTTGGTTATAAATTTCATACCTCGACGATCCACTCGGCGTTCTCGAAGCAGAGACGGGCCGTGGAAGTGACCGCCTTGGAGACGGTCACGCCCGTCGAGAGATTCTGGATCGTGAGGGTACCCGCGGTGGCAGACGAAGCTGTAGCGGTGAGCTTGATGCTGTTGCCCGCGGAAATCGGAATTCCAGTAAAGTCATGCGCGAAATCCCTGATGGGTTGTTATAAACGATGGCCGAATGGATGGATAGGAAAAGTCAGCGAACGGGAAGTACTCGTACCACGCTGAGATGTGTTGTTAGAATTTGATATCCTAATGAATGGGTGGCGGCGGTAGACTAACCATCGAAAGAGACGCGGCCGTTGGTGATCGTGAAGTCGATACCCGTCTGCAAGATAGCAGTACCGCAGGTGTCACCGTCAATGCCGACCCAGGCAGAGGCAGCGTAGGTGCCGGAGGTAGAGCTACCAGAGGGCACCTTGGGAGTGGGGACAGTGAAAGTACCTCGAAGAAGCTTCAACGCCTTTTTTGTTCCTCTAGTCCATCTACTAGTAAACTCACCGGTTACAGAACGGTAGGTGTTGGCGGGGGACTCGAATGCGGCACCAGCCCAGTTGGAGCTGAACGCAACCTGCCGACTGACATGAGAGAGAAAGAGACGCGATGATCCAAAGACGTACATGAGAGGTGTTGTCGGGCTTGATCAAGTTGGAGATACCGCCCGTGGCAGGGAGGCGCGGGCCCGATCTGCGCGCACCCTCACGACGACGTAGGATGCGATCCTCCAGACGGCTGGGGGCCGCAAACGCGGCGGAAGCGAGGAGAGCACTGAGGAGGGACGCGGCGAAGAACATGACTGCGCTTGCGGTGCGGTTGCTCGAGGAAGACCTGAGGATTGGGGCTGCTCCACGAAGTGGTTTATATACCAATGCACCCATGCGCTCCGTTAGTCTGCTCACATGCTCTCGGCAGTCTCGGGTCCCTTCGAAGCCAGTGCTTATCAGCCATAGAGACAATACAAACGCACTGCTGCTCCGCAACAAGGCAGTCGACCTGAGAAAATTGGGGCGCCCAAAGAAGTTCAAAGACACTCTCATGGCATCGATTTACGAATCTGGTGGATGGCCGGGTCCGGCAGGGCAGATAGAAGCGTATGGGAGCGAGTTTCTTGAGCACGAGAACATTGGCAAAGCGTTGAGAATAATTGCGCGAGTGGAGTGCCGAGGTTGGCTTGGAAAAGATCTTCCCCGCGAGAATAGCCGTCGTCGTGGAGGGAGGAAGCTGGTCATCATCAGATGTGACCGTGACCATTCTATGCCGCTTATTGCTTACACTCACCCCGGTGCTCCTGTAGCGCTCCCACTCGGAGGGAGATGACCTGGACGGCATTCAAGGCTCCATAATCATATCATCCTACGAGACACTGGCAGCCACTTGCCATATGCTCGCCAGTTAACGAAGCTCTTCTCAGTGTTCTCACGAGATACCAAAAATACGCCGTCCGAGCTCCGAGGATGCATTCTTGCGTGTGAAGAAGACGCAGCCGATCAGCGTGCTCTGTACGGTTGTCGAGATGGTCTCTCTGCATCAGCTGCCAGCGGATGTGAAGCTCTCACACCAACCGATGCGAAACACTGCCCCCGGGCCGTACCACTGCATCCTTGTCGCTGCGCGGCGAAAAGTGCTTCAACGCGTCCACGAGCCCAGCTCTTAAACTCCCGGCGGATCTGCATTCCTCGCTGCGTCGCTCACTGCCGTTGTACTTGTCACGGTAATCTGGTCGTTCTCGATCGCCGGGACGCCATTCCGCCGATTTCGTCTGGACTCCACTCCGGAATTGCGTCGGCTCAGCAGACGCTAAATCTCCGCATCAACCTCGCGCAGCGCGACGTGGCTGGGCTGGTCTCGAGGCAGCGCTCAACGCTGCGACGAGCTTCCCCGATGGTCCTCTGTACGGGCAGTGGCTCATGAGGTGCGACTCTTTTGACCTTATCAGATATCTCGGCGTTGCGATGTTCAATAGGGCGAGGCGTTTGCGCGGCCCACGGAGGAGACACGGCCGTCCTCTGCGTAAGTAGTATGCGCATGAAAGTCCGGGACTTGCAGCGCGATAAACCAGCTGACTGCAGTCATGCATTAGTCGGTCCGCATGCAAATAAAGAAATAAGGTACATTCAAGTTGGCTTAGTTAAACTCGACCGCGTTCACGTCACGGCTGGCCACGTCACTGCACTCCTTCTCATGTCTCGACCACTGAACAAGCGTGAAATATGGTGGCGGGATCGGCAACAATGACTTGAATCTTCTAGTTATATGTTACGAGCCAGGTTCAAAATTGGATGGGAGTGTAAGGGAACCTCGAACCAACTTGAAGATCAGGCACTCCATGGACTTCGCTTCTTGCATCACAACAATATCGCACATAGGTCTGGCTCAATGGCTTGTCTGTGTTTTTCCTCCTCGAAGCTGAAACAATTCGCCAGGGATCCTCATTCATGCTCGACCCCAGAAATATGTATCCAGATGGTTTCTACAGCGGATTTACGGGTTAAGTACATGCGGAGGGGTAGTCCGAGTTTGTCTGCGTTGCTTTCATTATTGGGACATGTATTCGAACAGGATATGCAAACCTTGCAGTCCACAACCACCCTGACCGCCTTCTTCGTGTCAGCAGATTGGTCAAGGACGAGCCCAGGACAATGCTACAGAGCCCGCCTGCGTGCCCCATGACGGGGATTCACGGGTGTTGTCTTGTATGCTTCAAACGAGGTCATCGCTCCCTCGAGGGATAACGAGCTTGATGTATTGGTCCAAACAAAAAGCGATGAGACTTTGGCGTGCATTTGAATCGTTTGCACATAGGTGCTCGGCAAAGAGGACTGGGATAGACCAACCACACCCATATGTGATGGTCCGAGCCAAAAGCTGCATCGTCTGTTCCCTCCTTTGAATTGGGCAGCTTTGAGAAAGGACTTCGAACAGAGTCTAGCTTGACGCACCCAATTTTATCGCCAGCACTGTAATGTTACCATCTCCGGAGGTGCCACAAAATTACTGAACTTATGGTCGAAATAGTACAGTATGAACGAAACTTGTTGACTAGTTACCGGTGGCATCGGGTGCCAGTGGCATCCAGCACAGCTATTACATTTTCCGCATGGTCACGTGTTTCCCAAAAAGGAAACACCTCCTGTGATCCCGCCTCCCGCCCTCTAGGGCGCGCCTCTGAGCATTGGAACACCCTTCTAAGCACATATTATCTCAGAAAATTGTAACAAATACATAATTAAAAAACCTGTGACACTATCTACTTGCTCACGTGTCTTCCTCGACCGCATCTCGCTCTGCCACCCATCCTCCTCATCCTCCACCCATCCTACCAGCGTCCCATGGCATTCTCCACCGGGAAATTCCGCCTCTCTTCCATCCCAGACTTCACCAGCAACGCAAACCACCCGACATCCTCTCCACTCAGCGCTTCCACCGCCGTCGGCACCGCGCTCTCGCCCCAAACCTTCACCTTCTCCATTGCCACTCCTCCTGGAAGCATCAGCGCAGCTGCTGGACCCTCCCGAACGTCGAATGTCCCATCTAATTCTCATGTGCCCGCCGTACCCTCCGACCCTCCTCGATATGGCTTCTAGTTTGATGCCGCCAACGGCTACAACCTAGCATTTGAGTCAATGGCACACTTCGAGGAGTGGCTCTTGACTCACAGGCGTACACTTGGCGTCGAATTCAGGCGCCGCACTATCGAAATGTGCAAGCTGCTGCCACCCGAGGCACGCCATTGGCTAACTCGCGCCACCTATCGTTGCAGCCGCGATGGTGACTCCCGCAAGACACAATACGAGAGAAAGCAGCCGGAGCGGAAGACGAAGGACTTCAAGAAGGAGCTCGAGAACGGCTGTGATGCATTGATTACGGTCAAGACGTATCCCGGGACGGACCGCGTCCTCGCCAAGCATCGCGAGGAACATTCACATCCGCTGGGAGCGGATAACGTCCCATTTATGACGTTGTCGAAGCAGGTGCGAGGAGAGATACAGCGACAGGTTGTCGAGGGAAAGTCCCGCAAGACGATTGTGAGTATTCTGTCGGTGTCTGTTTGTTGCCGAGAGCTAACGAGGTGTGTCCAGCACAACAATTTGCAAGCTGCATCCCTCAACTCGAGCCAGGTCGGTGTGCTAGGAAGTGTAGACCGGGATGCAAGCGTGAAGTTGCAAGACATAGGTCGAATTGAGCGGCAAGAGAAGCGCCTGAAGTTCATCTTGCATTCAAGAGACGACGAGTCTGTCATTGAGCGCGTTAAAAAGGTCCGCGCACAGGGAGACTTTGTGTTCTTGAAGACTCGTCGAGAGGCGCCGCCAGAAGGCTCCGGTCTTGACCCGGAGTCATTTGTGCTCATATTGCAGACCAGGTACCAGCAGCAGTGCTGGTACTACTACGGGCACGACAGGTTGGCTTGCACTGACGCAACACACAACACGACGGAGTACAAGGGCTTGTCGCTCTTCTCGATCGTGATTCGCGATGATTGGGGACATGGAGCGCCCGTCGTGTTCATGGTTTCGTCAAGAGCAACGGAGACGACAATTCGGTTCTTCTTGGATCGCGTGCAGCAGTGGTCGCCCGAGGTGGTTCCGAGAGAGTGGATGAGTGACCGTGACCAGGCGCAGATCACTGCCATTCTCACGACGTATCCAACGGCCATCGTCCTGCTCTGTCACTGGCACGTCGTCCACGCATGGTACCAGCATTTTAATACCAACACATTCCCCCTCCTCTTCGCCTTGCTCCAGAAACTCCTCTACGCCGAGCGCAAGACGCTCTTCGACGACATCTGGGCTCAAATCAAGGCCCTCGACGAGTCTCAGTGCCCACCATCCGTCTTGGAGTATCTAGAGACATATTGGATGGTCGAGCCGTGGCTATCTCGCTGGGCAACGTATCGTCGAAGCTTCCGCACGATCTTCGAAGAGTGCGACACGAATATGCTGTGCGAATCATGGCACCATATGCTCAAGACGTACTTCGGCGAAGGCACTCGGAATCGACGCCTCGACGAGTTATTGGAGATTCTTCTCGTTCAAGTCGAGCGCTTCACTCAGTCCCGTCACCAGCGGCAGCTTGCCGGCGTACACGGGCACAATCTAGAGCAGGCTGCTCGACTTGATGTTTGCCGCCGCGCGAACAGTATCCCAGCTTCCGATATCACACCCTCGCAGATCCCAGGCTTCTTCACCGTTCGTTCGCAGGCCGCGACTGCCAGTGAGGACGAAGACTCCTACGAGGTTCATGTTCTATCGTCACCACCGACTTGCCCTTGCTCGGCTTACCATCGGATTTCATTCTGCATCCATATTGCGGCAATCGGTATGCATTTCCCAGTCAGCGGGGTCGACTTCTCCATCAAACCGCCCACGACACGCACCACGCTTCATCCGCAGCTCAAGTTACCCGGTGTCGAACCAGCGACAGGCGTGAATACTGCCCCACTCCCATTGCGAGCTCTCCCAGCGCTCTCTGACATCGAGACCGCCGCTTCCCATCAGCTCTCCAAACAGCTCACCGATATTGCTCGCGACCTTGCCACCAATCCCCGACCCATTTCGGATCTCCGCCCGCTTCGCGACGTCGCTTCGCAGTTCACACGTCCGACCTCCGACCTCCTCCCTGCCAAAGAGCGCATTGGGCCTAACCAGAAGACGGGATGGAAGGAGACTGCAAAGAACATGGGAGCTTCGACACGAAAGGCGGCACCAACGACACGGAAACCGATTACAGTGGGAACGGCAGCGACTTCTTCACAGTCCGTGATTGGCACGACCCGGAAGGCCAAGTCGACGGACGAGTCGGCTATCGGCCTTGCCAAGAGCACGAAATCAAAGTACGATAATCCCTTTGGTGGTGGCGAGCGTCCGGGGAAAAAAGCAAAGGCCGACGCGCGAGAGTGAGCTGATTTTCCGTGTGTCCTTGTCCACATTTATGATTTCCTTTAGGGCCCCATTGCCGCCAGTTGTTGTCGCGCCTCCGAGTCCGCCATGCCCTCCCAAGGTTGCCGCCCCAGCACCTGCATGGCGAACACCCTCCCCAAGTCACGGTATGCTTACGCGAGCGGCGAAGAAGCGTCGTATGGAGTAGTGCCACCCCAGTTATTTGTGTGCCACCATAGTTGTCTTGTATTCTTGTATGTAATGGGATTTTTATTTTTATTTCACATGAAAGGCGATTTTTAAAACATATTTGTGACAATTTAAATAACGGGCGGGCAAGCGTCGGGGAGGGCGGGAATCACGTGGACAAATTACCATTTTGGGACGTGTGACCGTGCCAGTGACCATGCAGAAAAAAAAACTTCTATCCAGCACTGTCCGGATGCTGTGCCATCATGCCACGCTGTTGCCACGCATGTGCCTCGTGCTTTACACCTCTCTGCTCTCATCTCTCACCGGTGATTGTGCTTACTAGCACGGTGCGTGGTTTTCGTTCTTGTAGAAGCTGTAACAAGAAAGCTGACTACATCTGGTAGACTGATTGCTGTAATGAGTCGGTGTGTTGTCTGATGAGCAGACTGTCCTCAAATTCATCGATGTCTTAGCTGGTTTGCGGAAACATTTGTGGACACCACTGGCAGATCCCAGGCTGAAGGTGCATTAGCTGCAAACATTGAGGATGTAATCCAAGACATCTCTCGTCGTCTAAACCTCCCGGATGCTATCAACTCGGAGTTGATCTATGCCAACAATCACCTGAAGAAGACTCAGATACTGTTCCGCTACCTTGATGTGCAGTCTGGGAATGCAGGACTTGTCCATGCATTTCAACAAGCCGTCTTGAAGTGTGGTGGAATTGATGATATGCTCAATCCACAACTTTTAGCCACTGTGGAGGGTCAAACTTTGCCTCATGGGAAGATACTAGCTGTTCAAAGTGAGGATCTATAGTCAGCTGCTGAATATTCTGATATGATGCATAGATAAGGTCCAATTCATCAGAAATTGTCCTCTCCCATCCAAGTTCTTCCAAGGCCGTGAAGATATTCTACAACAGCTCCATAGCCTGTTCCAGCCAACCGACCAGAAAGAACAGAGAGTTGTGCTCCTGTATGGTCTTGGTGGAGCTGGGAAAACACAAACTGCACTCAAATTTATTGCAGATTCTGACTCTGGATCCAGGTTCGCTAGACTTGCAAATTATTAGAATGTTTCTTATCCTGCGTATAGGTTCACCGACCAATTCAAAATCCATGCAAGTAGTAAAGAAACTATTGAAGCAGGCTATAAGCAGATTGCACTGGATAAAAATCTGGGAGATACAGCACAAGCTGCAATGACCTGGCTTCAAGGGAGTCAAGAGGAATGGCTGATTCTCCTTGATAATGCTGATACACGAGGGATGGATCTAAGACCACATCTTCCTAAATGTGGTCATGGAAACATTTTGATCACCTCTCGGAACCCTGACCTCTGGGTTCATACTGGGTCTCATAAAAGGGCTATCCAAATCTCAGATTTGTCTGATGATGATGCTGCCATGCTACTGCTCAATACAGCTGGTGTGGTACAGACAGCTGATAACAAGAAACATGCAGCTGCAATAGCCAAGGTATTTTATCACAATCTATCTCTTATAAGGTTTAATTATCTTTTTAGGAACTCTACTGTTTTCCGCTTGCCATAGTACAAGCTGGGGCATTCATTTCCAAGTCACCTCACTTGAAGGACAATATGCCGGAATATATACAGCTTTATCGAGACAAGACAGCTGAATTACTCAGTGAAAAAGCTATCCAATCTACGGATGACTATAGGGAGAGCGTATATACTACATGGAGACTGAGCTTTTCACAACTTGCACAAGCAGAGCCTCTAGCTGTTCAATTTCTGCAGCTGTGCTCCTTCATCCACTGTGAGGGAATCACAGAGGAGATTTTTGAGAGGGCATCCAAATATAAACATAGAGGTTCACCACTTGGACCAACTCAAAAGGCACTGAAACCAAGTCTGGAATTTCTCTCAAGATTCCAAAACTCAGAGACAAGCTCACAGAAGCCTGGTTTGAAGTTTCTGTCTAGATTCAGAAAGAGGGACACAGTATGGGACAAGATTGTCTTTCAAAAGATGATATCAGAAATCTGTGGTTACTCTCTGATGGCATGGCAGAACAATGCATATTCCATTCATCCACTTGTACACCAGTGGTCCAGAACAACAATGAAAGATCTAGTTGGCCAAAGGAGGTTAATGATCAATCTTTTGGGAATGGCTACTGCCTGTAGCGACGGGGTTGTAAAAAAACTACAATTGCTGTTGCATCTTGTGCAGTTATCAAAGGATGCAGACCTTGTAAATACAGGATTTGAGGTCCACTTTGTACATGTCTTTTGGACAGGAGGCATTTTTGAGAGGGCAGAGAACCTTCAAGCTCAGGTGCTGGCAAGAAGTAGGACTGTGCTCGGTGATAAACATTCTAACACGGTTTATGCAATGGCCAATCTTGCCACAACATACCACTCCTTGGGCCAGTACACTGATGCACTGAAGCTGAAGGAGCAGGTGCTGGAGAAATGGACCAAGCTACTCAGTGCTGAACATCCTGACACCCTTCGAGCAATGGCCGACCTTGCCATAACATACCACTCCTTGGGCCAGTACACCAATGCACTGAAGCTGAAGGAGCAGGTGCTGGAGAAACGGACCAAGCTACTCAGCGCTGAACATCCTGACACCCTTCGAGCAATGGCCGACCTTGCCATAACATACCACTCCTTGGGCCAGTATACCAATGCATCAGTAAAACTCAATCGGCCTGGCACGTCTGGGGCCAGGCGGTCCAGAGCATGCCAGACTGCCAGAATTTGCTCTGGCTACATTATGCGATCTCTCGGGCCAGTTTGTGAGTTGGCCCCAGAATCTGATTTTGGCCCCAGAATCCTGCCAGAATCTCGTCCAGAATCTTCACCAGACGAATGCCAGAATTTCATTTGTCCCAGGCCGATACAGAAAGGGTATGAATATAATATGTTTTATTGGGACAGACGGCCGACAGTGTACTACGCGCCAGTGTACTACGGTGCACAAGTACGCGACTATCCACTCCAACACGCACACGCTCCGCCATCCCATCCCATCGACATTGCTCGACAACATCACCATTGGCGTTCCCGAGGACAGACCTACCCGACCAGCTGGAGACGCCGCTCAACCACGGATGAGCAGCACCTGCCGTCGCGCAGCGCAGCGGGAGAGGGTGGATGGTCGAAGCAGAGATAGCTCGGTGCTGTTAGACAGTCTGTGAGTAAGATGACCACAGACGGATCTGAGGCGACGTACCAATCCCAACCTTCCTATCCCTCCGCCCTCGATACCCTAGTCGACCTCCTCGGAGACGTTGATGGCTTCACAAACGAGTGGTCTTCGCAGCCTTGCGCTTGCACTTGAGAGTGACGACAAAGGAGGCTTGCGGGAGCATGACTTGCTTGAGATCTTGCGGATTTTGTTGATCTTGAGGGCCTCGATGGCTTGCTCCGCCTTGCTCATCTTGGCGTTGCGGAATTGCGGGCTACTTCTTGCTTGAGGCAACGGGACAGACAGAGAAGGGGAGGTAGAGGCGGTGGAGCGTTGGCTCCATGCAGCGCACGGGCACGAGGATGGTAGGAGGGCAGTGGGCGAGCGGGGGCAAAAGTTGTCGTGGTGGGAAGAGAGAAGAGCAACCATGATGCCCGTCACACTGCCTTGCTGATATATCAAGCACGCAATCTCGCACGTGCTGATGCGGGGACTTGGCAGAATTCCGACCTGGACACATCGACTCGGAGTGCCGGACACGCGCGCGCTGCTTAATTTGTGCTCAACTCGGCGTTATCGCTGCCGCTGATCACTGTTACACACCTACAACTGCGGGAGCACCGCGTTCCTCTATTTGGTATCCCATTGACTTCAGCCCTGAGGCTTCACTGCACCGAGTCACTCGATGAATTATTGATTGTACTCTGTTAATCTGTTAAATGAGACCACCACCAAGCTAAAAGAAGTTCGTTCTAAGTCTATCTCTCACTTAACACACACTAATAATTCTGGAGGGAAAAATAAACTGGGAAGATTCTGGCGGTCTGGTGCACTCTGTAGGTCAAAGAAAAACTGGAAAGATTCTGGCAGCTCTGGCCCCAGGCACGCCAGACATGCCAGTGCTGCCAGAGTATCCCAAGCAGCCCCAGCGTGCCCCAGGCCGATTGAGTTTTGCTGATGTGCACTGAAGCTGAAGGAGCAGGTGCTGGAGAAACGGACCAAGCTACTCAGCGCTAAACATCCTGACACCCTTCGAGCAATGGCCGACCTTGCCATAACATACCACTCCTTGGGCCAGTACACCAATGCACTGAAGCTGAAGGAGCAGGTGCTGGAGAAATGGACCAACCTACTTACTGCTGAACATCATGACACTGTTCAAGCAATGGCCGACCTTGCTGTAACATACCATGCCATGGAACGGTACAACGATGCACTGAAGCTGAAGGAGCAGGTGCTGGAGAAACGGACCAACCTACTCACTGTTGAGCATCCTGACACCCTTCGAGCAATGGCCAACCTTGCTGCAACATATCATGCCATGGAACGGTACAACGATGCACTGAAGCTGATGGAGCAGGTGCTGCAGAAACAGACCAACCTACTCACTGTTGAGCATCCTGACACCCTTCAAGCAATGGCCAACCTTGCTGCAACATATCATGCCATGGAACGGTACAACGATGCACTGAAGCTGATGGAGCAGGTGCTGCAGAAACAGACCAACCTACTCACTGTTGAGCATCCTGACACCCTTCAAGCAATGGCCAATCTTGCCACAATATACCACTCCTTTGGACGGTACACTGATGCAGAGATGCTTGAGGAGCAGGTGCTGGAGAAACGGACCAACCTACTCACTGTTGAGCATCCTGACACCCTTCGAGCAATGGCCAACCTTGCTGCAACATATCATGCCATGGAACGGTACAACGATGCACTGAAGCTGAAGGAGCAGGTGCTGGAGAAACAGACCAACCTACTTACTGCTGAACATCCTGACACTGTTCGAGCAATGGACGCCCTTGCTGTAACATACCATGCCATGGAATGGTACAACGGTGCACTGAAGCTGAAGGAGCAGGTGCTGGAGAAATGGACCAACCTACTCACTGTTGAGCATCCTGACACCCTTCGAGCAATGGCCAACCTTGCTGCAACATATCATGCCATGGAACGGTACAACGATGCACTGAAGCTGCAGGAGCAGGTGCTAGAGAAACGGACCAACCTACTCACTGTTGAGCATCCTGACACCCTTCGAGCAATGGCCAACCTTGCTGCAACATATCATGCCATGGAACGGTACAACGATGCACTGAAGCTGAAGGAGCAGGTGCTGGAGAAACGGACCAACCTACTTACTGCTGAACATCCTGACACTGTTCGAGCAATGGACGCCCTTGCTGTAACATACCATGCCCTTGCTGTAACATACCATGCCATGGAACGGTACAACGATGCACTGAAGCTGAATGTGCAGGTGCTGGAGAAACGGACCAACCTATTCACTGTTGAGCATCCTGACACTGTTCAAGCAATGGCTGACCTTGCTGCAACATACCAGTCCTTGGGACGGTATACAGATGCAGAGAGGCTGAAGGAGCAGGTGCTGGAGAAACAGGGCAAGTGATGGCATAATGAGACATATCACCATGATTTACAGTGAGTTTGTCTTATTCTATTTATATGAGGTCTAATATCTACAGTGATGGCTAGACCCTAACAAAGTCCATGGGGTAGTTTTTCTTGTCTGGATTCCATACCATGTTAGAAATAGGATCACATGCAAGCTGAATGGCCTAGACAGGCCTAGACGCGCAGCCCATGCACAGTCCGCAGCAACTGCTGCACAGTCCGCACAGTCCGCAGTAACTGTGCTGCACAGTCCGTAGTCAATTCCGCAGTACGCACAGCCTTTACCTTTAGTATAAAAGCAATGTAGAATGAGCAGTAGTTATACAGTCAATTATTACCCCTTCTCTCATTCTCATATTCGTTCGATCTGCTAGTCCTGCTAACAGGTTATGGGCCCCGACCGTGCATAAATCAGAACCCAATAACCACGAACGAATACTGCTTACCTGATACTTTCCTACAACATGTCGACATCAACGAACACACTATCCTCCACTGCAAAGCTTGGAGAGTATTTTGCAAGACTGCCTTTATGTAAGGCTGATGGAAAGAATTACGTGTTCTTCCGAGATCGCTTCAAGTTTGCGATTGACGCGGCTGGTCTTGGTGACCACCTCGATGATCCTGTGATCTGGAAGGAACCCGTTGCACCTGTAATGGTGGATCCGCTAGTACCAACGGTGGACGAGAAGAAGGCTTACGACACGTTCCTTATGCGTCGTCGGTTCTGGAAGTCAGAGCAGGCCGTTATCAAGCAAGGCATTGCTACCACGATTCCAGACTCACTCTTCCTGAAAGTGAAGGGTGAGAAAACTGCCAAAGAAATGTGGGACAAAGTGAGAGCTCACTTTGAGAAGAAATCCCAGATGGTCACTGTAGATCTGCGCCGAAAGCTGCAAGACGAGCGATGCGCAGAAGGAGGCGATGTGAAGGAACATCTCACAACGCTCTCAACGTACAGAGAGGACCTGATAGCCATGGGTGCAGACCCTGGCGAAAAAGAATTTGTCGCAATAGTCCTAGGTTCCCTCCCAAACAGCTGGGAGACCTACCTGAGTGCGCTAACAGGCGCAGCAGCTCTACTTGGAAAAGTGCTTGATCCGGAAACTGTACTACAGGGTATCAGTGATGAGGCCGACAGAAAGGCGGCCCGATCGGGTGCAAGTGGGCCAGAGGCCGCGTTCTATGGGAACGGCGGCAATGGCAAGAAGAATCCAAGAAAGAGCATGAAAGGCAAATGTCATAATTGCCAGAAGACAGGACATTGGGCAAAAGATTGTTATGCGAAGGGAGGCGGAAAAGAAGGCCAGTATCCCAATCGCAAACCAAGAGACAAAGCAAATGTTGCACAAGTGCAACAAGACTTTGATGCTGCATGGCATGCTCAAGATGGGCAAGCCATTGAGTTTGATGAACTTGATGAAGATGATTCCGAGGATGGTGATGATGTGGACAATACAAGATTCTCCAACATGCCAGACCTCGAGGAAATATCGGACAGCGAAGACGAGCTTGATTGGTTGGATGGCAAGAGCCAGTCTGACCATGAGTTTGATTCTGATCCGAATGAGGGTGAAGAGCCGATGGATAGGTTCTCACTTGCCTCAGATAGAGTGGAGCTGATTGCAGCTGCTGCTACAACTGGATCTCATCAAGAGTTGGAAGTTTACGACTCGGGTGCAACACAGCACTTGACACCCAACAAGAGTAGACTCATGAATTATCAAACCATTAGACCGCGAGGAATAGTTGCCACGGACAACAAACGGTTTGAGGCCGTAGGCAAGGGTGACATGCATGTGCAAGTACCGAGAGGCAAGGATCTATACACTAGAGTTCTTGTGCGAGACGTACTCTATGCACCAAGCATGGGAGTAACCCTCCTTTCAGTTGGGAAGATTACGAAGGCAGGATATTCGCTGCATTTTCGAAGCACAGAGTGCAGAATCTTCAACGAAAGAGGACAGCACATTGGAACAGTTCCGTTTGTGCAAGGAGTGTATGCCGTAGAGGTGGAGGCACCATTGCCAGAGATGGAAGCATATTCTGCAAGCAATGGTGGTCCCTTACGAGTAACACCAGAGGAGCTGCATAGACTCCTTGGACACTTACCTGTGGAAGCAGCCCGGAAGCTTGTAATCGACGAGCACGTTGAAGGCATTCAACTAGAAGATAGCAAGGCTGCCACAGAGGAAATATGTACATCGTGCCTACATGGACGGATGACAAGAAAGCCAATCTCCAAGCCTGCAGAGCGTGAGGCAAGAGGGGAAGTTGGTGATGAGATACACACAGATCTCTGGGGACCTGCCACTGTGGAGACACCGCAACATAACCGGTATTATGTCTCGTTCATAGATGAAGCAAGTCGATACACAGTAGTAATCTTGCTACATGCCAAGAGTGGCACACTGGAAGCGACAAAGTCGTTAGCCGCGCGTTGGGAGCGAAATCATGCAATCAAGATAAAAATATTGCACTCTGACAACGGCGGAGAATACAAGAGCAAGGAATTTGACGCCTGGTTGGCCAAAGAGGGCATCAGACGCCGATTGACAGTCCATGACACACCGGAGCACAATGGTGTTGCAGAGCGACTGAATCGCACACTTCTTGAGAAAGTGCGTGCGATGTTACACGCAGCAGGGCTAGCGTCAAACCTTTGGGGTGAGGCGCTGAAGCATGCTGTTTGGTTGAAAAATCGGAGCTCAACCAAGGCCCTAGGTGGCAAGACACCATATGAAGTCTTCCACAAGCAGAGACCAGACTTGCGCCACATACATGAGTGGGGATGCAAGGTCTGGGTCCACGAGGATGACAAAAAACTAGGTGGACCAAAGCGAGCCCGTGAGGGGCGCTGGATGGGCTTAGATCCAGACACAATAGATGGACATCGCATCTATTACCCGGATAACCATTCCATTCGTGTCGAGCGCAACTTGAAGTTTGCAAAGAGAAGACAAAATGGAGAAGTGTTTAGAGTGCTGAATGAGGGGGAGAGAGCGGAAATTAGGCCAGAATCAGTGTCGCAAAACATTCAGGCACCTGGAACAATGGCCCCAACTACCATACAACTACCCACCATTACTATTCCCCTCCCTGACTCCCCGCTCACAACACCACCAAGTACTCCAGCACAAGTCCCAGCAACAGAATCAACCAAGCGTGTTGCACCACGAGATATTTCGAGCCAAATTGATGCAAGAAACATACTTGAAGGCCCGAGAACTCGACGTTCTGCACATAGTGCAATTGATGACACAAGGTCAATCACTCCAGATGTGATATCACGGATAGATCTCGAGCTTGCATTTGCAGGGCTCGGAGACATGTCGGATACACCAACCGTTGAGGACGCCCAACAACGTCAGGATTGGCTGCTATTCAAGCAGGCCATGGACAATGAAATGGAAGCCATGAGACGTACCGGTACATTCGGTGACAGACTGGTTCCTAGGCCACTAGACCGAAACGTTGTGGGAAGCAAATGGGCGCTCCGAATCAAACGCAAGGCTAATGGCGAAATCGACAAATATAAAGCCCGCCTGGTGGCCAGAGGCTTCACACAGGTGGAAGGTGTCGATTACTATGAGACATTCTCACCCACAGCGAAACTGTCATCCTTACGAACAATCCTATCTATTGCTGCCCGTTACGACTGGAACATCCAAGTGTTTGACTATTCAGCTGCATTCCTAAATGGAGAGTTTTCCGCTGACGAGGAGATCTATATGGAACAAGCTCCATACTTCTCAAATGGAAATGCGAATGAGGTCATTCGGTTAGAGAAGACGATTTATGGTCTAAAGCAATCAAGCCGCAAGTGGTACGAGAAGCTTACCACAGAACTGGGGAAGCTTGGAATACAACCACTGCGTACCGACCATGCTGTTTATCAAACCGTGAGAGGCAACGAATTTGCCATCATGGCAATACACATCGACGACAGTACAATCACCGGAAATTCGCCCAAGTTGATTGAGAAGATTCAGGATGAAGTCTCTCAAGTGTTCAAGATAACACGGCTGGGGGATATCAGCTGGTTACTGGGGATGGAGGTGAAGCGTGATAGAAACCACCACACTCTTGTGATATCCCAAACAACCTACATTGACTCGTTGATTCGAAAATTCAACATGGAGAATTGCAAACCAGTCTCTGTACCTCTGGATCCAAATGCTCAGCTGACACGTGAGCAATGTCCCAAGACAGTCGAGGAGACTTTGGAGATGAAGAAGATCCCTTATCGAGAGTTGATCGGTGGGCTAGTTTGGCTAGCAACCGCAACAAGACCAGACTTGGCATTTACAGTCTGTGTCTTATCGAGATTTGTGGACAATCCCGGCCAGGCTCACTGGAGCGCTGGAAAACGTGTTCTTCAATACTTGAAAGGAACACGTACCCATGGGCTTACCTATGGTGCAAGCGATGAGAATATCGGCTTGCGTATTTTTGCAGATGCTGATGGCATGTCATTGGAGAACCGCAAGGCCGTCTCAGGCTATGTCTTACTCATGAACGGCGCTGCAGTTTCCTGGGCATCTAAGCAGCAGGAAATAATATCTCTTTCGACAACTGAGGCTGAGTATATTGTACTAACCTTTACAGCGAAGGAGGCAATGTGGTTTCGGACCTTCATTGCAGAACTATTCGGTCCAGTTCAATTCCCCACAATTATCTACAACGATAATCAGTCGGCAATCGCACTAGCGCATGCAGAGCTGGGTCAATATCATGCACGTACCAAGCACATTGATATTCGATACCACTTCATCCGCTCGAAAATTGAAGATGGGACCTTAGGAGTTACTTACTGTCCAACGGCAGAGATGGTAGCCGACGTACTCACCAAGGCACTTGCCCCGTATAAGTTCAAGCCACTGATCAGTGCACTGGGCTTGAGTTCAGCTTGAGGGGGAGTGTTAGAAATAGGATCACATGCAAGCTGAATGGCCTAGACAGGCCTAGACGCGCAGCCCATGCACAGTCCGCAGCAACTGCTGCACAGTCCGCACAGTCCGCAGTAACTGTGCTGCACAGTCCGTAGTCGATTCCGCAGTACGCACAGCCTTTACCTTTAGTATAAAAGCAATGTAGAATGAGCAGTAGTTATACAGTCAATTATTACCCCTTCTCTCATTCTCATATTCGTTCGATCTGCTAGTCCTGCTAACATACCAAGGTATACTTCATGCAGCTTGTATTTACTGTACCATTTCGACCAAGTGTTCAGTGGATGACATTCCATGAGGATCAAATACATTTTGCATTTTTTTTTTGAGCGGTCCCAGTCATGGCTCACCTCAGAATCTTTTTAAAAAAATTATTCTGCTCGCCTCCTTCCGCAAGCTTTGTTTACCTTCAGCGCTATTGAAACTTGAATATTTCTCGAGCTTCATTTAGAAGGTCCCTCCTGTGCCATTTCTGCTGCTGATTCTATGTGGGAAAGCTTTTGCACCACCGGAATGGACAGCCCAAGCAATTTTTAGACCACCTTGTGCCCCGGGCCTGACGAGCAACAGAGTGAATGGCTGAGCGGCAGAATGTCGTCCGTTATGCAACCAACAAGATTTAGAATGGTTTATTGTGCAATGATAATCTGAAGAGGGGGGTCCCTACATACATCCACCGTATTTCACCGTAAACAGACCTTCTCCGGTCCAGCAAAAGTGCAACGCGCATCCAACGCCCTTAAGCTACTATTGGATCGACTATGGGCTGTCGCACTTCTTCCAGCACCCAGAAACGCCAAGCAACCTCCGCGTTCCATACATTTGAGGTGCCAACCGGGACATTTCGGAAACATTGAAGGGCATCACCTACGCCATTCCCTTTGCCAGTGATGTCTGGTGAGTTGGTAATGTCATCAAAGAACTTGTCGATGTGAGAACTTTTCTCGGTGCAGGAGGGTATCACCTTACTTGGTTCTGGTGGCGGTATTCCGGTCTTAATTTCCTCGTCCCCCTAGTCAATCAGATGTCAAGAAAGTCCGGAAGATAGGCTGACCATGGCCGCAGCCACCGAGCAATTCAATCTCATACTCTCTTAATCAGTAGCGCTTGCGGCGGCTGACGGTTCGAAGGAAACATTATTTTTGTCGGTTTGTGGAGGCATTCCCGAGTTATGTCATTCTCTGAAGTACCTAATCATAGGCAACTCGCCCGGATCACTCGTAACCGCCATTGTTTGAGCGCTGCATGTATTGTATTCGCTAGAAATGAATGGAGGCCTTTGCATCACTTGTCGAAAAGGCCACTGCTTGCACATGGCATACCGAGTACTTTTTTTGTCTTCTGCCAAGCCATACATAGGCAGGTTACCACTATGAGCTGAAAGTCTGCCACGCAACTAGCACACTGACTTGAAGCGGTATCTGATTTTAATTTTTGATTTGGAACAGCTAGGTGATGCACATTACAATGGCCGGGTGAGGACGATGTGGAAGCCAAAGCGAGCGTGTATCGGTATATATTTTGGTTTTTTGTCTACTAGTAATGTCTTTGCCATTTGGTTTTCTTTCTTGGTTCTTGCACAATACAGACCTCAGGCCTACAAACGCCGACGGACCAATGTCCGGGTCTGTCTACATCCGTCAGCAAGTTCAGCAAATATCCGAACAAAAGGTTTGAGGGAAAAAGACATCATGAAAAAATAACGGCTGTCAAATTCCACGCTCCAGAGCCAAAGAGCATATAAAGCGCATTGAGGAGGCGCTGCAGGACACCGTCTCGCCGCCGCGTGAAGTACAAGCCGAAGCACTGAATTACAAGCAACGATACTGTAGTAATCCGACCGTAAGTTCAGTAATGTCTTTATTTTTCATGCCCGAAGAGGTAGAGGCCGATAAATTTTCTTTTGATTTTAGGCGAATTTTTCAGGGGGGTCTTCGTTTCAAGTTAGCGTACACACAACTCTGAATTACGGTCAGATTCCTACAGTAGGACAATACGACAAGACCGACAGGCGTTCACGACAATGTCTAAAAAAAAATCTTCATATTGAGTGAACACTCGATAAATCCCAATCCAGCACCTCCCCCACATCATCAACACTCCCCTCATAGCGACCTGCAACGCGCGGAAGCCCGGGCCATCAATGGACAAACTGTCAAAGTACTCGCGATGAGCCACTTTGTACTTGCATGCGTGAACACATTGTTTGCCTCCGCGCTAAAAGGCGAGGGTGAAGGAAGTGTTCTTAACCTCAATCAGACAAAAAATAAAAAGGGAGGATTTACGCACCAACACTCACCGCAGCAGTATCGTGTCGTACGGGTAATAATACGTGTAATTGATCACCCAGATTTTGTGTGCGGAGTCACAGATATCGTGTGACAGAGGCGGGCATCGGGGCGGGGGGAGCGGGGTGTCGGGACGGCAACCGCGATGATGAGTCGGATGGGCAACCGCGATGATGAAGCCTCCAATTACGATGGCGGCAGCCTTTGACTAAAACATGCTGACAGAAAGCACAGCCGCTACAGAGACTACAAAAAATGTAATGGATTTTAAAAAAGACTTCAAACATCGATCTAATGACTTTCGCTAATTCATTACAAACGAAAATGAAACTAATGATTTATCGTCGATGCGAAACGCCTCTTGACAGGTGTGTCATAAACGATTACTAAAGTACTCGTAATCGGATAATCATTCTCCGCCTTTACAAAGGATCGTGCGCGTTGCGCGCTTCGAAAGAGGCGGTATCACATGACCGCGATTGATGTGATGTGATCTTAAAGGCCGTTCATTGCCTGGGTATGATACATGCTCGAGTACTCTCCGCCTGTTTTATGCACGAGTCCTTCATGCGTACCCGTCTCTACTAACTGCCCATCCTTCATGCATCTACATACACGCTATGAGCGAAAATCGTCGAGGAAGAAGTTAAAACGAGCTCACAGAATGAGATCAGCGTGCTTCGTGAGATGTCCAAACCGATGCGTGACGAAAATCATCGTCTTCCCGCACCGTTCTCGTATGAGGCTGTTAAATAGGTCCTTTTCTGCTTCGGGATCGAGGCTGGCACTGGGCTCGTCAGCGACGACGAGCTTAATCGTGCCGCTGGCCATGCGCATGAAGGTACGGGACCTGCAACGCGGCACATCAGCTGGGTAGTCGACTGTGGTAGTGAAAAACACTTGCGCTGCGAGTCTCTGTAGCTGCCCACCTGAGGGAAAGCAACGTGAGGATGCATTCAAATCTCCAAGAACAAGGCTTACCCGACAGCCCTTTTTTTGTGGTGAGATCGTAATAGACTTTGCAGAGCGGACAATTGTGCGAGTCAGCGCACTTGCAGTCCCAGAGTACCGGCGCCATAGGATCAAGAACCGCATCGTACTTTCCCTCCAGTCTCTCGATAAATCCAGCAGCCCCGCCCTTCCGCGCAGCTGCTCGAATGCGCTTCAGTTTCTCATTTCCCAGCGCTTCAACTCCGAGTCGGGGATCACCAATGCCGATATTCTCCGCCAGCGACATGCCGGGGTACAGATGTGCTTCTTGCGGAAGTAATGTCATCGCGTTGTGCAGACTGTCTTTTTTGTAATCCTTGATGTCGCGACCATCGACTAGGACGCTCCCGGCGGTGCAGTCGTACATGCGCGTGAGCAGCTTTACGAGCGTCGATTTGCCGCTTCCATTGGCGCCCACGATTACGACGAGCTGTCCGGGCTGGATGGAGAAAGATACATCTCGCAAGACATAGGTTTTTTTTTCTTGGGTGGCTTGCGTATCGGCATCGTACGAGAAGGATACATTCCTAGAACCAAGACAGCGCTCATCAGACAAGAAGGACAGATTCAAAGTTGGACGCACTGCATAACAAGGCCCATACCAAGGGGAGAAGCCGCGGTCGAATGGTCGATATCTCCGTCGACGACCGCATCTTGAGCACTTGCAAGGTCGTAAACTCGTTTCACAGTGGCGAGCTCTTTCTGCGCGGCGGTGAAGTTCATGAGCATCTCTGCGCATTGGAGCGATATGGTCTCGCCGCTGTCTTCAAGCATAACCATCTTGGAGAGCGAAAACTTCCGCGGAACGCGGATGGCAGCTAGTAGAAAGTAGAGCTGGGTCCCCAGTCAGGGCGTGAACCAGAGCGAATACACCACATACCAAGTGAAATTCGCCAAAGAACTCCGCCATAACCAGCGCCAAAAGCCCTTCCTTCTTCTCGTACTGCTGTGCAGGATGGCTAACGGACGCATTCCCAAGCCCTCGTCGAGCATTGTGATATCCTGCAAAAACTTCTGAGCGTCCATCCTAGGAAACAGAAAATCGACGCAAACCTCGAGCAAGATAATCGGAACCCCCATTCGTAATAATCTCTTGCTTAAATGCCAGGTTGGAAGCGATCGCCTTGAGACTATGCATCCGGTTGTAGTGCGGGTTGTTTGATGCGGCGATCCAAGCTGTGAGTTGTTGAGCAATGGATGGCGATGAAAGTCCAAGGTCACTTACATTTCGTCTCGAACGAAGGCCGCAAGACACTGTTAATGAGGGGTTTGGCGAGAAACATTAACGTATACAATGCGGCTTCTCTCCTCGAGCTGAAATATGCGGCGGAGAGGTAGATTTGCACAATAATCGCGACCAGCCGACCGCATCCTTCGAGGATGTTGCTATAAGCCCACCAGACATTTGGTCCAAACAAATCGTCGTCGGCACTCAAACAGTTCTCTGGAGAATATTCGCGTAAGGAATATATCGAGGACAAGGATTCTGGTGGAACTCACTCTCAAGCGTGCGGGCATCTGCTTTTGACTTGTCTGGAGGACGCAATCAGCAGATCGACAGGAATAAGCCAGAATACGCACAATCGAAAACCATTCCTTCAAGGTGACGGATCATGTAATTTGAGACGGTGCATTCGGCCTGTCGACTGACCCAGATAGAGTCAGCAAGAAGGGCTGGAGCTTAGTAGACGGACTCACACCCAATATCCCAACGCAACGAAAGTCACGCCTAGCGCCGCGCGCGCTGCGACGTTAAGCACTAGGTCTGCGACCGGAAATTCATTTCCAGCCAGCCCAGTTTCGATCTATGGAGGAGCAAGTACGTAAGTGGACGACTGCCAAATAGCCTTCCTGCACATACCAAGAACAGGATGCGGTTGAAGAAGAACCACTTCAAGATGTTTTCCGTCCGCTGCAGGAAGATTGCGAGACAGAGGAGGGGAAAGGTGACTGGTGAGAGTGTGTAGACGTCCAGAGTAAGGCGTTTGAGGGTTAGCAGAACCGCCTGAAGGTTGTGCCACCGAGTGTAGAATGGTAGTTCACCGGTATAGTGAAAATGCCACACCCCGAGCGGCATGGTTGGCGGAGTACTAGTAGCAGAAGCAGCTTCAGCAGGGTGGTGAGGTACGAGTTTCTCGGTGGTATGGGTCATGTTCGAGCGGTTTCAGGTGGAGGAAGAAGGGTGAGGTGGAGGTCAAAACAGGACAAGGTCGAGGTCCAAGCAGGAGAAGAATGGTCCGTGCACAGCTTGTGTGGACACGTACAAAACAACGACGTCGTCTCGACTCATTGACGGGCAAGCTGCTCACAGCATGTACTGTATGTGGGTGGATTGCGGCCTAATACAGATACAAAGGTCGGATTAACGCTCTTGACTCGCCACTGTGATGAAGCGAGACGCACCGCGACTCAGCTACTGTACCATGGCGTTGAGCTCATGGAGGCCGCGTGGGTCCCTCCCGGATCTTCCTGTCCTTGCGCGAGGTGAGTGGCCGGAGTCGGAGATGGTACCTCGTTTCATCGGAAATATCCTGCGCCTGCAGCCCGAATGCAGTCCGAATGGCAGCGGCGTTGTCGTGTTACCGAAGGACGCGGTATCGGTGTATTTTTCGCGTTATAGAGCGGCTGCGCGTGTACGTCGGGTCGGGCATGGGCGTCGTCAACTCGACAACAGTTGACGTCGTTGGATGGCGGTGCGGTCAAGCCCTAGGCGGTGGACATGCGGCTATGCGAGAGACTCTGTAGGTCAATGTCAGCACATCTCACTGCTCTAAATAACTTATACGTGCACTGCGACTCTCTTTTAGTCTGTTCACGTCCGAGTCGTTGCCAGTGCGGAAGTTGCGGATTGAATTCGGATTCTGTCCGTGTTTTTTTAGCTTGAATGATAGTGGTTAGAATAGAGAAGGGTTACATCTCGTTTGCCAGCCGCCAACCGGTCGTTTCGGCGGCAACCGTGATAAGTATCGAGATATCCTCAGAGCCGATTTCTGTACGGTGACAGAGCCTGACAGATGTAAGCGGCATTCGGCGCGTGCCGTGTTGGCATCACGTCTGGCTTGCGTCTGGCTATCACCTTGCTATCACCTCAATCTTTGGCGCTCAGCGCTCAGCCCTGACCACATCACTTGAACTCAGCCGTTGTCGCATCGTGGACGACCGGAGCGTCTAGATGCTTTTGCAGTTTACCGATGTGTCAGGCCGTAGTGACACACCTCCGTAGTAACGGCGTATTGAATTGCGCAGCACTGCGGCAGCAATCGTCGGGCAGCAGCTGGGGAGACCTACCTCTGTTCCTCTGAAAATTCGAAGCGAGTACTCCGCTAAGAACAGTTCTCACCGGGCCACATCTGTCCTTCAACTGGAAGTTCAAGTTCAAGAGTCAAGACGTTTGCTCTGCCCAGTGAGAGAGGAAAATCGACCTCGGGGGTTTACTGCGGATAATCCGCGCACCGCTCAAGTTCGGCGGTTTGTGCCCACAAGTGATCCACAAGGTCGCGGACGCTGCTCAGCACCATTATGTCAAGGGCGATATGTAGCGGCGTCAGAGAAGTATAAAGAGGCTCTGTCTTCTGTCTCTGCTTGTAAAGCTTCCTTTTATTCTTCGATTCGAATCTGCAGCAATGTTTTTTCTTCACTCGATCGCGCTCTCGACCCTTCTCCTCACTCAACACACTGCACGCGCGCTTAGCATCGCTCACGAAGGCACTTCTCTCCCAGCCCCACTCCGCACCGTCGACTGCCACACAAACGTCCCCGAACCCATCCAATTCGCGCTGAACATCACCACCTTTTCCGGACCCTTGCCTCCTACTCTCGTATGCGGCGAGCTGGACGTCCCCATGGACTACTCCAAACCGATGGCAGCGGATAACCAGATTACGGTCGGCTTCGCGATGAATCGGCCGAAGAATCCGGCCGGGCTGGTATTTTAGTGAGTTGTTTGCAATTGGATGGCATAGAGAAATTTACAACCAGGGACAGTCATGCAGGTGGTCCAGGACTAGATGCAGCCTCCGATGCATGGGCTATCGCGCTGAATATTTCGAATTCTGACGCTCCTGCATTTGCCGGACTGGAAGAGTTTGACTTCCTGGGTCAGTGCCCTTTCTAATTCTCCATTATAACGAACTAACATCGTTCTCGCAGCCGTGAACACCCGCGGCATCCAGTTCTCCAACCCACTCAACTGCTCTTTCAACACCTTCTTCAATAACGTCTCATTCGCATTGTACGTCTCCGAATCCGCTGGTGCCCCCAAAGTCTCACTCTGAATCATATATAGTCCCTCCACCTCAGCCGAATTCGACCAATACCAATCCGCGATGTCCAGCGTCTTCCAATCTTGCATACAAAATACCAGCCCACCCGGAATCGTACAACACATCGGCACCGTCGAGGTTATCCAGGACTGGGATGCTATACGTGCCGCGTTGGGGTACGAAAAGATACACCTTGCCAGTGTTTCCTAGTGAGCAACTTCATTCTTCATTCAATTTACGCGTCTCACCTCACCTAGCGGGACGTTCGTTGGCGCTGCATACGCTGCCAAGTTCCCCAATCGTGTTGGGCATTTCCTGTTGGATGCGGTGTTGCCTCACGGAATGGTTCGTATAACGTGGCTATCTGCTTTATCGATGTCTGAATCCGGTACAGTCATTCCAGGACATGATAACAGACCAGGTCGCAGCCATCAACCGTCTCCTTCTTCGCGCAGACGCGTTTTGCCTCGTCGACTCGTCGTGTCCCTTCCACAGCAAAGGCAAAGGCGCCGTCGTCTCCGTGCGTTCTCCTCTTGCTCCTCGACGCCTATTAACTAATTGTGACAGGCCTGGAAAACCCTCCTCTCGCGCGCCCTCTCTACTCCACTTCCAGCAGGACAGTGCGGGCCGGGCAAAGGATGCAACAATCCCGTTACTGCCACGGACCTGCGCGTCGGCGCCAGCGTCTTTCTCAGATCGAACCCTGATTTTCCGGCATTCAACCAGGCCCTGGATGAGGCGCTCAATAAAGGTGATGCAAGTAAGTTTGCGTATGTACCTGCGGGGGATATTCGGGAGAGTGTGGTGGTGCCGCTGTTGTGTTCTGATTTCAGTGGGTGTTTCTTTCCCTTTCCTTGGGTACGCTGACAATTCAATCAAGAGGCCGAGAATACCTCGTTCGCCGCGTTTCATGAGCTCAGTACCAACGCGAATAAGGTGCGTCGACCTGTCATATCCTCGATAGAAACTCAGTGTCATCTACAGAGTGACCCCGCGCAAATGGTGTACGCGCAAATGTTGCAATTCGCCTTGATGTGCGCCGCTTGGCCCTTCGACGCGCCCGAGCCGGCTCCTCTGCCCACCAATCTACCGATTATGCTGGTCACGTCAGACTTTGACTTGAAGTGCGTTTTCTCTGAATATCAGGACTTTTGAACTAACGAGCGTTATCTAGCGTACCGACCGAGCTCACGACCTTCGGGTTCGAGCAAGCGCCAAAGTCGACGCTGGTTATTCGTCATGGGGATGACCACACCTCGATTTTCCGTACGCGTACTCTGTCATCGTTGGTATCCACGACAATCTAACCGAACTCCAGTGCCAAATATTCCCTCCCACGCAATCGAAATCGATTTCCTCCGCACGGGAGCCTTCCCACAGAAACAAGACAATGCCGACTTTACCGTCATTCCTCCGCGCGGTAAACGCTCGTCGACGCTGCCGGATCCGTATTCAGTTCACCTTGGGCTCTGTGCAGGCGATTTTAGTACGGTTGAGACGATGCCAGAGTGCGTCTGCGCGCCAAAGGCCGCCGGAGCGGGAGCCGCCTAGACTGAGGGCGATGGGGGATATCCCTCATGAATGGCTCTCCTATCTTATCTTATCCTACGCGCTGTTGTGCTTTGTGTACGCGTCTCGTGATCAAGTCATTGGCCTGCCTTTCGCCATCATGGACGTTGCCCCGCAGCCCCATCGCGTCGAAGACCTTTGGTTCGAAGACGGAAACATCGTCCTCCAGGCCGGCTCCGCTCAGTACAAAGTCTATCGTGGCACCCTCTCGCGGCAATCGCCCGTCTTTCAAGACATGCTGTCGTTTCCACAGCCTGCCGACGCGGAACTCGTCGATGGGTGTCCGCTCGTTCGTCTGCCTGACCCCGAGCTGGAGGTTACTCCATTTTTGAAAGCGCTTTTCGAGCCATAGTACGCTGTATCTCCGCATCTCGCATCTCATCCAACAAACCGCAGCTACTTTCCCCCGTTCCCCGCCCGGACGACTTTCGAAATCATGTACTGCTGTCTGCGGCTCAGCCACAAGTACGCCGTAGATCGTCTTCGTCGAATTGCTCTCGTCCATTTCAGCTCGCAGTTTCGAACGACGCTCGAAGAGTGGGATGCCGCTCAGTGGCAACTCCACAAATCGGATCGACCTCCGTCCGAGATAACCTCCTGGGAATTTCTTCATGATGGCCGCTCCCTCGTCTGTTGCGTACAGCTGGCACGCGAGGTCGACGCACTCTGGACTCTTCCTGCAATACTCTACTCGTTGGCGACATTTCTCGACGAGGTCGGCGTCAACATCTTCTACGGTGTGGAATACGAGGGAATTGGAGGCCAAATGAGTCGCCAAGACCAGGAGGCGTTTGTTGCTGGCCTTGACAAGCAAATCCGGGCAGTGGTCGATGTGCTCGCGTTCCTCCACCAATCCCCGGTCGGCCACTGCACGACAAGACTGGCGTGCGCATCTTTATTGCTCTCTGTCGCCTCCGACGTAAAAGACACCCGTCTCGAGAACACTCGACAACCGCTTGATGTGTGGAAGGACGCCTCTTGGGAACTACTCGACGACATGTGCACGAGTTGTTTTGACGCACTCAGAAGCCGGTATCTTGTCGCGCGTCAGACGGTGTGGGACAATATACCGGAGTTCTATCGTCTCCCTTGCTGGGAAGACTTGGAGGGTATGCGGACGGCTGCCATTGGGGACGATTTGCTGTTATAGAGATCATTCTCCTCAACCTCATCGCGAGGCTAGACGGCTTGCGCTGAATGGGACGGATACGTTGGGCGCCCAATATGTGAATTAAAGATTTTTCGCATCGAGCATATATGTACAATAAAGGTTCCTCGCGTGCCACTCAGTGGTAATGACGGATCTAGTCCACTTGTGAGCATGTATCACACTGTCGCCAAAGGTATTCACGAACCTGAAGCCCAGCAATAATCTCGATATCATATTCCTCTCCCTTGATCAGCTGGCTTCGTCCATAGCTCTTGATACGGGTCTTCTCCCACCTAACTCGCCCATTAGCACATTCCAAAGGAATAATAAGACCCACTCGTCAGTCGTCGGCACCTCTTCCTCGAATATCGTATGCCCGCAGGTGCGGATCTTCTCGCCAGGCAACAGGTCGAGAGAGATGCCCCGCAGAAAGTGTGCGAAATGGAAGACTCCGAGACGGCGGAGGTGCGCTTGGTCGGCGGGCGGTCGAACGACTGTCGAATTGGAAAGGTTAGGTATGGGTCCAGACGCATACAGCCAAGGGTATTCCACATACCACGATGCATCGTACCCTTGAGGACGCCACCGCTCATGAATGAGAGCTGGTCCCCGATGTTGATGACCAAGGCGCCGTCCTTGTGCTTCACGTACCGCCAGACGTTGTCCGGCATGAGGACCTGCAGCGCCGCGATGGGCTGCGAGACCAGGATGCTGACCGAGTTGAAGTCCGTGTGTCCGTTAAGCATGACTCCGTTTGTAATCGCGGTCTCCTCCTCTGTAAGCGGGTCGTAGATCATGTAGCGGAAAACCTTCCGGCGCGTCATTAGCTTGACAACCAGAGGAAGGAAGGCGGAGCTCACATCGTTGCCGCTCATTCCTTCGGTTGTTTCGTGCAACGACCACAAGTGTCCGTCTTTCAGACCCAAGACAGCGTCGATGAGGGATAGTATCTTTCGGAGAACCTTCTGGCGTGATTCCTGCACATACGCTTTAGTAGAGGTTATTCCGAAAGGACAGATCCCTCGCCTCGATGAAGGCCTTGACTTCGTCAACGTGCGGCCTTAATGCCTCCGGATGGCGCTCTGCTGGGTCGATACTGTGTAAGCGTCAGAAATGTGAGCGTGAGGTAGCGCAAGCCCAACTCACTGTCCCAAGTAGAAGTTGTAGTGCTCAATGCGATCGCGCACACCATCCTTGATCTCCCACCACTTTTGAAGCTACAAATGATGAATATACTGACTCTGGGCTCCGGACGAGGTATATGACTGACCTTATACCCCATGAACGAGCCCTTCTCGGCAATCGGCGCCCGATGCTGCTCCTTCTCTTCGATCGGTACCGCGTCGAACGCAAGCTGCGCCAAGTCAAATTGGCGGTCTAGCTGAAGAGCGTAATCAGCCGATCTGGCTCCTCGTCTTGCAGAGAGCTAGACACGCACGATGGCCTGTGGGAGCCCGTGTCCAACAACGTAGAAGAATCCGTCGCGTTCGAGCGCGGTCGAGACCGTATCGACGAGCTCAAGCCTCTTGCCAGCGTCTTCCGAGTCGTAAAGCGACAGGTCGACGGTGAGGATGTCGGCCCAAGGAAGTTCGTGCGTTGTTGGTGCAGGCTGGTGCCATTTGGGTACTGATGGGGAGGCCATCGCGCGCAGGGAATACGACTTTCGAAGTATATGAACTTGAAGCAAGGAGGGAGGAATCGAGCCCAAAATAAAGTCCCGTAGACGGCGCTCACGCCACGCGGAGCTAAAAGCACACCATATCGTGTGAGGCATTGCTCATCCTCTGCAGACTTCCCGCATTATTCCAGCGATGGTTGGTGCGAAATGCTGCAGTACCTGTCAGAAAGGCGGGCTTTCGGTGTATGCCTCCTACCAAGATAATCGGGCGACAGCTCCGATGGGACCTGCGCCTTCTATACGTGTCGTGTCCGCCTTGTCGGATGGCAGACCTCGGGCTCGCAGCCGCACTTCGGGTAGCTTTCCTTTTGCGTTCGCGTTTGGCTTCAGTTTCAAGCGTGTGGAGTAGGAGGCGATATGGATGAAGGATGGTGCAGACGAGCTTGTGTATAGAGTCTAATGGGCGAGATGAGCCAGTTTTTCATAGGACCCCGAAGACTACTCACCGAGCCGCATTGCCCCTTTGACGCGCTATTTCCGTTTCTCAACTCCGGATGCGAGTTGGTGTTCCAAGAGGGGAAGTCGTCGCAGCTCGTTTGCGTCCAAGCCAGCGTGGATCGAGGGCAACCGCATCTTCCAGAGACGGATCTTCAAATGACTAGGCATAGAGCGAATTATAGTGGTCCCAGTTGACCCTTCGCGTCCGCATTGGCGATTGACGCGAGGCCTGAGGATGGGTGGCGAGAGCAAGCACGACGTCGCGTCACATTCGTGACTTTTCCACTCGCAACCACTTGCCAATCCTGCCAGGAGAACGCGCTTGCCGCTCGTGAACATGCTCGCCGTCAGCCGAAAGACGGTCTCCGGCATATTCGGGCCTAGCAGAATGCTTTCTACGCACAAGCGAAAGAACAACACCTTGGACGACTCGGAGTCCCGGTCGGCAGACGTACTTCGCGTCCGGATGGGAGTGCACACTCATAACATCCTCTCTACTCTCGACCCCGAGCGGTTAAAGGCCTCCGACCTGGTCGACATATCATCATGTTACAGGCTATTCAGCGGCCGAGTACGATACGAGCCGGGGCAGTACTTTCCTCCAAAGACGGCAGGGTTTTTCTACTTTCACCGCCCACAAGACGCGATTCCCTCATCTCTCGCAGGCGTCGTCCGCTTTCGACGCGTCAACGGGGCCTCGGCAGACTTTGCGAGCGGGACAGACCTCTTGCTCCCAAATGGCCTACACTGGGAATACCCACTAATCGGCTCCCTGTGCCAGTTCAGCAATTGGACCCAGCTTCTTCTTGAAGACGGTCTCATCACACCAACTCAGCTCGAACAGTGCAAACGCATGTACAACCCGAGAGAGGACGGCGCGTACCTTCACTCGTTCGGACAGCCATTCGTCACGTCGTTTTTGGAAAGGTCCCAGATATTTGTCGTTCGCGGCGGGGGAAAGCATCCCGTTGGATTTTCTGGCCCGTTCAAAGATAACCGGCAGACGCAGCAATTTGGCACGCCGTACAATGGTAGGTCGTCCAGATTTGCTTATAGTATACATGTGCTGAGCTCAACGGGCAGGTAAAGCGCTCGTCCGCTTTGAACTATCCACGCTTCCAGAACATACGAAGAAGCACAAGCGTCTTGCCGTTATCCGCGTTCTCAAGTTCATCGAGCCCCCCACGCTGAAGGACTCGAAATACGACGGATATTTGCTCCCGCCGATGGAGGGCCAGCTGATGCGCAAGTGCATACGGAACTCGGTCGTCCGTCCCAGTACCACCAAGCTCTGCCATGATTATATGCAGAGTTTAGCCCAGAAACGACCATCGAAGAGGAAATTCATTCCGAGACAGAAAGTGACACCATGGACGCTCAATCTCGATTCGGGACGGGGAAAGCTCTTTGGGATGCTACTTGACGACGAACGCGTGCCGGTGGAGGACAGGGCTGTCAAGGCAGCGTCTGCAGCTGACGGGGAGGAGGGCGAAACATCAGACTCGGAGGATTCGGAAGACGAGGGCGAGCATTCAGACGCACCCGTCGACTGAGCGAGGAATCTGGAGACGAAGAATTTCCTGAAAACGAGAAGGGATTCTGAGATCTCTTCCTGCCCTCTGCCTCGACTGAGAATCAGCTCAGTTGGTAGCATGCGAGGCATGCATAGTGGGCAGGACGGCGACCATAGCGCCATCTGGTCATACAAACGCCGAGATAGTGTACAGTAGGTAACTATAGGGCAATCGTACGGTCGTTATTGGCAGGAGGTCCCAGTCAGAATCGCAGATATAGGCCAGTAGGCTAGTGATCATCATATAGCAGAAAGAAAAGGATTTCTAAAGCACACCCATTCATGTGTGCGAATTGTTATCTTCAAGCCCTCATCTTCACCGCAAACCCGGTAGCCAGCAATGCCAATGCCGTCCACCCCACCCGTCCACCCCACCTGCGACTACTCTCCCTCCTCACCCACCTGCGCCATTCCGTCTTTCCGTTCCCGTTCCCGCTCAGCTGCACCGCATAATCCTTCCACACAACCCTCCTCAAACACCACCAGAAAAGCGTCCCTGGGCCCGGGAAGATACTCGAGATTCGTCCTTCGCCGCCAATGCGGTACCACGAGAGGCAGGACATGTGTACCGAGCGCGCTAGACGCGCGTGGATCCATGCGTTGTATGTGTCCGTTGCGAGCGGGGTGACGTCGACGGTGCTGAGGATGCCGGCAAGGAGGGGGCGGACGAGTTGGACGATGTACGAAACTTGGAGTTCTTCGAAGAGGATGACGGAGGTGTGCCCCGTGAATGTGTTTGGTCCTTGGTGTGTACAGTATGGTGAGCGATGTACGGGGTAGAAGGGAAAGCAAAGCTCACCCGCAATCATAAACAAATTGGGGAATCCAGAGACCGACGTCCCTTTGTACGCCTTAGGGTACCCCTCCGATTCGTAGTATTCTTGGATCGTTTTACCTTGGCTGCCGCGGATTGGAATAGGAAATCCGTCCTGCACAGAGTGAGAATACTGAAGTGTGCCTTGGTTAATAACAGACATACCGTAGCGAAACCCGTGGCGAATATCAGAACGTCAAAGTCGAGTTTCTCGCCTGTCTTGGTGACGAGCCCGTCCTCTCTGACCTCGGCTATCCCGTCCCAGTTCATGCTGACGTTGGGCTGGTGCAGGCACGCGAGATAATTGTTGTCGAAGAGGATTCGTTTGCATCCGAGGTCTGCAAGGGGGTCATGAATTTGCTTTCAAGGAGAAGAGATATTCCTTGCCGAAGCCTGGAATCATCTTGTGATGGTACTTTTTCGGGGCAGACGACTTGATGTAGGATGTGAAGAGCTGGATGAGGTATTGTGTCAGCAGGTGGTTATGAGAAGGGCATGGATAACCGGTACCTTCTTCGCGAGCTTTTGGAGCGGGCGCGTGTGGCTACTGAACAGGCCGACGTAGAGGATCTCCAGCTGCAATCATCAGCGAAAGGAGAAACTCAAGTCAAAGGACCACAAACCTGCAATAGATACCACATTCTGAATAACCACAACGCAAGCGGAACATTGCGCAATATCCAGCGCCAAAGGGAGCTGTACGTGGCTTGCGCCTGATGCAAGGTCAGCACATGCGAGCCGAGAAGGGAGAGGATCAGCTCACCGACGGAAGGTACCAGTTTGGGGTGCGACAGAAATTGATTACTTGGGTGGTACTGTCTTGTGCGATTACTGGGACGAGCTGAGTGCTGCACAAGGAATCAGCGTTAAGTCGCAACCACAGATAGCACGCACGCAGATGCGGCATTGCCCACGACAGCGACCTTCTTGCCATGCAGGTCGACGTCCGGGCGCCATTTCGCCGAATGGAATACTTCACCCTTGAACGATGAAAGACCAAGGATGTCCGGGATTCGAGGGACATCAAGGACCCCGACAGCGGTAATCAGGACCTTTGCCGTCGTGCGCGTTGATGCTCCACCTTTGCCGACAACGAGGCTACGAGTCTCGACCCTCCACACGTTTTCTTGGTGATCCCACTCTGCCGAGACGACAAGAGTATTGAAAGATATGTGTCGGTGGACGTCGAATTTATGCGAGATGGTACGCCAATAAGAGTGGATCTCAGGCTGAGTAGCCTGGACGGAGGACCAGTCGGGGTTTGGCGCAGATGAGAGGGAGTAGAAGTGGACGTAGGTGTCGGAGGCAGCGCCCTTGAGCATCAAGTGAGAGAATGCCAGCGAAAGGCTCTGTACATGAACATACAGGATATGTGTTTTCCTGCCAGCGAACGTTAGTGCCAGAAAGGACGAAGAAACATAAGCACATACATTCCATGTCCCACCCACATCCGACCCTCTTTCATAGATCTAAACAGTCGCAAATGACTTCAGACGCCGCTCTTGGGAAATCGCGTACCACGAAATCCTCGACTCCAAGGTCGCGTTTGAGACCAATGGCTGCGGTGAGCCCACCAATCCTACGGATGGGTAAGAATGAATCAGACTGCGGCCTCAGACTCACCCCGCGCCAATAATGACTACGTCGGGCATTTGTGGAGGAAAGCGAGGGAATACAAACCTGTCTTTTGTGAGAGCCTTTTGTGGGGCGAGGTGATTCCGGGAACTGCATTCTATATTTGGGTATCTGTTGCCGCGAACACAGAGATAGCGTGGAATACTGCCGGCAGGAGAAACCTTGCATCAGGAAGGAAGGAAGGAAGATGATACATAGCTGGATGGTCGGCGGGGGCTTGATACTGTACGCGAACGAGGAATCGAGTTCTTATTAGTTGGTTGAACAGCTAGATGGGGCCGTAAAGCCACATCGATGTTGCTTTCAGGCCTGTGATGAGTGTCACAGTTCTCCTCCTCCCGTCATGAACTCTGGTCATCCCACCATAACTATTGACCTGGTGGGTCCACAATCACCGTCTGTGGTCAGTAGCTAACAACACTGAAAGGTCCTTGATAGGCAGACGACGAGAGATGTTCTCCAAGGGGTCCTACACGCCATCCTCTTCCACCGCCTCTTTGGTCTTGTCAAGCCCCAGACGTTCGAGGTGCTCGATGTAACGATGCCGGGCGTGAAGGATGCGGGCATGGAAGAGCTGGTGAATAAGAAGGTCGAAGCGTTTTCGCGCGCAGTGGAGAGCGGGGCAAACAAGCGGGGACAAGTGCGTTGTCTTGACTCTTCTCGCGGCAGATAAGAACAAACTAACGCTGCCTAGATTGCCGTTACATTCTCAGAAAAGCGGCAGAAGAAGGCGTGGTTCCAGGTGTACGACGAGGATGTGCCTTGGGAGAAGTGGTCAGTCCGCCACATACCCACCCTCGATTCCGTCTTGACTTAAATGCAAACAGGGTCGTCAACGCCGAAATTCGGCAGCCGAAATCGGACCAAGGTACGGCTGTTCGCGGGCTCCGACCTCGTTAAACCTCATTTTAGACCACGAGCAATTCAGAACGACGCTGGCTGCAACACTCACCAAAGCTGTGCAAACCATGCTCGTCCATACATCCTCGGAGGAAGCTAGGGCCGTCGTCCCAACTATTACAGACGCGAGCGGGATATCCCCGTTTCCTGTCAGCGTCGTCGTGTCCGTCGGCGGTGTCGAGGTTGGCTAGGCTCCCGGCCTCCGTTTCTTCTCGGTGGCCGTCGATTACTTGCGATTCGTCATGACTGTTGTTTCCGCGTGAGGAGGACAACACGGTCGACCTTTTGGGGCTATAGACGTGTTGTTCTAGCACAAGATGGATTGTGCGTTCGGCGTCTTGCCTGTTTCCTCTTAACTAACGGATGTATACAGCTGCGTGCTATGGTCATGCTATGGGCCGCTCGATAGTGAATGTCGTCGTCGCGTAACATTCCCAAATCGTATTCAACATCGATACCTACATACCAGCTGTGGCCAAAACCCCGCCCCAAAGATTCACATTCAGACAACGCCAGCATTCGCGGCCTCCCATTCATCGCACATCCGTCCCTGCCATGCGGCCTCTGCTATGAATGGCTGTCCACAAATAAGCCCTCGTCATCATTAGGGCCGGAAACGCACATACCTCCCGCTGCTCGTCGCTCATCCTCATCCAAACATTTCCCATGAACTGAAGCTGAATCTTCCCATTCGTCTCCCCCTCTGGCACGATCTGTCGTTTGAGATGCTCGTTACCTGGCCGCGTTACATGGCGCACGAAGAGCATGAAGCTCGTGAAGCGCTTGGGGCGCAAAGCGGATGGTCCGCGCATGTAGGGATGTGTGCGTACTGCTGGGCGTTGACGTGGCTGTGACTGTGGCTGTTCGACGCCGAGTGACGATGCGTTCTGAACGACGAGAGAGGACTCGGACACCGTCGTCGTTAGACCCTGCGTATCCAGGCCTTCCTTTACTGCGGAAATGGCTTGCGCCGATACACCCTTTGTATCAACTCTCTGGCCCCAGGCGGGGATATGCAGTATCAGCCATTCCCGTTCGGCTTGTCGACAACGAATCTCCGATTCTGGATCCGAAACGAAGCGAGACGTGTGGTGGTATAGAGCAGGGTGTGTGCCGGTCGCGGCGACGTCCGAGTCCGAGTCGGGTTGCTCAGGCTTTCTCGAGCGCGTTGGATATCGATGTTCCTTCAGAGTCGCGGTCTGAGAAGTGGAGCCCGAGCCCGGTGGACATATCAACCGCCCATACATCTTTCGCAGAAAAGTGGGTTGTTTGTCGTACAAGAGCCGAGCAGAAGGCCTTTTATACCATGTTTTCAGTCTGAATCGAAAAAGCTTGTTGGACCGGTGATTCAGATGATACCGCAGTCGCTTTTAACTTTTTAACTTACAGTTTTGCATAAATACGTGAACGTCTGCTTTGTTTTCCTGATGGAACGTGCGGTGGGTATGTATTACCCAGGCAACGCGAGGCCACGACAGAGGTTGTTCTAGAAAGTGAAATACGGTGAAGTGAGGGACTGGAGGCAGATAACGGAGCCTCAACTTGAAGAAAGATGTCGATATCATGATGGTCAAGCCCAAGCAACTGGTGTGTTTTCTGTCCAGTCACTGTTAGATCTCGCGGGGGGGGGACGAGATTTGCTTCATTGGTGGTCCTTGGAATAGGTCTTCGAGACCTTAGCGAGCTTGAAATTATTACATTTGAAGCGGTACGATTCTAGCTTAACACACCAAGTACCTACTACATGAAAAAAAAACCTCTAGATCTGTCCGGCTACCCTACCCCTACCCTGTCACCAGACGCGCTGCCTCTTCCTTCCGTCTCCTTCGTGCCCGCCAGCTCGGTCCAAACCTTACAAGCAGCAATACAGCAGGGAGCGACAACACCAAACACAGCCCGCCCAAGAGGACGTATGCCCAGCCCGCACCGAGCGCGTCGAGCATTGGTTGGATGGCGGAGACGAGGCCCGCGCCGAGGCCGCAGCGGACGAGATTGTTCTGAGGAGTGTAGTGAGTGTGTGAGGTAGGGAAGAATGAAAAGAAGGAAGGAGAACATACACAGGCGGTGATAGACGACCCTTGCTTTGGCACGAGGTCGAGCATGAGTGTTTGGAGGGCATTCATGATTCCGATCGAGACGAGAGCCACTAGAAAAACGTCGTCAGCATTGGCATTTTCACGGGGGAACGAAGAACATACGAAAGAAGAGTAGCACCAGCGGACCTGCGAGATTCGTCCCGCGCTCAATGCACCATCCGTACCCAATACAGCATGCGACGAAGATGCAGAGGAAGAAGGGGAGGATGCGCAGACGGGCCTACAAGAGGGGACGGGTGAGTGCATTGGAAGGACGGACAGGATGTAGACATACCTTCTCGATAGGAAAGTCGTCTTCGGTGCTCGGCTTTGCGTCCACGTCCCCGTTCACAGCAAGCAGCTTCCGCTTTGCACGTTGATAGTCCCAGTCCAGGATCTTCCCCGCAATAACTGACCCGACGCCCATACCTATCCCGAGAGCTACAAGGACAGTCAGCTTCACGCGGCAGTCAAAAGAGCAAAGGAACAACACACAGAGGAAGCATAATCCAAGCTCTGTCTGGTTTAGCTGTGGGTATTGCACATGGAAAAGGCTCGAGATGCTTGCGAGGACGGCGTAGAACACGGCATATACAACACCGGTGATGAATAGAATAAGGTCGACGTCTGGCTGGAGGAAGAGAGGGAGGGGGTTCTGGAATGGCTTTGGCGGTGGTCTGGATCCCACAGCGAGCGAGGAGGAGAGGCGACGACCGCGTCCAATGATGGGTACGAGCGGAGTGTGCAAGAAAGGCCGGCCTGGGATGCTCCCGTTGCCGACAACCGCTCGGAGGGTCTCCGGGAGGAATCTGCGGGAGGTAGTGAGCCTGGGTTTGCGGAGGGAGACAGAACGCGGCATACACTATAAGAACGATCGCACAGATACCGGACGCGATGCACAGGAACCAGAATATCGCTCTAGGAGGGACATTAGTGTATTCCAGACGAGATGGCGGCAATGATACAGACCTCCAGCCGAGCTTGTCCGACAGCACACCACCTATGACGGGCCCAACGGCGGGACCCATCTGCGTACGCGAGTCAGCACGAAGAAAAAAAATCAAGCAAGGAAGCGTACCATCGGTCCTATAGAGTAAACCCCGTAAAATCCACCCCGTTCCGCCGGCGTCGAAATGTCGCCAATGATTCCTGCACCGACAGCGACCGTGCTAGCTGACCCGATGGCTTGGAAGCATCGAAGGAAGAGAAGCAGCCAGTAGTCGTTCGTGGGCGTTAGCGCGAGTCCGACACAAGACAACGCGAGGATGACGAGGCAGCTGATGAAGATGAGACGGCGGCCGTATGTGTCGGCGAGTGGACCCCAGAACATAGGCGCTAGGTTCGCTTAGGACTGCGATGGAAGGGTAAAGACCACGCACATATGCCTTGAAAGACCATATTAAGCGTAACCTGAAGAAAGGCGTCAGCAGACAGGTAAAGGAAGAGGAAAGACGCGTACAGTGAGGTTTATGAGCTCGGTGGACTTGTGGAACGCGACCACGATGGTGGGGATGGCGGGGAAGTATATATTGGCAGAGAGTGGACTGAGCGCGACTCGGTCAAGGCATCGCAGTTGCAGAACGAATGCACACACCTGAAGAGCGTCCCAAAGGCCGTCAACGACACGATAAACCATTTCTCTCGGGTCGTGAATATGCTGTAGGGTGGGGCTGCAGGACCTTCCAGACCTTGTTTTGCGTTATGCGAGGCCATGGGCTAGGCTTGAGACCGCTGCAGTTATATACATTTCGGCGGCGAACGGATTGGGCGGGCAGAGGCAAGTGGCGGGCGCATCCCGAGACGATTGCCAAATCTGAATGATGTGGTGCGGGTCTGAGCCGTCACGGATCACGACCCTCTCCGGCTTCTTTGCAGAGTTGCGGCATCTCCCACTGTCGAGATCGTATGGTACAGGCCCAATGTCTATACAGTGTACACGAGAGAACTAATACGAGAATTTCTTGTGTCGCCGCTGTCGCTCGACCAGGAGGAAGCTTGCTTCGAAGACCGTTATTGAGGGACTGGGAGAGAATGGAGCTGGACCGACCGATGAGGCGCTCCAAGTGCTTGATCTGCGGCTTGACCTCGAGCCTGGCGTGTTGCGACATGCGCCAGACACCAAAGTGCCGCTTGCAAGGGTGGAACCTGGCGATGGGCAGGCGGGTGTCATCGCCCAGGCGGTAGAGCTGCCGAGGAGTGAGAGATCGAAGGGATAACGCGCAAACGCGGACCTGGAAGTTCCGATTGTGCGTCTTCCATCTGTATTCGACGCCGTCCGAGTCAATGAACGTCCCTCCTCTGAAAACACACAGTAGGTCAGCGTTCTCCCGTCTCTGCAACAATACGCACGGTTTCTCTTCTGCCAGCTTCAATATCGCCTCAATTTCCATCCAATCGCCCAGCGCAGCAACTCCGTTCTTCTCCCACTTTCGACCCTCCTCAAAGAACCGGACGCGTGCAGCCCCATCGCGCGGAGTGTCGATCTCGCAAACAGTGGTTAGCTCGCGCGAGCCGGGGTCGAGTTTGTTTATCTTGGTAACGTGTCGGTGCCAGAAACGGGTGACGATCTCAAAGTACGGGTCGTCCGAGGCGGTGGCAACGGTTGTATTGCGGACACTGTTGGTGGCGAACTCGAGGACGGTGCTTGTGGGATCGGGTCTGTCCGAGTCCGACGCCATGAGGCTGGAGTTCAAGGCTGCCAGGCCAGGCCCCAGGGCACGCGTGTGCGCGTTTTCTATGCCGCCCAGGAACTTCTGCCAGTCTACCGGCACTCGAGAATGTGGGACCCGCCCTCCGGAAAACGACCGGTCCCGAGATTTTCCTTCTCACGTTGGAGGACTCCCGAAGTTTGTCCAACGATAGCTGCCGACCGTCCAACGGCAGGTACGCGCCGTCATTGGACTCGGCGCGAGAGTCTTGAAGCTATTGAAGACGTAGGATTGGATTGGATTGGATAGGATAAGAACTGTTCGCTCCACTGGTGACGATGGCGGATTTTTTTCGCTGGGGCAGTGTCGGCCATGATGTAGGGAGGTGTGGACCGAGTTACAGGGCAAGCGGGTGTGTGGTGGTGGTGGTTGAGTCCCAATAGCGGAGCGCGTCGAAGCAGCTGATCGCGTTACCTACGTCACTGATCGATGACATCAGCACATCTGACTAAGCTCTCCGGTCAAAACGCGGGTTGCTTGAGGGCTACCCACAGCCCAAGAACTAGTCAGAACAACTCAGGGTTGGTTGTGCAAGACCAGGTACAACTTTGAAAATCCATGCTCCAATTCTTTTACCGACTCGCCTGACGCAGATTTTTTCTACAAGAATCCGCGGGTTCTGCATTCTCTCTCTCTCTCTAGTCCACACTGGCATTTGCGGTGGCATGTGGTATATTATTTTGAACGCATATCCTAAGACCGGTCTATCGTATACATACGCTCTAATGTAAAGGAGTCAGTGAATCTAACCCATCGCCATCTCAATGTGCTTCCCCTTCACACTCCTCCACTCCATCGCGGCCGCGCCGAAGAGACACATACATGCCATAGCTGTACTCACATAGAATGCCGAGATAAAGGCGTTGTTATATGCTTCCACGACAGCGGCCACAGATTCGCTGGGAACCGCGCTCCGCAGGGACGTCGCACCGGCGTTCAGAACAACAGAGGGTTCGACTCCGGGGACGTTCTTGACGAGACCTTGGACGAGCGTGTTGGTGAATACATTTTGCCCGACTGAGACGAACACCGCGCCGCCAAGGGTCTGAAAAAAGATGAGCAAAGATGTGCCCGTTGGTATATCCTCGAGCGATAGAACTGTCTGCGCCGCCAGGATCGGCTGCTGCATGCCCTGAAGGAGGTGTTGAGCACAGGAGACGAGGAGGAGACGAGAATGGACGTACGAATCCGACACCCAAACCATAGATGATCTGATAGCCTATCCAATGCGAGTGACTTGTACCGGTGGCTTTGAAGGTCGATATGAGGCCGGCACCGACGCCCATAAGGACGGCGGAAAGCAGCATGAAGGGCGTATAATAGCCAACAGCAGTGATCACTGCCTCGTGATAAGTACGATGCGAGCGACGATGGAAAGGAAGTGCTGACCTCCGCCAGCAATAAGTGACGCGATAACGAAGGACAGGATCATCGGGAGATCGTCGATTCCCGACTCGACGGCAGACACGTCCTTGATGGCCTGGAACCAGATGGGCAACTAACAGGTCCGTGGTCAGACGAAGAACATAGCAGGCCATGATACTCACGTAATACACCAAAATGAAGAAGGAAGAGCCAAGCGACAATGAGAACCAACTTCCCGCAAGTATACTCCGTTGCTTGAAGATTCTCGGCGGTACCGTCGCGTCTTCCTGGCGCCAAATCTGCACCACAATGAAGGCCACGATGAGCACCCCAAAGACGATAAAGAGTCCGATGATACGGCCGTTGCCCCATGAGTATTTGGACCCACCCCATTGCAGCGCGATGAGAAGGCTGACGATAGCGGGTACGAATACGACGGTGCCGATGGGGTCGAGTTTCATAACGCGCGACCAGAAAGACATGTCTTGTTGAATTTTTCGAGTGCCGGGCGCAGCGAAGAAGAACGTTATCACAAACAAGGTGACACCGCCGATGGGGAGGTTAACTGGATGGTGCATTAGTGTCTCGAGCGCGTTGCAGCGGAGAAAGACCCACTGTAGAAACACCATCGCCAGGTAACCTTGTCGGTGAATACTCCGCCTAGCATAGGTAGGTGAATACTCAGAGGTCAAAAATTGTTCCATAAGTATCCCACCTAGCAGAGGCCCTGCGACGCTGGCAATTCCATACATAGCCCCAATGAGCCCGGTATACATCGGCCTTGTGGCCAAAGGGACCGTGTTTGCGACGATGATGGTCGCCCCAGAGAAAATTCCCGCAGAACCTAGACCAGCGATAGCACGACCGATGATGAGCGTGCTCGAGTTGGCTGCGACACCACAGATCAGGGAGCCGAGCTCAAATATCGAGATGGCCGCGATGTAGACCCATTTCATGGATAGGAACGAGTAAAAGCGGCCGAATAGAAGCTGCGAGTCTGGTTAGCAAAAGTTGCGCGCGAGCAGGTCGCCTACCTGGAAGGCGGCGGTCGTAAGGAGGTACCTGCAATATAGTCAGAGGAGAGCATGGAAGTAGAGGGAGGAGACGTACGCAGAACCATACCAACCGACATCATCTAGACTCTTGAACTGGTCGGTTATTTTGGGGATGGCGGTGGCAATAATGGTGTTGTCCTAACCCTCGGTTTTGTCAAGGAAGAAAGAAAGAAAGAAGAATACGCACAAGGGCGACGAGGAACACGGAAAGACAAAGGGCGACGGTGATTAAGGCGAGTTTGATGCCCTCAGGATATACAATGTCGTCCTCGCACAACGACAGAGACGTCTGCTTTTCGGAGGACTCTGGCACGACGACGGAGCTGGAGAAGCGCACAGTGCGCGAGACAGTGCGAGACACGACGGCTGTGCTGTTAGAGGTCATGGTCGAGAGAAGAAGGGGTGTACGAGCCCCAAGATGCAGCGGCCAAAGATTATATACCGCGTTTCGGGTCAGCACGACGGCCGGATACTGGATAATCCTTTTCTTACTGAGAAAACGCGTTAACCCGAAAAAATCCGCACCGATATGAGATGCATGCATTACTTGTCTCTGAGCTGAGCGGTGAGCCATCACCGAGCATGTTAGACGATGAAAACATACGTCCCAATGCCCTCGGAGACGACGAGCACGCAAATTTGAGCAATAAGTTTCATCTTCTAGCTCAAACATTGTAATAGCACTTAGCATTGTCTCCAAACTTTGAAAATCGGCGCATAGTGAGCAGAGCAGCGGAGCGACAAGCGGGGACCCGACGGATGACCCGAGTTTGAAAGATGGGCAGTAAATATGTAGGCGAGCTTGTTATGAGGTGAACCGGGTGGACGTCGTGAACCGGGCGAACAATTTGTCGGGCGACGCCGCTTCCGAGTCGAAGAGAGTCCAAAGCAACGTTCAAAGGGCCTTAAGGGCGACGATGTGTTTGCCACCGGAAATTTCGTTCGCAGGTTCTGGCCCGAGCTCCGGGTATTTCCCTGAATCGTGGTGGTAAAATTCTTTAAAACTTTTTCTTGTCCGGCAGTACTGGTGGTCGACGTCCTTGGCAAGCCTTCGAGTCACACTGTGACATCACTCGGTTGCCGCCATCTCGTTCTCGGCGATGGTAACCGTATAGGACTCTCTGGCAGACCCCATCCCGCCCTAGTATTCGTCTTCCGAGTACGCCGCCATGTCCGGGCAATTGGGGCCAACTGAGTTGGCCTTCACCGTCGCACATGTCATCGAGGGCAGGTCGTTTGCGCTGGCGTCGTTTATGCTCTTTCTTTGGGACTACTGCATCACCCTGGACGAAGAGGTCCGTCATTTCTGGTCGGGCCCATGGTCTTTCTCGAGGATCCTCTTCTTGCTGGTGAGTGCCGGTGCCGTCTTTTCTTCAGTCTTTGACCGTATTTCAGAATCGATATTTCACGCTTGGGCTTTTGACGTGAATTTTTCCCGACACTTGATCGGGAATTGGGCTTACGGGCGTCTCTGCAGATTCCGGATCTTGGTGGACTTTTATCCTAGTCTCTTTCCTTCCCAAGTACGTGGTCCTTTCCCTTCGAGGATCTGAATGACTGACGTTGCCGCAGTTGTGACTATCGACGTGCTCTGCATTTATCGTTTCTCTAACCTCCTTGCTCAGCTGCGATATCGCGCTCCGCGTCAACTTTCCGTTGAATCTCACAGCAATGGCAATCATCCAAGGTCCGCTCTTCAGTCCCGCTTCGATAACTCGTTCTCACCTTCCCAGGAATCCTCATTCTCCGACTATGGTATCTTTTCAAGAGCAGCCCCATATCGCGCTACACCCTTCTCCTTGTCTATTTATGGTGTACCTCGGGCTCGGTCGCAACCCTCGTTCTCCAGTTCCACGACCTGCACTCGCATCTTGTGAACATGCCAAAACGCGGACTGTCCTACTGCGCCGACCCGGCTCCGTCCCAATTCTGGATTGTATTCGTCCCATCGTTCATCCTCCATGGTGTCCTCTCGATATTCATGGTTGTCCGGCTGGTACATAACGTGCGGACGCTCAAGCATCTATCGTTGTGGAAGCGCTGTATTCGAGAGTTTGTCGTTTCCTCCGGCTCTAACGGCATCGTTTCTGACAATCGAGTTCAGTGGTGGCTTCTTGTACATGGTCATCTTCTGTGTGTTCCTCGCTCTGAGCTTGCCTTTGTTGCTCACTCATTCGCAGTCTCGGTATCCTTCTCGATATCGGCCGCCATAGTCGGCGTCTCTCCTTCAGCCGGTGTCGTGGCGATGTTCTCCAAGTACGTTCCAATGCATCCCTTGCGTCTGTGTGGATTGACCTCATCACCCAGTTTCATGCTCGCCCTCCTCTCCGCCTGTCTTTCGCGCGTCATCCTACACCTCAGCGAGCTCGTGCAAGCCTACACCGTCGACCCTGTCACCAAGGCGCCGGCGCTGCTACTCCACACGGCGATGGTGGATCGCATTACATGGGAGAAGAAGATGGGGTGTCTCTTCTTCATGCCGTCCTTCCATGACGGCTTGCTGGAGGGAAAAGAGGAATTCTTCGACGGGGATTCGGACTCAGCGTATCTTTAAGCGAGCATAAACTAAGCGTCAACGACAAATGTATTTCTAGTCCCTTGTATCGATTTTATTTATCGGTCTTTATGCGTTTGTGATCACTCGGGACTCGCAGGTGACCTTTGCCGCTTCACTCCGAACCTCGACAATATGCACAACAACGACTTTACGCCGCTCTAAAAGTAGCCTATGCGTTCTCCTCCTCAACTGACCAGGGCGGTCCGGCCGTATTTTCGTTATTGGGGTCGTCTGACCACTCCGCACTTCTTCGAATTCATGGCGGGCCCGGACATACATAAGACTCCTGCCCAGCAAAGTGCGAACCACTGAAAAATGCGGCTCTTCGTCATCATCTCGCTCGTCTCTTCGGGATTGTGCTTGGCACCAGCCGGTCCTTGGGACGCGTTCAACTATGCGCCCAACTCAAAGACTGTGTACCCAGCGAGCATCCACTCGACTGTGGGCACGGTTACCAATGCGAACGAACTGGTGGACAATGCCGGGAGCGCGACTTTGAGCGGGAATGGATCGTGGTTGACGCTGGACTTTGGAAAAGAGGTATGTATAACCAGAAAACATGCTTACCCACTGAAATTGGTTTGCAGGTCGGCGGGCTCATATCCCTTAACTTCGACTCTGTTGCCTCCACCTCTGCGATTGCGCTCTCGTTCACCGAGTCACCCATGTTCATCCGCTCCTTCGCATCGGACGACTCATCCTTCCCCGACGCCTCTACAACCTACGATACTGTCTTCCCTCTTCCCCCACCGCTCTCTACCGGACTCTGGACGCAGCCAGCATTTTCCTTGCGTGGCGGATTCCGCTACCTCAGTATTGTGCTGACGGATCCCATCGGGGCGCCAGTGACAATATCCAACGTCTCCTGCGCTATTTCGTTCATGCCGCATGTCGACGACCTTCGTGCATATGCGGGGTACTTTTATGCGAAGGATCCGACGTTCCATGACCCGGATTTCCTCACCAAAAGTTAGTAATCTCCATCCCAAGGGTATTTATTTGCTGAATGATCGTTAGTTTGGATGGCTGGCGCGTACACCGTGCAAACCAACACCGTCCCGGTGAATACTGGACGTATGGTTCCATTTGAGCCTGCCGGGCGTGAGTAACGCTGCCCTCGGAATGTTATCGAATTTGATCTTTTACCGAAGACTGGGCTAACAACGCAACACTTGGCGTCGCTGGACCTATCATCGTAGACGGTATGTGATTACCCTCTCCAAAGCTCCTCAACACTGACCACTTATTATTCACAGGTGCAAAGCGTGATCGGTGAGCAATCTTCCAACTCTCTTTGCCACCATCTACTCACCGACCTTTCTTCTCTCAGCGCGGTCTGGCCGGGTCTGTCTGTCTGGTAGTCAAACCCGAGCTGAAGACTGACATTCTTACAGGCGACATGGGTATCGCTGTTCCTACCCAGTTCGTCTCCACAAACGACCTCATCCCGACACGCAATGCGATGTCGACCATGTTCGCCCATATAAACCCGACGACCGGAGCACTGCCCGAGTCTGGACCACCTCTCAGCCAACTCGGCAGCGATACCTACCATTGCTGGACGCTTGTTGGAACGCGTAAGCTGAATTGTTTCTTCCAGCTTATTTTGGACACCAATGAATGACAGATAACTACTACCTCTACTCCGGTGACCTCGCTTGGGTACAGGGTCTTTGGACCAACTACACCAAGGCGGTCGCCTTTCTCGAAGCCAAGGTCAACTCAACGAACGGGCTGATGAACGTCACCGGTCTGCGTGATTGGGCCCGTCAAGGTGGGGGCGGGTTCAATGCGGAAGGCAACGCGATCCTCTACCGCGTCCTCCTCACTAGCGCGGACCTCGCAAATGCTATGGGTCTCCCCGACCTGCGCGATGCGTGGCTCGCGAACGCTACCGCGCTCAAGACGGCCTTTAACAATGCGTTCTGGGTCCCATCGTTGGGGATGTACCGCGATAACATTACAACAACACTTACGCCGCAAGACGCCAACTCGTTTGCGATTCTCTTTAATTTGACGCAGACCCCGCAACAGGCGGCGTCGATCAGTGCGGGATTGGAGAAGAACTGGAATGCGCTCGGACCTGTAGCGCCCGAGCTGCCAGATACGATTTCGCCGTTTATTTCTGGATTTGAGGTACCTCTTGTGATCGTTGTTTTGTGTCCGAACTGATGTCGTGTTGATGTAGCTGCAAGCACACTTTGTCGCAGGAAATGCGACGCGTGCCTTGGACCTGCTCCATCGCGAATGGGGCTACATGTTGTATACGAACCTGTCTGTCCAGAGTACCCTTCTCGAAGGCTTTACGGCCAATGGCTCCATCGGGTTCGTCCATCGTTTTTCTGACCTCTGTAACTGGCATTTACTCTTTATCTCAGCTATCGCGCCAACGTCGGGTACAATCACGACGCGGCCTACACCTCACACGCTCACGGCTGGTCCTCCGGGCCCACATCCGCATTGACGATCTACGTACTCGGGTTGAGCGTCACCGGTGTACGCGGATCCACATGGCAGCTCGCACCGCACCTCGCAGGTCTCCCCGGCGCCCAAGGCGGGTTCGAGACCCCGCTGGGGAGGTTCGATGCTGCGTGGCAAGTGGCTACCCTCGGTGCGACTACGGCGTTTTCGCTCAGTGTCGATACACCTGTTGGGACGGAGGGGGTGTTTGTCCTGCCGAAAGAGTTGGCTGGTGCGACGGTGACAGTGGATGGCAAGAGGGTTGTGGTGCCGAGTCTGGGGGTGCAATTGAGTGGCGGAAAGCACAGTATCGTTGCTAGTTTGCGTCAGTAGTTTGGTCGCCTGTGTTCAATCCTTTTCGAAAAACAAGCCAAGCGAAAGGAAGTCAACTAGGGTCGACCTAAGACTGCAAAATTAGACCAATGAGAATGTGGCGGATGCATCTCTGGCCGGAGTACTTTGATAATGAGGACATACATCACTGCCGCTGTTCGGCGGAAATGAGAGGATAGTTCTGTTCGAGGCTGTTGGAAGATCTTGCAGGCCAGACATTCACCGCTGGACAAATTGATCCGTCAGAATCCGAGGACCATAAAGGTTCATATGCGTCTAAAATTGCGAGGGGCAGGAGTAATGCGGCAGAGAAATATTGTATCTCACTCGAAAGTTGGTCTTCCCTTCAGAGTGATGGTATTCGAGAAGGACCATACGTAGTTGAGCGATACAAAGGCTAATACAGAGAGACTTGCGTGCGTGCGTACGAGTTACAAATGCGTTTTAAGTTTCCTTCCGTTTGTCTGTAGGTGCATGTCCTTCCTGGTTCCCCTTCTCACTGCCATCCGACAACACCATCGCCGCCATCCCATCAGCCAACTCACCCGCCGCAACGTTCCATGCCCCACCATTCCCCAAGCCCACCTTCGTGCCATTCTGAGCACTCCACTTGGCTCCCGATCCCGATCCCCCTCCTGCAGATGCAGCATCTACACACCTCGCCGCCTGCTCCAGAACCGCATGATACACTGCCTTGTTAAACCCAACACATTGTAGCCCGATACACGCGACTCGGAGCGCACCGGCGCCGTACATCTGTGCCGTCTCGTACATATTCTGCGGAGAGGTGTTCTTGCGTCCGGCGATGGTTTCCTTGACGAGTGCTTGTGTCGTCTAGAAGTTTTGTTAGTGGAGAGACCAAGAGAAAGTCAGGGTTACAGACCTCGCTCGAAAGCGCCTCCCATTCTTTGACCGTCAAATTTGCCAGTCTGAAGCCCTTGTATACACCCGCATAGTACCTGCGCAGCTCATAAGCCATGACGCTGAGACCAGAGCGGAGAACTGACCAGTTCCCGTCCTTGTTGTAGAAGCATTCTGTTCTTGATCAGAATGAGGCCATTATCAGTCGGTTCACGCACCACTCGGCTTGCCCATCCGTGCCATGACATCCACCATGTTCCAGCGGTGCGCAGTAGCGACGCGTGGGTTGGTGCTGCACTTGAAGAGCGGCGTCAGGGTGTATCCGTGTTCCTCGCGTTCGGGGCACCAGGAGGTCGTAAGCTCTTGCAAGACGCGATAGTTGGAGAGGCTACGAAGGGAAATAAGCACGGGCTCTGGATTCGACAAAGGATGACATACGCGTTGCGGAGAGGCTGATAAAAGGAAGAGAGAAAAATGAGCATGCAGTCAGAAAAGAAGGCCATACAAGATACCCCGGATGCGTTAGCAAGGAATTCGTGCAGTGTGAATGGCGGTGGGATAACAATGGGCTTGAGGGTGTCATCCGGCGGCTCTATCGGAAGGGGAATGGTCGCAAGCAGCGCGTGTCTGGCTTTGATGATGTCTTCAGGTTCAAGGGACTTTGCTGTGGTCGGAATAATCTGACAATACAGTCGATATTCGGACTTGGATTAATAGTGGGACGAGTACTTGAGAGTCCAAATCGTTTTCGTCCAGCACGACTCTTGCATTGACATGTTCTTGAACAGAAGACGCGGTTGCGGGGCGGGGGACTAGGTCACGAGCAGGCATGCGCAACGGGGCGGCAGAGCTCGCGGGGCGAATGAGTGGGGCTTTGTGGTCGATGCCGTTCTGAAAATATCGACGCGTGAGCAGGAGTCGGACGTGGCGGATTCAAGTACCTCGTCGTAAGAAGGAGGCGGGTCGGTGACTTTGACTGGAGGGGCGCTACGCAGTGCGAGGATTTCTTCGCGAAGAGTCTTGACGGTCATTTCAAGTGCCACGACTTGCTCGTTGACGGGGGTTGCCACTGGGTGAGGATTGCCTTGAGCGCCTTGCTGGAGTTGCTCGATGAGGATGATCTTTTGGTGAATCGAGGCGCAGGCTTCGGAGAGATGGTGAATGGCGGCGTCGCGTGCGGCGAGGGCTTCCGTGGCGCGGGCACGCTCGATTTCTACGGCGAGAGCCATCTCGACGACGCTCAGCGGGTCCTTTGAAACCATTAACCCAGACTGCAAGATCGCGCATATACCGTACCTTGATTTTGAGGGATCGGATTCCAGTTTCTTTGGTCGTTTGCAGGAGCTCTTCCAGACCAGGGACAGCATTTGCGTGGATGATTCTGAGGCCAGGGACGGCCGCCATCATGTCCAACGGCGGTTCAAGACAAGCCGGTCACTCCGTGGTCACAGGCAATCTGATCTTATGTCGGAGCCTTCCAAGTTCCATACACCGCCCGAGTGACTCAATATGCTTTGCAGACGCGCCTATAAAAGCGCCTCGTGGAAGCTCAGCACCTCCCCTTGATGACAGCGGCCAGCGCGACGAAAGATGCCCCCGTCGTTGGCAGCCCGATACAGACCAGGCAGCTCGGAGTCTACCGCGTAGTCACAGAGAAATCATCATTCAGCCTCCGCAAGTACTGGGACCAGGCGTCGCGTGGACTTCCCAGCGTTAAGCGCCTCGTAAAAGAGATCTTGGAGCTCAGTCCCGCGATCTTTTGCCTCTACGTCCTCGTTCAGCTATGGACGTATTCATTCGAGCCCATCCTTAGCTTGCATCTGAAGAGCCGGATTCTCGTCATTGTGAGTCTCGTCCTTTCTTCCGGGATATGTCTCAATCGTTTCTAGATCGAAGAGGGCTTGAAGCAGGGTCGACCGGATGCTGTGGCTATATTGCGCGCTGTAGCGTTCAAGGTGGTCGGGCGTGTTGCTACTTCGCTGGTCGGACAGTGGAAGTAAGCACACTAAGTCCCCGCGTTCGATGTTTCTGTCTTTCTGACGACCCACGAGTAACAAGCTGGAGAAAAAGCTCATGCGTGGCATCGACTTCAAGCTACAGGCTCTCGTTCTTCGATGTGAGCCTGCTTCTACTATTCTACCTCGTTTCTCAGCCCTCTCTCCCAGCGAAGCTCAGAACGGACCTGACTGGTGTCCAAGGTTTGTCTCAAATTACTTGGCTTTTGATTAATAGCTCACCTACTATCGCCAGAAAACGTCGCCAATAAGCACATATACGAGCGCAGCGCGTGGTACGCATTCCGCCATTTCACGTACACCTCCGCGCAATTCGTTGGCGCCATCAGCCAGCTTGGCTATGTCTTCCACACCGTACACTCAAGCGGCCACGGGCCACTCTTCGCCGGCCTTTGTCTCGTCCACCCTGTCCTCGACCTCATCATGGACAAGTCCCTTTGGTCGATGCCGCATCTCATCGACGCGAACAACCCAGATTATCTTCGCATGCGGAATCTACTAGAGTTGGGGGATAAAAAGTACAAGCAGGACATCATTACGGGCGATATCGTCCAGCATCTTATGAAGGGTTTGTTCCCCCCCGTTCGAGACGACATTTCTGACTCTCTCGGTTGTAGAGTTCCGCAAGACTGTAACGTCTCTGAGGAACATCGACATCTCGTACCCCTACGATCAATACAGCCGTCTTCAAGGCACTCCGTCGCGTCTCGCCATACGACTTTCCAGAGACCTACCACTGGTTCGTTGTTCTGTCATGTTACTCCATATTTTTCTCAAGCTTCACTCAGCTTTACTATGCCTCCAATGCGATCCTCAACCCGAGCCAATTCAGCCTTGCGACCATCGCAACACTCCAGCAGGTCGACTCGTTACTCAGTTGGACCTTTCAGGGCATTCTGTATACGTTACAGAACTTCTCGCAGCAAGCAAACCGCGTCAAGGCAATATACGATGTAGAGAAGGTGGAGCACGACGCAACGAATGGTGGAGCAGCAGCGTATCCTCCGGAGGGGGAAGAGCATGAGCATGAACATGGAATGCCGATCGAGCTCAGGTATATGCGCTCTTCACGAAATAGACAAAACTCATCTTTCATCAGGAACGTGTCCTTTTCGTATCCCAGCACGGACGCCAGTGCCCTCAACGACGTCTCGCTTTACATCCAACCCGGCCAACTCGTCGTCCTCGTCGGGGCGAATGGAAGCGGCAAATCGACTGTGGTCAAGCTACTCATGCGCCTGTACGAGCCGAGCTCGGGCTCCATCCTCCTTGGCTCGAATACCAAGCGGGACATTCGCGAGTTCAACAGCACCGATCTCAGACGTGCCACGGCTGCATTGACGCAGGATCATCACCTGTTCCCATTGTCAATGGCGGAGAACATTGGGCTGGGCAACCCCGCGCGCGTGGGCGATCAGGAGGCGATAGCGGAAGCCGCGAAGCTGGGAGGTGCTGAGAAGGTTCTGGAGCGTCTGAAGGACGGACTGGCGACGGTTCTCGAGTCAGGATCTGATTTGAGGTGGGGATACGATGTGCGTAAGGATGAGGGAACTCTCCTTGCTGCGGAGCTAGAGCGGATGGAGAAGAAGAGTGATGTTTCGGGCGGGGAGAAACAACGCTTGGTGTCGTGGGTGTTTCCTCTTAGTGATGTTTTCGGTGGATTCTAACCTTTCTTCCATAGGTCCCGAACTTTCATGCGATTCACCACCAACACCGTCAAGCTCGTTTGCGTGGACGAACCTAGCGCGAATCTCGATCCCGAAGGCGAACTGCAGCTCTTCGATAATTTGCGCCTTGCAAAGGAAGGCAAGACCATGGTCTTTGTGACGCATCGGTTCGGACATCTCACCAAGCATGCGGATTTGATAGTGTCAGTGGTCGTCTCGACGCCATCTTATCGCTGACTTGTCTTTTTAGGTGCATGAAGGATGGACGTATTACAGAGCAGGGCAAACATGAGGAGCTCATGGCGCTAGAGGGTGAATATGCGAAGATGTTTGGCATTCAGGCACAGGCATTCGAGTGAATTTGGGGGTGGTGGATGATTCGGTATAGTAGAATACTGTAAAGTCGTATCTAGACTGGAAAATTCCGGATCCAACCAGACGTGTCGGACGGGTTCACTCTACTTTCTCGCGACAATCCGTTGCTGCGGGATTGAATTCGTCGGCTCGTTATGCAAGTGAAAATCGGCAGTTCGGACATCAGACACTAGGGACCCGCGATGGACAACAGGAATACGCTCCGTATCGACTTTGAGCAGGCCACGCCCTTGAGGGCCATGGCCACACTTGGTCATCCGTGTATGCAGCGCCATAGTAAGGGGCATCCCCGGATCCATTGCCAGTATACTGAGGTGGTAGTCGAGATACTCGCTGGGCGGGTCGTGCGTTGTGATGAGAATGGTGCTCAAGTGGGGGAACAGTGACGCGTCGGAGAGGATTTCGTCGAGCGCGATCCAAGTCCGTGGGGTGTAGATGGCGCCGGAGAGGAAGCCGACGCAGAGTGTGAGCTGGATGAGGTTCTGTCCGGGAATAGCGTCGTTTTTTAGGAGGGTGTGGAGGAGGTCGGCGGCAGTGGTGAAGGAAGAATGGATGGTAAGATGTCGAAGGGTCTGCATGTGTTGGAGGTCAGGTATCGTTTGGTTCCAGCCTCCAGGTAATTTCTCAACAGAGACAGGAAACACATACATATACACACCTGGTCGGCAGTCACGTAGTGTCAGCTCTTGAATATTCGAGCCTATCGAGCCTTCAAGGCACATGTTAACCTGGCCCCAATCGCAATTGTGGTGCGGGAGGTCATTCAATTCGAGATGCTTCAGCTGTGGCGGAAACGTCTCGAGCGCACAAAGCCACTCCAGCACACGCCTGTCGGTCATCGACACGGATTTTAACAGTGGAGGTACCTCTACCGCAGTCGGCAAGGTCTCGTCCATCATATTCGGGATGGCCTGGAACTCGAGCGTCTCCAGGTGCGGGAAGGCACAGAAATAGTGCACGATCCCGTCGAAGGCCGCGTAGTTGTCTCCCAGATGAAGTTCCAGGCTCTTCACGCAGCTCGTAAACGGCGGCGATCCAAGTTCAGGCGGCCAGGGCGCGTTAAAAAGGCGGAGACAGTCCAACGAGAGCGTCGTTGGCGCCACACCGCACTTCTCGAGGGTGCTCATTATTTCCCTGGGCGAGAGCACCGGCCCATCGACGCGGACGTCCCATTTGTGCACGAGTCGCAACCACTTTACGTGGGGGATGAACGTCGCGAGGGGATTTGAAGCGAGCTCGAGGAGTTGTTGTGTTTTGAGCAGGCTGTAGCGATTGCGCGGGTCCCAGCCGATTTCGAGAGCGAGTGACGCGAATCGGTAGTGTCGGTTGCGCGGGAGCCAGAGCCGCGAGATTAGGCTGTACGAGCAGGGAAGCGCGTCGACTGCGTGCAGGTTATCAATTATGACTTCGATGAGTTCGCCAGGCAGGTCTGCCATGGTGGGAGCGAAAAAGAGACGGAGGCCAAGTCACATCGCCGACATCTGTAGTCAAGGTTTCAAGCGGCAAACAAGTACCTAAGAAAGCATGCAGGCGACTTGCAAAAGGAATCTCGTCGAATGGACGTTCTTGCAATATCAAGATCTTAAGAAAGTACGCCCGGTCAAAAATTAAGCAGCAGCCCGCGTCCCAGCCGCAGAACGCGAGCCTCCAGCGAAAGTACATATTTATAAGTACAGGAAAAACGTGCTATCTCGACGTATACACCGAGGCCGTCATCCGTAGCAAGAATTGGCCGGAATTACTACATGACGTGGACGAGTCGTCGAGTCCAGTTACTGCAGCATTCCTTTTCTTCGCACTGGCAGCAAGTCAAAGCACATGTGCGCTGCTTCATCGTTCCGGACGATAGGCCGGCTTACGCCCGACACGAAAGGCCGGCAGCCGTCTCTCAGATCGCGGTCCAGGCTGGACGACAGGAATACGCTCCGTATCGACTTTGAGCAGACCACGCCCTTGAGGGCCATGGCCACACTTGGTCATATGTGCATGTAGCGCTTCAACAAGGGGCATCCCCGCGTCAGCTACGAGCATACTAAGGTGGTAGTTAAGATACTCGCTGGGCGGGTTGTGCGTTGTGATGAGAATGTTGGTCAAGTGGGGGAACAGGGACGCGTCGGAAAGACTTTCGTCGAGCGCCATCCAGGTCCGTGGGTCGTAGGTGGCACCGGAGAACAGAAAGCCTATGGAGAGGAAGCCGAGGGAGAGTGTGAGCTGCGTCAGGTTATGTCCGGGGATGGCGTCGTTTTGTAGGAGGATTTCGAGGAAGTCGGCGGCGGGTGTGAAGTCAGAATGGATGGTAAGATGTCGAAGGGTCTGCAGGTGTTGGAGGTCAGGTATCGTTTTGTCCAAGCCTAGAAATGATTGCTCAACAGAGCCTCACGACGGAAAGCACATACACACCTGCTCCGCAGTCGCGCAGTGTCAGCTCTTGAATATTCGAGCCTATCGAGCCTTGGAGGCACTCGTTGACCTGGCTCCATTCGCAGGTGTGGTGCGGGAGGTCGTTCAATTCGAGATGCTTCAGCTGCGGCGGAAACGCCTCGAGCGCACAAAGCCACTCCAGCACACGCCTGTCGGTCATCGACACGGATTTTAACAGTGGAGGTACCTCTACCGCAGTCGGCAAGATATCGTCCACCATATTCGGGGTCCCCTGCAACTCGAGTGTCTCCAGGTGCGGGAAGGCACAAAAATAGTGGGTAATCGCCTCGTAGTTGTCTTCCAGAGCGAGATGCAGAATCTTCACGCAGCTCGTGAACGCCGGCGATCCAAGTTCAGGCGGCCTGGGCGCGTTAGAAAGGCGGAGACAGTCCAACGAGAGCGTCGTTGGCGCCACACCGCACTTCTCGAGGGTGCTCATTATTTCCCTGGGCGAGAGCACCGGCCCATCGACGCGGACGTCCCATTTGTGCACGAGTCGCAACCACTTTACGTGGGGGATGAACGTCGCGAGGGGATTTGAAGCTAACTCGAGGAGTTGTTGTGTTTTCAGCAGGCTGTAGCGATTACGCGGGTCCGAGCCGACTTCGAGGGTGAGTGACGCGAATCGGTAGTGTCGGTTGCGCGGGAGCCAGAGCCGCGAGATTAGGCTGTACGAGCCGGAAAGCGCGTCGACTGCGTGCAGGTTATCGATTATGGATTCGATGAGTTCGCCAGCAAGAGGTGAGCGGGATGACTCAAAATGACATCAACCTCTTATTCGAAGCGGTATTTTTTTTCGACCATATCTCGGTTTGAAATTAAGACTTTGGGGCAAAATTCGTAGATCGGGAGGGGATTTACCCACTGATGGCCCACCTGGGGTTCATTTTCGAGCTGAAAATCTCTGAGACCAGCACCATCATGTAGCCAGCTATCCACTCACGGGTAGTCATCCAAAGAACCGAGTGAATTGAATCAAGCGTGGAGGTGCTAGAGCGATGCCGGTGAAAAGGTGTCAGCAGGTTTACGAATTGATCACGTGTGATCGCCAAATCAAAACGGTGATTCCTCTTGACTCACTGACTCTGGTAAGCTGGAAATTATATGGTCGGAGAGTTGGAGTAACAAAATGGGGGATAGGATAGGATAGGATAGGAAACGGCACAAGGTCCCGGTAGGGAAAATTTTGGAGAGATCTGACCACTCTAAAGCGAGCTAGAAAAGGTGCCATCACAGAATGTTATCGGCCGCAGTTTCCGGAGTTTTGACGCAAACCTCTTACTTCAAAACCAGAATATGCTTAGAATGAGGCAAATTTACCAAAAAGAGGTTGATGTCAGCTATTGCAATCCCGCTCACCTCTTGTTCGCCAGGCAGGTCTGCCATGGAGAGCTGTATGTGTGACAAAGCACTGCCATCCAAGAAAGTTATGCCAGTCAAAAATTAAGCAACAGCTCGTCCCAGCTGCAGCCGGAACGCGAGCCTCTAGCCAAAGTACACATTTATACAAGAAAAAACGCGCATACAATACTTACCGTATTTCTCATGATGATTCATTACTTTGCTTTGGACCACCTACATCGCAGAGCTATGCCGGCGTAGGTCCCCACTATTGCCCGCAATCGCAACCTCCTTCCGCCTGCCCCCATGCTGCACGCGCCTCCTCCCTTCTAAATTGACGTGTGTGCTGGCCCAGCCAGGCGGCATATACTCCCCATCCGCCCACACATCGCTCTCCTCCCCGTCTCCATCTTCCTCGTCAACCAAATAGTCCTCTCCGTCTCCGTGGCCAGGCTGCAGCGGAGGCGACGACCGACGGGTCGATACAGGCACTGACGACGTCGAGCTACGCGATCGCTTGACCGGCCCGGATGCCGGTACGCTTGCTCCGCCAGCCGGTTTACGCATCTTGGTATTGAGCTTGGGCTCAGCATAGTTGACGCTCTTGCGCACCCGCCGCTCGCGTCCACCCGCCTCCGCACTATCCAGTTCGCCTGAACCAAGTCCAGTCTCCCGCTCGAGTGACGACGATGATCCCGAAGAGACTGGTTGCGACTCTTCCGGCGTAGGAAGAGGCTGTGGTTCTGGCGGAGGCGGGCTAGGCGATGCGGCAACCAAGAACGCGCGAGATTGGACTGGCGACTGGGATTGTGCAGGTGGCTCCGGTTGCAAGGCATCCTGCTCCGATTTCGTTCGTGCACGGGGCGAATTCGCATTCGTGACGTCCTTTAACTTGGCCTTGGGCTTGACCGAGACTTCAACCGAGTCTCGAGACGAGCGCTTGCGCTCCTTCTCTCTTAACCGCTCTCTGTCCCGCTCCAGTTCGTGTTGACCGTCATCCACCTCGAGGGCATCCAGGTCGACAACGGCGAGATCAAGGAGAAGGCCACTTTGACGTCGCTTTTTCGTGGGGAGGGAGAAGTTGGAGAGATCCAAGGGAATGGAAAGAGGTGCCGGGAGTGGAGGGACTTCTGTTGGTGGTGTGCTGGAACGCGCGGGGAGTGGCAAGCGAGAGGCGCTGAGTCGCGGCTTCTTCTTGGTCTTGCGCGGCGGCGAGCCCTGGACATCCTCCGGCTCCTCGTCCTCGTTAATGTTTGGAACCTGCGGCTCCCGGGAAAGACGATTAATCGTTGGATTATTACGATACATGCTGTTGCGCGGTGAGGGTGTCGTGTGTGCTGTCGTTGGGGATGCAAGGAGAGGAACATTGTAGGTGTCGCGTAGAGCGGCGAGATGGGAGCCAAGTGCCTGGGCCTGGATATGGGAGTGAGGAGGACAGTGATGCGATTGCCTCATGGCACATACCGCAGCCTCGGCGTCAGACAGCATCTTGCGCGACTTTTCACGCTCTCGTTTGAGCTCCGTGGTGAGGGCAATCTCGGACGCGCGCAGTCGGAGGTTCTCGGAGTAGAGTGTCGATATTTCCGTGTTGAGCTCTTCGATCTTCATGCTGAGCGTGGAGTTTAGCCTACGGAGGAGTGAGCGTCAGTATAAGCACACAGAGCGGTAGAGCTGGCGCAGATGCCATCCCGAAGCGTGGCAAGACGTCCACGGCCCGCCGGGTGGCAGACGGGGATTGGTCGAGGGTGAAGAGGGTTCTACTGCGGGCCAGCTCATACGCTCAGAATACAACGCACTTGGTGATATGCTTGTTTGCAAGCAGGAACTTCTTCTTAACTGTGGAAGACACGACACAGTGAGCGCGACGAGGCGGGACAGCATTGCTTGGACTCACAATTCTCGAACTCTACTAGGGCATCGTTCTGGCGGGCACCCATGGACACTCGGGAGTCTCGCCTGCTCATCGTGGGCGGCGGCGAGCTCGAGGCAGCCGTCGTCGTCGTCGTCGATGCGGAAGATCAAGCCAGATTTTGATACAAACAACCGTCACGTGCGTCACATGTAGATGCCCCTTGTTTCCTGCCACCGTCTCCGGCCTCAATGCACACGCGCCAGACCTCCACAGACCCAGCCATTGTGCCATCTCAGTACTGCTCGCGACAATAAACAACCTCGTTGTGCTATTGTAGTCCTTTGCGGCTAAAGGTGATGCGCGCGATATCTCCACAAGGTAAATATCCATTCCATGTGAACACGAGGCTGCTCAGTGTCCGAAAATCGCGTCAAATTCAATGCCTGTCTTACCGCTGTCGGATGCTATCCCTGTAGCCATCCCGCCACCTGTCGACCTCCCTCCAAGCGACTTTTCCGAGTTTTCTTCACTTTCCGTCCGTCTCGGGGGGCACTGGGAAGCCTCAAGGTCGATCTCTATCCCCTCCGGGATATCTGGTCGCGATCCCACGGCGCCCAGCACAGCACATAGCCTTCGATCTGAGGGTTTCTCATGATCATGAACTCTCAGAACTCTAATGCAGCGCCGCCGGCCATCGACTTCCCTGTACTGTCATCCCAAAAAAGCCACGAAGATGGCTGAATCCGGCCAAGAGGTACCAGAGAACAGACTCTTTCGTTCCACGGCGTTATTCGCGACGGTGCATTGGCTCGCGGCAGCAAGGTCCTCGCGTCAGTGGAGGCTGACTCGAGCCAGCACCTCGTTGCTACGAAAAATCACATCTTATGGTCAGCTGCACCATCGACTCGCGGCGGGTGGGAGCTCGTGCCTTTTGGTATCACGGTGCAACAACTCCGTCGGGAGAACATCATTGAACCGCAGGTCGAATTACTTTCTTTAGTCGAGTCAGACACAAATTGCACATGCCAGTTCCCTTGACTTCGACTCGAGGGAAAATCGTTGCAACTCGGCCAAGATGTCTCTTCTGCCTGTCCTCATGTGCGCTACGTGTAATGGCACCCGACCTTAGAAACGAGCTCACAACGAGAGTTTGCAGATCCATCGCCTTTGGCACCAAGAAACCACATCCAGAATGTACAAAGAGCCACAAGTTATTCGAGCTTATATCTAATCAAGGCGCCGGCTCACGCAGCGAATCATCTCTCCTGCGACTACCTGGCGCAGATTCGTCGTCATGTCTCCGCGAATATGCCTTGTCCAAATCCACATCCGGAATCTACCCAAAACCTTCGTCAGCAACTTCACTCGATAGCCCATGCCCAACGTACCGGCAGTCTAGCGACATACGCAAGCAGCGTCGTCCCCGCCGCAAGAATAAACACCGCTCTTAACCCACTCGCGTACGACTCGCGCGCGGCTAGCTGGACCGCCGAAGGCAGGGTCCGTATGACATTGCTCGAGCGGCGAATCTTCATGATCAACTGGATGTCCGTCGTTCATATGCATCGAGATGCGAAATGTCGTACACAAAATATGTAAAACACGTACCTCGGCTGCATCGTCAGTGTGTATCCGCCTCTTTAGCGCTGCCTCCAGCCGAGTTTGGAAGATCGCGGAGGAAATGGCGACCCCGCCGACTTGGCCTGTGCGCAGGGAAATGAAATGAGATCGTTATTATAATGAACCGCACGGTGAAAGTAATACAATAAAAGTGAAAACGCACCCATTCCACGGAAGAGCGCTGAGAAACCCGTTCCGACGGCCGTTTGAGATTCTAGAAACCCGTCAGTAGAGGTACAAATCGGAAAAGGTATCAATCACCGTGGAGATGTGCGAGAAGTGCGACTGGGAGAAGGAAAAGTGAGTGCATCGTTAGCGTTGACGTATACAAAAATGGCGTAAGGACATACTCAAATTCGTTTGCATAACCACTGCGTTGCCGAAGCCGAGCGGAATCTACACATAATGGACTCGTCAGCCAAAAACAAAAGCAACAACTATCGCGATCGACGTACGATGCTGAGCCATGACTGCAACGGCCCAGAGTTCATGGTCATCCTAGAGAGCAACACCGCGCCTACGAACGGAAAACACCCAAATATGAGATTAACCGCCTTGTATCTCCCCGTGCGATGCATCATGAACCCGGCGAAGACTGAGCCTAGCGATACCGACAGGCTATTCGGCGCGATATGCAAGCCTAGACAAAATGAATAGTCAAAATTTAAAAAGCGTGCTCGGCACCACACACCTGCACTCGACGCGCTCTCGAGCATAACCGTCTGGAACCACACGGGAAAAAAGTAGCTGACGGAGAAGTTGCACGTCGCGGAGAGGAAGTTGGATGCACCGATGAGGACGGGGACTTTCTGGCTCAGCATCGAAGGGGAGAGGACGGGGTCGGACGCGACGAAGACTTCGACGAGGAGGAAGAGAATGATGAAAAGTGCGCCGGATGCGAGCGGGACGAGGACCCAGGGGTCTGACCACTGCGCAAGGGAGAAGATGATTAAAACGTCGGGATAAAAGACAGGACGCGCACGCACGGGAAGCATCTCGGTAAATCGCATGCTCAGAAAGAGCAAGAACGAGCCGAGGGAGACAAGAAGGGTGAGGCTGCCAAAGTAGTCTATCCGCCTCAAGATTTCAATGGCACCCTTCGATTTTCCCTGCATTGGAGAAGAGATGAGAGGTACTTCGAACACAGACTGGACGAACCGGAGTAACATAGCGGAGGTTATGTGATGTTAGCAGGAAGGACAAGAAGAAGAGGGGGAGTTGGACGATGAAAGCTGCGCGCCAGCCGAACCTAAAGGTAGATGCCATTACGATAGGCTGTAGGTCAGAATTACTTGCTCATACCGCTCCGTCATTAGTCCGCCGAAGAGCCCACCAAGGCCAGTTCCCAGCTACGCGCGTGGTAGGTCAGTCGCCCAAGGAAACGAGACAAACTCACGGCGTTGAAACAACTCGCGGCGCCTTGTACTAATCCGCGATCCTGAAGTCCATGAACAAGAGAAACAAAAAAAAAACGGGTTCACAGACACGTAAAGTGTACATATCGCTAACGATGATGCTTTTAGGAGTAGGCTTAGTCGCTTGTTCGTTTCTCTTCGACGCAGGAGACGGACCTTGCGGTAGTAAACATCCCGCCTCCACCCATGCCCGCGATCTGGTATAAGGTTATCAGAGCAAACATGAAAGAAGGAAGCGCACAAAGCGGGCCGCAATCAGCATCTCCATGTTAGTAGACAGTGCACAGCCTATCGCGCCCAAAACCGCGAACATGAGCGCGGTGTGGTTGGCCCGCCGACGACCCATCACGTTGCACAGACGCCCATAGAGCGGATTGAAGGTACACGTCGCGAGTAGATACCTGAACGCGTGAGCAGAGGGTAGAAGAGACGAGGTCGTCGGCTTCACGCTGTTCCAAGCCATCCTGCTTGATGGAATTTTTGAAATTCGGAGGATATTGCTGGCATCACTATAGGGCAACCGTTAGAGGATCTCAGTGGACGACGGTTGCATGCGTACTCGTCGGTACCAGGGTAGCTCAAACCCGCGCGTTAGTCGACGTTGTGCAGAGAGAATGTCCCATACAGTTCAATGACTACGGTAGGAGTTTTAAGTTCTGAATTGACGCGAATGCAAGACTCACTCACTCCAAGAAATGTTGCCAGCCATATTCCGCCCAGTATTGCTCGCCGATTCCACTTTGATATCTCCAAGGGCCCGGGTCCAAGCGATTCAAGTTCGTCCTTTTGGGCTAACTCGGTTCGAGGCAGAGGAATAAGGCGATCGCGCTCAGTGGCCATAGCTCTCGGCTCACGAAGATTACCTCGCTAGGTGACGTGGGGGGGTCGGTCGAACGAGCGACCGGACGGCGTCAGGACTTTTAATGCTGGCAATTCGCGTATTGCCGCAAATGATAAGCGTGGTTCTTTCCCACATGGGGCGGCGGCGTTGAGCCCACGTTTTCCCTCTTATTTCCGTCGATTCGACGGAACGGAGGCGTACCACACACAATATATGTGAGCGGGATGGTCTAAATGCAAAAGCTAGCGCACAACCTGGCACTCGGGACCGAACTGCGAGTTGACAGACGACGCACTTCATTTTATGTTATTCGTTTGTACATCGCTTGAAACGAAATGAACAGCAAGGCCGCGGGGTGACACCCACCAGGCGGACAGCGGGCCTGGAGAATTCGAAGACGGAAAAATATGGACCGGTTCTCTTTCAAGGCTCCTGGTTTGACTTTGGGGGATGCAGGGAAGCGTGGCGGCGGCTGTACATAATAAACGCCGTCGTGAATGATGGCATCAATGTTCTCTCGATTGCCGGGTAGATCAAGAGATAATACACCGCAATTTGCACTTTGTTCACTTTGAGAGATCGAAGGAGTTCTGTGGTAACTAAGAGACCTTACTAGGTCGGAACACATCTTTTGCATTACATGTTTCAGAAAATCTTCACGTCTCTCACTCCGGCGTGGTCTGCGCGTGGTCACTCACAGCGAGCATCAAAAAGCCTAAACTGCTATCTCAGTGCAGCTGCTTTCCGCGTCGTGAGATTTAGATAAGGTCTACGCACATCGCCGTCAAGCTGAAGATGCGCGAACCATCGTACTCGGTGGCGTTAGTTAGTTTCCTGAGAACTTTATTGGAAGCTGCGCCTAGTCAGATTAGCATGCATGTGTAGCACCTTGCTAGCAAGGGCTGGAAGATTAGGCTTGGCCGCGGGTACCATTGTGAACTCGTTCATAAATTTTACATTGACACAGGACGCGAATAAATAATTGTGCGGATGCAGGACTCTAGTGCATTATTGCCGGGCTTATGTTTATGGATTATTCTCCCGTGAGTTCTCTAGTGACGGCTCCGAGTTCCCCCGGAGCAAGCCGAGCAGTACCCATTAATAGTGGGAGCTGGCCGAACGTGTTAGCGGTGTTTGAAGGACGGAGGACTGCCAGGGCAGCGCGGCGGGCTTACTGTACTGCTCAGGAAAGAGATGGCTGGCCATATATTAGCAGGGCGTCCGACGCGAATGAAGGGCGGACGTACTACTGGTTGCACGACTGTCGGCATGCCGGAGGGACGCAGTGCTTGGGATGGTATGGACTAAACTTGCAGTAGCTGCTCTCGCAATGAATCTGGACTGCATGTAAGCTCTCGAGCCAAGAGGTTAGAATGCAGAAACGTACCTCGACAGGAGGCTAACATTTCGAGGGTGTGTGATCTTAGCGAAACGATGTAGAAGCCAGCGGCGACTCACGAGACTCTCGGAGTGGCCGCAGCGGAGGTACGTGTTTCGGACTCTAGAAGCCAACAAGTAAGCATCGGAGCGCCAACAAGAACTTGCCACTCACTGACGCCAACGGCACATGGCAAGCAGCAGAGGGCAGGGTGGTCGGGTTGAGGAGAGGAGAGAGGAGATGAGGAGGATGAGAAGTAAGGGATGCTCGGAACGCTCGACCTTTAAGGATCCTGGGCAAGTGGCTATTATGATATAGGTCAGTTTCTCACTCCCGCCTCGCCGAGTTTTCGTGCAGCAGAACGCAGACGCGGCGTGAGTTAATTTGAACAGCTTGATGGTTTTACGGTTAGCCTTCTGGCGATCTGACTATAGTCGATAGGTGGGATAGCTTCCCAGCCCCTTCGAACATCTGTTAATACTACTTGCCCTGCGGGTGGAAATTCCACCGTTTCCTGCGCGTGGGCTAACGGCGATGCGGTGAACGGCAACTGAGCTCGGCAGGGGCGGGTTTCGATCTCCGAGAAGTGAGGGATCCGGCGCTGCGATTCAGCAGCGAATAGTGATGAAAGAGCAAGTAACTTAATGAGTGTGCGGGCGGCTGTCCTCTCGCTCGAGCTGCGACGAAAGTGGTCCCCGTCAATTGACACATGATGTGACATCTGTGTTTCTTGCCATCATGGCACCCAAGTCCGCAGGGAAGGGCAAACAACCCAAACACTTTCTCGACCAGACTGTAAACGCTTTCTGCTTCCCCACAAACCCCAATCAAACCTCTAGCAGGCTGCCCTGGGGCTCGCGGAATCGATTGCCGCAAGCCAAGAACAAAAGGCGCAGAAGAAGGTCGAGAAACGCGCACAGGTTCGTCCAGCCCGCGATACCAGCTCTGCTTCATACGCCCAACAGATTGCGCATGCGCAGCCCCAACCGCGTACCGCTCCTCGAATATCTGAATCAAGAATCAAACTCGTGCATCAAGTTTACCCCGTCTCTTTACATCCGCTGAACCTACAGGAGCAGAAAAAAACCAAAGCCCTCATTGCCTCAAAAGTATCCGAAACGAAGAAGGCTAGGAAGAAGCGTCGAAAAGAGCTCGAGCAGTCCTCATCCAGCAGAGCAGCTCCGCCATCCCCGCCTCCTCCGAGCACGAAAAAGAGTGTCTCATTCGCCTGATGGGCCACGGTATGCATTTCATTGCCTTCCCGCCACTAGTAACACTGACGAGTAAACAGCTTCAGCGAGAATTTATCCTGAGCTCAATCACGGAGCAATTTCGACATCACGTTCGTTGCTCCATGATGAATCGAGATAATGCAGCGCCATCTGTAGTCATTCAAGTTCACGCGCGTGCCTTGCTCGCTTGCTGCGTCGCCGTCATGCGCATACCATTCCTAATCCTCGCGGGGGAAGTAATGTACGCATTATTATTACCCCACGAGCATGGCTCAACTTCACAACACATCCTCGACCCGCTGTTATCGTGATCCCCTGAGTCAGGAACATCGCATTCGGCGATCGTCGTGGTCGGACATAAATTCTTAAACGCCGGATCCGCACGTCTCCTCAGTCTGAATCTGTACTACTCGGCGCTCATTCATTCATATTGTGTTGACTTGTGAGGATGGAGACATTGGCGCATCTCGACACCTCGCGCCACCTCTGAGATCCACGGCGTGAATCCACGGCGCGTATCCTATGTGCACATCGCACTTGCTGGAAACGGTTGGGAAACGGAGAAGACTTGTCGACTTGCTCGGGAGTTGCACAGTTGCGCCAGTAGCCGAAATTAAAAGATGGTCCCGCATGTCGAAGAAGCAATCAGCGCTCAGCGCGTCCATCTCAGATTGTGCGCATTGAGCGATAATTGATCTGAAGCAGTTGGGTCCGATTATACAAAGTACATATGAGCGTACACAATTTATCTTTTCCGCAGCTCAGAGTCAGAAGAACGCCTTGGCCTCTCATGAGCCGAGGTACAACGCAAATAATAATTAAACACACCGCTGCATTTGGAGGCGAGGCGGCGCCTCCGATTCTGGGGGGTCCAAGTTAGGCCACGGAAAGATAAGATTGATTCACGCTCACATATTCAGAGGCCACGAGGAGAGGAAGAACGTGTACCTATTATACTCCGCGCACACTTGAGAGAGTTTCTCTAAATCGAACAACTCTCCGATGGGCATGCCCCAGAGACTGAAGAAAGGGAGCGGTCAGGGCGTCATGTGGAAATGCGATTTCACCCACCCTAAAATTGTCTAATCGCGCAAACCGAACTGAGCGAATGCAACACTCAGGAAATGAAACTGATACCTGATGCATGTGGGGTACTCCTTCCGGAGTGGGCCAACGCTGAGATGAAATAAACCACCGGCAGGATTCATAACCTTGAGAGGTAACTTGCCTCGAGGGAAGGCTGATCTGAAGCAACTGCTGCAAAGTGATTATTCCTGTTTCTTTTTCTTAGACAACTTGAAAACACAACAAGGAGTAGACGAGCTGACCACAGGAACTTCTTCATGTCCTCCGATTGCTCGATTCCGGCACTGGGAATAACTTAGTATCACATTTGGCCTGAGCAATCACCTACAAAGTCTCGGGTTTCCCTCTCAATGAGTCCCTCGACTCTTGAGTGCTCTCATAATACTTCCTGACGAATCCCGCCCGCAGAATCAAGATATCCCCTCGACGAAATTGCACGCCCTGCGCCTTCGCACAGGCTTCAAGCTCCGACACACTAAATCCGTGCGTGGTCCAAGGATCATAAGACAGTGCTCCGTCTTTAGAGTGAAATTTGACGAGATCCAGGAGAACGCCGCGCCCACAGATACCGTGGTCGGCCCAGTCTGTACACGTTGTAATGAATGAATGTATCGCAGCCAAAGCACATACTCTGGATTCCAATACGCGTCATGCTCGGATCGATTTGTTGTGGGTCATCAATCGGGTGGACGCCGCGAGGGAGGTCGACCGCCGGTGTGCTATCAAAAGATGTTGTTAGCAAAGCGGTACTTCGAGCGATACTTGAGATCGGAACTTGTTATAGAACATCTCGTGCTCCAGGATCGGGAAGTGACGCAAACCTTGAGAAAATTCTCAACGAGAAGGAACAAACGAGTCAGAATTTACGAACCGTCCCATTGCGAACCCGATTGGGTGTTCTGCACTCGGTCGATACGCCTTCGCTTCAGAAGACACAGAGAAAGGACATACAATGTGAATCTCATCATCCCTGGGCGTGATTCAACAGCAGCTCGAAGCATGAGGGAACAACAGACCTCGAATAATTTCGTCCCTCTTTCTCCTTCTGTATGAGTTTGATTTCTGGCGGAAGGCGACCGAACATGGGCTATAAGCTAGTTATAATTGCCTTTCTCTCGTGTATGCGTACTTTCGAAGGAAAGTTCAAGGGCCTTGCAGAAATCAGCCTCCGGGCGCATCAACCACCCAAACTCACCAGTTCAAGGAGACCGTTCTCCCCGTGCTAGTTCGGATCTAAGCACGCATAGCCAGCTCACAGTGAAGCCTGACACACCGGATTTCCTCTGCGGCGCTCTGCTTCACCAGCGCCTCGGTAAGGAGATTAATCGTGCCCAGTTGATCGTCCGTGCCCCAAACTCCCCATGCACATCCCGGAAAGTTCTTGAATGGCGGAAGCTCATCGTAGGTCGGGAGGCTGGCTGTGTTCCAGTCGGTCGTCATTATTATCGTCGGTGAAGAAGGCAAGGACAGTAGCCGGTCCGTTCTCAGGTGACGAGTCACGCCGGCCCGGGGTAAGCGTGGCTTTTTTGAGCAAAGATACAGTATTTAGCGTAATAGATTCGAGACGTAGTACCGAGTTCACGAATATACCGAATTACAGTGCTCCCTTGACATTCAGAAAAGCGCCTATTATCTGGTCAGTGGTACGGACAAGCTTTGAGTTGATGACGCACCGCGGCGTTGGGCGGGGAAGCACATCCACCGATACTAGAAACTACGGTCAGACCACATAGAATGGACAGCACTGCGCAAAACTCACATGTTGAGCGGCCAAGATGAAAAGAAGAATGTATAACGGCCAGTCTCTGCACAGACTTCGGAGAGCTTCTCGAGGTCGAAAAATTCGCCGATGGGCATTCCCCACAGCCTATTTGAGGCACCTCGGGGTCAGCAGCGCGCGCGCAGGAGATGACTGCGCTTACCCGAGGAGAGTCTAAACGCGGTAGCGTCAGTTATGGGAAAGGCGAAACGAAAACTCGACTGCGTTACCTGATGGAGATGTGTGGGACCCTCTGGCGGTGGCCAGCACTAGGAGCCTTCGGTTAACAGCGGAAAACAATTGAAAAGCGGGAGGGGAGCAGTACCTCCAGCGCGGGCTGATCAGATGCTATGGCCGCAAAGTGGTTATTCCTGAAAACCGTCACCGTCAATCACCGAAACCAGATGAAAGAGCTTCCTCACCAGAGGAACCGCTTCATGTCCTCCGACTGCTCAATGCCCGCACTGGTCGCATCATAGTCAATATGGGCAAAAGCAAAGCAAAAGCAGTGAAGTGAACGACTAACAAGGTCTCTTGCAGCGTTCCCAGCGCGTCGCGCTCCTCCTGCGACGCCTCGTAGTACTTCTTGATGAACCCCACACGAAGAATGAGGATATCGCCCCGACGGAACTTGACGCCCTGTGCCTGTGCGGCGGCCTCAAGGTGGGCTACCGTAACGGCGTGCGAGGACCACGGGTCGTACGACAGAGTCTTCTTGTCCGCCGACAGAGACGTGTGGTACGAGACGAGGTCAAGCAGTACCCCTCGCCCACAGATGCCGTGTGTAGCCCAGTCTGGCGTAGCGTCAAGTTACAGGGTACATTCAGAGCCTAAAACGCACTCTGGATGCCAATCCTGCCATCCTCAGGCTGAACCTCATGGGGATTTGGGAACGGGTGGATGCCGCTGGGAAGGGAGTCGATTGGCGTACTATTAACAGACAGGTCAGTCGTGCGTTCGCAGAAGCCTGCCTCTTAACTTGTTATAATACACCCCATGCTCAATGAGGGGAAAGTGCCGCAGGCCGTCCCACTGCATACGTCAGACGTCGCTCATAGCAAGAAGGATAATATATCCCCACCTGGGTCCCCGACTGCGTATTCTAGAGGCAGAGTTTAGCAAGCAGTTCCTCCCCGAGACTTTGGAGACGAACTATATGAATCTCATCGTCGCGCACACCAACCTCCATGCGCACAATCTGATTAACCTCGGGGGCCATCCTCTTAAACACGGGCTACGAAAGAAGTCAGCGACGACGGGCATCGTACAGTCGCAGCCGTAGTCGTTCGCACCTTCTCCGGAAAGTTTAGCGGCCTATGGAAGAACGAAGGTAGGCCCATGCTTTTTACTTCCCAAAAAGCGCCAAACTCACCAATTAAGCGACACCGACTTGCCAAGCCTAATCTCTTCGCTCGCCGCGATCTTGACGACCTCGTCCGTAAGCAGGTTCACCGTGCCGAGCTGGTCTTCCGCGCCCCAGACACCCCACGCGCATCCAGGGAGGTTCTTGAATGCAGGCAGCGCGTCGAATGGCGGGAGTTTCGCCGTCGTCCAGTCCACCGGCGCGTTAGCGTTAGCGTTGTCGGGTTTCTCGTCCGCCATGGTGGTGGTGTTGGTGAAGGTGAAGGTGCTCTTTAAAGCAGATCCTAGATGCCCAGCAATGTTCATCAGTCGCCTGGACGCCATGGATGAAATGGGGAAAGGAAATATAAGTAATAAACCGGAAACTTGCAGCGAGGCGAGGCGGGACGCCGACAGGCTGTGAGAGGCAACACCCAGGATAAACCGAAGAAAGAAGCATGCTAGAAAACCGTCCTCGCGATCGGCGTAATCACCACGGAAATCCTCGCAATCCTCGCGCTATTTGTGGGCAGAGATGATAGATATCAGAAGGCGTGCAAGGCCCAAAAGGGAAAAAATTGTCCTGGTTGTTGGCCGTCGCCCCCTGTATCTGCACGCGCGCTCGCCACGAACGCCACCAAAAAAGAAACATGACGAGAAAATAGATTTTGTCAAAAGTGTATACAATCTCTCGAGTGTTCCATCTGCCCACCTATTAACGTATGTGAACCCCTGCGAGCCGCCCGAGTTCCCTCCGACTGCGCAACCGTCTGTCCAGCGGCCCGAGTCCAGCGGCCCGTTCGTTCACTTGGTAGCGCCGCGGATAAAAGGATGACTCAGCGCCTCCTTTGGCGTAATCCGTCGAGCGGGGTCCAGCGCCAAACACCGCTCCAGCAGATCCACAAAATGCAACAACACCCCATTCTCCTCGTCGCTCATGCGTTGTTGTTGTGCGCCCATTAGACGAGCCCGGAGATCGCGCGTGGGCTTTTGGATGTGGACTTTGCGGATAACATCCTATTATCAGATGATATATATCAGCGATGCCGATTCAAAAAGGAAGAAGAAAAACGCACATTCCCGCTGGCCCTCTCCTTCTCAACACTCTCAAACCCGCCCATCTCATCGAAATAAACCTCCCCAAACCTCGCCTTTTTGATCATCTTGCTGTTAAACCGTCCTTTAAGCTCCATCATATGCAGCAGCATCTGGTTGTTGCTCCGTCCCGGGAACAGTATCTTGCCCGTGTAGAGCTCGTATAGCGTGCATCCGACAGACCAGATATCCAGCGAGGGGTCGTACGGCACGCCGAGGACTGGGAGGGTAGGGTTAATACAAAATGGGGCTTGCCGAAATCGGTGGGATGCTCACTGATCTCCGGGGCGCGATAAAACCGACTGACGAGGTACGGCGTAATCTCATTGTCCGCGGCGTCCGAGGCCGAGCCCAGATCACATAGCTTAAGCATGGTTTTTCCCTCGTTGACCTGCAGCCCGGTCAGTTGGATGCGAAAGGACGAGGACGACGATGCACTGACCAGAATATTATCCGGCTTAATGTCCGCATGCATCACGCCAAGCTTACGCAGATGCCCGAGCGCAATGAACAGCTGGTGTGCATAAGCACGTACAGCACGGATGTTGAGGCCGACATCCTTGCCAAACCGCTTGACGACGTCGCGGAGGTTCATACTGTAGCATAATTACTATCAGAGCACATTCGACAACAACGCAAGACACTCACCTCATGCTCTCAAAGACCAAACACAAGTGGCCGCGGTGCTCGAACGTCCGCTCAAGCCTCACCAGGTGCTTCTTGTCGTCTGGATCCGCCGCTTGCAGCTTATTCAGGATTGCCGCCTCTTTGAGTCCAGCGCGGTGCCTGCATTGAGACATGAGAGTAAGCTCCGCGTCGACGAGAAAGCAATACGCACATAACCTCCTGCGATCGAACGATCTTGATAGCCACCTCTCGCCCACCTGCCCCGTCTTTGCCGTCGTCGCCCTCAGACAACACCCGCGCTCTGACGACGACGGCAAACATTCCGCGTCCCACACTCGCGTAGACTTGATATCGCTCCCCGTCCGACGGTGCAGTGAAGACCTCGCCCAGTATGACGTTGTAATACCCTTCCGGGTCCGAGGCGGTATCAGAATGCAGAACCTGTTGGCTGGGTGCTGGTGCTTTTGTTTGGTCAGTCATCTTTGTCTTTTTCTTGACGACCTTCTTCTTGGGCTTTGAGGACGGCGCGAACGAGAACATGTCGTCGATGTCTTCTTCTTCTTCTTCCTCCTCTTCCACCTCCTCGACGATTTCCGGACCATGAGCTTGCACGCGTCTGTACTCGTCTTCCCGACGGTCCAGCGATGGATCGTAGTCTGCCGCGTTCACTTGTGCTTCTTGGCCCGGCTGGCTCTCCGATGGAGACGCACTGAGGGTGGTCGCGGCTGTCGCCCTCCCAGGCGAGTCGGGCTTGGCCAATGTGAACTGGTCTTCTTGTTCCTGCTCTTGCACTGGCGACGGGGATCGGGAAGGGGCTTTCGCAGGAGTCGACGGATCTAAAAGTAATGTTAGCGATGCATATGGAAGAGAGATTGCAGAAAGAAGGACCGTCGAGCGCCGAGAATTGTTGAAGGGATACGTACCATTGTGAGTCCCAGCTTCCGGAGCACCTGACGCAGAGTGAGACAATGTCGATAAACAGGAACAAGGGGACCTCACCATTCGTCTCTGGAAGGACATTCAAAGGTCCAGTGGAACCTGGAAGTGATGTATTGGGTGTGGAGCTCGCATGACGAGCGAGAATGGCGGCACGACGAGCCCTTCGGTCTGCGAGGAGTTGTTCCAGCGGCGGAGGCGAGGGAATCAGGTCCAGCTCGCGGTCCGGGGCAGCCTCGACCTCCATGGGAGTCGGAGAAATGGGCGGTGGGGCGGGTGTTGCTGGGGGTGGGGTTGCTCGAGGAGATATCTCGCCTTCCTCCCGTTCTTCTGGAGACGGCGGTGGCCTGGGCGGTGTGCGTCTGCGGGGCGAATACTCCTTGCGTCGATTCCTCTCGCGGTCCCTGTCCCGACCGCCTCTGTCTCGGTAGCTGTCCTTTCGGCTGTCGGTTCTCTTCCTCCCTCCACCATTCCCCAGATGGACATCTCGCCAGTCGCGAGGCTCTCGTTCCCTTTCGCGCTCCTTGTGGCGTTTGTAGCTGCTGGTACCACTGCTCAAGCCATCCTGATCATGCAACGGACGCTTTAAACCATGACTGTTCCCTAGAGAGTCTTCACTGCCTGGGGGCGCGTTAGTCATGTTTAAGAACACAGCTGGTCGGGCACCGCACGAGGAGGACGATGAGGGGACGAAGGATACCTGTGATGGCGTGACGACCCAAAATATGAGTCACGACGACGGCGGCTCCGACGCTCAGGTCGTCTTGACCGTCCAGGACGATTACAAGGACAGAGTCTAACCAATTGTATTCGTCTAGTCTATTGTAATGAGATGTAAGGACCACCAGCTCAGCCAACCCGCTCCACGGCATAACAAGCCGGCACAGAGCACTAAGACGTCCTCTATCCTCTCCGCACTCGTTTGGCACAGACAACAGACGGGTAAACCGGATGTCTGCAATTTGACTCGAGTGCGTAAAGAAGAAAAAGGCGGCAAAGTAGCCGAGCTATATAGGCGGTGATGCACGTGATGTATTGCCATTTTGGGCGAGGCTCTCCAGAGTAGATACGACTTTACAGTATTCTACTAAACCGAATCATCCACCACACAGTTCACTCGAATGCCTGTGCCTGAATGCCAAACATCTTCGCATATTCACCCTCTAGCGCCATGAGCTCCTCGTGCTTGCCCTGCTCTGTAATACGGCCATCCTTCATGCACCTAAAAAAGACAAGTCAGCGACAAGATGGCCGGGATACGACCACTAACACTATCAAATCCGCATGCTTGGTGAGATGTCCGAACCGATGCGTCACAAAGACCATCGTCTTGCCTTCCTTGGCAAGGCGCAAATTATCGAAGAGCTGCAGTTCGCCTTCGGGATCGAGATTCGCGCTAGGTTCGTCCACGCAGACGAGCTTGACGGTGTTGGTGGTGAATCGCATGAAAGTTCGGGACCTGGGGAAGAAGGGTTAGAATCCACCGAAAACATCACTAAGAGGAAACACCCACGACACCAAGCGTTGTTTCTCCCCGCCCGAAACATCACTCTTCTTCTCCATCCGCTCTAGCTCCGCAGCAAGGAGGGTTCCCTCATCCTTACGCACATCATATCCCCACCTCAAATCAGATCCTGACTCGAGAACCGTCGCCAGTCCGTCCTTCAGACGCTCCAGAACCTTCTCAGCACCTCCCAGCTTCGCGGCTTCCGCTATCGCCTCCTGATCGCCCACGCGCGCGGGGTTACCCAACCCAATGTTCTCCGCCATTGACAAGGGAAACAGGTGATGGTCCTGCGTCAATGCAGCCGTGGCACGTCTGAGATCGGTGCTGTTGAACTCGCGAATGTCCCGCTTGGTATTCGAGCCAAGGAGGATGGAGCCCGCGCTCGGCTCGTACAGGCGCATGAGTAGCTTGACCACAGTCGATTTGCCGCTTCCATTCGCCCCGACGAGAACGACGAGTTGGCCGGGTTGGATGCAAAGCGAGACGTCGTCGAGGGCACTCGCGTCCGTGCTGGGATACGAGAAGGACACGTTCCTGGATGAAAGATGAGTTTCGTTTATTTCGTGAAGAGCGCCTATACCTGAGCTCGATTGGCATTCCATGTTCATGCTCATGCTCTTCCCCCTCGGGAGGATACGCGGATGTTCCACCATTCGTTGCGTCGTGCTCCACCTTCTCTACATCGTATATTGCCTTGACGCGGTTTGCCTGCCTCGAGAAGTTCTGTAACGCATACAGAATGCCCTGAAAGGTCCAACTGAGTAACGAGTCGACCTGCTGGAGTGTTGCGATGGTAGCAAGGCTGAATTGGGTCGGATTGAGGATCGCATTGGAGGCATAGTAAAGCTGAGAGAAGCTTGAAAAAAACATGGACATGGCAGAACAACGAACCAGTGGTATGTCTCTGGAAAGTCGTATGGCGAGACGCGACGGAGTGCCTTGAAGACGGCTGTATTGATCGTAGGGGTACGAGATGTTCAGGTTTCCGAGCGACGTTACGGTCTTGCGGAACTCTACAACCGAGAGTCAGAAATGTCCTTTTCAAACGGGAGGAAACAAACCCTTTATAAGATGTTGGACGATATCGCCTGTAATGACGTCCTGCTTGTACTTTTTATCCCCCAACTCTAGTAGATTCTGCATGCGAAGATAATCTGGGTTGTTCGCCGCGATGAGATGCGGTATCGACCAGAGGGACTTGTCCATGAGTATGTCGAGGACGGGGTGGACGAGGCAAAGGCCGGCGAAGAGTGGCCCGTGGCCGGTTGAGTGTACGATGTGAAAAACATAGCCAAGCTGGCTGATGGCGCCGACGAATTGCGCGGAGGTGTACGTGAAATGGCGGAATGCGTACCACGCGCTGCGCTCGTATATGTGCTTATTGGCGACGTTTTCTGGCGATAGTAGGTGAGCTATTAATCAAAAGCGAAATAATTGGGAACAAACGTTGGACACCAGTCAGGTCCGTTCTGAGCTTCGCTGAGAGAGAGAGAGGGTTGAGAAACGAGTTAAAATAGTAGAAGCAGCTCACATCGAAGAACGAGAGCCTGTAGCTTGAAGTCGATGCCACGCATGAGCTTTTTCTCCAGCTTGTTACTCGTGGGCCGTCAGACAATCGAACGCAGGAACTTGGTGTGCTTACTCCCATTGTCCGACCAGCGAAGTAGCAACACGCCCGACCACCTTGAACGCTACAGCGCGCAATATAGCCACAGCATCCGGTCGACCCTGCTTCAAGCCCTCTTCGATCTAGAAACGATTGAGACATATCCCGGAAGGAAGGACAAGACTCACAATGACGAGAATCCGGCTCTTCAGATGCAAGCTAAGGATCGGCTCGAATGAATACATCCATAGCTGAACGAGGACGTAGAGGCAAAAGATCGCGGGACTGAGCTCCAAGATCTCTTTTACAAGGCGCTTAACGCTGGGAAGTCCGCGCGACGCCTGTTCCCAGTACTTGCGGAGGCCGAACGAGGATTTCTCTGTGACTACGCGGTAGACCCCGAGCTGCCTGGTCTGTATCGGGGTGCCAACGATGGGGGCTGCCATCAAGGTGAGGTGCTGAGCTTCCACGAGGCGCGCCCACAAAATTTAAGCGTCGAATCGCCATCGAGTTCCGGCGGTACATGAAGAAGATCAAATGCAATTCCGGTGACGCGTGATGTGACCTTTCGTTCATCATGGCGCCGACACCGTTCGAATCTCTCGAGCAGGCGCAGAAACTCACCGAATCCGCATTTGCCGCCGTCAGAGCCGAGCTCGACAGAGCCCGCCAGACCGCCGATGCGTCCGCAGTGCGCGAACGCTCTGAGCGCGAACGACGCATCGCGGCGGAGAAAAGAGTGGTGGAGCTTCAAAAGGAGCGGCTGGCTCACGCCGAAACACTGACCGCGCGGGAACGAGAGCTGTGTGAGGCGATGGATAAGATGAGACGCCTTGAAGAAGAACTGGAGCTGGCTCAGGCCGCGCGTGCTAAAAGGCAAGCGGACGAATCTGACCCTGAAGATGCTCCCCCAGCCAAACGGGCGAGAGTGGACCTTTCCATAGCCCCACCGAGACCATCTCAAGTCGACGTTTCTGTGGGTCCATTTTCTATATCGAGGAACACCATTTGTTAAACCGAATCTATAGGCGAGAAAGCAAGCAACTCCCAAGGCCCATCTGAGTAAATCCGCTACGAACTCCGGTAAGTTCATTGAAGATCTAGGACTGTTCTCAATGTGAACTGTAGCGTCCGGCTCGAAAACGCCTGCCGTTCCGAAGGTCCATCGCGCAACACCAGCCTTGGCCGCCCTTGCTCTCAGTGCGTGCCATATGTATATATGTTATGCCTCCTTTGCTCAAGCATCTTCCAGCGTCTCCCTCGCAGGGCCCACCGAACAATGCCATGAAAGAAGAACCCGACCGGGATTCAAGTTCATCCAGCGGCACAGAAGCCCCCCGCTCGATCGACGACGAATATCGAAGAGAGCTGGAACATGCCTGCGTCACCGAGAACCTCGCTGAAATGCATGGGCTTCCAGTTGCTAAGCGGAGGGAAAGGCTCCGATTCCGCGAAAGAAATATGCTCCAGTTTTCTCCGATCTCAGCCCACCAAGTTCAGCTTCCAGTCGGCGACAGCGTGCTCTATGCCCTCGGACCGGATCTCTTTATAGAAGCCTACACACCCTATGGGGCCACTGCGCCTAGGACTCGAATCAGGGCTATCTCACTGCTCGGTCCAAATCATCGGGCGAAAGAAATCGACGTCGGGATTCCAATACTCGATTTTTTGGTGCTGATAGCGGAGAGGGACCTCTTAGTTTTGCTGACCAAGTTCGGGTTTGTACACGGTTATTTTACCCAACTCGTCACTCACTCCCATACAGAGACCGGGACATCCGGTTGGAGTGTTGGACGTACACATCCGGCACATTGGGTCACACCCAGGCGAAGCATCCGAGCTTCCTCCTCGAACTGGATTTGCCCAGTAACACTCCCTCAACCTCGATAGCAGCCGTTTCATCAGCGTTGATCGATAACATGGTTGCGGTATCTTTCATGACCAAAAACAAGAAGTTTGGGTTGACCTACTATGACTGGCAGTTGACCTTCTATGACTGGCAACTCGGAATCCGTCTTTGTGTGCGTTTCTCAATCCTTCTTCTATTCGCGCATTCAAACATTGCGCAGACTCCTGGTCGTATCGGTGCTCTCGGAACGGCATTCGTTAGCCCGCAGCATCTCCTCACAACAAGTCTCGACATGAGCTGCCTAGAAGTCCTCCGCGTCCCAGGTCCTCGTGGTGACAACCCCCCAGTCCATCTGGACCATCTCGTCAAGGTTTCATTCCAGCTACCCCCACTTTGCCCTGGCCACGAGATCCAGCGGTGTTCTATGCAAATGAACGGCCAAGAGCCCAGCTCCTCCCCGCTCGCCTGTCCGCCCCACTCGCCCTTCCTTCCCCGGCCCGCGGACGCGCTGATTCTCGTCCTCATGGACATCGGTCCGAATGAAAACGACGCAACCAAGCATTGCCTGATAATTCGCCGCGCACCGTTCCTCCACTACGTCAAGACCCTGCAACACCTGAAACAGAATAGATTCGTGCCATGGAAGGACTGGGGTCCAAAGTGTGCTCGGTGGATCGACACACAGCACTCCAGCGGCTGCTCCATTAGTAGCCTCATGGGCCAACACATGGTCATACTCGACAAACACGCAGATGACAAGAAGGACACTACGGTGTCGCTCTGCATCCTGGACTTCAACGAGTCGATTGTGCGCCAACAGCGCGATCGTGGTACCGAAGTGGAGAGCAGTCCGACAGCGCGTATATGGTTGGAAGAATCTGATGCAGCGTTCTGTATGAAATCGGAGCCAGAGCCAGAGTCGCCCTCATCCGATGCGCCTGCGACGAGCCGGAGAAGATCTACCCGACTCCAGCACACATCGCAGCCCTCGTATCGCGCGGCGAACGTGCCGTTTGCGGTGCCGATTTCCTCTGAGATCTCATATGTCGCGACGTTCTCCAAGAAGAAATACAAGTTCAACGACGTCTTAATGACTGAGGATAGTGTCGTTGGCGTTCAGGTGTGTTGGATTCTGAGCTAAGCGGTACATACTCACTCCTGGACTCGGATTAGTGGCAAGCCAAGTCCCAAGATAGAAACATTCCGAGTCCTGGGTCGCTTGAGGTGTTCCGATTGTCGTAGAAATTTCGTTGTAGCTCGACATATTGCTGTATCTTCCGTTATATATGTTTACTCCCAATGGAATCTGCCATTGTTGATGCTCGAGAGCTGTACTTGAGCAGACGATAAACTCTTTAAAGGACGTTTAGTTACGGATAGCCTGTCTGTGTCTCCTCAAATAAAGTATACCGCATTTTATCATGACAATCAATCTTCTCTTCACTTCTGGGACGACAATGTATCTACGCGTAAGAGAAATGCAGGGTGCTGTTCACGTGTAGTACAGAGTAGTCATAACACCAGCCTCGTCGACGAGATGCACCGTCCCCGCCGTTTCGTCAACGCAAACCTCGATTACAGCAAGTAGATTGACAGAAGGAGGGAGTTCGAGGTCATGTACCGAGGTTTTCGTTGCGCCTGTTGGATGATAGCGCACGAGCTTGAGCACAAGACCACTGCCATCCAGCGTCTCGACAGCAATCGTGACGTTAAACCCGCCATGGTCCGTCCACATAAGCCGATGGTCAGAAGGCTGCAGCCTCCCGGGTATACAGACCAACTCGCACGGCGAAGTGAATTCCAACGGCGAGTCGTCTCCGTTGTCTGGTAGGTGCGTCAGCGCGCAGGGCAAAAACGCCAGCGTCACCTCGTCGTCTAACCAGCGGGCGAATACTGCGCCGACGCCGTAGAACGGGGTACTTGGGAGCATGCAGCAGAGCAAGCCGAGGCAGTCGGAGCTGGGAATGTCACAGGTCCAAGACTGGCATTGCTCGATCCGCCCGGAGCGTATGGTGTTGCGCGAGAAGTGTTGTATCTCAGTGGTCACGCCGTCCTCGAATACATTGTAGAGGTGACCTTTGTAGATGAAGCAGCGCAGCACAGTCTGCTCATGAATCTGTAGATTTGTTCTGAGCGGCGAGGGAAGGTCGTAAGATCAACAACTTACTGGAGAAGGAAGTTTGATCTTGTGGCTACGGTCTTCCGAGAGCCTTGCCGCGACGCCGCGAGGCGACACCAATAAAGTTGCATAATCGCCAGGCAAAACATCCACGCATCCGACCATGTCCTCACTGACGAATATGCTCGCTTCCAGTCTCGATTTCAACTGGCGGCGTTGTCTCGATGCCGGTAGCTTTCATGTCGTCGTGGAAGATGGTCACTATGTGCGCATGTCGGGTGCCGCTGTGTGCTCAGAGTCAGACCACATTGAATTAGAAAGAAACGACCACAAAAGACCTAGCCGCTTCGAGCGTTACGAACGCGACTATACTGACTCCATCCGAGTCGAAGGGCTCCGCAACGTCCGTGATGCCGCCGCTTATCGGAATAGGCGGGAATGGGAAGGTCTTGCCAGCTTTTTTGTCCCAGCGCACTATCTCTCTGCGCTGAGGAAAGTGCAGAAGCATGATATCGGTCCCTTGCACGATGGACATGATTTTCGGCGGCTCAGAGAAATTCGTGGTGAGTGGAGGCTTGCCGGGGGAGGGGGTGGGCCGCTTGCGCGCCCAGCTGGCCTCGAGTTTGAGGTTATGCAGAGCGATTTTTTTGAGGCGGGAGAGGGAGTAAAGCGAACGCGACAGGTCGGTGTGCGGGGAACAAGCGAGGGTGGTGAAGAGACGGGCGGTGTTTAGAACGGAGATCCAGAGGCTGCGTTCGTTCGTGAGCGCGTGGAATCGTGTGCATGTCTAACAAGACGTTTATTAGCAGGCAGCGAGTCATGGTGATGGCTTGTTCAGACCATGAGCAGAGAAAGGACGTCTGGGGGGGGCAAGATATGTCACCGACTCGAGAATTATATCTGGTGGCAGATCGGAGAGCATTGTAATTGCACCCACGATGTGGTTCACTGCAGAGGCATGGCGAAGGCGTTGATGGGAAGCATGCGCAAACACGGCCGAGGCTCTTGACTCTTGACTCCATAGCACCTAGCCCACAAGCTGTATACTTAGGTTGCTTCAGCGTCATATGGGACCTGCCTCGGCATGACGCCCCGCAGGCCAAACTTGGGCCCAACATCCATCCTGTCATGATCACCTTCAGTTCTTGTCTTCTACGCTATACACTGCTCTCATTCTGCGTCGTATCTCCCTGTCACCACACGGGTTGCATATAGGTTGCTTCAGCGCCATATAGGCCATGACGAGTTCCTGGGACCTGCCTTGCATGACGCCCCGCAGGCCAAACTTGGACCCAACTCCATCCTGTCACCTCCAGTTCTTGTCTTCTAGGCTGTACACCGCTCTCAATCTGCGTCTTACCTCCCTGTCACCCTCCTCAACGCCTACGAGTCGCTGTACGATTGGCGCTCTACAGCTACTTGTCGTCGCACGTTCCATCCGGTTGTAGAGAATGAGCTCATGCCACCCTTTGCCTGCGCCCTCGTTGTCCTCTGAGTAAAAGGAACCTTACCTCACCTGTCCGATAACCACTGTCACTCACACCGGTTCAAGGCTTTCGGTGAGCTGCATGGCCTTATGCGCTCTGCCAGTGTAACTAACTGGTGTTTCAAGGTTTCTCCGAGTATGTCAAAAACATATTTAAGAGCTCTCGACGTTGCCCTTGAATCTGCAATCCTGCCCTTCCCTCTAATACTCACAGAATATGGCTCGCATCTCTCTCAACGTCGCAGGCCTCGTATTACTGGTAGGCACACGTTCATCTCTGCCGTTCGCCAAGTTCCTAATCGCGCCTAGGCCACTATCCATTGCGCGTTCGCTGCAGGTCCCGCACCAGTACTCCTCGGCACCGCCGGGAATTTCGCCATTCTCGCTGAATCCGGAGTATCAACCGTCCCAAATTCCGCCGTCCGTCAGTATTTGTCTAACCCCAGCCCTTGTATTTGATATTCTTCCACCAGACGGCGATGTTGGAGTAAGTCCGATAACGGAGACCGCTTTGACTGGGTTCAGTCTCGTCCAAGACGTTAGCAAGCAGTTTTGGACTTCGACTCAAGTTTCGGGTCGTCTCATGGGTGCGACCGACGCATTGCCCACGCCTGGCCTTTTGACCGTCGCGGTGGCGGACATGCAAACTGCATTCACCGACGCCATGAGTACGTCTTTCTCCATCTGTGGGCGAGCAATATTCACCCTCTCTTCAGACAGGCCGATGCCGGACTTTGTGGAATTGAAAGCCGGTGAGAACGACTTGATACTTTATGCCGTCTTGTCTCATTTCCTATCGTAGGTCTCATCGGGGGCTCTGTTCTCGTACCGGGCCTGTACAAGTGGACCACTGGCGTGTCCATCTCCACAGGCATCACCATCTCCGGTGGCCCCGCCGACAGTACGTTCCTGCCAGTGTTTCCCGACTCATCCTCATCATGATCAGTCTCGTTGACGTCGTCTCCTCCTCCTCCTCAGCCTGGATCTTCCAAATCTCAGGAACACTCGCGCAAGCCGCCAACGTCCAAATAACCCTGATCGGAGGCGCTGTCTCGAAGAACATTATCTGGGTCGTTGCCGGAACCGTTGCGGTCGGTGCGGGCGCAACCTTCCAAGGCAATATTCTTGCCCAAACGAACGTCGCGATTGAGACGAATGCGATCGACACTGGGTGCATATACGCGCAGACCGCTGTGGCGCTCCAAATGGCGACGGTGCTGTGTGGAGGTGGAAATGCAGGTTCGCCCCCGCCTGTGAGCTCGACGGTTACGGTCCCGCCGACCTCGGTCCCCGTCACCTCGGCCACCGTCACCTCAACCTCCCCCACGACCACATTTTCCCCCCAATGCACCCCGACAGCAGCCCCGTGCTTCACCACCGCCTTCACGAACCTCAATGCCTCGATCCAGGGCGACGACTACCTCAGCTACATCCTCACCGACACCGTTCAAGGTCCGTTTTTTTTTTCATCTTACATAAAAACCACACTCATCTTTCGACAGAATGCTTAGATTTCTGCGCCTGCAGTCATAACGGATGTGGGTTCGCCAACCGTATGCCCATCTACTATTATTCATTGCCGATGCTAACTTTTAATTTGCTAGCGTACCACGACAACGGCGCCAAGGTACATACACTCTCGCTGTTCCTCCGATTCCTCGTATTGATCAAACTTTTCTAGGACACCACAATGCTGACCTGCGCTTATTATGCTGGCTGCCACACCGCCGCAGATGCGACCAACTTCGGAGGGCAGAGCGAACCTGATGGCAGTCTTTCGTCGGTCTCTAATAGTAGTGGATATTGTCTTGTTGCGTGCTAGTTTTTCTTTCCTGTAATTGTGCGTCTCTTGGTGCAATGATTCATGTTGGACTCTTTTGGATAAAATGGTCCTGTTGTGCGTCCAACTGGCAACTGCCAGGGTAATCTGCTCATTATCGTGTACACAGGCGACTCTGGTAAGTTTCTTATCAGGCTTGTCACCGGTTCACAACAACCTCCATCCCGCCCACCTTTATTATTCGCCATGTCAACGTCACCATTCGTGTTCTGGAGCAACCTTGGCCTCGTTCTTCATGGCTTACACCGTCCGCAAGCCAAGCAGCATGAATTATAATGGCGACAACTGCAGCATCGATATCTTGAAGACAGGACATGCGCGTCGTTCTAGCATTCTGCGACGTCCGCGGGATACTTTCGTTTAGAAAATGGTGCGTTCTCGCTCTGTCTTTCACCGAATTCTAACGATACGGAATGCAGACCTTCGCTCTTTGACATCCAATCTCGCCGACCGCTGCCCACGCGACTCCACAGCCCAGGTCATGCACCTAGGAGAAACTCGTACGCGTCGGTAGTCCAATCTGCCGTCCGTGAATCGGAGAGCTTGCCAAATATAGTCTCGCTTGCCTGACTCTCTTATGGGACGAAGACAATCGTTCTCGTCGGGCCAAATACCCATCTCGTGGGACTGGCTTCGACGAATGCTTCATCCGCCCTACTTATTCCATTCGCCATTCTGAAGACGCACTACATGCCTGGACGGGATTTGGATGTGGTCGACTATGCCGCGGACGTTCTAGATCTCGACGGCGGAGTGAGCGTCAACATCACTGTCGTTGAGCCTCCGGATAGTGGTGCGTTCTCATGCTTTTAACACTCATGCCATTCCTCATCTTGTCCAATACAGCAAGCGCGGAGATGGCGCAAACGGAGAAGTATGCATTTGCCTGTTGGTCAACGGGCAAGGCCAGGTCGTCCGCGACTTTCACTAGCGTACGTCGTCCACCTTCATGTCCTTGTTCTCGATGCTCATCTGCCGCTCAGCACTCCCTACACACATAAAATGATGCTTCGACCGGCCCGTTCATATCCCCCTATCTTCAAACGGCTCCTCCCTTTGTATACATGTCGGTGTCGCCATATCACGCACCAGTCGACTGGCAGATTCGCGTAACGACGGCTTGTATGGCGCACTCCACCAGAACGCTATTCGCTATGCATCTGGGTATGAGCAGGCGAGGTAGATGAGGATGAAGCGGAATGTGTATGATGATAAGGCTACGCAGCCTGCCGATGTGGTCGCAAAGATCTCGCAGTCCTAGCGCGAGCTTGGCTAGGTTGGCGCCAGAGGAACGCCCCTGCTGCCGGTGGCTGAACCGGTGCATTTTGGGTGGACGTTCGCATGCAAAAACTGCACGCCTGCGAACGGCCTTTCGGTCTTGCAATCCCTCGCGTTCCTCAAAGGTCGTTCCAAATTGGTCGATCTTCGTCTAACCGACGATTGGTGGATGCGATAACGAAACCATCCCGAAGACATTGTCGGGGCTGGACTGCCGCGACGCCATCGGGAAACTGGACAACACGGAGGCTGAAGGTCCTTTAGTGTTTTTCTATCTCAACATATTTTGGCATACAAAATTTTGCCGAGATGGAGCGCGATGCGAAATTGTCGCGCAGACTTCCCTAATTGATGTCTGTGTGTGTGTCCACTGGTTCTCCACAGCCAAGAAAACACGTCCAAAACCAAAAAGAACACCTTGGTGACGTCGACGCGTTATATAGCACCTCTTCCAACGAACACCAACGGGCATACCCTTGGGTGGAATGGCACAGTATCCCGCATTCGCTCCGCAAACCATAAGTAGGCGGATTCTTTTCGATAAATTTTTACTTGGCTGGAGGGCTGCGTCTGGCTAGGGCTACGCGGGGACTGCTACATTGATTTTTGATACTTTTGGGCGAGGTCACGCACAAGAACAAGGTCTACCAAGAACGTCCATCGGCTGTTGTGCGTCCAACTGGCAACTGCCAGGGGTAATCTGCTCATTATCGTTTAGTTCGTCCCGTAGACATTTTCGCCTCCACATGGATCCGAGTGGCCCGGACAAGTGCTGGGTCCGGATGATTCCGCAGATCTTGGCGAAAAAACACGCCAGCGTCGCGAAGAATTCGACCCGTCAATGGGTGGACAGCCAGAATATTCTTGATCTTTCGCTTCGTGTTTTCAAGTTCGCTCTCGGATGCTGGGCCTCCGGAGGCGCTGGGATGTAGATCCCATTCCGAGTCCTAGTACTCCGGGATTGTAACTTCTTATTTGCGCTCCTGGACGTCGGACCTCCAAAGCGGGACGGTTCCAGTTTGAAAACTGCCCGTCTGCTTGCCCCACCTAAAATTTTCGATGTCAATGTCGATGCCATTCCGGATAAGAATAACCCCGGCGCACACTCAGCTCCAAATCGGTAGCCTTCGAGCTCGGTTAAATCCGTATAAATACCTGAAGTGAGTGGCGACGTGTTAGTATCATGCCACTGGACGCGACTGAGGCGTTGCTAGACACCCCGCTCTTCAAACGGTCGACGCATTCGTTGAGCGTTGCAGAGCGCGTGCCGGTCACAGTCGAAAAGGCGCAGAAGGTCGCTGAAGCGTATGGGCTATCGCTTGACGACATCGCGTCGTTGTCCGACAAGTTCTGGGACTTCCATCCGCACCCCATCGTCTGTGAAAACGCTGCGACGACGGTCTTGCTTACCATCCAGTTCAACCTCTGCATCGGCACCATTCTCGACCATGTGGGGAAACGACCGGACCTAATGGGCCTCCTCCAGGATCTACTCGTGCATAAGGCCTCGTACGTGTTGTTTCCCCTTGCTGCTTTTCTGGATCAATTTATTTGCTAGAGGTCAATTCTGCTTGACTGAGCTAGACCATGGGCTCGATGCAGCGAATCTTGAGACTATAGCCGAAGTAAAGGAAGATGGCTCGGGATATATTCTCAATACACCTCATCTCGGTGCATCCAAGTGCGCTTCACTCTTCTTTTTCTTGAGTGTTAATGACAGTCGCTTTTAGGTTCATGCCTCCGACCGTGCCTTGCGGTGTCCCATGCGTTGGGGTCGTCATGGCTCGCCTTGTTAGGCAGAAAACGGACCTCGGGGTTCGCCCTTTCCTAGTCAATCTTACTGACGGGAAACAAATGTTGCCCGGAGTCGTTACAAGGTGATTTCCTCGCTCTCCCTAATGGGAACAAGCTGACTTGGACCGTAGAGCACTTCCAAATCGTGGCGGGTCTTCACCAGTATGGCACTCCATCACCTCCTTCCACGACCTCCATCTTCCCCCGAGCGCATTGCTGGCAAATGATGTGGAGCAGAAGATGACCTTCCGTCAAGCTATCGGGCGCGTCGCAGTAGGCTCTCTGGCGCTTTCCGCGACGGCGATTCCAGCAATGGCGCACGCAGCTTTCATCGCTGCCAAGTACAGCCAACGACGGCTCGGAGCTGTAGACAAGCCATTAATCGGCTTTCCGACACAGCATCGTCCTATCTTGGTGGCCTTCGCACAATCGTTTGTCCTCGCGGAGTTTTACAAACGGGCTACGAAAGTGTTTACTTCCAAAGGGGTAGACCTGGGCATCCGAGATGGAATTGCTCTGTGCTTCAAGGCGATCGCGATGCGGCATGGACAGGATGCAATGCTGGAGATGTCGGAGCGGTGTGGGGCGCAAGGCCTTTTTAATCACAACCGTATTTCGGAGATGCATGTGCGTCTTTCGCTTTTTCTCTCTTCTTCCCGCTCTCTTACTTTTTTTTTCAGGCTGATCTGCGAGGTAATGCAGTTGCTGAGGGCGATATTCTTGTGCTGTCAATAAGTGAGAGCGGTTTCATGTTTTCTCGTCGACGATTCTGAGGAATGGTCAGGATTGGTAACGGAACTTCTGCTGGGTCGATACACTCTCGATTCCACGTTTTTCTCGGGCTCTCCGCCGGACAATCCGCTTGCACGCCATGCCGAAGGTCTCCTCTCAGCTGCGCGCGCCATTCTCCTGGGCCCATGCAAGGGTGCTCACCGCTCTGACGAGTTTGCGCGACGGGTCCTTCCGCGTTGCACGAAAATCGTCGAAGCGATTGGGATGCACTACGCGTATGCATCTGCTGTGGCTGCCGGGGTCGATGAGCGTATAACGCGTCTATACCTCGCTTGCGGGATGCGGGAGGACCAAGGGTGGTATATTGAGCATCTTGGGATGACGCAAGAGGGACTGTTCGAGGCGGAGGTACAGGCGGTGAAAGACGCGCTGCCACAGCTCGAAGACTGGATGACGTTGGGTGGGGCGGAGAAGTATGTGAAGGCACCGATTGTGGATAAGGAGCGGTGGGGTGAGTTTGTGCGGTCGTTGCAAGTGTTTAACGGGGGTCCACAAGTTCTGAACGTCAGTAAACTGTGATATTCGTACATCTTAGACTATATTGAAGTGCTACTGATTTTTCCGGTGTGGACGCGTTTTGATGATGGTAAATCATCTTTCTCCGCAACCTCCATGAAGAAACTCGCGCCATTGGTCGGTGAGTCTAGGGTTTGGCTGGAGCTCCCCAATTGAGACATTTGTAGTCGATCGTTGAACGGCCACCGCTGAGCCTGCGGTGACGCAGCGCGCTCCTGTCTTTGACTTCAAAAAGCACAGGTCGCGACTCCACATCTCTCTGCCTCTTACCACCACCATGGCCTCCACACAACCCCCAGCAGTCTCGCCAGTGCAATCCACGACGTCCAACACCGACATCGACGGCAAAATCCGTCTCTATGGGGCCTTTGCTGCGCTTCGTCGCTCGCGCATGCCGACCAATGCCCAGATTGGCGACGTCCTCGAGTACGTCAAGACTCATTCGCCCGTCGACGAGAAGAAGCTGTCATCCGAGGGCCGAAAGCTCGTTGGCGATATCAGAGACATCCTCAGCACCGTCTGGAGCATCATACGCGAGAAGAACGACGGCGAGATCCTTCAGCGCTTTGTTTGGGCTACGCGAGGCGTCGATACCGGGGTCTTGACGCCGTCCGACGAGGACAAGACCAAAGGGAAGGAGGAGATCGCCAAAGCCAAACGCGACGCGCAGGAAGGTGTGTATTATTTCATAGTAAATACTGAATCTCATGCGACATACAGCTGCCCACCACCTTCGAACGCTGCTCAGCCTTGTTCTCACGAATGCAGAGATGCGGAAGCTGCTCGCCGATCTTGGTACTGTCGGCCGCGACCTCTTCGCCAAAGGAGCGTCAAAGGCCGCTGAGAACGTCGCTCCAAGCCCCGAGAAATTGTACCAGGCCGAACAGCCCGCCCCGCATGATGAGTTCGTCGACAAAGGTCCGTCTCGCCGTCGTTATATCACTGTGTACTAATCTTGTTCAGATCCTCTCGCCAATGCAAAGCCTAAGCCGCAACCCGGAGCTATCGAGTCCTCGTCGTCCATGTCGTCGATATCCGACTCGTCCAGTTCCGATGAATCGGAGCCGGAACAGTCTGATAAGGCCAAACCCAAGCGCAGCCTCCTCAGTCGCCTCCAATCTTTCCACTCGTCCAAGAAACCGCTCATCGACGACGGCAAGACATGGCTCGCGGACGAATTCTTCCCCGAAGAGCGTCGCGAGCGTTGGATCTGGCGCGGCAAGAAGGTCATTATCGAATGTCAGAAACATAGCGATTACCAAGAGTCCGTCCGCTGGCTGCTCGATATGATCGATGCATGGGCTGCGCGTGCCAAGAAGGTCGGGAACGATGCGGATCAGGGTGAGGGATTCTTGTCGGCGGCGACACTCGCGCAAGACCCGTCTCTACGCTCCGCCCTCTCGCTGCTTCGTACTCTGTTGGAGCGGATCGCGGCAGCTCCGTTGGAACCACTCATTTCGGCGGCGCGTGTTCTTGCGAAAACGGACGATGAGTCGCTCAAGAAGTGGTGGGGGGATGTAGGGGGCTATGTGCGGAAGGTGCGGTTTCTTTTTTCTTTTGTTTTCATGCTGATCGATGTTAGGTTCTGCTGGACGTCGGATACGTTACAGAGCCCGCGTCCTCGACCCGTGCTTGCGAGCTGCGTGACAAGGGACGGGCATTCTACGACGAGAAGTACAAGGCGCAATTTGATGCGGTTGCCGACGCTGCTGTAGCCTGGTTCCGTTCTATGGCAGCCGACCCACTGAACAAGACGCTTGCGGAAGACTTTGCGCGGCTGACCCGAGACCTGCTGTTTGACGCGGAGGGAAACTTGCAGTTCAAGAAGAAACTGTGGGAGGACGTACGGGGAGTTATCCTGCCGACGCTGGTAGATAAGGTTTGTTTCCATTTTCGAATGGTTTCCCATATTCAACGATTTCGTAGGTTGGCTACATTCCCATTCCGCGCGTGGAATATACCGACGCGACGGTCGATCTCGTCGTCGAGAATCTGACACTCTCTGGCCAACAAATCTTCCCAAACGTCATTGAACTCGAAGCTCATAACTACGTCCGCTTCAGCCCTTACCCCTCCGCACCCTCCGGCAAGAAATCGGCTTTCCGCTCCAACATCAAGAACGCGGGCGACTCCTCGCGACACGAAATCACGTTTGCGTTTGAGCAGATACATGCCACGATGCGAGATGTCGCGTTTTCGTTCCGCACCAAGACGGGCATCAAGATGCAGGACAAGGGAATGCTGGATGTCGACCTCGGAGGAAGCGGTCTGTCGGTGTTGGTGACCCTCGTGTCGTCTCCGGCGGCGGACACGAGCTCAGTCTTTCGGGTTGCGCTTGTGCGAGTCAAGGTCGGATCGCTAAAGCTGAACATTCGAGACTCGAAACATGGATTGTTGTACAAGACGCTGAAGCCGCTTGCGACGCGGTTGATCAAGAAGCAGGTGAAGAAGGCGGTTGCGGATGCGGTTAGGACCGGCTTCGAGTACGTTGATGGGCAGTTGGTGCAGGTGCGGCAGAGGGTTGGGAAGGACAGTGGTGAACCCAGCGGGCGGTCAAGCCACTCGAAGGGCAACAAGAAGGATTCTTCTTCCTTGCGGGACGACGGCGCGTCGGCGACGACGAGCACGACCAGCATCACCAGCTCGTCGGCTTCTGTCAGCACCACTGGTGCAGGAGGATCTCAGTTCAAGGTGGTTGCGAGCAAGCAGCAGTCGCTGTTGCCGGATAGCGGGCATCCCGCAGGCTGGGTCAATCGGGTTTCGGAGCGGGAACAGCAGATTATGGAGGACGGGGACGATTGGCGGTCGGATGCGTGCGTTTTTTTTCCTTGACTTTTTCTCTGCGGTGTCGCTGATGATGATGAATGTGTAGGTTTGACGTTTCGGGAGCGAGGAAGGTGAAAGTTGGGATGCAGAAGCTTTGAGCGATTGCACGATTGTAGCACGATTACGTATATGTGAAGACGATTGTGTGTATGTACGAGTAACTGTATGTAGTGTACGTAGCTAAGAGAAATCGAAGTATTATCGTGGTAGCAGTTGCGCAAGCGTGAGATTGAATCGAGAGATGGGAATAGGATCGTTCTGGGTAGTTTCAGAGCAGCAGATAAACCATTCACCTCATGTTTCGTTTTTCAGTCACGAATCGGCTGCGTAGTTAGTGCTCAGCGGGATCGGATGCCAGTGGGAGGGGAAGAGGGCGTCGTGGAAGAGGTAATTATTCAACTTATGTGAGGATTCAGGCCAATCTCCCTCAAAGCGAATGATTTCCTGTTGAACGGCGTCGTGAATCGAATACAAGACGAGTCCTAATCATGGGTAATAAACGCCTTCAACCCCGAACTGGTCGCCTCCAAGGCCAGGACAAACGCGCGCGCCACAACCGTTGCCCCCGCGGGGCTCGTGTGTGTATGATCGTTTGGATAATAGGAATCTACGACGGCAGCGCCCATGTTTTTATACAGTGCCGCGGTAAAGAGGCCGTGGTCCACAAAGGTCGCGCCAGTGGCAGTGGCGGCGTCCTGGCAGTATTGGACGAAGCGCGAGGGGGTGTAGACGAAGACGCCTGTTTCCCAGGTGTTGTCGGGTGTAGCGGAGGAGATGATGACGTTTGCGCCTTTTGATTGGAAGAGCTTGGCGGCGTTGACGAGGTAGGCCTCGTAGGTGAGGATGTTTTGGGTTACTCCACTGAGATGCTGGTTAGTTTTTCTTTTCTCGTTTTTTTCAGATGGGAAATAAGGCGTACTTTACGACAACAGGACACACTGTCGCGTAGCCGGCGGCGCCGACGGGACAGTCTGAGCGGCCGTTGTCGGTGGGTGTTGGGGCACCGCCGTCGTTGTGGCCAAACTCAATGACAACGTAGTCGCCGGCCTTGACGTTGGCTGCCATAGCGGTGAAGCGGCCCTCGACGGTGAAGCTGCGCGCAGAACGGCCCGCGATCGCGTTGTTGACGACGGTCAGGCTCTCGTAGTCGGGGAGGAATTTTCCCCAGCCGTTCGTCCCGTCGTTGTTCCCGTTTGGCGCCATGGTCGAGTCTCCCGCTAGGTATACGGTTGCTGCCGCGGAAGCTCTCGCCACAAGCGAAGCGACAAGGAGCAATTTGAAGTGGGCGAACATTGCAGTTTGTCCTGAATCGTTAACGTTGAGGCTTATATCGCATCGCAGACTCCGATATTATAGCGAGTGCGGAGGGTGATTGGGGGATGGGCACGGTAGAGAGTACGACGATTGAGAAGCTAGCGCTTGGCAAACGAGAAACGATTCAGATGTCGGGACGCGTGGTATTATAGCAGAAAATCACCCGGACCGGGCCACGCAGCTGACGCGTTGCAGCTGTAGACGCGACGCGTCAGGTTTTTCCTCCGTAGTCGGTCTTCAGTAGAGTGTTGTCCATCGGGATCTGAGACAAATATCCGAGATTTGACAAAGGCTTGCTTTTTACATCGCTTCCGTCTTCTTGCACCAGAGAGCTTTTGAGACGTTGAACAAGATGATTCCGTCGGGATTCTTGAACCGGCCACGAGATGCTGTTCTTGTCCGGCTTGCTTTCACCTTGTTTCATCGTCGATTCCGACTCGGACCGTCCTGAGCAAGGGTTCAAACGATTCTTGTCAGAATTGAATTGAGCAGGAAGGAACTCGGGAAGTTGGGAATGTGGCTGCCAGAAAGACTGGCGTCGGTTGAAAATTGTTTGGCTGTAAGTACTTGGTTTGGTGCTTCAGTGGGCCCAGGACACGGAGATGGTAGGCCGCGCCAAGGTAGGTGTGAGCTTTGTCACATCAAACCTGTCAACCCCGCGTCAAGCGTTTGCTCCTAAAAACATGGACCGGCCGCGCTCGTTTCTCTCTTCGCCTCACCCGCTCGCTGTGTGCGATGGCTGCCAACCGAACATTCACGCCGTCCCTTGCCGACTCGGACGCTGCTCGCCCACCAAGCACTGGGTCTGGCCCCCAAGCCCTCATCACGACCAAAGAGACGCCTGGCAGCTCGCCGCTCGCCCATACCCCCCAGCGCAGCAAACGAGCGCGAACCCTCATTCCTATACTCCTCGTCACGCTCGTAGTCGTCATCCTGGCAGTCGTATTGCCGGTGTACTTCGTCGTGATCAAGAAACACCACACTAATGCGGCGGCTGCGACAAGCACTGGTTCTTCGTCCTCGGGCGATACCTCTCCTTCTGGTGGTGGAACAGGAAGCCCAAGTGGGGGAAGCAGTACCCTCGCTGTTACCGGTGGCGACGGGAGCGCGGTGGTCACTACTAGCGGCGACAGTTTCATTTACAACAACTCGTTCGCAGGATACTGTGCGTTCATTACAAGCCCTTTCTTAACTGCTTCGCTGACCGAGATCAGGGTACTACGATTCTGCCAACCCGCTTCTGGGCGGACGGGCTAACAACTGGACCCCGAGGCTCAACGAGACGTGGACCTGGGGCGTCGACCGCGTGTACGGCGTTAATCTTGGTGGATGGTTCGTCCTCGAGCCGTGTACGTATCCCCGTCTCCGACCCGGCATCTCACGAATGCCATTTTCAGTTATCGTCCCGTCCCTCTTCCAAGCCTACCCCTCCGCCAGCGATGAATGGAGTCTCTCGACGCTGATGCGCGCAGATGGAACGCTACAGGAGAAGATGGAGGCCCACTACGATACGTTCATCGTGAGGTTTCTTTATCAGACCACGGACACTGCTAACCGCGCTGTCAGACGGAGCAAGATATCGCGCAGATTGCTGCCGCTGGTCTCAACTGGATTCGGGTTCCAATTCCCTTCTGGGCAGTCAGGTGCGCTGGCTTTGCTAAAAATCACCACCGCTAACCTCGGCGGTATAGCACTTGGTCCGATGTTGGCTCCAACTCGTTCCCAGATCCGGGTACGCCTATCGCGGAACCTTTCTTGGAAGGTGTTGCGTGGAAGTATATCGTGCGCCTACTCACCTGGGCACGCAAATACGGTATCCGTGTGAACCTGGATCTGCATACTATTCCTGGTTCGCAGAACGGCTACAATCATTCGGGAAAGGGCGGGCAGATCAACTTCCTCAACGGTAACATGGGAGTGGCGAATGCCCAGCGCGCAGTCGACTATATTCGGATCATCACCGAGTTCATTGCCCAGGAGCAGTGGCAGGATGTTGTGCAGATGTTTGGGGTCATGAACGAGGCGAGAATGGCGATCATTGGACAGGACCCGCTCTATGCGTTGTTCGTTTTCAATATTTCTTCCATATTCTGTGTCTCACTATTTGCTAGCTATCTTGAAGTGCACGATATGATTCGCAATATCACCGGAATCGGCGCTGGACATGGGCCGTACATCAGCGTACACGATGGGTTCAGCGGTGTCTCGTCGTGGGCGGGATTCATGCCTGGCAGCGACCGTATTATCCTCGACACCCATCCCTACTTTGCATTCAATGGCCAACCCAATGATGCACCGATTGCGACCAGCACTGATCCTGATAGTGCTGGTGGTCAGTGGCCGGAGCGTGCATGCAGCGGCTGGGGAGGGAGTTTAAACGACAGGTGAGTCGATTGCACTTTTTTGGTCCTTCGGAGCTGACGACTTTCCCGATAGTCGTTCTGAATTCGGCGTCACTGTCGCGGGAGAATGGAGCAACGGGTACAACGATTGCGGATTGTACTTGACGGGCGTGAACGGATCTCAACACTATGGCGGTGATTGTGCCTTGTGGGAGGACGCAAGCCAGTGGAACGCGACGGTCAAGGCTGGTGTACAGGCGCTTGCTGAGGCGAGTATGGACGCGCTGGGTGATTGGTTCTTCTGGACTTGGCGGGTAAGTTCCGAATCCTTCTTACGCTTTATAACAAGCTCACTCACGATCTATGTAGATCGGCGAAGCACAAGATGGTGTTGTCCGCTCTCCATTGTGGTCCTACAAAGCTGGGCTGGACGGCGGTTGGATGCCGACGGACCCACGCACCACTCGGGGCAAGTGCGCTGCGATTGGCGTCAAGGGCTCGCAATTCGACGGGACATTTAGCGCATGGCAGACGGGCGGTGCTGGTGCTGGGACGATAGCAGCTAGCGCGACGCGGGAATGGGGACAGTGGCCGCCTACGGCGCTCTCGAACGCTGGAAACATTTTGCCGACCTACGCCGCTACGGGGACTATTCCGACGCTGTCGTTTGTGTTGCCCACACCGAGCATGACGGGGACTGCGAGTGCTGCTCCGGGGATCCCGACGGCGAGTATGGGGAATGGGTGGGCGGATGCAGCGGATACGGCGGGGGCGGTGGTTCCTGTCGCTTCCTGTTTTTACCCGAATGCGTGGAATGCGTTGAGTTTACCGGCGCCGACTGCTACGTGTGCGTAGCGGGACTCGGACGATGGACGATGGACCTTTATTTGGGACTTTGAGCTTTTGACACATACATAACCACCACACACTCGCTATACCCCCTCACACTCATTTGTTGTTTACAGTACTTTGGGTTTACCTAGCATACTTATCTTGTTTATTGCCAGTGTATCTACTCGTTTGAAATTTATGTGTTCATTGAGCGATTTCAATCCACATTCAATCACTTCGAGGTTTCGTCTTCCCACCATTTGTACACCAGAACTCCTTCACCGGAAGATGGCTTGTTGCCGGAAGATTTGGCTGAATAGCGTCACTTTAACGCGCAGAATTCGAATAATGCTCTCGACGTCGACCGTGACGGTTCCAACGTCGCTGCCTCTACAACGACTCATGCGGACAAGAATTCAACAACAACTTGAAAAACAGTACTTTGTTGTGTGCCATCTGCTACAGGAACCAGTGGTAGTAGTGTGTCTCCGAATTATTATCTGACCTATTCGCCGCCACTGGCGGTCAATGGGATCATGTGTTTGCTCACGGATTGGACTTGATTCCGACCCATGGACCTAGTATAAACACAACTTAATAAATACCAAGTACATTCGACGCAACGCGACGCGTCAATCACGTGTGCGCGTCTTGTGACAACTGGCTGTTCTCTTCGACCCACCATGATGCGATAATCCCTATATCCTTGTCTCCCGAACACACCGACTAGTTTTGATTTCCGCCTTGGTTATAGTCTGTCGAACTGTCGCGGCAAAAAGAATGCTCTGCAAGGTAACAATCATTCCTGTGAATAGGCTGCCCGCCCGAAGCGCAGGAAAAAACCTGTGTCTGTCTATCCTGCACCCTATGTTTGCTCAGGATACACAGGCGTCGGCGGCGTTTGATCGGAGGCGCATCGATATCATGGGCGATCCGACCCGCTTGTTCACGGGCGCCGTCTTCTGTACGACCAGATTCTCGTTATCCAGTCAAACAGTGGCAACACGCCTCAGGCAAGTGTTCCAGCAGTTCGAACGCAATTTGAACAAGGCAACAACACTAAAAATGGTTGGACCTTGTCCGTCGTTTACACGATCATCAAAATGGCTGTGGAGAATCCCGGTTGACTGTTGACATCGTGCTCGCATTCCACCTCGTTGTTTCGGGCCCAACGACGGATGTCCTCTTGGCCTCCTGTTCTTTCCAGGCGCAAGACATGCATCGACGCCTCAAGCAGCTTGTCCCTGGATAGATAGGTGCGGTCTCATCGGCTGTTCACCGAGGGGTTGGAGAATTGCCGATCTTTTTTGCACAGGTTTTATTCTATCCCACGTTGCCAATGGGTATTTAAGGGACGAGACGGCGCTAGCCACAAATCATTCCCCTTCCTTCTTCTGTCGCAATGCTGCGTTTTCCTGCCACCGTTCTTTCTCTTCTTTTGCTCCATCTTGACCCATGCTTGGTCGCTGCGAAGCCGGGGCGTCGACCCCACTATGCTATGGATGCGGACAACAACATTATAAACAACTATAATGACCGCGTAAGTTCTTGTCTTTGTTTTGTGGGAGTGGTGCGCTGACAAAATGCGTGCAGTACACAGTGAACCTGACCGTTGCTGGGACGCGTAAATTTTCCCGACTCTTCTCTTTCGATGCGAGGCTCACCACTTCTTGAAGCCGTGAATGTGATGCTCGACACTGGGAGCACTGACATGTGGTATGTTAAGCATGCCCTGCTACGAGGTGAACGGAATTCTGATACGTTGCAGGGTTGCCCCCGTCGGCGGCCTGGCAGGACAAGTCAAAGACACCGGCGTGCGTCCCAACCATTCTCGTGTGTGCGGATGCCCATTGACATGCTCCAGGCTTTCGCGGCGATATTTTACGGAGACGGCAGCAACTTCATCAATGGGTCGGTGGATCTGGGTGACGTTGAGATTGCTGGGTTCTCGATCCCCCAACAAGGTATGTGGATTCCTACGCAATGAAAGAGTTGTCACTGACCTCGAATTCAGCTTTCATCAACGTCCTCAATGTGAGCAACCTCTAGGTTTTATCCTCGACCTTGATTCTTACTTTCCTCAGTCCGTTGGTGAAGAGTCGGACGTGGCCAACGGAATATTCGGTCTCGTTGGGCTGGGCTTCGACGGGCCCAGCGGCTCCATCCCCTCCTCCCTAACACAAAGCGGATTGAATGGGACAGACGTCGGCAAGGCGGTCCTCTCCAGCATCTACGCGCAGAACCCCACCAAAGGCCAATTCTTCTCCTTCTCACTCTCGCGTGTCGGGGATGTGGATGACACCGCCGACGCGAGCTTGGTGATCAGCGACTTCGACCCCAAATACGCCGCGGTTGCGAACGCACCGGCGCTTCCGCAGTACCCAGTAGACGGCGGCCGCTGGAGCGTCGTGACAGACGGTATTTCCGTGAATGGACAAGATATTCCGTGGACGTCGTTTTCGACCGATCTGCCGTCCGGTCAGACCACGGTGCTCTTCGACACGGGAACGACCAACTTCTTGGTGCCCGCTGCATTGCGTGATGCTATCTACTCGTCCGTTCCCGGAGCCGTTGTATCCCGCAACTCTGCCATTCGTGAGTGTCGACGTCGCCGATCATTTTATCTTTTTCTTATCAACGACCACAGCCAACCTCAAGTTCTCTGAGGACCAGGACACATGGGTGATTCCCTGCCACACTGCTGTTAACATGACCACGAAATTTGCGTATGTTTGACCTTCTCTCTCCTTGGTTGAATTTTTGCTCAAGTTGCATTAGCGGCCAATTATTCCCAATTCACCCATTGGATCTCACCGACATGGCATTCCTCGTTGGTCCCGACGGCAACAACTACACGGTCTGCATCGGCTCTGTCACCAACGGCGGACCTATCCTTGGCCCAGGCCTCGACGCTCTCTACGGCGACTCCTTCCTCCGCAACGTATACTCCGTGTAGGTTGCGTTTCGACCATTTCTTTGACAGAAATTAACATTTCAATCTTCAGCTTCTCCTTCGGCAACGACACCACGGGCCCGCACGTTCAGCTCCTCGCAGACTCTGATACAGATCAGGCTGCAGCGGACTTTACCACCGTTCGCAATGAGCTTCTGCAGAATGCCCCGCCCGAGCTCCCCCCTGCGGCCATTATCGCCCTCTTCGACGGTCCCAACGCGGTCACCTCCGTCTCCGCTATTGCGTCTGCTACTCCCACCGGCGCCGGCTCATCCATTCCTACCTGCATACCTAACTCCTCCTCTGACGTACTCTCCGGCAGCAAGAATGCCGTCAACCTCGCTAACGACTCGTCGTCAAGCGACACGATAGGCAAATGGGGCCCGATCATCGTCGGCTTGCTCGTGGCCAACCTGCTCCTGCTCCTCCTCGTGTCTTTCGTTTCCGTGATGAGCTACATCCGGAACGGGCGTCAGGCAGGCGCGACAAAGGCTGCTGCTAGCGCGCGGTATGTGCCCGTGAAGTTGCGGGATGATTCGACGTTTGTGGCGCCAAGGACGTCGTATGAGGAGCACGACCAGGTGCGGTATTCGGATTGAGCGTTCAGAACACTTGCATCACTGTTTATCGACCGTCTTTACATGGACTTTGCACACCCATGGACTTTGCACATTTAAAGTAACTCATACTCACTTTTCAATCCTGTACTTGTCGTAAAAGAACTTTCATTCCATAATCTCGCAATACGGTTTATTTTCGCGTCAAGGCTTGCTGGACCGTGACGATTCTACGTTGTCGGTGAATGTAAAGAGTGTACAGTACATGGATTAAGACTAGAGCGATACAGGATTATTAGAGAGGGTATTATAGAAAGTTCACAGCCTTCAAGATGGGATGCTCATATGCCCTAGGCCTCCCCAAGGACATCGAACGCCAGCACAGGCACCCACACGCGCTTGGACTTGTAGTAGTGGATAGCCACGATGCGAATGTCGGCAAAGCGGACGTTACGCGCTGCCCACGGGCTGCCGTTGGCCCGCTCATACATCTCCTCCTTCGTCCTCTCCGTCGCCAAGAGCCTCTGGATGCCAATGGCGATTTCGATGGCCATGGATTTGTAGGTCAGCGTGGAAGCGTCTAGTGCTTGTGCGCGACTAAGGATATAGCAGGGCCACTGCGTCGAGAAAGCGAATGAGTATTCGGTACAAGGAAAGGAAAGGATAAAAAAAGGCGTACATCAAGCTGCCAACATGTCCTCGACCAGCCCTGTTCCGCCATGATCAACTCGTCTGCGCGATCCAGACAAACTTCCCCCTTGAGGATGTTATTCAGATATGGCGCACGATGTCCGTGAACAGTGAACGTCTTCGTAAGTGTCGGCGGCCCGTTGTTGAATTCGGAGCGACGCGGGAGGCATGCAATCCTCTGAGGAGCGGCAGGCTGGTAGGTTCCTGCGAGCACGGCACTGGGTGTTGGGCTCGTCGGTGGGAGGTTGAGCTGTGGGTACTATTAGTGCGGGAGTGGAGAGGGAAATGCAGCTGTACGTACCGTTTGGCCGTAGGTGTACCGTTGAAACGCGTTCGATGGGGTCTGGGGTCGTGGGGCGGGAGTACGTGAGCGCATGAGCAGGGCGGGGTCGATACAGTGAGCCATTGGCTGAGCGGGCGAATAGATAGTCTAGTGACAATAGATAGAGGGTTGGCCGGGAGGTTACTGAAGCAGGGAGCGGTCCAGCCAGCATTATAAAGTCGCGCCCCTCGGTCCATGCAAGCCCCAAGCGTCGTCAGGCGCATCATGCAAAAGCGCGAACAGGAACAAAGCCCGCAAACGTCACAGTCAAAGCGGTAGGAGGAATGGAGATCGCGTCAGGGTGGGTTCGGACCCGACGGACATACGAACGGCGTATACATGTTCGAACCATGCCAACGAATTTCGGCTGTATTGCTCACGGCAGAGGACCTTGTTCTGCGTTTGCTGTAGAGTCGCGAGCAGAACGACGTGAGGACATCTCGGAAAGTATCGGAGGTGCCTTGTGACGGTTGACGGTAGATCTTGATTCAACTCTCGAGGTGCGCTGTTGGCCACGTCTTACCCCGGACCTACCCCAGACCAACATGTATTCTCGCTCGCGAACGCTGTGCGCCGCCAGCCGTTTCCCCACCCGCTTCATTTCCGCCTCGTCTCGAACATTCGCAACCAGTCTGCGAGCCCGTACGCGTGTTTTGCCTGGCCAGCTTGTTGCTCACCTATCATGGTAGAGAGCAACATGAAGAAGATCGTCGTGGCCAACCCGGTCGTCGAGCTGGATGGAGACGAGATGACTCGTATTATCTGGAAGAAGATTCGGGAAGAGGTGTGTAGGCGGTAACCGGCGGCCTATTTGCATTGACGCTACCCACAGCTTATTCTACCGTACCTGCAACTGGACATCAAGTACTTCGACCTAGGGCTAGAATATCGAGATCAGACCCAGGATAAGGTGACGACCGACGCCGCCAATGCTATCATCGAGCACAAGGTGGGCATCAAGTGCGCGACAATCACCCCAGACGAGGCGCGCGTCGAGGAGTTCAAGCTCAAGGAGATGTGGAAGAGCCCGAATGGCACGGTGTGTTTATGTTTTCTACTTTTCTGTCGACGAGCTCACAGTCGGATGGATTCGCAACATCTTGGGCGGAACGGTCTTCCGTGAGCCCATCATCCTCAAGCGCATTCCCAAACCCATCCCCGGCTGGGTCAAGCCCATCGTTATCGGGCGTCATGCGTTCGGTGACCAGGTCCGTTGTGCGTCTTCTTCCGGTTCTCATTTAACCTCTTCATCAGTACCGCTCAACCGACTTTGTTGCGCCGGGTCCCGGAAAACTGCAACTCGTCTACACGCCGACCGATGGCAAGCCTGCTACGACACTCAACGTGTACGATTTCAAGGGCAAGGGTGTCGCGATGTCCATGTACAACACCGACGAGTCCATCACCGGCTTTGCCCACTCGTCGTTCAAGATGGCTCTGGCGAAGAAAATGCCGCTGTTCATGTCGACGAAAAACACCATCATGAAAAAGTACGACGGGCGCTTCAAGGATATCTTCCAAGAGATCTACGAGTCGTGCGTGTTTTCTTCCTTCTCCTCTGCCAATTTCTATCAATTAACTGTCCTACAGACACTACAAGCCGCTCTTCGACGACGCGGCAATCTACTACGAGCACCGTCTCATCGACGACATGGTCGCACAAGCCATCAAGTCCTCGGGCGGGTTCGTCTGGGCCTGCAAGAACTACGACGGTGACGTCCAATCCGACATCCTCGCACAAGGCTTCGGCAGTCTGGGCATGATGACCAGCGAGCTGATCACGCCCGACGGCCAGATCATCGAAAGTGAGGCGGCACATGGCACGGTTACGCGGCACTACCGTGAGTACCAAAAGGGCAAGGAGACGTCGACGAACCCCGTTGCGTCGATCTTTGCGTGGACGCGCGGATTGCTGCACCGGGCCAAGCTCGATGATAATGCACCCCTGCGCGCGTTCTGCGAGGCACTCGAGGCTGCGTGTGTTGAGGTTATTGACGCGGACGGGGTCATGACAAAGGATCTGGCGCTTGCTATCCATGGGAAGGACATGAAGCGCGAGCACTGGGTCATTACGGATGTCTACATGGACGCCGTCAAGGTCTGCTGTTGTTTTTCAAATGCCAAGCTCGGTTGCTGACCCAGATATACGCAGGCTAAGCTCGACAAGAAGCTTGTCACTCAGGCGAAGCTGTAGACATGTAGCATGTAGCATGTTCTCTAAATATGACTGGACGGACGGACGGTAAAGCATACACAGAGCAATAAACGACAGAGCGAGAATCAACGACTAGGCTATGCCCAAGGCCGAGAGCTCCTTGCGTATCTCTGCTTCACCCTCCATCTTCTTGAGTTGCGTAGCCTCCAACCGCTCGCCGCGCTTAGCCTTGTCCTTGAGCTCATCAATGGCCTTGAGCTATACAGAGCAAAAGTCAGCATTTTGGAGGAACTGGACTAGACAAAGACGAACCTTCTTGTTCAGGTTCCGCACCTTCTTCGCAATGGGGTCCAATAAGTTATCGGCACCCCCTGGCGTGCCCACACCAGGTGAGGGCTCACCGGCACCGTCGAGAGTCAAATCGGGCGGGGGGATGTACAACGTGCCGTTTCCGTTGGGCTTGAGCTTGCCGTTTGTCTTGGGTGGTGCATTATCAGCAGGCGTCACCTCGATCGACGGACGTCCAGAGGCAGGGGTATCGTCGCCATTCCTCTCCTTGTCCTTCCGCCGCGGCGCCTTCTCCTGCCTCTGCCCGTTCCCGTTCGCGTTCGCGTTCCCATTCCCATTCCCATTCCCGTTGTTGCCATTCCCCTCGCCCTCCTCCCCATCCTTCTTGCCCTTTCGTTTCCGGTTACGCTTCTCCCCATCCGGCGCAGGACTCGGTGAATGGGGCGACGAGCCTGGCGGAGCACCTGGTACATGTCTCCGTCTATCGCCATTATGGGCCGCGCCATTATGCGGGCCTGCACCGGGAGCGGGGCTGCGATTGTACCTCGGCGGTGTCGCACTCCCGCCCATCACATGTGGAACGCCGCCCTCGTCTTCACGCTTGAATATGGCGGGAGTAGCGAGTCCGCGGGCACCAGGAGGGCGGTAGGCACCTGCTGGACGTGTGGGTGTCGGTTTCGCGATGGATGCGTGGGCTTGGACGCTTGCGCTGGGGGCGGGCGCTGTCGGCAGCGCTGGCGCAAATGGGGTGACCTTGTCCACTGGCGTCGGCCGCCAGGACGCCTGGTACAGCTCCTCGACCAGCTGTACGTGCATGAGCGGTCCCGTGCAGTGATATATCTTGATACCGTTGTCGACGCGAAGCCGCGGGGAGAGCGTTGCGGTCATGAGGAAACGTCCATCAGGCGACCACTCGCAGTAGGATGTGTTGGGTGCGTCGATGGTGCAGACCTTGGTGAAGGTGCGGCGGTCGAAGATGTCCATTTTGCCCGCGAGGTTACCGAAACCAGCAAGCGCGACGAGGCGGCCTTGAGGGTTGAAGGAGATGAAGTTGTGAGGCGAGGAACCAAAGTCATAGATCGTCCGGACGCGTTGGTCGAAGATCATGCTTTTGGCGGGCATGACTAGAGAACTAGTCAACAAACCGTCCACATCGGAACAAAAAAAAAAACGCACATCCATAGACCACACCAAACTCCTTGGACGTCGGGCTCCATGTAAAATCGTGAATCGGTCCCTCCTTGTCAAGCGTCACTCTGCAATCGAAATTGCCAGCGGCGCTGAGGAGATATAGTCCAGTCTCGCCGTAGTAACTCTTATTCGAGTTATCCACCTCGGTTTGCGTTAAAAGCAGAACCTGCGTTCCCAAATCGTTCCACTTGATCGTGGATCGGTCCGCCTTGAAGAATGTCTTTTGGCAGGTGGGAGGGCTGTTGAGAGAGAGGAGACCGTAAATTCTGATACTCGCAGGTTGGCCCTGCGTAAAAGGCATTATGATAAAAGCGACAAGACGTTCACTATGACGTACCTTTTTCTCAGCGACGAACACCGCAATGGAAGGGTTGAGGCCTGGGCTCAGGGAGACGCTCGATGCGCCTTCGACCTTGAGCTTGTCGACGACACCCTTGGACCACTCTGCCGGACGGAAGACTTGAATCTCAGCACCAACCAGACGGACCGCGTGCGACTCGGAGATGGTGTACTGGAGATCCCAGCCGTCCTGGCTCTTTTGCGAAAAGGCGATGAGCTCTTCTCCAGTCGAAGAGGAGAAGACGCGGAGATTTTTGTGTTGCGCGCCATCTTCGAGCTTGACAGGGCGCTCCCATGTCGAAAGATAAGTACCGCGGGGCGAGAACTTGATTTCGACGATGTTGGCTATGGGAAGCTCCTGGAGAAGCTGGGCGCCCTCTGCTTGGAAAATCCGCACCCTGATAGGCTTGGTTAGCGGCGGAATCGAGGCAGGAGCAGGTAACGTACAGACTGGCCAGGGCATAAGCGTAGAGCCGTCCGTCAGCACTGTATTGGTAGGTCCGCGCAGGGACATCGGGAACCTCGAAGTTGGGGGCGACTGTGTAGTCTGGCGAGCCACCGACGAGGCCGATAGATTTTTGTGCGCGGACTGGAAATGGCGGTTAGACGGTGTTCCTGCGAGGAGGACAGAAAATGAAAGGAGGACAAAACGTCCTCTAAAAGACATCGTGATCTCCGCACGACGATCGACATGCAACCAGCTTGCCGACGAACGTGGTAGACGGGACACCATTGAACGGCCAACGAGTCCGCCCAGTCCCTCTGCCATTGATACCGCCCTCAATCGCCTCCAGCGCTGGCGATCTAGCATGCCTCCACAGAGCTCGCTCATAGACACAGACCAGCGCAAACGGCTGGACGTCCCAGGAGATCTCTATTGGCGTCCAAGACCGGTGCGGATATGGGGCAGGAGGTCGAGAAAAAAAAATGGGAAGAAAACGTGGGTCGTGTGAGGGATTAGTAGAGGATACTGACATGAGTACTGCTGAGAGATTTCGGAAGCCATTTCTGGTGTCGGTGGGCAGAGGGGAGGGAGAAGCAAGCTAATGCTTCGAGGGGAGACGGAAGTAGGAGGCAGACGAGGGTGATGGCTGTGCACCTGCCAGTGTCACATCACTTTCCGTTCCTCGCGAGACCTCGAGCACAGACCTGGCCATAAATACTATGGCGTCTTCCATCTTTCAATGTCTCGGCTTGCAGCAATATTTTCAAGCTTCTGAGCCAAGTTATGGCCTAATACTCGGTCCACGTCCATTGCGGCGTCCGACCGGCAACCTGACGGTACCTGTGCAGTCTCGTAGTAACCTCAAGGCGAACTTTCGCGATTTCTTGGGCTTGTGGACATAGTTCAAAGGCGAGGCTTCTTTTGCTAAGGCGAGATATACGTTAGCGTTAAGATGCCGACGTCGTTGACGGTTGGGGACTGCGGCGACTTAGATAAATGAAGAAATACTTTTGAAGCTAGTCCTAAAGGCTGAGGCCGCACTTTCAGGTGCAGCCCTCTTATTCTGGGAGACTTTTGGATCTTTTCTCAACGGATTCAGCAGAATCGCACCTAGCGGCGATGCGAGCCCTAAAAAAAGCCCTCACACGTTTTTAACCCATTGGAGCTCTCTTCTTCCAAATTAATTTCGGCAATATTCTATTCGCCGAGTCAGGCCCTACCCGCCAGGCTCGTCTCGCACTGTGAGTTCGACCGGGAGAGAAAAAATATCAATCAAGCGACGAAAAGAACAGGTATAGTACGCATATTGCCGCTGGCCCGCTCGACGCTCTCGAATGCCATCTGGTTGAAATACACATCCCAAATTTGGCCTCAACTTCTTACAGAGCAGTCTTCGCCTCACGGTTTGAATTTAACTGCGGAAATTTTAGTCCTGGCAAACGATCACTCGCATCTCAGGCTCCAGACAAATGATCTTCGAGTGGGTTTGAGGATGATGTACTGCCAGTAATCTGTAAACAGCAACCCATTCGCTTATTCCGATGAGCAAGCCATAGTGTGTGGGCAATTAACAAACAGGCAAATCGCTTTTGTTGCCAGTGGATTTTTGAGCTACGCGAAGGTTTGGCCGATGATTATGGTGTTTCCTTTGACTTCATGTTCCCTTCACATATCTGTTTTGTTTTGTTTATTTGCTTCTTTGAGCTTCTTTGTTTGACGGTATAAATTCACGTGGCTATCATGTGATCGCATCCACACTCTCCTCTTGCCGCCATGCTCCCCGACGAGCTCATATCCGAAATTCTCGCACCCGCTCTCAGTATTTCGGACGAAGATTTCGCTTCAACCGCGTCCGTCTCACCATTCTCGACCTATTCCGAATCCACTTCAGCTTATCTTCTCGTCTGCAAATCCTGGCTTCGCGTTGCCACTCCCCTTCTCTACAATGTCGTCGTCGTTAGATCGAAAGCGTAATGCGCCAGCCTCGCACGCGCGCTTCAAACACCCCACAATCTCGGCCGATTCGTCAAGAAACTCCGCATAGAAGGCGCATTCTACACCCTCCCACTCCACACAGTGTTTAAGTACACCCCGAATGTCGCCCACATATACCTCTCGCTCGACATTTACGCGTACGACACTGTCGTTGGACTATGCAAAGGACTCCCGTTAATCCATCCCACCCGCCTCATTATTCGCGACGCCAACGGAAGGAAGAACAAGAGTACAAACAAGTTGTGGGAGGTGCTGGAGGGGTGTATTCCAAACTGGACCAAACTTGTGCGTGTCCGGCTTGGTTCGCGCGTCGCCTCACTAACAATACCAGTCTATCCTCGACATCTCTTCCTTTCAATACAGCCGGAAGTTTGACGCCGAAAGACTTTTCAAATCTTTAGCCACCGCTCGAAAGCTGCACACAGTTGTCGTTTCCGGTCCTGACTTTGTCGACAAGGTCTATGGAGCTTTGAAGGACTGTCCTTTGACAAGGATTCGAATCAACAAGGCACACGGCGTTACTTGGAGGTACGCTGCATCTGCCGAAATCACCAACGCTGCTGCCAAGTCCCTCGTCGAATACGTGCAGGATGAGTGAGTCGAGTCACGTCCTTGTATCAACCGTGCTTACGACCTTAAGACCCACTCCACCTGCGCCGGTACCCACCGTGAATCAGATTCAATCCGTCTCGCTTTCAAAATCGCCAGTCACTCCGATCTTTCCTGAAAATCGACACGTTCCAGACCCTGTGTTCCACCGCATCCTTTATTTCGCAATGTCCGTCCCTGAGCTCGAAAACGACTCCGCTCCAACGAAGCTTTCTCCGCGTGTGCCACTTTTACTTGTTTCCAAACGTTTCCTTGTACGCACCGAGCCCCCGTCTCGTCTCATTTTGACTCTCGTGCAGCGTCTCGGACTCGGTCACTATTTCTCCCACCCCGTTCTAAAGACCACGGAACACCTGAACTCGCTCCGTAACAGCCTATCCAAGAACAACAAGTCGCGTCTCGGCTCAAAAGTCCGCTCCCTGACGATCCTCTGGAAACCGTACTGCGGTAGCCACACCAGCAAGTACCGCACCCACGTCAGTCGCTTTTGGGTCGCGCTCTCCACTATCCTCGAAAAGCTCCCCTCCCTCATCCGCCTCTCCTCAACTTTGACTGAAATGCCATGGACGACCTTCGTGTCGACCGTACAGCTTGCGAGCGCGACGCTCCGCGAGGTCTCTGTCTACGTCGAGAAGCCGAACGACGATGCAGACCCCAGTATATTCAGCGAGCTGGATCAATGCAGAATGTTGACTTGGATCTCGAAAACGAAGTTCAAGGAAACTGTTGTCGTCGATGCAGATGCACTGTCGAATCTCGAGGAGCTTCACATCTTGAGCTCGGACGTGTCTTTCGTTGATCTTCTCACCTGTATCAAGTATGTTTTTCCCCATCGTGTCCGCGCTATCGAGCTTCTCAACAATGTACAGTTTGGACTCGCTTTCACGCGTCGTATTGAAAGAGGGTGGTGGTTTGGGCGGATCCTTTGCATCCTTTTTCTGGATGCACGGAGGAAAGCTACGCGAACTCGAACTCACCATGCCGGAGCTAGTCGCGCTCCCCAAAAACATCTTTGCTCAATGTCCTCGGCTTGAAACGCTGTGTGTCTCCTGGCCAGCCGCGGCTGACGTGGTATGGTTCTTTCCGCTTACTTTCCATAGCGCCATAATACGACTCACATCTACGCAGAGAGACCTCGCGCTGCCAAATGGAACGCTTCGCCCTCCTCAAGTCTACCCCTCTCTTGTCAAACTACGTCTGAACCCACGCATCGGTTCCAAGTACGTATTTCCCCCCGTTCCTCTGCGCGTCTTTTCGAACCCTTGATGAACCTATTTCTCGAGGGTTAAATCGGTTAGTCCCTGGTACGGATTCTTCGACGACTTTGCCCAGCATGTTTCGTTGCTGCTTCCCAACCTCAAGGAGATCGAAATGGCGTATTGTGTTTGGCCGATAAACGAGTAAGATTTTCTTTTTTTCTGTGTTAGTGGTGCTGATGCGTGGGTTTGTTGCAGGCGCGATATTCAGAAAAGCGGTTGGGTGCGTTGGGCGGAGATGTTGCTTGACGAGAAGGTGCAGCTGGTGGATAAGCAAGGCAAGGGCTGGCGTCGGCGCTTGACGTTGTAGAATTAGACCACTGGACTCTGGAGTGCAAGTATATTTTTTATCGCAGAACACGACGGCGATCACGAAATTTCGCTTTGACCCATCACATCATATCACACTGTTCGCATCTTGCCAAGGCTGGTCAAAGCGTGGCTAGCTCGCCGCGACCAGGGCCTCCGCTCTTCTCCTCCTGCTTTCACCTACTCGCAACGCAATGTCCTCCGAAGCTGACTCTGATGCTCTCCCGCTGCCGCTCCCACCACTGCGCACCCCACCACCGTTCGCAGTTCCTCGTCCGTCAGGCTCAGGCTCAGTCCCTCCTCTCCCGGTGCGTGAAGCCTGCCACCCATCCACCCACTGTGGCTGAAGGTTCAATAACAGCTCAAAGGCGAAGACCACGGCGCAACCTGTGAAGTCTGCGGACTCTACCTACGTCGCAACACCGACCTGCCGCGACACATGCTCACACACGCCAAGGACCGGGCCTCCCTGTCGGTGGTCTCTCCTACTATCCGTTCTCTCGCGTCTCTAACGCGCGTTCTTCGCCTTGCGCAGGATGTTTCGATGTCCGGTTGACGGCTGCGGGCACTCGACGCTGCAAAAGTCGAATCTCGCGACCCACATCCGCACACAGTGTGTATTTTGTCTCGGGCTTTGCTTTGCCCTTGCTTTTCCAAATAATAATACAACACCCTCTCCAGCACACGCGCGAAACCACACAAGTGCCCCGAAACCTCGGTCTCGGGCGAACTCTGCGACTTTAGCACCGCCGACCCGTCGTCTTTGCACCGACATCGTAAACGCAAGCATGGCTATGTGCCCAGGAGCAACAAGTCCACTGGTACCGCGGCGACGTCACTTCCGCGCGCGCAAACGAGCTTGCGCATAGACAGGGAGGAAGAGGCGCCCGATGTTAATATGGAGGAGGGAAGTTCCCGCTCCAAGGCGGACGAGATGGAGGAGGATCAGGTTGCATCGGCATCGGACCTCGAGTCGGAGGAGTCCTTCGGCACGGGTGGTTTTGCGAGAGCCCGAGTCGCGCCGGCGCATACGTCCAACGCAAAAGGCGTGGAAGACGAGGACGACATCGACGCAGAAGGAGAGCTTGATGACGAGGAATCCAATAACAACGTATCCACAGCGATGGACTTGGACCGTGTCGGGCCTGTACTCGCGAATATTTCAAGCACCAGGACGACGGTAGACGGGCCCGGGGAAGAGGCGTCGTAGTCCATGCGCAAGATCCACTACGATGGTAGTTGTACACTCTTTGAATTCAAGCCTTGGCGCCATATCGACGTCCGTCTGACTCTTGCGAAGGGTCCGACACATAATCAGATCTCTTAGGGCAAGTCGGGCAATGAGGATAGGCTTCGCGAGCACGAGAAATTCCTGGGCTACTGCAGAGTACTTATGTGTGGTCTTTCAACTTGAAGAATCGCATTCGAGATCGATTTCGCAGGCGTTGGAGACACATTCCAATTCTTCGTGCATGCAGCCGCTATCTCAATCAACGTGAAGTCTCGAGAACGCGCGTTCAAGCTAAGTTATGGGAAGAGTGAGAATCGGTGCGTCGGGTTTTCCCAAGGAGATGCGGAACCACAAAAACGGCTGCCGCGTGCGTGTCGTAGTGGCTTCAAGTTGTTTGGCGGCGGGCATCTGACTGCGTTCAAGTTTCTTATTCGTTGTAAGGCTTGAAGCTTGAACGACTGAAAAGTGGGCCGTCACCCACTGTGTTCCAATTCCTGCCGGATGGGCCGTTGCTTCGAGGAAGGACGCGGCGGCTCGCGTCTTTAGTCCCAGTGTAGCAATTGCCTATAGATTTGCCCATACAAGCCTGTACAGTCCCGGATCGTACCCTAGAACGGTAATCGCGCATCGACAATCTCCGCATGCTTCTTCCCAGCCCCCAAGTTGCCAACGACATGTCCCTTGTCGTCCGTGCTGTGAAGCATGTACTTGTAGATGACCAACTTGAAGGCGCGAATGGATGCTGATCCCGACCTCTGTGCCGAACCCGCAAAACGTGTGCTTGCATTGACGAATGTCCCCCGCGCTGTCGACGCCGCGGACGAAGGCGCTAATTGCGGCCCGCGACCGGTGACGATGCTGTCGGTGTGATGCGATGAGCGGGGGTCGATGTGTCGGATGGCATGTGAGAGCGAGGGGCTAGTGGTATATGCGTCGCCCAGGGCTGGCAGGAGCCGTGAGGAAGAGATTGAGAGGCACGAGTGAAATGGAATGTATTGCGGAGAAGGTGGCCGTTGCAGAGTAGGTGGACGTTAACAGGAGGTTATTGCTCCCTCAAGGATAACGAGATCGATGTATTCGCCCAACGAAAGAAGCGACGAGACTTCGGCGCGCATTTGAATCGTTTGCACATAGGTGCTCGGCAATGAGGACTGGGATAGATCTAGACCAGCCGCGATGGCTTGAGCCAAAAGCTGCGTCGTGCGATTCGATTCCTTCTCTCCTTCAGCGTTTTCTAAATTCATTGAGAAAGGACCTGAAAGTGTAGCTCGACGCACCCGGTTTGTTTATTGCCAGTGCCGATGTTCACGGACCTGCCAGGTCCTCGAAGATGACCAGACACGTACATGCGAAACTTGTCTTTTCGTGACCGTTCGGGCTAGCGCTCTCTGGCCCGAGATGCTGTGCCGCGATGCCACGCCGTCGCCACACATGTGCCTCGTGCTTCACTGGCACACCTCTCTGCTCTCATCTCTCACCCGCGATTGTGCTCAGTAGCACTGTGCGTAGTTTTCCGTCTTGTAGAAGCACAAGAAGGCTGACTACATCTTGTAGCCTGATTGCTGTGATGAGTCGGTGTGTCGTCTCATGACCAGACTGTCCTCAAATTCATGGATGTCTTAGCTGGTTTGCAGAAACATTTGTGGACACCACCGGCAGATCCCAGGCTGAAGGTGCACTAGCTGCAAGCATTGAAGATGTAATCCAAGACATCTCTCGTCATGTGAACCTCCCGGATGCTATCAACTCGGAGTTGATCTATGCTGACAATCACCTGAAGAAGACTCAGATACTGTTCCGCTACCTTGATGCACAGTCTGGGAATGCAGCACTTGTTCATGCATTTCAACAAGCCGTCTTGAACAGCGGTGGGATTGACTATATGCTCGATCAGCAACTTCTTGTCACTGTGGAGGGTCAAACTTTGCCTCGCAAGATACCAGCTGTTCAAAGTGATTATCTAAAATTTTCAGCTGCTTAACACTCTGACATGCTGCACAGATAAGGTCCAATTCATCAGAAATTGTCCTCTCCCATCCAAGTTCTTTCAAGGCCGTGAAGATATTCTAGAGCAGCTCCATAGCCTATTCCAGCCAACTGCCGACCAGACAGAACAAAAAGTTGTGCTCCTTCATGGTCTTGGCGGGGCTGGGAAAACACAAACTGTGCTCAAATTTATTGCAGACTCTGGATCTAGGTTTATAAAGTTGCAAATTATTAGAATGTTGCTTATCTTGTTTATAGGTTTACCGACCAATTCAAAATCCATGCAAGTAGTAAAGAAACTATTGAAGCAGGTTATAAGCAGATTGCACTGGACAAAAATCTGGAAGATACAGCAGAAGCTGCAATGACCTGGCTTCAAGAGAGTCAAGAGGAATGGCTGATTCTCCTTGATAATGCTGATACACGAGGAATGGATCTAAGACCACATCTTCCTAAATGTGGTCATGGAAACGTTTTGATCACCTCTCGGAACCCTGACCTCTGGGTTCATACTGGGTCTCATGAAAGGGCTATTCAAATCTCAGATTTGTCTTCTTTGGATGCTGCCATGCTACTGCTCAATAGAGCTGGTGTGGTACAGACAGCTGATAACAAGAAACATGCAGCTGCAATAGCCCAGGTATTTTATCGCAATCTATCTCTTATGAGGTTTAATTCTCTTTTCAGGAACTCTACTGTTTTCCACTTGCCATAGTACAAGCTGGGGCATTCATTTCCAAGTCTCCTCACTTGAAGGACAATATGCTGGAATATATACAGCTTTATCAAGACAAGACAGCTGAATTACTCAGTGAAAAAGCTATCCAATCTACGGATGACTATAAGGAGAGCGTGTATACTACATGGAGAATGAGCTTTTTGCAACTTGCACAAGCAGAGCCTCTAGCTGTTCAATTTCCGCAGCTGTGCTCCTTCATCCACTGTGAGGGAATCACAGAGGAGATTTTTAAGAGGGCATCCAAATATAAACATAGAGGTTCACCACTTGGACCAACTCAAAAGGCACTGGAACCAAGTCTGAAATTTCTCTCGAGATTCCAAACCTTAGAGACAAGCTCGCTGTGAGGGCTATAGATAGCCGGGCCACGCCGCACAAGCCTCAGGATGCCGGACCAGGACGACCAGCCAACAACACAAGCCGTTAACCAACACCGCTGGATTATTACGCACCTCAAGGCAAATGAAGACCTGGAAGAGCATCACCGCTGGATTAATACACGCTCTGGGACGAACAAAGGAGCTCATTAAGCGCTACCGCTGGATTAATACAAAGCTTCCGACTCCACGAATGGCAAGACGGCTCGAATTACAAGTATACGACATCCGTCCCCGCTATATGTCTGCCCGGATACAGTTCCATTTCACCTACGAGCACCGCGAATGTTGCCCCCCGCTATATGTCTGCCCGGATACAGTTCCATTTCACCTACGAGCCCACCGCCTGCACAGCCCCTCGAACCGCTCGCTATCGCAATGTTTGCCCGGATACAGCTCCGTTCCGTCGTCGCTGACACGAACGAGCCGGCCGCTGGATTACTGCACGCGCAGGGAAATTTGTGTGGAAGAACACGCGACCTATAACCCTTACTCAGACGGACAAGTCAAAGGGGAGCGAGACAGACGACGCAATAAGTGCAGAGTTGAGTGGAAACAGGTGCAGAAGAGTCCGGCCAGTTGGGCATGGAAACGGAGTGAGACGGGGGCCTATCATGGTCAGCAATGTGAAGCGGAGGTCAAGGAATCGACGTACAGACACGGGATAATCTCGCGACACCGGGAAACAATAGCGCGGAGGACGAGGAACCCAATGCGAAGCTCGAGGAAATGTAGCGGCGTCCAGAAAAACCCAGCGGAAGGCAGATGAGTCGAGCGAAGGTCCAGGAAATACAGCGGCATCCGGGGATCAAAGCGACTCGGTCGATACTTCGACTCAGTCCCCACGAAACCATTCGACAGCCGTGCGACCAAGACTTACGAAGCAAAACATGAAACACTTACCAACCCAGGTCTTACAAACCATTAGCAATCCGCTTGGCAAGGGTCTAGAGCGTACTCACGACTTGACATCCCAGGCCAAATGCGCGGGAATTGTGGAACTAAGCATTCACACCCACAAACTATATCTACCACAACTGTAAACACAAGTAAACAGTTCACTGCGCCCCAATATACAGTGCAAATTTCAAGACACGGACACTGAGGACACCAGTATCGGGACCGCCCAATTAAAAGGGAACCACTATCCACCACTCCACCACTTTTCGGACGCTATAAGGCTCGGCGTCGGTCGGCTCGCTATAGTAAACCTCGACGGACGAGAGCGTAGCCAGTTAGCTCTACGAGGGCGACCACCATTCGGAACCGCGCAATAACCGCGACACCCAGACGTATACCAGGACGTTCGGAGGACTTCCTGTAGCTCGGTCGCCGTCCAATATCTCGAATCCGCGAGCACGACGTGTACAGACCATCCTATACAAGCGGCACTATCGAACATCCATCGGCCAGGACTTCCTCGCTGAGAAGCACCATAAGCCTCGAAGAGAATCGAGCACCATCACCTTCTTTCCAACAACTTCGCGGCAGGCTTTCGAGTCGCCAAACAACATCCACAACCGCGGAATAATCCAGCGGAGAACAAATTCTTCCCCGTTCGATTATAAACACACCACCCACGACCACAGACTAATCTTGCGGAGGCCAACAGCCTCTCCGCTCGATTATCCCTACTAACCACTTCCACAGGAACTACACAAGCGCGAGCTTTTCTAGCCCCGTTGGATTTATATATACACACACACACAATTTAACACAGTTTCCACCGTTGCGAACACAATCCCCAGAGGACGACTCGACTGAGACTTGATAGTACAAAAGCCGTATTTTGGAAATCTATCTCTACGAACGCCCGCAGCATCACAACCTGGAGCCCACCGCGAGGGGATTAACTGCAACTGGAAACCCTCTCGAAGAGAACCTCTCTTCTCCTAGGCTTCCCGCCTACACCTCCAACACCACAATCCTTACGAAGAAACCCCGCCCGGAATCTACAGGAGGAAATCTTCCTGTCCGAGCACCAACCAGACACCACGGATTCCCAGGAATTCGAAGAGGAAATCTCGGCTTTAACAGATCTACCAGAAGGATACGGTACCGAGGACGACTCGGAACCCCCTCAGACAAATCCGCCATCTAACGAGGAATCGACAACACTCTCGACAGAGACATCGCTACACTTCTCCTCGCCGAACAACTCCCCGAACAGATCAGCATCCCCAGATCTGGCGAATCCTCCCCAAAATCCACAACTCTTGAATAACCCACCGGCTATTCAGGCCCAACAGATCGTACAAATCCCCCCGAATCCACTCCCACTCCCGAACCCAATACCCAACGCTATGCCTCCCAAAGCACTACCCTCTCGCTCGAATAAAAACGCGCCGCGATTCGAAGGAACCGCGCGCCACCTGCAAAGGTACTTCGAGGATATAAAGGAACTAGCGGACGACTGCAGCAAAACGACCGACAGCGATGTTATCGACGTTGCGCTGAAATATCTCGACTTGGACGAATCAGAACTCTGGTCTCGCTGCAAAACCGCAGGAATTACCTGGGACGATTTCAAGACAGCTATTATAAAGCTATACCCCGGAGCGAGCGGAGACAAGCTGTATACGAAAACGGACCTCCGAGAGACCGTTAAGAAATCAGCGGCCGCGGCGCCTACCACCATGGAAGAATTCGGCGTGTATCGAAGGAACTTCCAGAGGATCTCCGACTTTCTAAAGTCAAAAGGAAAAATCTCCGAGCACGAAATAAACGAGCAATTCATGAGGGGAATTAACCAAGACTTCCGCTGGAGAATAATCCAGCGCCTTCAAATCGTCGTACCCAATCAAGCCAGCGACACCCCGTACTCGATGTCGGACGTGGTAGACGCGGTAGAATGGGCTCTGAATGGACCCCCAGGCATAGCCTACGCCAGCGCGGATGACGATACGGTCGACGTGAAGAAGGAGATGGTGGACATGACCGCGACATTAAGGGAAATGAACAAGACTTTCCTCTCGCATGTTACGGTCCTATCTCAGCGCCTTGACAACGTACAAAGCGGAGGAAACAGAGGCACCTGGAATCGCGATCGAGAACCGCTCCCAACTCAGGGCCAATCGTATACGGAAGCCAGGACAGGCGCGGGATTTAATAGCGCGCCCAGACGGTTCGCGGACGGTTGCGCGGGATGCTCAGACCCAGGCCACTTCATCAGAGACTGCCCCAAGATAACGGAGCTCCTCCAGGCGGGGAAATGCAAGCGGAACGAAGAAGGGAAGCTCGTTCTCTCCGACGGGAGGTGGATCCCGCGTGCAATTGAAGGGAAGAACATGTGCGAACGCATCGAAAAAGGCCACGAATGGCTAAAAAGAAGACAAATGCCACCAACAGAGCCAGGTCAGAAGGATAGACCACCGCACATGCTGTATATGGCATCCGCCAGCATAGAGGAAGTAACCGACGAAGAAGACGAGGTTCATAATCTCGCGTATCAAGAAACCGGGACGGTAGCAATTGAAGATCTATCAACGGAGGAAATTCAGGCCTTTATCGAGCAACGAAAGAAAGCGCCACCAAAGAAGATGCAGTTCGACGGAGTCCAAGTTCCAAAAATCGGGCCGGCTAGCGCTATTAAGAAGAAAGTAGCCTTTGAGGAGAAACCCAAGGAGCCCGAACCGCCCAAGACGCCACCCAAAGATAGACACTACCCGAGGGAAGTTCCACCGCCGCAACGCCAGGAGGCCACCACGCCGAAACCGCCTGCCAGTAAATTCCGCGCACCTATCGAAGAAGGAATAACCCCTTCGGCGGTAATCGAGCGGCTACTTGTCGGCGAGATTAAGTTGACTCCGCGCGAATTATTGGCATTGGCACCCGAGGCACGCAAAATCTTGCGAGAGCTAGTGACCACAAAGAGACTTCCCCAGGTGGACGTGACGTACTCGGAACAAACCGACGAGTCGCAGTACGTTCTCCGGTACGAAGAAGACGGGGGAAGGGAAGAACTCCTTACGGCCTCCGAGATCGACGCATTGCGAGTCGTACATCCAATCCTGAACGGCACGATTAAAGTCGAAGGGATACTGGACCAGGGCTCGGAGATCATCGCGATTAACAAGAGTATCTGGCAGCAGCTAGAAGTCAGCCTCGATCCGCAGAAGATCCTTAGCATGCAATCAGCGAACTCGCAATCGAACGCTACCCACGGCGTAGTCTCAGACGTCATCTTAACCCTAGGCGGGATTGATCTTCCACTCCCTCTTCATGTGGTCGAAGGCGCGCCGTTCGATTTATTAATCGGGAGACCCTTCTTCCGCTTCACAAGCTGCCAAACACGAGACTTCAGCAACGGTTCGCAGGAAATCACGATCACTTGCCCCAACACAGGGAAAAGAGCGACGCTTCCGACGACAACGAAATCATCGAAGAAACCAGCGCCGACGAACAAAGCGCAGGGTTTTCAAAGCGCGGAGCATCGCACCCAGGCGTAAACTCCGCGCAGACTAATCGCGGACTCGATGGGGCAACAAAGAGTGACATGCGCGCAAAATATCGCCCACTTCCGGACTCTCTAATTAAAATCAACTCTATGGCCATTAAACAGAATACTATCGCTTCTTTCACTTACTCGGGACTGGCGCCGCCAATGATTCTAAGTTCACCAACGGGAACTAATACTCACCACTGTCGCCAAATTACGGTCACCGACACGGAAATGACTTGGGAAATCTCGCCGACATACCTAATGTGGTGTCTACGACAAGCTTACGAATATAACGAAGAAATCCACGCGTTCGTGGTAAAAACGGAGGAAGAAACCGCGCCGAAGGAGAAGAAGAAAAAGAAGAAGTACAAACCAGTTGCCTTGAAAGTCAATTCGGTGCCCGCGACATTACCAGAGGAGTTTAGGATTGTTCGCCGGTTTCCCTCCGATCCGCTGGAATATTTAAAGGAACCCAGCCGGCACCCGCCGGATTTTACACCAGGAAAACGCGTCACCTACGAGCGGATGGCAGCAATGAGGATAAACGAGGACGGCTGGTTAACCCACGAAGAAGAAAAACTGGTGAAGAACGTCGTCAAGACTCACGAGATGGCGTTCGCCTGGGACGAGTCCGAGCGAGGAAAATTCCGCGAAGATTACTTCGAGCCAGTAAAGCTACCTGTGCTAGCGCACACGCCATGGCAACAAAGGAATATCCCGATACCGCCAGGAATCCGCGATCAGGTTATCCAGCTTATCAAGAGCAAGATAGCATCGGGAGTATACGAGCCGTCGTCATCCTCCTACAGATCGAGCTGGTTCTGCGTACCAAAAGCAGAAAAAGGCGCCCTGAGAATAGTGCACAATCTGCAGCCTTTAAACGCCGTTACGATAAGGGACGCTGGATGCCCACCTATTCTGGAGATCTACGCGGAGTCGTTCGGCGGCCGCGTAATTTATGGGATGTTCGACTTATACGTGGGATTCGACCATCGTTTGCTGGACATAGCATCGAGGGACCTGACTACCTTCCAAAACCCGCTAGGAACGCACCGCTTGACAAGGCTGCCTCAAGGATATACCAACGCGGTGCAGGTACAGCAAGGGGACGTAACGTTCATACTCCAGGATGAAATTCCGGAATTCACCCAGCCGTTTGTCGACGATACACCCTGGAAAGGGGGGAACCGACTACTATCTTCTGGAGAATGGCGACTACGAAACGATCCCAGAAAATCCAGGCATACGCCGCTTCGTCTTCGAGCACATGGTTAATATAGACCGGCTCTTAACGCGGATGGAGCACGCTCACGGAACGTTCAACGCGAAGAAATCATACATCGCTGTCCCCAAAATCAAGGTTGTAGGACACATATGCTCAGCAGAGGGAAGAACACCCGACGAATCCAAGCTGAAAGCCATACTCGACTGGCCGCCCTGTGAAAATCTAACGGAATGTCGTGGATTCTTGGGAACGCTTGGGGTAGTCCGTATCTTCATGAAGGACTTCGCCATACACGCACGGCCGCTCGTTAAGCTCACCAGGAAGGACGTAGAATTCGTATGGGAAGAAGAACAAGAGCGAGCAATGGCCAAGCTAAAAGATATCATCCGGACGTCCCCAGCTATCCGCGCGATTGACCACGCATCGGGAAGGACCGTCATATTATCAGTCGACTCGTCTAATATCGCCGTTGGATTTATTCTGCTTCAAGTCGGCGAGGACGGGAAAGAATATCCTTCACGCTTCGGCTCGATAACCTGGAACGAAAGAGAGTCGCGGTATTCTCAAGCGAAGATTGAGCTATACGGTCTCTTCCGGGCGCTCCGTGCATACAAGATATACCTCGTTGGAGTCAAGGACCTCATCGTGCGGGTCGACGCGAAGTACATCAAAGGGATGCTCAACAACCCTGATATACAACCAAACGCCGCGATGAATCGCTGGATTGCCGCGATATTACTATTTGACTTCCGACTCGAGCACACTCCGGGAAAGACCCACGCACCAGACGGATTATCACGCAGACCGCGCGCGCCAGAAGACGACCCAGAAGACCTCGAGGTAGAAGAATGGATCGACAGAGCCTGTGGGTTCGCGATAATGCTTCTCAACTCAGGCGTGGAGTACAAGATTACGCCGGTCAGGTCTCAAATTAATTCAGCGGGCGAAGAATCAGCTCCGCTAGATTATTTTGAACAGACAACCGTCTCGGTATTCACAAACACCGCGGAACCAGAAGCTACCATCCCCCGAACAAAGCGCGCGATTAAAGCGGACGCGGTTGTGGACCACATCATCGAATACTTGGGCGAGAATAAAAACCCGCCTTTCGTCGATGACAAGAAACAGATGAAGGGGTTCTTGCGAGCCATACGGAACTACTTCGTGCTGGGGGGAAAACTCTGGAAACGGTCAATCAACGGAGAACACAAGCTATATGTTGGGCGCGACGGACGGCTGGATATCCTGAAGCAAGTACACGACGACCTAGGGCACAAGGCGCATTTCATAACCAGGAAGCGCTTGGTGGACAGATTCTGGTGGCCAATGATGGATCAAGACCTCCAGTGGTACCTAAAAACCTGCCACGAATGCCAGATTCGCACTGTGAAGAAGATATTAATTCCGCCGACGGTCGCAATGCCCATGCCATTGTTCTACAAAGCATACGCCGACACCTTCTTCATGCCCAGACATAACGGCTTCAGGACTGTAGCGCATATTCGTTGTTCCTTAACGAGCTGGCCTGAATGGAGGATGATGGTGAACGAGGACGCAATGAATCTGGGAAGCTTCATATTCGAGGAGATCCTATGCCGCTGGGGAGCCATCGGCGAGATTTCTACGGACAACGGGAAACCATGGATCAAGGCTGTGGATTGGCTCGCGCAAAAATTTGGGATTCGCCACATAAGGATTACAGGCTATAATTCAAGAGCCCAAGGACCCATCGAGCGAAAGCACTACGACGTCCGTGAATCCCTAACAAAATCTTGCGACGGCGACATTTCTAAATGGACGAAAATGATCTTCTACGTTTTCTGGGCCGAGCGAGTCTCAATTAATAAAGCGACCGGCCGCTCGCCATACTGGATGGTCCACGGAGTCGAACCCTTGTTCCCGTTCGATATTATTGAGGCGACATACATGGGAAAAATATTTGACTCGCAGATCTCAACGGAAGAGCTCATAGCTAATCGAGCGGCCATGCTTGTTAAACGCAGCGAAGAAATAGAACTACTCCGCTCAAAGATCTACGAAGCGCGGGTTAAAAGCATTCTCCAATGGATGAAGGATAACGAAAAGAACATAGAAGAAATCGACGCGGAACCAGGAAGCCTCGTAATCGTCAGAAACACGCAGGTTGAAAAGGAATTAAACAAGAAAACCAAGCCGCGATATATCGGGCCCATGATCGTCGTAAAACGGACATCTATGGGGGAACTATATCCTAGCGGAATTGGACGGCGCCGTTGCTCAGGAACCCTATGCGGCGTTTAGGATCATCCCGTACTTCCCGCGCAGCTTGCTCAGGATTTCGGTCACCAAATTAATCGAGCAGCACGAAACGCGCGATAAAATACGCCCTCAAAACCCAGTATGGGGAGACGATGGAGCCCGAGAATGGGAAGGGCGATCAGCGCTAAATTAAACCGACACTTCCGCGAGGTTTACGGACGAGATTCCAACAAGAAAAACAAGAAGACTCAAGACCGGCAACAACAACTTAGATAAAAGACAGCGAGACTGCCCCTACTTAGTGAATTCACTTCTCATATTGGAAGCCTCGAGTTCACAGGACGGATGACGCGACAATGATATTCGAAAACTATAACAGAGCAAAAGAAAAAATACAGGATTATACGAAGAATACACGACGGCGATACAAGCAGCGATGAGTAGAGATAAATTTAGCGTCCGTATGGCGCTCCGCGTCCCGCAACAACGCGCATGCGTGCCACCAGCCCTCATTCCCCCGTTCAATTCGTCGACTTCTGGTTCTACGACGTCCATCGAAACATCCACCTCGCCGTCGTTCGACTCGCTCGCCCCGGGCAATACCGCGATCCCATCCACCATCGACCGGTCGTCCTGACGTTCGCCGACGAAAGGGTTCATCGACTGGTCATCGCGACGATCGCCGGGAACAGAGTTGTTCGGATGGCCAACTTGACGTTCGCTGAAGGGTTGTTCCATCGCTTGATCCTTGTCGTTCTCGACGTTCTTGTCGGGTAAGGGTTCGGGAAAGAACAGGGGCAGTGGAGCAAAATCCGAGGAATTGGAAGCGCGGTATCCGCTGGGAAGATCGCCACCATCCACCACCGCAGTCCTCGAACGGTGACCCGGCGCAAGTTGACGCAATGGGGAGACGGTTTCCGCGATGGAAGAACGAAGCAGGCGGGAATGGGACTCGACAATGGAAGGAGTTGTTTTCCCTTCAGCGGCATCAGCGAGGGTTTTCACCCGGTCAAGCTTCACGAGTAAATCCGCTGGACGATCGAGGTTTCTGCTGAGATCGATGCCTTGACCAAGCACCGTCTTGTCGTTCGCACTGTCGTCGAATGCAGCACCGAAGGTCGAAGCGAAGGAAAGCGCGGAGTCGAGAACCAAGGGCGGGATCTGGCACTGCAGATGGATAACGCGGAAATTAGTATTTGAGGACGGCAGGGAGAGGGAAGACGGACCAGGGGGTTCACGCTTGCGCGGGTTGACGATGAGATGCTTGAACAAAGCAGTCTCCGCGAAGTGCTCCCATTCCACTGATCAGACTGCTCGAAGACGCCCTTTCCGGTTGCATAACTCTTCATCGTGTCGGACTCGAACGCGGCCCGGATAAAAGCGGAGAACGGGTGCTCGTCGCCTGCCATACGGCAGAGGTGCACGTGAAGATCCAGATCGCCAGAGATGTCTGAGAGCGGGGTTGGGAACGGAAGTGGACGTCCGTCGAGAGTAGCGCCAAGACGAGGGACGTCGACATCGAGACCGCGTTGGTTGAGCACTTTCAGAAGCCTCGGACCCAGGGCGTAAGCGACACCTCTGGTCAACATTGTGACGGCATGCTGCGAACGGCGGACTAACTGGACGAAAGAATCCAGCAACTTATCGTCCTCCAGATCCTTGAACAGCTCTGCCGCATCCCCAAACCTCATACCGACCCGCGACCGAGTCAGAACGAAACGTCGACGGCGAGAGCGTCTGCTGGAAGCGGGAAGAGATCGCTGGGAATGGGAGGACGATACGAGCGATCAGGCCATCTGAACGTGGGCTCGGCTTCCTCGACGATCAAGGTACGACGATAAGGATGGGAGCGACCAAGGAACGAAGGAAGCGACTCCGGCAACCGCGGCGCAGGAACGAGAGTAGACTGCCAAACAGTCCCGCGAAGACCTTTTGCTTTTCTTTCGGGCAAAGGTAGACCAAGAAAAGTGGGGACCGGGATGCGGTCTCGAGGCGTCGCGGTAACGTCGCCATCCAATGGAATAGGAGGAGGAATTGGAGCCACGTCGGCCGGGGTCTCGTCGGGAACGGGAACAACTTCTGGCATCCCGTCGTCGATATCGAGAGGGGCGGGAGTAGACGGAGGCAAGCGGAAACCGTCTTCATCGAAACAGGCTTCAATGTTGGCCTGGAATTCCTCGAATTTCTCGGAGTCGTGGTGGAGGGTCTCGTTTAACCAGCAGATGAGGTTGCTGAAATGACCGCTGAAAGAAGCGTACTCGACCGAGTCCGGGACT